>CM070703.1:4800000-6152500 GCA_036346265.1 Melocanna baccifera | reverse complement strand
GATCATCCATAGAGTAACAGGATAGTAGAAATAGCCAATAGCATACAAATACAAGGGATCAAACACCGAGTGTTCGACTAGTTAATACAATGGTTAGGAGCTTGAGTTCAAGAACTTCCCTCTATATTATGGTCAAGCCGAATGACGGATTGATGACATCAATTCCCTTAAAGAACAATGAAATATGGCCTTAATATAATTGATAGTCTACCAGCAAGCTATGCAAAGGTATCACAGTCATAAGGTGCAACCTCGCAGTCTAGTTGTAAGTGATCCGGTTCACAAAAATATTCAGAGCCAGGCAAATTACAACAAAATTTTGTCTAAATAGAAAGATCCATACAATGTGGTCGAAGTCACCAGACTAGGCTCAGTATGACTTGCCATGTCAGATGGGTGTGTTATGTCCAATTGTTAGAACATTGATCAATTATGTAAGTTCTATGTGAAATGTACTTTTTATTTTCAAATTTCAATAAAGTTGCATTATTCTTATTTCTTTTCCAGTGAGTATTTTTATTTGTATTTTATTATCCCAAATTTGGCCACATACTATTGTTGTCTGTGCTACTTAGAGAAGATCTATTTTCCTCCAAACCCCTTCTAAGGGATGTATTTTACTTTATTGGCTTTGACATTTTTGTCAAGTGTCATGCAAATTCCTATTGTGACCTTCATAGAGATGGTTCTTATGCTACTCTACACATTCTTTTCTCAAAGAAAATAAGTAAAAGAAAAATCACACAGACAACTAATATGGTTATTTACATGTTTGGTGGCTTAAAAGCTTTCTTTCTCACTTTGATATTCTGTTCTTGTCTAAACTTGGTCGAAACACGAAAAACCTCCTAGTCGAAATCTCTCATCTCTGCACGTAGTCCTACCCACTGGAAGGAGTTTTCTTCTCTTGCCTACAATCTTTGCCACCAGTCAAAACTCGAGTATGAATACGTTTCGAGAAGTATTGTTCATGTCTTCAGTTCTTAACAATCTTACGACCAATTTGGATAAAATTTACAAATAAAAGCATTTATCATTCTTGCATACACACTTGAATAAGTTTATCTTGTTCTTCATATGTTTATGTCATAGTTTTCTTTGATTTAATTCTTGATTGTGGAAATAAAGATTTAAGACTAGCCGAAATGATTCATTGGTTTTGCCCAATATGATTTTCTAGAAACTACTAGATCATTTCTACAACATAATTGAAGTTCACTGATCAAAAAGATACATGTTATCTTAGTAAGTTCTAATACTAAACAAGTAGTCAAGGGGCTAGAAAAGATACAAATACTCATTCAGGTTAAGGTAATGACATAAACTTCATTGATAACAAAGGTAAGTTTTTTACATGAGAATTTTACATATTTCATAAATATTTAACTACTCATCGGAGCCACCAGATTGACTGCCATTCGATGGAGATCCAACCTTCATCTCCTCTACAACCTTGTTTGCAGAGGGCTTCATCTCTTCAAAAAACTTGGTTGTATCCTCCTCCGAATAGTCAAAATCTGTCTCAAGTACTTGGAGGTTCAGTGATGGGTCAGAAGCTTTAAGCTTTGCCAAGGCAAAGCTAACTCTATCAGTCACGGCATCTCTCATCGTTTGCTCATGGTTGCTCTAAGAAGTAGCGAGCAGGCATTAAAGGGTTTCGAGTTGTCTGCCAAGATAGTTCACCTTCTCAATCGGCTCTCTTGAAGAGGATTCAAAGGATTCAAATTCTTGTACCCCCATTTCGGTAAGAATCTTGTTGAAGAAAAGAATCTTCTCTTGAAGGCTTCTTTGAAGCTCTTTTTTCCTTATCCTCTTTGAAACCAATAGTTTTTCTAGTCTTTGAAGCTTTAGGGCTTGCTCTACATGAGTAACTCAAAGTTAGGTAAAATAAACCAAAAGTATAATAAACTAGTTGGATTAACAATCAATTACCTTGATTATTCTTGTATGATTAGATAGCTTTCTTGTGCTTGAGGATGATATTGTTAAACCTAGTCGACTAGTGTTCGATTGACTGGTCCTTAGCTTTACACATCTCCTCAAGTTTCACAATAACAGCTCCTTTTGCCTTAGCCTCCTTTTTAAAGTCTTCTAATTCTATCGACCATGGCAAGGGAAGAGCTAAGAAAATATAAAGATTAAGAAGCACTAGAAGAAGTTTCAAGAGAATACTTTTTAATTCAAGGCTTTTCCCATAAGAGTCATGAGGAGTTGTTTGTTTTTGGTAAAGGTTGACCCAAACATTGCCCTCTCTTTCTTAGGGTATCCTTGAGCACCTTGACAGTGCTCTCTGACCTAAAAAGAATAATAAAATGACTATAAGAATGAAAAATACTTTACGATTGGAATAGGAAGGGAAAAATCCTTACCATTCGTCAGCCTCTAGATGCAGGATAGCCCTCTCCTTTTCCAAGGCTAACGTTCGCCTAGCCAATTCTCCAACCATAGCAATGCTCTTCACCATATGCTACAAAAGCAAAAAGACGAGAAAAACTTATAAAAGTTTCAAAAAACTCTAAAAAAAATGCATACTAAAGTGGTCGTCAGAACTTACCTAGACTGCTTTATCAGCATACGTGGAGTAAAACACCTCAGGACCCATCCTCAATTGGTAATCCTCAACCCTTCTCCACCAAAGATCTTCGAATCTTTGGTTGTTGAAGATTCGAAGCTGGTCAGGGCTGTCCCTAGAGTGTGGAGATTTCCCGACCAGTGAAGTGCTTTCCACTTCAGGACCTCCAAAGAAAGGAGAAAGCATACCTACTCCCTCCTCTTTGACCACTTGTTTCCTGATAATATTTCTCTTTTGCCTCCGCATCCTTGGATGGGGTAGGTGATGCCGAAGAATCCCACTCAAGGGCTACCTCAACCACTCCCTTGTTGGGAGTTTCCTCATTAGGAGTACTCGGATCAGGACTGATTGGAGTACTAGAGGCGCAACGAAGAGACAAGAATGAGAAGGAAAAAGTAAGAACTTCAAAATACCAAAGAAATTCAAAGGTATAAACTTATATGAATCTTTTACTAGTACATATACGGTCTTTTTCATTTGGAAGTTTAAACGTCCTGGAGCATAGTCTAGAGAGCTTGCTTTTCTTATCTTCTTTCCAATCAACTTTACCAGTATTGCACTAGTAGGGTTGGTCGGACCTTTCGAGTCCTCTGACTGGATAAGCCTATCCTTAGCCAGATCCTCCATGAGGGGGTGGTCGAAAGCAACTTCTTTGACCACCTATTCGAAGGCTAAAACTCTCTTGACTACTAGAGTAGTTGTTTTCTCTAGTGCTTGAGGGATGACAACCACCAGAGCTTTAGTATGGTCAGTCACGACTGCCTCAGAGCCCACGACCGATGAACTCAGAATCATCATTGATTCTACAAGCACAATAGCTCTGATTAGTGGCTCTTCCCTCTCTTTCACCTTATCACTGACTAAGGTAAGTTCAACGATGAAGTCCTTCATCCAAAAAATATATTCCTGTTGGTGCCTTTTCTCTGTCCTCCTTATAGGAGAAGGGGTGAGCTTATAAGAAAAACATTCTAAGTCTTGGTAGAAGCCTACCTCTGAGGGGAATTTGTTCTTAGAAGCTTGAGTGGTTGAAGCGGTCGTAGGGGCACTTAGAGGGATGATCGGAGTAGTGGTTGATGGAGCAGGGTTTGATCCCGTAGCTCCATACGACTTCCTCATGCTTCACTGTCTCTTGGAGCTTGGAGGAGCATTCCCCAAGCTCTTAGACAGCTCATAGCTATCTATCCTGATCATCTGCATATCATAGGAGTATAACAACACACCAATAAAAAATATACAATCGATAAAAAGGGTTATCATTTTTACCTTAACTCTTTCAATCTTGTCCTTCGGAGAGGTAAGAGCAAGGATCAAGGGCACCTTTGCCTTCTGGTTGGGCTACTGCGCACAGATCATTTTGATCTTCTCTCCTACCTTAGCAGGGATAGGGCTATGAAATCAAGGAAAACCTTAAGGTCAAAAAGATTCAACCAAACAAAACAAAACCTAACTGGTCAGAATTTTTCAAGGCTTACGTTCCGAAGAATCCCTAGTCGAGTCAGCCGCACCTGTATACCAGAGAATGGTAGGGTCATGCAACTTTAGAGGACTTATCTGGTGCATGAAATAAATCTTTCAGCATGTTCCATGAAGTAATACCTCTCTCCCTAAGGTGGACGATGGCATCGACCCATTGCCCTACCTTTCCCTCCTTCTTCGAGGAGGACATCCAACTTGGATTCTCGATGGCAACCCAACCGATGAAAGAAAGGTTGTCATCCTTGCTCAGCATCATATAGACCATAGCTTCTTCCATGACAACCACGAGGATTTAGAATACATTGTAATGTATTCTTCAGCCTTCCCATCATGGAGACGTAGAGCGCAACTTCCAGGAGACACCACTGATTTCCCAGACTTCATCATCCTATAGAAATATTTGATGAGTTCCTAGCTTGGTGTAATCCCCAAATACACTTCACACAGGTAGACAAAGATGCTTAAATTAGCAACTGAATTAATGGCCAGATTTACCAATTCGATTCTGTAGTACTCCAAAACCTCCGAGAGGAATTGGTGTGTCGACAATCAAAATCTACACTCGATGTATACTCAAAAGATCAAGATTTTGCCTTTGTTTCGCTTGAAAATTTCTCTCTAACCGCTGACCTCCATGGGACCAAAACCTTACTAGGAAGCATTCCTTCCTCTTTCGTGGCCTTCAGCTTCTTAGATCTGAGCTCAGACGCTAGCCAATCGACGATTAGATCTGACATTTTAGCTAAGTGGCAGAAAATCGAAAGGGGATCTGGAGCATTTGAGGCTACAGGCAAAGAGCGCTAGGACAAAGAAAGAAGAAGATGAAGGTTTCTTTGTATTTAAGGTTGGATGAGAGAAGATAGAAGGATGATCTGAACGAAGCAATTCGATAACACAATTGACATATCATTTAATCAGTGTAATTAGGGCTAGTCTCACGCCTTGTCAAAGGCACCCTGTAATCCATTCATAGCAATAAAGAGTATCCCTATTTTCTTTCAAGGATTTTAGCCATCTTTCTCATATTATTTTGTAAGATCGGCGACTCGATTGTCGATAGCATGCTAGCTAGAGTGCAGCACATTGGAGCAAATTGTCCACTAATGAAATGTCTAGTCCAATTGGTGTATAGCACCTGCATGCATTGTGTCGATGTAATAGCTAAGTTTCGAATCACAGTAGTATATATATAGTAAGTTTTGGGTTTGATTGCTCATTAAGTCTAAAATATATGTGTTAACAGATTGTAATTAACCCTTTTTCATATAAAAACATGCTAGAGTAAATCCAGCAAAAGTTTGCTAGTACAAAATCTAGAAGAACATTTAAATTATCCAAAAAGGGCATTTATACTGTTCAAGTACAAATAATTTGGAGCAATGATATTAGGATAATATGTTCATATAAAACAACATTTTCAATCACAAAAGGAGTGTAAAAACCTATTTTTTTCAAATGTTTTGAACTTTAAACAAAATAAAGTCAACTAATGATTAAATTGGTACACCATGGTGCCTAGGTACCATGATCTAAAATAGTTATTTCCCCTAGGTATCGCGTGCGAAAAGTTTTGGATGTCAAGTTTAACTAGTTTACTAACTAGTTCAAACAATTTTTAACTAAAATTCAAACTAGAGTTACATTTTTACTATAGTTTGATTGCAGGTATGTGGCGATGTTATACAAAAACTAGCAAAGACTGTGAATATGTATATTTTTTTTTCAAATGTACGTGTTTCATTTAAATTGTTATAGATGGATATATACCTTGAAACTAAAATTTTCAAAAAATATGTTCGAATTTAGATTGAATTCACGCATTATGGTATCATATATATGTACGTACGTACGTATGTATGCTTCCATGTTGAATGAATATGCAATTTAAAACATCTTAACATTTTTCCACCGGGAAGCTGGTTAAACTATTAATTCAAAACTTAAAACATGTGTTTCTTTCAAGCATTTTGAATTTTATGTTGATATAAAAATTTGAAATTTCTGGTAGAGAATATTTAAAATTTCACAATTACTAACAATTTTTGGGAAAGGTTCTAAATTACTTGTATTGTAACATTTATGTTGTTTTCTAACGTATTAATGACCTGGTGAACCATCTTAATTAATCATTAGACAAAACTAATAAATTGGAAATGATCAATAAGTGATCAAGATAAAACTTTCATGTTTTCCATTCTGAAATGCTCCCTATCC
Source organism: Melocanna baccifera (assembly GCA_036346265.1). Lineage (NCBI taxonomy): Eukaryota > Viridiplantae > Streptophyta > Magnoliopsida > Poales > Poaceae > Melocanna > Melocanna baccifera. Next base: position 6,146,238 of record CM070703.1, on the reverse strand, counting down.
TATAATAAATAGTAGGTGAATCAACTTTCTAATTAAAAAAATTAGTAGACTTCCTCTTTGGAATAGAAATTGACTATTTCTACATAGGGAAAGTCGTGTGCAATGAAAAATGCAAGCACGATTTGGGGAGGGATTTTTTTTCTCTATTGTAACAAGGAAGAATTATCTACTCCATCCGACTAGTTCCGGGTTCGAGTCCCGGGCAACCCATACGGAAACAATCTGATTTTTGAATTTTCACTCACTTCATTTACAAAATTTTTTGGATTAGTGAATTTAGTTATATGGATATCCAATCGTTGGGGCTGGCTTGGTTGACATTGTTATATAGTCTATGTTATACTGTTAAATAACAAGCCTTCTATTATCTATTTTCTTTCTAGTTAATACGTGTGCTTGGGAGTCCTTGCAATTTGAATAAACCAAGATCTTACCATGACTGCAATTTTAGAGAGACGCGAAAGTACAAGCCTGTGGGGTCGCTTCTGCAATTGGATAACTAGCATCAAAAATAATCTTTACATCAGATGGCTCGGTGTTTTGACGATCCCTACCTTATTGACCACAACTTCCATATTTATTATCGCTCTCATCGCAGCCCCTGCAGTAGATATTGCTGGTATTCGTGAGCCTGTTTCTGGCTCTTTACTTTATTGAGACAATATTATCTCTAGTGCCTTTATTGCTACTTCTGCGGAGATCAGATTGCACTTTTACCCAATTTGGGAAGCTGCATTCGTTGATGAGTGGTTATATAAGGGCGGTCCTTATGAGCTAATTATTCTACACTTCTTATTTGGTGTAGCTTGTTGTGTGGGTTGTGAGTGGGAACTTAGTTTCCATCTATGTATGCGCCCTTAGATTGCTATTGCATATTCAGCTCCTCTGCAACAGCTGCTATTGTTTTCTTGATTTACCCTATTGGTCAAGGAAGTTTCTCTGATGGTATGTCTTTAGGAATATCTGGTACTTTCAACTTTATGATTGTATTCCAGGCAGAGCACAACATCCTTGTGCATTCATTTCACATGTTATGTGTAGCTGGTGTATTCGGCGGTTCCCTATTCAGTCTATGCATGGTTCCTTAGTAACATCTAGTTTGATCAAGGAAATCACTGAAATCATATCTACTAATGTCTTGTTAGCTTTATAAATCATATCTAGTTTGCAGCCTTTTCACCACAATTTAATGAAAAAGATAAACCGAGACTCTTAGTGAAACGCTGCAAGAAATAGTACCACATGCTTGGTCCAGGGAGCATGCAAGGAATAATCAAACCGCACTAGCTAGCAGTGTAGCTCAACTAAGTTCGGCAGTAGGCCGGCTAGCTCCAATCTCAAGTATCAGATCATTCTCTCCTCTGGGTTTTCATATCACATGAATATATAATCCTTTTATCAGAGAAACACAAATTAATTAAGCCTACGACACCTGTTGATACATACCATCAGAGCCGAAACAAGGATTAGCCAATCTCTAGAGAGCACCTCATGTCTATGCTGTGTACCTTCCCAGACAGCCCAGTTGCCAGCAAATTCACAAGCTTTTTGCGGTTTGAAAAGTGATCAGCCTAAATTGTACTAATATAGATGGATTAGTCTAATGCTACGTACTAATAGTGTTGTTCGAGGCACCGGCCGTCTTATGCGCAATGGAACCACTCAAAAGCTCACGAGAGAACGAATGCAAAGCACGACACATGCCAACTGCTAAGACTAGCCAGCATGCAGTACTACTGCTGTGCTTAACATATAGTTTAATTAACTAACTGCGTGTGTATATATTAGCCTTAATTATGCATAGTGTGAAAACCGACTAAACTAAGGCCTTGTTCTTTTGCGGTTTCTAAAAGCCGCTTTTGATTTTTGCTATAGTAACTAACTTTTAAACGGAGTATTTTTTTTAAGATAAGGTCTACAAGTTAATTGTAGTACACGTTAAAAAACTAACATCTGTACCATCAAAAATCGCAAACGAGTATATCTCTTTCCGCAATCTCTGTCGCAAACAGCCAAAAAGCCACCAGCCGCAGCAAAAAAGAACAAACCCTAAGCCACTGTTGACTGACTAGCACCGCTAATGAACCTAATTTTCCCCTGAAAGTCTTGTCCTTAATTTCTCAGAAAAAAAGATAATATTGTCCTTAGTAACCAGTATTGAAAGTCGTTAGTACTACTCAAAGAGGGAGCAGGCAGCAACCCATTTTCCTAGGATCTTCGTAGCTCGTTTTAGCGATAGCTTCTGGCTTTTGGCTGAAATTTTACTGTAGTTGACTTTTTTTTACTGTAACTGATTTGACTTTTTGAGCATAATTAATTTTAAAAAAATATAAAAATAGAAAAAACATATTAACCCATTATGGACAATACAAAAGAACACGGGAAAAAAAAGAAAATGCAAAAAAGTCTAAAATATCTAAAAAAATTCAGAAAAAGATGAAATACTGAATAGTGAAAAAAAGTAGAAACTAAAAGTTGAAGTCGAAAAAAAATTGAAATGAGCGGGGAAGGCAATACCTAGCCTACAACATGCAAGCTGCTAGTAAGTAACCATCCAACACAAACAGGAAGCCAAACATCAAAGGTTAGCAAATTGGTTTTGGATGTACGTGCTGTTTTTGTTTTTATTTTTATTTTTTTGCACCACAAATACACATATTAGTGTTCAAGAGATCATAGACATACTAGTAATTAATAGGGACAACACTGTTAAAACTAAGTCATTTGTTCCTTACTAGGTCTATACACATGGATCCAAAATGATAGCTAAATTAGAGCGAAGGAAATATGCTTATGGGCTATCTCGCAAGAATTTCACAGCAAATAATAGAATTCCCTTGTACGAAATATTGTGGAATTCTCATGTTTTGAACAGGGTTTTTGTAGGACGCTGCGTGCTAACATATATATTCGGTTAATGGAATAATCGAAGGACAGATTAATTAGCTGGCTAGCAGCTGCCATTTCCCATGCATGAGATCGACCGAATCTTCTACAAACCCTAACAACTAGGCTCCAAATGGATCTTCCACAAATATTGGTCAAAGCTAGCTAGCCATGCGCATAATTAAGGGTCAACACTACAGCATATATATCGAAGTGAGCAAGCTGGAAATTAAAAGCTAAAGACATAAATATTGCAGAGTACTACTGCTCCGACACAGCACAAATATTGCAGAGTACTACTGCTCCGACAGGCAGCCAAAGACGAAAGATTAATTAGTTAGTTAATCAAAAGCTGATTAACCGTATACTGCTTGCCAGACTAGACTAATGGTGCTATGTCGTCACAGACATGCTTAATTAGTCTCCACCGACGCCGATCCTGTCGGTTGACGACACTCGCTTTCTCCCCCGTCAACGGCCACCGTCCGCCACCGCGTTCTTTGACGTTCGTGCATGGGTACACGCGGCAGGGCTACGTACCCGTTTACTTTATATAATACCCTCTCTGTTTCTAAATATATACACCGCCGTTTAAGCATTAACAACACTGTCTCCCGTACACGTTCTTTATCATTATTTTTCACTAATATATAGATACATATCTTAAAAGATTTATGTTTTAAAAGTACAAATTACTACCAATGTTGTAAGGTCTCGCTGTACGTGCATATATTCCGAAACAATAGCTATTTTTAATTTGAATCCTAGTAAGTATTGTCTCGATGTAATTATATCGCTTCCTTCAAAGACACAGTTCAATTACTTTAGTGTGGTGATTAAGAAACTCTTACGGCAGCTAATTAATTAGCTACTACTATATTGATTCGGTTTGGAGTTTCTGTCCGGCAAAAGATTTTTGCACCGCCCACAAATCTTTGCTAGAATTTGTAGGCTTGCAGACCAATTACATTTGCATGTGTACATGTCATTTTCTGTCGATCTTTTTCTTTGGATTGCCGTCGTCACTACTACAGAAAACCGTATCACAGACGGTTCAAAAACGTGACAGTTTTCTGAACCGTCTGAATTTATGGGTCAGTGATAATCGAAGGTTATCACAGACGGTTTTCAAACCGTCTGTGATATTCTTTCCTACCCCTAAATCTATTTCTGTTAATTGGCTAGCCTCAGGAAATGCTAGCCATGCCCTCTGAAACAAGCAGATCAACATGTACATGTATACAGACAATTGACATCTCAATTCATTTCAAAAACATATAACATCCAATTCACATCTCAATTCATTTGACAAACATAAAACATCCATTTCGCAAATGAAGTAAAATATACATTAACAAATACACAATTACAAAAGATCTACATTGCATTCGTAGATCAACATGTACATGTATACATTGCATTGTGATAAGAGCAATAAAAAAATCATTGTGGGTTGTGGAATTCTCCCTTTGGATTTCGGACTTGAGCCACCAAAAAGTATGCGGACTCTCCTAGAATTCCTTCAAGGTTGGCCTGTTTCAATGCAGTTTTCGGGATAGACGCAGCCTGTTGATAGGAATATCAATGTGTGTATATATATAACTTGATAAGTATGAAGTAATTATGGGAATATTGACAAACCTTAGAGTTGGGATCGTCGATCCTCGAGGAATCGAGGAGTAGTCTCATATGGTGGCAAACATAGAATCCACACGTGATAATCAGCTTATCATAGACGGTTTTAAATAAAAAACCGTCTGTGATAATTCCAGAATATCACAGACGGTTTTTAATAAAAATCGCTGTGATACTGAAATATCACAGACGGTTCATTAGTAAGAACAGTCTGTGATACTCGTTTTCTCCGACGCCATCAACACAGACGGTGTCCAAATTAAAACCGTCTGTGTTAATATCGGTCACAGACGGTTTTGTCAAACCATCTGTGATTTGGCGTCTAGTATTAGGCTTTCCGTAGTAGTGCGTTTTGATCCTGCTTTGTACCGACAGGAGGGGAGAATCCAACTTAAAATTCCACAAGTGTCACTCGCCTTGGTTAGTTTGATCATTTAACTATTGTAACATCTCATTTTTAGGGCATGTTACCATGTCTGTAAATTGTGTTTTTGGTTTGATTATAAAATTTCAGATTTCGAAAGCCAACTCTTAAGTTTGTTTGCTATTCATTTTCTGTTCCTTTCCCGCTAAAATTCAAACTTTTCTCACTTGGGCTAGCCCCTTTTTACTTTGGCCCACGTGGCACTTCATTTTCTTTCTAGATTCCTTGGCCTTTCGGCCCGTTTAGCCCGTCGGGGATTTCTTCCCTTTCACCTTTCTTTCTCTTTCTTCCCCAATTCCTTCCCTGGGTGAATCCACCACCGTGCGAAGCCACCATGGTTTTCTTTCTCTCTCCTTCGGCGCTAGCCCCTCCGTGTCAGCTCCGCCACCGTCCCATACTCCCCCCGTCAAGTCTAGACCCTCACCTCGTTGCTAGCTCCACCACACGTCGTTCTCCCCTGGCTTCTCACTGCGCCACCACCGAGATCACCTCCGTTTTGCTATTGCATCCGAACCAGCTTGAGAAAGCAGCAACATTGATGCCTCATTGCATTTGCTTCTTTGCGTCGCCTCCCTGCTTAGCTTGCGGCTGCCCCGTTTTAGCTTTGCCCCTGGATTCGCCGACGCATTGCCATACTCGCGAGTTCAATGCCCATCGACATCACCCTTTTCCCCGCGCGCATTGATGCCTCAGGATGGTCACGTGCGCGGCGCCTCCCCCTGCACTCTAGCTCAGAGCTAGCCTGTGCCGGCCTCCAGTTCTTGCCACTCGATTGCAAAACCATGGAGGCCATTACCGCACAAATTAACTCCCCTCCAACACTCCCAACTCAAGACTTCTCTTATAAATTCCCGGTCCATTCCCGAGTGAACCTCAACCATCTCCTGCTCTAAATCCAACACTCAAAATCATCGTCGCCAAGAGCTCCTCTGACCGTCACTGTCACCAGCCTTCTCCGAAGTATCGCAAGCAGCGTCGATCCTTTCCTTAAGCTTCTATTACTCCCCTAATGTTTTGGTGAAGCCTAATTGTTGGAGCCCGTTTCTCCCTCAACTCCAGCCATCTCCCCTCATCAGCGACTCCGACCGTCGCCCATTAATTCCATTCATCGAAAGCCTCCTCGCCGTACGGTGAAGATGACCCCGGCACCAATTCAGAGTCCTGACGCACTCTCTTCCCCGATGCTGATCACTCCCCTCCATTGCTCGAGATCACTGTCGCCAGCCCATCTCCGGCCTCCCCGAACCCTACTTCCCTTTCCGGTGAATTACTGTCATTCCCCAGTAGCTCCCCTGTCTTTAATTTGCCTCCTAAGTAAGAATATCGTCACCGCACCCATCCCCTGTTTCATCACCGCCCATGGCCGCTGCCGATCACCACCACCATAGTATTCAGCGAGGCAAGGCTTGAACGTGTGTTTAGGCTTAAGCATTTCATTTCTGAAATGCTCACATTCGGCCAACGCCCCTATCGCCGGTGGCGAGCCCTTTCACTATTGACGAAGGAGGCGGGAGCCCAGTGTCGATGAAGGTAACCTTGCAGACAGTCCGAACAGGTGCTCCGCCGTCTAGACAGTTTGAACCGGCAATCAGACGACCTGAATAAACCTTCATTGATCGGACGACCCGCATGTAATCATTTGACCTGTTGGCCCAATGTAAAACTGACCTCGATGTGGATTTATTTAACTTTGATATTATATTACTGCTGTGGACTATACCATGTATGAGATGAATCAGTCATGTATTTATAAGCGCTATCTACTAATCCAGAATATAGTGTAGAGTATTCACAGAGAATTCGAATTTGCTAAATCTAGGTCCGACAACTATCCTCATAAGTACGCAAATATTTCTGTTAGGCTTTTACTGGTAAACGTTGGTGTCACGTGAACACTAGTGAATACACGTGGATACGCCTCTGCCGACAGGCCTTGCAAGTTACACTACTGCAAGCTAGCTGATGAGGGGGTGGGGTCCCGATCTTCCGATAGGATGATAACTTCGATTTGGAGGAGAACGACTTTGACGATGCGGCTACTAACCGGTCATGACCAGAACACCAAGCAGTCGCTAAACCACACTCTGAGTCGTTATCAACCATGCCAAGAACATGGTTGACCTGACCACGAAGGTCTATTCCTGCATGCAATTGAAGAACACGTAAGAATAAGATAATAAGCAACCTCAAATTGCAAATAGGATTAAAATACTCAATATGGTGGGATTCCGAATAAGGATCTTGATTGGGTGGTCTACTCGACACATGTAGAAGATACAAGTTGCAACACAGGCAAACTAAACATAAACGAAATCCGAGAAAATTAGAGGGGTGCGGCCTCCTTAAATAGGGGAGTGGAAGCCACATAAAACTAAAAAACAAGGGGTGGTACAATTTTATTGTTCACGTGAACAGTATTTCGGCCATGATTAGTGGGGGTATCACTTTCCTCTTAGGCCCATGCATTACAAGGCCCGATTTGGCCCAAATAGGTGATGTAGCAATTTCTTTTGATGATTGCGGAGCATACATAAGGAGTTTGCAAGCAAGGCTGGATCCGTTGGAAAGAGGACGAGAAAAATCTTTCCATCAAGTACTCATAGACCTCAAACAGATTCCGTATGTGAAAGTTATGCTCATTTGAAATTGGACCTGTCAAGCTAAATCCGAATTGATCTGGAAGCCGAATTGGATTTCAAAACGTGTCCCACTTGAACTCTTGCTTGAATAGGTCCAAAAGTGACGTGGTGACCATAAGGAAGAGTTGGAGGAGACATCGATATGGTCTTGTATGTTGGTTGGCTTCTCTTTTGGTAGACCCCAACTATGAGTTCATAGTGTTGATGCAATCCTCCTTGTATAGCTGCGTAAATTTGCATTTTCATCATTAGGTAGCATCATGTAGTTCATATGATATAAAGACACTTCTAAAAATAAGCTCACCTGATAATTAAAGTGATGCGTAGAAACTCTTGTAATTAGAACAACAAGTATTGCTAATATGGTTGTATCCACTAGGGCCATGTCCTCATCACTAGCTGAGACAGTGACATCTAGTTATCAGGTCTTTTCTTTCTTTTCTTTTTGTTTACTTTGGCTTATGCTGCTGTTGTGGCTACAGACCAAACAGAGAGAGTACGGTGGTGGAGAGTTAGGTAAACAAATGACCTCTTGGGTCTTTCCCAAGACTCGATATCATATATATGCATGTACCCTCGTAAGGAGTGTCTTTACAACCGTAGCTTCACACCGAAGCCTTCCTTATTACATAGTTCTCAACAGGCTAGCTGGGTTTAGGTGGGGGCCACCCCTACAACAGGAGTCTCTCATGGTGAAGGGCTTCACAGGCCGAAACCATGCCGCCGAGCCCTTTGGCCCCCTTCGTCCCTCCGGCCTGTGACTTGTATGATATTGGGTGCAGGTGACTTCGCATGTGGCGCGTATTGTGGCTCCGCGAGGGAACGGGTGGATGCCAGTGGTCGTGCGGGGTCGAAAACCTTGCTGAGGGCGGAGCTGAGCCGCTCCGAGGGTGCGAAGACCTCGCCGAAGGCGGGGCTGAGCTGCTTCACGAAGGCGAGGATCTTGTTGTTGCGGGAGGGATATGGGGGGTGGCAAGTTGAAACGGTGCACGCACGCGCGACCGATTGCGCCGGTTCGACTCCCGTCGGTTGCGTTTCCCGATGGGAAAGCTGGTGTATATATATGGCCGTGGTGAAGCATCAGGCTTCCCGCACTGCGCGCCGTGCTTCCATGCTCTGCGATGGTCTTGTTCTCATAAATAGGGCTTTGTCGATTCCGGCGCCTGTTTATGAGAACAAGATCGCCTCCGAGCTTGGAGCAATATCTTTGTGGGGGCGTGGTACCGGTGCATGTTGGGGCGGTCGTGCTTCTTCAGCCCGCGAACGTGCGGTGGCAGCATGGGGGGTCGACTCCGACGTGTCCTGTGTTGTCCCGCATCCTGGTGAGTGCGCCGCGTGCACATTTTTCCCGTGTCGCCTCGTCGGACGCCGGTTGGCCATGCCATGACCGGCGCGTGCTTCAACCAAGTGACTTGCTGCGTCGGTGTTGCTTGCAACCTGGCGTCCGTGGAAAGGCATGGGACACATTAGAATAGCAAAACGGTTGTAGTAAGATCGAAGAGGTATAGTGTGCAGGAAGCTCCGGGGTTGTCCCGAGCCATTGGAGCAGAAGGAGCGCCCTTGTGGCGCGACTTGTGGGGGCGTGGCTACGCCGTGGCGACGAAAATGGCGTCGAGGGCGGAGTCGGAGTCATTCCGCTGAGACGAAGGCTTCACGAGAGGTGGGTTGGCGGGCCATTGGCGGTGTCGCATGTGGCCGGCGCGGGTGGAGACCTAGCCGACGCAGCCATGCGCGCACGTACAGCCCCATGGGGGTGCCGTACAGACGTGAGCGGCCGGGCTGCGTCGGCTTCCTCCGGGTGCGCCTCCGGACACGTGGGCGACGCGTCGACTTCTGGCGATTGCGCTTCTGGACGTGCGGGAGGTCTTGCGCAGGTGCGTGTCGATGCCGGGGGCAGAGCCGAGACTGCACCGCGAAGGCAGAGATACCGCCGGTTATACTGCCTAAACTGCCGAGCAGACACGCGGCGAGGTGCGATTGGCGCGCCGTGCCCTGCCAGGGCCCTTGGTGTGACCGCCGGTTGGCTGGGCTCCGTGCACACAGGTGGGTGTGCTAGTACGGCAGCGATCGTGGGGATGTGGGCGGTTCGCCTCCCAGCAGTTATGCTTATCAATGGCGTGGGGGCAGAGGGGTATTAAGTACCCCTTGCATTAGGCCACTTGCCTTTTCATCGCCTTGTCTTCTATCTCCCAACCGCGCGTCCCCATCTCTTATCTCTTGACGTCCTTGCTTCCTTCTTCATCCCGGAGTTCCAGAAGAATGGCGGCACACCGCAGGGCGCTTACGCGGGCGGCTGACGACGGCGCCATCTTCCAGCGGGCATCGCCGCTTGAGGTGAGGTACACCCTTGAGGGGCGCTGCTCCGCGGCGGTGAGCGAGTGGTGGACGGCGCCGGAGAGAGGAGGGGGGCGGCACTCCCACGTCCTAGGCTCGACGCTGGTGACGGAAGGGATGATCCGCGGCCTTCTTCGGGAGGGGAAGTTGTCGGACCGCCGGGATGTGCGGCTGCCCACGGGCGACGAGATCGAACCGCACCCCGGCACTTCGGAGGCGATCGTGTTCGTCGCCTACCTGGAGGCTGGGTTGCGCATCCCAGCCGCCAGGCTTGTCGGGGACGTCCTGCGGGCCTTTGGACTTGAGCTGGCACAGGTAACGCCGAATGTGATTGCCCAGCTTGTCGTGTATAGTTGGGCTGCGCGTATGGAGGCGTGCTGGCCGACCGCGTCACTGCTCGCGTTTCTTCATGATGTCCGATGCGTGGCGGAGGATCGGGGACGGGCGCCGCCGCCGGCAACGCCGATCTCGCCACGCGCTGCAGCGCGTAAGATATTTCCCGCAGAGTCGAGTCGGGCCGAGTGGGGGTCAGATTGGACACAGCGGTGGTTTTATCACCGCGTGGCGAGCGGTAGCGGCCTTGAGTGCTCGGGGCGACCAGTGGCAGTTAGCGCCATGCCCAGTAGGCCCCTAGATGCTGATAACGAGTGGGTAGCACGGAGACTTGTTGGAATCACCGCCCGCTTCAACATGCGCGACCTCGCTGAGGAGTACGTCATGTATGACGTAGCGCCGCTTGCTGCGGAGTGGCGCCTGGCTCCTGGGGGGCTTCGACGTGAGAACGTCCGTCCCTCCGTGTCTTCGCTGCTGGGGCCCTCCGGTCCGCGTAAGTTGTGTTGAAGTTTGTTTTCGGGTGGTGCTCGTCGAGGCTGTTGTTTTTACAATGTGCCCCGGTGCCCTTCGCAGGTATTTCGCTGGGGGACGCGGAGCGTGCGGTGAGTGCATTCCTTGGGCCGTACACGCCGTGGAGCACACATCGCTGCGTGGCGCGACCGCGAGGCGGTCCAGGGCGGTTGAACCGCGTGTGCGAGGCCTTGGGTATTAGGGTGCCAGCGCGCGTTGTTCCAGTCCCCAGCCTACCTCGACGGAATACCGCGGGGGAGGAGGTTGTAGCGGAGGTGGGTTCCCGTTCGGTGGAGCATGCAGAGTTGGAGGTAATAGTGAGTGCCGCGTCGCCACCAGCCAGTGTTGGGACGAAACCATTACTCCCGGAGGATGTTGGGGGGAGCCATTACTCGCGGATGATGTTGGGGCGGAGCCATTGCTCGCGGACGCGGGACCTCCTTCTGCGGCGGTTTCCGATGCGGGACCGCCTTCCCGCTCCCCGAAGGCGAAGCGACCCCGCACACGGTCGCCGCTTCGGTCGGATGGGGGTTTTGTTGTAGCGAGCCAGGTCGGAGCCCTATGGGACTCCGACTCCGAGACCGAGTGCGTCGGTGCCCTCGCGGCCCCGATCGAGTCTGCGGCTGCCAGCGGCGAGGGCTTGATGGAGCTGAGCTCCGACACCGAAGTTCCCCCAGTTGGCGAGGTGGGTGAGGGCGCGAAGGTCCTCGTTGATTCGGGCGGGGCTGAAGGTAGACCTTCCTGGACTGTGACCTGCTAGATATTAATAGAGCTTACCCTGATGTGCCTTGACAGCAACGTTGTTTCCCGAGCACGGGCGGCCTGCGGAGCCCGAAGGTGGCTTGTTGGGGGGGTGTCTGGCGCCAGCGAGGCTGTTGCTGCGGAAGCCGCCCGATGTCTAGCAGACTTCGTCCCTCGAGCAGGGGTGTTGGCGGCATGGCGGGGGGCCGTCGATGATGCGGCCACGAGCTTAGATCGCGACGCTTTGCAGATCGGCGGGCCTAATTTGCTTGAAGGGGTGCTCGAGGTCTCTCAAATGAGGGTAAGTGCCTGACCCCGAGCAGCCCGTGGCCTTCTTGGAGGTGTACTGATTGCTTCCTTGTGTAGACCTTCGCCACCGGCGCTACAGCGCCCATGCGCGAACAGAGGCTTGGAAGGCCGGCTGCGTGCTGCCGAAGGGGCCCTTGTGCATCTGAGGAGGCACACTCCGCTAAGGATGACCGCGTGCGGCTGCTGGAAGCAGAACGCACGGCGGCTGTCTCATATGCCGCCGAGCGTGTGGCATCGACGCGGCAGGCGGCAGTGGTGGAGTGTGACGGGCTGCTCCAGCAGGTTGCCTCCCTGGAGGAAGAGAACGACCGCCTCGCTGCAGCCTTAAGGGAGCGGGATGAGGCGCTGGGTGCCGCTTCGCCGATGGCATGGGAGGCTATGCTGGCCCTGGAGGGTGCCCTTGAGAATCTTGTTGCCGAGGTGCCACCCCGCTCCTTCGGACCCGAAGAGCTTCCCCGAACTCTCCAACGGATTACGAGCGCCGATCTCGCCACGGCCATTTGCGACGCCCTTGGCAACCATCGCTCCTACGTGATCGCCGCTCTGTATGCACTCTTCTCCGGCATCGGGGCTGCCGCCATGTTGATGAATTGGGCGACCCACCGGAGGTGCCTACCGGAGCCGGTAATGTCCGCGCCGTCGCTGCCGTTAGTCCGTCTGTTCGGTTTTTTCACGAGCGGATCTGGGAGTATATCGGGGAGGCCGCAGCGAAGGTGGAGCTGCGGCGGAACATGTATGGCGAGGGGAACCTGGGTGAGTGGCTTGATGAAGTTGCGACGATGGCGGGACCGACGGCCCAAAGCAGGTGTGGCGCCGGGCTCTTGTACGCTTGGTGTGTGTTGTAACCTTACGAACGCCATGCCGGGAATGAATTGCAAACCGCTTTGCTTTGTTGATCGATCTTGCCACATTGCTGCGAGCAGCTGTTTGATGGGGACCTGCTGCTGGTTTCTGACGTTGTAACTCGGCGCCGCTTACGTCGCTGGTGGCAGGCCGAAGACTCTCTTGACTTCTGGGCGAATCGATCCTCGACGGGCGAAACTTCAGCGCGAAGGGTCGTCCCAGCGAACCCAGACGAGTAGTGCCGGCCCGGCGGGTTTTGTAAAAATACAGCAGCGTTGTGGTGGACGAGTCGGGAAATGCATCCTTCTGCTATTTATGGATGCGTCTGCTTTGCTTCTTCTTCGTGGTGGAGTTTGGTGGGCCGCGCACGCCTAGGTAGAGGTGGAGGTGGGGCGTAGCTGCTGTTACGTGTGAGCGCTCCGCCCCCTACCCTCCGAAGTGGTGGCAGCGGAGCTGACGCCTTAGTCGATGTAGTGGCGCGAGCGCTCCGTCCCCTACCCTCCGAAGTTGTGGCAACGGAGCTGGCGCCTTAGTCGATGTAGTGGCACGAGCGCTCCGTCCCCTACCCTCCGGTGGTGGCGGCGAGCGGGCGCCTTAGTCGATGTAGTGGCGCGAGCTCCCGCCCCTACCCTCCGAAGTGGTGGCGCGAGCTGGCGCCTTAGTCGATGTAGTGGTGCGGCGCCGTCCCTACCCTCGAAGTGGTGGCGAGCCGGCGCCTTAGTCGATGTAGTGGCGCGGCGCTTCATCCCTACCCTCGGTGATGGCGCGAGCTGGCGCTTTAGTCGATATAGACGCGCGAGCGCTCGTCCGCATTACTCTCGAGTGGTGGCAACGAGCGGGCGCCTTAGTCGATGCGGCGGCGAGCGCTCCGTCCCCTACCTCCAAAGTGATGGCAACGAGCGGCGCCTTAGTCGATGTAGTGGCGCGAGCGCCCGTCCCTACCCTCGGCGGTGGTGGCGGAGCTGGTGCCTTAGTCGATGTAGTGGCACGGCGCTCCGTCCCCTACCCTCGGTTGTGGCAACGGAGCCGGCGCCTTAGTCGATGTAGTGGCGCGGCGCTCCGTCCCCTACCCTCGAAGTGGTGGCGGCGAGCCGGCGCCTTAGTCGATGTAGTGGCGCGAGCGCTCGCCCCTACCCTCGAGTGGTGGCGGCGGGCCGCGCTTAGTCGATGTAGTGGCGCAAGCGCTCCGTCCCGTACCCTCCGAAGTGGTGGCAGCGGAGCTAGCGCCTTAGTCGATGTAGTGGCGCGAGCGCTCCGTCCCCTACCCTCTGAAGTGGTGGCAGCGGAGCTGGCGCCTTAGTCGTTGTAGACGCGCGAGCGGTCCATCCCCTACCCTCCGAAGTGGTGGCAACGGAGCTGACGCCTTAGTCGATGTAGTGGCGCGAGCGCTCCGTCCCCTACCCTCCGAAGTGGTGGTAACGGAGCTGGCATCTCAGTCGATGTAGACACGCGAGCGCTGGGAAGGATAGGGTGCATCTGAGGAGGGATTGGGGCCTAGCCTCGTAGGTCCTGTCCCTGGTGGTCAATGGAGGACCTCACGGGTGGCACTGTTTCGCTATATTTTTGAGCGCCGATAGGACAACTGAGGCAGGATCAACTGAGGTCCGCACATGGTGCGGTACAGCTGTAATGGAGGTGTCTCTTAGCTGTCGTACCTCGCTCCGGGCCCCGCAAGATGGGGGGACGCGTGGAATGGGGCAGCCTTGTCGCACCACGTGCCCCTGGTGCGTCGATGGTACTCTTCGGCGTACTGCTCGTGATCTTGCCCCTGGGGCTCTTTAAAAGGGGCGGGTGGCCAGATGGAGTGGCACTCACCTTACATACACCGCACCCCATACTCATTTTGTTCCAACTTCGCTCAATAGCATAGGGGGTTCCGGAAGGCGGCTGATGCCGCCTAGGCGGTCATGGGGTCGGGTGTCCCGCCTTTGCTGGGGGATACGCCGCCACGATGTGTTTTCCCCCCACCCGCGCGCCGAAAAGCCGCGGGTGGTACGGGGTAGTGGGCAATTCACTTGTACTTCATCCGGGCCGCTCCTAACTTCAGGAGTAGACTGTTATGGCGCGCCGGCGAGGCTTCATCCCGCCCTGCTGTCCTGTACCGGCACCTGTTCTCTCCCCCGTCTCCTCCCCTAGCTAGTGGATGCTTGGGGTGAGGAAAGGAGGGGAGGGGGGCCAGCTTGTGGTGCTGCAGGGAGCCACGCTGCTTCGAGGGCGGGCGCCGGCTCCTTTAGCTCGGGGCGGTAGGCTCTCGGGGGAGCCTTGAGCGCTCTCCGTCTTGAGGGTCTGGGTTCGCAGGGCGCCTTTACCAGGAGCGTTTGGTTGCTCGGCCCTGCTGTAGAGGCGCAGGCCATCGAGCTCTTGTGCCGCCTGCTTGATCGGCATGCAGAAGTGCGAAGCGCGGGCCCCGCGTTGAGCTCCGGCGCCTCGCTCCTGTACTCGCGGCCAGCCATCCGTGTGGCTCGCACGGGGGTCCGCGCGCCGTTGTATGTGGACTCCGGCAAGTGCGTGGGAATACCATGCACGTCTTATTTATACTCAGTAGAGTGCGCAGGGAAAACATCCGCGTCTTTGTTTGTACTCCGGAGAATGCATGGGACTATCAACCACGACTTACTTAAATTTCGGAGGGTACGCCCTCGCGTGCGCGGAACTTCCGTGTCTTGTTTAGACTCAGTAGAGTGCGCAGGGAAAACATCCGCGTCTTTGTTTGTACTCCGGAGAATGCGTGGGACTATCAACCACGGCTTACTCAAATTCCGGAGGGTACGCCCTCGCGTGCGCGGAACTTCCGCGTCTTGTTTAGACTCAGTAGAGTGCGCAGGGAAAACATCCGCGTCTTATTTATACTCCGCAGAGTGCACGCGGGGGCGTCCCCCTGCTGCGTCTTATTTATACTCCGTAGAGTGCGTGCGGAGGCGGACCTCATCGCTACATCTTATTTATACTCCGTAGAGTGTGTGCGGAGGCGGATCTCGACGCTACGTCTTATTTATACTCCGTAGAGTGCGTGCGGAGGTGGACCTCATCGCTACGTCTTATTTATACTCCGTAGAGTGCGTGCGGAGGCGGACCTCATCGCTACGTCTTATTTATACTCCGTAGAGTGCGTGCGGAGGCGGGCCTCCGTGGAGTGCGTGTGCGGATGTGAGTCTCCATGTGGTGCTCGTGCGGAGGTGGGTCTCCATGCCTGCGTGTGCGGAGATGAGTCTCCATGTGGTGCTAGTGCGGAGGTGGGTCTCCGTGCGGTGCGTGGGAACATCGACCACGTCTTTATGCTCTGGGGAGTACGCGTGGTGACAACACCAGCACGTGCGCGGAATCCTGCGTCTTGTTTATACTCAGTAGAGTGTGCAGGGAAAACATCCGCGTCTTATTTATACTCCGTGGAGTGCGTGCGGGGGCGAGCCTCCGCACATTTGTAGCGGTGGGGGGGTGCCACGAATAGCCTCGCAAACGGTGAACTTTATTAAATTCCCGTTTGCGCGGGTGAGCGAGTACAAAAGGGATATGAACTAACCGCGGACTTCGTTCTTTGTGGCGATGAGATGCGAAGCCTCTTGTGCTTGGGCCGCGCGGGTGTATGCGCGCGCGTCGACCTAAGGATCGCGGTGGGTTCCCAGGCTTGGGCTTCGGGTTCCATGCTCCAGGTGCCGGGCCACGTGCTGATCGCCGAAAATGGTGATGACACCTCGCGGGCCCGGAAGCTTTACGCATAGGAAGCCGTGGTGCGGTACTGCCCCAAAGGAGTTAAGAGTTGGTCGCCCCAGGATGGTGTTGTAGGGGTACTGGATGTCGACGACATCAAAGGTGACGTTTCTGGTCGCCACGTTGTCATCCTGGCCGAAGGAGACCTATAAACATATTTGACCCAACGTCGATAGGGGCTGACCTCCGAAGCCCTGCAACGGGATTCGTGAGGGGCCTAGGCGACTCCGAGGGATCACCATCTGGTCAAAGGCCTGTGCGAACAGGACGTTCGTGGAGCTGCCCCCATCAACCAGGATGCGCCGGACATCGCACCCGGTGACCACGACCTGGATGACTAGGGGATCTTGATGGGGGAACTCCACACCTTCAGCGTCGGCCGGCGTGAAGGTGATTGCATGCTGCACCCACTCTGGCGGCGGCTGGGCTGGGTATGCCGCCACGTGGTGTAGCCTCCGCACGTATGCTTTGCGCTGTCGCTCCGAGGCAAACTCCAAGGAGGAACCGCCGGAGATAACGTTGATGTCCCTGCGCGGGGCGCCCTCCAGTATATGGATCCGTAGGGGACTTTGCTGGGGCTGCTGTACTTGGGCTTGCGTCCGCCGGGGGCCCTCCTGAGGCTACGGTTCCTTGTCGCAAATCCTCAGGGGGCCGACCGGTGGCTGCTGAACGTGCGCGACGACGGGTGATCGCGTCTCGAGATCCCTGTCCCTGGCGGCGCTTTGGCGAAGTGCTGCGATGGTGGTGCAGGAGCGGGTATCATGGTTGCCTTGACCATGCACCTCACACCACTGCGGGCGCTGTTGGTCGCCGTACTCCGCTCGGGCCGAACCGTTGCGGCCCCGTCCTCGGCCTCGCCCCCGACCTCGTCGAGTCCTAGCCCCGCGGTTGGCAGGGGCGTTGTCCTCGGAGCCGGCCTCAATGTCAAAGACGTGCCGGGTTCGCCGGGACGTCTGACGGCCGCGCTGGGCCTTGTCAGCCGCGCGTGTCCTTGTGCCGGGAGGTGTCCTTCGACATCTCCTGTCGGCGCTTGCTCTGCGAGGAATTTGCTTGCGATGGGTCGGCGCTCTTCGCGACGCTTCCCGCTGGGTTGACGTCAGCATCGTTGTCCTAGCGCCGCTTCTCGTCTTCTTCCGCCCGAGCATATTCCTTCATCTTGTCGAAGAGTTTTGCCACTGTCTTGATCGGCTTGCGTGCGTTGTACGCGGCCAGTGGCCCTGGGTGAAGACCCTGCACCGCTGCGTTGATTATTGTTGTCTCGTTGACGTCTTTGACCTGGCAGCGGACCTTCGCGAAGCGTTTGAAATACTCGCGGAGCCTTTCCGATGGAAGTTGCTTGATGGCGAAGAGTTGATCCGCGTCGACACGCTCAATGTAGTTCCCCTGGAAGTTGTTATAGCGGCGGTCGCGTACCTGCTCCCACGCATATATGGAGTTCGGCTCTATGGTAAAGAACCATGAAAGCGCCACTCCTTGTAACGCGAGCGGGAGCCCCTTCGCCTTGGCGGTGTCGTCCCCGCCTGCCGCCTCGATGGCGGTTTCGTACACGCGCACGAACTCTCGGGGGTCCGTGTCACCTTTGTACGATGTAACGGAGCTGGGAAATTTGAAATCCTCCGGCCACGGTACTTGCTGTAGGCCCGGCGATAACGGGGATTCCGGGTCCACGCGTCGTAGCGAAGCGCGGCTAGAAGTTGGGGCGTCGCGGCTGTCCGCCCTCTCGGGTACAGGCTCCGGCGCGACCGCCGGTGGGGGCGGCGGAGCCCGAGCCTCTTGCATGCTCCTCACGGCCCCCCTGAGATCCGCCAATTCCCGCTGGAGCGTGCCAAGGGCCGCCAGCAGGGCATTCTCCGTGGCGGGCGTAAATGGGGCGGCGGGCGCGCCTGGCAGTGCGGTCGATGTCGTCGTGACCGCTGCTTGCGCTCCTAGGTTGCTCCTCGCGTTTGCGCCGTGGAGTGCGGTGCCGACGGTGGGGCCGCTTGGGACTTCCGCACCGGGTGCAAAGGTGGTGGTCGCGCCTTTACGACCGTCGAGGCTACCGCTTCCTAACGTCCGGCCGGTGTCGTCAAGGTGACTCGTGGCGCCAATGGCGGGTTGGGGTGCAACGGGTGGGTTGGGGCCGATCGTCACGTCAATGGTGGCGGGGTGGATGGCGTCGGTGGTGGCGGGGTCGATAGCGTCGATGGTGGCGGGGTCGATGGCGTCGGAGGTGGCGGGGTCGATGGCGTCGGTGGTCACGCGATGAGCGTCGTCATTTTCTTCCCCGACCGCCGATGCCGAAGCCCTGGTGCTGACGCGGGGCCTCGCCGCGGCCGCTTCCTTCTTCCTCGGCGCTGATGACGAAGCTTTTTTCGGTGCCATCCTCCTTCTTGCAGTCTTGAGGCTTGCTTCCGTCCTCCCCACGGACGGCGCCAACTGTTGTGGCTACAAACCAAACAGAGATAGTATGGTGGTGGAGAGTTAGGTAAACAAATGACCTCTTGGGTCTTTCCCAAGACTCGATATCATATATATGCATGTACCCTCGTAAGGAGTGTCTTTACAACCGTAGCTTCACACCGAAGCCTTTCTTATTACATAGTTCTCAACAGGCTAGCTGGGTTTAGGTGGGGGTCACCCCTACAACAGCTGCCATTTATGAGTTAATTTATCACGAGAGAGATTATAAATACACTAATAACTCATATACGGTTTTGATCGATATAAATAATATTGCTATAGTGTGTACTATAATTAATTTGTAAATCATATTTTAAAAAACACGTTATTTAAAGCTAGGTATCGTAGAAAAATCAAAAAACAGTTTTTAAAAATTAAAAAGAAGAAGTCCATTAAGGCTGAATCAGATTTGTTTTAAGCCGTGTATATTTAGCCTAGCTAGCTGATGCACTATATGACACGTTCATAATGCTAAAAAAATCATGCTTAATTAACAATATAATTTTATCTCAAGTTTCCTAAACACTTATTTTACACCTTATTTCATGTATCCCATCAGTGCCACATATCAGTACTAGCGAAATGATGTGCCACTGTTTTTAAAAACTTGTTATAAAATCTATCTCGCAAAAAGGAAAATGTTAATATCTGGGATGTACTCAGTTGATACAAATTTGCCATGGACCAAAGCAATTCCACGAGAAAGGGAGAAAGAAATGATGTGGGCCTAATGCGTCACGCGGTTAGTTCCGCGTAATAAGAATGGGCCGGAGAAGAGGGAGACCAGGCCCATAAGACCGGTCGACATCCTCAAATGGAACTGCTCCGGTTACTGAATCGTCGTAATAGCGTAGTACCCCAGTTGTACAGAGATATACCACTAAACCAGCACAAAACACAAAAGATTGGAGGGATGCGATTAGGGATGCAATGGCGGCCCATTCCCTATTCCTCGGCGGGAAATTTCTTTGTTAGGAGGTGAAGGTGAGAAGATTTCTTCTCTTACAGAGATAATTACCAAGCAAACTCATTCCCCGTTGGGGATAGTAGGGGCAGGGACGTTTCCCATCCTCATATACATGTTCCCTGTTAAGGACTCGAATCTTTGTATACCATATCTGTTGTAGGGGTGATCTCCACCTAACCCAACCAACCTGTTAGATGTGTAGGGACGTAAATGCTCCGAAAGGCATCCTTATAAAGACGCTCCTCGTAAGGAGACATATATGTGACGCTAGCCACGGTGAGAGGGATATCTCACCTGACTCCTCACTACACTTCTCTCTGTTTGGTCTGTAACCACAACAATATCATATATCTCATATGATACCTTATTAATACTTTACAAAATCCTAAATCGAGAAATAAACTTTTGTTTGAATTATATGGCACACTTATTGTACATTTATTGTGATGAATTTAAGCATTTTTTATTGATTTAATTGTCATATTATTATTGATTGTAATTATTTGTATATTTCAAGTGGTCACTCATTATCGAGAAATGGGTCCCCGTTCCCCACCAGGGATAGGGAACAAGAGGAATTCTTCCTTGGGCATGTAATCGGGGTTGGGGGCAGAGAATGGGGGAAGAATCGGGGACGAGGACGTTCCACCACTCCTCAACGGGGAATGTCTCCGTTGCCATCTCTAGATGCGATCGACGGTATAATTGGGCTGAATTATCAGAAAGCCTAGGTAGATTTTTTTAAAAGGAAGTTTTAAGTGATGCAGTTTTGGCATGCTTGGAACGTGAGAATTTCACATAAATTTTACCTAGAGTAAATTACAACTTGTGCTGCTAAATGCTTTTTTTGGGTTTTTAGAGTAACTTTTGACTTTGACTTCTTCAAAAACCAAAATAAATAGGAAAACTTCAAATAGCTTCTAAAACTCATCGGCGCATGTGTCGTCTGCGTCAGCATCTCTACCATCCGACACCAGCTAAATGCCAACAGTCACAACCCAAGAATGAGTAGCAAAAACTTGTGTTCGAGTAGATCCATAGACCTGAAGTCTACTTTTTTTTTCAGCTTATAACTTATGTATTCATTCGAAAAATAAATGAAACGAATTCTCCATCGCAGTTTCAAAATAACTTATTAAGATAATTTTTTAAAAATGATTTATTAATTTTCGATTCATTCATATAAACATTGCTATTAATGCCGCCAGTCATAGGTGGCGTTCGGAATAGCGATGGCTTTTGGTTTTTGCTGAAATTTTACTGTAGCTGATTTGGTTTATTGGGCATAATTAAATTTAAAAAATATATAAAAATAAAAACGGTATACTAATCTGGAGCGGACAATGCAAAGGAATACGAAAAAAAACAAAACACAAAAATTCAAAAAAAATAAAAAAACACACTACGTGACAAATTGCTACAGTGTCGCTACAGTATTTTAAACGCAAAAGTCAGAAGCTAGCTGAGAAAAAACCATAAGCCTGTTCTTTTCAGCTTCTCAAAACGGTTTTTGGCTTTTGCTACAGTACCTAACTTTCAAACGGAGTATTTTTTAAGATAGAGTCTACAAGTTAATTATAGTATATATTAAAAATCCAACATCTGTACCATTCAAAATCGCAAGTGAGTATCTCTCTCTATAATCTCTGTCGCAAACAGCTAAAATTTAAAAATTTCAACTAAAAATCATAAACCACAGTAAAAAAACAGGCCCCAAATTAAGCGGTCCCTAAACTACATCTATTCACCACCCCCATGCCCTTTCGCTAATGTATTAATTGCGTACTCATTTGCAGGCCCACAGGATGATGGTTGATTACACGTCACTTTCGCTAATGTACCTCAGCTGACATGGCACAATTTCCCTTGCGTTGCGAAGGCATCGGAAACAAGAGAGCAGGGAAGGAGAAGCGGAGGAATTTGGGGCCAGATCTGATCAGAGAGAGCAGCGGCAGCACGTCCGTCGTAGCAAGTGGTGTACGCGATGGAGGTGATCGGCAAAGCCAGCTTAGCCATGGCGGCTGACTCTGTGGACCTCTTCGGCAAGAAGAAGGTGGTGTCCTCGACAAGAGGCTGCCCGAGGTTAGCACCACGAGCCGCTCGTCGCTGCGCTGTGCTTCGGCATGTCGCTCAGGCCCAGCGTCGAACACCTGCCGTTGAGGTCATGTCGTCCGCCTCCGCCGCGCCGGAGGAGCCGCCGCGCCCGGTGCGCTTCGGCATCGTGGGCTGCGCCAACATCGCGCGCAAGCTCTCGCGCGCCATGCTGCTCGTCCCCTCCGCAGCCGAGGTCGCTGCCGTTGGCAGCCGCTCCCAGGGCAAGGCGCGCCGCTTTGTCGCGGACAACGGCCTCCCCGCGGGCACCCACCTCCACGGCTCCTACGAGGCCCTCCTCGACGATCCGGACGTCGACGCCGTCTACCTCCCTCTCCCCACCAGCCTCCACTTGAAGTGGGCAACCGCCGCCGCCGCGCGGGGCAAGCACGTGCTCCTCGAGAAGCCCACCGCGCTCTGCGCTGCCGACCTCGACGCCATCCTCGCCGCCTGCGAGGCCAGCGGCGTGCAATTCATGGACTGCACAATGTGGGTGCACAACCCCCGCACCGCCAAGATGCGCGAGCTCGTCGCCGACCAGGCCACCATCGGCGACGTCAAGGTGGTGAGTTCTTGAAACCTTCGTGCTAAATTCGATTCCAAATTGGAAATGTTCAGTCAAGATTGGAATAGTTAGACTTGCGTTAGGTAGTATGCTTAAATTTGCCCATTTCTTGGTCACTCCTATTTCCAATCATGTTGGATTGTTGGGGGGAAGTTTGGGTGTTGATGTCGTTGTAATTGTGCTTCATTTGCCCCCAATACTTGGTAGTATTTGTCGAGAATGAATGTAATTAGGGGTAAAAATGCTGCTTTCTAGCTAGTGGAATATTTGATTTATGATATTGTTCAGTTCGTGTGTGCTAGACTTTTCTTTTTCCGAGCGAGGGAAAGCCCCGATTTATATTATTAGAAATTAGTTCTCCAAAAACACTTGCGTTTGGTGACGGCGTCACTGGTACTTCAACCGCAACTTGCCACATGAGCTTGGTTCCATATCGCATGGCTTCCTTATCTCCCTCCTTTCTGCAATTTTGACCAATTATGCAGCCATAACACAGGGAAATGAGTGAGACCGGATCATTTGGCAATTTGCGTTGGAAGCATGCCAGAACTAGGAAATGAGTGAGACCAAGGTTGTCAGAATCGTGATCCTAAATCGGATCGAAGATACTCTGGTAGAATTGTATTCTAGGATCGAATTGTAGAATCTAAGATCCTACCCGATTCTACCAAAAACATATTTATTCCGATTTACTGTGTATTCCAAGAGTGATATGAGTGTCTATTTAGTCATTTGGCATCTAGATTAATAAATATATCTTATTCACGATTATAATTGTGGTTTAAATTCTATGTAATTGAGAGTTACAACTAGAAGAGTGATGTTATCAATATTGCTATAATATGATCATTTTAGATAAAAAAAGTAAAAATAAATAGATAATCAAATTAGTTTTTATTATTCCAAACCTCCGAATCTTACTGTCTAAACTATTAACTACTTAATATTTAACATACAACTTGAATTGAGAGATAAGACACAATCAAACATCTAAGTCTTTTATAATTTTAGATGATGTGTGATTCTACACGATTCGACCATGATTTTATCATGATTCTACTGCGATTCTACACGATTCTATGATTAGGATCATGATTCTACCATGATTCTACCATGTACAATTTAAGATGCTATTTGAGTCGGATTGGTTTCGTGTGATCGTGATTTTAACAACCTTGAGTGAGACTACATCCAGATCGCCCAAAGAATTGCATGTGTGCTAGACTGATAGCGCGCATTGTAGTTCTGAGTTCTTCGTCGGTATTGTATCATGTTGCCTTAATTTTCTTTAGTCTATTGCATCTTTGCATGTGGTCTAGTGCCACAAAATTCTGTAGTGAAGTGTGAGTGCATCTAATTATAGTCGCCATAGTTAGTCCTTGTATCTAGCAATGGCTTGTTGTTACTGAAATCCTTACTGTTGTGAGATGTGTTTGGCTTCTGAACAAGCCATAACTAGGAAATTTAGAAAGTGCGTGCTTGCCTAGTTTACGTGAAGGAACAGCGATGTTTTGTTGCTAGCAACTGGGACCACCGTCTTGCTTGAGATATAGAGTTTGTTTGTTCTGCTTCTTCCTCCAAAACTCCTTGAAGGTCCTTGTCCTGACCTTATATGATTGTCCAATGAAAATATTGTGGTCTGCCCCTTGGCCTCTTTTTTCTATCACATCTCGCATTCTTATAAATGCTATGTTCTTCTAAATACTCCACTCTCCTAATTTTCAAGTCATTTTCTTTTTCTCGAAAACGCAATAGCATTGAGTTTCGTTCATTAAGAAGAAGAAGAAGAAATGGAGTTACAAGGGAAGTTCCAAATGGTTTTCTTGACTAGAAATCTGTTGGAACTCAGCAAAGCCAATCAAAACAGACGAAAAAAAAAGGAAAATAAAACAAGCTGCAACAAGCTACAGCAGCGTCCGACAAAACGCTATATCTGGGGCAGTCCTTGTCTAGCAGTAAGACATCCGGCAATAGCGTTCAACTTTGAGTTGGGAGAGGATGACCAGCATAAGAATTCCTGTTTAACCTGGTGAATGCAGTAGTCCATGTTGAGCCTACCCAGGTTGAAGTGAAGTTTGTTTCTCTCTTTCCAGATCATCCTGGCTATGAGGACGATTAAAGAGTCCACTGCTTTGCGCTTGGCCTTAGGAGTTGATGTTCTGACTGCTACCTGGAAGCCGTGCAGGCTTTGATCAGAGGCTTGGGATGGGAGGTGAAGCGAGAGCCAAGTGAAGATATAGTGCCAAATTTCTTTAGCAACCGAGCAACCGACTAGAAGATGGTCAATTGATTTGGCCTGCTGATCACAGAAGAGGCATGTCGGGGGTGTCGGGACGTTGTGTTTGCGAAGTCTTGCGAACGCCCATACCCTTTGCTTGAGAGCTAGCCAGACGAAAAACTTGGCCTTGAGAGGTGCAGAGCATTTCCATAATTGCTTGGCGCATGGTAGGAAAGTCGTCCCGTGACAGAGGGCATTGTAAGACGATTTTGACATGTATTTGCCGTCTGGTGTCCAACGCCACAGGAATTGGTCTACAACTCCATCTTGCAATTGGATTTGGTTTAGCGTCGGGCCAAGGGTGATCACTTCGCAGATGGCTTGCAAGAAGAAGGGACCCTACAGATGAGACATCCAAATTTGGTTGGGCAGTGCATTCTTCACCAAGGCTTTTATGTGGCACAGGATCACCATTGCCCAGATGGCTGGGGCATGGTCATGGATGCTTAGGCCGTGTAGCCACCTATCTGTCCAGAACTGAGTTGAAGCACCATTGCCCATAAGGATTACAATTGAGGCTTGAAAAAAAATTTTGAACAGCTGCATCTTCCGGTTGTTGGACGGGCTGCCAGATCCTATCTGGTCAGATCAGGCAAGCCATTCCCACCTCGCGCGGAAGGCGATGCTAATTAGCGTGAGATCGGAAATACCGAGGCCTTTTCATGAGTATGTGAACAAGTCATTTGACCATGTATGCTGGCTTTGTTTCTTTACTTCATTGTGGAATTTGTAATACTTATCCCAACTTTCATGCAATTTTACACTTTCTTATAACTAGTGATTAAGACATTGTTCTGCCAATATAAACTACTTGGCCCTTTTAGTGATTTTATGTTTCCAAATAATTCGCTATCTGTTCACGTAATCTGTTGTACAATTAGCATTTAGTGAAGTTTTTGTTCCCAGTCAATTTAGTATCTAGTGAAGTTTTTGTTCCCAGTCAGTTTTTAGCATCTAGTGAAGTTTTTGTTCCTAGTTAGTTTTTAGCATCTAGTGAAGTTTTTGTTCCCAGTCAGTTTCCAGCAGACACTGCTATCATTTTTTTAGCATCTAGTGAAGTTTTTGTTCCCAGTTAGTTTTTAGCATCTAGTGAAGTTTTTGCTCCCAGTCATTTTCCAGCAGATACTGCTGTCATTTTCCTGTCTATATTTGCCAAAAGTCAAGCTTTTTTTTTCTGTTTGCAATTTCTTTGCCCCTTCTCACCAAAACATCATGAACCCAGAACTATCCCCCTCTGCACCAGTTCGTGAATGAAGCCAACTCTCTTATGCTATACATCTGCTCACTCAGCAACTGGCCCACATGATGCCTGCGCAGATATGTTATTGCTTTGATAGAATTTGCAATGCTTCAAGGTCAGGTCTACACCAACACCTTGGGCTTCGTTTCCTCTTGTTCAAAAGTGTTAACACAGTTGGTATGTTTGTCTCCCTCGAGGGTTATGTACTTATATTTTGGAGCAACTCACTTTTAATAACCACTGAGAGACTAAACAAAATCACACTCTGATCCATAGATTGTAAGAAGAGCCAACCCCTCACTAACTCTTTTAGGTTTACTATGTTATGAATAGCGTTTGTATTCATCATGAGGTTAAAGAGCCAGTATATATACACGTACAGGTACGAGAACACCTTATACAACACGTACAGGTAGTTACACATAGATATGGGATATATCTCTAACACCCCCCCCCCTCAAACTTATGGTGGATCAACAACATTAAGTTTGGAGAGGTGAAAACTATGCTGAGCTCTGATCTGTGCCTTTGTGAAGAAATCTGCCAACTGAATCTCGGAAGGCACATACTGAAGAGTAACAACTTGATCTTGTACCTGTATCCGCTTGTATGAAGCATCAACACCAATATGCTTTGTAAGCTCATGCTTCACAGGATCTTTAGCAATGCTAATAGCATATGTACTGTCTGACAAAAGAGGAGTCGGTGCAGTAACAGAAACACCAAAATCCTCAAGTAACCACAGTAGCCAAGTAATCTCCGCAGTCAACAATGCCATCGCTCGCAACTCAGCCTCAGCACTCGAATGAGAAACTGCTGTCTGCTTCTTAGTCTTCCAAGTAATGAGAGAACCACCAAGAAAAACACAGTAAGCAGAAAGAGACCGGCGATCAGAGGGATCACTAGCCCAAGTGGCATCAGAATATGCCTGAAGCTGTAAAGAGCTGGAGCGAGGGAAAAAGAGATGACGAGAGATAGTTCCACGAAGGTATCGTAGAACACGAAGGAGACGACCGTAGTGGACCTGTGTGGGAGTAGAAACAAACTGACTCAAGATATGCACAGGATACGAAATGTCAGGACGAGTAACACCAAGATAGACAAGGCTCCCAACAAGGTGACGATAGCGAGTAGGATCAGGAAGAGGCTCACCATTTGTAAGACAAAGATGAACATTAAGCTCCATAGGAGTCTCAGCTGTGCGCTGATCAATAAGAGATGCACGCTCAAGAAGATTCTGAATATACTTTTCTTGGGACAAATACAAACCCTCAGGGGTAGAGATAACCTCAATCCCAAGAAAGTAGCGAAGTGGACCCAGATCAGATATAAGAAACTGCTCATGAAGACGCTCCTTAATTAAAGTGATGTACTGAGAATCATCGCCAGTAATAATCATATCATCAACATATAAAAGGAGAAGCGTCCGACCACGAGGCGAAGTATGAATGAAAAGAGCAGGATCATGAGCACTGGCAGATAAACCAGCTGTAGTGACAACAGAAGATAAACGATCAAACCAAGCTCAAGGAGCTTGCTTGAGACCATAGAGGAGCGGCGAAGACGACAAACCATACCCTCAGGAACAGAATACCCAGGGGGCGGCCGCATGTAGACCTCCTCACGCAACTCGCCATTGAGAAAGGCATTCTTAACGTCCAACTGAGAGATGGACCACTTGCGAATAGAGGCAACAACAAGAAGAGTGTGAATAGTGGTCATATGGGCAACTAGAGCAAAAGTCTCATCATAGTCACGACCATACTCCTGCTGAAAATTGTGCGCCACAAGACGAGCTTTGTAGCGCTCAAGAGAACCATCAGAGCGGGTCTTAACCTTCTAGACCCACTTGCATGTGATAGGAGTAACATGTGCAGGAAGAGGAACGAGATCCCACGTGCCAATACGCTCAAGGGCAGCAATCTCCTCGGCCATTGCATGCTGCCACTCCTGATGAATAACAGCATCACGATAAGAAGTCGGTTCGACAAGAGCAGTGGTAGCAAAACCAAAACGCGCAGGAGGCCGAATAGATTGGTGATCGTGAAGAGCATAACGAGGAGAAGCCGAAGAGGATGGCCCATCAGAAGAAGAGGGCACATCAGAAGAATCCTGAACCCGTCGACGACGGGTATAGTAGAGAGGATAAAAAGGAACAAAATCAGGACTAGCCTCAGGAGAAGATGTTGGTGGTAAAGAGGGTGCCGACTGAGAAGGAGGCACCGGAGAGACTAAAGGCTGTGGTGATGGAGTGACAACTATGGGAGTGGAAGGAAAAGTCAGAAAAGAAAGTGGCTCGACAATTGATGCTGAAGTGGAGGAAGAAGGGTGTGGATAGAAAGGACGAGACTCATCAAAAGTAACATCCTGAGAAATCCGCATCCGTCTACCAACAGGGTCCCAACAGCGATATCCCTTGTGCTCAACACTGTAGCCCAGAAAAACACACTCGACAGACTGAGCAGTCAGCTTGGTGCGCTCATAAGGTGCAAGAAGAACATAGCACACACACACCCAAAAAGGCGAAGACTGGAATAATCAGGAGTCTTGCCACACAGGCGCTCGACTGGAATCCCACCTTGAAGAGCAGAGGAGGGCTGAATGTGGATAAAAAAATGGCAGTAGAAATAGCCTCAGCCTAGAAGTGTGGTGGAACATTAGAAGCAAGTATAAGAGCACGAGCTGTCTCAAGAAGATGGCTATGCTTGCGTTCGGCCACACCATTCTGAGCATGAGCACTAGGACAGGAAAATTGAGGGAGAGTGCCCTGCTGAGCAAGAAAAGCACGAAGAGCTCCCGATAAATACTCCCCAGCAGAGTCAGCATGAAAAACGCGAATAGAAGAGTCAAACTGAGTATGGACCATGGTGGCAAAAGTCTTATAGATGGATAAAACATCACTACGAGATGACATAAAATATATCCACGTATACTGAGAAAAATCATCAATAAAAATGATATAATATCGATGACCTCCTTTTGAGACAAACGGAGCTGGTCCCCATACATCAGAATGAACAAGATCAAAAGGATGCTGAGATACTGACTCGTTAGAAGGATATGATAGTTGAAGCTGTTTGCCAAGTTTACAACCTTGGCAATGGAGAGAGGAATCACCAGACACAGACCCTAAAAGACCACGACGAAGTAATGAAGACATACGTGATCCACAAAGATATCCCAAACGATGATGCCACTAAGCAAAAGAGGTGGTGGAGGCTGCAGCAGATGTGGAGGCAGTGGTGGAGGCGACCAGACTGGCAGGGGCAGCGGAAGGAAGTCGAAGTCAGTCAAGCTCCCAGAGCCGTTGGGAATCACGGCGGCGAGGGCCAGTACCAACCAGAGTCCCCGTGCGGCGATCCTGAATACAACAAGAATCAGAATCGAGAATAACACGACAACTATGATCAGTGAGTTAGCCGGCAGATATGAGCTGCATAGTTAGTTTTGGGACATGCGAAACATCAGGAACAAGAAAAGATGAATTGGAAAGAGTGCCTCGTCCTATGACAAAAAGAGATACCATCTGCTGTCTGAACAGAGATGGGAGCAACTAGAAAGCTAACAGAAGTAAGAGTGGTGGAATCAGATGTCATATGAAAAGAAACTCCAGAATCAAGAATCTAAGGTGATATACCTGAGGAAGGAGTAGAAGATGGTATCTCAACCGAAGACTGAGTAGCAGAACTAGCAGTACCAGACGATGCAGAAGCAACCATGCGACCTAGTAATTGTAGAAACTGCTGAGTGTCAGAGGTACCAGGACTTCGCTGAGAGGAGGAGCCTCCAGTGCCTCGTGGGGGACGAGTATCACGACGAAAATCCTTCTTCTTCTTGTAGTAAGACCATTCCACATGTCCATTCTTGTTGCAATAAGTGCAATGGGGTCTCCTACCAACAGCAGCTGTCACCGATGAAGATATAGCCGGTGAAGAAGTAATAGGCGACGCAGCAGGAGTAGAAGTTGAAGAAGCCGCCAAAACCGAAGGAAACGACGATGATGACAGGAGACCCGCACCACGAAGGCGAATCTCCTCAGTACGAACAGCTGTAAGGGTCTCCAACAGAGTCACTCGTGGGTGACGAGCCAGCAACTGAGCACGAGTCTGTTCAAACTCAGACCGAAGGTGTGTCAAGAAGTCGTAGATACGACGAAGCTCAAGGTGAGATTGCTGACGCTGACAGCACTGACAGGTGCGACAAACATCTGGCCCCAAAGAGTCAATCTAACGCCATATCGCAGACAGTTGAGCGTAGAACTCATCCACAGTAGCATCTCCCTGCTGCAGCGACTGCTCCTGACGCACAACAGCAAGGTACAGAGAATCACCAGATGGCTCGTAGCGGGTGCGCAAATGTGCCCACATTGCCTGGTCGGAAGCCATACCAACAATATCACTAGTGAGATGCACCTCCATACTGTTAACCAGAATAGTAGAAGCACGAGCATCTTTATCAATCCATGTCTTGTGAGTAGCAGACTGAGACTGGAAAGTCTTCATGGCAACCTCAAAAACCGCAGTTGCCTTTGTACAAGTGTCTTCAGAAACATCCTTCGGGAGGGCAGGTGCAGCAGGTGGAGTAGGGCAAGGCGGACAGGGCAAGTCGCCGGTAAGATACTCCCAAAGACGCTGACCCCGCATATGGAGACGCATATGCTGAAACAATCCTGATAATTGAGGCCATCGAAGATCACCGGGCAACGAGGAACATAAACTGAGCCTGCAAAAGAAGACATTTTTTCTCTCTCTCTCTCTGTTTTTTTTACGAGCCAGCAGAAGGATATGCTCCTAACCGGTCAAAAGGGGCTTACCAAGCCAGTCCGATCAAATAACCAGAGGAGACCCAAGTGGAGAGGAGATAAGGTTGAGGCGGCTCTCCACGGGCGAGATCCGGCGAGGCCTCCTCCCCCTCCCATGCACGGCGGGTTGGGAGCGTCGGGCGAGTCTCCAGGCAGTGGCGCGGCGGCTCGGCTAGAGGCTAGGGAATTTGACGTCCACGAGAACGTACTTCCACGCGCAACAGTCAGAGGAGGCGGGGAGTCGGTGATCCAGGTGACGACAGGTCCTCCGCGACTCCTGCGCGGCTCCTCCGACAGATCCGGGCGACGGCGAGTCCTTCGAGTGGCGGCGCGGCTCCTCCAACAGATTCGGGCAGCAGCGGGTCCTCTGAGTGGCGGCGTGTCCTCCGAGCAGGTCCTCTGCGGTTCCTCCGATAGATCTGGGCGGCGGCGGGTCCTCCGTGCGGGGGCACAGCTCCTCCGACAGATTCGGGCGGCAGATCCGTGTGGCGGGTCCTCCAAGCAACTCCGGATCGAGCCCTTCTTTAATGCCGAGAATCCGGATCGAGACGGCCTCCGAAGACGAGACCGAGGCGACGCTGGTAGTAGATCGGGAACGCCGGCGTCCGAAGGCAACGATGAAGAGCTCCGTGTGCAGTTGAGTGACAACGCGCAACAATGAAGAGCGGTGGTGAAGAGGATCCAGGCGACGGAGAAAAACGCAAAGGATCCGGGCGACGACTGGAAAGACGAACCAGCAATGAACCAGCGTGACAGCAAGCGCGGTGGGGGCGGCGGCCAGGCAAAAAAATCTTAGGTATGATGAAATTCTAGGTTTGGCTCTGATACCATATTATGAATAGCGCTTGTATTCATCATAAGGCTAAAAGGCCAGTATATATACATGTACAGGTATGAGAACACCTTATACAACACGTATAGGTAATTACACATAGATATGAGATATATCTCTAACATACTAATCTCATTCCCTCTTATTAAATGATGTTTGTGTCTCTTCTCATTACATTGCCAAAAGAAATTGCACTAGCCTGGTTTAATCTTCCATTGAACCAATTATGCACCTTGAAGACCAGCAGAATAATGCAAAGGTTTAGCAGTTAAGACTAAGTTGATCAGCTTAGTTCGTTGTAATTTGTATCTCTATGAGTTAACATATGTGAAATGGTCACTAACAGGGGCTCCATCTAGTTTCTGCATAGTTATTTGAAGTCTAGTTCTTGGCTTCTTACCATTCTGTATCACCATCAATTATCAATTCGAGCATAGATGCATTTAGGCAAGTTACTCTCCTGATATATACATTCTTGAAGCCATATGAATCCTATTATACTCATTCTTTCTTGTCTGATTACGCCCATCTGGAGATTTTATGGCTTTGTTGTCTCATTATCAATACATAATATACATTTCTAGAGGCTCCAGCAACACCTTATTTAGTGCTGAATGATGTTAAAAATTGTGTGTTAACGCCTCTTTTTCTATTACCATCTGTGCACATTCTTTGCTCAACTGATTTCAACTTTTCAATGTTAATGGTAGAAAGTCAGGAACTGGTCAAATTCCAGGTGTTTAGCAGACAGGAACCGGATTTGTATAAAAAAATTCAGCCACAGCACCGCCTGGGAAAATTTCCATTACCACCAAGAACTGGAACCGTGGTGGGATTTTTTCCCATTGGTTTTGAAATCATCACTTGGGAGGGGTCAATCCATTCTCTAAAAAAAATTTACCCCTGGTTGGTTATTTGTAATTGTTCGACATGGTGGCTAGTCACAGCAAAATCGAAAGCAAACAAACAAGATGAATGTTGCTACTGTTTTTCCTGAAAGAAAAGGATGAAGCCAACATCAAGCAAATTAAATACAAAAAACACCTAAAGATATATCAGCACACAGATATAATTATATAAATAAAGTATAAATTTATGTCTATGTAGTTTTGGTCCTTTGAGTGAGCAATAGCTATAGTGAATTGGTGACTAATACTAGAAGGGAAGGGGTTTAATTTTGATAATGTTATGTGGTTTTGGGTTCATATCACACATATTGACACTGTTCAAAAAGCTGAAGCTGAGCCTTAAATGGTAAAATTGAGGTTGATTTTTTTTTCTTAGTGGCTACCACCATGCATTTATGGATTGAGTAAGGAGAAGATAGTATAATTGTGGAAGAAAATTAATTTTGTTAAATCTTTGTTGTTTGAACGTGTGACAAGGGATACAAATCTCGTTACCAGAGTAAAACCCACCCGGTGGCCGGTAATGGTAACCGGAAAAATCGAAAAAAACCAGATGAATTTTGAATACTAAAATTTGAATTTGGGCTATTTTAAACCTAGTATCCGGAACGGTTACCGCGCAAAAACCAAAAAAACTGCTACGAAAACCGGGAAAAACGAAAGAAAACCGATTATGGGTAATTAGCAATAGGAATAATGCAAATATTAATTAGAAAGTGTTTAATGAAGTAACTAGCAAGTGGCCCCAAGTGTATGTTTGATGGGCATATTACAATTAGCATGCACTAGCTAGGCTAGTTTGTCTAAAAAATATTGGGACTTGGGAGTATAATACTTGAAACATATTTAGCTTATACAATACGTAATCTAGCACAAAAAGATCTCAACCAACCCAAAAAGTGCATTATGTAATCATAAATTTAAATTTCAATTTGAAAAAATTCAGGCTTTTTTTCTCTCGGTTTCCACCGGTTTTTTTCCCTGGTGACACCACTATGCCATAATGTGCATCCATCCGGTTTTGTGGTTATATTGTCTCCAGCTACTGAAGAACACAATACAATACTATTGATTCCACTCCCAGAGTTTGTCAAACTGTTACTTGTCATTACTTAACTCTACACACAGTAAATAGTAACATTGATGTCATTCTTGGTGTATGCGTATGGAGAAATTTTGGAACCATTAGAAACACTCAGAAATGTCACAGGAACCCATAGCACATATATGAACTATGAAATGCGTATGAAATGATCTACTCCCATTCTTTGCTGGCTTCAAGTGTTTCGCTACTACAAATTGATTATTTTCTTGGTATAACTTCATAACTGTTTGTTTCCACTTAATTTGTACTCTTATGCAAAATGTTATAGTTTAACATAAATCATTGTTTTTTCCTTCTGTTGTTCAGATAAACACCATGATCAGCTTTCAAGTAAATGAAAATTTCCTCCGCAATGACATCAGGGTAAAGCCGGACCTTGATGCCCTGGGTGTACTTGGTGATATCGGGTGGTACTGCATCCGTGCAATCTTGTGGGCTGTTGACTATGAGCTGCCCAAGAATGTGATTGCTCTGCGTAACCCTGTTAAGAACCAAGCTGGCGTGCTCCTTGCCTGCGGCGCCACGCTCTACTGGGCCGATGGCAAGATTGCCACCTTCCACTGTTCTTTCCTTGCCAACCTCACCCTGGACATCACTGTCGTTGGCACAAATGGTACACTTCATGTCAACGACCTCGTCATCCCGTATGAAGAGAAGTCTGCCCCGTTCAGCGTGGCCTCCAGGTCAGGCTTTGCCAAGCTCGAGAGCGGATGGGATCCGCTGCCGAGCAAGCATGTCGTGGTGACAGAGCTGCCACAGGAGGCTCTCATGGTCCAGGAGTTCTCTAGGCTGGTGCAGAACATCCGCGACGCAGGCGGCAAGCCTGAGCGGAAGTGGCCGGCCATCACATGGAAGACGCAGGTTGTGATGGATGCAGTGAAAGCTTCTATTGACAACGGATTTGAGCCGGTTGATGTTGCCAGCTAAATACAACTGTTCACTCCAATGATGTGTCTCCTGTCGATGTCTTCTACTTCGCGTATTTGCTCAAACCATTGTTCTAAATCCTACACAAAACTACTTATTGAAATAATTCGAAGGATTCTGGTCATATTTGGTACAATCTTACGGAGTTAAGTGTATCAAGTCAGATGTTTTTAGAAATAAATGGTGTCATATATGCAAAACACATCTTTTATGTGATCTATGAATGGTTGTGTTCTCAAAGGTAACCCTGGTATTGAAAAGGGAGGCTCAGAGTTCAGACATTTGTTTCAGCTAGCACGGTGCTGCAAATTGCAATATAGCTAGCTTTTTTTTTTTTTTTTTGAAATCTGCAATGTAGCTAGCCTGTTCATCTGAAGTATGCCTGCCACATGGACTAGCCCTTTGTCGTTATCTGCATGGACTGATGTATTCCCTTGACCAAACCCAAATAAGTAAGTAGATGATGAGATCAAAAGCGCAACACTAAAGTCAAACCCTCAGCTGTACCGTTGAAAATACACCAATTATGCTTGTTGCCCTGGCGACGTCACCAAGAGTTGCCATGTCTTTCACCTTGTCGTCACATGGTGGTTGTGAAGCATGTACATTGCAAGGCCGCTACCGGCACGACACTACATGTCTGGGCCCACCTCGTCCTCAAACCGGCACTGCATGTTAATTTCTTTGTGAATGCATATATGTATCTCACACAACGGGATTTCTTGGATATGCAGAGAATCGAGCAAAGAAGAGGAAGAGTAGAGACTATGAAGAGAGAAAAGGAAGGATTTGGGGACAGAACAGACATGATTTTATAAGACCATGTAGTGATAGTTTTATGAGAGTAATGAGTATTTGACATTGTTTGTATTATGCTCTTGTCAATTGAGTTTGATTTTTGTGAAATTGATTTTTCACATGTGCTTTTCTGTAGAACTGGTCAGACCAACCTAGGGTAGCGGTCTGACCGGTAGAGTATGGCTGACTGTGTTGGGTGGTCTGACCGGTTTGCAAGTCACGGCTAGACCGATCTTGTTGAGGTGTACCTGAGTTGAGTTGAGGTATTTTTCTGTGGTTTTAGTGGTGTTAGCCACGACGGGTGTTGTGCAAGTGTTAGTCATGAAGGATCCATACATGTGTAAATCATGGCGTGTGTCCATGCACATGATTTACTAATAAAGAGGCAAGTGCATATTATTTATGATCGGATCGATTACTTTATTCTTTGGTGTGTAAGTGCTTTGATGATTGTTGCGGTTAGCGGTGAGACCAAGGCTACAAAAGGAGTTCTGAGCCTATGACGTGTCACGTAAGTCCGGATGGAGCAACATCTCAAGCCGAGAAGCACAGGAGAAAGATAAGGGTCATGAAGAGGTAATGCGTACATGTAATATGCCAATTGGACTTTTTGTATTTCAAGTGGTGATGTTTCTCGGAGTAGACATTTAATTTTGGCAGCAAGGCGTTGGGCATCACAGACTGTGGATTAATGTTGGTGTGCTATAGGACTTGGACGTTTCAAGTAGTGACGACCTCGGTGTAGGCTTATGATCTTGATGACAAGTCATAGACATCTCATTGTTGTGAAGACCAGCAGGTGGCAATTTGGGAAATTGTCTAAAACTGGATGGAATGACGATTTGCAAAACCGCGACGCTAGCCTAAGTGGTTTACATCATGTTTTTATGGTTGGAGTGTCTTATCGGGCTTATGAAACCTTTGGAAGTTATACTTTGAAAAGAGTGCAAGTATGTCAGAGTAAAATCTATTTGTGTGTGGGTTACCAGGTTTTTTTATGTGTAAGTGGTGTAATCCACTAAGAGTGGTTGGTTGTTAGAGTTAAGTGAGAGATGATGAGCCTCCATTATATAAGCCTTGTATTGAGTTGAGTTTTCAGAGAGATTTGAGAGATTAGGGTTAGGGTTTCCTTGTCTTGGAGCCTTGTGTGTGCGCGCTCTAAACTTGAAGTTCTGCTATCCTGAGAGATTGGCTGTAAAATATTCCTCACTAAGTGAAATGAATATTCAAAGTTTACCCAAGTGAATTGCGCCATGGATCCCTTCTTATGCTTTTGATTTTCTTAGTTTTCTTGTTTGGATTTCTCTTCCTTGAGCTTTTTTCTGGTGCCAAGAACTTGTAAGAGGTGGAGATATCTCCTAGAGACAAAACCTCATCCATCTAGACATGATTCAGAGGAAGTTCTTAAATTTTCTCAGTGTTTTTTCAAGAGAGGTGATTTTTGGATTTTACTCTTGTGACATGTGAGAACCCATCCTAGGTCACCTAGAAAATCTAGGATTCACGAGCAAGAGCAAATCCAAGTTTTACTCTTTTGCCCTATTTTGGTGCACTCTTTACTCAAATAGAAAAAGGTTACAACTTTGGTAACAATTCTCTCGATTATTGATTGAAATAGGTTCGTGAAATCCTAGAGAAGGTGCATGCAAAGTTTCATGTCATTTGGATCATGGGATCAAAATCTATGTGGATTTTTTGGATTCAAAATAGTGTTGAAATTACTGTTTATTTGCCTGATTTACTATCATAGTGGTCTGATTGCTATTCACCAGAGGTTTGACCGCTAGGGCTTTTCGGTCAGATCGATAGCCATTTTTGGTTTGATCGCTAGTCATTTCTGGTCTGACCGATGAGTGTTTGGATTTTCAGAGTTTTTGCTTCCTTGGCTTAGGGCTTTGATTAGAGTTATGAATTTGGTTTTGTGCTGTATGTTGTTGTTGATATTAGGGGGGAAGATTTTGAAAGAGTCGTATCAGAGTGAGGTTACTCTTTGTTGATCTTAACCGATCTTAAGCAATGGTGTCGGAGAGGTATCACAGCAAGTCTCATGTCTTTGATGGGGCTAACTATTCCTATTGAAAGACAAGGATGATGATGTACATTGAGGCTTAAATCTTAAACATTTGGAACAAAGTGATAATTCCTTTTATTGTGCCTACCGATGATGTTGTCCTTAGTACTGTTCAATCAGCTGAGGTCAAGGCAAATGTTAAGGCATACAACTTTCTAATCCAAGGCCTAGGAAGATTTAAGTTTAATCATATAACTTGTCTTGCATCTGCACATGATATCTGAATGTCTCTCTCTGATTACCATGAGGGAGCATCAAAAATCAAGAAAGTG
Organism: Melocanna baccifera; assembly: GCA_036346265.1. NCBI lineage: Eukaryota > Viridiplantae > Streptophyta > Magnoliopsida > Poales > Poaceae > Melocanna > Melocanna baccifera. The sequence goes on along the minus strand of CM070703.1, from coordinate 6,108,582 downwards.
CATGAGACTCAGTTCAAGAAGGATTGACTACCAGAAGCTGGAGATGGAACATTAGGAGTCCATTAATTACATCTTTGGTACATTCCATAAGATCATGAGTTACCTAAGGTCTGTTGGTGTGACCTACTCAGATGCCGATAATGTGGCTCATGTTTTGAGTGCTCTTGACATGAGTATTTAGGAGATGAAATTTACATCAATCAGTGACAAGGCAGACTTGGGACTATGGATAAGCTATATTCACAATTTAAGACTGATGAGATGGACATTATAGCCAACAAGTCCAAAAGTGTAACATCTTGAAATTCAGATGTTCGAAAATGTAAAATTTTTAAAACTTTTTATGGCATCGTGCTGGCATTCGAATTTTTTCTGGATTTCTATTTGGGGTTTTTTGGGACTTTGTGCTACTTAAAATCAGGGGATAATTCCCAAATGCAAATAATAATTCTAATAATCAAATGGTGGAAATTTTGAAACACTGCATTACGAATACAAAATATAAAAACTTAAATTAAAATTTAATTCCATAAAAAAATTAAAATGCAAATTCAAATCCTAAAGTTTGAAATTCAAATCAAAAATGAAAATAATCAAAACCACAAGCTAAACAAAATTAAAATTCCTATCAAATTAATTAAGCCAAGAATTCAAATTTGAAAGTAAATGTAAATTCAAATCTTGAATTGGAATCTTAGCAAGAATTCAACATTCAAAACAAAACGATCTTAAAATTTGGATTCCCTAACTAAGACAAGAATTCAAATTTTAATTTGAATTCAAAAACAAATTCAAAACCTCAAAATTGGAAACTCAAAACAAAATCGGATTTCTAAATCTTGTGGGCCCAAATCATTTTCTCTCTCCTTTTTCCTACTATCGGCCCCACTTCTTTTCCTTCTTTTCTATTCTTTCTCTCCTCATCATCTCCCTTTTCCCTGTTCTTGGCTCGGTCAGCCCGCACTGGTGCGGTGCGCGCCTGCAACCTACATTGAGCCATGTGTCGAGCTGCATCCAATGCCCATGCATGCTTGCCAGCTGTGCCATGCCCTCGCACCACTTCGTGTCTTGCCTCCTTCGACTCAGCCCCGTCTGTGCCCGCGCATGCCCAACAAGCTGACGCGCTCATCTGTGCGGCGCCCATGTCCAAACAAGCTTCGTTGACATTCTTGACTACAAGCCATGCACCAAAATTCTAACGGTCAGCACTACCCCACCAATCCCTGCCATTGCCATGCTCTGCTATGGCATGTCACGTCGCCATCACCCTCATCGTGAAACCCATGCCCTGCTGACTCCACCGCTACCACGTTGAGCACTGCATGTCGGTCATCATCTACAGCATGCCACAATGCCTCCCTCACACTATTAATAGCTCTCCAAGCCTCCTCTAGCTTCCCTGGCACCTCTCCTTTCTTCCTGTACTTCAAAGTTCAGCCAAGTTCAAATGGCTATGCTCATGTGCCGGCCGTCACTCCCCTCGATGTTCCGGCCGTCCTGATGACTCCCTTACAAATTTGAGCATGTCACGGTGTGTTCCCGAGCCTCTTCACCCCTCCCTCTAGGTTAATCGAAATTCCGCACGCGGAGCTCACTAAAACATTATCCTCCCTTCACTTCGACCGAATCACACCCCCACCGTTGCCATTTCTTCTCCAGCGTGCCTCGACTTGATTCCTCCTAGCTAGAGCTTCCTCCTAGCCACTAAGTTGCCTTTGCTCCATCTTGGGTTGTGCCACCACCCCTCATGGTTCTCTTGTTTCCCCAGTGTCCCATTTTGTGGGTCACCACCGCCTCCCTGGTCCCCCATCTCCGGCAATGTCTTGGCCTGGTCGGCGTTGCCCACATCCCCTGTTTCGGCTAACTACCTCCCTTGTCCGCATGAGTCCCCCTCCCTCTATCTATGGCATGTGGGACCAATGCAACTAAGTACCCCATTTAGGGCATTTGGGTTCATTGAAGTAGTATTTGGTGCAAGCAAAAGTTTAATTAAGGATTTTGGAGAATATACCAGGAAGGACCATTCGCAAATAAGGGTTAAATCAGTAAGATTAACTTGAATAGTATGCCACTAATGTTTATTTAGAAATGCAAAATTTATTAATAATCATCTTAGGGAAGAATTAGATGTTAATAATTACAAGACCAAGTTTATTCAGTTAGAGCTAATTCAATTAAATAATGGTTATTCAAATTATAGTTCATGTAAGGCATAATTAATAGCTCACAAATGCCACGAATTAAAATTTTGAACTAGGAAATAAATATGTGAGATTCAAACATAAATTCAAATAAAAATAGAGATAAGAATTTAATTATGAAATTAGAATAAAGTATTGTGCAGAGTAAGATTATTAAAGATATAATCTTGGATTAATTATCATGTATGAGTAAATAATGTGCCTTGATTATTTTAAATATAATTATTAATTAAAGGCTTTAATAAAAGATGGCTTTGGTTAAAGTCCAAATTTAATAAAAATCCCAATTAAAAAATGCAATTAAGTTCAAATTGAGAGGCTAATTTTGCCACCATCGATATTTGATTAGAACTTTCTTGTCAAATAAAAGGCCCAGCTAAAATGTAATCCCTGTCATTAGCATACCACTGACAATTAAAATCTTAATAGTAGATTTAATTAAAATTTGTGTTCAAATATAATGGTGTATATATATATCATGAATTGACAACTAAACCTCAAAATAATAATATGTCGTGAATTCTCCGGAGATAAGAATCAAAGGATTAATGTGGCTAATTAAAATTATACCAATCGCATGTAGCCCTCAAATCTGACCATAAGTCTAACTTGACTCATGAAACTTGCTTAATAAATATAAAGTAATAAAAGAAGTTATTTAGTTAAAGATCAAGCCATGGTATTCCACAGTCAGCTATGCCTAGCCATCCTTAAATTCAAAGCAGAATATTCTTATGAATATTCCTTTATCATTGAATCGTCCTTGACATCCGTCTCAGCGGATTTCCCTCTATCGTCCCCCACTTCACTCAAACCAAGTTCAAGTCCATCAACATCTCATGCTCACTAAACCTTGCCCCATATCACTCATTTAATCATAATAAAACTTAACTAAGTACATTTAGATTTATTTGGACTTTTGAGTTATTTGGATTTATTGGGATTTAGTTGTTTAATGCATAATTAGAATTGGAGTCTCGAAGAATCAACAGATCGAGTAAGATCAAGATCCAGATAAAGATGAAGACCAAGAGTTCAAGGCCATCAACTGAGAAGGCTTTGAGTAAGATCAAGACTGCAGTAAATTAAGCAAGGCAAGTCATCACTTTGATCATATTGCACCTACATTTTGAATGCAAGTATTTTATTTGAAAATATCAAATTGCATGCTTTACCTTATTATGCAAAGTATATTTGCACTAGTTCAGAGTTAATTCCTTATGAACAACTACTTAATTATAGCCCACTCCTTGGCTTTAGATATGAAACCTTGTCGCCCTATAATTAATGGTTAACATACTAGTAATGAGTCTATATCTAAGCGCTATGCTTAATCTTGCTTTGATACTCGGGGGCATTAATTTTCCCTGGCATCATTTCAAACATGAAAACTTAGTCTGGGCAATCATTGGTGGAAAGTAGCTGGTATATTGTAACATGGATATTTTATATTTCCAAGAACCCCAACTTTCTTAACTGTCTGGGCGGATGGTATGGGGGGCTGGTGCAGTGGATGCACGAGAGTATTGGATTATGGTAGAACCATCCAGATAACTCTAAGGACTGAATCTTGTATGACCTCTCAGTGTAAAACAACGCAACCATAAGACAGCAATGTGTAGACCAAGCTGACTAATTTGCATCTAAACAGTGTGGGTTGTGCCATAGGTATGACCATGTGCAAGGGCGATAGTCATATCCCCTTGGTGTGATGGCGCAAGAGGGGGCTTCTCGAGGGATGGTCATATCCTATAGAAGTGAAAACTTTAGCGGGTGTGGCTTCACTAGGAGATGTATTGTAAAGGCCTTGTGGCAACCTATTTGATTTGCATGTCTACATAAACATGTGGAATATAATGAACGGGTTGTCTTTTGTGGGTAAAGTGTGTGACCTCTGCAGAGTGAAAACTATTCGAACAGTCATGCCCATGATCATGGGCGGGCATTGGGAACCTGCAGGAGTTAGTTCCATTTATAAAATGAGCTTTGTGGGTGGAATGAAAATTGGTTTGTGTTGCCCTAGGTGATCGATCCCGGTGATGATAATAAGTGGATATGACACTGAAAAACTAGCATATGATGCAAGTAACATGCTGTACTACTATTATTGCAATCTTTCACACACTTTATAAAACTCTGTCTTAGTTGAAATTGCTAAGTCTTAGGTATTTCCTATATCGGTATCTCAAAATGGTGGTGTTTCGTAAATAAAAGAACCTTAAGCCTCTCTTTCTTTAGCCTCTCATCTATTACTACTACATCATGTGTGGTGGCTTACTGAGTAACTTTGTACTCACTGTTGCTCAATTATTAATATTCAGTAAGTTGGAAGGAGAGATACAAGCATGTGATCATCTAAGGGTGGCAATAAGAAGGGAAGACGATAAGGCTAAAAACTAGGTCATGAACCCTAGTTGGCCACCCGTGGGCATATCCTAAGAGTCCCACCTATGTGAAGTTTCTGTTTCAATTGCTACTTTTTAAAGGTTTTGGCTTGATCGGTCCATGTGTAAGTTTACTACTGTAATAGTTATGCTTTCGCAAGATATATATTTGATGTTCAGTGGTGTATCTGTGAGTACTATCTACTGATTCAGATAATAGTGCAGTAGAATTATAGAAGATTCTAGATTGTAAAATCTAGGTCTAACAAAAAGTTTGCATACGATGGCTCTTGTGACTGATCTTATCAAGAATGTCACTTTTTGTGAGAGTGTTTCTTCTGGCTTTTCTTTGTTTTAATTTCAAGTCATGAGTGATGAACAACTTGAGAGCCTTCCCATAGATGATCTAACCCTCATCATTAGCCAATTTGCCTGTGCCTACCATAAAGCAAGAGAGTGTAGGAGAGGAGGTCCAATTGTGTGCTTTGAGTGTGGTGAGATGTGTTATGTTTGTATTAGATATCCTAACTTTATGAATAGGGATAGAGATGATCATGGGAAGAAGGACTATAAGAAGGAGTACAAGGACCATAAGAAGGGTTACAATAAGAAGCCTCATCGACCTTTCAAGAACCATGACACAATTAGTGAGGTGACCATTTCGTTGCTCATACCTCTTAATGGTCGAGACATAAGCAATGTTGATCCAACAACTTCAAGCGATGAGGTGCAAAGAAAGGAAAAGAAGAAGTTCATTGGCTTCACCGAACTGTCTCATGGCTACTAGTGATGTTGACTTCCACATTACACATGACAAGGATAATCCCTACACCAAGGACGATGATGAGATAGATTCCTTTGACCCTCTTATGCTCAAATATGATAAATTGGAAGCTGACCATGTTAAGAAAATCAAGCACTTAGAACGATTGGTAAAAAGAAATGATAAGCTTAAAGCTAAAAAAGAGCTGCAAGTTTTGCAAATGGATATGCTTAGAACTACTATTCTTGATCTTGATAACTGTGATACTTGCCTTACTTTGCATGCTACAATGGAAAGATTGGGATCTTTTGAGTCATCTTTGCTAAAACAACTAAAAAAATACTAGACCTAAAATTGTTGATATCAAGGATGGTCCATGTTCTAGCTAGTTACTTAGGTGCTAGGGATATTTCTAGAGCTAGTGCTTTACCATACTTGAATTATGATGAATTGGAAAAGAAACTTGCCACGCAAACTAAAAAATTACCCCAATTCAGTTATGAATATTCTTGCGCACATTGTGAGTTTAGGGAAGAAAAATTAAAAGAATTAACTGACAAGCTTAATCATGTTAGTACTAAACCTTTTGATACTTGCTCTAAGCTTCTAAAATTGAAGTTTTTACTAATATGTTGAAAGACAAAAGGGTTAAAGAATATATTGCTCCTGCTCATGCTTCAAATGTTGATTCTATTACTCTAATAGCTTGTGCATTTTTTTTGCTGAAATTAGAAATGATTTAGATGATATACTTGAATCATTGAGAGTTAAATTTGATGAGTAGTTGTGTAGAATCAAGAATGTGTCTTATGTTTCTTGTGAGGCTTTGAAGCTAGATGTGGTTGTGCATAAGGAGAGATACGCTAGAGCTGTTAAGAGCCAAGCTTATGAGTCTTGTGTCACCCTTGCTAAGGAGAATGATTATTTGCAAAAAAAAAACCTTTGCGAAGTTCTCTAGTGGGAAAAGAACTTAAATCTGATTCTAGATCAATTAAAGACTAGCAAAGCCAATAGAAGTTTAGGTTTCAACCCCTATGAGCATTCCAAGAGTCATCCTCCTATGTTGGTGAGAGTAGTTGAGAGTGGGAAGTTTGAAGTTGTCCCTCCTGAGCCTACCAAGATTGTATTCAAATCTACAGAATTTGCCCAATCCCTTTCTATCAATGTAGGTGTTTCTAATTTTGCAAGTATGGCATCTCAAAAGGTTAAATACAATTGCATATTTTGTGAGAAGGATGGTCATATTGTAAAGTTCTGTTTTAGATGGGTCGAGAAACTACGTTGTGACCGTGCTAGAGTTTTAAGGAGCTTTCAAGATTAGCTCTGCCTAGCTAGTGTCCCTAGAGTTGCCTCTAGACTTCACTTTGTAGATGGGTTCTTTTATTCTTTTGGTAATTTTAGAGAGCAACGTGGTTCTAGGTTCCAAAAGTGGGTTTAGGTCTAGAGCTACTCTTAGACATGATTTTCGTCGCTTTGGTCCACGGTAATGATTTGAGAGGGGTTTTGGTAACTCTAGGTTGCATCCTATTGCATATCATGTCAACCCATATTTTGGAACTTTTCCTATTGGTCATGTGTCTCGGTACTGGATTCCTCGTTCTTATATCACTAACGCTAGTACCAAGGCACAAGCTTCTTTTGTCTTTTTGATGTAGGTTTTACAGGTGATGGGAGATCAGGTGGATCATGTCAGTCTCTTTGGGCCTCCTATCTAACTCTTGGGCATCTGATGATGTCTATCACTTATGATGCAACTTGCTAAGCTTCGACTACATCGACTTTATCACACTGCCAAGCGGTGTGACATAGGTTCTTGCTTGAGTTATGTTAATTCCCTGCTTCCATATTCAACATTGCATAGCTTTTAGGAGTATCAAGGTTTTTAGGTCTTTAGGGTGTTATGAGTCACACCTTCTGTCTTGTGTCTTTCTTAGGCACTTCTCTTCTCTACTAAATTCTCTAAGATTTCTTACCCTATCTATATTGAGCTTGCTTCTTCCTGCACTAGCTTCTGGTAGTGGGGTAGCTAGTTCATAAATTCACTCTTTAGTAGTATGTGTTTCTTAGGCTAGAGGCCATGTGGTGGAGAGTTTTTCCTTCTTGCAAGAGTTTTTTCCCTTGCTTTTAGCTCTTGTTTTCCATTTGCAAGTAGTTCTTGTAAATAAGGGGAGTTTTAAGTCTCACTTCCTTTTTTGCATCATGCATACAAGGCATTGCATTGTAGATATGAATTTAGATATGAGCTTTAACTATTACTCATTTGTGATGTAATCTTGATTTGATATTGCCTATTACCATGTTTTGCCTACTTGCTAACTTTGTCATACTTTTGTATGTATGATTAAATATTTTCTATACTAGTTTAACTTGTCAACCTGAACCTAATTTCACAAGTGGTATCAATTTCAGTAATTGGTATTTTTTAAGTTTTCTAAGATGGATCCTTTGACTAGTTTAATCTCTAGTGATCCTTTTATGATATATGCTATGTTAAAAATGCTCTATTGAATCTTGAATCTTATATTGAGCTTTATTTAGTGCTTTGTTAGTTCTTTGAAAAAGCATGTCTTTTTCATTGAACTAGTGCCTAATTTGATAAAGATGATCTCTTTTGTGCGAAAAACTGATCTAACAAATTCTTTTTTATAAGATCGCTTGCCATTACACTAGGCATTAACTCAGGAGGAGTTTTGGATGACCAAAACCATTCTTTTAAACTTTTTACTTGGGATAGTCATAATAAGGCTTGAGATCTAGCACTTGAATAAGAAAACAAAAATATAAAAAATGGCTAAAGCTTAGGAGTCAGTTGTAGATGGCTTATATGGAGTCAGTTGTAGATGGTTTCAGTCCAGAACTACTTTGCTAAGGTGAGGCCTCAATGATTTCTAAAATTTTAAGAATGCCTTTTATCTAGTATTTGAGCATAATTGGTTAAAATTGAACTTCTAGCACATTAAATGATTCAATTTGAGTTTCTTGGCTCTATTTAGCCTTCTTGACATGGCTTAGCTCATGCTTGGATACTTTTAGTTAAATTTGTCAATTTTCAAGTTAGTTAAATTTGTCAATTTTCAAGTCTTGCTTAACTTGAAACTAAATTGAATGATCTAAATTATGCTATCTTATCAAGATTGGTTATATATGCCTTATCATAATTTAGATAGTTTTGCATGTATTTTATGATTTCAAGTAGTATCTTTTTTCTTTAACCTCACTTTGAATAATTTTCAAAGCTCTTTAGGTTATGCATTTGTATTCATGCATATATGCTCTTTTGTGCTCTCTTGTTGTTTACAAGTATTTTCATGCATCATTTGAGGGGAGTGGTAGTGACCTTACATAGCCCCTTGCAGAGTAGATAAGATCCAAAGCTCTTGAGAGCAACTACTAGGTGCAGCTACATACTCTGATTCAGTAGTGAACTATGTAACAGAGTTTAACTCCTAGATGACCAAGAGATAAGAGATGTGCCTAAGAAATAACTAGTGCCAGAAGTACTCTTCCTATCTACTCTACATTTCGCAAAATCAGCATAAAAACCCAATGGAGGGTGCAGAATTAGAAGAATACCAGAGTCTAAAGTTACAAGTGCTCTAAAGGTACCTAAATATGCGATGCACTACTTGACGATGAGAGGCACAAGGAGAAGCATGAAATCGAGTGCACAGACACACAACAAACTGTATGTCCGGGCTTGACACTATGAGGTAGAGGAGAGAGAGTTGATCATACTGTGGTACTCTTTCTAGTCCATGGGCTCCCCATCCTTATCAGGATCCAGCATAGTAGAAGCAACAATGAGAGTAGACATGGGTTTGCTGCTTCCCATATCAAAGTGCCGAAGAAGATCTTTTGTGTATTTGCTTTGATGAATGAAGGTCTCTTTTTTCAGTTGCTTGACCTGAATATCAATAAAGAAGGTCAGCTCGCCCATCATACTCATATCAAAATCCTTGCTCATAGAATATGAAAATCAAGATACCAAAGCATGAGAAGAATCACCGAATATGATGTCATCCACATAAATTTGAACAAGAAAGAAATCACTACCATATTTGAAAGTGAACAATATTTTATCTACCATTCCTATTTTAAAATCATTCTTAAATAAGAAACTCTTAAACAGATTATATCAAGCTCTAGGGGTTTGTTTCAATCTATACAAGACTTTGGAGAGCTTACAAATATAGTTTGGAAACTTGGGTTTTTTAAAGTCAGGTGGTTGCTTGATATAGATCTCTTCTTATATAAAACTATTAAGAAAAACACTCTTGGTATCCATTTAAAAAAGTTTAAAGCCCTTAGACGCTACGAATGCTAGCAATATGTGAATGGTTTATAATATAGCAATAAAAGCAAAGGTCTCTTTAAAGTCTAAGCCCTCTATCTAGGAATACCCTTGAGCTACAAGCCTAATCTTATTGTGAACTACCAACACATCCTCACTTTATTTATTTTTGAAAACCCATTTTATTCTAATTACATTATGATTAGGTGGAGATTCAACTAAGGTCCAGACTTGCTTTCTTTCAAAATTTTCAAGTTCTTCATGCATGGCATTGGCTCAAGAGGAATCAGATAAAGCATGGGTGGTATCTTGGGGTTCAAAAGACGCAACAAAAATAGAATCTGTATGAGAATTTTGAGAAATAAATCTGGAGTAAATAGCTCGCTCATGGAGATCCCAATCATCTACTTAGAGGGTGTTGTCATTGAATATAAAGAGGAGATCCTGGTGCAGATGTGACCTCTAACTCATAGGCTGTGGAGATAGGAGTAGAGTCACTCGAAGCGCTGGTGAAGATGGGAGGAGACTGCTCTGCTGAAGCTTGAGAAGTAGAAGCAGGCTCTCCAACCAACTCAGGAGTGACTAGAGGATAGATTGGGTCCTTATCTTTTATGTCAGAGTCATCATCGATGAAGATACTCTCCCTATCACCATGTACCTGTATACCTGCATTGTTGGGTCTACTACTAGGGCTAGCCTCATCAAAAGTAACTTCACAAATCTCAATAGTTTTGTTAGTATCCAAATTAAATACACGATAGCTTCGAAAATAAGTAGGATATCTAAGAAAAATACCATCATACTATCTTGATTCAAATTTATCTAGGTTGCCATGTTTAGAATGAAATACTTGCAACCAAAAATCTTAAAATGAGATACGCTAGGTCATACCCCGGTCGTGTGACAAATTCACCGTTCCTCCACCAGATCACCCGGAGGTCACACATGACGACAGTCTACAATGCTTGTTTGATCATCACAGTGCTTCGCGACGCCATAACACTATAAGATAGTTGCAAACTATGATCATTTCATTTATAAAATTCATACTAATCATTACTAAACATGTTTCATATGTCACTTCAATTGGAGCGGGCTCAGCGCATCACAAGAACGTCTGAAACTGCCATCAGTAACCCAGACACACACCGACCTTACAGAAAACTTTGAAGTACATCCTATCACAGACCAAAAAAATAATAGACAACCTGAACTACGAACATTCAATAGACTACGTCGTATGCATCGTGCACCTAGTGGGGGCACCATGCTTAGTCGTTAAGTCATCATGACCAAGCAAGTCCAGCCGGCCATCACGATCTACCGAGTCTGGCCGGTGTCATAGTATTAGCCGTCGATCATCTGCGGGTCAGATCGACGAGGAGGTAACTTACGTACAAACCTATGTTTTGTTTTTGTGTTATGCCTTACATTCCGCAAACATCATGGCGTTCTCTCTCCGTAGGTCTGTCGTCGAGATACATCACTTTTACCCTCCACACAGCCTACACAGACTACCACTCCCCATTGGTCATCTTTGTTGCACATTCTAGAGGTACGAGATTCATATTCTATATCCAGAATATTTATTGTGACTAACATCATTCCATCTTGCAGCCTTTAATTTAACATAGGGGTGATGGCCAGTCCAACGATTATGATATGGGCCTCCTGGCTGCTTCCAAGGAGGAGTACACAGCACCAGGGTTTGTAACGTACGTAGGGCAAAGCTCATTGTTCACACCGTACACAGGGTTTCGAGCGCACGCAAAGTTTGAAGACTTGGGTGGGCAGAGCTCCTCTAACTTCGCTGGCATGTCGTACAGTCAAGGCCAGAACTCTTATACACAAGCAGAATTTGAGTTCTTCGTTTAGGACTTGATCGCTGGCGACCCCCAGTTTGACATGTCTCAGTAGGAGGACATCATCTCTTACTGGGCCCAGCCTATTGTAACTTAGCCTACTGGTGCACTACTAGCCACTCAACGAACTGAACGGTCTCCAAACGTCCTTCGATCCGACATGCAAGCTCCGGACCGGCTATCGTACCCCACGGGACATGCTCCACGAAAGATAAGGCCATGTCCGCGGAGGAACACATGGTGAGGAGATAGTAGTGGCTCAAATGAGTGAGCCATATCACATCCTGTGTGATGCGCTTTTTGTACTGCTATATTATGTGCCATATATTTTTATACTGTTATATGTATTCTTTGCGTGATTGAATAAAAAAACACCATCAAGTTCACTGTGTAAGGATCATTAAAAAATATAATTTTTTGAGCTTATTTTCTATATTTAAAAAATCTTACAAATAGTTTACGTAAATGAATTTTCGAGTAAAATTTGGAATGGAAAAAAATTACGAACAAATTACACACTGAAGTACGCTGCGTTGGGAAGCTCCACAAAAAAATTTATAAATTTTGTGCTTATTTGCTATATGTAAAAAATTCTACAAGTAGTGCGTGTAAATATATTATCTAATCACGTAATTAAACTAATTAATTGCAACTCTAATGGCTTGCTGCTAGTAGCCAGGCTCCGCCAGCCATCTGTCAGCTTCACATCACTGCTATCCGGTGATCGGATGGTAAAACGGACGTTTTTGCTAATTACACGTACGTATTAACGTTCTTGTACATAGGATTTTAAAATATGCTGTATGTGTAAATACTCAGGTCTCCTGCAGTTGCGGTGCCCTATGGATATGTGGTTTCCTCCTAGGTTAGGCTACCTGCAGAGAGCGAGAGACTGAGATGCCTCACTGACCTCTGCGTACGTACATCTCACATGTAGTAGTTAATCATAACAGGCTACAGGTTCACACATTGGTCGTCGCACATCCTTGGAAACAATGCAGTGGTAACGTAGATTTGACTCGCATTTGATACTATATGAATATATTTAAATTTTTCATATTTAATTAATGTTTCTCCAATATTTGAGTAAGTTTACGTTTTTACATCCAAAATGTTATTTATTTGAACTATATATGATAACGAGGCAATTATGTGTAAGCATATGGAAAACGGACACGAACTGTACATCCCTATCACTCGATATTTGTATTAATTCGACAGAATAAAAATATAGTTTAGATTTTTCTAATTCAATTAATAGTTTCTACCAAAATAAATTATGTAGCAGAAAAAGATGAATGCGAATATGGTTTAGAGTTTTACATCTGGATTGTTGTTTTATATGATCTATTCATATTTGAATTCGATAAAGAAGTACACATTTCGTGACAGCACGTCTAATTAGTTGGACAAATTTTTAAAATGTGGTATGAATTTTTGTTTCTTTAGGTTAACTCAGTAAACTACAATGGTTAATTGTGTTGTACGACGACAAAATGTCATCAATTATATATACGAGCTTTGTGTGGTCTTAAAAAAAATTATACAATCTTCATTTGTGGACATCCACATTCAGTTGAATTAAAAAGAAATTTGATATGTATTCGCGTATCCAAAAATATTTTAGTTGGACTTAAAAAGTACGGACGTGCAAATTCAAGTCGAACATTATTCAATTCGTATTTGACTTGTTTTCCCCTCTTGAGTCGAGAGACACTTTAAGGGGGTGATCGGAATGGCTTTTTTTTTGCTTCAGCTTCTAGCTTCAGCTTTTTTTTCACTATTCACTACACTATCCACTAACTCAGCTACAGTGTTTTTTCAGCCAGCTACAGTGTTTTTTCAGCCAAAAGCCAAAAGCCATCGCTATTCCGATCACCCCCTAACTCGGACCAATTAGAGCCGTTTGATCCAACCTATGAGCACTGTTGCATGAAACGCCGGTAGCAGCAGTAGGCAAAGCTGGGCCGTTTTCTCAAGTGGGCTGACGATGAGCGCAAAATCACCCAAGAGATAATTTCAAACAGAAGAGAACGCCAAAGAAGACATTCGAACACTGAAAAATCGAACCTTCGAAAGGCAGGCTACTGTTTTTACCATACAAGTTGAACTCGGAAGGCGCGCAGCATAGGACCGTGAAGTGGACAGCAGCATATATAGAGAACAGATGTTTGCTCACAGATACGCAGACGCAACTGTGCATCACACGCACAGTTGCATGCTACGCCTGCTGCATGGACCATGCATTGGTTCATGCACGAGCATGGGAAAAAGAAAGACGCACGAGCATTCAGCCGCTTGCACCATCAAACCGCAACTGCTGACTCAAACTTCCATGAAAGCGAACTCACACCACCATGGGAACATTACCTTTTGCTGCCAATTGGGCGGCTGCGCCAACCACGGGTGCGAAAAATATGCAGGGAAGGAAAGAAGACAAAATGAGAATAAAGCTTCTTGCAAGTAGCTTCCATCTCTTGTCGGATGTCCCTGTAAGAGGAGGGGGACAACTTTTCCAACCATACCATACCGTCCAACGGTTTGTGCCTTTCACACAGATCAATCGTAATATTCCACCAGACCATGCATATATAACTTTAATTCGTTCTCCACTGAGAAATTCTTATGCTGGTGAAACAGACTATGCTGTATAAATATGACATTTTGATGCTCGGAATTCACAGTAGAGAGTCCAGAGGGTTGTAAAAAAACGAGGCCTATGTACTGTTGAGAATTCCCATAGTTCAGAGAATGATACGAAAATTGCAGAGTTGTAAGAAACATTGACAATCTCCGCTGAGGACAAAATGGACAATTCAGGGTAGCTGCGCAGTTAACTCGAGAGTGTAAAATCGAATGTGACGATGGAAACGAGAACTGGAAGATACAAAGCAGCTAAACAAAGACAAACTATCTGAGAAAAAAGAAAGAGAAGGATATGTATGCCCTAATTAACAATTGACCTGAAATGAAAATTTTGCTTCGCATCAAGTCATGCATGCACAAACTGCAAGATGGACCTCCATACCAGAACAGTACAACAGTGACTTATGGCAAACTATTGATATCTGGTTTTGAATTCAATATATTTCATTGAATGTGGTAAGTATCAAAAAGCAATAGCTACAGCAGACACTAATCATGTAACAATGAATGGATAACTTGAGAGCTCAGACTCAAAAGAAAGAAACATCACGCAACACACCAGAACAATGCATACATGCACAAGTTCTATATCTCATTGATCATAGTGTGATTCCACACGACAAACTGATAGAAAAGCTTTATCAGTATTTTGTTCTAGAAAATGCGAAGAGTTCTACAAAGTTGAACCACTGAAAATGGAAGGGCATCTGATTCTACCAAATTGAACAACTATTTGCTGCCAAGCAACCGTGGAGATATAATCACAATACTCAATTCAGAATTAGCCAACAAAGTTTTAACTATGGGAATTCTTTTCGTCACAAACAAATGTGCATCACAAACCAGTCAGATTTACATCAAGAACAAGGATCCAAAATATTTTCAAATTTTGGTATTAGCATGTGAAATCTAGTATTTTCCCCTTTTAAGAAAAAAAGAAAGTTTACTTTTCTACTGCCACAGTGATGTGTGCTTGCTAGAGTTGCTTGTACAATACTAACACTACAGAAGCAAAGGTGTCAATAATTGAATCAATTAGAAAACAAGCAATTTAGCACCGTACTCCTTCTCTATGAAAGAAACTTTGAACCAAATTATCAACTAGTGCAAAATTACTTAGATTTATGCTCCAAATGAGATTTGTCATATGGTGGGAATGATCTTTGTTACTCATGGTAATGAAGACTAGAAAGAATCACAATATTCAACACATTTAACACTGCAAAAGATCATTGTGGATGAGTAGTAGGATCATAGCTTCCCAATCAAGGAAAATGTTATATCTTATTTGAACTTACAGCATTACTAGAGCCTAGAATTCACAGTACCCCTGAAGTTCAGAAACTGAAGTTATGATTGGAATCAGTTGATGGTTATGTTACCAATGTAGTTTTACAGGCGAACTTCACAAGAGTGGTGTTACAACCAAATAATTTAATAAGTTTTGGTCATTCTTGCTATTATGCTATATGAAGCAAAAGACTAAAAACCATTATGACTGGCTCATATGCAGCAAATTATGGATATCCCCAATTGACTAATAATGTAACAGTTCCATCTCTCCAGTTCACTCCAAATTTGAATCACATTGCGCAAAAAGAAAAAATGTATCATATGCGTTCATCTATACTTCTGCAAACCTGACATCCATAAGTAATGCAATCATTGTTTACAGTGCATCAGTCAGATTTTGCTTCCCAGGCATCATGCATTGAAGAATTAAAGGGTTAATTATCCAAAAGGAACTTGGCTACTCTCAAGAATCACGAGTTTAACTTGGTTCATGTCATGAGCATGTTTGTTTGTTATCCACAGGTCATGCACTTCAGTTTCTGCAAGGTATTAAAAGAGCATTTATTAATTTACAATTATATTTCACCTTAAGTATATTTCTAAAAGAGGTCAAAAAGAAATAATCATCACTGACTGGATAGGAAAATGTGAAACCAAGTGAATGGCATCACTTCACATTAATTTGTTGAAATAACAACCAGATTTAGAGTGTAAACTAATCGTATCAGCATTTGGAATGGTCAACATTAAGAGTGCAATTACAAGGATGAACGCCCAAATATAGAAATTAACCTACTTCACATTTTTGGCATCTACTTCACTTTTTTTAAGCGATACTACGAAATTATTTACTCTATCAGAAATGGAGTAACAAGGAATCTTTTATACATACTAATTAGCACATCAATCCATAAGCATCTATCAGTTGTTCAAACAGAGTATTGATTCAAATGTAAATGAAGAAATGGATTAGCTGTGGTGAAAACAGATGTATTAGAACTCAAGGGTTACAAGATACTGCTGCTGCTCTGCTGATGCCAACTAAATCAGATACCAGGTCAAAGGTGGAAATTCTTTATGAAGAATGAGTGCTGCAGCTAAACAGGTCTGCCTTTGTGCATACCTCTTTTTCTAAACATCACAGCACTCATCCTTGATCCAGTGAACTCAACAGCCCATCACAGCGCAATTATACACAAAGTTCCCAGATGGCCGCCTGGCAATCAAATTCCACACAGGTGGCTTGTCATCTGGGATCCACGAGTTAAGCTCAATCATACCCCCAATAGAAGTTCTTGGGCCACCAATGACAATCAACCTCTCGCCACATGCCCTAAATGCAAGGCCCCAGCCATTCATCGACACGGAACGCTCTGGTAATTTTCCCAGTGTGATCCACTTATTATTCTGCTTGTAGTACTTCTTCACATCCTTCTCGCTGTAATCGACAGCATACAACCCATTCTTCACAACCGCAATAAGTGGGGGTGCACCGCTCACTCCATTGAGACCCTCGGACATCTTCTCAATCACCCTCCAAGACTGGGTCTGTATGTCATACTCCTCTCCACAGGTCAAGACCTTGTTGTTATTGGTCACACCGCCAATGACATAGAACTTGCCATCCATGAATACCCCAGAGCAATTCTTCCGGGCCCTATTCATGCCAGGGAGGGGCGTCCATGTATGTGTTTCAGAGTTATACATCTCTGCTGAGTTGAGTATCCTACCATAAGAATCAGTGCCCCCAGCAACGTATGCCTTCTCCCCCACGCTTGCTGACCCAAACAGACACCGTGGCGCATTCATCGCCTCACCCCGTGTCCAAGAATTTGTCAGTATGCTATATCTGAAGACAATGTGTGTCATTCCAAACACGAGCAGCTCAGTGCCCACAGCCAGCGACTCCTTGTCCGAGCACATGAAGCACTCGTCGGGAGGCATCTTGGGCACCAAGATCCAGCGCTCACGGTATGGGTCAAATGCATCCCACTCTAAAACATTGCAAGAGAAGTACACCCAATGCTCAGAGATCTTATTCTGCCGTCGCAGCCTGTAGATCTCCCCTCCACGCACCAGCGACCGGAAATCCCGGTCCAGTGACGCCACTGAGCCGTACTCCGACCGGGACAGCCGGAGGAGACAGTTAATGGACAGGTCACGTCCAATTTCACCGATGAGGTTACCCCCACCGCCGCCCTGCTCTCCGCCACCGGCTGCACGGCGATCGGAGGCATGGGCCTCACGTATGTCAGGCGTGTGCGGCTGCGGCGACGGCGACTTGCTGTGCTCGCCGCCGCAGCCACCATCGACCTCGTCCATGTCCTGGACGTCGTCGGCGTCCTCCGGCGCAGGGCGCTTGCAACCACCGCCGAGGAGCACCTGCTCTTGGTACGGCTACTGCGACTCCGCCTCGCAGGAGCCTCCTTCCAATAGCATGGCTTCTAATTCTTGCGAAAACTATTGGATGCGCCAAGAATCAAGAACCAAGGCCTTGTTTCCTCCTCCTCCTCCTCTCAAGATTTATACAGCTAGCTTCGTTCCGATCTGCGGAGAGAAGACGAAAAACGAATTGAGCAATAAATCGTCAAGAACGACGGATCGAGAAATGGAGATCTGAAGAAACTGCCCCAAGAGCAACGCGTCGAAAACCGAAACCCCGCCCCGCCCCAACCAAAATCTCTCGCACTGCCAAAACCCCAATCCCAAACCGATCCATCCAAGAAACCAAGACAAATCCCTCCGATGGCAAGAAAGAAACGCAGCTAGAAAGAACCCACCCAAGAGCTCCGATCGCCGAGAGGCGGCTGGATCCGGGGAAGCAGAAACGCGGTCAAATCAAACCGTCTCCATCCGTACAAAAAATTCCTCGCCCTCTCCACCTCCCTCTTCCTCTCTACCACCCCCCTTCTCTATCGCTCTATCTAAATGGCCATATAATTATAGAGTCCGCGTGTATATATAGATGATATAGGTAGTACCGTAGTAGTAGTACGCCACCCCTGCTTGCTTCTCATGCTTCTGCGCCTCCAGCTGCTGCTGCTTCTGACCCCCAGCTTTTGGTTACTTCCTTGGACTGCGACGGATAGCTTTGACTGTAGTCGATAGTTTTTCTTTTTTCTTTGAGATAGTAATGGACTATGAAACAACGATATGAACATATATACAAGTTTAGACTCATAATATCATTTAGGAAATTCATTTTGAAAAATCATTCCATCTATTTTGATTTTCTAGTAAGTCAAAAATCCTAAAGTTGTGTTGTGCTAGTGAGAGGTGAGCAGAAAGTTTAAAGAACCGAAAAACTGAACCATACAAACCGAATTTAGCTAACTCGATTGGTAACATCAGTAAGAAAATCGGCTTCAATTTTTTGATACGTCACATCACCATAACTTTCGCACCTCTCATATATGGCTCAATCATTTGATCTAAAATCCCAGGGATAGATCTACAGTGATTCAAAGGTATTCAGTTGAATACCTAAATTTTTTAACAAAAAAATCAATATATACAAAATATAATACATATATATAGTTAGTTGGGCCAAATTCACTATTTTCAGACCAATTTAGCCTAGATAACCCATCTGGCCTCACCGCACACAATAGGGAATGGGCCCATTTTGGCATTTCCCCCGTCGGCCGGCCTGCTCTCGCACTCTCCCCAAACCCCAGTCCATCCACTCGAAGCTTCTCCCGTTCTCCGGCTCTCCCCAGACTCGTCTCCATCTCCAGCACCAAAACCTGGCACTTCTCTCCCTTCACCCTGGTTACTTCTCCTCTTCCCCTCCCTTCTTCTCCAGTCTCTACCACCAGCACCGGCGAGGCGGGCCAGACTCACCGGTGGCCCTCAGATCCACTCAGTGCCATCCCATCACCGCCACCACCCTCTTCCAGATCTACGCCACTTCCTCTCACTGAAACCCCGGGCCACAGCCTTGAAAGCATCTAGGCCTCGAAAAATTGGGTTTTGGTAATTAATGACAATTTATGAATATAGAATTAACGTGTTTGTTAGAGTTGCATAGGCTAAGTCTCATGAGTAAGAGGTTGAAAGCAAGTTGCATACGAAAGGTTGAAAAGAACTTCAAGATGAATCAACAACATGGTACATGAAATATAGGACCCTCTTTTTGGTTTTACCGGTTTTGAGAGAAAAGGTGGAAGATCGAATTATAGGATAGTCGCCGTACTATTAAGAAGGATAATTGAAAGTAACTTGATAGCATGTTCTTGTGCCATTTGGATCAATTTAGGATCATGCATGCACATGATATTAAGTTTAAAAATAAACTATGCTCTCTCAGTAAAATCAGAAGTACAGCAGTGTTAAACGTGGAACTACCGGAGTATGGTAGTACCGTCGTGCAAAGTGCGGAATTACCGGACCACGGTAGTACCGGATTTTCAGCGGTACATTTTTTTCCAAAGAGCACCCCTGCTGGGGACTTAGACTCACCGAAATCGGTAGTACCGGATTTTTAACGACGGAACTACCGCATTGCGGTAGTACCGCACCTACCTACGGAACTACCGATGTTCGGAAGTACCGTGCTATAACAGTGGTACGTTTTTTCCAGAAAGTATCCCTAAAAAACTTAAGCTGACAGAAATAGGAAGTATCAGACAAAACACGGCAGAACAACCGTGGTGCGGTAGTACCGCGCCGACATGCGGAACTACCGCATTGCGGTAGTACCGCACTTGTAACGGCGGTAGTTCTGACTCTCTGACATAGCCGTTACTGTGTGCTATAGTGAAGTACAGTAGTTCCGCACTTATAACGTCGGTAGTTCTAATTTTTCTGAATTTTCAGAATAAATTTTTGCAACGACTAGTTTTGGTTGGTGAGGGTATAAATATCTCTCCACCAGCCCAAGGACAGTGTGCTGAGCAAGTATTGGACATATTTGAGCCTTAAGCATTCATTCCACACCTTCTTCTCTCTTGTGTATTCATTTGAGGTGTAGTGAGTTTTTTCAAGTGCATTCATTCCTTTGATTGATCCTTGGCACTTGAGCGTCGTCAAGCGAAGCGTAATCTATTATTCTTGGTGCTTGCCGGCACCTAGACGGCTCGGAGGTTGATCACGAGGTGATCTCTTCAAGAAGCTTGTGAAGAGGCCCGAGCAAATTGTGAGTGACTTGGTGCTCGCCATCTCCGGAGAGGAGCAAGAGCAACCACTAGTGATCGAGGAGTTGAGACTTAATTCGTGGAGCCGATCTAAGAGTGCTTGGGCTATCCTCAACGTGAATTAGTAAAGACTAGCAAGTCTTCGATACCACGGGAAAAACATCACGTGTTCACTTGTGGTTATTTATTATCTCTTTTAGTGGTTACATTTATATCTTTGCAAATTGTCATATATTATTGTGCTTGTAGTTAATTGCAATCTTTATTTAGAATAGAGCCTTAGAATTACTAGAATTGAATAGGTTTCTTTCATCTAGTATACTTACCTAGTGATCAATTGTTATTTGTTCAAAAAAGGGCAAGAATTTTTATAACCTCTTATTCACCCCCTCTCTAGTCAGTTATCCTTGATCATACAAGCCTCTCTCCATCAGCTCGCTGGTCGCCGCCTACATCTACTCCCTCGTGAGACCAATCATGTTCAGTATTCTCATTTTATTTCTCATTTATATTTCATATGTTTGATTTTGTAGATCTTTGAGTTTTAAAAAATGAAGAAGTCTGCAAATTTAAAATCTTTATGGGAGAGAGCTGGAAAGACACAGAAGGTAGCTTCCACCTCGATGCCAAAACTGATGGTATTATTTCACCATTGAATGAGCTCTGTATTATTGATTCCCCATTCGCCCTGTTGTGAGCATCAGTAGACTAATGCCTTCTGGATGCCCTATTATTTACCATGCTTTAGGCTTCAATAACACCATCAGCATTTTTTATTTTATTTTTGATCAAATGTATGAGTAGCTTTTTTAGTTAGCATCAAAGAGTTATGCCTTTTCATTAAAACGTGGAATGGTTTTCTCATGTTTCAACATCCCTTGTATTACAATATTTTCCCTTGCTTCTGCAACACAAAGTCTTTGGTTCATCCTGTAATTTGTTTACTGTACTGCTATGAGATTATGATCTTATTGGGTTGGGTTGATAGTTTTTGTTGGCCTAATTGAGCACCTACGCTATTGTTGCCTTGTATTTATGTATGGATTGATTGTTATTAGTTACATTGCTGTTTTTCACAATGATAGACCACTATCAACTTTGACAATTCCCTAAGCCCTGCACACACTGCTCCAAATTATTTGTGTTGATCAGAAGGGACTCATTTATGACATTTTGAGAACACTGAAGGACTACAGCATTCAGGTACTTCAAGATATGTGCAGGGGTTGCACATAGCTAATGATATATTATGGCTTCTAAATCCGCAATAATATGCCAACAAGACTATAGATATTTTGAATATTTGAAGATGCTGACAATCAAATAGTGAACTAAGTTTTCTAAGTTGTGATCAAGATTATTCTCGTCTCTTTACTGTTAAATCGTGACAATCAATTATTTGATTATGTAGATCTTTGAGCTTTAAAAAAATGAAGAAGTCTGCAAATTTGAAATCTGTGTAGGAGAGTGCTGAAAAGAGCAAAAAAAAAGTAGGATAAGCAAGGTATGCAACTGCCATTAATCTTTATAATTTGCTATTTAATTCATGTCATTGTGCTAGCATTATGTCGCCCATTTTCTCATAAGAAATCATTAATTTATATATTTTTATTATATCTATATACACATATCGTTATATCGGTGTTTTAGAAAAAACGTGTGTCGCGGTATCGATGTATCAGTATCGATCTAACTCTAAAGTCCGAATACCTATTCTAAAAATCCTGGATCTGCCACTGTAAAATCCAATGATCGTAGCCTTTGTAGTGTTGATATATAATTCACCTGTAAAACCCTAATGGTTTGCATAACGTAATCACAACTCATGCTAAGATTGATTGAGGGCTATTGTTCTTGACGTACGCCACGAGGGCCAGGTGTCGGCCAACAAGATGAAAAACTATCCCGGCATCTTCTCAAGCTCATGGCTAGTCTCCCTTGAGTCACAAGTTTACAGCAAGGTTGGGATTTCATTTCGTGTATGTGAAGATTGTTTGGAACTATTCCTATTGATGTGTTATTTATTTTCACAACAATTGTTGCCGATCGATTGTTGGTCGCTCCGTAAGTTCCCTAGACTGTTATTTATTTGCTGTTAGAGGTATGTTTCTCACTGTAATTCTCTTGCGATCCTAAGATAGTCTATCTTTGTTTCTCTAAAAACTAATTATTATTTAAGAATATATTTTTATTTGCTCTCAGAAGCTTACAGCGACAATGAGAAATAGTTCTTGCTTTATTAGTGTGAGATCAATCTATATGTTCGTGTAACAAAATATACGTATCTTTTCAGATGTCTCAACATGTGGGCACACCTACCTCGACTGAAAATGAAGCTGCTAACACAACAACACGATCTACTAAAGTTGTACCTACTAGTATTGTTACTACAACCAAAACAGCTACTGGAGGTTTATAGCAAGGGACATATGCTTCTAGGAAGAGGAGTAAGAAGTCGATGAGACCAAGGTCAGTTGCATGGCAATTCTTTGAGAAATTTATAGATGACAATGGAGATCAAAAGGCTAGGTGCGCATTTTGTCTAGCTGAGTTCTTCTGTGAACCTAAAAGAAATGGAACCTCGCTCATCTTGACACTTGTAAGAAAAGTCCTTACAAGGGTGATGATAAAAGACAAACAAAGTTAAGTTTTAAACCAAACGGTGATGGTTCTGGAATGGGAACACTATATACTTGGAAATTTGACCAGGAGGCCCCCTCAAGATTTACTTTTAGAAGGGATAGCTTTGACCTCTACATGAAAGAAAAAGTGAAACTAAAACAATTTATGAAGGAATCATGCAAAAGAGTCTGCTTAACCACTGATACATGGACATCATTGAGAAATCAGAATTACATGTATTTAACTACACATTTTATTGACAATGATTGGAAATTGCATAAAAGAATTCTAAATTTTTGCACTGTCACTAGTCACGAGGGTGAGGCTATTGGTAAAGAAGTGGAACATTGCTTGACGAATGGGGCATTGATAAAGTTTTAACCATCACAGTTGATAATGCAAGTTCAAATGACACTGATGTAGCTTACTTAAAGAAAGTTTTCAATAAATGGGGAGACAGTATTTTACAAAAGTAAATTTCTTCACATGAGGTATGTTGCTCATAACATTAATTTGGTCTCAAAAAGATGGTTTGCACAAGGCAGGTAAATCAGTTGCATGCATCCGAGGGGCTGTCAAATTCATTCGGCAATCTCCATCTAGATTTAACAAGTTCAAGAAGTGCATTGAGCTAGAAAAAATACAGAGCAAAGCGTTCTTGTCTCTTGATGTTAGCACAAGGTGGAATTATACTTATTCAATGCTAGAGGCAGCACAGACATTTCAAAAAGCATTTGAGAGGTATGATGAACTTGATCCCCACTATAGATTGAACTTAATAGTAAGAAAGTTGATGGTGTTCCTAATGATGTGGACTGGGCAAATGCTCGTCGCCTAGTTAACTTCTTGAATCATTTCTATGAGCTCACCTTGCATGTTTCTAGATCTCGATATGTCACCTCTAATTTTCTGTTTAGTGAGATCGCTAAAGTAGCTTATTGTTAAAGCGCTGCATGATGTCAAATGACTTGGAAATAAGCTCCACGGATAGACGAATGAAAGAGAAGTTTGACAAATATTGGGGAGATCCAGAGAAAATTAATGATACGATGTCGTCCGATCTTCTTGACGTAGGATTGATACTCGCGGGAGTCTTGATGAATCGTAGTGATCCTCCAATGCTAGTGCAAGAGACGAACACTCTTTAATCTGCCAAATCACACTCGCGTCGATTTCATCGACCACCAAGTGAAAATCTATCATGCACCTAATTCCCAGCGGAAAGCCTAAACAATCTTGATTGAAGAAACTCTCTAATTCCTCACGAAACTCAAGAATGAACAATAGTAGATTTATTCTCAAAAGTAGTCTGAACCCTTAGGCTATGCATACAAGGCTTATATAGCCACTTGGGACGTCCATAGAGTCCCTAAACCGAATATAACTCATCGCTATATTATTTTAGACTCAAACTCCCACAAAAAGGAAACTAGATTTTACAGCCATCATATTATATTGGTTATAACTTTTGATTTATGATGAATTTAAAGATGATGTTAGATCCATTGCGTATCCCTTGAAATAAGTTTTCCAACAAGTACAAGAACACCCGAATCAGACTCTGTTTGTGAAAGCTATGACCTTTTTAGTAACTGCTTGTCAGGCTATCCCGAACCGAATCCGAATTGAATTCTGAGTTGAATCCAAGTTTAAATTGGATTGAGCACGTGAAAAGTCCAAATTGGACTTGAAAATCTAGTCCAAAACTTGTACTTTAAATTCTTGGGCTCCCCCCTTATGCTCTCCCACCACATGGACTTTCTTTCCACTTTCACATGGGTCTTTTTCTTGTGTGCTCCATCCAGCCACATATGCTTTGTTCTTGTTGGCTACATCTGTGTGGGTTTTTATTTCTTCATGTCTTTGGCACGAAATGTAGTTATTCTCTTCCTTGTGGCTCTCCATTGTTTTGGCCCTGACCTCTAGCTTCTCCCTCTCAATTCTAATATCTTCCATTTAACAAACTTAAGAATGCAATGTGTGGTAACATAAGATAGTATTCTATCCTTATAAATAACAATATTAAGCTTAGTTTGGAATGAGTTCACCTGGCCATATTTCATGTGGCTCAATAATTCTTTCCAGTTGAACAATATGTTTAACTGAAAAGTATAAGACACGTGCATATCCGCATCATCCTCCCCTTCTTTAAGAAAAATCATCCTCGACTTTTGATAGCCTGAAATTGTACTAAACAAAGAATACAACGTGTATGCATGGTATATATATTTGTCATCAATACTTCTTCTACTTAGCACGTCATGAACATCTGAAGGTGTAGTAAACGAAAAAAAATAATACATATGCATGGTATATGTAAGAATCAATTGTTGTGTTATTCTCGTTATTTTGCACAACCCGATTAGTATAACAGCGATCAAAAGATGTATGCATTGTAATATTGTTATTCACATCATTCTCCCTCCTATAAAACAAAGTCGTCCTCGACTTTTTTAATTACATAGATAGATCATTAATGGGCAAAATTAGATTTAGCTGTTCAGATACGGGGAAGAAAATTTTGAATGCCTCCCATGCTTCAACTGCGCTACTCTGAGTATTTTTACATGATTGCACATTAAAGAGTAAACAAGTAGACTTATAAAATCTTTTTAAACAACAAGCACTATTGTTGACACTCATTTCATTGTGTTCATGATATGGCACAAAATGTTGTTTATCCATAATATACAATTTCAATTCAGCAAGTTTATCACATGTAATGCAAATTCTGTGAACATAAAATTTATCATCTACTCCATAATCTCTAATCAAATTGAACTTATATGTGTAGGTATAGGTACTAACTAGTGATTTTAAATATAAAATTTCAACAATATTATCAATCATATTAGATAGCTCTCTATGATAATCAAACATGATATAGCATAAAGAATCATTAGGAGATATTCTAGTAAGAATTTCCTTATAAGTAATCAATTCCACATTATGTAAATTGAGCATATAAATTTCAGAACATGTAATTTTCGGTTGATCACATAAATTCTTACAATTACTTACATTTTCACAATTAAATTCAGCACCAATATTGTTACATTTGTCATCCTCCTAAGATGATGTAGGCGCTGGGAGTTTGAAATTATTAGGATGTACACACAGGGCAGCAAGCACTTCATCCTCTCCTGTTGTTACCTCCTCCAATTCTTTCACATATTGATAGGGATATCCTAGCAATTCCATTATCTACAATTGCCTCTGAATCAGCCTTCAGCACTGGTGGACATGTGCTTGATTCATTTAGGAATTCATTAACTCCACACATTGTGCAAGCCTTAATATGTGCGCAAGATTGGTTGAGAGCTTCTCCAACACCTATCAATGTGGAGGAAAATCTGGAAGAGCTAGACAAATTTGAAGCAGGTATCATTTCAAATAAAATCATTTCTTTGCCATACATATTTGCTGCTTTATGTCTAACTTGCTCGATATTGCTAACTTTCAGAATTAGCAAGCTCGCGGAAATCATCTTCTTCTGGGCATACAGGTCTTTCATCTTCGATACCTTGAATAGCAATTTGGGCTAGTAAACATGATGTAAGATATATAATTTTTTTGTCTTATATTATGGTCTTTCTCCTTTTATGTGCATGACATCTCGCTTGATTCTTATTCTGTAGTTTTCGTTGGTAGTATCAACAAACATTTGGTGGGAAGTTGCCAAATTTCAAAGCATTAAAAGATCTTGCTTTGCAAAAAGTAGTAGATATACTAGAATAAAATATGTTGCTTTTATATCATTTTATATACATGTTTTCTATGATATGTGAGACTTCTGTGAACCTCAATACTAAGTGATATATTGTCACTTGTGTGTCTGTCTGTTAAGCAACGTTGAGCAATTGAAGTCACATATTACATCATATTTTATACTACAATATTGATATTGCTTTTTATTATGTTGCACATTATATTACTATGTATAATATTAGGAGAGCTGAATGAATTGACCGAACCAACCAAAATATTATTCGATCAATTAGGTTCGGTTTGGTTTCTATTTTCAATTTGGTTTTAAAATCTATGAAACCAAAATAAACAATTCGGCCTAAAAAATTCCCATAACCGACCAAACTGGCCGAATGATCACCCCTTGTGCTGTCCTAATGTGTACTTGGGATTCTCCTTGCTTTATTTATTCTTTTTCTGGTATATTTCATTTATTTATTTTCTATTTACCTTATTTATTCCTCTTTCTTTTTCAGGGTTTTTTTTTCTTCCAGGGATGGCTGAGTTTGGAAAGTGGCCAGGCCAGCTCACAAGATTTCCAGCTTAGCGGCTTGATGGGCGTGCCTCTTCCGATTTCCCTTTCTTTTTTTTCTTTTTGCTGTTTGTTCATGGTGCTGGCATTTTCATTTCTGCTTTGTTCAACTGATTCCATGCATTAGTAGTGTATGACCGATTGATGCTGACAATACCGTTGCAAGGAATTGAAATTGTGACGAGTTTTTTCATTCATCTTATCTTGTCATAACTTGTTTCACACCATATTTTTGTCTTACATGGAGGTCAAATCGGCGATCTTTGTAAATTGATAATAATGGATATGCTCTTTTAGGTTACAACTTATGCCTTTTGACTACGATATTAGTCTAATAAATAGTGATTGCTAAAAAAATAAAAACTAGAAACTACTAAAAACAAAAAAAACAAAGTCAATGAGTTTGTAGCTTTACTAAGATGGTGTGGAGTATAGTTTTTGTATTCTTGTCTTTTCGTACTTTGTTTCACTTCATATTTTTGTCTTTCATGGAGCTCTAACATACGATCTATGTAAATCAGTGAATAATGAGTTTGTAGACTTAATAATACTACTTCAGCCTTACCAATTGTAGAGAAGTCCACTGTGCTTTTGTCGGTGAGCTCGGGCGGTAGCTCCGCCGGTGCTTTGTCTTTGCAAAAGTGGTTTGTAACTAAAATACTCCACTAATTAACTAATTTGGCTCTTCAATCCAGTAGACTACCTACAATATTGGTCTAATAAATAGTGATTGCTGAAAAAAGCTAAAAACCAGAAACTACTAAAAAACCAAAAAAAACAGAGTCAATGAGTTTGTAGCCTTACTAAGATGGTAGGGAGTATAGTTTTTGTATTCTTGTCTTGTTGTACCTAATTTCACTTCATATTTTTGTCTTACATGGAGCTTTGACATACATCTTTGTAATCTGGTGAATAATGAGTTTGTAGCCTTAATAATACTACTTCAGCTTCACCAACTGTAGAGAAGTCCACTGTGCTTTCGCCGGTGAGCCCAGGCGGCCGCCCAGGGTCGCCAGGCGGTGGCTCCGCCGGTGCTTTGTTTTTGCAGAAGTATTCCACTAATTAACTAATTTGGCTCTTCAATCAGTAGACTACCTTCGATGTTTGGCCTCTAGTTTTTGTAAAAAAAAGTTGCTATGCGCACCAATATTTGACAAATGCTATTTCATGGGCATCTGCCACTTAGGAAGTGTCGGCATATGCCCACCTCAAACAGATACATGGCGGCAGCGGCAATGGCTCTTCGAGGTTCACTAGGGATCGAATTTTAGTTTGTCAAGTGGGAGAATGAATCCCAAAATGTTACCAACTCGGTAGATACAAACCCCAAATGTTCCCATGCTCTAAACACCTTATTAGGACATTTTTCTTCCTTTTAACTCTTGCTATGGGAGAATGAATATCCCTAATGGGGGAATTTCCCATCGAGGGACGGGGAATATGTTTCCATAGCCATTCCAAAACTCACTATATCTGAGTAAAATAAGACACGTCGAAGTACATCTCTTGGGAAGACAATTAGGATACAAGTGGATAGATTGCCCTCATGCCTCGTGAGTTAGTGTAGAGGACAAATGTTGCACCCAAATATGTTCAATCCTTATTTCATTACACATTTGGCTGAAGATAGGAGATAAAATTTTCCTTAAAAAGCTATGTACATAAAAGAAAATGGGAAAAAAATAACAATTCACACTGGATATGTAAGAACACAAAGGGCAAGATGAAATCATCAATAGAACAGGAGATGTTTCTTAGGTAACACGGAAGTAAAGGCACGTAGAATTGGACACAAAGTATGTTCTGTTTCTCTGTTTTGATTTGTGTAAAACAAAAGGAATATTGTTGCTACTTTCTACATTTTCTTTTTTTAGTTGTTGGATGGGGTAACTGATACCAAGGAATATTAGATCTCGAGGTTGTTGCTCCGCAGGAGATCACTCTCTCATATGCTACTCCTAGTCCTATATTCTCTACTACATTATGTCAAAACAATAAGGCTAAAAAGGAACAAATAACTGACTTGCATACAGTGAGCTAACACAGCTTTGCATCTTTGCAAAAAAAAAAGTAAAACACCATGACAAATTAATGGTGTGCTTTTGTGGGACCGATATGACAACAAAGGAGATGAACAGTGCCTTCAAAATATTTCCCCTAAGTATTCGTCGATCTTTACTCTAATAGTTATGAGAAGCTATGAAAATTAGAGACCAAACATCATATGAAAAAATCCAAGCGAAAACTGATCGAAACAACCTTCATTATGCCTAGCAATCTGACATGGTGAATAGTAACTCTAGTCAAACAGGTGAACAGCAGCCTGTCGGCCACTATAGTATTTTCAGCATGGAATTGTGATTTTAGCACTTTCAAAATAAAAAATTCGTGAAACTTTTGATCCATATATCTGAATAATATGAAATTTGGCGTGTACTGTTTCTAGGATGTTACGAACTTATTTCAACCAACGATCAAGAAAATTATTATCAAAGTTGTGCCCTTTTTCAGTTTGAAGGAAGGTTACATCAAAAACGGTGAATATGACTTACTTATAGGTGAATGATGGCCATGAGAGCTTTAGATATGTTTCTACATATCACAGTAAGCAAGAATGCCGAATAAATCGAGTAAAAAACACTTGGATCAAGAAATCACTCGAGAGGGTCAAATTTAAGCAAAACTAGTTTTATTTATAAACTCACCAACCAAGTATCTAGATAGGTGAAGATTGATTTTTCAGAAGTCATTTTTATCTCTTACATGTCCTTGGCATAGCAAGATCAAGAAGGGGAAGAGAAAACAGCAAAAATCAACTAAGTTAAGAGCAAATCAATTAACACAAGTAAGATCCATAGAAATAAATAAAAATTGATGTATTGCTACTTAAAAATAAAGATTTTATAATCACTCCACCTGAAGGACATGAGAGCACATGGCACACCATAGCACTCCACTTCTCTCAAACCTAAACCTAGAACATTTAGCAAGTCTCCATTCCAACACGTTAAATAGATAGATTAGCCAGTCTTATCTAACTCTTAGTGGGTTCTATCCACTTAGCATAAATAGAAAAAAAACCAGATAACCCCACACACATGGGTTTTAACTCACATACTACACTTATGCATGCTTTTCAAAATATATAAATTCGAATCTACTAAGTTCTTAGTTTTGATCTAACTTGATCTTCTCAGCTTCTCCTTGACCTAAATCGTTCTCCCAAGTGCCGCTCAAGTACTGTGGTTTTGATCCAATGTAATTTTTGATATTTTGGTCAAATTACCAAAATACCCTTTCTTGACCCGGTCTTCTCCTTCCATTATAAGCAATCGTCAAGCCTGCCAGTGTAGGTGCACCACTGGCTTACCACTCATCAGCAAGTCTTTCTTGTTTTGGCTCCATCGGGCTACGCTTCACTTGGACCGACTAAGCCACATGATGCAACCCATTGCTCGAATTTGCCTTCAATCTTTTTCATCTTTCTTATACCATGCTTAAGCTTAGCCATCTTATATGGCATTCTCGATCATTCTGAGTCTCAGCTCCTCTATAAGCGTAGCTCCGATCCTTGCCATTAACCATAGTTGACTCCAAGCGATCTTGCATATCTAAAGATAGAGAAATTATTTTTGGGTTAAATTCTTCACATCTTGACCCATGTTAGCTGTAACATGTCTTATGCAATATATAAACCCTAACCTAGGTCAACAAAACTCATTGCAAACCTTAAATTCCCCAAAACCAAAACCTGCCCGAGAGCCTCACCTACCAGCCGGTCAAACCGGACATCCAGGCCGGTCAACCCACTAACAGGGGTCAGTCTGACTAAAAATTGGTGCTGGTTAGACCTCTAATGAATTCTAGTCTGACCTCCCCCTTTGAGTCAGTCTGATCAACCGATCTGGAGGCCGTTCGAAAAAAATCAACAAAATGTGCAATTTGAATTTTCAACCTTTCCAAATTACAATGCCTTATCACAACATAATTTTAGACCTTCTCACATGGTCTTTCAGCTTTTGAGAAATACCAGTGGCTCTAAGATTGGGGCGAGTGGCGCCTGGAGACATTTGTCAAACTGCAAATGTATGCAAATTTCTCTTTGTTCTCCAATGTCAGCTCATTGTATTCCTCTACTTCTACGTGAATTGGAAGTTTGAAACAATAACAAACCTAATTTTTTGGTAACATGCAAAATTGAGCCTCATCTATACATGTGACATCTCTGTATTAACCATATGCTTAGAAAATCATTCATGCATGAACCTATAAGCAGGGTCGGACCCAGCACAAAAAATAAGTGGGGGCATCTAGCCCACGCCATGTGATGACACCGTAGTAGACCCAGTTGTCGAAGCCGCGCGAGGTAAGGGCCGAGAAGTGCGCCGCTGAGTGTAATGCCTACCGCCTGTGTAGCTTTGTGGGCCACTTTACTAGCTGCTACACTCCTATATCAGTGTGCGATAGCTACTCTACTATACTGGTCAACATGTTTATGCTGGACACATTTCACTAGTTGTGTAGTTCGCTTCATTGCTTTCGCTTGGGCTGCGAGCGTCGGCAGTCGCGAGATAAGGCCCAGGGCTCAGGGGAGTGGGGGCACCTACGATGGGCTAAGTGGGGGCCCAAGTACTAAGACATTTTGTTACTCCACCAAAAACTCAAAGTTGAGTGGGCCTGGGCCCCCACTCATCCTTCTTTGGGTTCACCCCTACCTATAAGAATATGACACACAGACGCACGCATGCACATCCATACACACAGTTCAAGCTGGATGTACCAAGCTGAGACACAGTTCAAGCTGGATGTACCAAGCTGACACTATTAGAATGTGTAAATATTATGTGCGCCAGGTTTTTCTATTTTGAGATCTTTGATGCAGGCGCACACGTCCATGGAATCCTTCACTATTTTGGCCCTGTAACACTTTTTTAATATAACCTTTTCTGGTGCCCTCCAGGACCGCGACAGTAGTGACAGACAATACGTTTCTCCTGCCACGACACGTCGGTCCAATGTGGTACGCAACAAGTGAGCATGGCAGACAGTGCCCCCCCACCAGCCTGCTGCACTTCTCGACTGCAGCAGCACCTGCCGCGATGCCCCACAGTTTACCGCGCTCGCTTGTCATGTACTGTGTTGGATCGATGTGCCGCGGTAGCGTGGTAGATAACACGTGTCACTTGTCACAGCTATTACGGTTGTGGTGGGACAGAAATGCAAATTTGCTATATTTAAAAATAAAGAGTGGTATAGGGCTAGATATGCATGGAACTTGTGTCCGTGTTTGTATCATCCACTCGCACTACTGCCACGACGCATGTGCGAGCCATGAGCCATATCGTTAAGGGGTTGCTCCAAACAGAGCTTCTAGCTATGGCTGTTGGCTTTTGACTGAAAGTGCACTGTAGCGGCTGTTAGTCTTTTCTAAACCATTCAATTTAAAATTAAAAAAGAGAAAAAAATAAAAAATATTATATCGTCACAAATAATACAAATAAAAAAAGAAAAAAAAGCAAAAGTAAAAACAAAAAACAAAAAAAGTAAAAAGATAAAAATAAGAAACCGCATATTCTAAGTGGCTACTGAAGCTGTCTGGAGAAGCCATCCCTGCTTATCTGTGTTTTGTTCCGAGTACAAGTCAACAAAGATGGACACCCCACTGACGTCTCTCACAGCACGTGCTTGTATTAGATAAAGCACACTGTGTCAATGGTAGGGAGCCTGTGCGAATAGGCATAAACACCCCTCACTCCTATCATCAGACCACTGACGCGTTCTTCGCTAATTTGTATTTTAGGGCAGCATTGATGGTGTTTACTTAGTCAATTTTTTGGGGCTACCGCGTCAGCATTACTTGTGGCTTGATTCCCGCGTGATCATTTCCACGAGTGACACTGACAGGCATAGGGGATGAACAATTGCGTAGGAATGCATATGAATTAGAGACATGTTCGGAATGCGTGAATTTATACATTGATTTTATAGGAGCTTCGTAGGAAGCAGCACAAATCCAAGGCAAGGCTGCGAAGGGGCCTCGATATATTTGGACCTGTAATTAGATTGCGGTTTGATTTGAATTAGTGGTACATATTTTGTTCTACCATGTGTTTCTAAAGTTGTTACCCCCTCTGTTCAAGAGAATACATGACGCTTTGCACAGGGCACCGTCTCTTATTAGTAACTTTGACAATTAATTTCATAGTAATATGTTAGTTAGAAAGTATAAATGTATTATCTTTCAAAAGTGTGTCCTCGTAACAAATCTCGTTACTATTTTTATCGATCTAAATAGTTCTGTATATATAACGGTCAAAATTAAGAAAATTTGACTACTCAAATTATAAAATATAGTATATTTCTGAACGGACGAGTACTCTGTTTGGGCCATCCTAGCTAATGCTATGCATCTAAGGGATCTTTTTAGATTCTTCCGCAGAAAGATGCAGATTAATTAGGTTAAGAAAATTAGATTGTTATTCATGGTACAGTGATATGGATTTTATTATCGGTGAAGATAGGCATGTAAAAGATTTATATTTTATTTCTGCTTGTTACTACTTTATTGTGTGCGCGTGTATAGAGATGTGCACATTTACCATTTAATGAGCATATTGACCGTTTTGTTTTTAATTGTGCTATTCGCATCTTGGAAGCATATAAATTCAGGTTGCGACTACGAAATTGTGCTCTTGTTAGCTGTCTTTCATTCTCGATTAATTAAATAAACACGCATGCAGCAGCAACTAGGACTTAAAGGTGATTTAACAGGGCAACTGAAAAGATTCCACGACAAGTTGACCGTTAATTTTTAATGTATCGATTTGCATCTTGCACGGCCCGTTTATTTCGATTTTTTTCAGCTTCTATTTCTAGCTTCTGCTTTTTTTCACTATTCAGTATTTCGTCTTTTTAAAAAAAAATTTAGATATTTTAAACTTTTTTATATTTTTTTCCCATATTCCTTTGTATTGTCCCTAATGGGTTAACATATTTTTTCTATTTTTATATTTTTTAAAATTAATTATACTTAAAAAGTCAAATCAGTTACAGTAAAAAAACTAGATACAGTAAAATTTCAGCTAGAAGTTAAAAGCTATCGCTAAAACGAGCACCTCTTAATTGGTCAAACCACGTACAGCACTTGATATAATCCAATTAAGTGTAGTACCCTTTAAGTAATTTATTTGCTCCTGTTTCTGTTTATACTGGT
The DNA here is from genome assembly GCA_036346265.1 of Melocanna baccifera. Classification (NCBI taxonomy): domain Eukaryota; kingdom Viridiplantae; phylum Streptophyta; class Magnoliopsida; order Poales; family Poaceae; genus Melocanna; species Melocanna baccifera. The sequence continues at coordinate 6,073,893 of CM070703.1, read as the reverse complement.
ACTTAATTGCATTTGTCAGACTCGGATGTACGGAACAGGTTTTAGTTAGTAATTCTCAATTTTTCTTGGCATAGCACTAAACACATATGTATGACGTATCTATACATGATTTTTTTATTAAGAAACACCCTTACATCCCATAATTGAATTGCTGTGCTCAACTTGGCTTTAAACTATTTTCTGTTTCTAATTTTTGCTTTTTTACTATTTAGTAATTTTTTTGTCTAATATTTTTAGATTTTTTTTCTTTTTTTGTATTCCTTTGTATTGTTCGTGATGAGTTAACATGTTTTTTTTCTATTTTTACATTTTTTAGATTTAATTATACCAAATAAGTTAACTTAGCTATAGTAAAAAATAAGTCAACTATAATAAAAAAGTCATAAGCTAACGTTAAACTGAGTGTTACAACTTGAAGAAGAAAATTGAAGGGAAAATAAACTTTGGTTTGAAAAGGCTACTATATGACAGAAGAAATGACGTAATGAATATACTTATGTACAAAGTATGAATGCAGATCTTTTCTACCAGTGTCCCTCATTTCACGTAGACAATTTATTCTTGACCTCCCGATGGGTAGTCAATATCTTCTATTCAAAGTTGTTCATACTTCCGTATTAACTGAAAAGAATAAATATTGACCTATAATATATGCTCCAACGAGACCATAAAAAATGAAATTTATTTCGGGAATGACTAATCTATTAATTCATTAGAAAAACGAACACGAGATTATTGGTGCTAATTTTAATTTTGGTTCAATGTGTGTTACATGTGCATGATTACTACAGTAAAAAAATAGCGTCGTACCGCCACATCATATAGCATTGTGCACGCCTCTCTTTGTGCTGCCACGCGTGCAACAAACCCTCTCCGTGCATATGGTTGGAGTAAAAAAATACAGGCACATGCATATAATAAACCTAACGTTCGATCAAAACATTGGCATCTACAAATCTGAAAAAAAAAAACATTGGCATCTACTGATGCATACACACCAACCGAATTGCACTGCACTGCAGGCCCCTTCAATCCAGCATTTTTTTTAGCTGCTTCCGATTTTTAGCTATTGATTTTTGGTTAAAATTATATTAAAATAGTGATTAATTTTTTCTAAATCATTTAATTAATAAAAAAATAATAATAACACTGTTATATCTTTATAAACAATACAATGAAAAAAGAGAAAAATTAAAATTAAAAAACTAACACGTACATTCTAATTTTTAAAGGAATGAACGGCCACGATCAATCTGGAATTCTGGATGGAATACTGCTGGCGATGGAGGCCATCCGGATTTACGCACAGAAAAGAAACGGCGCCTACAATTTCTCTGGTGAGACAGTTGGAGGCTGGGCCCACCAAAACGACCTTTCCGGTGCGCGTACGTACGAGTCCATGCGGACCTCGTCTGCTATCCTCCCCAGACGCGATGTTGGTGGACCGGACCTAGATCTGACGGGTGACCCCACGGATCGCGTGTGTACGTGGTTTCCGTTGTGGGTCTATGCGCGCGTGCGTAACTAGGGTGGAAAATGAAGCTAGCAATTATATGCTTGCTGTCCGATTGAAGAACGTCTTGAGTTCGTTTTTTTTTCAGTTTATAACTTATAATATTTTGAATAAATAAATAAGTTGGTTTTTGTCATCTTATCGAAACGTTTTATCAAAACTGTCTTTTCAAAACAACTTATCGACATTCAATTCGTTCATACAAACACTCGTATTAAAACTAAAAGCCATTCGCCACAGTCATAATTCATTTTATTTTTTCAGTTTATAACTTATACTTTTTTGAATAAATAAATAAGTTCGTTTTTGTCATCTTATCGAAACGTTTTATCTGGACTGTCTTTTTAAAACAACTTATCAATATTCAATTCGTTCACACAAACATCGTATTAAAACTAAAAGCTATTTGCCACAGTCATAATCCATTTGCCACAGCCAAAAGAATAAAGAGAACAATCATACCCTAATTATTGGGCTTAACAACTTTCATTCCAGTGATATCGTTTTTAATTTTTGTTATGAAAGTACTATATAATATTTGCATGACTTCCACCTCTTCGGCGACGCCATCGTCTTTGCCGCCAACGACCTGTGGGATTAGTGCTCAGGTTCACCCATTAGGGTTAGGGTTCACCTGAGCCACTCCGAGATTAGAGAGAGGTCAGGATGGTGGTGGACTGATGGTGGGAGGTGGAGGTGGCGGGGCGGTGGCACCGCCTCAGCCGCGGCTGAGGAGGAGGGCGGTGGGCAGGGTCGACGGTAGGGGCGAGGACCAAAGTGGCTGTTAGGAGGCGGTGGGTGGTGGCGGCGGATCTGGCAGCGGTAGTTGCCGGAGACAGGGAAGAATGCGCGAGGTGGGGGCACTGGAGGAGAGGACGGAGCGGAGGGAGAGGAGGACAGAGCAGGGGGTGGTGATAGGCGGTGGAGCTTGTTAGCATCGAAGGTGAGGCGGTGCGGGGACGGTAGCGGTGGGGGAGGTGTTCGGTGGTGGTGTGTCAAGTGGATTGGGTGGCGATAGGGGTCGGCACGGGGGAGGGGCCGCAGGATCGGGCGAGGCGACGGGGTAGGGTTGGGTTAGAGGTCGGATTATAGGATTTAGGGGTGAATCTGGTACGTTAGATCTCTATTTAACGGTCTTAAAATCTGACTAATTTTATTATAAAAACTGTCAAATGTTATATAAACAGACCTTTTTTATTATCAAGGTCATGCGAGTATCTCTCATAAGGGTGTTGTTCTTGCGAAGCCGCAACCAGATAGCCTCTACGTTCTTCCACACAAGGGCATTTTGGGTTGGCTGTGGTACTTGTATATCTTAGACCGTAAAACTATCAAACCGGTACTATAGTATTGTTCTTTGGGGGTATTCTGAATGGCATTTGTTTATGGCACTATTAAATTTAAAAAATTTAAAAATAGAAAAAACATGTTAGCCTATCATGAATAATGCAAAGGAATACAAGGAAAAAAAGGCAAAAAAGCCTAAAAAAAATAGAAAAAGATGAAATTAATAAATAGTAAAAAAAGCAGAAGTTAGAAACTAAATTAAGTAGTGCCTTTATCGCATGGTGTGGATTTTTCCTGAGAAAATGTTTTTTCTTATCGACGACTGATGATTAGCTACATGCCATGATTACTTTGAGTAGTGACAGCACTTTGTGTTTCGTTCTACATTTGAGGTGGGAGATGGGTCGTGCTTTTCTGGGCTAGCCCGAGGCCCGGCTGCCCTAGCACGGCTCAAGCATGGTACGGGCACGCCATGTGGCGGGCCATGCCAACACGGCTCGAACGGTGGGCTGGGCTGGGCCTAGAAAGCTGGCCTGTCGGGCGGCACGGCATGGGGGGCACAACGGGCACACCGCCACCGTCGGCCGCTTCGGCCTCAACCTCTTGTTGCCCTACCGTCACCAACTCATAGATTCAATCCCCACAAGCCATCACACATCACAGAGCAAAGAGAGAGAGAGAGAGTAGAGGGGAAGGAATATACCGTGCCAATGGGAGGAGCCGTCGGCCGTCGGTCCGCATCCTATGTCACCACTCACCAGCAGACTAGCTTGTCACCTCTCGCGGCTCCCTCCTCAGCCTCGGCGCCGCCTCCCTCCTCGGAGCCACGCTGCCTCCTGTGTCGGAGCCGCCTCGACGCCACTTGGCCTCCTACGCCGGATCTGGCTGTGAGGGGAGGGGGAAGGAGGACGGGGACGGGATCGGAGGGGGACGGCGGGGGGAGGAGGGAGGTGGCGGGGGATCGAGGAGGTGGCGGGGGAGGAGGGAGGCGGCGGGGGAGGAAGGGGGAGGAGGGGGCGGCGGGGGAGAAATGGAGGGTGGGTGAAGAGAGAGAGAGAGGAGGGGGAGGAGAGGAAGAAATGGAGGGTGGGCGAAGAGAGCGAGAGAGAGAGGAGGGGGGAGGAGATCAGGAATGGTACTTGCAAAAAAATATATAGGATCTGAGAAATGGAACGAGGCTGACCTATCCAGGTAGTGAAGTCTACCTATGCTAAAGGGCAAGTTCAATATTTGGTTCGAGTAGCCAGCCCATTTTCAGGAGTGGCTTATTATAATATTCTTAAAAATCATACGAACAAAGAAAGCCTATTTTAGGAGTCCACCATATCAAATGGCAGAGAAGACATGGATTCAGACTTCTTTTTTAAAATAGCCCTCGGTGGTATGAAGATTCATTGAACGAAGAAGGCAGTCTTTCTTCCTCACGAACAAGATCCGAGCACCCAAGGTTAGGCACTCAATTGGATGTTGCCGTACGTACTCTAGAAGCAAGATCATAAGACATCCCTATAACACATCGCTGACGTCATCAAGGCTTTCATTGCCGAAGAGTGAAAGATCTCACAAGTCCTCCATACGATAGTTTTAACGAGACGGGTGTGAGAGAAAGGAAGATGGCTACCGCCGCCATTATCGTTGCCACCACATTCGTTTTGTATAGTTACTTCGGGCTGGGCTTGTGCTGGCACGGCACGAACACTGGCACAACGGGCTTTGGGCCGTGCTTGGGCCTGACCGAAGGCGAGGCGGGCTAGCACGGCACGGCACGGCGAAGTGACTGGGCTGAGCTGACATGGTACGAAGTGACCCAAAGCATGATAGGCCTGGGCTGTGCCGGCATAGTTCTTTTTAACTTGTAGTTTATGCTTTCTTTCAAATAAACAAACTGGATGTCTTCTCCGTTGACATTTCGAAACGATTTATTAGCATTTATTTTGTTCACGTAATCGCTCACACTAAAACTAAAAATAAAAAACCACAACAAAAAAAAACCCCAATCATTGTATCCTCACTTGTTGGATCTATTGACTCCAAGCGATGTCAATCAGATAACTACCAAGAGCAAATGCCAAATATTGTATAATCTGCGAACAAGCGTAGATCAGTTGGCTATGACTGTCCCGGAGCGTTTAGCTTACCCATGTTTCAACCCTAGATAGCTAGATTCGACATTAGCGCCCACCTTCACAATCGTGTGTGTGTCATCAACCTCCTCTCTAAATTTAGGGTATGTAAAACGTACATACACATATAATGTTAATGTAAGTGTGATGTGTATAAGTGTACCTAAACGTTTGTAATCTAAAAAATGTATAGGCCCCGTTCAGCGACTAGTCGCTAGCGGCGAGCTTCTGCGTTTTGCTTTTTTTGGTATTGTTCTTTTTTTTGTCTTTTTTTATTTTTTTGATATTTTGATATTTTGTTTTTTTCTGTATTCCTATGCATTGTTCGCTCTAAATTAGCATGCCGGTTTTATTTTTATATTTTTTTTAAATTTAATTATGCTAAATAAGTCAACTCAACTACAGTAAAATTTCAATTAACTACAATAAATTTTTTTAAAAAAACCATATTATTCCGAACGCCCGTAGTCTCAACGACAACACTAGTAAATTTAACAAGACGACCAACGCACGGAACAAGACTGTGCACCGGCGGGCCCCCTTTGCGTCCAATTGGCCCTGCCGATGCGTGGAAGTAAATGATTTTGTCCTCAGAAGACGTGCGACAAGTGCAACGCAACCCCACCTACTTTGCTTCACCCCTCTTTTTTCCACCGCGACTCCTTTCGGCTAGGCCCTAGCTAGCAAAAAATTCTCGAAGCCCACCATTCCTCTACATACACGCACTCACGCGTACATATATATAGCACACGCGCGGAAAACAGATACTGACAGGTGGATCCTGCATGCACGAGTGGAATTTCCCGGATCAATTGCTGTTCTTTACACGTCTTTTAGCCATGTATAATAGTATGATAGCTGATATCTACGGTATGTTATTTAAAAACAAAATAAGATAACTTATGCAGTAAGTTGTCTCTAAGTTGATCTCACAATTTCTACATACAGCATGAATACAAGTGTACAACAGCAAAAACAAAACATCTATAAAAATCTTATAGACTATCCATTACATGTTAGACAGCTTCTTTGTCTCTCCTCGTTCTCTCATCCTTCTTTGTCTCTCGTCGCTCAATCTTGTTCACATCATCACTCGATTGTACATGCCTAATGGCATGGATCGACAGCCTTTTGCAAGACATCTCCCAACTGCACCTGATCAACAAATGGCAATGGAAGAGTATGCATGCATGATGACAATAAGCTAAGCCGCCACTCGGGGGAGAATGATATTCTAAAGCCAAAACTTTTGATGCCTTGTTGAAAGATAAAAGGAGGAGAAGAAATAAAAAAAGGAAAAAAAAAGAACAATGGGAAGAAACCCAAAGGGAATAAAAGTTAGGAACACACACCATTCAACTGAGAATATGGTTCTCTAGAAGCTGTACAAGTTGTTGGTAAGCCAATACCATAGCAAAGCCTAGCTACCCTTTAACACGACCTAAAAGGCTAGAAGAATGGAGAGAAATGCGGCTTAAGGCCAATTAGTATTTTAATCCAAGTGTTAATCGGTTGGACGTACGCATGGCGTCGCTGTCTTATCTGAATAAAGTTTGGTATTGTCTGCTTGTCTTATTAGGCTCCATGGCAGACAGGTCGGCATCGACTGGCCTTCGCTTGGAGCTTGATCTCATCCACCTGGTAGTAATTGGCACGCATGATTCATACGTGGTGCGATCTTTCGCACCGCCCATTAGACACTCAGCTTCTGGGCTTTTACCTTTTTAATCTCATTTTTTTAGTTTTTTTGCTTATTTTTTCGTATTATATGTGATGATATAAATTTTTATTTATTTTTAAAATTTAATTATGTTAAAAAAACTAACGACAGCTATAGTGTAAAAAAAAATCAGCTACAGTGTAGAATAAATTATAAGTCTAGATTTAAAAGATCAAATGAGCACCACCTTTACATGATGTGGTGGCTTAAAAAAGAGAGAGTACTGTTTTGCAACGAGGTTCGTTTAGTACTCATAATAGAACTTATCAAAATGTTTGAAAGAAAGCAACGGGGAAGCTTAAGTTGTATAGCACGTAGCAACCTACAGTGGAGAGCAAAGAGGCACGAGTAGTGCTTTTATGTTTATCTTTAACGAGGTAACATCAATTTCAAAATACATATAAATATAAAGATAAGTAACATCTATCTATTATTTATCGTATTTTAAAAATTATACAAATCACTATCGAAGAAAATCGTAAAAGCATGTCTAAAGAGGCCCAATGATGGTGCAGGGTAATATTAATAATATACCTTAAAGGCAATCATAGAAATGATTATATCACTTCTATGTTTATGATTTTTTGAATAATATATTATTTTGTCCTACGAATAAATGTCTTTCATATTGATCAACAAGTATGTGACTTATTCGTGGAACTCTTTATTTATGTTTTGATGTTATTCTAAATTATCCCTGATCTTATATCATTATGTTGGACAATTATGATTTACAGATCAGCACATGTATAGATTGATGATTTCACGGATCATAGATATAGGATATCAAATCAATAATGTGGGCATATATTAGAGAACATGTTGTTGGATTAACCTACCATGAGACACTGTGGGAATTGTTATATTCTTAAGTGTTATCAGTTGATCTCATACATAATATATGTAAGATCCTTAAACCTGAGATCGTCATTATTTTCTACATATGTAATAGTTTACTTAAGAGTTACCAAACACTACTTTATGACTAAGTGGTCATAAAGGTAGCTTTTGGTTTTACTATAAAATAAGCGGAAGAATATAAGTAATCAAGATGAAATTTGCCCCTCCTATATAACATGAGAGATATCTCTAGACCCCTCGATGTGGTTGAATTAAGAAAGTATATGACCATGCTGAATGTGGTTGAGGAGTCAATCACAGCTGAGTAATTCACTACAGATTCGAGTGAAGTATCGAGCTATTATAGAATGGCACGCTTCTCGCCTTGAGTTTGATCTGGAATCATGAGGCAAAGGGATCGGTACAAAAAGCACTATATAAGTTCGTCTGATATGATTTATATATATATTTGTGAGTCGTTATATCCTACTAGGGACAACGACTGACTTATGGACCGAAAAGGAGTTTTCGGCCTATGGTTAAATATACATAAACCTATATGGTCACATACACTTAATGGACTAGAATGATAAAGATTCGGATGTAGTCTCTGAGTGAGATACGATCTCTATTCGTATCGAATAAAGATCCAATTGGAGGCTATGTAAGGGGATGTGCGGGGCTGAGGGAGGTATCTCGAAACATACCCATCGAAATCCAAGCTGTCACATCTCATAATCCCTACTGTGCACGCTGGTGCTAGCATGTTGACGCACGGTGTTCCATCCCTAGATGTGTGGACCTCGGTAGAGGAGTTACTATGACTGCGACGCTGATCGGGACGATCACGAGGAGACAGTTGGTCGAAGGACAATCGAGTACTTCCACTACATCGATACGCTCTTTGTTAAATTGGCTATTTCAACTCTACTTCCGCTGCACTGCACGTCTAATGGTAACGATCTACGATCTCTTACTCGTATGGCTTCTCAATTTACACGGTAAAAAATGTTAATTTACGCTAGTGTAGTCTTCTCGTATCTCAACAAATAAAGCGATTTTGGCTCACATGGGGTTAAACAATTAATTCCCGTCTTCTCCCTCTTGTGTGCTTGTGTGATGTGAGGTTTCTTTCGACTCAAGCATGGTTTAAGGCTCACAAATGAATGAGAGAAAGAGCATCTTTTCATCACTGCCATGTTAGGGTATTACTATATTCAGGAATAGAAGCTAGCAACTCCTTCCCATGTTAATAAGTGTATTAGAATCAGCGATTCATTGTTTCCTGACTACCCTTTTGTTCCTGGGGTAATGAAATTCGGTTGCTAGGGCACCCGATCCTGGATAAGTGGGGAAAACATGGTTTCCCTGTGCAATGTTTTCACATAACTGCTTCACACGCGAAGAGATGCTTGCAAAACTAGTGAAAAAAAATTGGAGAAAGAATACATGATACATGTTATGTTGTGTTGCACAAATTGCCTCATGAAAAACCTTGCTCGAGAAACTTTAGGAAAACTCATCAGAAAAAAGAGTACAATCCACCCAATTTTATTTCATTTACGGGATGTATTTTTTGGGTACTCAATCTTCGTGATCAAATTTTAATAATAAGCTCGAGAAGAGTCTCCCCTTAAATTCTACACTACTCTAACTTTTATCATTCCAATTTCACATACACATATTTCAAAATTAGATGTTAGAAGTGATTTAGTGAATAAATCTATAAGATTTTCACATAACTTAGTATGCAGTATCTTAATTTTATCCATCTTTTGTAATTCATGAGCATAGAAGAATTTAAGATTGATATACTTTGTGAGATGACTCTTCATTTAAACGTTTGCACTTGTACAATACAAGCTGCATTATCTTCATAGATAATTATGAGAGCTTATATGATATTCAATCCACATGACTACTGGTGTGGTGAACCATTCATTAAAGCCAAGCACATTGTTGTGCGGCTTCGTACAGAGCTATAATTTTTGAGTGATTTGTCGAAATCGATACAAGACTTTGCTTAGATGATTTTCATAAAATTGTGGTTCCACCACATAAGAATGCATAGTCTGTTTGCGATCTAGCGGTATGCGGGTCTGACAAGTACCTGTCATCTGCATAGCCAGTCATAGTCAAATCTTGGTTCTTTTTGTCGAACAACCCAGGGTCTTTGCTTCCTTGGATGCATCAGAATATGTCATTTATTCCCTGCCAACGCCTTTTGGTAGGTTCCGTACTATACATTGCTAGTAGGTTTACGACAAATGCGATATCCGGTTTAGTGTAGTTTGCTAAATACAAAAGTGCTCCTATTGCATTGAAGTATCGGAATTCTGGTCCCAGAACTTCCTCCCCCTCCTTTCTAGGTCTGTTCGGATCCTTGTCTTGCTGCAAAGATCTTCTGACCATTGGTACTTTTTAAGGGAATGTCTTTTCAAAGCTAAAACTTTCTATCATCTTCTGAGTATAGGCTGACTGATGGACTAATATCCCTTCCAGAGCATGCTCGAGCTGCAAGCCTAAGCAATATTTGGTTTTACTCGAATCTTTCATTTCAAACCCTGATTCTAGGTAAGAACTCACTTCTTTTATATCTTCTAGGGTTACGATGATAGAAAGTCGCTTAAGTGATTATTGCACATTCTGCCTGATTGGTTAAGCTTGAGTTTTACACTGTACAGGTTTCTATTTGCTCTGTCTTGGTTCGGGACAATGATACCTTCAGGTACCTTCGTACAAATGTCCGAATCCAAGTTTCTATAAAGGTATGTCATTACAACATCTATCATTTTCATTTCTAAATTCAGATTTATTGTCACCGAGATTAAATATCTAAAAGTAATACGACCAATGACCGGGGAATAGGTTTCTTCATAATCAACTCTTGGTCGTTGAGTGAAACCTTATGAACAAACCTTGCTTTATATCTTACAACTTCATTTTTCTTATTTCTTTTTCGAACAAATATCCATTTATGCCCTACGAGGTACACATAGGGAGACGTGCGGCATACAGGCCCTATTCATGGATATCTTACAACTTCATTTTTTTATTTCTTTGCAAAATGGATATCAACATTGGATGTTGTCCTATTCATGAATTCTCCCGTATGCATATATTTTATAGCTATTTCATTATGGGATGATTCTCTCTTTAGTTTTTCAACTCCGATGTGTGCACACATATTCATACTAGTTTCTCTCTCAATAGGAATATTCAGATCTGGTATACCTTTTTCTAAATGTTCCATACTAGTACCAGGTCTTAACTGGCTCCCCTGCTGGTTCTAGAAAACTTCGGTGATTAGCTGTGTTAAGTTCTTTTTATCCTATTTCACTAGACGTCCCCGGTTACTTAGGATTAGAGGGGCCAGAGTTCTCGTTCTATTATTCTAAGGCCTCTAGATGGAATTAGGGATACCTTCAATTTTCTTTGGTATTTCAACCCTTTTCGGTGCATTGTATGTAGGCACATGTGACTCGGTTACGCTCTTTAAATCACTAAAGTGATCAGACAATTGATTTGCTAATGTCTGTAAATCAATGATCTTCTAAAGTTCTCTATTTGCTTCACTAGTCCGCGGGTCATATGCATGGATTCCTGTGGTTTACCACGTAATTTTCTGATATTTTTCATCAAGGGGTTGATTTCCTCCCCCTAATGTCGAAAAACTATCCTCATCAAATATACTATTAGCGAAACGGGTGAGATGCAAATCTCCTGTCATAAAGTCTAAATACCTGATTATGGATACTATCTCAGAACCAACATATATCCCAGACTTTCAAAGAGCACCCATTGCAGTAAGTTGTGGTGGGGGTATATGTACATAAACTTTGCACCCAAACCTATGGAGATGAGAGATTCTTTATGGTGACCCTTGCGCTAGTTGCATTGGTGAATGGTTGTGATATGCCGAAGGTCTAAAGTTGATAAGAGTCACTACATGTAGGACTACGTGTCCCCAACATGTAGTTGGCAAATTACAACTCTGCAAAAGTGGTCAGCCAATGAATTTAAGTCTCTTAATTAATGCTTCTACTAGTCCATTCTGGATGTAGACATGTAGAACAGAGTGCTCAATTGTAATTCCCATTGTAGTGCAAAAATCATCAAATGTCTTTGAAATAAATTCTCTAGCATTGTCCATTCTGATGGATTTTATATGATGATCAAGGAAATTATTTTTAATCTAAATTATCTGCGAGATCAATTTTGCAAAAGTATAGTTTCTCATAGATAATAAACATACATGCGACTATTTCGAGGAAGCATCGATTAACAAAATAAAATATTTAAATGGCCCTGATAGAGGTTATATAGGACTACAAATATATCCTTAGATGCGTTCCAGAAATGTAGGGATTTCATTCTTCACTTTTAGAATGAAAGGTCTAGTAATTAATTTTTTGGTGGTACATGCGGGACACATAATTTTCCTGATTCAAAAAATTCTTTACGTCGATATTGTGCTCTTGTAAATTGTTAATTATATTTCTCACCGTTCTAAGATCTGGGTGGTCTAATCTATCATGTCAGAGACAGAAAAGTTTAGAGCTTCTAAATATAGTTTTCAGGATAATATAGGCTGCAGTTGCCTTAGACCCTGTTTTTTTGCGGCTTCTAAAAGCCGCTTTTGGTTTTTGCTACAGTAACTAACTTTTAAACGGAGTATTTTTTTAAGATGGGGTCTACAAGTTAATTGTAGTACATGTTAAAAAACTAATATCTGTACAATCAAAAATCGCAAACGAGTATTTTTCTTTCCATAATCTCTGTCGTAAACAGCCAAAAAGCCATCAGCCGCAGCCAAAAAGAACAGGCCCTTAATATTAGTGTAGTATAGCCCAAATTCAAATGAAGGAAGTATTTCTAATACCCTTTTTTTCACTTGCTTCACACCTTGTAATGAGCAAGTATTCCTTACCATACTTTTCTTCAGTCTCAACGTATAAACCATTGATGCGAATGTTTTTGGAACTTAGGAGAGTTTTAGTCAATTCTGAGTACAACAAGGCTTTTTTAGTGACTAAAGTTGTGCCTACCAGGAGTATAATTGTGGCTCTTCCTAAACCTATTATATAGGCATCGCTATCGATGATTGTTGTAAGGCTGCTAATATTCCTACTAATCGACCGAAAGAATTTTATCCCTCTCAAGATGGTATTCATTGTGCCGCTGTCAGCTAAGCACAATTCCTCCATGGGGGCGCTACACGTGTTCTCAGACTTTGGCTGCTATCTTCTCATAGGTGAGATGTTCTTCTAGAGAAATCATGGCAGTGGCAGCTATAAATGTCAAGAGGGGGTGTGGCTGCAGGAGTGAAGTCGACCTCTATTGGTACAAATAGCTACTCAGAATTCTCTCCCTAGACAAAAGCAAAGTGAGTTTCTTGCTGCCCTTTGTCATCCCTCTTCTTTTTGGCCTGGAAGGCATTGATGACGTGTTGCAGCTCTTTAAAGATCTGCAACCAGTGCTCCCACTTGTCATACTTGTAGCATATTTGGTCTTGATAACCATAGGGCTTGTCGTCGTACTTCGGTTTGCCAACCTTGTTCTCAGGTAGAGCATTTGACTTATCTTTCTGGGCTGCAGCTTTGCCATTCTTTCCCCTTTTCTTCATTATAGGCTTCTGCACCTTATAGCTCCCAGCGTTGGCCTCACGGCTAGCGGAGTTTCTAGGTGGCTGTGTGACAAAGTTCTTATGGAGAACTTCATCTTGAGCCTCTGTAACCTACATGATATCGATCAATTCAGCATATTTTTCATAGCCGTCTTGACAATAGTTGCGCGTAGACTACACTACACTAGGGGGGAAGGTGAAGAGAGTCTTCTAAATTTTCTACTCATCTGTGATCTGCTTGTTACGAAGCTGAAGATTGGTACAAATTCTGTGTAGAGCAGAGTTGTATTCCCCAACCATCTTAAAATTAGCAAATCTAATTCGAATCCATTTCTGCTATGCCTGATGAAGAATGGTGTACTCCAGTTTCTCATGTGTAGGTTTGGCATCTGGCGGTGTACCAATCTCAATGGTAGTGTGGTGCTTCTTGGCTCCAAGTACGATCTTGATATTAGAAGCCCAAGCTAAATAGTTTGACCATGCTGGACTAGCTCCTTGAACTCTCGATTTGTGCTGATAACATGTTGAGAAACCGTCGCGGTGAGTCCAGTCTGAGTGATTCCTCTCCTATCTAAAATAGATGGGTCAAGCACAGAATATTATAAATAATAAATTGAACACAGAGAGATGAGAGGGGAACTCTTTTCTTTATTGTTTTCTCTGTTTTCTTGTACTCTTTATAATGATTAGGACTCCTATTTATAGACTAAGTAGAGAGTCTCTCCAATGGGCCAGGCTTGTAGGTCTAGGCCTAGGTTTTTTTAACAATATTTACAAAAATAGTCGTATGCTGAGGGAATGACAAAAATGGCACTTTAGACGTCCGGTCACCAGGCAGCAGGGCCGTGCATTTGACACATGGCCACCAGAGCCTAACAGACGAGTGATAAGGGCCTACCACCCAACCACCAGGTAGCCACCTGCCTATCGTCCCACCCCCAGACGACAGGTGATTAAGCTGACTAATTACCTACCTAAATTATATTTTATATGTTATATTTGCTTAAATTTGTAAATATATCAAATAAGCTTTAAAAAATATAAAATTTTATATACAGGCTCCTGACACAACTTACTTCATTATATAATTTGTTAATAATTTTATCTACTCAGAATATTGCTCAAGAGTTCGTACGATTTTGATATATTTAGGAGTTGTTATAATATAGCAAATAAGCTCTAAAAATTATGCAATTTTACGTACAACCTCCCAATACAGTTAACGTAATTGTGGAATTTTTTGAGAATTTTATATACTCTGAATTGATCATGTTAATTTATGATATACAATGCTAATTTAATTAGACTGCATGCGTGATTGCAGTTAGTATGTAAATTGTAAATTGTGGTATGGTTCAATTTAGTTTAAACTTGATATTTGGATTTTGAAACTTGGAATTTGTGGTAAGATGGTAACAAAAGGACTTGCTTTTGAAGAATTGAATGCGAAAAGACGACGATATTTGATATTGTGAATTTAAATAGATTTTATAATAAAGCTGAAAATAACATATTGTACACAGTTTGGTTATGTGTATAAAAAATAACATCATGCATAGTAGAACAAACCGAAATACTCCTATGAAACATATGAGCCTTTTTCGAATGGAAATAAATTCGACATTCGGGGAACTAGTTCGAAATGGTCCGATCTACTGCGTGGACCAAGGCTATTTTTTCTTCCTTATGAGCTCAGATTGAATTCCTCGGTGGCCTCTTTCGCCTTGGCCATCATTGTTCTCTTTTTCTCGCGCCCCTTTCGCGAGCCTCACGCTCCCTGTGCATGCACGGCTCGAGATGAGCCTTCGTCTCCCAACGTATATGCTTGATTTGCTCGTCGCTGCGGCACTCCTCCTTTTGAATCTTGCAGGCCATTTTGATATCCCACTACTCGAAGTTAAGAGTCTACTAGTTATGTCGGTGGATCTCTAATTCGATCCACTTGCGATAGCTATATGGAGATTTCGGGGACTGGATAAATGGGAGAGGTTGTTAGTATGTACTTTGAAAGAGAAATAGTAGGGGAACGCACTGTAACTGGTCCTTATTAGCTGCCGATAGCACTCGTGTCCCAACGACGGTCGAGATAGTCATAAGAGTTGTTCGTGCAATCTCAGTAACGCATGCCTAGCCTGAGCCGCTACTTAGAGTACAAGAACTTATATGGGTCCCTGCACAAATAGATGGGCGGCATCTCCCCATCGGGCGGGTGTTGCGGTGAACGCTCGATTAGAACGTTCAGGACAGATATGCTTCTATGGGGGGCTTCATTGCGAGGAGGTGACCTCCTGACACGCTCCGCTTGTTTGTCCCGTGCCGCAGCAACCCTTGCTTGTTCATCACGAGCTGCAATAGACCTTGCTAGTTCGCAAGTTTCATCGCCATTGCCTCAATGGCGAACTCCCTCCGAATGCAGCTTTGTAGCTCGTGAATATTCATGATGCCAAGCCCCTTAGCCCGAAGCACTTTGTATTGGTATGTCGATAGGTCCAACCCATCTGGTCCAGCTCGTACAAGATCATCGTCGTAGAACATTGTTAAGTGTTCTATGTTTGCGACTACCTGAAACCACAGCAACCAGATCTGTAGTAAGCGTTACACCAAAAAATCATGACAAGCAGCATGCAAGTTAGTGATTACATACGTGTAACTACCATTAATTACCGACCACAACAACCAGATCTGTAGTAAACGTTACAAAAAATCATAACAAGCAGCATGAAAGTTAGTGATTGCATACGTGTAACTACATACGAATAATTCATTATTTACTGACAATTTGATTACCCATCCAAAAAAATTGTAAGTGAATTATTACCGTTGTCTGTACCACTTAATTACTTAGTACTAACTCATTACTTAACCCTAACTAATTGACTACAGTAATTATGACTGCTTAATTACACACTACCATACAATAACAAATTACGGGTACTGTACGTACACAAAAATAGTAAAAACTATGTCTAAATTACTACGACTTACTTACTTCATAATATAAACTTTATTCATTATGACTAACTAAATAACACAAATTAACTAGAACTACGAGAATAACATCGGAAGCATGTGACAAAATTTTACTTGTCTTTCGAGAGAATCAATTAGAACTGCCGTGTCCTTAATGAGCTATGCACTGGCTTCTCAAACTAATTAGCTATACACTCTTAATTTTGAGCGACAATCGCGAGAATGAGCTTCTGCGATGAGCGACTGAGATGATCGATGACCAACTGCGAGAGGTTCGTATTTATGGCTGAGCGAAAAGAGAACCCGGTATGCTTACTCTATAAATTAAAGACTCCTTGTCGACATGCATTACTTTGGGTGAGGGGGACGATATGTTAACACTGATAAATATGGAGACAAGGGAGCGGACGAGAGGGGACGACATGGACATAACGACATTAGTACGGAAGAGGGAGTACGCGAGGGGGGACGGCATGGATAGAGTAACACAACGGGGAAGGAATCATAGCATCAATGGGCCGACAGATGTGCCAAGGACAGAGGTCATGCATTGCAAAAGATGCATCGTATATCGCTAATTATGATTAAATTAACATATATTAAAATAGAAAATTTAGAGCAAATAAAATTCTCAAAAAATTGCATAATTAGACCAACTATGTCAGAAGGCTTCACACAAAATTTTGTAATTTTTAGAGCTCATTTTCTACATGTAATAACACCTAAAATATCTCAATATTATGAATTGTTTAGCAACATTCGGAGAGGATAAAATTGTTAAAAAATTATATAATAAATTAAATTATATCAAAAAGCTGCACATAAAATCTTGTAATTTTGTGAGATCATTTACTATATTTCAAAATTTAAAAATTTCCTAATAATTATTTAAATTTTTAAGCAACGTTCATAGAAGATAAATTTACCAAAAAATTACATAATTAAGAACATTGTGTCAGAAGGCTATGTAAAAATTGTCATAATTTTTTGAGGCCATTTGCTATATTTAAAAATTTAAACAATAATATATAAAAAATAAAGCAGATAATTAAGCTGGCTTAATCACCTGCCGTCCGGCGGTGGGGTGGCAGGCAGCCTACCATCTGGCCACGGGGTGACAAGTAGCGTGGTACTTGGTGATCGGACGGTAGGCCCCACGCGTCAGCTCCGCGACTTCGCCGCCCGACCACTGGACGACAAGTGCCATTTTTGGCAATACGGCAGACGTACTGCCATTTTTTATTAATACATATACAAATAGTGCCATATTCGCCTTCTTTTCTGGGCCAATAAGATGGTTGCAGCGGCCGACCAAAAATTTTATCATGTGAGATCAATTATCATTATGATACATTTTAGTGGATCATTTTTTACATATCAATTATCATTATGATACATTTTAGTGGATCATTTTTTACATAAATTTGTATGGATTGCTACATAAATTTTAGCTAATATATAAATATTTGACCCACAACTTTTACATAGCTCCGCCACTTGATAGGCAGACACGGTTGGTATGATGATTACTTATTAGACTGACGAGGGTATGTATAACAGAGTGACATAAGCTATCTACAAGTAGTGTTACATAGGATTTTTGTTAAGGTGGTTGAAAGAGAAAGAGGAGTGAGAAAAGGGTCGACTATAATTCTATAGACGATGAAAACACGAGAAAATAGTCTGCTATAAATGATTTTTGTACCATTGTATCAGTATTGTCTATATTTTACAGACAACATATTATAGATAACTTACAGATAATCTATTATAGAATGTGTTTTTAGTGTTATATACAGATGATATAAAAAGGTATTATAATTATCTATTATCTGTATCACTGTACATGATCTCATGGGATTAAGTGGTTAACCCCACGTGTTCTAATCGAAAGAACGTTGTCGTCGTCGTGCGTTGCAACCAGAATGGCAGTGGACAACTGGACATAATGTCGCACGCGCACGCCACCGACCCTCGCACCTCACTCACTCACTCTATGGCCCACTCTAGGCCCAAAATATCAAGCCCATCTGTATCAGGCCCTGGTCCACGTCCATGAGGTGCCACTTCGTCCCAACCAAACGCCCGGCAAGGTCCGCGGCGTCTAGCCATCCCTCCGCCTCCGGCTCCGGGGGTCTCCTCTCGCCGCCAGACTCCGGTGAATTCTGTGTTCACGTCGGGCGGCGCCACTCCCGCAGCTCTCCACCGCGGCATGGAATGGCGCAGAACAACGCGTGAATCGTCGTACCACCAACCACCGTTGCAGGCAACTGTACAATACAATCGTCCAATCATCGGCCAATGGCCACCCAAGAAGCTTCCACGACTTGAGCTGCTACACCTGCAGCGGCCAAGTCTGAAGTCTGAACTACAGTGCGCGTATCTGCTGATTTGTATCTTGGTTCTTTCTAATTTAGTTTTCCTTTTTTTCCACCTTCCTGCAACCGAAAATTTTCTCTAGGGATGATGATCTGTGAAGCTGTAAGTATAAACTGTAACAGCAACTGGCCTAACAGGGTCTTGTTTCTGAAAACGGATGCACTTCAGTCTTCATCAGAAATTTTAAGCATCTCCAGAATTTGTAATCCTCCAGAGGTTACATTCATCGTGTTTAGTAATCTACGACAGATATTAGATTGTACTAGTGATGTGCAATGTTTCTAACTACTTCAGACAACATGGTTGCAGGTTGGTCATATTTCAATATTTCTGCGAGGGTAGGACAGCAAAGGCAGTCCCAAATGATAACCACACCTCAGTTAAGAAGGTAACTGCATCTCCCCCTGAAATTTTACTGAATATAACTATACTTATTTTTTTTTTTCTGAGTTTGACTTATTTCTGTTATATTTTATGATCTAAATCTGCTTGGGTCCGACCTCTGTTGGCCTTCCGATTGCTTGAAAAGTCTGATCAGATTTCCCTCAAACAACGTGAACTCGAGGCGCTTCCGATTACAATTTTTCACCGTCATCTTCCGAGACTTTGTTCCATCTCCGAGCGAGGTGTTGTTCTCGTCTCCGAGCATGTTACTGTTATAGTTTCCGAATATGTCTCTGTTTCATTGCCGATTAGGACTATGTTCCTTTCTCGTCTAGAATTCTTGTTCCCATGGCTATTTATTTCCTTGTAAGCCTCATGATATATGACACGAAGTGTAATTAATACGGTACAAGCATATATGTAGATTTAATTCCAGCATATATATTAAAGACACAAGCATAATACAAAAGTCATATTAATGACTTAATCAACATGTAAACATATAAACCCTCTAAGTCATTGAAAATGAAACATATGCTCAACATATATATCATGTAAGAGTCTATAATCAGCATATACAAATGAGAACAATTTGATTCATTGCAACGGAATGCTGATATCCACATAAACATGACATGTATGACCAAATTCAGCATGTTAAGATTTTGAATGACATATATTGCTCTCAGAAGGCTATTTGTACAAGATTTATTCTAGGCCATTTTCGCCATGACATAAACTTAATCTTGATTATATATAACAGTTATAGATTAGATCTTGAACTCTAAATCAAGCTTTGCTATTTAAAGAAGACTACCGGATAATAAACAAGATTGCTTGACAATATAAATGGTCCCAAAAATCAATCTAACATTCACCTAACAAGAATTTTGTTGATTAAATAGGATTCGACAATTGCTAAAGTGACTAAAACTCACTAACAGATCATAGAAATGATACAACACAGTGAGCAACTAGCATTGTAAAGCAACTTCAGTGATCAGTATATATATAAACATCAAGTTAGCTGAAAGCTCAAGATTTATCTACCCTCACATTCACATATAATCTCATAAATATGTCATTTCATAACAGAGCATTTAATCCACAGTTTTCCGTTGCAATTTCTAATTGGAGATGAATCACAGATATCTGATATAGATCAAGCAAAGAAGGGCAGTAGCCGGTATACTCACAACGCTGATGATACTCAAAATTACTGTGAAGAAACCGATCGAGGTAAGGCACACACGTAGCGCTGTCTTTGAAAATCAAGTACCCTGCTGCGCCGAGAAAGGAGAAGATGGCAATTGGAGATACAATGCCATGCTTTCACCTTAGGTAGCCGACGTAGAAGCCAAGGGTCAGGGTAGATGCCACATAGGACTGACGAGTGCTTCGGCCAAGAGCACCCAAGAACACCAAAGATCAAGCCTCGGTTCTTCTTCTTAGCTAGCCACAAATCCATCCGAACAGGCCTTCAACGGGAAATCCTCAAAAACTCCTCACTGCCAGATCTTAGATGAGAAGGCGCAAGGAAACCGCATGGGGGGAAATCATAGATAAGGCGATTCGAGCTCCAAGGTCATCGGCGCCGGTGAAGAGCACGACAGATCGGTGCCCAGAACCTAGATCAGCGTCTAGTCGAGAGAAGAAGATTAATGTGGAAGGGAACTCATCGCTTCAAATGTACAAGAGAGGAGAGAGAGACCGCCTCTTATAGAGGAGTGGGGAGGAGGCGACGGGCTGTAGCCAAACGGCTGACACCAAAGCGGCTGGGCCGATAGTGCCTCCAACACCATCGCCATCCGCAAGACCCAGTCGCCCCAAATGAAGCGGTCAAGCCGAAGCCACCCAAAACGGCGCATGGGAGGCCACTGGCCTTATCCCCTATACTGTCCCACCGACAGGTAGGATCACTCTCCTTTCTTATTTTTTCTTTTTATAAAATTGAAAAATTTCCAAATTACCATCAGGAGTCCAACACGCGCAATACAAGTTATCTACACATGTAATACGCCAAGAGCTTTTCGTAACTTCTCTATATAGTGATTTTGCCGATTGTGCGTTTGTAATTTTTTCTTGTAAGATTTTTCACATTAAATCTTTATCTCATACTTCTAATTATTCTTCTTTGTTTTATATTTTGCCATGCACTTTATAACACTTCCTTTCCGTAAATATAAGCAACCTGAAAAGACGGCATACAAAGTTGCAACAAGTTGTCTTTGATACCTTTTTTTTTTGTGACGGGATGTTTCTGATACCTTTGTGATGATTAGATACCTGCTTCTTGCAATCGATCTGCGGAGTAAAAATTTAGCCAATGATGTATAAAACAGCCTGTGATGCTCATGAATAGTTAACATGGGCATTGGGATGTAATCTAGCTCTCAATGACTAGCATGATGTGGTGGCCTTGAGGCAAGATCTGGATTCTATTCATGTTAGTTCAGATAGATCTACTGTGTTCTCCATCTCTTTTCTTTTGGGCCTTGCGCACAAATAACATTGTTAGGATGCTCTTGTTTCTTTAGTCATTTGCAACTGCAAAGTCATGGAATTCCAACATTTGTGTGTAGAATTATACATTGTAACTACAGCATACAACATTGCGTTGATCAACTGGACCCAGCTCAGCTGACCCCAGTATCTCCAGATCAGATGATTCCTCCTTTGTCAGAGTGACACCTTACCTCTGAAGTCCTAATCAACCCTGAACTGGACCTGAACTCTTGCAAAAGAGAGGATCCTTTCAGTCAGAAATCGTTCATAGGTCCTCCCAACCCTTGCCTCTGCTTGCTTGATCTGCATTGCTAATGTACTTGGCTCCTGGCTCACATGATTGCTGTAAGACTGTAACTCCTCTCAAGTTTTCACTCTCTCTCTCTCTCTCACACACACACACACACAGAGGAGGAGATGCATGTGAGGCCTTGCTAACCTAGTGTCATATGTAAAGTTAATGCATGCATGTGACCCCTGGCATCTTCTTGGCAGGTGACGGCCGCTTGGCTTGATTGTTTAGTGAGATAGATGGTACTAGTCATGATTCCCTCGCTTAATTGCTCGAGCAAGAGATGGATGGATCGATCAGGACTTTACCATCCTCACATCAACATCGTACTTATAGGAGTTTTGTAGTCATTTTGCAGAGTAGTTTACACTGCAAGTGGTGTTACACTACGTCAGGGGCATGTTAAATTAGTTATGATAAGTACATTGCTAGGATAATAAACTCCCATAGATCAGTTAGTTCAGATTATTTGAGTCATTTAATAAGCATCCAGCTCCTAAACTTTCAGAAACTATTTGTTAGCGTAAGACTTTGCCATTTGTTTTATATATATGCTAGAGTAGTTTATATTTGTATAGTGTACATATAGTTAAAAAGAGGTGGATTGCATTTGAAGTTAAGTACTGAGGTGGAATATCACCATACTGAAAATTTGAAAACGTTTACTGAAATTACACGATCTGCTGATCCTTATTCTAAGCCCTAAATCTGAACTATTATTCTAAGCTACTGTCAGTGGATCTTGTCAGTTTAGTATTGAGACAAGAGGGAACTTTCAACGCATATATACGCTGTGACTGGCTGGCTAGTTAATCAGATCTGTATTAATGAAACCTCTGTGCAGCTCTCAGCTCCATAATTAAACTGTAAAACCATATGGTGGGTCTTATGAGAGTGATAAGTATTTAATATTGTTTGTGCCTTGTTTTTGTTGTTTGAGTTTGATTTTTATGAGTTTGCATTGTAACATGTATTTTTTTGGTAGCACCAGTCATACTTGCCAAGGGTGGCGGCCTGATCGCTATGCAGCTGTGGTCAGACCGATGTGCCTTGGCAGTCTAACCGGCACAATGTGACTAGCTGTTGCTGGCGGTCCTACCAGCGCTTGGGTTGTAGTCTGACCGATCGTGGTGGTGGTCTGACCAGAAAGCGGTAATACTAGCCCTTTATTGGCGGTAGCTATTTTACAGAGGAGGTTTTTTTTAGAGGTTTTTGGTCTGTGACCTAGTGCGGTAGTACTAGTATTGTAATCACGTTATGAACGATGGGTGTTGGGCGGTTGACCAGCATAGGTGCCGCGGTCAGATCAACCCCTGTGATAACTTGAGTTGGTGAGTTGTTCTTTTTAGTGTTAGTCACCGCAAGAGTCCATACATATGTTCATCATGGTGTATTCATGCAAGGGTTAGTCATAGCGTATGTCCATATATATGTTTTGTTAATTGAGAGTCAAGTATATATCATTTGTACTCAGATTGATTGTTTTGTCTTTGTGTGCAGATGTTTTAATGATGGATTATGGCTATCGGCAAGACCGAGGTTTGATAGCCATGGAGTGTTGAGTAAGTCCGGATGGAGCATCATCTCAAGCTGAGAGTGTTAAGTATATCAAGACGCATATACTATAGGCCCATGTGGCTCATGTGGTTATCTATATATTGGTATCTCCACTATTGAAGTAGTCATCTTCTGAAATCCTAGTGTAAGTCACATGGTATCAGAGCCATGGATTAGCGTTAGGTCAGGATTATTTTAGTCATCCTCCCACGATCCAAATATAACCGGCCAGTTGGCCAGTCGGAGCCTTGGCCAGTCGGCCCTTCGGTCGAAGCCACCCTCGCAGCTCTCGCCATCGTTCGCCCATCGCAGCCGTCCCTGCAGCCGTCCCTGCAGCCGCCTGTCGCGGCCGTCTCCTTCGGTCTGCCCGTCGCGGCTATCTCGTTCGGTCTGCCCGTCGCGACAGTCTCCCTGCAGCCACCTGTAGCGGCTTCTTCAGTCGCCGTCCTGGCGGCCGCATGACGCGGCTCTTCATCGAGCTTGTCTCACCTCGTCGCCGGTTGGAGTTCACGCCGCCTCACCTCGTCAAATTCGTCGGCTCGCTCGGATCTCCACGTGCGTCGTCAGATCCGTCGACCAGTCGCCGGCTGGAGTTCCCGCCGCCTCGCGTCGTTAGATCCACTAGCTGCTTAGCTCTGCTTGACCTGAAGCTGCCTGGGAATCTCCACGCTGTGCCTGGGAAGCTCACTCGAATCTCCACCCGAGCGCCGCCTTGTCAGATCTGCTCGGGGGGAGCCGCCTGGGAGATCTCCACCCTCCTCGTCAGATCCGCTTGCGCCTGGGGAGCTCCTTCGTCATCTCCACCCGAGCACCTGACGCCGCCTGGCGCCCCCTCAGCCCGTGGCTTCTTGGAGGGACTCGTCCTCCGCCCGTGGATCTTCGTTTGCTGCTGCTGCTCATCTTCACTAGTCCGTGGTGATATCTCTGTACAGTCAACACTACCACTATGGTAACTGCTATTTGTCCTCTGTTCTGCTGATTTGCCTGCTGTTGGTCAAGTCCTAACACTTCTCAACATGTCTCAGATAAATGCGATAGTTATCAATATCACCCTAGATGGTCAAAATTATTCAGAGTGGGCTTTCTGTGTGGAGACTGCATCAAGGGGCTATGATTTACTTTTTCACTTAACTGAAACTCCACCTGTGCTTAAGGATGATGGTAGTAATACTGCTGCAGTAAAGGAATGGCATATTAATGATGGAAAAGTGATGGCTGCCATGGTCAATAGTACTAAGCAATCCATGATTATGAGTCTTTCTAAGTTCAAAACAGCTAATGGCATATGGGACAACTTGAAGAAGCGCTATGTTTAGGATAGTGGTACTCTTTTCCATAATCTCATGCAGCAAACTCATGTAATTGAGCAGAATGATATGTTCATTGATGAGTACTACTCTGCTTTTGATCGCCTGATGGGATCATTGACTTCCATGATACCCGAGTGTACAACTGTTCCCTGTCTAGCACATAAGTTTATTAAAAAGTTTTTTACTTATAGATTTGTCATGGGAGTCCAGGCCAAGTATGATTCCATTCGTACACGATTGCTTCACAATTCTTCTTCTCTCACCATGGCACAGGAATTATCTGATTTACTTGCAGAAGAAATACGTCTCAAGTCTATGTCTTCTTGTACATCTGTGCCTCATAGTGTGTTGGTAGCTCTCAGAGGATCAGTGCACCAAAAAGTTTTTCAGAGCCCTGTAAGCATTGTGGCAAGACTGGCCATCTTCGAGAGAATTGTTTTTCTCATCATCTAGAGAAGTTGGCTGACTATCGTGCACGTCGTGTTGCTCGTGGTCATGGTACTGGTTTCACTACTAAAGGTTCAGTGCCTGTTGCTACTGCTTCGCCTGTTAATGCTTCTTCGTCATCTTGGGTGCTTGATTTAGGGGCTTCTTTTCATGTGACATCTGATCAGTCCCAGTTGATTGCTTGCAAGCCGGTCACTTTGGGAACTTCCGTTCAGACAGCTGATGGTACATCTTGTCATATCACTCACCAAGATTCACTTTGCAAACCTCATTTTTCTGTACCCGATGTTTCTTTTGTATCTCTGATGTCCATGAATCTTCTTTCGATTGGTCAAGTTACCGACCAAAATTGCTTTGTTGGATTTGATGACTCATCTTGTTTTATTCAGGACCGTCGAAGCGGGAAAGTAATTGGGAATGGCCATCGCCGTAAAGGTGCTCTTAGCCTCTACATCCTAGACACCTTGCGTCTTCCTTCTTCCATTGAGTCTCCAGCTCGTGTGTCATCCGCTGCTTTGTCTTCCGCATTTTTCTTCGTCCAGTGGCATCATCGTCTTGGTCATCTTTGTGGGTCCCGGTTGTACACATTAATAAATAAAGGTTGTTTAGATCATGCACCTATTGAGTCTAGTTTTCATTGTAAGGGTTGTAAGCTTGAAAAACAGATACAGCTACCATATTCATCTAGTGTTTCTCATTCTGCTAGACCTTTTGATTTTATTCATTCAGATGTATGGGGTCCTGCACCATTTGCTACAAAGGGTGGTCACAAGTATTATGTTATTTTTATTGATGATCATTCTCGATATACATGGATTTATTTCATGAAACATCGCTCTCAGTTATATTCTATTTACCAGTCTTTTGTTCGCATGGTTCACACACAGTTTTCTACTCCTATTAGAGTTTTTTTGCTCTGACTCTGGTAGTGAGTACTTGTCTGATGCTTTTCGCCAGTTTTGTCCTTTGAGGGCACTCTTGCTTAGCTCTCTTGTCCTGGTGCTCATACTCAGAATGGTGTTGCTGAACGCAAACATCGCCATCTTATAGAGACTGCTTGCACACTTTTGATTTCATCTTTTGTTCCTTCTCATTTTAGGGTGAAGATGTTTCTACTGCTGTCTATCTTATCAATAGACAACCTTCATCCAAACTGTCTGGCAAATGTCCTGGTGAAGTTCTTTTTGGTACTTCTCCCAGCTATGATCATCTCCGAGTTTTTGGATGTACTTGCTTTGTTTTGCTTGCACCTCGTGAGCAGACTAAGTTGACTACACAATCTGTTGAGTGTGTTTTTTTGGAGTATAGTCCTGAGCATAAAGGTTATCGGTGTTATGATCCTTCTTCTCGTCGCATATGTATCTCTCGTGATGTGACCTTTGTTGAAGATAGTCCATTCTTTTATAACCCCTCTACTCAGCCCTTATATTCTTCCACAGAACCCACATCATTCCTGTGTCTTCCTCCTATTTCACCCAATGATGATGTCACTACACCTTCTCCATATATTACACCCATTCCTGCTCCTTCTATTTTCATCACACCACCTTCACCTTCTCTTGCACCACCTCCATTTCATTCTAAACCACCTATCACACGTGTTTTCCATCGTTGTCTAACAAACCCCACAGCGTCTCCATCTAGTTCTACCACCATGGCTAGTCCTGATATGACCGCTGTTGATGCTTCTACTGATTTTGATGAGTCTCATACTGTTCCTGATGAGTTACAGGTTGCTCCAAGATATAATCTATGAGATCGTACTGCTATTGGTCCGGCTGACAAGTATGGTTTTCCACGTGTGAATGCCATTGTTGATGAGCCATCCACTTACTAGGAAGCTTCTAATATTCTGGAATGATAGCTTGTTATGTCTAAGGAACTTGTTGCCCTTGATCGTACAAGCACTTGGGATCTCGTTCCATTACCATCATATGTAGTGCCTATTACATCTAAATGGGTATTCAAATTAAGACCAAGTCTGATGGTTCTATCGAGAGATATAAAGCTCGCCTTGTTGCTAGAGGCTTTCAGCAAACTTAAGGTCGAGATTATGATGAGACCTTTGTACCAATTGCTCATATGACTACTATTCGTACTCTCATTGCAGTGGCTGCTACTTCTTCTTGGATCATCTCTCAAATGGATGTTAAGAATGCTTTTCTTCATAGTGATTTGCATGAAAAAGTTTATATGCAACCACCCCTAGGTGTTGATGCTCCTCATGGTCATGTTTGTCGCTTTCGTCGTGCTCTATATGGTCTTAAACAGGCTCCTCGTGCTTGGTTTGAGCGCTTCGTATTTGTGATACGGGCTGCTGGGTTTTCACCTAGTGATCATGACTCTGCTCTATTTATTCATCTCTCTTCACGTGGATGTAATTTGCTTCTTCTATATGTTGATGATATGTTGATTACAGGAGATGATGTTTCTCATGTGAAGAAGCAACTTGGTGAGCAATTTCAGATGTCTGATTTGGGTCCTCTCAGTTATTTCTTAGGAATTGAGGTGTTGCATTCTGCAAAGGGCTACTATCTCTCTCAGTCCAAATACATATAAGACCTTATTGTCCGTTCTGGCATTACAGATAGTCGTACAGCTGCAACACCAATGGATCTTCATTTACAACTTCGTCCTACCGATGGTACACCTCTTGAGGATCCCTCTCGATATCGACATATTGTGGGCAGCCTTGTTTATCTCACTGTTACTAGACCTGATATTGCTCATGCGGTTCATATTCTGAGTCAGTTTGTGAGTGCTCCTACTTCCATTCATTTTAGAAATTTGTTTCATGTACTGCGGTACTTAAGGGGGATATCTTCTCAGTGTTTATTCTATGCTCGTGACAGTCCGTTTCAGCTTCATGCTTACTCGAACTCCACTTGGGCGAGTGATCCAACAGATCGTCGTTCTATCACAGGTTGTTGCATTCTTCTTGGTTCTTCTCCTCTTGCATGGAAGTCCAAGAAGCATGCGGCTGTATCTCGTTCTAGTACAGAGGCAGAACTTCGAGCACTTGCCACTACCACTTCAGAGATTGTGTGGCTTCGATGGTTGTTAGCCGATTTTGGTATTTCTTGTGATGCGCCTACACCTCTTCTATGTGACAATACTAGAGCCATACAGATTGCCAATGATCCTGCGAAGCATGAACTTACAAAACATATTGGTGTTGATGCCTTCTTTACTCGGTCTCATTGCCATCAGAAAACAATTGCTCTTCAGTATGTGCCCTCAGAACTGCAAGTGGTAGACTTTTTTTACTAAAGCACAAACTCGAGAGCAACATCGGCTTCACTTGCTCAAACTCAATGTTTCAGAACCTCCGCTTCCACCTTGAGTTTGAAGGGGGTGTTAAGTATATCAAGACTCATATACTATAGGCCCATGTGGCCCATGTGGTTATCTATATATGGTATCTCCACTATTGGAGTAGTCATCTTCTGAAATCCTAGTGTAAGTCACAGAGAGCACAGGAGAAAGACAAGGATCATGAGGAGATGTATGATCTTGGCAACAAACATTGGGTATCATGAACTATGGTGTAATATTGGTATGCCATGAGACTTGGATGTTTCAAGTGGTGATATCCAAGGTTTGACCAAGTGAGTTGTGCTATGGATCCTCTCTTGTATTTCTTGTATTCTTGATTTGATGGCTTTCTTGTTTAGATTTTTATCTCACTACTACAAAAGAGGCTATACTTGACAGCTACATCACAGATAGTTTATACAGAACCGTCTATACTGCAATTATCACAAACAGTTCATACAAATAACTATCTGTGATATTTTCATAGATGGTTATACATACGAACCGTCTATGATAATGTAAGCCGTCACATACAATTCCTATTAATTACCATCTGTGATAATTCACAGACGGTTATTTATACAAACCGTCTGTGATATTTTACATATCACAGATGGTACTAGCGTGGAACCATCTATGATATATGGCATATCACATACGGTTCTAAAATAGAACCGTTTGTGATATATTGTATATCATAGACAGTTCTATAATAGAACTGTCTATGATATGTGGATATCACAGAAAGTTCTATAATGTAATCATCTATGATATTATTACCACAGATGGTTCCATTATAGAACCGTCTGTGATGGTGCCTCTATAAATAGGCCCTGCTAGGTTTTGCCCCTCACTCCGCACTCGCGCACTCCATCTTCGCCACCCCTGCTAGGTTTTGCTAGATCTAGTTTGCTCACACACGACGCCGCCTCTCCCTCCCGACGCTGCCTCTCCCTCTGATGCCGCCTATCCCTCTGGACGCCGCCTCTCCTCCCAACACCGCCTCTCCCTCCGACGCTGCTTCTCCCTCCGACTCCGCCTCCCCCCTCCCCAACGCTGCCTCTCCTCCCTAAGGTATGAATCCAAAATCCCGCCTCTTTTGGAAGTAGATCATGGTGAGTTTGGTAGATGAGATGTGGCTTTGCACGTGAGGGATATCTATGGTTTGTCACTGATTGGAAATTGCAAAGAGATATATGTAGGTTCAGATATTAGCTCGATGATGATACTTGTCCAATACTAAAATTGAATATTCAAGTTTGAGTTCTACATTGTTACTATTACTGTTATTTGTCAATCTTGTGAACTGTCACTTTTGGAATAGTTGGCTAATTTATCTTGTGATCTTTAGTACTTCATGATATATGCTTCACTTGTTAGTTAATTCTGTTTGCTATCAAACTTGTTGAATCTGTGATTGTATTGTTGGAAGTGTATTAAGTTGAAGTACTGTCCTGCGATCACTAGCTTTGCCTTCCTGCTGGCCGAAAGTTTAATCGATGAATTTAACTTTGGTAGATAAGTAATTTATTATTTAAGAGCTCAATGTTTGAATCGTATTTGTTATATCCATTTAGTAAAGAGTATAGACCATAGTAACGAGATGGCCAAGATTAATTCTTGTGTAATCCTACATCTGAGAGCACTAAAGTAAAATTTGAGCTTTATGCTAATTTTAGTTGATTCCATGTTCTTGATAATGATTTTTATGCTCATTTCAGTGGTCATCATACTTTCTGCTTTTATGTTTATACTTTTAATGATATGATAGAATTACAATTTATATACAATTTTTGTCATTTATATACTGCTAAAAAATGTGCTTTTATCATATTTAATTATACTGAAATTAAATCTAAATATATGCTTATGCCTATATTGGCCGTGTACACAGGGAGGGAGACAAAAGGAATACAACACCACACTACGACATAGGACACGATTTTCGGTACCCGCTACAACACAACAATCATATATCACACTTCATTATAATACCTTTAGAACTAACAATACCTATATACGTAATTCTATTTTTGCAGTGTCACCAGCAACCATAGGGCAAAGTTTGTGGATTCTACATTTGCCGCCGTATGGAAGAAATCATGGATGCTAAGATGAATGATCCAGAGATTTGTCAATAATTATCTCGTGATTATCAATATATATATATATATATATATATATATATATATATATATATATATATATATGACTTAACACTACTAGTGACAACGTGTGGAATTCAATAAAAGTGCAATCAATCTTGATAAATTCACCAAAATTCGGAGAAAGCTCTCCAAATTCTTGATAGCGGAGGTCATAAACACTGGAGAGTTCCACTACGGCGATGATAATTAAATGTTGAAACATTAGATACAATTATAATCACTCAATTGTGTTTAATCAAATAATTCATTCCATTGTACTTCATTTAGTTGTTTAATTCATTTGTAAAATCTATGTAACAATTATCATGTACTATATATGTGATATGCTTGTGTTGTTTACTTCATTTATGAGATATGTGTGATGATTGTCCTGTACTATATATTTGTGAGATCTTTTGTCTACTTCATAGGGTATAGCTAGTATTTTCTTAGGCTAGCCGAAAAACAAAAAAATGTAATTTTTTAAATAGCTATCACAGACGAATTGAAACACCAAACTGTCTGTGATATCTATATATCATAGTCGGTTTTGAAAAACAACCATCTGTGATGTATATATATACATCATAGACCGTTTTTAAAAAACCGTCTGTGATATGTCTGCTATCACAGACGGTTAATATAAAAACCGTCTGTGATACCAACATATCACATAAGGTTATGTTGAAAAATCGTCTGTGTTTTAACCTATCACAGATGGTTTGGGAGCCGTCTGTGATAACCACTTATTATCACTAATACATAAATTTAGACAGTTTGGAAACCATCTATAATGACGGTTTTGAACTGTCTGTAATGACCTTTTCTATAGTAGTGTCTTCTCAATCTTTTATGATGTCAAGGATGTGTAAAATGTAGAGATATCTTCTGGAGATAAGATCTCATCTATCTAACCATGATGTAGATAAAGTTCTTGAGTTTGCTTAGTTTTCCTCAAGAGATAGGTGATTTTGGGGTTTTGTTCTTGTGGGTGTTTTGAGTTGAATTTATACAGTGATTTAGTTTGCTATGATATATGTTGTGGTACTAGCCACAACAACAGTACTATGTACCTCTTTATCTATAGGGGACATAGGAAATAAGGAGAGCTAGGGACCACCATCTATGTGACAGAGCTAGTGAGGAAAATGGGTGGATCTACCCCTCATACTACCCTTTGGGGGGAGGGGGCTTATATGCATGAATGGGGCAGGATGGGAGTTTCCATCAGGCCCCTCAATAATAACAATTGGGAAGGGTATATGTGGGTTTTTTTGGGCTGAAGGTTATGGGTTATGGCTGTGATTTTTGAATTTTGATCTATTTGTGAGAGGTAGTATACACAGAAAAATAGTCGCATGCGATTTAGCCGATACAACTGAACTCGGTACAATTTGTACTACAATTTATCGGTAGGCCTCATCTTAAAAATGCACCATTTAACAACAAGTTACTGTAGAAATGAAAGCCAAAATCTAAGCATAAGCCCGAAAGAACAGAGCCTATATCGGTACATTCCCTTATATATGTACAAAGCTGCCTTATTAGGCTTACACTAAGGCCCACTTGGCCATCCCTATGGCTCGAGGGGGATGGCACCACCACAATAATATGTAAGAATCCATCCAAGGTCACCTAGATCATTTAGGACTCACGAGCAAGAGTAGATTGAGGTTTTCCTCTTTTGCTCGATTTTAGTGTAATCTTTCTTTGAATGGAAAAAGACCATAATTTTGGTAATGATTTTCTTGATCATTCATTAGAATAGATTCATAACATCTTATAGAAGGTGCATGCCAAGTTTTAAGTCATTTGGACTTTCGTTGTGAAAGTTGTGTGGTTTTTGGTTTTATTTAGGCTTAATTTTCTGTACTGATTTGAGGGAAATGTAGTATTTCCCATTACATGGTGGTAGTTCCACACCTAACATGGTGATAGTATCGCTCTGAGGTGTCAAGTCCCATTTGGTTTGGTTTTTCTTGGAGATTTCTTTGGGGTGCTTGTCTCTAATCTTCATAGCTTATCATAGTTATTTGAGTGAAGGTGTTGGGCTCTAATCTTTATAGCTTATCATAGTTATTTGAGTAAAAGACTCTAACAATCTTAAGGCAAAATATTTTAGAGAAACCATTATCCATGTTGCTCCTATTTACCCTCATCTAGTTGCCATTTTCCGTCCTACATAAACAGTCTTACTGAGCACTAGTAGTGTAACATCCCATTTTTAGGGCATGTTACCGCTGCATCTAATTTGAAGACTTGAATGAATTTGGATTTCAGGGTTCAAAAGCTGGCATTTAAATTTCAGTCTTGGCTTTTATTTTACCAGTTTTTTCCTTTCTTTTCCCACTAAAATTCAATTTTTCCCGTGGGCAGGCCCTTCTTCCTTTCTGGCCCAGCAGGCCTTTTTCTCTTCCCTAGCCAATCAGCCTAGCCGGCCTAGCCCCTCCTCCCTATCCTCCCACCTCTCCCCTCTGCTCCCGCCTGATCGCGTCGTGCTAATGCCGCCATGAGTCGCTGCCCTCAGATCCTCCCATACTCCATGGCACTAGCTCTCCCCGTGGCAGCCCCACCGTCGGCCCATGCTCTTCATGCCATGCCTAGAACCCCGTCTCGCCGCAAGATCTACCGTGCGTCACCTCCCTCTACTCCTCACCACGCCACTACCAAAACTGCCCCTGATTTTTGCTGTCACGTCCGAGCCAGCTCTAGATAGCAATGGCATTGATGTCTCACTGCCTTAACGCCACCAGCGTCGAGTTTGTTCCACCTCTGGCCTTAGCCCTGCCACCCCTTCGCTCAGCTCCTCCCCATGGCCTCGCTGTCGCCCAGCCATACATGGGCGGCAAATGCCCGTTAGGCGTCGCCCTTTTTATTTTGGGGATTTAAATTAAAATGGGTGGGACCCATATGTCAGAGAGAGAACTCTATCTTCTCTTTTTATTTTTTGGGATTTTTCCTGAAAATAAACTTTGGAGAGCTCGTTCTTCCTCGTCGTAACTCCAATTTGAGTGAAACATGTTTCAAAAATTTTCTAAATTCAAGCTCTTTTTGATAGTTGTGGTTTTGTTCAATTTAGGGTTCATTAGAATTTTATTTGTATATTTTATTTTCTCTCTTGTGTGTAGGTTACATTTTGGCATCTCCCTCTGAGTAGAGTTTGAGGACGCCCCCGAACCGCAAGTCGACGCTCCGCAAGGAAAATAGGACCTCCTGACTCGAGACCTAGGCGAGTTAGCACTTTGATTTTTTTGATCCTATGTTTCATGCAAATTATGTTCGTTTAAAATTATTCAAAGTGCATGCGTTATTTCATGTACAAACATATGTCACTTGTAAGTTAGTTATTACCTAAATTATTAAATTACCAATACATAGCAACGCCGTTCTTGATAACTTGATGAAACCATAATTCTTATCGCTATAGGTACTATGTTTAATGGAAATGACTATAAGTCATAATTAAAAGCTGTGCTAGTCGAGTCAAGGCTAGGGCATTAGTTGCCCTGATCACCATTCTTTAAACAATCTTGTTTTGGGGTCAGTCATTTGATATAAATGATTGATACATGGATATAACTTATCTTATACTTCTCAAAACCCTAAAAACTAGCTATACCTGTCTGGGTGGATGGTAAGATTAGTTGGTGTGGATGTAACATGAGAATTTATGATTTGTGGAATGCATCATTCGGACAAATTAAGGACTTAATCCTATGATGACCTCTTCATGTAAAATAGTACAACCACAAGCTGGCAAAGTGTAGACGTGGCTAACTAATTTGCATCGCTAGTGGGGAAAAGCACCATTGGAGTAACCCATGAGTGTAATACCCTGAACGTCGTTTCGGCGTCGGATTTAAATTAATCGCGGAGTCGCCGGTTATTCGGTAAATCGTGAAAAGGGAAAATAAAAATTGTGGAATAGTCTAAAATAGTAAAAAAGAGAATTAAAATAATTAATTTAGAGGTTTTGGGCTGTCCGGAGGGGTGGGCCAGTCACTTTGGGCCAGCCAGCCCAAACGGGGGCCCATACCCTCTCCCAAACCCTAGCACCCCCTTTATAAACCCCCTCCCTTGGCCCTTTCCCCCTTTTCCCACCCCCAAGCCACCACCCCCTCCCTCCTTGCGCCCCCCCTCTCTGCCCAAGTGCTGCCCAAGTGCAAGGAGAAGAAGGAGAAGAAGGGAAGAGGAAGGAGAGGAAGAGAAGGAAGGAGAAGAAGGAAGGAGGAAGAAGAGGGTGATCCCAATCCCCTAGGTAACTCTCCCTCACCCAAATCCCTCTGTTTTATGCTGAATTTAGGGTTCTTAGCCTAAGATTTGGTGGGGATTAGCATTTTAGAACCCCCGATTAGAGAATCCCTGCTGTCTGCCTGTAGATCAATTCACGTGGCGTTACTGTTTGCGCAGTTTTTACCCCCAAAACGATTTTTCCTGTGGGTCTGCCCAAAAGGAAAAAATGTAGAGGACGACGATACGCATCTCCTGTATTTTGTTCAGATTTTTTGGCCACAGGATCTGGGCGCAGTAAGGTCAGGAATCTTGCTGTCCGTCAGGGGTGCAGTTTGGGGCAGACTGCTGTTCAGTTGGGATTAAGGGGTAGTAAATGATGTTTATGCGTATGGTCATAATTGAGAAAAGTGTGGGGAATTCAGTATTCTAGCTACTGTAAAAGAATCAGAATTTTTAGAGCCTTGCTCTGTTCTGGGGATGCGTTAGAAGCTGGCTGTCAAGAATATCAGAACAGAGAATGTCCTCTGTTTTGCGCATTAGGTAGCACCTTGCTAAGAATAAAATAAAAATATGTAATCTACATAAAAAGTGTAGGTATTTAAGTGAGCAATTCAGATATATATCTTTTTCTGTGATTAGTTTTATATTTTTAAAGATAGAAAAATGTTAAGCAGCTTCGCTGCAATGGGAAGATTGTAGAACCGTTACGCGGGGAAGGATGTTGTGGGATTTTGGGGCTTAGCGATATCTTGTCTTCGAGAGTCGCATTTTTACTGTTGTAATGTGTGCTGAGAGGTACTTTTTTTACAGGCGGTTTTGCTTCTGAACGCGCGTGATTTCGTCGCTTCGCCGGTAGAGGCAAGTAAACGTAGCGGATGTGCTACCGTTTAACCCGTTATTCTTACTACTTTCAATATGCATGATTTTCGTAATGTTAAATGATATGCCATGGTTACATATTTTCTAAGTAAGAATGTGGTAGCAAGATATTAATCAATTGCCATGTCTGGATGAGTTCTGATAGTATTATGGTAATTTGCTTAATAAGCTAATTGTGGTATATGAAAGTAAATACATGGTGGATATGATGATATTTCCTTGTTGTTAAATTCATAAGGATCATATTGATGGCCTTGAAGTTGGTATTATTGTGGTCTTCGTGGTAGTATTCTTAGTGAATACTTGTGGTTATGGTGGTAGCAATCTTGATGAATATATTGTGGTCTATATGGTAGGATTCACTATAGATCGATTAATTATGATCTTGGTGAACCGAATGTGGGTTATGTGGTTGACCTTCGTGGTTAAATTCTTGTGGTTTATGATTGTCATATCATTCATAACATGTCATGACATTGCATTGTGGATGTCACCGCTTATAGCCACGACCGTACCGGTACAGCATCGTGCATTGCCGCAGCACGATGTACACTTTTACCTTGTTGGGTAAAGGTGCAGTGGAGCATAGCATACATATGCATTGCATTATGGAAAGACCATCTGCATACTTATGCAATATATTGTGGTAAAATTATTTTATAAACAACTGCAACTTCATAGTTGTAATGCGGAATTGGCTCATGAGAGTCACTTGTGGTATGAGGAAAGTGATTATGGTCGTGGATTGGGGTTCATCCCTTGTGGTATGGTAGAGGCTGTGATTGTGGCATGAGATTATTTTCTCTGGTGGTAATTATTGATAGTAGTTGTGGATACGAGAAATAATAAAGTTAGTGAGGTAAAACATGTTAATGCTATATTGTCATTGGTAGTGGTAATGGTGGATGATATGAAGTAGTTAATCAAGATTTATTTACTAATGTTTTACCATTGTTGGTAGTAGATATGGTTGAGGCTATAATTGTGGTCATTATGGAAAATAGATATTGATGCTTAATATCATTGTAGTTTAATTAGTTTGTTAAAGAATGTGGATGCACATTGTGGATGTGGACATGTGGATACTTTAATGATGTTGT
This sequence comes from Melocanna baccifera, assembly GCA_036346265.1. Lineage (NCBI taxonomy): Eukaryota > Viridiplantae > Streptophyta > Magnoliopsida > Poales > Poaceae > Melocanna > Melocanna baccifera. The sequence continues at coordinate 6,037,266 of CM070703.1, read as the reverse complement.
ATATTTGTTTGTAGTCTGAATAGCCTGTTAAACAGTTTGCTTGCTGAGATTTTTATCTCACCCTTGTTTCCCCCCTACAGGTGATTCTTGAGCATTCATGGGATGGGTAGAGCGGCACCACAATAATGCACTTGGTTCATCAATTCGTGCTGTAATAAAGTCGATGGAATTCTAGCCAAATGCCTAGCTATCCGTGGATGATTGTTTTAGTTAATAACGATGAACTTGTGATCTATTCTTTGATTAATCTGCTAAAGGTTGTTTCAATTATTGAACTTGTTATCGTTATCTTTATTCTTTTAGTTGATTATGCTTCTGCTTAATGCTTCATGTCTAGAAATTGTTGCCGGAATAAATTATCTTAAAATTTTTGAGCTAGCTATAGAGTGGTTTAGTGGCATTCCAGGGTAATGTAGGGCCTAGGGTGTTACAATGAGCCTTGGTGCTGGTTTAAGCCATCGTGGATATGGGTCGTGTTGCTGGCTTAAGCCGCCGTGTGGCGCAATAGGGGGACTGGGTGGGGCGAATATAGCTTCCCCCAGACGAAACCTTAGCGGGTGCTATCCTTCACTAGATGCATCATAAAGGCCATGTGGTAATCCTCTTGATCTGCATCAAAGGAAATATGCGGAATATAGCAATCGGGTTATTTCTTGTGGGTAAAGATGTACAATCTCTGTAGAGTGTAAACTGTTTGAACAACCGTGTGTTGTAGGGGTGGCCCCCACTTAAACCCAGCTAGCCTGCTGAGAAGGTTGTAAATCATGTAAATGACGTAGCTGGCCCTCATAGGTTGTCCTCGGTGAGGGGCTCCGGGTAAGGTTACGACAGTAATGTCGCTCATTACCACAGGGAGTGCTTATATATCGTGACTAGTCCTTGGGAAAGACAAAAGAGGTCATTTGCTCACCTAACTCTCCACTATCATACCCCTCTCTCTCTGTTTGGTCTGTAGCCACAACAGTTGGCGCCGTCCGTGGGGACGACGGAAGCAAACTCATCGCGCGAAAATGGCGATACTCATCGCGCGACCAGCGACCCCGCCACCACCGATGCCATCGACCCGGCCACCACCGACGCCATCGACCCTGCCACCACCGACGCCATCGACCCCGCCACTACCGGCGCTATCGACCCCGCCACCACCGACGCCATCGACCCCGCTACCGCCGACGCCATCGACCCCGCTCCCATTGACGTGACGATCGGCCCCAACCCGCGCGTCGCACCCCAACCCACCATTGGTGCGACGATCAACCTTGACGACACCGGCCGGGCGCTAGGGAGTGGTAGCCTCGATGACCGTCGAGGCGCAACCACCGTCTCTGCACCCGGTGCGGAAGTGCCAAGCGGTCCCGCCGGCCACCCAGGCCCCACCGTCGGCACTGAACTCCACCGCGCAGACAGGAGGAGCAACCTAAAAGCACAAGCAGCGGTCGCAACAACCTCGACCGCGCAACCAGGTGCCCCCGTCGCAGAGAATGCCCTGCTGGCAGCCCTTAACATGCTCCAGCGGGAGTTGGCGGATCTCCGGGGGGCCGTGCGGAGCATGCAAGAGGCTCGGAGTCAGCCGACCCCACTGGTGGCTGCGCTGGAGCCTGTGCCCGAGAGGGCGGACAGCCGCGATGCCCCAACTTCCAGCCGCGCCTTGCTACGACGCGTGGACCCGGAATCCCCGCTATCGCCGGGCCTGCAGCAAGTAGCGTGGCCGGAGGAATTCAAATTTCCCAGCTCCGTTACATCGTACAAGGGCGACACGGACCCCCGGGAGTTCGTGCGCGTGTACGAGACTACCATCGAGGCGGCAGGCGGGGACGACACCACCAAGGCGAAGGGGCTCCCGCTCGCGTTACAGGGAGTGGCGCTCTCATGGTTCTTTACCATAGAGCCGAACTTCATATACGCATGGGAGCAGATACACGACCGCCTCTACAACAACTTTCAGGGGAACTACATCGAGCTCGTCGACGCGGATCAACTCTTCGCAATCAAGCAACAACCATCAGAAAGGCTCCGCGAGTACTTCAAACGCTTCGCGAAGGTCCGCTGCAAGGTCAAAGACGTCAACGAGACAACAATCATCAACGCAGCGATACAGGGTCTTCGCCCGGGGCCATTGGCCGAATATAACGCGCGTAAGCCGATCAAGACAGTGGCGAAACTCTTCGACAAGATGGAGGAATACGCTCGGGCGGAAGAAGACGCAAAGCGACGCCAGGGCAACAAAGCCGATGTCAACCCAGCAGGAAGCGTCGCGAAGAGCGTCAACCCATCGCAAGCAAGTTCCTCATGGAGCAAGCGTCGACAGGAGATGTCGAAGGGCACCCTCCAGCACAAGGACATGCCGGCGGACAAGCCCTAGCGTGGCCGTCAGACGTCCCGGCGAGCCCGGCACGTCTTTGACATTGACGCCGGCTCTGAGGATAACGCCCCTGCTAACCGCGGGACTAGGGCCCGACGAGGTCGGGGGCGAGGCCGAGGCTGGGGTCGCGACGGTTGGGCCCGCGCGGAGTACGGCGACAAACAGCGCCCACAGTGATGCGAGGTGCATGGCCAAGGCAATCATGATACCCGCTCCTGCACCACCATCGTAGCACTTCGCCAAAGCGTTGCCAGAGATAGGGATCTCGAGGCGCGCCCACCCGTCGTGGCGCACATTCAGCAGCCATCGGACGGCCCCCTGAGGATTTGCGATCAGGAGCCGCAGCCTCAGGAGGGTCTCCGGCGGGTATAGCAGCCCCAGGAAAGCCCCCTTCGGATCCATGCCCTCGAGGACGCCCTGCGCAGGGTCATCAACGTCATCTCCGGCGGTTCCTCCTTGGAGTTTGCCTCAGAGCGACAGCGCAAGACCTACGTGCGGAGGCTACACCATGTGGCGGCATACCCAGCTCAGGTGCCGCTAGATTGGGCGCAGCACGCGATCACCTTCACGTTTGACGACGCTGAAGGCATGGAGTTCCCCCATCAGGATCCCCTAGTCATCTAGGTCGCGGTTGCTGGGTGTGATGTCCGGCACGTCCTAGTCGATGGGGGCAGCTCCGCAACGTCTTGTTCGCACAGGCCTTCGACTAGATGGCGATCCCTCGAAGTCGCCTAGGCCCCTCACGAATCCCGTTGCAGGGCTTCGGAGGTCAGCCCCTACTGGCGTTGGGCCAAATATCTTTACAGGTCTCCTTCGGCCAGGATGACAACGTGGCGACCAGGGACGCCACTTTTGATGTCGTCGATATCCAGTACCCCTACAACGCCATTTTGGGGCGACCGACTCTTAACTCCTTCAGGGCAGTACCACACCATGGCCTCCTATGTGTGAAACTTCCGGGCCCACGAGGTGTCATCACCATCTTCGACGATCAGCCCGTGGCTAGGCACCTGGAGCACGGAACCCGAAGCCCAAGCCTGGGAGCCCAACGCGGTTCTTAGGTCAGGCGCGCCCGTATACGCCCTGCGGCAGCCCAAGCACAAGAGGCTTCGCATCTCATCACCACGACAACGAGTCCTGTGGTTAGTTCATAACCTCTTTGTACTCGCTCACCCGCGCAAATGGGAATTTAATAAAGTTCGCCGTTTGCGAGGCTATTCATGCCCCCCACTAAAAATGTGCGGAGGCTCGCCCCCGCACGCACTCCACGGAGTATAAATAAGACACGGATGTTTTTTCTGTGCACTCTACCGAGTATAAACAAGACGCGGAATTCCGCGCACGCGCTGGTGTTGTCACCACGCGTACTCCCCGGAGTATAAAGACGTGGTTGATGTTCCCACGCAACGCACAGAGACTAACCTCCGCACGCGCACCACATGGAGACTCACCTCCGCACACGCAGGCATAGAGACTCACCTCCGCACGCACACCACATGGAGACTCACCTCCGCACACGCACTCCACGGAGGTCCGCCTCCGCACGCACTCTACGGAGTATAAATAAGACGTAGCGTCGAGGTCCGCCTCCGCACGCACTCTACGGAGTATAAATAAGACGTAGCGTCGAGGTCCGCCTCCGCACGCACTCTACAGAGTATAAATAAGACGTAGCGACGAGGTCCGCCTCCGCACGCACTCTACGGAGTATAAATAAGACGCTGCGGGGGGACGCCCTCGCGCGCACTCTGCGGAGTATAAATAAGACGCGGATGTTTTCTCTGCGCACTCTACTGACTATAAACAAGACGCGGATGTCCCGCGCGCACGATGGCGTACCCTCCGGAGCCTAAATAAGCCATGATTGATAGTCTCACGCATTCTCCGGAGTGCAAACGAAGACGTGGATGTTTTCCCTGTGCACTCTACTGAGTCTAAACAAGACGCGGACGTTCCGCGCACGCGATGGCGTACCCTCCGGAATTTAAGTAAGTCGTGGTTGATAGTCCCACGCATTATCCGGAGTACAAATAAAGACACGGATGTTTTCCCTGTGCACTCTACTGAGTCTAAACAAGACGCGGATGTCTCGTGCACGCGCTGGTGTTCTCACCACGCGTACTCTTCGGAGTATAAATAAGACGTGGATGATATTCCCACGCACTTGCCGAAGTCCACATACAACGGCGTATGGACTCCAGAGGCTCTGCGCGATCCCGGCAAACCGCGCGCGCCGCATGGACAGGCGGCTGCGAGTACAGGAGCGAGGCGCAGGAGCTCAACTTGGGGTTTACGCTTGGTACTTCTGCATGCCGATCAAGCAGGCGGTGCAGGAGCTCAATGGCCAGCGCCTCTGCAGAAGGGCCGAGAAACCAAACGCTCTCGGCGAAGGTTCCCTTGCGGACGAAGTCCCCCTGGCGCAGGAAGCCGCTCCAGCGAACGCAGGCATCACCACAATAAGGCGCCGCAAGACGGAGAGCGCCTAGAGCTCCCCCGAGGGCCTACTGCCCCGAGCTGAAGGAGCCGACGCCGCCCTTGAAGCAGTGTGGCTCCCTACAGCACCGCAAGCGCCACGACGCCCCTCCTCGTCCAGTAGCTATGGGAGGAGACGGGGGAGAGAACAGGCGCCTGTACGGGACAGCAGGGCGGGACGTGGCCTCGCCGGCGCGCTATAACAGTCTACTCCTGAAGCTAGGAGCGACCTTGATGAAGTACAAGTGAATTGCCCACTACCCCGCACCAACCGCGGCTCTTCAATGCACGGGCGTGGGAGAGACACACCACGGCGTCGCATCCCTCCACATGGACGGGATGTCCGACCCCGCGGTTGCCCAGGCAGCATCAACTGCGTTCTGAAGCCCTCCATGCTATTGGTCGAAGTTGGAACAAGCTGAGTATGGGGTGCGATGTCTGGGAAGGCGAGTGCCGCTCCATTCGCCCACTCGCCCCCCTTTTTCAAAGAGCCCCGGAAGCAAGACCGCGGACATTACGCCTCTTGAGTCCCATCGCCCGCCCTAGGGGCACGTGGTGCGACAGTGTCGCCCCACTCCCCTCACAGGGCTCTGTCAGCTACACGCCACATGTCCCCCTGTCCTGCGGGGCCCGAAGCATTGGGCGACAGCCAAGAGACACCTCCCTCGTAGCCGTACAGCACCATGTGCGGACCTCCGTTAAGCTCCCCTCAGCTGTCCCATCGGCGTTCGAAAACTCAGCGAAACAGTGCCGCCCGTGAGGTCCTCCATCGACCACCAGGGACAGGACCTACGAGGCTAGGTCCCTGTCCCTCCCCAAGCTTATCCTACAGGGTAGGGGACGGAGCGCTCGCGCGTCTACTTCGGCTAGATGCCAGCTCCGCTGCCACCACTTCGGAGGGTAGGGGACGGAGCGCTCGCGCGTCTACTTCGGCTAGGCGCCAGCTCCGCTGCCACCACTTCGGAGGGTAGGGGACGGAGCGCTCGCGCGTCTACTTCGGCTAGGCGCCAGCTCCGCTGCCACCACTTCGGAGGGTAGGGGATGGAGCGCTCGCGCATCTACTTCGACTAAGCGCCAGCTCCGTTGCCACCACTTTGGAGGGTAGGGGACGGAGCACTCGCGCGTCTACAACGACTACGCCCCACCTCCACGTCTACCACAGACATCTGCCCCAACCAACAAATCCCACCAAAAAGAAGACACAAAGCATACGCATTCAAAAACAACGGCAAGGATGAATTTCCCGACTTGTCTACCACACCGCCACTACGTTCTTACAAAACCCGCCGGGTCAGCACTACTCGTCTGGCTTCGCTGGGATGACCTTTCGTGACGAAGTCTCGCCCGCCGAGGGTCGATTCGCCCAGAAGTCAAGTGAGTCTTCGGCCCGCCACCAGCGACGTAAGCGGCGCCGAGTTACGACATCAGAAACCAGCAGCAGGTCCCCATCGAGCAGCTGCTCGAAGCAAGCGGGCAAGATCAATCAAGGAAGCGAAGCAGTTTGCAATTCATTCACGGCATGGAGTACGCAAGGTTACAACACACACCAAGCGTACAAGAACCCGGGGTCACACCTGCTTTGAGCCGTCGGCCCCATCATCGTCGCGCTGGGCAACATTGTCAAGCCACTCGCCAAGGTTCCCCTCGCCGTACATGTTCCACCGCAGCTCCACCTTCGCCGCGGCCTCCCCAATGTACTCTCAGATCCGCTCGTGAAAAAACCGAACGGCGGGCCGAACGGCGCGCACGGCACCAGACATCACCCCGGCTCCAGCGGGCATCTCCAGCTGCGGGTCGCCCAATTCATCGACATGGCGGCAGTCCCGGTATTGGAGAAGAGCGCACGCCAGGCAAGCAGTCACATAGGAGCAGTGATTGCCAAAGGACGTCGCGGCCGGCTGGGCGAGATCGGCTGCTTCCGCAATCCGTCGAAGTGTCCGTGGAAGCTCTTCGGGTCTGAAGGAGCGGGGCGGTACCTCGACAACGATATTTTCAAGGGTACCTTCCAGGGCTAGCATAGCCTCCCATGCCGTTGCCGAGGCGGCACCCAATGCCTCATCCCGCTCCCTCAGGGACGCAGCGAGGCGACCGTTCTCTTCCTCTAGTACGGCAACCTGTTGGAGCAGCCCGTCACGCTTCACCATCGCTGCCTGCCGAGTTGACGCCACACGCTCCGCGGCATATGAGACGGCTACCGCGCGTTCCGCTTCCAGGAGCCACATGCGGTTATCCTTAGCGGAATGCGCCTCCTCCGATGCGCGAAGGGCCCCTTCGACGGCGCGCAGCCGGCCCTCCAAAGCGCCCGTTCCCAGGCATGGGCCGCTTGTAGCGCCCGGCTGAGGGAAAAAGTCTACACAATGAAGCAATCAGTACAACTCCCAGTGGCTACGGGCCGCTCGGGGTTAGGCACTTACCCTCAGTTGCGAGACCTCAAGCACCCCCTCAAGCAATTCAGGCCCGCAGATCTACAATGCGTCACGATCTAAGCTCGCGGCCGCATCATCAGCGGCCCCTCACCATGCCGCCAACACCTCTGCTCGAGGAACGAAGTCCGCTAGACGACGGGCGGCATCCGCGGCAATAGTCTCGGTGGCGCCGGATGCCCCTCCCAAGAAGCCGTCTTCGGGCTCCGCGGGCCGCCCGCGCTCGGGGAGCAATGTTGCTGTAAGGGCACACGACGGTCAGCCCTGCGAATACCTAGCAGGTCACAATCAAAATCAAGGTCTACCTTCAGCCCCGCCCGAATCCATAGGGACCTCCGCATCCTCGCCCACCTCGCCAACCGGGGGAACTTCGGTGTCGGAGCTCAGCTCCACCAAGCCCTCGCCACTGGCAGCCGCAGCTTCGATCGGGGCCGTGGGGGCACCAAAGCACTCGGTGTTGGAGTCGGAGTCCCATAGGGCTCCGACCCGGCTCGCTACAACAAAACCCCCAGACGAGCGAAGGGGCGACCGTATGTGGGGTCGCTTCACCTTTGGGGAGTACGAAGGCGGCTCCGCCTCAGAAACCGCCGCGGAAGGAGGTCCCACGGCTGCGGGCAACGGCTCCGCCCCAACATCCTCCAGGAGTGATGGCTCCGTCTCAACACCGGCTGGTAGCGACGCAGTACTCGCCTTTGCCTCCAAGTCTGCATGCTCCGCCGAGCCGGAACCCGCGTCCGCTAGTACCCCTCCCCCGTGGAGTCGCGGCGGGGTGGGCTGGGAACTGGAACAACGCGTGCTGGCACCCTAATACCCAAGGCTTCGCACACGCGGTTCAATCGCCCCAGACCTACCTCCGCGGTTGCAGCCACGCGCAGTGTGTGCTCCCTGGCTGTGTACGGTCCAAAGAACACACCCACCGCACGCTCCACGTCCCCAGGGAAGTACTTGCGAAGGGCACGGGGGCACATTGTAAAAGCAACAACCTCGACGTACACCGCACAAAAGCCAACTCCAACACAACTTACGTGGACCGGAGGGCCTCGGCAGCGAAGACATGGAAGGGCGCACGTTGTCACGCCGAAGGCTCCCAGGAGCAACGCGCCACTCCGCAGCAAGCGGCGCCACGCCGTACATGACGAACTCCTCAGCGAGGTCGCGCATGTTGAAGCGGGCGGTGATCCCCACAAGCCTCCGTGCTACCCACTCGTCATTAGCATCTAGGGGCGCGCCGGGCATGGCGCTAACCGCCACCGGCCGCCCCGAGCACTCAAGACCGCTACCGCTCACCATGCGGTGGTAAAACCATCGCCTCGTCCAGTCTGGCCCCCACTCTGCCCGACTCGACTCCGCGGGAAACATCTTCTTGCACTGCAGGCGTAGAGCGAGATCGACACCGCCGAAGGCGGGCAGCGCCCCGTCCCCCTGCTCCTCCACCGCGCACCGAATATCATGGAGGAATGCGAACAGTGACGCGGTCGGCCAGCACGCCTCCGTGCGTGCAGCCCAACTATACACGGCAAGCCGGGCTATCACATTCGGCGTTACCTGCGCCAGCTCAAGCCCAAAGGCCCGCAGGACGTCCCCGACAAGCCTGACGGCCGGAATGCGTAACCCAGCCTCGAGGTAGGCGATGAACACGATCACCTCCGATGTGTCGGGGTGCGGTTCGATCTCGTCGCCCGTGGGTAGTCGCACATCCCGGCGGTCCGACAGCTTCCCCTCACGAAGAAGGCCACGGATTGTCTCTTCCATCACCAGCGTGGAGCCTAGGATGCGGAAGCACGGCCCCCCTCCTCTCTTCACCGCCGTCCACCACTCGTCCACAATCGCGGAGCAGCGCCCCTCGAGGGTGTACTTCACCTCGAGCAGCGAGGCCTGCCGGAAGATGACGCTGTTGTCAGCCGCGCACGCGTGCGCCCCGTCGTAGGCCATCGTTCTTCTGGAGCTCCGGGACGTAGAAGGAAGCAAGGAGGCTAGGAGATTGGGACGCGTGATCGGGAGCTAGAAGACAAGGTGATGAAAAGGCAAGTGGCCTAATACAAGGGGTACTTAATACCCTTGTGCCTCCCCCGCCATCGATGAACATAACTGCTGGGAGGCGAACCGTCCACATCCCCACGATCGCCGTCGTACCAGCGCACCTACCCGTGCGCACCACGTCTGGTCAAGCAGCGGTTGCACTAAGGGCCTCGGCAGAGCACGGCGCGCCAATAGCGCCTCACCGTGTGTCTGCTCAAGAATTTATGCAAGATAACCTGGCTCTGCCTTCGGCGGCACCCTCGGCTTCGCGACGCAATATCGGGTCTGCCCCCGCCGCCAACACACACCCGCGCAGGGAGCGCTCGCGGAGCAGCCCGTCCAAGCGAAGTCTGCGCCGATCAACGCGGGGGCGCAAAGCACCGCTCCACTGCTTGCAACGCAGCGACCTCCTTCCCCTGCGCGCGCACGGCGGTCGGTGATCGCCGCACTATTCCGCTCGAAAATAGGCCTCCATCTGTTCATCAACACGGCAACATTTCACTGCATGTTCATGCACAGAAGAAGGCATATTTTCGAGATCAAAGATCATCTCAGCTAGCTCGGATGACTCTACGGCCCTCTAGTATGTATTTATACAGACCTCCTCCGCGTCAAGAAGCACAATCGGCAGAAGTCGAAGCGTCGCCTACGCGTCAAGAAGCACAATCGGCGGAAGTCGAAGCGTTGCCTACGCATCAAGAAGCGCCATCGGTGGAAGTCGAGGCGTCGCCTACGCGTCAAGAAGCGCAATCGGCGGAAGTCCAACCGCCACCCATGCGCGGAGAGGCGCACCCGGAGGAAGCTGCTGCGGCACGGTCGCTCACGCGCGTGCAGCATCCCCACAGGACTGCACGTGCGCACATGGCTGCGCCGGTAGGGTCTCCACCCTCGCAGGCCACATGCGACACCACCAAGGGCCCGCAAACCCGCCTTTCGCAGAGCCTTCGTCTCAGCGGAACGACTTCGACTCCGCCCTCGTCGTGATCTTTGCCCCCGCGGCGCAGCCCGGAGTCCGCCCTCGGCCCAGGCACTTCAACATGCAGTCGCGCGTCCGCAAGCCGCCCCACAAGGGCACCCCTTCTACCTCAGTGGCTCGGGACAACCCCAGCACTTGTCGCACATTATACCTCTTCACTCTTGCTACAACTGTTTTACTACTCTAATGCGTCCCATGCCTTTCCATGGACGCCAGGTTGCAAAGAGCACCGACGCAGCAGGTCACTCGGCGGGAGTCCGCACCAACCGGCACGAAGCCAGCCGCCAGCAAGGCGCGTGAACTCGCGGCCGCCTGGCCGCGCACAGCGTCCTTACCACCGCCGGTGGATGCCCCCGACGCAACGCCCAGTACTTCTTCGTCAACATGGGGCGCGAGCCTTCCTGCCAACTCAAGAACGTACCTTCTTCCTTCCACAAGCATGCACACGAGCACCTTGGCCGACGCCAATCCTGTCGCATGCTTGTGAGAGGAAGAGGTATCTTCTTGAGACAGGCCGTCCCACCAGTCCTCCGTCACACCGCCAAGACCGCATATATAGCCACGCTCGGAAGCGCAGCCGGCGGAGGCCCAACCGTCGCGACCGACCACACGTGTCCTACCAACGGGAGTTGGACCGACGCGGCTGCTCGGGAGAGGTCCTCGCCTCCGCAGTACACCTGTCGCGGCCCTCGCCTTCGCAGTGCAGACGCGACTCCGTTGCGACCGCCCAACGCAAGACTTCGACAACGGCTCCGTTGCGAGCCCTCGGACCCGATTCCGCTTCGCCCGCAATCAACACAACGTCACAAGCCGCAGGGACGGAGGGGGCCAAAGGACTCGGCAGCATGGCTTCGGCCTGTGAAGCTCTTCACCATGAGAGGCTCCTGTTGTAGGGGTGGCCCTCACCTAAACCCAGCTAGCCTGCTGAGAAGGTTGTAAATCATGTAAATGACGTAGCTGGCCCTCGTAGGTTGTCCTCGGTGAGGGGCTCCGGGTAAGGTTACGACGGTAATGTCGCTCATTACCACAGGGAGTGCTTATGTATCGTGACTAGTCCTTGGGAAAGACAGAAAAGGTCATTTGCTCACCTAACTCTCCACTACCATACCCCTCTCTCTCTGTTTGGTCTGTAGCCACAACAGTGTGCATAGTCAAGGGTGGACATGGGAATCTCCTCGAGTTAGTTCTATTTCCAAACCTTTGCAGGCGGGAGAAAATAAATTGAAGGGATGTACTTTAACTGTAGTTTTTCCTAGAGGGATGTACTCTAGTGATATTAAGTATGGTGAATGTAACCTAATAAGCAAAATTTAGAATTGGTGCATAGAACCATATAACTGGTGGATGGAACCCACACCACAATAATTATTGCATAAGTTCGAGTAAAACACTTGATTTGTTAAAATGCTAGTCATAGGAAATTTTACTAATAATATTTACAAATATTGCCTTCTGCAAAATAAAAGAAACCGAGCCGCCATTAGTTGAGCCTTCCATCTTATATTAATATATTCTGTATGTTGGCTCGCGGAGCACGGTTGTGTGTGCTCACCCTCGCTCTCAACACTCCAGAATTTGAGAACCAACATCAGTATGAATTCTACGAGGACCAAGGTAACAACGACGGTGAAGACGATGGCAACTAGACGTAGGACTTAGTAGTCTAGTTTCTCCTCACAGTCTAGTCGACCACGGTAACTTTTGAATGGGCCCAATATTGGCTAGAGCCTAACCAATATCGGTTCCACTTGGGTTGTTCCAGTCGTTGCCTGTAGAGAGATGTGTCTTTTCTATTTCAGTTTTTGTTGTCTTTGGTAATGTAAATATTTGACCTGCCGGCCCTGTATATAAAACGAATTCCAACGTGGATTAATTAAACTCTGATATGTAATATTGTTATGGTGTATATCGTGTATGAGATGAATCAATCATATATCTGTGAGCTTTATCTATTGATCCAGAGAATAATACAGATTATTCACAGAGGATTCGGATTCGTTAAATCTGGGTCCGACAAGTAGCAATATAAAATGATGATATCTCTGCATCAGTATTTAGTACTAGTAGCCAAGTTTGTTCCCCTTGCATCCTAGGCTGGGTTTTTTTGGCTTTGGTTTTGGCGTATCACTTTCTGCTACTGTAACTAGGTTTAAATGGTGAATCTTTTCAAGACGTGGTCTATAGGTAGATTTTAGTAGACACTTTACTGAGTTCAGCTATATCGACTAAAATTATATGTGATTGCTTCCCTCTGAGTACTATCTCTCGCGAACAGCCAAAATTCAAAAATTATATGCCAAAAGCCAAAACCTCAGCCCAAAAAACCCACCTCTCTCCTTTTTGTTTGCTCAATCATGGCTGCATAATTTGGCAGGATCAATTTTTTTCATACTAAGTAATTAACCACACAATCCGCTATACACACACATGTGGATGGTATCAGGACGATTGATTTCATTAGAACTATACATTTGGAGTTACTATTTGTAATTACTCACCTATCTGTATGACATCATTTTCATTATGAGCTTTACTTGCATTGTTTCTTTAGCTTCTAAGGCCATGTATAAATGATGTGATATTAACTGTTTATAAATCTTGTCAGATGTAACATGGTAAACAAGATACAAAAAAGTTATCTATAAAGCTATACAAAAAAGATAACCTATTGTATGAGTCTTTTTTAATGTCGTCTATAAATAATCTAAAGAATATTATAGATTATAATTATCTATATTATTATGCATGCTCTAGAGCTGTGAAGGCAAATCAATGCCAAAACCAACATCAGTTAAAGAATCGTTTTTTTTAAGCGTGCAACACAACCAGTACTTGAAGTATGAGTCTGAACCATGCAGAACGAATTGACCAGTCAAACAGCGGTGCTGCTTGTGTACGACAAATAGTTATATTACTACAAGACAAATATTAGGAACTAGTCACACAAATATCATTATAGCCTTTTTCTTTTTTGATTTGGTATCAAACGTTGGTGTTTATAAATCTAGCTCTCTCCTTAGATTCAGTAGCTACTGAGCTCCTCCACTACGACACTCATTAATGGCTCATTGATTAGCACTAATTAAATACGATTAACATAAATTAAATATGATTAGTACTAGTTAAACGTACATACTAATTCATGTGCAGCCTCTAGTGACCTCTCAAGCTCAGAAGGTTAAGGAGGGGACTAGATTGATAAAAATGGGTATCTAAAGACCAAATTTAAAGAAAAAAAGTTGCTACAACACTATTTGTGCAAACAGTTTGGACACTTCTCTCACATTTTCCATTAATCAACTTGCAACCAATTAACTATTTTCATATTGAAAGAAAAAAATCCTCACTGCTGCATCCTGTTCCCTCTCAATTCTGAGAATGCAAATTTGGTTAAAAAGAAAGGCCACCTGCTGCAAGTGAGAAATGTCATTGCATATCTGCATACATACACGCATGTAAAAACTCAGGTGCTTAATTTTCAGCAATTATCTCAGCTGGATTTGTGACAATCTACTAATGCAGGGATCTTCATCTGCATACATACATACATATGGATCAAGTGAGTCGACCACCGGCACTGGCCTTGAATGCCAGCCTCCGGGTGGCAAGAAAGGCTTGGAGCAAATTAATGGCAGCCATCGACGCGTGAGACATGCCCACATTGATCTGTCAGGCGTCGCGAGACATGGGCCATGGGCGCCATGTGCATGATCGAACGGAGAGGAGAGGAGAGGACAGACCGGTCGCCGTCGGTGGCACTGCTCAAACCTCATGTTAAAATCCAATCTAAAACCAACCCAATTTATATGAGATACAGCCAATTTCTCACCCTAACCCAATCTGTAAAAGATTGTTCATAACCCCACCCAACCCAATCCGAATCCATGAGTTTAACCCACTTCTCAACCTATTTACCAACCTATCACTTATTCGTAAAATTTCGGTATTCGAAATTTCAACCTCACTTGCACACTACAAAAGTTTTATAAAATCAATTAAAATTTATTAGAGATAATTCTACGTGTAGTGGAGGTACTCTATGCAAATTGGCAAGGTTAGGCGTACACGTGGGTCCTATAACTTTTATAGCAAGATTTTGTAAAATTTTGGTATTTAGAATTTCAACCTCACGTTCACACTATAAAAGTTTTATGAAATCAATTGAAATTTATTACAAATGATTCTGCGTATAGGGGAGCTACTCTGTACAAATTGGCAGGACTAGGCGTACACGTAAGCCCCACATGCTTTTATAGTAAGATTTCGTAAAATTTCGGTATTTGGAATGTCAACCTCGCATTCACACTACAAAAGTTTTACGAAATCAAATGAAATTTGTTGTAAATGATTCTACGTATAGGGGAGCTACTCTGTGCAAATTGGCAGGGCTAGGCGTACATGTAGGCCCCACATGCTTTTATAGTAAGATTTCATAAAACTTCAGTATTTAAAATTTCAACCTCACGTTCACACTACAAAAGTTTTACAAAATCGATTGAAATTTGTTGCAAATAAATTTGTGTGTAGATAAGCTACTCTGTGCAAATTGACAGGGCTAGGCGTACACGTGGCCCCACATGCTTTTATAGCAAACTTTCATAAAACTTGATATTTAAGGACTCACTCTATTTAATCCATTGGAATCCAACCCATTAGCACCCCTACAAACCAGATTGCCCACTAGGGGTGCAAACGGAACGGATATTTTTTGACCGACCATCCGTCCGTTTTAATTCGGATAGAATTTGGAGCAAATTTTCGGATATCCGGAGGTTTTGCCGGATACGAAAACGGATTCGGATATTTTTTTTTTTTGCCAGATACGGAAACAGATTCGGAACAAACATTATCCGACGGATACGGAACTATCTGGATATTTTTTCGGATAATTACCGGATATTTTTTCGGATAGTTACCAGATTCGAATTTGGTTTGGGATAGCCCAACAAGCACTTACTAAAAATGCCGTAACTTTCACAAACGGAGTCCGATTTGGGTGTTCTTGTACTCGTTGAAAATCATATTTCAAGACCTACGCAATGGATAAGGCCTCATCTTCAAATACACCACGAATCATCTGCTATGACCAAAACAATGTGACAGCTGTAAAATCTAGTTTCTTTTTTTTGTGTGAGTTCGAGTCTAAAACAATATAGGGTTGAATTGTATTCGGTTTGGGGACCATATAGATGTCCCAAGGGGTTATAGAAGCCTTGTAATCGTAATCCTTGCACATGTGATATATATGGTCTTTGTTTTCGTGCATTATCCGACTAAATATTCGTGACCGAGACTAACCGTATTCGGAGCAGCATGTATTCGCTCCGTATTTGTGACTAAGAATATCCGTATTCGTATTCGTATCCAGTATTATCCGTATCCGATTCTGACTCTGACAAAAAATATGAAAAAAGATATGGAATGAACAGTATCCGTCTGTATCCACTCCGTTTGCACCCCTATTGCCCACTGTGTGGGTTGAGTTGAGGCGCTGAGCCTTTCTATGTGAGGTGCGTGTAGACTGTAGAGTTCCTGCCCTTCCTCACATGGTCCACACAAAAAGTCTAAAAAGTCTAAAATGTGGTCTGCAAATACTAGAAAAAACTGATGATGGGCAAACTTCAAAAGATAATGAATTAGGTATAAAAATAAAAAGATAAAATAATTATATTTTGTTTATCATGATTTTGTCGATGTGGAAAAAAATTGTTGGCACATCAATTGAGTTCTATGAAGTTTTTTTAAATTTTTTCAGGGCTAACACGAGCCAAAAGGCTAAAATTGTACCTATCTTGTGCTGTACCTGGTTGTCTGCATTACAACCCTGCACGTAATGTCCCATTAACGTGTTTACTAATGTCGTGTTTAGGCGTTCACCACTTGATCGCCCAATTCCAACGTTACAAACGAGGCATTTTCCGTTTCTCATACATGTTAAATTGCGCAGACTCGTGTTAATACCTAATCTTACACGTCCGGCGCAAAAACAACACTAATCTTTGCATACGACATTCGTTTCCAACGTTCTTGTACTCGTTGAAAAGCTAATGATGAGTCCGATCCAAAAATAAAAAAGACCTATTGTGTCAGTCACCCTCTAAAACCCCTAAAATCAGCCATCTTTGGCTCTGAATTTGTGTCACAAGTTTTTTTTTCTGTTTTGCCAAAATTGTTGATCTTCTCTTAGGAATTTGGTGTTCACCTCAACTGCAAAGTTGTAAATTTCATCGAAACCTTTCAAACGAGCATATCTAAGCCATATAAAAATTTACTATTTTATGTTTTGAGACTAGTTATTTACATTACACCGATATATTATCTTCTACCGTCTGGCTATTATCACTGACGGTTTTTAATAAGAATTGTCTATGATATCTCCAGTTATCATAGATAGTTTTTTTAAGAACCATCTGTGATGTCTATGTCATAGACAGTTTATAATTCAAACTATCTGTGATAAGCCCCGCCACGTCACCGATCCGCGGTATTTCCCCTAGGATCTCGATCTCACCAATCCATTCTCTCCGCATCGAACGGCAGGCACCGGTTCTCCTCCCCACCTCTCGTCCCTATTAACCTCCCTCTCCCTACTACAAGAACCAACATCACCAGTACTACTCCAATTCATTTGTGCGTGGCAAGGGAGGGAAGGGGTTCAGTTCAGTAATGGTGGTTGAAATCTCACTTGAAGCAAGATGAAAATGAAGAAAAAAATGGCAAATCCACACTATTCTAAGTCGTCGGCATCGATAGATGGCTTTCATTTATTATATCCTAAAAGTGTGATATTCTGTTGATTTTGGCATAGAAGTTGAAAATGGTATTCGTTGCCTTTATGTTTCTGTTACTTGAAATTTTTTCCTCTCCACTTGTTTTAGTTTGTAGTTTAATAAAAAAATGTGTAACTCTAGCTTGCATTAGCCTGAAGTTTGTTGTAGTGTACGTATATTTCTGAATTTGTAATAGTAAAGTTTTAAGTATCCTCTTGTGTACACAGAGCTATATGTAATTTAGATCCGAAATTCAAATTCAAGTACGTCGTTTCACTTTCAAGGGCATGGTATGGCTAGCATTTCCTAAATCTAACCAAAAATAGTAAAAATTTTAGATACTAACCGTCTGTGAAGCCATATCACAAATGGCTGCCATCAAAAAACATTTGTGATATGTAAGTATCACATACGGTTCGGGATAAAAAATCGTCTGTGATATGCCTCTCATCACAAATGGTTCTTATTCTGAACCATCTGTGATATACCCTCATCATAGACGGTTTGTGGTTAGAACCGTCTGTGATATTATGCCTTCACAAATGGTTTGTAGTTAGAATCATCTGTGATATTATGCCTTCATAGATGATTCCAGTTCCGAATAGTCTATGTTATGATTATCATGGATAGCTCACAAACTGTTTGTGATAACCTCCGATTATCACTAATCCATTGATTCAGATAGTTCAAGGAACTGTCTGTAATGACCCTTTTCGTAGTAGTGACCACATCGTCACACTATTTAACTCGATAGCACCTACCTATTTTTTTCTACTGAAACAACACAAAATCTCAAATTTTGATTTTGATTTGAATTTCATTTGAATTTGCTTGAATCTCCCCCAAACCATCCCAATTCAGTAAGAAACCTCGGAAATCCGCTTTCCTTTTCGGCCTAGCTGCCTTCTCCTCTTGGTCGGTGTCTTCTTCCCTCCCCGCTTTCTTCCTATGTTGGTCGGCCGAGCTGGATCTCCCCATCGCAACCCTCCCTCCGTTCACATCGTACCACCTCACTCGGTGACGCCAGCTCAACCGTGCACGTCATCACCTCGTCACCACCTCTGCCATCCTGCTGACCTTGGCTCACCTTGCTTCACATGCCATGTAGACTCTAGGCACCACCACAATTTCTCAACTTGCCTAGCTGATGTGTGCTTCCCTGCCATGCCTTCTTCCTGTTAGCCCTTTGCATGCATGCCAGCACTGCAGTACCACCCCGCCACCTCTCTTGTGCTCTCACCTCACCGACTGCGCTTGAACCACCGAGACCGCCATGCGCCAACACTGACACAACCAGCTCCCTACTCCCACCGCCTTAGGATGGCTGTAAAGCCCAATTGGCCATCTAGTCCTCTCCCTGCAAATGCCAATTGCTCACCAAAGCCACTCCCTTAAGCTCTCCTTGCCTACCCCACCAATGCCGACCTCCCCTGAGCCTGGTAAGCTGCTAAATCAATCTCCCACCCCCGCCCACTGTATTTCAATTCCACACTGCTGTAGCATCCTCAGGGATCCACAAACACACTGGTGAACTTACTTTTGCAAGAGCATTTCCCAAGAGTCCTAGTGCCGTGAGCTTTCACTAGCCATGGCGCCTCTCCTGTGGACAGCCCAAGTCAAGCATCCTTAGCTAAATCCCCCACCACCACTAGCTTTCCCTTGCCCCATAGATGGTTAATCTGGTATTTGCCTCGCTGGAAAACCGCCGGAGGAGCCTTAAGCCACGATGAAACTCATGACCATATCTCTCTTGTCGCCGGTCGCCACCACCCACTTTCACTCCTCCCTAAACCTCAAAAAGGAAGCGCCTTGTCAACTAGGGCTGTCCAAACCACCCTCAGCCACCGAAGTTCCTTCATCGGAGCCGAATCATAGAGGAGGTAGCGCCTCTACTTTATGTCGGTGAGAGAAAGGGCTGGGGGTTGAATAAGAGTCAAGGCAGGCTATGGCTTCACGCCGGCCAACCACGTGTCAGTCACCAGGTGCCTGTGCGTGCGCGCATTGATCCAGAGCATCTACGCTCTTGGGCCATTTCAGCCACATAGTGTGGGCCGAACTGGCTAGGCCATCCGACCGATCTGAAATAAAAGTCGTATGGGCTGCACTATTCATTAAGGCCGACATGATTATGTAGCAAAACACTGTTCATCTGAGCTCCAAAAATCAATATTATACTCATTTTAACCATTGGAACCCCATGAATATATTTACGACCTCTGTTCCGCCAAACCAAAACCCGATAAAACCAAAACCACACTGTTTCGTAATCAATCTTCCACCATATACCCACCTATTTCTATTCGTCCCAAAGTCCGTTCAACATGCATATAACCTTTTGACCGTCTTGAGCCCACCTAGCCCAACTCTGACTCCAATCAGTCAAACTACGCACCACCTAAACCTCGACCACCCAAACATGTTTTCTTTGTGTCTTTTCAGTTGTTTTATGGCATTTTATTCCCAACTTGCATTCTGTAAAGTAGGAACTTATTTGCCTTCATTTTCTACACTAGAATTCGGATCCAGTGAGTGGGTCAACAAAGGAGCTACAAGAGCACTTACAGAAGTCAATGTCCTGTGGAAAAGGAGGTAAGTCACATGTTTTTGATCATGTTAAACTTACATTCCGTTAATTATTTATTTATTTGTACTTACATTATCTTTTATTTACGCACTGTTATTTTATGTACAATAAATGTTTAGAATGACATGTGAATTAGTTATGTCCTACCACCTTAAAATGTCCTGTTTAATTTGATGGCCATATTCACCTTGATAAGACCTAGTAATACTAAAGCTATTAGCTAAATAACCATGATAGATTAGGAACTCATCTGTTTTGTACTACTAAACGACTGAACACTATGTCGATAGTCTTGCAAAAGTGATTCTAGAAAAGAGAGCATCATGGGAAACCACGAGATGGTTGGGTAGCACTACTGTCGGGCATTGGGATATGGGTTTAGAGAAGGAAAATGCCTCGGAGTAAAGTAAGGACAAATCTTGGAGAAAGTAAGGGTGACCTTATACTAAGCAAAGAACATAGTAATCGCTCAATCACAAGCTTTGACTCATAAAATCTAGTTTAGTAGTTGCTCAAATCGATTGAATCTCTATAGGAGTAAAGGAGCGTTGGTATGGAAATGGTAAAACCATACTGAATAACGGTAGATTCCTCTCGGGAAGGGCGGATGTGTTTCGACCTGGCCAGTAGATACCCAAGTATGTTTGGTAATATACCGGGTAGAGCCTATATAAAAAAGATGAGCAGTGAAACAACCTTGTTTTTGTAATTCAGTCATGAGAGTTAAGGAATTTTGTGGATAAAGTGGGCAACTCTTTGGAGTTATCACAATGGTATTTTGAATACGTCGTGCTTCCGGTAAAAGAAGCCGTGTTCAATGAGTGATTTCAATAGGGAAGCATAAGTAGATTTGGAAAGGAACTAGAAATGTTGAATTCTAGTAAGCAAGTTTTTGAAACTCCAATTTTCCTTAAGAAACATATAATTTGTATTTTATGTTCAAAAATATTTCCAAATAAAACTGCATTCATAAATACTTTAATGAAACCACTATATCCACCCCTCTTGAAATCCTAGCAAGTAGTTACATAGCAATTCTCCATGTGACTTATTGAGTACAGTTGGTTGTACTCAGTCTTGCTATAATCCCTGTCAACATGTATCAAAAGAAGAAAGAATGTTACAAGTTTTCATGTTAGAGTTGCAACTGCACTCAAACGTTCCTGCAGAGTTTTCTTTAATTCTTCCAAGTGTAAGTTAATTTTTGGGCTCAAATGCCCATATTGTTGTTAAAATTGATTGTTAGGTCTTATTTTTAACCAAATTAATCTCTTTTAAATGTTCATCAGCAGACAAAATATTTCTTCTATCCGCAACGAAACTCCTAGCCTATTGCGGATGGTGCGACATCCCTGTTCTAAAAAATAGGGGTGTTATATCTACCATGCATGCACTAGCTACCCTCTCTCAGTTCTCTTATCTCCTCTCCAATCTTGGTAGCCCCTCTCAGCCTAGCTTGTCTCCTCTCAACCGCGGTCAGGCCATCTTCGGGGTCGGGGTCATCAAGGATCACCGACGAGTAGATCAGTGACCTCGTCTCCAAGCTGCAGGCCCTCCTCCCCGAGGCTTGCCTTCGGAGCAACGACAGGGCGCGTCGTACATGCGACTTTAGTTATAGTGACAACTAATTAACATTCACATTTGTCAACAATTGTACCACCATCGAATTATTCAGTCGGGGATTCCCGTCAAAAAATTGTTCAGTCAGGGAAAAGGCCTTTTTTGCCTCATTTGCAACTGTGCCGGAACAAGCGAGGAAGGTTCATGGATGCACCCATGTTTGCTTGTGTGACTGTCTTTCCGCCAGACAAGATGTTTTTAGTCCATCACGAACATGGCTGTTCAGAATGACGGTGGTTTATAATTTTTTTACTGTAATTAATTTATTTTTTACTATAGTTAAGTTATTTTATTTGACATAATTAAATTTAAAAATATTTAAAAATAGAAAAACTATGTTAGTCCATCACTAACAATGCAAAGAAACACAGGAAAAAAACCAAAAATACAAAAGAAAAAATAAAAAACAAAACAACAAACAGTGCAAAAAAAAGCCAACGCAGAAGCTCTTCTGAGCGCTGCATTAGAGTTTATCTTTTTATTGTTATACAACAGGATGATTAGTTTGCCTTTTCCCCACACTACAAGTTACCAACACGTCGTTCTAGCAGCTTCTAGATGTATGGCATCGCTCATTTCGGTTTGAACTTATTGACTTCAGCTTATTTTTTACTATTCCTAAATTTTATCTTTTTTTTACTTTTTTGGCTATTTTGAGCTTTTTTGCCGATTCTTTTTTTCGTATTAGTTTGCATTGTTTGTGATGGGGTAACCTATTTTTTCTATTTTATTTTTTAAAATTTAATTATGCTAAATAAGCTATCATCAGCTAAATAACCTCTTTTGCTGGATAGCACCCCGTAGTTTTCCCAAAATTACGCACTGGTCCTTGATTTTATGCGGAAAAAACCTTCACTTTCTCCGAAAATACGTACGGGTCCTCACCTTTTCAAATAATCCCTTTTTACGAATTTTTGTCTATTTTTTTGATCTACATGGTAGCTAGCGCGGCGTCGCGTCGCGTCGTGCTTATACCACTAGTTGGTCTTAAGTAAACTCTACCACTGGGTATGAGTACCAGCACATATCTAATTCACCAACTTTCCTTGCAACCTAATTATTTGGATGCAAACTTTCAAAACTTAGTTTGACACTACGGTGCATGCTTGTATTGTTGATAAATTGCTTGTTATTAGTGATAATCTTACTAAAATTAAAGTTATTATCCTTGTTGGATCCTTAGTGTATTCATCTCATGCTAAACAGCTAAAACATACAAATGATGAACTTACTCAACTCAAGTCTAGCAAATCTCTTGTATGCTTAGGAGCTAAGGACATGAATACCATTGCTATATCTTGCTCTAAGTATGCTTTGTTAGAGTTGAAGCTCAAGAATGCCATGAGTAAAAATGTTCAATTAACTGAAATGATGCTTCACCATATGACTATCTCATGTGAAATATGTCCTAAGTTAACTGTTAAAATTGATGTATTAACTAGAACTCTAAATGACTCACTGCTAAAGAAAAACTTATTTCATCTTCTGCATCAAAGAAATTTGATCTTGTTGCATCTATTGCTTGTGCATTTTGTGTTGAGATAAGATAATATTTAGATAACATGCAAGAGGTATTTAGAGTAAAATTTTATCAGTAGCTTAGAAGAGTTAGATAAGCCCCATATGTATCTCGTGAGCCTCTTCAGCTTGAGGTAGCTGTGCATATGGAAAGATATGCTAGGGCGATGAAAAAGAGTGATTTACTTCGTGTGTCACTCTAGCCAAAGAGAATGACTACCTCAAAAAGTCCCTAGAGTGATTCTCCAGTGACAAAAAGAACTTCAACATAATCCTAGACCGTGCCCCGTGTGGTTGGCCTCCAGCCCGTTGATAGGGCATATGGCTAGAAAGTAGTTCAAGGATCGCTAGATGCTCACGTGATACACACTCGTGTCAATGGGCGTCCTATATTATGCCCGGCACCTTGCACCCCGATGTCCTACGCCCTGCACCCTGGCACTTGCACATATGCTCGGTCCTTGATGCCCCCCACACACTGCGTACCTCGGTGCCCCACACACTCTGCATGCCTCGATGCCATAGCACCCCGGTGTCCTGATGCCCCACGTGCCCTGGTCCCCAAGCGCCCCGTGTGCTCCACGTGCCTCAACGCCCTAGCACCCTAGTGTCCCGATGCCCTGCGTGGTTTATGTGCCTTGGTGCCTTGGCACCCCGTGGGATTCATGTGCCTCAACACCCAAGCACTCTAGGGCCCTGACGCCCTGTACATGTGCCATGCACGACACAAGGCGCCATGCAGCCTCTCTACTAGCTCACGGTCGCATCCAACATCGCCCTCAAGAATCTACTAGGAGGGAGAGCATAGTACAATTGCACCCCGTGCGCATCCTAGGTGCCCCGACACCCACGTATCCTGGCACCCCGTGTCTTATCTCCTGCGTGGCCTACACCTACGGCTCTATGCACCCTGATGCGTGTGGCGCCCATGCCCCGCGCACCCTGGTGCTCTAACACATAGCATTTCTACTACAAGGATGCGCTTCCATACGGACGATAGCGCAAGTGCCCACATTTAACAACATTGTCATGAAAAGTTAACATGCAATTAGCATAAGTGCAAGTGCAATGCAGCCAGATCATCAGCATGCGTATACCTTGCCAGTGCTAATATGTTGTACCAAGCATGAATAATGCTTGGCATAAACTACAAATATCTGTATCGCCACATGCCATAGGACCACGTCCGCACGCTACTGTGCACCGCCCACCGACGCCCTACGCACCAACCCGCGCATGGCACCCTACGCCTGGCTCCTGAACGACCCAAGCGCCATGCCCTACACCTGCGCCCTACACACAGCTCCCGACTCTGGGAGCAGCAAAGAGAAGTGGAGATGTCTATGAGCACACCCTTCAGCATTCAACGTCCTGCAGCTCAGCACCCTGCTACCTTCACTCCAATGCCGATGCTTATCAAACAAGCAACCAAAATCCACATGAACAGTCCCCAGTTGTCGAATCAAAAAGGATCATTCCTGGTCACCCTGTGTGGACCTGGGTGGTCTAAAGCTGTCTCAGAGACACAAAAAAAAAAAAATCAAACAGTCCTGAAGCTATCTCGCAGACCTTACTTGCCCTGGCACGCTGGCTATAGTCCGGTCGATGCGGTGTTGCTTCAGGGCTAGAGCCTAATTAACGACCAAGCAGTCCGGTGCCCTGGCAACAATTGTCTGCTCAGCGCGTGTAGCTACGCTATGTGCCCTGGCAACCGTGCTCGATCAGCGCCCTGTGCACCGCCCACCGGCACCCTGGTGGCCAAGTGCCCGTGCCTTGGCACACCCCTGGCTACCTGGCAGGCGAGCACCGGTGCCCTGCACACTTGCATCCTCCTGTGGACCGCCCCGACAACCGAGCCCGGTGCCCTGTGCACCACCTGCTAGAGCCTTGGTGGCCAAGCACTAGCGCCCTGTCAACCAAGTACCATTGCTAAAAACAAAGGTTCCCGTAGAATGCTCAGGCGTCCTGTGAACTACTCCACAGGCGACTGGTGTGCCTCGGTGATCCCCGCGCCATGCCACCCTGAACGCCCTACCACTCGTGCGCCACATCCAGTGCCCACGCCAGAGTGAATCGTGAGACAGAGAGATGGGAAGCGAGAAATCTACATTAGCCAGAGGAGTCGAAGGCTCACCTCGCCTTACTTGGCCGCAAATGCTCGTCGCAGTAGCCTCTGTTTGCTCCAAGGTTTGAGCCATGCATGTAGGCTCAATCCCCAGCCTTCCCTGCTCGCCTCCAATGGCACCCACGGGTGTGCGGCTCCCCTCACCATTGCTCTGGATGTTGAGCACGGCAAGGCAAACCCAACCATGCATAGAGACACCCCCGCTCACTGAGGCACGGAGTTCACCATGACCAGCTTTCTCTGCACTTTGATCTAGGGAAAAATCTTTCGGATTAAAAAAATTCTTGTCATGCAGCGAAACAGACGAAATGAACGAAATTTCGGTATTTCGTTCAAAATTTTGGATGAAATTTTCAAATATCACTTGAATTTTGACAAAATTCAACCAAGCTGAGCTCACCTCGATGACGATGACAGCCATGGACAACACGGAGGCTGCGCAAGGAGAGCAGCAGCAGGACGAGCTGCCGGTGACGGCGGAGATGCTGTCGAACAGCCAGGCCACCAACCGCATCACGCTCCACAACATCGTAGCCAGACCCCTCGCTAAGGTCCTCGATTATTGCAATAGGCACGCCGCCAGCATCAACAACAACGATTGCCATGACCCCAACTCATCCAGCTCCACCGCGGCAGCCAAGGAGGAGGATCTGAAGAGCTTGGACGTCCAGTTCATCAACGTCGACCAGGCCATGCTGTACGACCTGTTCATGGCCGCCAACTACCTCGAAATCGAGGGGCTCCTGGACCTCTGCTCCAAGCGTGTCAGGGACATGATCAAGGGCAAGACACCAGATCAGATTCGCTGGACCTTCGGGATCAACAACGACTTCACCGCTAATGAGGACGCTGAGATCCACAGCTTGTCCCCGCCTTGGCTACTGCCTGTCTCTCGGTGGAGGATGGGGATGGGGATTGGGGACTGGGGAGGCACTCGTCGCTCGTCCCCGCCTTGGCCGCTGCCTACCACTCGTCTCCACCTTGGTCGCCGCCCGCCACTCTTCCCTGCCTTGGCCGCCGCCTGTCACTCGGTGGAGGATGGGGATGGGGATTGAGAATTGAGGAGGCGCCCACCGCTAGTCCCTCCCGGCCTTGGCCGTCGCCCGTCGCTTATGCTCGGCTCCCCGCCTTGGCCGTCGCCTACCACTCGGTGCCTTGGTGGAGGATGAGGAATGGGGTAAGGGTTAGGGTTAGGGTTGAATCGACTTCATCGCGTGGAGCATTTGGAGCTAGGCCTAGTGGGCTGTGCGAGTTTGTGTGGGCTGTCGTGCTGTGGGGGTTGCCTAGTATGTATTGGCAACTCGCAAAATTCAAATGTACATGAAAATTTTGACCGAAACATCATTTTTTCTCTAGGGAATGAAAGGGACAAAAATCCCAAATTTTCACTGAAATTTCGGTGAAATTGTTTTCCCTGCTTTGATCCCGCACTCCCCTCCTTCGGGTTTGGTCAGTGGCCACATGTTTCCCTCTCAACCAAGCACAACAGCTACAAGCGAGGAGTGGAGAGCGGCCTAGACAACTTCCGCCCTCTTTTATCCCCTTGTGAACCAGAGGGTCAGTTGGATGTGAGAGACCATGTGGAGGTAACCCTAGTTGTGTGATGTGTAATTGACTCGTGTTCTAAAAAGTCTGAGTTTGTTCCAGGCATTTTTGTGCTAATTACTGATGCGGATATTTAATTATAATATCTTGTGCGGTGCTATGTAATATTTTTCTTGTCGGTGATGACTACAGGACTTTGAGACGGAGTCATGGTGAGACACAGGTGACCGGACTAGGCACAGGCGGTGCAGAGGTTAGAGCGGTCGGGACGTGTCGAAGACGGCGAGAACTCGAAGTGGTTGCGAGGCGTGCGCGGCAAGAAACGAGGAAGCTTCCCGGAAAGTGCAGGAGTGGCATTTTGGTAAATGCGCAGGGCTGTACAAAAGGAAGTGAATTTGGTTATGGAATGATCCATTAGTGAAGAGTTGTTGTGACCTAATGGGTAAAATGGTGTGTAAACCCATTAGTGGAGAGTTGTTGTGACCTAATGAGTAAAGTGTTTGTAAACCTATTAGTGGAGACTATAAATAGAGGTACTCTCATGTGGAGAGGTGTGCAAGTGTAAGAGGAGATGGGTGTGAGTGTTAGGGTTTCCTAATGCTTGTGCTCTTGGAGAGAGGTTTGTGCTAAAGTTTTAGGGTTTCATTTGTGTCCTCTCCTTTGTGTTTGTTCTTGCGTGAGAGGTGGGAGAGATGATTGTAAACATTTTATTTATCTAATCCGAGGTATCTCTCTGCCTCTTTATGAAATCTTGTGTTTGAGATGTTTTGGCTTCTCTTTGTTTTGATTTTCAGTTTATGAGAGATTAGTTTTTATTTGTGCTTGTGATGGATATATATCTCAAGACCATTTGGTCGGCTAATGTCCATAAGCCAATTTCTTGATCCTTATATTTGGTTTGGTCTAGTAATTTCAGATTTTAGTTTGCTCTGTGTTGGGAAAATCCTCAAAGCTCCTTGGCTAGTACTTTCCCTAGAGCAAATTTCTCTCTTGCAAGTTCAGTTTTGATAGTTTGGCTCGACTGCTCCTAAGTTACTGATTTCTAGTTATCTTGGCCTGAGAAAACAACAGCTTACTTGTTGTTCGGTTGACTGCAATTGAGTTCGGCCAGGCTGTTATCTGCTCTGCATTTTTCGGTTCAGTTTTCTGCAGTCCACTTCCGTGCCAAGCAGGTCTTGTTATGACCTGTGTTTGGCATCCAGTGCTCACGGTTTATAGGCTGCTATTTGTGCTTCTTTTGGCTGGTGTAGAGCAGGTCAAGTTCCAGTTATTGCTCAGCTTCTTTTGTGCTGCTTTCGGCCAACAGGGAGCAAACATTTCCAGCTGCTGTTTGCTGTCTTTTTCAGTTTCCAAATAGCATTTTTCTCAGGTTTGCTTACAGAGTTTTGGCTGCATCTTAGCTGCAGGTTCCTGTTCGGTTTAGACAGCAAGTTTCCTCTCTTTTCAGTCTGGTTTGCTGCCCTCTAAACTGTTGTTTTGGTCTCCCTCTTTTGCTGATTTGGGTAGCAGCAAGCAGCATTCTTTTTCAACCTTTTGGCCAGCAGGTAGCTACCTTTTCAGTCTGCTTTTCGTCCAGCACTTCTCCTCCCTTGTTCCTTGCTGTGTTCGGTTGTAACAGTAGCCACCATCTGCTGTTTTCAGCTGCAACTTTGCAGTTTCTAATTTGCTTTTAGGTGTTTTTTTTCTGCAGTTTCTAGGTTGAAATTAAGTGCAGTTTTCAGTAGTTTCTATTATGTTTTTTTTTTGGTGAGCTCTCATTGTCTTGCTTCATAGTTTTTATAACTATTGGAGAAGAAAAGTGAGTGGATACTTGGGGCGATTTATTTAAGTCAACATTCACCCCCCTCTGTTGCTGTTTTCGATCCTTCAGGATGGCCCAGAATGGTGAGGGCATGGCTAGGCTAGGACAATTAGCTCAAAGTCCATCTACAACCCATGGCGGGCCCACTCAATCTAGTGCATGGCCCAGTAGGTACAAAATGACATGTCCAGATCACATGGATTTCTATTTTGGCTCTGGTACACTCGCCTGAGGATAACTCGAGAGTTTGTTCCTATCCCTATTTAGGTGCTGAGCTATGGGCTAGGCCTAAGACTTCGTTGTGGGTACAACACCCAAGTTGGGGCATCACTACAATTGGAATCCATTGAATCTTTACCAAATGCCAACCTCGGTATATCAAGTATGGTAGTATCAAGTTCCCCCTTTTGAGTGCTCCCTCCAACACTCAAAGGGGCAAGGGGGCTAGTGTTGGAGGAATAAAACTATTCCTCCACTAATAGGGCCCGCTCTGCAGAAGACATCTACCTACAAACCGAAGAACCATAGTTGTACTTGGAAAGGATAGTAATATGTCTCGCTTGTACTCATAGATTAGCTATATCACTAAAGGATATTCCAGTCATTTGTACAAGCCCAAAATCTTATAAATACTCTATATATCCCTCATTTATAAGGAGAGCTCTCATGAGTAGTAAAAAAGCATATTTAAACTAGTGAGCCATTGGGGGCTCTGCTTCCCAGAGGTAACCCCTGTTAACTCATCGATAGGAGTAGGGCAGTTCTCTCGGACCCCTAAACCTATATAAATCTCCATATCATTTTTACTATCATGGACGATGGTCCGTCAGATGGCCGACATCCACCCCCTCACTTGTGTTTGGGTTTCACACCTACAACAGCTTCATTCTTAAACATGGCAACCTTAATAAGTTTGATTCTAGGTCTTTAGACATGATTTTTCTTGGATATCCTATTCATTCTTAAGGCTATCATGTTCTTAATCTTGAGACTAACAAAATTATAGAGACTTGCAAGGTTACTTTTGATAAGAGTCCAGGGACTAGACCAGACATTGCTGGTACACAGCTTCAGGGAGATTTAGAGATCATCTTCCTTGAGGAGTGCAGTGAAAAAGATGAGGCTGTTGCTCTACTTCCTCTTTAGCCTGCTAAAGCACCTACTTCTTCTACTTAACCTTTGCTTGCTCCTCTCACTTCTTCTTCAACATTGTGCGGCTCTGCTCCTACCTCCACAGCCCATTAGGTAGAGGCCACCTTGGCATTAGGAATGCCTCAACATCTCTAGTGGCAACATCTGCTAGATCAGATAATTGGAAGTATTCATGAATGAGTTACTCGTTCCAAGTTCATCTCTCCTAACTTTCATGTTCACTTTGCTTTTATTTCCTCCTTTGAGTCACGTGATGTCACACATGCACTTTTTGATGAATCATGGATCAATGCTATGCATGAGAAGTTAGAGAACTCTGAGAGGAATAAGGTATAGTCATTAGTTGAACCCCCTCATGATCATGACATAATTGGAACTAAGTAGGTTTTCAAAAACAAAGTGATGATGGGGTAGTAATTAGAAACAAGACTAGACTTGTTGCTCAGAATTTTACTCAGGTTGAGGATTTAGACTTTAAGGAAACCTTTACTACTTTTGTTAGACTAAAGACATTAGGATACTCTTAGGCTTTGCAGCTTCGAAGGGCTTTAGACTTTATCAAATAGATATTAACAGTGATTTTCTTAATGATTTCATAGAAAAAAGGTCTATGTCAAGCAACCTCCTGGGTTTGAGAGTCATAAGTTCCCAAGTCATGTCTATAAATTGTCTAAAGCCTTGTGTGGTCTTAAGTAAGCCCCTAGAGCTTGGTATGATAAGTTTAAGTTATTTCTATTAAAAAAGGATTTCAAATGGGCAAGGTGATATGACCTTTTTTACCCTCAGGTATGGTAGTGGTCACCTCTTAGTTCAAAACTATATGGATGATATTATTTTCAGTGGTTCCCATCATGCTTTAATTTTTAAGTTTTTAATATCATAAGTAGAGAATTTGAGATGAGCATGATAGGAGAGTTGACCTACATCCTTGGATTCTAAATCAAGCAAACAAAGCAAGGCATTTTCATTCATCAAGCCAAGTACACAAAAGACTTGCTTCATCTCTTCGACATGGGAAGTAGCAAGACTATCTCAACACCTATGGCTTCTACTTCGAGCCTGGATATAGACAAGGATGGTGTGCCTATTGATCAAAAGGAGTACCATAGCATGATAGGCTCTCTCCTCCACCTCACAGCATCGAGGCCAGACATACAATTCTCAGTATGTCTGTACGCTCGATTTCAGGCTTCCCCTCGTGCATCTCATCGCCAAGCGGTAAAGCATATCTTCATGTACCTTCAGTCCACCCTTGAGTTTAGACATTGGTATTCATCTTCTTCCTGTCTCTCCTTTCGCACTTTTTCATATATAGATTTTTAGGTTGTAGAATAGATAGAAAGCATACCTCAAACACTTGTCTTTTCTTATGCACCACTCTAGTCTCTTAGTCTTCTAGGAAGCAGTCTTATGTTCCACAGTCCATAGTTGAGACTAAGTATATAGTTTCTGCTAGTAATTGCTCTCAGATTTTCTAAATCTCTTCTACCCTAAGGACTTTGGGTTAGAGCCAGATAGTGTTTCACTATTGTGTGACAAAACTAGTGCCAGCAACATAACTAAAAACCTTGTGCAGAACTCTAAGACCAAGCTCATTGATATTAGATATCATTTTCTTAGATGCCATGTGTAGAAAGAAGATGTAGTCCTACACTTTGTTGAGTCTAAGCCCTAGGTTGCTAACATTTTCACAAAACCTCTTGATTCTCCTCGTTTTGTCTTCTTGCAGGAGGAGTTGGGAGTTATTCATCCTATGTGATTGGTTTGAGGGTGAGCTTGTTTTATGTGCATTCATGTGTAATATAATGCATCTTTACTTTCTGCAGTTGCATTGTAAATAATGTAAAAAAATAAAAACTATGGAGCTTTGTTGATTATCCATGCTTGTATTTGTATCCAATCATGCTTTGATTCTTGATATATCTTTATCATGTGTTTACATGTGTAGCTTAGCATGATTCATGACTAGCTTCATAAAATTGCTCAATTTGAACTAGAACATGTCAAGGCTAAATCATTTGAATGGTTTAGCTTTAATGATTACATTATGATTACTACCTTGTCAAATTACCTAGTTGAGTCATGAACATAGGTCAAGCTTGGGTTAGAGCTTTTTGAGTTCCATTTTGAATCATTTGTTAGCTTCTATCTTGGAAAACTTGGTTTAATGATCTCAACTGTGCTCATCATTGGATTTTAGCAATTCCTTCTTATGAGACAACTTGCCATTGCACTTGGCATAAACTCAAGAGAAGTTTTGTATGACTCAGATCATTTTCTTAAGTTTTGTGCTTGATATGGTCAATAATGGCTTAAGATCTTTATAACTTGACTAAATGACCTAAAAAATTTACATTGGCTAAAGCTTAGAGGGCAGTTGTAGATTGATCCTACTCTATGACTTACTTTACTAAGATAGGCCATCAATCTTAAGATCTAGTCAACTACAATGTTCAAGTAGGCTGTAAGCTTATATGAGTCATTTTGGAGCTTTTGGCGCACCCATTGCTTGATTTAAATACTATTATCCATTTTTACACTTTGCCTTGTGTAGGATCAAGGATAATCGACTAAAGGGGGTGAATAGGAGGTTTTTAAAATCTTGCCTAATTAAACTAGTAATTCCAATTTCAATAATAAACAAGAATACTAGAAGAATTGATCCTACTTAATTATGACAATTCTAGCCAAACAATACAATAAACTACAAGCACAAGTAAATATATCAAGTATCAAATTGCTCAACTAATAATTGAAATACTAAATGCAAGCAAGAAAATGATCACAATGACTCGGTGATGTTTTCCCGTGGTATCGAAGACTTGCTGGTCTTCACTAGTCCACGTTGAGAAAAGCCCAAGCGCTCTTGGACCGGCACCACGAATTAAGCCTTACTCCTCGATCACTATGGTAGCTCTTCTTGCTCTCTAGAGATGGCGAGCTCCAAACCACTCACAAATCGGCTCCGGGCTTCTTCACAACCTTCTTGAAGAAATCACCGGGCAAACAACCTTCTTACCGTCTAGGTGCCGGCAAACACCAAGAGAATAGACCTTTGATTCCACTTGACGACGCTCAAGTGCAATTCGATCAATTAGAATTAAATGCACTTGAAAGACTCTCCACAAACTCAAAATGAATGCGCAAATGAGAGAAGTGAGTGGAGTGAATGCTCTAGGGCTCAAATGTGTTCAATGCAACTTCAGCAACCTGCCCAAGTGCAGATGGAGGGGTATTTATACCCTCACCAACCAAAACTAGCCGTTGCTAAAAATTATTCTGGAAAATTCAGGGAAATCGAAATTACCGCAGTACAAAGTGCAGTATTATTGCACTTTACTGTAGCACACAGTAACGGCTATGTCAGAAGGAACAGAACTAGCCATTGGAATTTTGTGCGGTATTACCACCATTGTAAGTGTGGTTTGTGCGGTAATACCACAGGTCTGTGCGGTACTACCGCACTACGGTAGTTCCGCCATGTTGATCCCAGTATTACCAATTTCTGGCCAGTTATGTTTTTCTCGAGGTGCTCTCTGGAAATTATATACCGGAAATCGGTATTACCGCTTTACCCTGTGGTACTACCGCATTGCGGTAGTTCCGCCGTTGAATGTCCGGTACTACCGATTTCTTGTAAGTTTAAGTCCCTAGAAGGGTGCTCTCTGGAAATTACATACCGCATATAGTCTGGTATTACCGCCTTGCGGTAATACCGCCGTTTACATGCCGGTATTACCGCACTGCGGTAATACCGTTGGTGTGTGCGGTACTACCGATTGTCCTAAGAGAGCACAGTGAGTTTTTAAAGTTATTTTCAAATGCATGCATGTTCCTAGATTGATCCAATGTGCACTAAAACATGCTATCAAACTACTTTCACAGATCACTCTTAATAGTACGGCATCTAACCTATAATCCGGTCTTCCAACTTTACTCCTAAGACCGGTAAAATAGAAAAGAGACCCCAAATTTTATGTACCTCAACTTTGAGTCCTTGACATTAATATTTCATGCAGCTTGTTCTTCACCTTTGCACATATGAGACTTTATCTACACAATCTTAGCACACACGTTAGTCCCATGTTCAAAATCCGTCATTAATTACCAAAACCCTAATTAAAGGGCCTAGATGCTTTCACCTTGTCATGACTCAATTTGTGATATGACTTAGTTTGTGATACCTCTAGATAATCTTATGGTTTTGATATAGCCTGATATAATCTAATTTTTATAATCACCTTTTAACTAGTCTTGGTTTGCTTTGCTTTAAAAATATTTACATGATCTTATAAGTTTTTTCATAGCATGGCTTGGTGTAATACATGGTCACTAAACTTGAATAATTTTCGAAGCTCTGATTGTCATAAAATCTAAAAATTACCAACAATAGCCATGTCTCCTCTTTAGTTCTCTTTTGGTTCTTCCTTTCTTTACTTGATGCAAACATTGTCAAAGGGGAGAAATTTGGGGCCAAAATGCATGTTAAAGGGCTAAGGTGGAGAGTTAGAGGGATTTTTGGTCTTTTGAATTTTATTGCAAATCTTTGTTTCTTGCCATCTTCTCACCATGACCGAGGTCATTTTGAACACTTGTTGTTTCATATGGACCTAGAGTAAGAAATTTCTCAATTATTTGTAGAGTTGAATTATTTTGTGAAAAACTTGCTCTTTCTAGTCTCCTCGCTTCATTTCTAGCTCACTTGGTCATTTTCAATCTATTATCCATCATTTGGACGAAGTCTAGTTTTCTTTTGCAAAAATCTCTTCCAAATTCTAAAATCAACTCAAATTAGTATTTTTAGAGTAGTTGCTAATGTGTTAATCAAAGGGGAGATTGAAGGACCATGTGAGAAGGTCCATGGTCAATTGGTGATAGACAATTGGCATATTTGTTGAGTTGGATTATAAATTTTGCAAAAGTTTGGCAAAATTCAGTTTTGTTGTCAATGGGGCTGGTCTAACCGGTATGCTGGACTAGTCAGGCCAGTGTTGTGGTGTGACTAGGCTATCGTAGCCGGTTGCATTTTTCCAAAGAGGATCTTTGAAGCTGGGAGGTGGCGGTCTGACTAGTTTGATGGTGGTGGTCTGACCGGCATGGGTGCTGCTGTTAGACCGTTCCCCTATTACCAAGTGAGTGTAGGGGAGGACAGACATGTCTAGAGGTATGTTTGGGGCTTCTAGAGAGATTTGGAGTGGGTAGACATGTCTAGTGTTATTGATAAAAATAGTTATGGGTATGATTGAGTGTGTGCACGACATGGGTGCCGGTGCTATGTTATGTTGCATAATGCATCATTTTGACTAACATGAGTTAAGTGTATGGAATTTATGCTCCATACGATTGCTTGATATTTGGATGTGTAGGTGGTTTAGAGAACGTTAGCGGTCGATAACAAGTGATAGTAACTAGGCAGGAGAGCTGAGGTCCAAGCGGTCATGTAAGTTCGGGTAAAGATACGTGGATCAAGTGGAAAGCACATGAAAGATAAGAATTGTGAAGAGACGAGTTGGTGCATATGGTGTGCTAGGTGATTTAGAGACAATGCAAGTAGGGATGATCTAGGAGAGACCGGATGTGTGAAGACTTGATGGCCAAGTCATTGAATACCACGTGCTACGTGTCAAAGTATGCAGAAGTGTTTTGATATGAATACATGGCGAGCAAAGGCAAGGTGATGTGACCATGCCACATACTCATACAACCAAAGCTCCCAAGAATAAATAAATGGTGAATTCGTTTCTTCAGTTTCAATTTATTTTAATTGAGAATATGATGCTATCTAAAGATGAAAATGTATTTTTGTCTAGCTGTATAAGGAGGATTGCATCAACGCTATGCGCTCGTGGTTGGGGTCCACCAAAAGGGAAGCCGACCAATATATCAAGACCAAGTCAACACCTTCCCCAACTCTTACTCAAGGTCACCACGTTACTTTTGGATCAATTCAAGCAAGAGTTCCAGTGGGACACATTTTAGAATTCAATTCGGCCTCCGGATCAATTCGGAGTCAGCCTGATAGGTCGGACTTCAAATGTGTATAACTTTTGCATAAAAACTTCGTTTGAGGTGTGCAAGTACAGCAAAGAAAGAAGAGCTCGTCCACTTTCCAATGGATTTAGCCCCACCTCCAAATTCGTTCTGTGCACATTGGAATCACCAAAACAAGGCGACGCTGACTCAGCCTGACAGGTCCCACTTTAAATGCTCATAGATTTCGCATCAAGAGTCCAATTGGAATGTGTGAGTACAGCATGGAAAGCTTATTCCGTCCTCTTTCCAACGGATCTGACCCCATCCAAAAATTCCTTTTGTGCGCGATGCAATCAACAAAACAATCTTCGATTTTGGAAACAGAGATAGAATCAGCTATGATTTGAATACTTTCCATGTGTTGAGAACTTTCCATATGTAAGGACCTGCGTGTCCCTATAAATAGAGGCTCATTTGGCCATGTAACTCAGGCTTGTTTAGATTAGTTTTCCACCGTGAAATTTCGTCGTGTGTTCTTGTGTCGACTAGACCAACAACTGCGATTGCAGGCCTCAATCCCTTTGTGTTTCTCAGTTATATTTGCAATAAGATTGCTCTTTCACTTGTTATTGCTTGTTCTTCGATTGCTTGCAGGAATTGAACCTCGTGTTCAGGTCAACCGCGTTCTTGGCACGGTTGATAGCGACTAGGGTGTGGTGTAGCGATTGTAGAACGGACTTGGTCGTCTCGGTCAAGTAGCCTCTTCGTCAACGTCATATCAAATCGAATTTATCCTTCTCATCGGAAGATCAGGCCACCCCCTCATCACAAGGTGGACTAGGACTAAGCTCAAGAGGAGCTGAACTCCAGAATTATCAAGGAAGCTATGTACGATCATGGTGCAAGATGAGGCATGTGGCGCATCAAGTGACTTAGGCCTGTTTACAAGCGAAGACAGTTTTGTGTGATCTAGACATGCAAAAGGCTTTGTGGGAAGTCATTGGCGCCACATGCGAGGTGACGAAGTCAAGGAAAAGTGTCCAAAAGCTTCATCAGGTTTATTTGGGTAGTTTACCAAAATATCAAGTTTGAACCTTGGACGAAACCACAGCATTAGAAGGTGCAAAGCGAAGTGGTTTAAGTTAAGGTGAGCTGGTTTGGCTAAGCGGATCAATCGCTAAAAGTTTTACGGGTTGAGTCTTGTAAACGCTTTGTTAAACGTGTGTGAGTACGTAAAACTTGTGTTAATGGGGTTGGGTTTCCCCAATCACATAGCGGATTGAGATCCACTAAGTGGTGCTAGTTATATGTGGGAGAAGATGGAAGAGCTAGGGTTAAGGTGATGAGAGAGACATAGAGAGATTATGTAAGTCTTGAGTAGTTTCTTCTCTCTCTCCTTATATGAGAAAACTTTAGGGAGTAAGGGTAGCGATTTGAAAGTACCTCGTAACCATCTATATACTTGTGAATCATGTAACATCCTAATTTTTATAGTCTTTTTGAATATTTTAAAATAAAATTCACCATTTGGATTTTTCTGGAATTAATTAAAGCTTAAAATAAATTTTCTTAATTAAAAGGATTTAATATAATTAAAATAAACACAAACATGTGCTGAAAATATTTTATTTGGATTCCTTGTCTTGCAAGGAATTTTGTAAAAAATTTTGAGAATTGTTTGGGTTTATTTGCTATTTTCTAGAGCTCCTTTTGTTTTATTTGAATTTCTAAAAAAGAAAACCCTTAAATACCGTTAGGAAAAAGTTTCAAAAATTATTTACCCCTCTAATTATCACCATCAATAGTACACAAGTTCTAGACAGCATTTGGACCTATCCAGTCCACTCTACCAAAGTACAAGATTTCTCTCTTATAGGAACTAATTGGACATGTGAGCGTGCATCCATTTTGCATAGGAGACTACCAGATTGGTAGGAGTGAAAATAGATTGAATAGTGCTCAAACCACATTCATATTCATATTTGTAAATAAATATGAATCGAAATATTATCGAATATTGTAACGAATACAAATTTAAATTGAATATCTACTCAATTCAGTCAGATCTGGATATCCTTATTTATGTAGTATAAAGATATTAATGATATTTTATTCTCATAAAATCACGCTTAATTATTCTAATTCATTTACTTCACACCTAAAGAACCACGAATTATGTTCAATTAAAAAAATTACCCGTCTAATTAGTCGTATTGTAATAATATATGCATATTGCTTTGTCGAATACGACTACGGATGGTGCAGATAAAATAATATTTTGAATGTTAAAAGTCCATACCATATTCATATCTATATTTTTTTATGCGAATTCGAGTACGAATAGGATAGAAAATGTTAATCAAATGAGAAAATCTATATTATATTCACTTTCTATCAAATATGATAACTAAATAATATAGATAATTAGTATCCACTTTTCATCCCGATAAACAGAAGAAATGAGCAAAGGGTCCACTATAAAGAAGAATCGCAAATAAACTGTATCGCTCTGCCATTTAGGCAAGAAGCCCATATAAGGTACATGCACAAGGCGGAGCTAGCCCACACTACTTAATTTGTTTTACGCCCTGAGATCATAGTTTTCATGAGCTATATATTGGCCCTATTCTCTTCAATTTATAATTTATAATTTCTTTCAAATAAATAAATAGAACGGTTTCTTATTACAGCCACATCTATATCCATGCACACGCACTGGAGCGATAGTGTAAATAAAAGTTTAGACAAAGAAATGCTAAAATTGACCACCTAAGATACGTGCAGTCAAATTATTATACTTTCAATTTCAAAAAACTATTATAACTTTCGTAATATTGCTGTTTCATTTTTATATAGAAATATACAACAATAGAAATTGGTGGCCAACAAACATTGTGTTTTGGAGAACATATTGATTTTTAAAATGTTGCTCTTTTCTGACTTAAGGGTAGTACATCTTTAAAATTTTGTTATATTTTTTTGTAATATTACAATTTAATTTTTATATAGAAATGTACCACAATAGAAATTAGTGGTCAATGAACGTTGTGTTTTGAAGAATGTATTAATTGTCAAAACATCGCACTTTTGTGGCTTGAGGGTAGGACATCTAATCATTTAGTCCAGCAAAATGCTATAATACATCGCCCAAACTTTTCATGGAAAAGATGGCAGGTACTCTGCGGGTGAAACATTAAAATCTAGCAACTTAATTATCCTTTGCATGTCGAGAAAAGATAAACAAGAGCTGAACAATAGAAACCGAGACCACAATCTGATAATACAAACAAGACAAAACCTACAAACAAGTGCAAATACCCATTAATATGATAGAGAGAAATGAAATACAGCCAGTAGTGGTCCCAAGATTTCCACCATGAGTGTTTGGAGTTAAGAAAAATATTGCTCAATAGGAAAAAAAAGTTATCAGTGGCAAAAATAAAAATACAAATTGTTCCTACTAAAAATATCTCAAAATAATATAGAAAATTACAAAGTAATTAAAAAAGATATTTTTAACTCTGCTGCTCTTCATAAAATCTTAGGGATATTATTTCATTTCATTGTTCCTTAGGATCATATTGCTAACTTCAAATTTTAAAAGTTGAAGGAAATTTTATTTATTATGTAAGTCTAACCAGCATTGTCTCATAAAAATTTTAAATTTACAAACTTCTTTTTCAATTTTGAAGACTATATAATCTACATTTCACAAATACACAATCATTTAATCAACTATTTATGATTTACATATTTCAGGATTGAGAGGAGTAAGAGAACAAACACAACTCACTTGAGGTTGAAACCTTACCACAACGCCTGCTACTCCCTACCTCCCTGCTCACTCATGCCGCTTTGGGCAGTCACTTCGCTTCTAAAGCCACCTACTTGCAATTGCGTTGATGCTTCTTCTTTATTTTCAAATCAACAGATTTCTTTATTATTCAAAACTCTAATATCTAAAATTTAGAATTTGGAATTCACATATGACGATTTTGGCATCGTCGGTGGTGCCTGGCTGTTCCTAGCATGCCCGAACATGTATTATACCTAGTATATACTACATTTTTGATAAAATTTTTAGATGTTCATCTGAAAACCCATAAACCATATAGGGTCCACTCCTGAATACAGTGCATTGGAAGGTGACCCTGCTATAAATAGAACTAGAACATCAGGCGCGCTTCGCGCGCCTTGTCATGACTTCAATTGTAGAAATCAATTCACACTTCAACATAGACACTCCAAGCAAACAAACAATTTAATGAGAGCAACAGTGTAACGGCAGAGAACTAAAGTGAATTATTTGCCTAAATATGTTAGGGTGAAAGAACAGAACGTACCCTTGAAGGCATTAATTTGTGGCCATAACTCCTCGTCCCTTACTCTGTTTATCTTTTTCGAGACCTTAGCAATAACTCGCACAGCTATTCTTATTTTTGTCGACAACTTCCTGACCAAATTTTGGGTCACATCGATCTTGTGAGCTTCAGCACCAGTTTAGCTAGGCAATCAAATACTGGTAAAACTACCAACAACAGGTACATATGTCAACAGATATGCTTGAGATTCATCATTTAGCCATTAGCCAACAATAGAATATACTATATTAGATACCACCAATCCAAGGTAAAAACATACGGGAATAGTATGGATAGAACCTGACATCTTTTAGCTCAGGCATTCGCTGATAACCGTAGCCATTGTGACCAGGCAAACCAAATGTTTTCATCAGGCACAGTTCTGGCAAAAAAAGTTCCAACATTGTGTCAGCAATGTGACAAAGAATCCGTCATCTTGTAAGAACTCAAGATTACCATTCCGCCATCCAATAGAAGAATTCATTGTTCCTATCTGCAAAGGACAACATATTCAGTATATGCATGTTGAAGCTACAGTTTCTACAAAGCTACCCGAACAGTTGTACACAATCCTTGTAATAAAGTGAAGAACTATCGGTTAGCAAAGCAAATATCTATATCCTCTCGAAAGTTTTTTCCCGAAGACAATATGTGATCATCCAAACTACATTTATAATGAGATATGGTACTTCTAATATTATGAAGAAACTCAGATACTCTAGAAGCTATTGCCACGTATGCAAACGACAACAACCTGAAAAACTATAGTTGTACCATTAAAAAGGTGAAAAGTAAGTGCCAAACTAAAGCAGAAGCCACAATTCGGGTAAGAAATGCCACCAGCAGAAATATCCTATTCAGAAGATTAAACTACTCCTACACGATGGACATGACATCTAAAGAAAATGAAGGCATGCGATCAAACAGCAGCCATTTACAAGCGTAAAAAAGATATGCTATGTCAGAGCAGATGCAGATCATGGTATGTTGCTAGATTGTATTACCTATGGTTGGGTACGGCAAGCGCCTATCTCGTCTTTCACACCACGATATTCCATCCATTGCGATGAGAGGTGTTCTGCGGTGGAAGGTTATTTTCCGATGTGAGGCATCTTTGTTGTTTGTGATCTAAAAGACTCTTTTATGCACACAACTCTTTCTTTTTCGGCTTTATTGCATAATAAATACCCCTTTTATTAGACCTGGACCTAATATAATGCTAAAAGCCTAAGAATTCTAGCCACATAACTCTGCAAGAGCCCGATTGACTGCATTCTCGTGCACTAACAAGTAACAACTAATCGATCGGCTACGCAATGAATGCGTGCCTTCAGGACCGTATATTCGTGGATGAATCATCATATGATCCCAACTCCTGATATGCTAGTGCAAGAAAGTGATCTAACAATCTCATTTATACTATAGGAGAAGTAGTGTAAAAGGTAATTTCGGTCCAGCCACTCTTGTTATGTAGTCGCAACAAGGTAATAGTATCCAGCTGCACATTTTCCTCTTCAAAATAATGAGCACCTACGGTGAACATGTAAGTGATATTTATACTATAGAAGTTACTACATATACTTACAATAACACTAAATAACCATGATTCTAGCTTCACTAAGTAAAACAACTAACTCAGTATCTTTCCTTTAACTTCAACAAATTGCAACTCATCACTGAATTCCAAAGTCCAAATCAAACGCCACCGCCATTCTTTGGATGCACAATATTGAATATTATTAAAATCCAAACAAAAGTCATGATTTATAGGTGCAAGATTAAAGAAAACAAGGTAAATTTCTTTAACAATAGAGAGGTGGCAAACATAAGTCGACAACATACCAAAAGTTTTGTGGGCTCAGTCTAACAGTGAGAAATAACTCTTGCCAAACCAAAATCAGCTCTTGGTCCTCTACATCCTTTCCATTGGTACAATAAACGGCACATACCCCTTTTGGATAAGCTTCGCCAACATATTTGGACAATTCAACATCTAAAGCACTCCTGTATCAAATACATGAGATTAAAAGATTATATATTGATTAATATGGAAAATGAAGAAATGAGGAAGAGACAGTAGCAAAGTTAATATACCTGAACTCCTCAATCTATGCTGAAGGAAGCTCCTCGTCTGCAGCCGGCCTCAGTTTTGTACAAGTCTTTGAACATGAAAACAAAACAAATTGAATTACATTT
The DNA here is from genome assembly GCA_036346265.1 of Melocanna baccifera. Lineage (NCBI taxonomy): Eukaryota > Viridiplantae > Streptophyta > Magnoliopsida > Poales > Poaceae > Melocanna > Melocanna baccifera. The sequence continues at coordinate 5,995,369 of CM070703.1, read as the reverse complement.
AACGCAGGAATGTCAATTGACCAAAAACGAAAAGTGAGAAAAAAACAAAAAAGAATCTCACATCTGAGTGCAGGAACTTGGGATTTATCCATAGCCGGTTCCGCCCACCTGCAGACACCACCAAATCGCAGCTAGCTCAGCCTCCTCAACACCCCGCCTCCACCAAAATCAAAGGAAAGCGAAGGAGTAACATGCTATCATGCGCTTATTGATCTTTTATTCTTCATTGTCAAAGATGAAATGGGAAAGATAAAAACATAGCGATGGATGTAAGAACTAACCATTTCTAGTGCTCCCTAATAACTCCACTTAGCACATTGCAATAATGAAGGCCTTGGCAAGTATCGTGAAGCTCGACAAAGTCTACAAGAGGATTGTCCTCCAATACAAAGTGCAAGTTGTACCCTCAAGATCCCAATTGGTTACTGATGTGAGCCACACCCAAGAACATTTTGAATCCAAGTGTTTTGAAAAGGAACAAATGTACACTGTTAGACCATAAACCCATAGATGGCAAAAATAGAGGGGATACTGCAAGTGCAAAAACATCAAGTAGCCAATAGGTTCGACATGTTCTAGGAAGCAAATGATAGTAATGAACCATTTGGAAAAATGGCAATTAGTCATGGGATCTTGATTAACCAACAAGCATAAGAAAATGGGTTCTATAGCTACAAAATCTGCAGAGGAAATGAAGGCATGCCATGCCATCAATAGTATCATCACTGTAGAAGCAAAGAATGCTATAAATGCATAAAAGTATTACAGAATCTAATAAATACTGGAATTTACTATTTTATAGTGGCAAAAATAACTGCAGTGTATACTTCAATTTTAAGCAAGTGAAGAACTCATGCATTGGTTATAAGTTATAACAAAAAAAAAAGTACAGGTATTAAGCATACATAAAATGTACCACCAAGTCTAGGAAATATGGATAACGACAGTAGGATCAACAACTATGTAATTTTGAGGACGAATTATGTTTTCTGCTAAATCTGAACCAAATAATAGCTAGTTTAACTAAAGACCTTTGCAATAACATCGCAGCTCCTTGAAGTCAACACACATTGGTACATTTGACTTGGCTAAGAAATCATCAACCAAGTGGAGAGTACAAGCCCGACTCTGCTGAATAGTTCGCCCTTGCAAAAGCAAGTGCTTCTCTGGAGGGAAAGTCTGTCTAGAAGACAAGAGTTGGTCGTGGCTCAAGTCTGCTGCTGATGATGATGATACATCCGACATGAATATATCTCGAGTTAGGATCAATGACAAGAGATTTCCTTTTCTTTGTTTGAGCAAACCAAACTTCACATGCATGACACATCTCATACCTCTTTCAATTCTGTTATGTCTTGATGCTCGCTTGTAGATCGCACAATCCTTCCAGAACTGCTGCATTGCGCTTTATCACCCTCTATTTTCTATTATGAATCCAAATAAATCCAAATATTTCACACTATTATCATTAACTCACAAATCACCAAGAGTACATCAAACGCATGAGATAAATCCAAATATAAGCGGCGAGCAATCGATTCTTACTCTGGATGCCGGAGAAGGCGGCGCGACCTCGTCTCCGGTGGCGGGGACTGAACACCACCAGATGCTCGTCCTCCGTCGCCTCGGCGCGGGGCCGCCTCGCCCTCGTGAGCGACCTCCTCCCGGTCCTCGCCGTCCCGGCCAGCGCGCGGGAGTCCCAGACGCAGCCGGCGCGATGGCGAGGGCGGCGCGGCGAGGTGGCGCGCAGACCGGCCCGGCGCGGTGCGCAGCGGCCTCCTCCACGGGGACGCGGCGGAGGTGGAGGCGCCGCCGCTGCCGAGGGCCGACGAGGAGCTCCTTTATACAATGGCGCTCCTCCGAGGGGGGAGGGGGGAGGCGGCGGGGGAGCGGGGGAGGAGGGGGAGGGGGAGGCGGCGGGGGAGCGGGGGAGGAGGGGGAGCGGCGGGGGAGGGGGCGCCGGGGGAGGAGGGGGGGGGGAGGCGCCGGGAGGGGAGGAGGGGAGGCGGCGGGAGCGGGGGAGGAGGGATAGGGGGTGGCGGCGGGGGACGAGGAGGCGGCGGGGGAGCAGGGGAGGAGGGGGACCGGGGGAGGGGGGAGGCGGCGGGGGAGGAGGGAGGGGATGCACAGCACGGGTGAGGGCCGTGAGGCGCAGCGCAGGGGGAAGGACTGAAGGAGGGAGGCGGGGAGCGGGCTGCGGGCGTGCGCCTCGCCACGCGTCGACGCGCCAAGAGCTCGCGCTCGCGTGGAGCTCTCTGGTGCGAGCAAACCCACTCGGGTTTTAATAACTCCGACTAGAAAACACGTGCGTAAAACAAGCCCCTCGTTCCCTGAGGCCTCATAGCAATTCAAACCGCCTTGACCCCACGTGTCAGCCACCGCGCTGCGCTGCCCTGGCCTTCAAATGCCTCGCCACCCCCTCCTCCTTTCCCTCCGTTACATGCATCCACGAGCTCACCCACCCTCCTCCTCCCTTTTCGTTTCTACAGGCCCGCTCTATTGGGCGAGCCAAATCCGATGGCCATCGAGATGGAGCTCTCCGCGGAGGGGAGCGGCGGCGGCGGCGGCAAGCCCCCACGAGCACCGCAGATCAGCCTGGTGAGCCTGTTCCTCTCGTGCATGGTTGCCGGCGGCGTGCAGTACGGCTGGGCGCTGCAGCTCTCCCTCCTCACCCCCTATGTCCAGGTTCGTATACGCATACACGTGTGCACGTACGTTATATACGTTTCTAGCTATATGTGGCCTGGTGTGTACATGTCTGTTATTTTCCCCAAGAGCCTTTTTATTCTGATTCTGTTCTTTTGTTTCTTTATGGTGTGGAGATATTACTGTTGCAATAAGAACTAGTCTTTTGTATGAAGACATTTAAGAGTGTTGAGCATGTCAATTTTGTTTGGGTGAATTTTGGAGAAACTCATATAGTGTGCCAGATATCTTTTTTTTTGCCAAATTTCCTCTTTGATATGTATTTTGGATATTTTTTCGCATTCTTGAATTCCAGATTTGAGTTCTTGCCACCAATATTGGGCCTATATTATCGCATTTTTAATCAATTTTGGGAGTAGTTTCATTTATTTGAGGCGCTTATTGTGCAAAAGGTTATATAGTTTTTGTACGGATAAACATGTCATTTATTTCATGAGAAGTTATTTACCACTGTTTCAGAAAAAAGAAGTTATTTATTACAGTTTAGATAAGATTGTTTTTATCCATGAACTAATTCCCTTCATATATTAATTTGGTACTGTGATATATCTTGGTAATCAATGCGAGGATTTTTTTTTTTTGTAAATGTTGTTTAACATGGATGAAATAGTGATACAAATCAATTTTAATTAAGGAGTATATAGACTGCATGGTATTGGATTGTAAGTTTGTGAGTAATTGAGTGACACAAATTGTTTCATTCTCTGCTGACTGAAGAATGGCGCTAGATAACAAGGTAACCTTGGACAAATGACATTTTTTTGGTCAATTCCAAAGAAATGACTAAATCCAACAAATGGTAAATTCCAAATAAAGATAACAAGTAACCGATGGTCTAACCTCCCTGGCAGAACTGTAGCCTTTATGATGGACAACAATTTCACAATTGAATCTTATCCAAGGGAAATTTTGTTTGCATTGAATTTTTTATATGCCAGAAAACTAAACTAGCTTCATACCAGCATTAGCATACATGCATGGATTTCACTAACTTAAATCTGAGTTTTACCTTTGTTTGGAACAGACATTGGGGATTCCTCATGCTCTTACTTCAGTTATGTGGCTCTGTGGCCCTATTGCTGGCTTAATTGTAAGTAACTACGACTGACTCTAAAGAAGTTCTTTCATGATCTTCGAGATAAAACTGCAAAGATCCAAGAACAGAGACAATGGTTAAGGGCAAACCATTATAAATGTGCATCAAACTATAGAAGTGATTTGTATTTTTTTTACTTGTTCATAGAAATGTGATACTTAAATAGTACATTCATGACATGCAGGTGCAACCCTGCGTTGGTCTCTACAGTGACAAGTGCACTTCCAAGCTCGGAAGGCGAAGGCCGTTTATCCTTTCAGGCTGCATCATCATCTGTTTGTCTGTGAGAACTAATTAATTAGTTAATTAATCACCTCTTGCCAACACTGAATGACATGTGGGCCCCCTGAATTTCCGTCTCATGCGGTCCCAGCTAAATTATCTGATGTTTCCTGATCAAAAGAGCTAAATGACTCGTGTGCTCCACAGGTTATAGTCATTGGGTTCTCGTCAGACATAGGGTATGCTCTTGGTGACACAACAGAAGACTGCAAGTAAGCTGCTCATATTGCATAGTATCCATTTGTTCTTAATAATTCAGAAAGCTGAAGCTAGCCATCGACCTGAAATCTGATGCCGAGATTACTCCAGGGTTTACACGGGGCCTCGGTACCATGCTGCCGCGGCGTTCATCTTGGGGTTCTGGCTGCTTGACTTCTCCAACAACACCGTGCAAGTGAGTGCAGTGGTTTTCAGTAGTTTCAGTGCCCTGTGACTGACAACTCTCTTGACTTGTGCGCGTACGCATGCAATGTGTGTTTCTCTAGGGTCCAGCACGCGCTTTAATGGCAGATTTATCAGGTGATGAGTTCTTTCATGTACAGGCTAGTTTCTTGGTTGATTTGATCGTCAGTTCTTGGTTTCTGAATTCTGAAACCTGTGCCTGGATGGGCAGGTAGCCATGGCCCCAGTGCAGCCAACGCGATCTTCTGCTCTTGGATGGCATTGGGGAACATCCTGGGATACTCCTCTGGCTCCACAAATAACTGGCACAAGTGAGTCTCATCTGATCATGATCAGTATACATACCTTAGTGCAAATTACTAACGATGAGAAGGCTATTTTTACTGGATACTAGTACATGAATCTGCTGCCGAGCTTGTCAGTTTGATGCATACATAGGTGGTTCCCCTTCCTCCAGTCAAGGGCGTGCTGCGAAGCCTGCGCGAATCTCAAGGCCGCGTTCTTGGTGGCAGTGGTAAGCTGCAATATAAGCATCCTGTCTAATTAACTCTGAATTGTATGCATGGCTCCTGGTTGACCTTGGGTTGATGGACATTCTCTGTGCGTATGATTTTCAGATATTCCTGGGCTTGTCGACGATGGTGACGATGATCTTCGCCAAGGAGGCGCCGCTGGACCCTGCTGCCGCGAAGCAGAGCGAGGGGGAGCCGACGGGGCCGCTGGCCGTGTTCAAGGGCATGAAGAACCTGCCGGCCGGGATGCCGTCCGTCCTCATCGTCACCGGCCTCACATGGGTACGCACGCTACATATGCAATGTGCAATTCAGTACTAGTGGAGCAGTAGCGGGGTGTTCGTATTAGCTTCTTTGATGATTTTTAGTTGAAAATAAGTAGCAGGGACTTTTAGAAAGAGGAAATAAGCAGTGAAAAAAAGTCAAACTGTCAGGGATCAAAATCTTTCCTGGTAACCGGGTTTCTCAGTTGGGGCCGGTTACAGTGTTTCAAATCAGTATTCAAATTAGTGTTTCAAATTTGAGAGTTCACTAAATTGTATCTGCATTTCGTCGTATTTCCCGTGCTTTTCAATATCTAGTTCATACCCACCGTTTTGTGTAACTTTTTCACTGAACTTCGAAGTTTTCACAAGTTTCCAAATTTGAAATTTTGATCGGTTGCCGGGCCGAGATTTCCGGTTACCGCGGGTTTTGTTTTTTCCAACCGAGATTTCAATCCCTGGTAGTAGTACTAGCAGTCGAGCGAGGTAATTGACGGTTCTGCCCCTTGTGACACATCGCCGCGTGCATGCAGCTGTCGTGGTTCCCGTTCATCCTCTTCGACACCGACTGGATGGGCCGCGAGATTTACCACGGCAGGCCGGATGGGAGCCCCGCCGAGGTCACCGCCTTCCAGGAGGGCGTCCGGCAAGGCGCCTTCGGCCTTCTGCTCAACTCGGTCGTCCTCGGGATCAGCTCGTTCCTCATCGAGCCCATGTGCCGGAAGCTGGGCGCGCGGACCGTGTGGGTGATGAGCAGCGTCATCGTCTGCATCGTCATGGCCACGGTGTCCGTCCTCAGCGCGTGGTCGCTCGGAGACTTCGGCGGCTCGGTGCAGGACGTCGCCGCCACCGAGAAGGGCCTCAAGGGCGCGGCTCTCGCCCTCTTCGTCTTCCTCGGCTTCCCCTTCGCGGTGAGCATCGCCATCGTCATGCATAGCCTAGACTTGATCTTGTCTCTGATGGCTCGTTTTGCGTGCAATGCTTCAGGTTCTGTGCAGCGTTCCGTTCGCCGTGACGGCGCAGCTGGCGGCGAGCAAAGGCGGCGGGCAAGGTGAGCTGCTCTGAACACTGAAGTTCATAGTCGGTGTCCAATGAACTGACGGCGAGAGCGATTTGTGTGGCAGGGCTGTGCACGGGGGTCCTGAACATCGCTATCGTGGTGCCCCAGATGGTCATCGCCATCGGCGCCGGGCCGTGGGACGCGCTGTTCGGGAAGGGGAACATCCCGGCGTTCGCCGCCGCCTCGGCGTTCGCGTTCACCGCGGCCGTCGCCGGCGTGATGATGCTGCCTAAGATGTCCAGGAGCAATTTCCGGTCCGTCAGCATGGGCGGCGGCCACTGATCATGGGTGCTGGCAAGCTGAAAATATGATATGACAATAATAATTCCTCTGCAGAATCTGATATATCCCTCTGATTAATTAGTAGCTGACTCTTAAGTTAATCTCCGTTATCAGATAACTTTTTGTGCTTTGTGTTTGAGACAGAAATACCCTTTTACATTATGTTCATTATGCGACTTCATTTGCATCATGTCACTAGCTATAGAGCTAGCTAATAAGGCTATTAGTGAGAAGTGGGAAGCATATGTTAGTTCTTTTTTTTTTGAAATAAGAGGAAAGGATCCTACTGAAGAAATTAATTAAAGCAAATAAAGTTTACATGCAAAATTACAAAAGAAAACAGACAAACACAAAAAAAAAAGGAAAAATCAGTCACTATTGAACCAATCCATGATGAAAGGTTTATAAATAGTTTTTGTCATATGGATAACCATGGCAAATTCATGTTTGAAAATATTCCTTCATCCTGTGAAATATGGGACGATTTGTTGAAAAATCTTATTGTTCCTTATTTTCCAAATTGCCCATACAAACAGAATTATAATCTCCACAAAGAAAGGTTGAGCAGTATTTTGTTGAAGTTCCAGGATGGATTCATGAACCGAAATGCCCTGAGTTCTTGAAGAACATATATAATCCCAGCATGGTTGTACAAATGGACAACTCCAAAAAAGATGATATATATTCTCCTCATTCTGTTGATCACACAATATGCAATTGTAATCACCTAGTCTGAAGTTTTTTTTGCGTAATAAATTTCTTGTGTTCAGTCTGTCTTTGATTAGTAGCCAGAAAAAAATCTAGTGCCTTAGTTGACAAGTGCTTTTCTAAAGCCAACCGTAATATGGTGGAGCTGAGTATGACCTATAAGCAGGGATAATTTTACCGGTCGATTTTCGGCCGAAAATCCCGATTTTCGGTTTTACCGGTGACCCCCGGTAAAATCTCAAACCGGTTCCGAAAAATTTATTTTGCATGAATTTTGTCAAATTTAGAATGAATTTTTGTCGAAATTACTTTCAAAATTTTCAGCCGATATTTTCGGCTGATTTTCGGCGATAATCGGCCGGTTTGTATTTGAATTTCAAATTTTATTTGAATTTTTCAGTCCGAATTTCTCCGAAAAAAACCGATAATCCCGATAATCGGTCTTATCGGTCCCCTCCGGTAAAATATTGAAACCGATAATCTTAACCCTGCCTATAAGGAACTTGTAAGCCTTTACCGATGAATATTGTCCATTATTCCAAATGTAAGTCCAAATATCATCATCTGTAGATAACTGAGTATGATGTACCAAATGTTGAACTTCTAAGAACTGTTCATAAGCCTGATGAGAGAATGGCAAATGAAATAAATTTTGAAAATTATCCATTACAGAAGTGAAGCCACTGTACACTTATCATTCTTGACAAAAGAGAATAATTCACGTTTCTGAATTGAGAAAAGATGACCATTCCATAAATCTTTTCAAAAGAATGTCGTATTTCCTTTACTAATTGTGCATGAAACCATTCCTTTATAGAGATCTAGCAATTTAAGGATATCTCTCCACCAGAACGATCCATCAGAGCTGCGATTAAGTAATCTATCATTGTTGTAATATACTTCCCAAAGTTGCTTGACCCAGGGCAAGTCAGCGTGAGTAAAGAACTTATCCAGATTTATAAAAAGGAGAACAGAATTTTGGACCGCCAAATTTTTAACCCCTAGCCCACCTTGATTCTTAGGCTTACATACCTCATTCCAAGCCACCAAAGACCGCCCTTTGTTATCCACATGTGAGCCTATTCATATGCAGTGTCTCCTAAACTTATCAATTTGTGCAATAACACTTTGTGATAATTAAAGAGTACACATGTAAAAGGTTGGTAGTTGTGATAGAACATAATTAACCATCGTCAGTCGCCCCCCATAAGATAAAAATGAAGCTGAGCATGCTAGTCTTCTTTCAACTCTATGAACCATAGGGAAAAAGTCTACCACTTTCGGCTTAGTAAGTCCCAAAAATAATTTCAAATAGGTGAAAGGGAAAGATGCACTTTGACACCACCAGTGTCTAAGTCAAGATTTCCATCTTTTCAGTATTAACATTAATTGGAACAATGAAAAATTTGTGATAATTCACCTTAAGACCAGTGGAGTCTACAAAGGAGTTTAGGAGAATTTTCAAAGGGAACAATTGTTTTGCACATGCAGGCATAACAATAAGAGTATCGTCAACATATTGGACCACTGGGAAATCATGACTGCTCCCAAAGGATAAAAGTGTAGAAATGAGTTGGAAATCCATCTCTTTGTTTAAAATGGACTGTAGTAAATCTGCTGCTATTACAAATAATGAAGGAGATAGTGGATCACCCTATCTAACCCCTCATTTGCAGGGAAAGAATTTCCCTGGCACACTATTAAGCAAAACAGATGACTAGCGTGTTTTCAGGATTATCCTCATCCATTCAATTTATTTTGTGCCAAAACCCTTGTGAGACATAATATATAGAATAACATGGTGTTCAAATGTTGGTGATTAATTTGAGAACTCTTGTTTGTTTTATGTATACATTTGGAGAATTGAATGAATTTTGGAGCATGCATGCTCATGGGCTTTCATGTAAATCATGCTAATGTTGCTCCTGGCCTCTGTTTACGTAGCTGGAGGTAAAATGAAGTGGGATTCAATTTAGACCTTAATTAGATGCCCTATCCCCTTGATCCAAACATTCCATCAATAATAAACCAAATAAATTAGACTGCAAATACTAGACATAAACAAATATTTTCTTTTTTTTCAAAGTGAAATACATAATGGCAAGACAATGATGGATACTGACCAGTGTGACCTTTGCAAGAAGCCGAAGGGGACGAGCACGATGTGTTAATTTGGGCCAAGCCTTCCCAAGAAAAAAAAGATGTTTTGGGCCAAGAAAAATGCTGGCACAAATTGGCCCCAGAGGCAAAGGTGATGGCTAGATAAGTGAAGTGAAAGTTGCCCTCTATGTGCTTGACCATGATATCTGGCTCAGCAATGTCTCTGCTACTTAAAGAGCGAGTTGATGGTGGTGGTTATCTACTCCTCCCAACTCCCTCTTATGCCTACCTAAAATATCTCTAACAAAAACATAAAAAAACAATCTAACTAAAAACAAATTCCATCACCTAAAAATTCTCTAAGAAGGAATAAAACAATAGAGCTCTATCAAGTGCACAGTAGAGCCGAGGGCGAGGAGCCACGACGTGGCCGAGTGCATGGCTGGGCAGGCTGGTCTCGATAATATTGACTCAACATTCTAGGATAATATTATTTGTTTAATCGTAGCAAAACACGGATACTGGACTAGTATATTCTAAAAAGACAAGTTACAACTCTAGCTAATCTAAACGCCCTACCTTGAGATCAATGTGTCCTTCGGGGTCTAACTGAGGCATACAAAGTTAGCAACTAATTGTAGTCGAAGAGGATCTTATACATAAGAGGGGCAAATACATTTTAAACTAGCTAAGTTGAAAAATCATGTCTAGAAGTTTAAAATGTTCTACAGAAAACCTACCAACTAGATATAGAGGAGCGAATGGTGCATATATCCAATCCAGGATCCATGGCGAAGGATCCAGGGTGAAGGAGGTGCATGATGACAATGAGAGATGGATCTCCCTCCCTCTCTCTCTCTCTCTCTCCCTCTCTCTCTTCCTCCAACTAGTATAACAAAGCCATGTGCTCACCTTTCACAAAGGCCAACTAGCTAGGGCCAGGGCCACCAGTCCAGCACTTGACTTAGCTTGCATCAGCCACATGAGCTCGTGCAGCTCGATCGAATAGCTGATTGCCTAGGAAATGTGCAGAACTGGGGTTACACCCTGCAGGTGCACCGATCATGATTCAGGCATGTACATATGTTGGAAAAAGTGTGATGACATGTGATAAGGATGATTGCTCTCTTCATATTTGGAGGCATCCATACCCAAGGGCATATCCAATGCATCCTATCATTAAGTGCACCCGTGTATCCTCTTAGAAATACGATGCAAATAATCATGAAATTTTTTTAAAATAGTTAGTTAGATCGTTCATGATGCAATTAAGGATCCTGCAAATGTTCAACTGAAAACACAATGTATGTTGGTAGAAACCCCTAAAAAAAGCAAAATTTAGTGCATAGTAGCTTTATATTTGTCTCTTTTTTCCTTTTTATTTTTGGATTTCCTTTTCTGATGGATTTATCTTTTTTGTTTCTCCATGCATAGATCGAATTTAGATTTGAATTTTTGTGGCACACAATAGATTTATTTCGTTTCAGTATTGTCAAAAAAAATTATAATTATTTGTGCCGTGTTTCAAAAAGGGTGCATGAGAGCGCACATAAGTGTGGAAACATGAGATGCACAAGACATGCCCTCTTCCATACCTCCCCCTCTCCCTCTCTATTTAAGGGGGTGTTCGTATAAGGTAATATAAATACTTGACTTCTTAAAGTGTTTTCTTCACTCCTCTCGCTCCGAGAATATGGCGGGGGGTCACAGGCGTATTACATACCCACTCCTCTCGCTCCCCTCTCATGCACGCATTTCTCCCTTATTTTTCTCACCATTCGTTATTTTCTTCTAAAAGACACTTCTTTCAATCAAAAACTATTAGCCGCAGCCAATACAGACACTCCTAAGTTGCTCATCTTGAGAGATGTGTAATGTTGATTTCACATGATGTTGCAATCAAACCCTGGATAAGCCAAACTCTGTAATTTGACCATTTGAGTGCAAGGAAAGAACTTTCCAAATTAATTGAGTTGTGTACTAGCTAGCTAGACATGACACTACATAGTTGGAACCAATCAATTATTTGCGTGCATGGATTGTACTTGTCTTTTCACCACGCAGCATCTTGGCCCCATTTAGAACAATAAATTACCATTTTATACGGGGAGCTAAAATGAAGGTACAATTTGTCAAGTGATGAGCAGAACATGTGCATGGGCTAATCATTTTTCAGATTCAAATAAATATGTTCCATGGAATTATTACATGTAAATGTAGGCCAGATGGGGCTACAAACTACTAGGTTTTAGTTTCATCATGTATACTTGTTTTTAAGAAAAAAAAGGAACCTGAAAAATGTTCTGAAAAAGTGGGCAACAATGAGGGTAGATACTCTGCATGCATGATGAAAAATAAAGTTGGAAATGTAGAGCTTGCTGTGGTCCTACTCATCTTGGCAGTTAGGTTTGGGGTGTATATATGGTCCTTCAATTTGTAGTACGCTGCATGCACTTGTGCCCCCATTGGCTGCAAGTTTGAAAATAGGAAAAGGGGCTGCATTGAGTGGGTCTGGGCTGGTTTTTAGATTTTTGAGCCGAAGAAACTGCTATTTTTAGAAATCCCCTAAACCTAGTTGATGCCAAGAAAACCATACTTTTGACCTCCCGTGTATTTAAATATTTATCCCTCTTGATAAGTTTACTACATGTTCAATAATAAATAGGTTTCCATGCGCCGAGATTCTCTATATTATATATATATATATATATATATATATATATATCATTAGACAAGTTAGAACGAAAGAAGGAGGCTCTGCGTTTAAAAAGAAATATTGGAAAAACTGAAATCCCTGACTTTTCAAATATTTTGATAGCCCTATTCTTTCTTTTTTTAACTTCTCTTGAGAAAAATGGATGTGGTAATGTGTAAACGAATTATGGATAGACCCTAATTCTATCCATAACATCTTTTCAACATCTTGCATCATTTTACTAACGGAAGCGTCGTGGGGTAGGAGCCCATTCGAGCAAAACTCAATTCTAACCTTCACCTTAGAGCTAACTCGAGCCCTATCGATCGGAGCGCATGAGTTTCAGAATGATTTTGCAAGAAATTCACACAAAAAAATAGTATAACTTCCACGTAATCTCTATATAGTTCATGTATTCCAAGTATGGCTCCAATACAAAGATCACCTAGAAAAATTAAAAAAAAACATTGAATCGTCCATCCTTTTAACTACGACTTACTAGTGCAGTAAATAATAACTATTAAAAATCGAAATAAAAAAAAACAGCGAGGCCTATGTGCGATCTCCACCGCTCCACGTAGCAAGGGGTGGACGGTGGGGGCCACGGACTGGAGCCAGGCGCATGATACCTGTACCTGAGTTAGGTGGCAATCCCTGCACCGCCATAGGACCCCGCTCCCATCCTCCCCTAGATTCCTTCAGCTTTCCTCCTCTTAAAAAAAACATCAAATGGACAGACCCCTCCCTCTCTTTTTTTTTTAGAAAAAAAAATTCTATTCCTTATTTTCTCTGTGCGATTCTCTCTCTGGCCAGCTCATTCCTCCAATTCCCCCTTGAACCTCGCTCCCCTTCCAACATCTTGCGTGTTCCAGAGTCCCCAGAGGAAAAAGAAGAAGTATTTATCTACATACGTATCACGCTTTTCAAACAAGCCCTAATTAAGACTTCAAAATAGTCGTTATAAAATGTTTTCTTTTTTTTACAAATTAAACTCGTATGTAATTATCAATCTGAGGTTTTTTTTAATGGAATGCGTTAAACCGAGTGATATGTCAAGTGGGTAGGAGAATGAACTTGCAAGCTTCTTCCTCCCTCAGCCGCAGCCGGATGGCGCATACACAAAAATATTCGCAAGTGTAGGCGCCAACAACTGAACACATGCAAGAATCTCCGAGCACACCTTTGGAAGGATCACGGGGCATTAGTTTAAGCTCCTCCAGATTTAAGCAAGAAGATGATCGAGGATTTTAAATTGCAGGTTCTTCAGGACTTAGGATAGTTATTAATTAACAGCTAATCATAGGGCTCTCAAGAAAGGCCCTGTTCCCGAGAAGAATGATAAGCATTTCAGCGACCTCCTTATCATGTATGATTGTGTCATCGTCGTCGTCAATGGTGCAGTGGTAATCATCCGAGTTTGGAACACTCCTGTGGTATGGTCGGTGCTGATGGATTTACTCTGGCAGAGAATGACCAGGACTAGTATTTATAAATCATGCACTAGTGCACATGTTCTGCCTTGTCATTTCTATGGACCTGTTGGTGAAATTTAATTATTAACCATAATGAAAGTATGAGTACTCAATAAATTTTTTTGTGTTTTTCTATATTCCAACATTTGTTGTAGGTATTGGTGTTGTTGCTATATATCTCTGTTTTTGTAGTAGTACAGAAAAAATTTACCATCTCACCCCAAATCTAAAAATATTACAAGTGGTATCAACTTAGTACTCTCTACTTTGAAAACACATGCCTGCTAACTTCAATCTAGAACTGTTCTTATGACTCTGCTTTGTGAAAAAAAAGACACTTATGAAGATAGTTCGCTTTTCCTTTCCCTAAAAAGATAAAATTGATTTTTCTTTTTAGGGTTGACATGATAATTTGTCTCCTAAGGAGCTATATATGTCATTAATGGGAGAGGAACCAATCTCCAAGTGGACACCTTTTTTCTCTTTTCGCCCTGATATTTTGAGATTACTAATCACTCCTCTATGCAGCAATAATTCCTGCAAGATAAACAGAAGTGTAAAAAAAAGACATCCATCTAGTTCTTTTTAGCTTATAACTTTCTTTGAACAAACAAACGGGACGGTTTCTCCGCCACTGTTTTGAAGCAATCTATCGAGATAATCTTTTCGAAACAACTTATCGGCTTATTATCATTGGATTCATTCATATAAACACCTACGTTAGAACCAAAAATCATAAAACATAACCGAAAAGAACCTATCTATGAGCAGATCCTCGGCATCAAGCTCGAGTTACGTCAATGTGATTCGAACGAAGCATGGGACAACATATTTTGGGGGTGATCGGAATAGCGATGGCTTTTGGCTTTTAGCTGAAAAAACACTGTAGCTGAGTTAATAGATAGTGTAGTGAACAGTGAAAAAAAAGCTGAAGCTAGAAGCTAAAGCTGAAAAAAACCGAAACGATCAGGGCCTTTGTTAGGTGAATTAGCCATTACTCGCAAAGCGCAAGATATACATTTGCAAGATATGTACCAAGGTAAGATTATTATTATTTTTTTGAATTGCCGCGCAGTGAGTTGGCGTGGCCGTCAGGATCAAGAACAAGAATTAAAAAGGGAGGCAAGTACTGTTGGAACTCTCACTTCGCTGTATACACTCGTAGTGCTGAAATCGTAGTACAACAGCAGTCGTGGTTTGGTACACAGTAGCCGAAATTCTCAAATAAAATTGGAATTTGAAACTAATTTCGGCCGAAATCGCCGATGATTGGTTGGAACTATCAACCGAAATTTTCGAAAATAAATTTTGTAAATAATTTCTTTTGTGTTTAGTAAAATTAATTATAAAACAAGTTTTTAGGAACCGATTTACAATTTCGATACGGACAATATTTCGATAATCGGTCAGTTATTAGAACTGTAGCATCATCACGGTGCATCTTCACTTCCGTTCTCCAAGAAATTGGGTGACTTTTGACACTGGCATCGCCAAGAATCTTACCCCAATATATTTTCTCACCCAACTATTAGAATGAGAGTATGACATTATGTTAACAACTTGACTTTGCTCATGTTGCACAACTTTAATAACTCATGCTTTTTTTTAAAAAAAAAGATTATTTCTTTCCAATTTTTCATACCTACAGGCTATATTCCTTTATTATTCATATCTTTTTCTAACAAAGAAAATAACCTATCATATATACTCTCCCCGTGCTCCTCTAGCTTCTGCTCCGCCATTGATGAAGCCAATGGCCTCCCCCTTCTTCCCCCCAAACTTCCTCCTCCAAATGCAGCAACCCTTCCCTCACCACCTTCCCCAGCAAGACCACCACGGCCATGGCCATCAGGCCCACCACCACCCGCACGAGCACCACCTCCTCCCTCCCCCTCCTCCCGCCCAGCTCAACCCCTTCCTCCAAGACTTCGGCAGCACGGGCGCCATGGCGCCGCCGCCAATGCTGGGCGGCGGGAAGCGCCCGCCGCCGCCGATGTACCCCGACGGCGACGACGACGCGAGCAACCACCACCAGCACGAGCTGGCAGGGCAGGCGGAGCAGCTGCAGGACGGGGCGGCGGCCTCGGACGACGAGGAGGGCTCCGCGGCAGGGTGCGGCGGAGCGGAGAAGAAGCGGCGGCTGAGCGTGGAGCAGGTGCGGACGCTGGAGAAGAACTTCGAGCGCGGGAACAAGCTGGAGCCGGAGCGGAAGCTCCAGCTGGCGCGCTCGCTGGGGCTGCAGCCGCGGCAGGTGGCCATCTGGTTCCAGAACCGCCGCGCCCGGTGGAAGACGAAGCAGCTCGAGAAGGACTACGACGCCCTCCGCCGCCAGCTCGACGCCGCCCGCGCCGAGAACGACGCCCTCCTCGCCCACAACAACAAGCTCCAGGCCGAGGTACCCACCCATGTCCATCATCTCTCGCCATGCACGCACGCGCGCATCTACCACAAACCGGCAAGATCCAGATCATCTAGGTCGATCCTAGCTTCTTGGATCGTGATTAGTAGCTTACTTTGCATTCCAAGATTGGTTCTTGGAATTAATCTTAGTCGTTCTTGGTGCTAGCTTAATGATTGAGGTGGTGGATAGTTACCAGTATCTAGCTAGTTGATGGTAGGATCCATGTGGGTTTCAGCGTCTGCAGAAAGTATGTGTCGGGATCGGTGCCGGCCATATGAGCACTGCGCCTCTCTCTCCGCATGATTAGCCATTCCATCTGCCAATCTCCATCGATCTCCCTGCTCGGCCACTCATGGCTCGCGTCTCTTTTTTTTCGCTCGGTGCATGCAGATTGTGGCGCTCAAGGGAGGAGGGGGGAGGCAGGAGGCGGCGTCGGAGCTGATCAACCTCAACGTCAAGGAGACGGAGGCGTCGTGCAGCAACCGCAGCGACAACAGCTCCGAGATCAACCCAGCCGCGGTTGAGAGTCCCATGAACCGCGGCGGCGCCATCCCGTTCTACGCCTCCGTTGGCCGCCCGGGCCCCGGCGTCGACATCGACCAGCTGCTGCACAGCCACTCCTCGTCCCCGGCGGTGGCGCCGCCGCCCAAGATGGAGCTCGGGAGTGGCAATGGCGGCAACGCGGACACGGCCGCCACAGCCACCAACTTCGGCAGCCTGCTCTGCGGCGCCGTCGACGAGCCGCCGCCGTTCTGGCCGTGGGCCGACGGCCACCACCACTTCCACTAATCGTCCGCGTGCATGCATGCACATTAATTATGATCTTGCACAGTGGCTGTGCATTTCTTGGCATTGAGGCCGGATCGAGGAGATCAGACTACAAGATGATGAGTTAATCCTGGACAGATTAGAAGACGATCGATCAGTTTCGGAGTTAAACTTGTGTGTGCATGATGGACGAGAGAATTAAGAACTATATATGTGAGGTGATATGTATGATCCAATTTCAGTTAAGGAGATGAAGAATAAGTACTAAGAGTGATTGGGTATGTTGGATCAATGTATGTAGATTTTGGGGTTGAGTAGCAAGTATTTTTTTTTCCTCCTTTTATTCTTTCTACCTTAATCACTGTTATTTTGTTGTTTCATATAGGCATTAAATTTGTGAGGCGGTGTTGTTGTTATGTATAGGATTATATTGTAGTATCAAGTATGGTACTTAAATTAATCTTGTCTTCAATTTGTGTGGATCTACTGTGAAATTGACATACATAAGTAATAATATCTCTGGTCGTAAGAATGGCTAATATTCTTCTTTTTTAGTGGATCGGTCATTGTGGATCAGAGCTAGCTAGCTAGCTCGATCGATATATTGTACTGTGGTAGTGTGGTGTGCGGTTGGTGTTTGGCATGTGGACCTGATCTTAGAGCCTACGAAACAGACAGCTTGCACAGACAGGTTGTTGTGTTGTGGCCATTTAATCTATCAAATTCTTGTTATGAAATAAATCATTTTTGGGTACTCATTAATCAGCTAGCGAGAGAAATATATAAGAAATGTACATAGTTTCTTTTCAAGCTAGATATTTCCCCAACACCATTTTTTTAGGCAGTGCTCATGTTGGCTGCGCGTTGGGCTTCTGCGACAGCGTTGAGCTTCTTCTTCACTGTTGCAATTTTTGTTTTTTCTATTTTTTTTGGGTTTTTTTCCTTTTTTCTGTATTCCTTTATATTGTTCGTGACGAGCTAACATGTTTTTTTAATTTTAATTTTTTAAAATTTAATTATGATAAATAAGTCAATTTAGCTACAGTAAAAAAGCTATAAGCCACCGCTATTCTAAACACCCCCTTACAAATGCATTTTATTACTAGTAGATGAAACACTTGTTAGTTTAGAATTAATTAATTTTCGTTAAAACTTCATGAAAAAGCAGGTTCATGGTTGGTTAAAATAGTGGAAGGGAATGTCGAGGCCTACAAAAACATGCTCATGTCGAATACAGTGTTCCCCTCTCACCTGCCACTATCAGTCGTACATTGGCTCTCGTCACCCATCTACCCCTCATTCTTTTTTACTTTCAAGAACTTGTGCTATCAAATTTTTTAAAATTTAATCATCAATAAATTTAAAACTATTTAGATTAGCTATATAAAAATCATATCATTGAATTTTATTTTTAAAAATACTTTTATAATATTATAATTTTATTAATATATCTTAATATAAAGTTATAAAAAATGGTGGCCAAACTTGCATTTCGAAAACCGTAAAAAGTAAAAAAAAAGACAGGTAAAAAAGAACAGAGAGAATAGCTGCTACAATTGATTAAACTAGACAATGTTTCCTTTTAAAGTGTTATTGGTAAACATAGTAACAGAAACTAAAATACAATTTGTGAGGGTAAAACAGTAATAATTCTCCCCTTTTGATTTTCTTCGAGTCTGCACCAGCTTGCCCATATCTTTACTATTATAAAAATACAAATTAGTGATCGTTGTCTGTTTTGTCGTCATCAGTTCTCCACAGAAATGTACCTCTTAAAGTTAGAGATAATTTCCACAATGCCATCCAGAGAAAGTTGATGAGTGTTAAGTTCGTCCCTCGCCCTCCCACTTCTAAAAAATCGAGTGCCCATGTGAGAACTCTTTTCTCTTGTACGATTTTTTAGCAGCTACTATTGTTTCGTTTTTTCTACAATATAGATACGAAAAATCTGCTCAGGTACTCTCGCAGTCGGTTAGAACCAACCATGCCCACACCCCTGCAGCCCTGTGATAATTCGTGCATGCTTTCCTCCGGCTTCGTTGCTCCCTCATGTTCCTCTTTTACGCTTCCTTGCTATATACTTGAATTTTTTTTATTTCACAACAACGTGTGGGTATTCAGCTAGTATATGTGGTATATATATGTACATGTATAGTTGGGCTTGTTGGATACAATTGAGCTTGTTGGGCCATTGGGCCTAGCGGGTTCGGGCTAGACCGACCATGTCCAAATTGACCCAATATCTTGCACTGTATTGTAGGCCGGCCGGTGCAGTTTCCACATAGATGAACCATGCTAAGTCAGGTTAGAGTAGACCTAGGCAAAACCAGCCTATACCCCACGACTTAGGGCTGGACCTGGGTTATCATTTTTTAGACCCGCAGGTAAACCGGCCCAGCCCGGTCCAACCCGGATCTTTAACTGTAACATGAAAACATACATAATGCATCTCGGACCAGGCTGTCAGTAAAAGCTTCAGTACTAACAAAAGCTGCCTGCCTTTAGCACAGCATCAACATCAGCAATGGCGAAACTCAGTAGTACGCTAGTACTACGTACATGCAGTAGGCTTCCGTGTCACCGCACAACATGGAGGGTTTGATGCAAAATAAAAAAAAGTTTTGGGTGGTGATCATTTTAGCGATGGCTTTTGATTTTTGGTTGAAATTTTACTGTAGCTGGTTGAAATTTTACTGTAGCTGAGTTAGTGGATAGTGTAGTGAATAGTGAAAAAAAGCTGAAACTAGAAGCTGAAATCGAAAAAAGCCGAAACGAAGGAAAAATCACCAAGCAATGATTCTTCTTTCTTTCAGAGATTTGCACATATGCCACTGTAAAGTCTGACGGCTTATTTTGTGAAGGAACGTCACGGGAGACCGGCCGGCCGGGCCTACTTGATCAGTGTCAATGTGTAGCACACCACACGGTGTTGTGCTCTAGCTTTCGCTCAGCATCGTTTCTAGAAGCCTAGAATCATGCACGTGTGCATTGCCAAGTGGCAGAAATTTACCTACTTAATCTCCACGTTCTTTTTTGCTTAATTTCCTATGATTCGTATCATCAAACTTTTTGACATAGATTTAAAATATCTAAATTGTCTATACAAAGAACATATAATTAGATTTTTTTGTTACAAATATTTTTATAATATTATAATTTTATTAGTATATCTTAGTATAAAGTTATAAAAATAACGGTTAAAATTATGTATCGAAAATCGTAAATATTCAAAAACGTTAAGTTAAAAAGACGGAGGGAGTAACATAGTTTATCTATTCTTATCCGACATATACAATCCAGAATTCTAATTACATTAACCCAAGTTAATTAATCCGGTCCTTAGACCTAACAAAATAGTCAACCATGGTAAACTGTTTATCGATATATTTTAAATATTTAAATTAGATATATAAAACTTATATGTATAGATTTGCTAAAAATACTTATATAAAATTATAACTTTACTAATTTTTTATAAATATATTATAGTAGAAATTAGTGATCACTACTACAGAAAGTCTAATACTAGACGGCAAATCACAGACGGTTTTGTGAAACCGTCTGTGATGTACACTATCACAGACGGTTTTAATTTGGAAACCGTCTGTGCTGCTGAAGGATTTACTCCACAGACGGTTTGAAAACCGTCTGTAATAACTTTCGATTATCACTGACCCATAAATTCAGACGGTTCAGAAAATCGTCTGTGATGACGTTTTTGAACCGTCTGTGATACGGTTTTCTGTAGTAGTGGATCAAATTTCGTTCCGAGGTAGCCATGCCCAAATTGCCATCCTCTTCGTACCGGAGGGAGTGCTACGTAGCCAGTGGATTGGATGAGCTAGGATGGATAGTTGCGCGGTGTAGCACCAAATATAGGTTCTGTTCTTTTGCAGCTTCTAAAAGCCGTTTTTGGCTTTTATTACAGTAACTAACTTTTAAACGGAGTATTTTTTTTAAGATGGGGTCTACAAGTTAATTGTAGTACACGTTAAAAAACTAATATCTGTACCATCAAAAATTGCAAGCGAGTATCTCTCTTTCCGCAATCTCTGTCGTAAATAGCCAAAAAGCCATCAGCCGCAGCTAAAAAGAACATGTCCATATAGTTACAATATCTACGGGGTCTATAATATCCTTAGAATTTTCATAATTTATATTATGTACGTAAGATGCAAGATGTACTAATTATGTACGTAAGATGCAAGTTGTACTAATTATGCACAGAACACGTTAGCACTTTTAGTTAATTTTGCAGTCCAAACTACGTACAACGACACCTACATCTGTGGCAAAGCGTTGCATGCTCCTAATGGTTAGCTAATACATTTACATTGGTTTGGTACAGGTGAAGTACAGCTCGTGCGTAAAGTCTAAACAGTGGTTGTGTACGTACTAGTCAGTGCGCGGACGTAACATATATACATTGCCAGCTCGTAGCTGCCGCCGCACTGTACGTACTGGTCACTGCACGGACGTAGCGTATATATATTGCCAGCTCGTAGCTGCCGCCCCACTGTACATATATATGTATTGTAGCTCCACGTGGACATGTACAAGTAATATACTGCGTGTAGGAATGCAGTAGGTGTAAGATCATGAAACCGACTAAAAGAGGTGAATATATGTTTTTAAAATTTGTTTGGTTAAAACTGAGTTTATAAAGTGAAAGCTTAAATCAATTTGGTTTTTTATAAGACATAAATTAACTAGATTCATCTAAATATACCAACACCCTATATCTATGTCTAAGGTTTGCAATTCTAGGATAATAAGTAATCAATTTAATTCTATAAATATAAATTACTTATATGTAAATTGAGCATAAGGGAATAAACCACAATTGACACACGACATTTTTCGTGGTATTCGGATATTTGCTAGTCATCCCTAGTCCACATTAAGATAAGCTCAAACGAATTGGATCGACTCTATGAATTAAGCCAACCACTTTAATTCTACCAATGGTAACTCTTTTCCACTCTGAATAGGTGAGCTCCTACATTCACAATACGTTAGACCATTTCACAAGATTCTTAAGAAGATCACTAGAACATGACGTCTCCACATCGTCTAGATGTTGGCAACATCCAAGAGTAACAAATCAATCTCCTTACTTGACTCTCACCAATTGCAATACGTGCATAAGCTCAAGTGGATACACAATCCACTTGTAGATGCAACATATGCAACTAAAGACTTTCTTTTTGCTCATAAGGTGCAACATATGCACAATTAAGACGAGAAACTCACACTAGCTTAAGAGAATGAAATGGAGTGCTAAAGGATAATATCCAACTGGTCAAGGGGGTATTCATATACCCACTACAAAAACTAACTGATGGGGGTGAAATCAGCACAAGTCCGATAGTACCGCCATGCAAGGGCTGATACTACCGTAACCCTTGCAACAGTTAAAAACTAACCATTATAGGCACTGACAGTAGTACCACTCTCATAAGGCTCAGTACTACCATCGGATCCGGTCAGACTGTCCCAAAGGCCAGTCATACCGCTCAACTATGACAAAGAACACTACAACAAATATGAGCTTCAGTGACAAATACTCCTTGATTGTTAAAATAAAGGTTATTAAGAAATAACTTTCTGTGACGCATATGTTAAATTTTTCACCGTTGAAAGTAAGGGTGTTTTGCCCTAAAACTTTGTGACGATTCGAAAATTTTTATCACAAAATGCTGTTACATATCGTCACAGATTGCAGGTCAGAAGGGTGGCTGCACGCCAAGGTGTTTTTGTGACGTTTTTTTGGTCATGTATCATTTTATTTTTCTATGATAAATTATTATTGTCATAATGAGACATGATGACAATTCCGTTCATGCAGTAACGTGAACATTTTCATCATGAAATGTACATTCCTCATACAAATATGTGTGTTGATCGTGTGCAAGTGCATGTATGGCCCACGCAAACATGCATACTAATAGGAACTTTTATCTACTTAAAGAGCTAGGTGTATGCATGTCGTCTCTAGAGCGATGATCTCGGTGACAGACACAGCTACTTTTGTAGGTTGACAGAGGGGACGAGGCATGGGCAAAGAACACGAAGGAAACAAGGGAGCATGGGCATAGCCTCAACTCCCATTGCTTAGAGGCATGGGTATGGGTAGGCAACGCAAAGGAAACAAGGGAGCTCGGCTAGAGGATGGCCGGAGAAATGGAGCGACGGTGCATGGCGGTGGACAATAGGGTGGCACCAGTGCCGGAGTTTTACTGTGATGCATTGGTCAATTTGAAGCATGAAATATATAGAGGATGTGCTACAGATGGTATAATTGCAAGGAATCGAAGAACGGCTTACCGGAAATGACGAATCGACGACAAGGAGCAAAAATGGCTGGTTTTTGAAAAAAATCTTGATTCCCGATTATTGACTAAATGAAACTTAAATTAACTTGGTAGATGAGTTGTTTAGAGGCTAGAACACGAAATGACATGAACAAAAATAAAAAAAACTCATCAAAGCAAAAGATGGCATGGTCAGGTGACGGATGACGCTCGGGAAGATAGCTCGTGGTGGCAACGGTGTTTGAAAACTCTAGAAAGTTTACAAAAGTATGGAAAGGAAGCAATGCAGTTACAGAATGCAATTCGAAGGTTTGGGTGATGGGAAATCGACGAGTAATCAAAGGATTCGGGAACGACAGTTTTTGGTCATCAAATTTGGAAACTACCAAATAAAAAGAAATGCTAGAATAAATGGGAAATAAATAGCCGAGAATTGATGCTTGAGTAATTTGAGTCATTTTCCATTTTTGCACGAGGTGGAGATGAGGCTTGATTTGAAAATCTATGATGACAAAAGAAAGTCATAAAACATACTGCTTGGAGCCTACTTGGCTGGACGGACCTAGAAATCTATGACGAAAAGGTACGTTTATATGACATTTACCAAACCATGCATGGCGATTATAAACGTTATTAATTGTTATCATTCCATGACAATAATATTTTATCGTTAAGTTTATAATGAAAATATCTTGCCGCATCACTAGATACAATCTATGACATACTTTCTATGACGATGGTTGTGACGCCTCCTTTTTGTCATAAAATATTTTTTTGACAAAAGTGATCTTCCGTGATAATTTTTGGTCATTATTGAACATCAAATCTGTAGTTGTGGAAAACAAAGCTATCTGAAAAATACCTACCAATAACAAATGCCCAGTAATACCACAAGGGCAATCGTACTGCACCACACAAGCTGGTACTACCGAAGGTCGGTCCGACCGCTCACATAGAGCTGTTCTAAGGTCATACCGCCACACTCAGGCCGGTACTACCGAAGGCCGATCTGACCGCTCATATAGAGCCCGTCTGCTCGCCCTAGTCATATGATCTCAGATATAAGAATATGACGTCAAATGCGTACCTAAATGTTTTCATATTTTCATCCAAATGAGACTAAACAATACCATACTCAACAAACAAGTTAGTCTCTCATTTAGATTTATCATTGATCACTAAAACTAATTTAATAATGCTTAAACTTACAGTAGGCTACACTAGCACACATTAAAATTTTTAATGCATAAACCAGGAAGCTAAGCTAGTAAGAAATCATATATCATTACCACTAGACGCGCAGTTCAGCGAAAAAAAGTTGAAGCAACCTAGTTCAACTAGCATGTCATGATATAATGGAAGTAGTCAATCGTCCAACGTCTCTGAAAAAATGATCTTCTAAAGCCAATCGTCCTCTAACGGTAGTCAATCTCCACGAGTTGATAGCCTTCTCGAATAGTTCGGTTCAGCATCGTAGTCACAGTAGCGTCTCTACCGAAATCCACACGTTCAAAGATGAAACACCATGTATTGGTGTGCTAGCACTAGCACACACAACAGGGTCTTCGAAAGCCATATCAACCGATAGCCACAATGCTCCCCTTTACATAGGGCTTTGATCGAATCCTTATCCAATACGAGTAGATATCGTATATTTGTATCCCACTCGAAAAGCCTCTGATCGGATCCTTTACTGTTCCAACCTGTTGAGTATGTAATTCTGTAGGTTTATGTATACTTGATTGTAACCCAGAAACACCTTTCCAATCACTAGTTGGTAGCGGTTCGTAGTAGGACATATTGACCCCTAAATATACACAAAGAATAATTTGAATGAACATTATGCAATATTATCAACAATTAGGTTCTAGTCACTCACGATCAGTTCATAACTCCTTATGACCAGTTCATATATAATTAGGACGAGTCTGTATCTCCATATGACCAGTTCGCGGACCAGTTTAGGATATGTCCAACCAGCTCACGACTAGTCAATATGTTCATACGTGATACGGTGCCAAATACCATTAGTACTACATCCATGGTGGACAAAGCGAGAGGAAGGCTAAGGAGGACAAGCGAGACTGAGGTCATATGAACGCGTACCGGCGTGAACCGCATGAGAAGCATGGGTGTGCCGTGACGCAGGCGTGTGCGAGGAAGGGCGCGAGTTGGTCATGTGGGCGCGCGCGAGCTGGAGCTAGCGTGTGCAACGCGGGCGTGCGGCCAAGGGGATGTTTGACGGACAAGCTAGGTTAAGTTTTATCAGGAGCGGAAAGATTGTTCTTGTGTTTTCTTTTCCTAAGAATTCATCTTCGCTTAGGGTTTTCGCCGTGGTGCTTAAACTTTGGTGCTGATCCAGTGATCCGTCCTTCAGTTCTTGCATTGTGGTGCGCTTGGGCGGGAGATCGAGGAGGATCATGTGGTCTTGAGCGTTGCCTGGGCATGTGAACTCCCAAATCCAATCGCTGCTACCATATGAACGTGTGTCGCCAAGGATTGTTGCTACTTTGGCATGAGTAACAGGCACAGAAGTGTCGTCAATCTTCTACTGCTGCTGCTACTGCTATTCAGTTGGTGAGGCGTGGAGGATAGGCACAGACATCTACCACTGCTGCTGCTGCTGCTGCTGTTCGTGAATCAAGAGGTCTTCACCTGCAACTTTACTAGCTACTGCCTTATTGCTGCCGATTGATTGGAGATCGCTTGGGTGCTGTTTGGATTAATTTCCACCGAGTGCGAGGACTGTCATTTTGTGGCACACTGTCTTGCTGCCAGCTTGTTGGTTGATTGGATTATTATTAATGCGCATACGCAAGAATTGATTTCTGGCTGTTTGGAGTCGTGCCGTGGAGATCGGGCCAGCAATTCGTGTACAAATTAGAGTTTCTTTAAGTTATGTCGTATCAATATGATAAGGTCATATCTGATCGAACTAAATGATCTATTTATATATTCTTCTTTTACCTCACGATAGCCGGTCAAATTTTAGGTGAAAAATATGTCATCCGTGCACTGTTCAATTTTTTTCCCGATTTAATGATAAGCCATACATTTTCTTTATCCAACTATATCGAGGGGCATAGAGATATCTTTCTTGTTTTGTAGGAGAGACAACCCATATCTGATCAGTCACTTTCCTCCACATATTTTATAGCATACCTGAAAGCTATCTTTATAACTACCTAGTTAGGGAAAAGTATTTCGCAACATCTAAGTACACTATTACACATGTAGAAAACTTGGAAGATCTCCGATACAAGAATTATACATCATCATTACTTTAAGACCAACTCATAAGACATAAAACATTACAATCCTAACAATGTCTCTGTTGTGGTTACATGACCAAACAGTAGAGAAAAGTGAGATTGGGGAAAAATGTTGATGGAAGATGGTCTTTTGCCCCTGGAATTACTTAGAGAGGACTTTTTATATTGTTGTCACTTTCTTGTTGCAATTTTACCCCTAGGTTACACATGTCGCCTTAGAACATTATTGTCTTTTTACATACTCCGATAGGTCTCTTGGGCCAGACCCATTTAAGAGTACAACATTAACTAAAACAATTTGGCCGAATGAGCCTTAGGTGGAGGCCATCCTCACAATAGTCTCAAGGTGTCAATTCAACACCACATTCTCTAATATGTATCCACATTATTGATTTCATATCATCATATCCGTGATCCCTAAAACATGACTATGAATCAATACATGTGTTGATCTATAAATCATAATTATCCCCCGTAATAATACAAGATCAAAGATACTTTAGAATAACATCAAAATTTAAATAAAAAATTTCACAAATAAGTCATATACTTCTTAATCAATTAGAAAGATGTTTATTCAAGAGATCAAATAACATATTATTTAAAATATCACTAACACCGTGGTTACTATAGTAACATTACCATCCATGGGCATGCACGTCGTACATTCATAGTTTTACACCGCATTTTGCACGGGCGCTAAAGATTTATTCGAACAGTGACGTACGTTTTCTCTAGCATGCGTGGGCCTAGGCACTTCGTTGGAAAATGTCGCCTGGGTCCATGTGGACCACATTTTGTTTGTGATGATTTTTGTAAAGACTAGTGACTGTTCGCGCATTGCAGCTAAGGCGATGGAGCGGGGGGAGGAGCAGGGGGAGAAGATGTAGATCCTAATTGATTTTTCGTACTGTAGCACTAAATAAAATAAAATTAATTTAGTGCAAATTACATATGATTAGTACTAATCATAATTAATTAGCTCTAATAATGACCTTGATTAATCGCTACTCATGTGCATGATTGCTGTATTTAATTACATAGTATTATTGACAAGATTCAGTCATACAAGCTATGTTATTTTGGCCATTTTTAAAACCCCTAATTATTAAATTTTATTTTATCGCATTGAGGCTTCTAAGTGTCAGACCTACAGTTACCTTGTAACAAAAGCATCCGGCAAAGATGGTACTAATAATAACAATGCACTTTAAAAATGTTAGAATAATTGGTTGTTTAATACACGTATTCGCTTACCTCTGAATATTCAGCTAGTAACTTTGTAACAAGTACTAACCAGCACAACGGTTAAACAAATCTTTATACTAAAATAAGGCACTACTAAAAAAAGACTTATATTAGACGTCTCATTGCAAATAGTTCACCAAAACCCATAGTTGAGAAAACCGGACCGGACCGCCGGTTGAACCGAAAAAAACCGGAACCGGGTAGTGCACCGGCTCGGTTTGGTTCAAAGACCGTCTGCGCAGTTGGACCGGAAAAAACCGGGCAAACCGGCCGGTTTTTAAAAGAACCGGTGGACCGGACGGTTTTCCGTGAACCGAGCGGTTTCTGCGTAGGACGAAAATACCCCCAGTTGTGCTAGGGTTTAAGGGCAAAACTGGAAAAAAATGAAAAAAAATCCTCCTCCAGTCCAGTGGAGTGGTGGCGGCGGGCCTCTCAAATCTCAATGCCCCCTTGTGCATTCCACGCCTTTACTCACTCACGGTCTTCGCCCGCACCGGTCGCCCTAGTCGCCCCCGCCCCCTTGTCGCCGCCGCCGCCCTTGCCTGGCCGTGCCGGCCGCCTCCTCTCTCGCGCGCCCGCCCGCCGCCGAGTGGTTGCCCTCGCCGTCTCTGCCTCCGCCGCGTCTCGCTCGGCGGCTGGGCGTGATGGGTCCGATGCCGCCGCCTCGCTCGAGCACTCATTCCGTGTCATCACTCCGCCGCCGACGCCGCAACGAAGCCCCCGCTCGCATCCCCACTCTCTGCGACGAGCTCCGCACCCTCTTCATCGCCGGACTCCCCGGCGACGCCAAGCCCCTCGAGGTCTACAACCTCTTCCGCAACTTCCACGGCACGTCTCCTCCCAGCTTTGCTCCTCCGTTTGCTCCACACACTAGGGTTTGCAAACTTTGGTGCCCCTTTCTCGAATGTTTAATTCAACCTCAACTTTGATGTTTGCGTTGCGAGCATATACGTTCTTGTGTTTGCGGATCAGCCGTCTGCATTAGCTGCAAATTTGCAATGAGTGCCACAAATGTAAGAGCTCAATTCTCCATTATTAAGCACTACGTTCAGTTAGTTTCTTCAGCCTTATTATTGCTCTTACTCCAATACAGTCTTGGATTTTGATAGACTAATGTTCCTAAATGATTTTTTTTCCTACGTCGGTTACATTGGAAATAACTCGCTATATCAAATTGTCGTGATGTTGCTATTTCTCGAGTCATTTCTTGATGCAGGAATGATATTTGACCTTGAGAAGAACTGTTCTCTCCATGTAGATCTTGCAAAATCCAATTCGAGATCAAAGCGCTCCAGAACAGGTTGCAAGCTTTGTTCCTGCGTATGTTCCTACCTTGTTATGTGGCTATTCTTTATTCTGTTGTTGTTGACACCCTTTTATTCTCATCAGATGATGCTTTTCCTTATTCATCTGAGAAGAAGGCTAGAAATCCAAGGGGATTTTTTTGATTCAGGTATTATTCATGTAGCTTGTGGGATTAGTATCATGAAAAAAGATATTAAGTAGTTGTGTTGATAGTTGTACATTTCTACTGGTGCTGATAATTCTACTGCTCATGTTGAACCGGCGGTTCACCGGTTGAACCGACGGTCAGACCAGTGAACCGATGAACCGGTGACTTCACCGGTTCGATCTCCGGTCCGGTTTCAATAACTTTGCCAAAACCGTCAGTGTTAAATGCAATGACATAGGTTTAGGTTTAGAGACCATCTTGTTGGTGCCAGCACTAAAAACCGTCTGTGACGAGATAATATTAAAAAGCTTCATGGTGAGCACCATCTGTAAAGTATCATAGATGGTTTTTACCAAAAATCGTCTGTGATATTATCAAATATCTCAAATGGTCTTTTATTTAAATCGTCTATGAAAATGAAGTTATCATAAATAATTTGTATTAAAAACTATCTGTGATATGTTTCCCACCTCGCAATCCCCTAAATTTCATAATCTCCCACCTAAGTGTAACAACCTGATTTTTACAGGTTATTTGAAGCTTTTAAAATAAAATTCACCATTTGGATTTTTCTTAAATTAATTAAAGCTTAAAATGAATGCTTAATAATTAAAGGGATTTAATATGACTAAAATAAACATCAACATTTACTGAAAGTATATTATATGGGTTCCTTGTATCTCAAGGAATTTTCTGAAATTTTCTGTGAATCTTTTGGCTTTATTTGCTATTTTCTAGAGCTTATTCTATTTTACTTGAATTTATAAAATAAAAAAATCCCCAAAAATCATAAAATAGTACTGGGCCGAGCCCAATTACTGTTTGTCCCGACCCATTTAGCCTCAGTCGTCTTATCCCCTTTCAGCCACGTGTTTGTCCATGCTTTCTCGGTCGACCGTCCGATCTAACCCTAAGCTGAGTGTCGCTCATCCAATAATGTGTGCTCTGTTCATCGTCGTCTCCGAGCCGGTCTCGCCACCGCCGTGTTTCGCTCAAGCTCGCACCGCCTCCGCCTCGGCGTCCGTGTTTGAGATGGACTCCGTGTCGTCTCTGTGTCAGTCTCCTCGACCATCGTGCTTAAAAGGCTGAGCCGCCGACTCGTTCCTCACATCCTAGAGCCACCGCTCACGCTCGTTTGTGCGTCGCCGTTCTCACTAGAGCTCGTGTCGCCAATGTTTTCGTGTACGCCGCCAGTCATCCAGTCGCCGTCGTTGTCTTCCCTACCGTCGGTGAGTCACCGCCGCCCTGACTTCGCTGTCTAGCCAGCCGCCACATCAGCACCCAAGTCGTCTCGAATACCACGTCAGCATGCCACGTCACCCTGTCACCTCAGTTGCCACGTCACCCTGTCAGCTCAGCTGCCATGTCAGCCCTACCTGCCACCTATTGCCACTTGTTGGCCACATGTCTACCATGTTAGCTCTAGTCACCATGTCAGCCAACCCAGTCGACTGAGCACTATTCCGTGAGCTGAGTCTACCATAGACTAGTCTTCCTGTGAGCCGAGTCCAAAGCATAGTATATTTTTCGAATTTCTAGTATTTTCCTTTAGAGTAATTTTTGAAGAGCCCGTTCTCTTTCGTCCTAGCTCGATTGACCCCGTTCTTTTTTCTAAATTCATATAAAATTAAGCACTATCCTTTAGTTCTTGTTTTGAAGTTTTTCAAGTTTATTTGAATTTTCTTTGATTTTATTTTGTGCCTCATTCGTTTTCCCTCGTTAGATCGCGTTTTCGGAGGAGCGGGAGCATCATCAGAAGATCAAGTGTTTATTACTGAGCAAAGCTAAGGTACGTCGTGTCCTTTGATCATGTTGAACCCAGTTTTTAAACTATTAACTATCTATTTAATTTTAAATTATTATGCATCGCTATTTTATTATAAACCTTCGTATGTGGTAGTCATTATCCTACCTGATTGATCCCTCACTCGATAAGTTGAATGCTATGATTCTATTGTCATCATATGATGAAAAATTATTTAACAATACCATACTAGTTATCACATAGGTTGTACAATAAAATTTGTTTAGCCATGCTTATAATCTCGATATGTTTATCACCACATGTGATCAACTAATTAATTTGACTTAATAAGGTATTGAATCGTGGTTGAAGCCACAGTTATAAAATTTGTATGCCATGACATTGGTGTTCCATTGGTATTGGTTATACAAAATTGGTTTTCACTTAAGCGAGTAATCATGCAGTAAAGGGGGGAGCGTGGATTCACTTCGAGAGATGTGGAAGTCTCGCCTGAGTAATGTTAAGGACTTAATTTTGTATGCTATTGATCTAAGCCTTGCCGTGCAAACCACATGTCCAGTATAGGATAGATCTGAATGATTAATTTGGGATATTTCAATTTCAAACTTGCCATTGTGATGAATATGGTTGCTGATTTTTCATGTGGCGTAAGGGGGGTGTGATACGAAACCATATTGGGTGGAATTGAGTTAAGATTGAACTTTATAAAGACCTTTTATGATTTCCGTAGCGCGGGGCTAATCACATCATATGGGTATTGTTATGTAGTTTCTACAGAGTGTAAAACTATTCGAATAGTCGTGTCTCCAGTTATGAACAATACTCGGTGATTTCACACAAGGGGTAGAGTTTTTATAAAAAAAATTGGTTGGTTATCTTTGATAAGTGAATGGTTAGTTCACTGGTGGTTTAGCTCGTGAATGGGTAGTTCACAAGTAGTTTATTCAATTCTGTTAATTATTTACTTATTATCACTTTTCTTTATAGTTCACTTTTAATCTATTTAATGTATTTATTTTAAGTTGCTACTTTATGCATATTAACCTTTCAGCCATTCATAGGTAAGTCTTACATATTATATTGCATCTTTATTACAAACGACTTGCTGAGTACCAATATACTCAGGACTTTATAACCACTGTTGCTCAGTTGAAGAAGATGAGCTATATAAGCAGGAGATACCAGAAGGAGGATACTTCGATGACTTCACGGATTAGGAGTTCACTTCCCAGTCGATTGCCTACAGGCATGTCGAATGGCTACTATGCTTATTTCTGTTTTCTGCTGATAGTTTCTTCAGTCCTTCATGTTAGTAAGTTGTAAGCTTGGCCATAAGATCGTACTCTGATAATTATTAATATTTGAGTCTTGGTTTTTCTTTGTTAATCATGCATATGGTCGATATATTATTTATGTCTATATTATGTGCATTAGCGTGATCCTGAACTAGTGCGGCACACACAGAGAGTCTGGATTTGCATATTCGGATCTTGACACTAAGTCCGAGTAAGATTCCGTTCCGAGACACCTTTAGTAAAACAGGCATAACTTTTCATGCGATGTTCGTTTTCGATATTCTTGTACTCGTTGAAAAGCTAACTACAAATTCAATCCAAGAAAAATGACCCACTTGTGCTAGTCAACCCCTAAGACCCCTAAAATCAGCCATCTTTAGTCTCAAATTTGTATCGTAAGTTTTCAGTTTCTATTTTTGTCAAAAAAATTTATCTTCCATTTGGATTTTGGGGTTCACCTCAGTTGCAAAGTTATAGATCTCATTAAAACCTTTCAAATGAGCATATACAAGTCATATAGAACTTTGCTATTTTATATTTTGAGACTAGTTGTTACATTGCATTGATATATATAGTTGTTTATGTATCACAGATGATTTTTGGTTCAAACCATTTGTGATAATTTGGTCTCTGACCGCTAGGCCAGTCGATCATCCCCAACCCAATCCCTGCGAATAGAAACCCCCCAACCCCTACCCCATAGATCATAGCTCCACCTCTTCATCCCTGAGCCAAAAAATTTTCAACTCCTGCCTCTCCCTCCCTTATAAATACCCACCCGAACACATCCCCTACTTACTGCATACACTCAAAATCTCTCCAGCCTCCTCCTCAACCCTAACCCGATGGCCCTTATGAAGTAGACAGCACGGAAGTCTATGGATAGCAACACCGTGGAAGCAGCTGGCCTAGGCATAGAGGCTTCGTCGGTGCGGTTGAGTTTCCATTGTTTACTAGGATATCTGCTTCTTATATATTCTTGCTAGGTTTAAGAGTTGGGTTCGTAGAATTAGGAGATGTGTTCTTGCTATATTAGATTTTTAACCTGCTCGTTACCTTGTGATGATGTAATGGTGGATTGTTATCTTAATGAAAATAGAATGTGCTGCTGTGATTACTGTTGTATTTGCTTATTTTCAAAAGGCATAGCTAACATTTCCTGAGACTAGCAGAAAAACAGAAAAAATTTAGGTATAGAATGAACTATCGCAGATGATTTTGTGGTATAAACTATCTATGAGGGACTATCACAGATGATTCTATATACCAACCATCTGTGATACTTGCCATCACAGACGGTTGATTGATAGAACCGTCTGTGATGTGTGAATACTACGGACGATTTTTAGTTCGAACCGTCTGTGATAGTGTTCTTCATAGACGATTTTAGTTACAAACCGTCTGTGTTGGACTTATCACAGACGGCTCACAAATTGTCTGTAATAGCCTCTGATTATCATTGACCCATAAATTCAGACGGTTCAGAAAACTGTCTGTGATGATAGTTTCGAACCTTCTGTGATGACCTTTTTGTAGTAGTGAGGTAGTCCACCTCACTAACCAACTGCATGCACTTTGATCCATTAAATTTGTGACTAGTGTTAAAAAAACCCTCATCTACTTGCTGATTTATTCCAACAAGTTACAATTTAGATCAATTTAGTTCTAGTTCTTGCTCTATTATGGGGGCAATTAAATTGTATTGATTTTTGCTAATGGATTTTGGCTGAAAATAAATAGTAATAGCTAAAAGAAGTGGCTTTTATAAAGAGAGGGTGAGCGGTTGAAAAAAATGAGAGAGATACGTGCGCATGATGGAATGAGAGGAATGGGGTGTGTGATATACTCGTGACGCCTACCTTATTCCCGGAGCGAGACTGTTGCAAGAGGAGTAAATCCTGAATTTTATCTCGCGATATACTTTTTAATTTTATGCGAATAAAATGTCAGTGCCCACATATATTTTCGAAAACCACTGCAGTAAATCACCGATATTAGATGTGAATTTTTAAAAGAAATATTAAAAGTGTAGATATGAACTACGATTTACTTACAGTAGTACCTATTTGTTCAATTGCTATAAAATACTTTCAAATCTAACTAAAAAAATTATTGTGCAAACCGTGATGTGAGAGGTTCACAAGATTGGGCGCTCAAATCTAGCACCTTCTTTCGCGAATTAGATTATGGCTTAACAACGTTATCCAATAGTTAATTCTTCCATATTTTCCCTCGTACTGATTTTTTTTCTTCTTATTAACTACTCCGATGTCTTCTACCACATGGAGCAGCCCGTTAGACAACGAAAATTTTTAAAACGGTTCCACGAACGATCGATCGAGCTTATCCTAATCCACCGTGATACCAAAAGGAACCTCTTTCTGACAGAGAGGAGGTGGCCGGGTAGTTTAGCAACTAACCAACTAATCAAATGATCAAAGGATCGATCGAGCTAGCACATGCATGCGATGGCAGCCAAAAGTCAGCTCGTAAATCAAGTGACGACATCCGCACGACGAGTTCCTGACTAATCGATCGCCATTTTTAAGGCATGTAGGAGAAGGCAGATCATGTACTCCCTGACATGCATGGGAAATAAGACGCAGAGATTTCTCACGGCATGTGTTGCCAACTGCTCATGCATATTCTTCGATCTTTCTCGACCTTTAATTTCAGCGCTAATTAACTAAGGTCATCGCAAATTAATGTTGAGTTGTTTCATCTTAATTTCATGTGCGCTGTTCGTTAAAATGGAAACTCGCAGGCATATGCCATGCGCATGTCACGTAGGGAGCTTATCTTAATCCTTGGAGATAATTAGCTTATCTTAAGCCCAAAACACAAAAAGCACTTGTGTGGAATGAGATCCAGCCAAAGTTTCCTGCAGATCCAGGCAACCATGTGGATGCACAGTAATAGGCTGCTCCTGAGACGTGGAAACTGCCAATGTTGCGTTGTCGGGAACTCTCACTCTCTCTCGTTCTGCGTGACGACCGGCGGGCGGATCCCACCGGAAGGCATTGCTATCTCCGACTTGGATGTGGCCTGACCTGTCGTCCTGCCACGCAACCACGATGAGTCCTCCTATGTCCTGGCCGATATAGCGCTTGCATTTGAAGAGCATCGTCGTTGTCGCCTGAATCGTGGTGACCCAAGGCTATGCGCTTTCCCACGGAGATGCCCCGCCGCCGTGATAGCTGGCAACCGGGGGCGTCCTTCTCGTTCAAAGGCAAGGCCTTTTGGGTTCACCTCCAAGCGGTGCCCTGTTCTGCGACCTAACCCCCTTCCTCTCCGGCGGCCGTTCAGACTCGGGGTTCATCAGCTTGCCCCCAGGGTGCCCAGTGGCCCACTTACACAATATGCTGCAAGAGAAGCACCGGACCATGGGCCGCGTCAGGCACTCTGCCAAGTTCGTCTCCACGGATGGCTACTTCACGTACCAATACTTTTATAGCATTCATGAGTAGGGCGAAAGTAAAATAAAAATGATCGTGGTTCACCACTTTATTGTACATCTAACAACATATAAAATTTTCAAGCAATATTATACTAAATTGTAATGTGTTTGACAATTTTTAGTATCAATAATTCAACATAAAATTGATGGCAATGTACACTGATCAAGAATTAGTGCTCAAAATCTTGCCAAAATGAAACCCACTAATAATATTTGTTAATTGTATAAAAGTGAAGGGAGTAAGAGTGAAATCATGGACAAAAGGTAGCAAAATATATCATCCGACCTCAATAGCCTATAAAAAGAGAACACATTAAATTAAAGTGTTCAACAAATAGTGGAAATCAAATAAAAGTAAATACATTATTTTTTAGTATTTACGTTCTTTCAAGTTCATGAAGCGATGGAACACAACATGATGTCGGTAACTTTCTTTATTTCTTTTTTCTCTACATAGCAAATTAGACTATCACTCATGAAATCATCATTGATGTGATTGTTCAAACACGTTTTCACAATTTTTATGGATGAAAAGCACCTCTCAACTGTAGTACTGAAAACAGGAAATACGAATACTAGCTTCAAAAGCCAATAAACCAAAAAATATCAAAGATGTTTCCTTATCTCCACTCTTTTTGATAAAGCTGGCCAATAGCTTGTATGTTGGAGAATCTATCATCTGCTCACACATTGGTAATGTAGAGGCAAAAATGATGGTTAAGGTCTCTCAATTTCCCACAATCAAAATCATTGAGATAAAGTTTAGCTAGACTCATCAAATTCTCCAAATTGAAATCATAAAATAAGTCTCTTGCACTAAAAGCAGCCGACCAAGCAAGTTAGAGATTGTCTCGTTGAAGCCACTATCAAGCTCTTGAAGTAGTCAATCAAGAACATCATTAAAATAATCCACTTTATAACGATGTGTGTTGTTAATTTCAATTCTTTGTCATTTCTTCTTTGAATTGACTAAGCTTCTCCCATTTTCAACTCGAGAATATCATGTTTCTCACCAAAGGCATATACTTCACCTATGAGAGATTCCCACCCATCTTTTCTAAGCATGTCCAAATGCAATCTAGTTGATTTCACACATTTAATAGCATTCACAATGTCTTGATCCTTTCGTTGTAGTGCTAATGACAATGTGTTTGTGATTATTAAAATAGTCAACATGAGATACAAACAAAAGATAAAATCAAATGACTAAAAATACACAAGAAGACTTAGTGCTTAATATCTAGGCCTATTCTTTTTTTAGCTTATGGCTGTGACATATGCCTTTTGGCTGAAATTTTTAGATTTTGGGATGTTCACGACATAGATTATGGAGAGAGATACTTGCTTGTGATTTTGGCTGGTACAGATGTTGTGTTTTTAACATGTACTACAATAACTTGTAGACCCTGTCTTGAGAAAATACTCCGTTTAAAAATTAGGTACTGTAACAAAAACCAAAAACCACTTTTAAAAGTAGCAAAGAACAAGCCCATCTATTTATTCTGTCCTTGTTATCTTCTTCCATAAATTTTAGCACTTTAACAACTGTTAAGAACAAGTTAACCAAACTCTTAAGAATTTTATAATGAGAACTCCAACAAATATTTTTGGGTCTTCGAAGATATTGCTCTTGGTTTAATCATGTCCTAGTTTAAAGTAGCCCACAACCTAAGAACTTATGCACCTGTTCATGATTGATATCTCGAACCATGCCCCTTTTCTTTGAAGATCCACCCACAACACTCAATAAGAGAGAAATCATAGTACAGAAATTACTAACACATTTATGCTTTCTTACAACAATGATAATAACTAATTAAAGTTAGTGAGCAAAACAATAGACATAATATGTTGTACTACTTTCTCTTATGATCAATCATTAAACTCACCTCACATATTGCTAGCACAATCATATCCTTAGCCTCTAACTTGCTTCAAGCTTAGCTTATATTTTGTGAATAGAGGATCAATAGAAAACTTGAGGTAGGAAGAAATTGTCTCTTTCACATCAACAAGACCAGCAAATCTCTCTTTCACAATTCCATGATTATCAACATATCACAAGATCACCACTATTTGTTCTTTGCAAGAGACATCTTTGAACTCATCAACTAACAAGAAGCAACAAAATCAACATGCTCTATCTTTGGACTCGCTATACTCAAGCCAATTCCCACACTCATTAAACCATTTAGGATTAAACCTTATGTGTTTTATCTCCAAACTGTGTATATGGAAAATCATAAATGTGAGGTTGACAAGACCCATTATGTAAGTACTTTCTTCTTACCACATCCAACTAATTAGGATGATAATCATCGAGTCCTTTCCTGGAGGTGAATTCCTAGCATTAGAAGCGCTATTTGGCGCTTTCTTTTTTTGAAACTTCTCTATAAATTTACCTTCTATTTATCGAGTATTCAAAAACCCAATTAGATGTTATCATGTTCAAAAATAAAAGGGTAAACACACGTTTAGAAGGTTACTTACTCGACATATTAGTCAAATCATCAAATCAAATCCAAATCTATGTGAAATTTGAGCACATGGATCATGATCACTTGCAATTTTTCCTCCGATTTAGCGATTTGCAACATAGTAGGCTGGTATTCTAAAAACCCAAATTGAAACCCCAGGTGTAACCCTACAATTTGACAAAAAAAATAAACAACAATCATCACGTTAAAACCACAAATCACAAATTTAGTCTCTTTTTCTAAAAGAAATCGGAAGAATTTGGAGAAAATTATAAATA
Source organism: Melocanna baccifera (assembly GCA_036346265.1). Classification (NCBI taxonomy): domain Eukaryota; kingdom Viridiplantae; phylum Streptophyta; class Magnoliopsida; order Poales; family Poaceae; genus Melocanna; species Melocanna baccifera. Next base: position 5,957,063 of record CM070703.1, on the reverse strand, counting down.
CCCTATGCCGATTGACGATTGCCCAATTTGTGGATTAATCTCCAAGTGCTCAGTTGTAAGATTGAGGAGACCGACTAAAAAGGGGTGAATAGACGGTCTTAAAAAATTCTAGGATGACAATAATGTTCACCTAAGTGCACCAACAATCTAGGTCTAGGGTTGAAATTCTAGGATGACAAGCAATCAATTTAATTCTATGAATGTAAATTATTTGAATATAAATTAAGCACAAAGAAACAAACCACAAAGATACGGTTTCTTTTTACCGTGGTGTTCGGAGACTTACCGGTCTCTCCTAATCCATATTGAGGGAATCCCAAATGAATTGGACCAATTTCACAAATTAAACCTTCCACCTCAAATCCACTAGTGATATCTCTTTCTCGCTCTGAGTAGGTAAGCTCCAACCTTTACAATTTTGCTAGATCTTCTGACAAACTTCTCTGAGAAAATCACTGCGCACGACGCCTCCAACGCCGTCTAGGAGTCAGCAAACTCCAAGAGTAATAAATCAAGCATCTCACTTGACTCTCACCACGTATAATGAATGCACACGCTCAAGTGATACTTAATCCATCTCTAGATACAACACATACAATCTAGAACCTTCTCCTTGCTCATAAAATGAAACACATGCATAATTGAGAGAAGGACCTCATACTAGCTCAAAGAAGTGTCAATGGGTGCAGTAACTCATACTCCAATCGGCCACAAGGGGGTATATATACCCACACCATAAAAACTAGCCGTTGGAAGCAAAACTCCTAAAAAATTAGGATTTTTGGTAGTTCCACCGTTATGAAACTGGAACTACCGCTCCCCTCACAACGGTCAGTAGTTCCATCATTTATTTTCTGTTACTTCCGATCATCGAAAATACCGTGCCATACATGCAGAACTACCGCTCTCGTGGGGAGGAGAAGATCACCACACAGGTGTCTCTCTGGAAAAAATGTACTGCAAGATTTTTGTAACTTACAAAGTTTGGTAGTATCGCTCATACAGAGCTGGTACTTCTGACTTTCAGCAGTACCACGCAACACAAGCCGGTAGTACCGTGCAATACATGCCAGAGGTACCGCAAGCCGATTGGACCGCTCACACAGAGTCGATCGGACCACTCCGATCGAACTACGTCCGGTAGTACCGCACAATACATACCGGTATTTCTGATCTTCGATAGTACCGTGCAACACATGTTGGTACTATCGATCTTCGGTAGTACCACGCAATATATGCTGGTAGTTCTGATTTTTCTGATAAGTACATATACTTCAATAAATCTTCCAAAACACATTTGCAAGTTACAGTATCATGCACACAAGAATCATACATAATTTCCAACAAGTTGCAAAACACATTTGCACATTTTTGAAATCTTGACACAAGGAATTGGTACATAGACTTAATACATTTGCAAAACACATTCACAAACATAAGTCACATGCTACAAGCATTGTATGTGGGCTTCAACCATTTGCAAAACACATTTACAAATATAAGCCTCATACCACAAGGAGTAGAAAACATGAACTTCAAATACTTGCAAACATATTTACAATGTATAATCCTATATTATAATGATTCAACACATGAGCTTCAATTATTTACCAAACACATTCGCAAATGAGAGCTAGAGCAAGTGAGGTTGAGATATCAATATATGATGAGACTCAAGCTACTAAACATGACCCCTCGTAATAGTACGGCAACCTATACTAGCAATCTAATCTTCCAATCAAACATCAAGACCGGTAAAAGGCTAGAAACACATCCTTAACTTTAACTAGTCATACCTTTGCCTTTTGCATTTTTTGAAGCTTGATGACATATATCATCACTTCAAGTCTGGATCCTTGTTTTGATGTGCATCAACCCATAATGCATTCTTCACTTGACCTCCATCAATACATGATACGACCTCATTTGACTTGATGATCAACACATGAACATCTTCTCTTGAACATGCATCAACTCATGATGTATCTTCTTCTTGAGCTCCATCAATACATGATGGGTCTTATCTTCACTCGATGATTAACTCATGATCATCTTCTCTTCTTGATGGCCTTCAACACATAAAACTATCTTCCATCATCTTGACTTGATGATCTTCAATATATGAAATCATCCTAAATCATCCTCACTTGTAGAATTTAACATATTCATCCAACTCATGGTAAATGTTAGTCTACATATTAATTGTCATCAATTACCAAAACTTCACCATTAATACATAATAGAGGGACTAGATCTACAATCTTTCTTTTTTGGTAATTCATGATAATCACAACAAATAATAAGATGTAAAATGATTTATGAGTATGCACTATATACACAATAATTATATAATCTAGAATAAGCTTTCTTAAGCAATTAACTCATTTGAATGTTTGTGTTTATTTTTGAGATTAATTGCTAGCAAAGCTTGCTCATCTGGTTGTCATTAATCATCCAACCATTAACACATAATGGAGGAACTAGATAACAACCCAATTATGAGTATATATGAACTACACAATCTATATATACTCAAAAGATATGGTTTAAAGTAAAGATCCTTAATATGTGAAAAGAGAAATATGGATCAATACTCATGATACCACAAAGCATAGACTGAACTCTCCTTAAATGTGTGCATACAAGAATGTATAGTAAAAAACATATGCACATATTCATCTTAAACTTTTGGTGGGGTTTAATCTATATTTTAGATCCGAGGAATGCACTAAGATATAAATGAATGTGAGTGTCGAATACATATATCTGTTATTTCACCTTTTCATCCAAATAAGACTAAATTATATCATAATCATTCAATCATATTAGTTTCACATGCATTTGTCATTTATTACATTCAAATGAGACTAGACAATATTATAACTAATAAATAAATTAGTCTCACAATTGTATTTATTATTATCACCAAAATCAACTTAATAGAGCTTGAAATTACATCAATGAGGGAGATGAGCAATGGGCGGCGGGCGATAGTGGACGAGTGGAGGCTCTGGGATGCACTCTGGCACCGACGGCTAGAGTAGGCAAGGCTAGGGGCACGCCGCATGTGGCAAGCAGGGAACTTGTGCGAAGCAACATAGGAGGGCGAGAGGAGAGAGAGCCGAGACGCTAGAGACCAGAGTGACATACGTAAGCATGCCGTATGGGAGTCGAGAGATTGGAGGTGAGCTATGGCATATGCATCAATCTCTCTACTCCCTTGGTTCTTTTTGGGCCACTCGGGTGGGTGGAGGCTAGAGGCAAGTTTCATAGGCTGCAACCAATAGGTGTGGGCTACCGAGTGGAGACATGGAGTGTTGGGCTGTTGGTTGGCTTGGTCTGGTGCCTTGGTGGGATGGAAAGATCATGTGCGGGCCTGTGACCAGGGCTCACAAATTTTGGGTCAGGGGATGCACAAATGGTATATATGGGCAGATTAATGTTTCAAATTACTTTGGACTCGATGTCTTGTAACAACGGGTGGGCCTATTGGGCTTCGCCCCTGTTCATGAGTGCACCAAGCCATTCAATGCGGTCATATGGTCCTAGACCCTAACACCAGATCTCCTAAAATGGAATGCCTCTGCCATGCCTTTTACTCGGTGATAACAACCTAGATATGGGCTTATCGCTGACCAGAGGGGAGTACATTCTCCGTGTGGATACACGCACAAAAGCCCTACTATCTAGTAGCCATCCCCTTCCAACGAACACTACCTCACCTCTAGAATTGTTCTTGACCGTTCTCGTCCTTAGTGCCTAGTTCTCTACATACCATAGTGAGGCGAAACTGGTGTCCTCCATTGGAATTCCAAAAAATTGACTTAACTGAAAGTGCTCACCAGTGTAAGGTAAATCTTATTGTAGAATGATATTGTGAATGTACATGATTCATTTGTATTGAATAATTAGCAATTGTGTCGAGTTGAAATTTGAATTTATGAAAGTTTGCAAGTTTTTAGTTTTGCTATCAGACTAGGGCGGTCTGACCGGCCATGGGGGCAGTTGGACCATAAGTCTGGTGTGACCGAATTTTGGGGGCGATTGGATTGTCGGTGTAGTGCAACCAATTTTTAGTTGGTGGTTGATTTGTTTCATAGAGACGCTCACTTGTATGCGTGAGAGAAAATATGAGCGATCTGACGGGCCAATGGGTGGTGGTTCGACTAAGGTTGGCCGAATGGTTAGATCGGTATGGTTACCGCAGTTTGACCGGTTCCCTTCTTTTCGGGTTTGACCGGCGTGGTCCAACCAGCTGCTCAATGGCAGTCAGATCAGTTTTGTCTAAAAATATTCAAGAGGTTTTGGATATTTACGGGAATTGGTCATAGGTTGAGTTTCGGAGTCCTAGTTCATTACATTCATAGTGTATAAAGAATGTTTAGACTAATGTGGGTCAAGTTGTGAAAAACTTGTTCGTGAAGACGATTTTTTAGTCTTTGGTGTGTAGGAAACTTACAGGCAACCATGGTTAGTGGTGTGGACTAGGACTAGACTTAGGGATGAGCTAATGTACGATCAAGGAAGTTGAGCGGGATGGATGAGCTCAAGAAAGGCACAGAGAAGACAAGTGATGCTGAAGAGAAGGTTCGAATAACGGTTTATCAAATAGTGCAGTCGGTGCAAGTGTGCCACAGTCTATTTATTTTCCAAAGAATTTTGTTTTCACATGCTATTTTACCACACTTTGCGCATCAACATTACATAATCATTGCATGCTATTATCATCTCGGCTATGTTTGTTTGACAGCTGCCACCTCTGGTTGTTACTGAAGGGAGCAAGCTGAAAGTGTTGGCGTCTCTGTGTTGTTCTTGGGATTCTTAAGATAATACCGAGAGAGAGAGAGAGAGGGATACTAACCATCCGACGTAGAGGAGGAGGAGTTGGCCATCGCGGTTCGTCGGTGAAGCTCTGCGCACGGGCAGCGACGGTCGGGGAAGAACGGACGGCGGCGCGCGGCGCGGTGGAGCTTCCGTCGCCGAGCGCCTCTTAGATCGGGTCTAGGGTTTTGTCGGTGGGGTTTGTGGCGGCACGGTGAACCACGTCGTCCGTGTCGCCCCAGCCCCCCACCTCTATTTATTGTGGCGCTAGCGACAGGGCCCACCACCTATTAGTGGGGCGCCCCGATCGAGGCACGAACAAGGGGCCCGTTTGGCCGTTGGGCCAAACGGTTTGAGATCAGTCTAACATTCTCCCCCTTGATCTCAATCTATGCTTCAACTTTAATTACTTTCGACTTTACTCATTCCATTACAGATTAGTGCATAGAACATGTCTCATCGTCACGGTCAATCGTCGATAGATTCAATAGTTACAATGCACCTCTGCTTCAAAATAGTTACTTTAAACTTTTGGGCCATCTTTTAGTCCAGGAATCATAGGCTTTCCCTTAAACCCATGCCGGCTACATGTTCTTTGAACACGTTGGGTGGTAAGCCTTTAGTAAGCGGATCCGCTAACATCTTTGCGGTACTTATATGCTCAAGACTTATAATTTGATCCCGAACTTTATCTTTCACAACATAGTACTTTATGTCAATGTGTTTGGCAGCACCACTTGACTTATTGTTGTGGGCATACATTACTGCGGGTTCATTGTCGCAGTACAACTTAAGTGGTCTATTGATATCGTCAACCACTTTTAAACCGGGTATGAACTTCTTTAGCCAGTTCACCTGCCCCATAGCCTCATAACATGCTACAAACTCGGCATACATTGTGGACGATGTAGTGACGGTTTGCTTTGAGCTTTTCCACGATATAGCTCCTCCAGCGAGAGTGAATACATATCCGGATGTTGACTTTCTATCATCTCCCACATAATCAGAATCTGTATACCCCACTATATGGAGTAAATCTGATCTTCTGTATGTCATCATGAGGCCTTTTGTTCCTTGCAAATAACGCAAGACTTTCTTTACCAATTTCCAATGCTCTATTCCAGGATTGCTCTGGAATCTGCCAAGTAATCCGGTAACAAACGCTAAGTCAGGGCGTGTACACACTTGAGCATCTTGTAAGCTTCCGACAATGAAGCATATGGAACCGATTTCATTTGATCGAGCTCAGATCTTGGTTCTGGGGCATTGAAAATCCCCATATCTGTCGCCCTTGACTATAGGTGCAGGTGAAGGACTACATTTATGCATACCAAATTTCTTTAAGACTTTCTCTATGTATGCCTTTTGTGATAGTCCCAATGTCCCTTTGTTTCTATCCGGTGAATTTGATCCCTAGAACGAACGAAGCTTCACCAAGATCTTTCATATCAAAGTTTGAGGACAAAACTTCTTTGTCTCCATGTGAGTGCATGACATCACTACTAGCTAGTAGGATATCATCCACATACTGATTAGGAAGATAAACTTCCCATCTTTAAACTTTGCATAAACACGATTGTCCTCTACATTCTCTTTAAACCCAAATTTTCTTATTGTACTGTCAAACTTCAAGTACCATTGTCTTGAAGCTTGCTTTAACCCATAAATCGATTTCTTTAGGCGGCATCCCATTCTTTCATTTCCTTCCAAGACAAAACCTTTCGGTTGTGCCATGTAAACATTTTCCTCCAAATCCCCATTAAGAAATGCCGTCTTTACATCCATCTGATGTAACTTTAAATCATAATGTGCTACTAATGCCATTATAATTCTGAAGGAGTCTTTTACATGAGACTGGAGAAAAAGTCTCATTGTAATCAATTCCTTCTCTTTGCGTAAAGCCTTTTGCCACAAGTCGCGCTTTATATCTTTCTATATTCCCTTGGGAGTCAAGTTTTGTCTTGTAGACCCATTTACAGCCTACTGTTTTGGCTCCTTTAGGAATAATTTCCAAGTCCCAGACTTTATTAGTCTTCATGGACCTCATTTCCTCTTCCATGGCTTCGAGCCATTTTGAAGAGTTTTCGCTTCTCATGGCTTCTTCAAATGAGGTGAGATCATCCTCCATTTGAAATTCCTCTGTATGATAAATCTGATAATCATCAGAAATAGCTGATCTTCTTACTCTTTGAGACCTCCTCGGGGCCTCCACATTTGGTACATCTTCTGTTTGGGGCTGCTGTTGCTCCCCGTCATCTGTGGCAATGGATTCTGTAGGATCCTGAAGAACAGGTTCCTCATTCTCATTTATTGTTACCACAGGAGGAACAATAACAGGTGCTGGCACCACAGTGTCTTGCACCGTCGGTGCAAATGCAGCAGTGCTGCGAAGAATGGCTCTTGAATCATCGGAGTGGGCGCATACGCCCGCTTCTCTTCAAGGTCAATCCCTCGAGTTACCGTGCTTCCCCTCATCATTTCATCCTCTAAGAAGACAGCGTGTCTCGTTTCTACAAACTTTGTATATCGATCTAGACAGTAGAAACGGAAACCTTTTGACTTTTCAGGGTAGCCAATGAAATGGCAGCTTACTGTTTTGGGATCAAGCTTCCCAAGATTTGGGTTAAATACTTTAGCCTCAGCTGGACTCCCCTACACACGTAAGTGGTGTAGTGAGGGAACTCTTCCTGTTCACAACTCGTACGGTGTTTTGGGCACCGATTTACTAGGTACTCTGTTGAGAATATGAATGGCGGTTTTTAACGCTTCCATCCATAAACTCAATGGCAGTGTGGAGTAGCTCATCATACTTCGCACCATATCCATCAGGGTACGGTTGCGTCTTTCAGCTACTCCATTTTGCTGAGGTTCGCCCGGTGTAGAATACTGGGCCACTATACCATTTTCCTGTAGAAACCTTGCAAAAGGTCCAGGAACTTGTCCATATGGGGTATGTCGACCGTAGTACTCTCCCCCACGATCAGATCGGACTATCTTAATCTTTAAATTATGTTGGTTTTCAACTTCAGCCTTAAATATCTTGAATTTATCCAAGGCTTCATTTCTTTCTTTGATTGGATAAATATATCCGTAACGGGAGTAATCATCCGTGAATGTTATGAACGAGTCATATCCATCCACACTTTTCACAGGAAAAGGACCACAAATATCTGTGTGAATAATTTGCAGAACTCCTGTGCTTCTTTTGGCGTCTTTCTTAATTTTCTTTACATATTTTCCTTTAATGCATTCTCTGCATTGTTCTAAGTCTGAGAACTCTAATGGAGGAAGAATATCATTCTTAACTAGTCTTTCTATTCTCCCCCTCGAAATATGGCCTAAACGATAGTGCCATAATTTCGACGACGCATCTAGAGTTCTCTTTCGTTTTCTGTTTGCATTCGTAAACGAGGATCCATTTACTTTCTCGCACGCAACGTTCCCATTATCGCATACGACATTCACATCATCACATAATGATAATAAATAAAGCTCATTTTGCAAGATGGCAAGGCCAACACATGCTTTATTAAATATTATTTCACATTTGCCATTTCCAAAATGACAATCATAACCATCATTGTCCAAACATGAAACACTAATCAAATTTCTCTGTAAAGAGGGAACATAAAGAACATCTCTAAGTAAAAGAGTGAAGCCATCAGCTAGCTCTAATGAAAGATCGCCAACGGCTTCAACTTCAGCTTGGACTCCATTTGCGACTTTAATGCATCTTTCTTTTCTTTGCGTAGTCCTCGTCGAACGGAATCCCTGTAAAGAATTAGCAACATGAACAGTTGCTCTTGAGTCAATCCACCAAGTGGATTTCGAATATTGCACATACAAGGATTCATTTATATAGGTAATAATGTTCTCACCTTTCTTTGCCATTATCATCTTTAAGTAATCGTGACAGTTCTTCTTGTAGTGTCTGTCTTCTTGCTGATGAAGACACCGATCTTTCTCTCTGACAAACTTATTCTGTTGAGGTGATGGATGAGGTTTTTCCCTTGTTCTTTGAGAAGGAGTGATTGTTGAAGTTCCTTTTCTTGTTATCCTTCACATAGTTGATAGAACCACCATGTGAGGATTTAATTCTTTCCTCCTCTTGCACACACATAGCTATGCATTTTTCCAAGTCCCATTTCTCAGTGCATATTGTAGTTGACAACAAAAGTGTCAAACTCTTTTGGCAAGGAAGCAAAAATTAAATGAATAAGGAACTCATCCTTGAGAGCCAAATCCATTGGTTTAAGCTTGGATGCCATGTTACTCATCCTCAGTATGTGCTCTCTTATGCCACTGCCACCACCAGAGTACCTCTCTGTCACAAGTTGTTTGATCAGTTGTGTAGCATAAGTCTTTGAAGAGCGATGAACCGACTCTTTATCCTCTCAAGGTACTCGTGACAAGTCACACTCTGCGATTGAGCCCACAATAGCAGGCTCAATCGTGTTCTTTATCACAGCCATACATTTCTTGTTGGCTGTGGTCCATTTCTTATGCTCAAGGTCATAAGACATCTGTAAGGGAGCATGATCCCTCTGTCTTTTACGCCAAGCGAGATCATCCTCATTTGGATCCTCACTGGTGCCATAGGCTCGGTGGGGCGTCTTGTAGTGAGGACCCAGTCCACTTCACCAAGATAAATGCTAAGTCTATCTTTTCTTCCACTCTCCATAATTATCTCCTTTAAGAGTGGGATCTCTCCGATACAACTCATCAAGTTGTATCCACTTTGAAAAATATTTCAAATAAAGTGAGAACATAACAGAAAATTATATGCCTTATTTCCAACGTTGGTCAAAAATACGACATACAATTAAAACAATTTTATTTATACATTAAATCTATATCACCGTTAGCCAGAAATAGAAATAATGCATAAAAACATCAATTAAATTATAATCTTGTTATTATCAACGTTGGTCGAAAATAACAATATTATAATGCACAACAATGCTCAAAAATTAAATTCTCCCGTTGGTTCGAATTTAATTTAAAGAGTAATCACAATTTAACGTTTGCAGTGAAACATCAATTATATCTATTTTTTCAAAATTAAATTCTCCGTTGGTTCAATTTAATAATGAAAATTTATCTTTTCTTTTAGATATATCAAATATATCTAAAAGTGCATACCATAAAAAAATATATGTATACATGAATGTAAAACATATTCATAAAATGTATATATATATATATATATATACATATATATATATATATATATATATATATATATATATATATATATATATATATATATATATATATATATACACACACACACACACAGGAAAACAAAGATCTCGGCATTGGATCGTTGGAGGACCACTAATATATGTACATGTTGACTGGTCAACAAGAAGCCTTTCAAAATATCTTACTTGTCCGGTCAAAAGACCTTCCCAAGAAAACTCCACCTTCCCCAAATTTGGATCTAGCCAAGGCATGGGAAAAACAAAGAGCCTCCACAGGCCTTGGGGCGGCGGCGCGCCACCGCCGCGGTGGTGGCGGGTCGCTAGCGCAAGGCGGCCACAAGCGGGCTCGGCCGGCGAGAGGCCGCGGCCGCCAAAGATACAGTGGCGCTGGCTCACAGACGCGCGCGCAGCAGCAAGCCAGCAGCGGCGCGATGCGGCGCAGCTGCGGCGCATGCAGTGGCGCGCAGCGGCCGGCGCGCCAGCGCAGCAGCAGCAAGCAGCGGCGAGGCAGCGGCCGGCCGCAGCAGCGCGGCGCGCGGCGCTGCGGCGCGCGCAGCAGCAGCGCGCAGCGCGCAGAGCGCAGGCCCAGCGGCCATGGCGGCGGCGGCGGCCTCGCGCAGCGGCCCAGCGCAGACGCAGCGCAGCGCGAGGCCCGTGCGGCGCGGCGCCAACAGCCGGCGCAAGGCAGAGGTAAGATTTTTTTTTCCGATCTGAGACTTTAAACCGATGAATCCCCTCCTTCTAATTTCTAGAACAATCCAGGCTCTGATACCATTGTTGGCGTCTCTGTGTTGTTCTTGGGATTCTTGAGATAATACCGAGAGAGAGAGAGGGGTACTAACCATCCGACGTAGAGGAGGAGGAGTTGGCCATCGCGGTTCGTCGGTGAAGCTCTGCGCACGGGCAGCGACGGTCGGGGAAGAACGGACGGCGACGGCGGCGGCACGGTGGAGCTTCCCGTCGCTGGAGCGCCCCCTCTTAGATCGGGTCTAGGGTTTTGTCGGTGGGGTTTGTGGCGGCACGGTGAACCACGTCGTCCGTGTCGCCCCAGCCCCCCACCTCTATTTATTGTGGCGCTAACGACAGGGGCCCACCAGCCTATTGGGCTGGGCGCCCCCGATCAGGGCGCGAACAAGGGGCCCGTTTGGCCGTTGGGCCAAACGGTTTGAGATCAGTCTAACAGAAAGCGGATGACGAAGACCTGTATGCAGATTTCTTCAACCCATGCAGTGTTTTTGTGGTATATCTGTCGTCAAATTTCATTCTCCAATATAGCGTACGAGTGCCATTCACCCCTGTACCACTTAAGATGCCAAGCAGTTTCACATTGGCACTCCCAAAAGCTCGCCGAAATCACCAACCAATCCAAGGCATGGTCCAAAGAAGATCACACTGTATAAAATAGCTAGTAATCCGAAGCTTACAATTGTTAGGATCTCATGGCTCTGCAGCTCCGATGCTATACTGATGCGTCATACAAGTCCTGATCCCGACAACCTCAAGTACAAACGAGTATGATTGTGTAAACTCGTTTGCAATTAGAGAATTCCACAGGAAAGTCCAAAGAAAAGGAGACATCCAGTAGAGAGTGTTTTCTTTCACTGAAAGCTCCTGGGAAATTTCTACACTCCTAGAAGCATTTGCGAGCTGCAAAGAGTCGATGTGCCCTGATCATACGCCACACTGACAATTGGTTGGCAAATCTGAAACCTACCTGTCGTTTGCGTTGACATCTCTTGGTTAATTTTTTCCATATTTAAATCACACCAACTGTGGTTAATCATGGTGCCTGATGCACCAACACTAGAAGACAACAAAGTTTCATCATTTTTGTCAACTCCATTATAGTGGCCGGACCTACTGGAGAATTTAGGTTGTAAGCTGTGGCAGGTAGAGAGTGACGACACCATGCGTGATGAATCCAAAATGAATCAAGTCGTAAGTCATGAGAAGTCATTAGTTGGGGGCTTACCAGCTTGATTGTCCTTTTTAGAAAAAGTGAAGTTAGTATTTGTTTAAGAATTCACTTTTCAGTGTCCTTGACTATGGGATCGTTTAGCTATAATGGTACAATGAAGATAAGCACTAGGCAGGAGTGGACATTGACAAATGACCACATGTCATGTTTTTCCTCCTTTTATTTTAAAGATGGTCTTGTTTTCCTCCTGATTTTTAAACTACACAAAGCCAGCCGCTATTATGACCGGTGAACTCGGATTAGCATCTGATTCTTGGAACAATGTATGCAAATAAAAAAAAGAAAGGCGTTCAGCTTTGCAGTAAGGCTGTAGTTATGTTATATGGATGCATGTGAAAGGAAGGACGATTCTTGGCTAGACCCCGCTCATTTCGGCTTTTTTCGGTTTCAACTTCTAGCTTCAGCTTTTTTTTCACTATTCACTACACTATCCACTAACTCATTTCTGATGTTTTTCACCACTCTGATGTTTTTTCAGCCAAAAGCCAAAAGCCATCGCTATTCCGATCACCCCCTGGCTAGTGCTAGAGATGTTTATGTGCATATCTATTGCCTTGCTGCATGATTGTTGTTGTCAGGCCGGTACAAGGGGATGTCTATGGGGCATTTGTTTTAGGGATAACTTTTGACTTTTAGCTAAAATTTTATTGTAGTTAGCTTTTTTTACTATAGCTGATTTGGCTTTTTAGGTATAATTAATTTAAAAAAATATAAAAATAGAAAAACATGTTTAACTATTAGAGACAATACAAAGGAACACAGGAAAAAAAGAAAATACAAAAAAGCCTAAAATATCTAAAAATAATTTAGAAAAAGACAAAATACTAGATAGTGAAAAAAACAGAAATTAGAAGTAGAAATCGAAAAAAAAATCGAAACGAAAGGAAGTCTTATAATTTTTTTAGGACTTTTGTTCTCTAGCGTACTCCTGTATCATAGACAGATGCATGAAGACAGATTCTATTACATGGTTACAGGGGTACGCACGAAAAAGGCCAAGGCAGCCAAAGCGCTCCACACGCGCTACAGCCCCCCAAAACACGCAAGAGAAGAGCACCACCAGTTTCGAGGCAAAAGCGCACGTCGCGCAAAGCAACAATAAAACAAAATCATAAATAAATCGTCGAGTAGCATCTAAACCCGAGGGACAGCACCGTGACTAGCAAGCATTAATTCCCGATGTGTACTGCACTTGTTAATCTGAACGTTAATCTGCGCTGTGTCTCCATGACTAATCCAGCATCATTGACCACGCCATCTAATATCATACTACAGCGTCATACTATCATCTCTATCAATAATTTTCTGCCTTAGTTAATCTTATCTTTTATAAAAAAGTTATATCATCAACTCTTTATGTTTTTTATTAGAGGTGGTGTTCATTGTAATTCAGGTCGTTGTGTCTATTATTGACAGCATCTATACATGATTAATCCTTGATGATTTCTTCAATAATCTATTGTCTACTATAAGTTACTGTGGTAAGATCCGCACATATAGAGTATAAGGTGCATTTGCAGGTCTTTTCACAAAATGGGTTAATTTGAGCAACGTTTAATCGAGGAGACTTAAAAAAAATAAAAAGAGAGATAGAGAAAAGAAAAAAGAGAGAAAAAAGGAGTGCCAAAAATATCAATGTTAGTTGTAGGGACAATTGAATTTGATGTTTTACTCACCGTTTGGATATTATTGCAGTTTAGATCGTTTGCACAATCATTATGGAGGCTTTGGCAACATTCAATTTCAAAAGTTTGATAACAATATGATGATAGTTAGTATAATACTCTTTGGTGTTTTGCTATTCAAAAGTGAAGGTTTTGCTCCAATTTTAGTTTGTTTGAGATGAAGGATTTAAAGTTCGAGGAGGAGATAATTATCTGCATAGATACTACAATGTTTGTTATTGCAAATGTAATATGTTCTAGTTGTCATAACTTAATATAAGGGGTCTATTATAGATATTGTATGCACTGTATTGACGACACAAGAGTTACTTTTATTAAGATATTCTTCTACAGTGCAGTTTTCAACCATGTATGGAATTCAATTACTTTTACCGTTGATATTTTGATGTGCGTGATGGTCATACGTGTAAGTTGCTCTTCAATGAGCTTTGCTTGCCTAGTTATATGTTCCACATGAAACATGTAAAATGTCCATGAGATGAATTTGTCACTATAGTTATCCAGCACCACAGAAGAAGTATATAGAAAAGATTAATCTAGTCTTATTCATTAATTAGTCCTATGAACTTTTAACACATAAGAATCATTGATGGTGGATTATGATTTGAGAAGATTTGACTGAATTTGGCTATATGAGGGAATTCAGGCTATAGGGGCAAATTCACCTCAAGTTGGAAATATTTGAGTGTGTGACCTGAATTTGTCTCAAAGTAGAGATTGTTAAAGTATAATATGAATTCGTATACATGGCCAAGTGGTCACATACGCCGACCTCATCTCGGTTTCGTAATCTCCTAGAACTTCTATTCCCTAACCTATATATGTACTCCTATAATCATATGGTTGAGACACACCGAAATTTTTCGTACTTGTAATATCTCCTCATACAGTAAAATCCGTCTTCGTGTGTCTATGATTTTTTCTAAAAATATTTTTCATGTTAAATCCTTATCTTTCGTTCTTTGGATCATCTATTTCTCTCTTGCGTTTTATAAAACTAGCTAATCCACTAATTATCTGAGCTCTTCGAGGGGTGCCAGCTTTACAAGTGGACGTGCGTTAATGCTTTGTGATTCATCGGTCATATTCATGTTTTACATAGAACAAGAAAACCCTTGCTCATTGTACGCCTTCTGGTTTCTTCTCTGCATCATGCTTGGCTTGTCTATGAGCGCATATTAGTGTTTTTTTTTTCTTTTAGAGCGTATCGGTGTTCGTCGGCTGCCAAATGAGTGAATCACGTAATAATGGTTATGACGGGTTCAGTATGTACATAGGCGTAAGGTTTAGAGGTTTTTTTTTGGAGAAGCATGGCTCTAGGAATATACATAATGTCCTTCACCATAGGCGTCGAATTATACATGCAGGTGTGTGTGTGTGTGTATATATATATATGAATCGTAGGAGGTAGAATTATGATGTAAGCCGGTTGACCTGCTAGTGCATTCTGGAACAAACAGTACGGCAATGCAGCATAGCTCTGTTTAGAGGCATGGGGTGTTCGAAATGTTGTTAGTTTATAATTTTTTTACTGTAATTGACTTATTTTTTACTGTAGCTGAGTTGAATTATTTAGTATAATTAAATTTTTTACAAAAAAATAAAAATTTAAAAAAAATATAAAATTACTGAATAATAAAAAAAAGTAAAAATTAGAAGTAAAAACTGACTTTAAATTAAAATAAACGGCCCTTAATTACTCTCTAGGCACACAGTAGCACGTAAAGTTTTTCATTCTGCAAGTCCCATCATGGGGAGCTTTGGGAGACCGCCGCTTTTCTGCTTCTCAGGCAACTCGTGACCGAAAACAAAAGGCAAAAGGGTAAAGGAGGCGGCAACGCATCACACCTCCAAAAAATCAGAGGGCGACAGTTTCACAGTACTCACATAGATAGTACTATAACTTTTTTTTAAATTTTAACCTCCAAACATCTATTTTATAAATTTAGCCTTCTCTGTAGACCTATAATTCAGCAACGGCCGACCACTATGTATCTTAATTAGCACTTTAATTAGTGCTAATCATAGGTTAATTAAACGTTAATCACCTACATTTAACAATGCCGCATTTGGGTTTGCTCAACTACAACTCCGTAGGTATCTATGAGCTCCCTAGCTTGATAGGTATCTATCGAGATCGATAAATTTATGGAAGAAACTAAATTTATAAAAAAAAACAGCCAGCTATAAACTAAATCTTAAAAAAAAATACCTACCTACCATTTACGAGGAGGCTTCCACAACATGGTGACCTTTCTCTCTCTCTCTCTCTTTAGATAGAGGCGCTCAAAAGATGGGGAGACAGGAGGTTGTGCAAACTACAGAGGGCATCTCTTTTTTCTTTTTCTTTTTCGCAGATCAACTTTGCACCTTGCTTTTTCTGACAGATGTGGAATGAACTGTTACTTGGAATCTTTTTCTCTCTTTTTTTCTAACTATCTTTCGTCTCAATTTTCATCATTTTCAACTTTAAGGTGTACAGCTTGGTTTCAAAAGGATATGTGCAATTAAAATACTGCTCTCCCTCTAAAAAAATTAAAATACTGCCCTCACTGTTAATATTTCGCTTTGCAATTGTTCTGGTTTTCCCTTTAAAAACACGAGGTGCGTCAAGCTGAAATTTTTGTAGTGTGTGATAAGTGAACTTCTTCTTCTAGCTATAGGAGAAATCTCCGTACGCGACCAAGACAGTCTGGGCCCATCTGTCAGTGATACGTGATGTTATATTTAGCTGTTGCGCCGTAACCTGAACTCCTGAAGGCAAGTTGTAGTGTTGAAGCTGGAAAAATGACACGGTTGAGGTTCAATTCTTCCACCGGCCATTGATTTTTTTTTCTTCACTAGTTTATGAACAGATATTGTCAGTATGTGGAAAACGTGGTTGCAATCGAGGTCAGGCGCCCCCTGGCGTCCATGAAGTCAACACAAGAAGTCCAGAACAGACTAGGAATTTATCATTTGAAGGTCATCCATGTCGCATTTCCAAAGGTCAATGTTTTGTCCATAACAACATATAATACTCTTTTCAAAACATTTTGTTCATATATTATATCAATTGACTTTGTGGGGACAAAGGGGAAGATTTCTTAGATAATATTATGCTTTGTTGGCACTGCAACCTAAATAGTTGATTTCATATGTGGGCACTGTAACAATTTTTTTTCAAATCTGATCTCTTGACGTACGAATTTTCAATTTTAGCTCTCTTTGTGACCGCAGAAGCAATGTTATGTGATATATGTCATTTATCGAGCTCCCACAACGCGACAGGTTAGGCGAGCACATGCCGCACTGGGCCCATGGTAGGAGGTAATGTATGCTTAGTTAAACACTAGTTGCATGCTTAAGCACTAATTGCATGCTTATGTTAACACTAATCACATGATTAAGCACTAATTGCAAGTTTATGTTAAGCACTAATTGATGTGTGCAGATGGCTATCAAGCTCGCGTAGCTCAGCAAGTGGTGCTGAGGTCACATATGTTGTCTACCGTTGCTTTCATGGTCATAGATGAGGTTAAAATTGAAAATTCATACTTGGGAGTGGGGATATTTAAAAAAAATTGCTATAATACCACATATACGATCAACTCACAACCTGAATACAAGTCGCTCTACCGGCATTGCACATGTGAAGCATCATTCATACAGTTACTGGACTAGCATGGAAGCATCATAACTGTAAAATGTAAATAAATCACAGATGTTTCTCCTCATGGTATGATCATCTCAATTCTCAAGGTCTTGGATTACCACAGGTACTTAGGTTGGGTAAGGTAACGAGTAAGACAAAGTAGCTAATTAACCAGTACAGATGGTGCTTCTAAAAATAAATTTCTACCAGTCTTTAGAGTAACCAAGTAATAGACAATGGCTTTTCTGTTGTTGTAGCTTGCAGTGGTTTTTTTAGGACAACCACTGTGGTCAGTGGAGATACTATCTATCTTTCCTCCCAACTCCTAAGGACTCCCTCCCAGCAGCTAAAATATGAAACACAAGTTGACCAACTAAATACAATATGCCATCTAATTAGCCATGCAGAAATTAAGAATCAGCAGACGTGATTGCATGTCGGTTCCTTGCTTTAATTAGCCATGCAGAAATTAAGAATCAGTGGAGGTGATTGCTTGCTATGCGTTCCCAGCGGTTGAACCGATGTTATTTTCCGGTTCAACCAGGACATGGCAGCGTGCTGATCGGGATTGAGGTCCGGTCAGACTGCTGGACTGTGAGCTTTTTGGCTAATTTTTTGTTTCTGTGGTCTTGAGTCATGGAATATGTTTTTATCATTACTAAAAAATGGATCATTTCTCACAGTTTAAAACCGTCAGAAAAATACAAAAAACCGTCAGGTTAAATTTCCCTGACAGGTTCCCGTCAAGCAAAACCCGTCAGGGCTGGCTAGAAAGGAAAATTAAATTTGGCTGATGGTTACCTGTCAGGGAAATTTAACCTGACGGTTTTTTGTATTTTTCTGACGGTTTTAAACCGTGACGGAAAACTGCATTTTCCTAAGGGGCCAAACCGTCAATAAAATAATTTAACCTGACGGTACTAACCAACAGTCAGAAAAATACATTTTACTGACGGTTCATTCACCGTCAATACAATATCCTGACCCGCTCAACAAATCACCTCAAATCTGCCAGCCGCTCTCCTCAAATCACCTCAAATCGGATTATGTCTGGAGTAGTTCTTGATTATGTTCACATTTCATTGATTATGTCTGGGGCAAATTTCATTAATTCATGTTCACATTTCGATTATGTCTGGAGTAGTTATTGATTATGTCGAATCACAAATCCTCAACAAATCACCTCAAATCTGCCGGCCCTCCCCCGTCCCCCGGCCACCGCCTCCCGACCTCCCCTGCCGCCTCATCGACGCCGACCACCTCTACATCAGCAGATCCGCAACCCTCATGGCATCTCCATCTTCAGATCTAAAGACTTACAACTCGAATTAGCAATTAAGGAGGTGATTTGCAAAAAAAAAAATAGATCAGGGCGGAGACTTACGCGCACCGGCAGGGAGGGCCGTCGCCGCCCTCTTGTGCGTACGGCCGCCGCCGCCCTCTTGCGCGCCCGACCACTCTGCGCCGCCTCTCATAGCGCCCGGCCGCTCCGCGAGCCGTTCCTTGCGTGCTCGGCCGTCGCTCTGCGTGCTCATGCGCCGCCACCGAGCCGTCTCGCCTCCTCCCGCTTGGCGCGCTCGCAGCCACCTCGCCCATCCGCGCGCTCGGCCGGTCGCCGCTCCTCCATTGCCCGGCCGCCACTCCTTTTTCCGCGTTTTTTTGGATCTGAGGGGAGGAGCCGCCCGTGTTTCTCGGGGGTGGAAGGAGCAAATGAGGGTTATGTTTTTGGGGATCCTTTTTATATCTCTTGCTCGCGAAATCACGGCCGTTTGTTTTGATCCAACGACGAGCGCGCATCCGTGTTTTAGTTGTGAGCTGGAGAAGCCTCACGGGCTTATGATCTAATTATCCTCACGGTTCATGTAATACCGTCACAAAAATAGTTTATTTCCTTGGCGGCTTAAGGAGCCCGACAGAAAAATGTATTTTTCTGACGGTGATACGTGGGCCCGTCACAAAAATTGATATCCCTCACGTTCTATATGGGCCCGTTCAGGAAAACTAAAGCCCATGAGGGATGATCCGTTTTCTAGTAGTGTATGATCAAGATTAGCGGATATATATTGTATAAGATATATCACTGCTAACATAGAGTAAGTTATGAAGAACTTATTTTTAAAAATAATTTTTTTGTCTTTAGATGTATAGGATCGCTTAGAGTCAACCCCGATTAACGGCGAGAATCGGGGCTATGCTTATGGAGGAGCTGAGGTCCAGAATGATCAAAGATGCCGGACAAGAGGGTGAGCTCAAACATAGCACAAGAAAGACGAAAAATATTAAAGAAAAATTTGAATGTCACCATATGGCTTGGTCAGTTTAAGTAAGACATGGTCCAATAAAACTGGAATAGGAGAGAGTTACCGATACATGACAAGCTAATTGTGTACCTACATGTGGTAAGTATAACGATTGCTTGCAACGGAAGAAGATTGGGTCAATGGAAGGGCATTTTGATACTTTGACCAAAATATCAAAAATGACTTTGGAAGAAAACCGTGGTGCGCGACCGGTGCTTAGGAAGGCGGTTTAGGTCATGGAGAAGCTGGCATGATCAAGTTGGATCAAAACTTAGGAGTTAGCGGATTCAAGTTTGCAATTTAAAAAACATACATAGGTGAATTGTGTGAGTTAAAACCTGTGTGTGGGGGTTATAAGGTTTTCCCCATTATGCTAAGTGGATAGTATCAACTAAGAGTTAGTTAACCATCTAACCATTCTCTCTGGAGAATAAGTGTTAGGTTAGAAAGAAACATGTTGTGGTGTTCTCTCTATCCTCCAAGGTGGAGTGGCTTTAAACTTTTTCTCCTCAAATAGCAATATATCAATCTTTGTTTATTGCCATGATTATCTCCTGTGTTGATTGACTTACACTTGTCTTAGTTTTTCCTCTTCTCTTCTATCTTCTTGATCTTATTGTACCAAAGAAGTACAAGAGATGGGGATAGCCTCTGAAGATCAATCTCTACCCCCATCTAGGCATTTACTAGAAAATTCATAAAAAAATCAGTTTTACTTGATTTTGGTCTCAATGTGTGATTTCGTGGTCCGATGGTTTTGGTTTGATTTCTTTGATGTTCTTGTTTACTTTCATATGTATGAATACATCTAAACCCATGGCCATCTTCTACGAACGAGCAAGTTGTATTATTGTTTTCGTATTTTGCCTGTCTTCTGTGCAATCTTACTTTAATCTTAAAAAAGTCTGAATTTTAACATGGATTTCTACGATCCATGAATGGAATAGGTTTATGAGATCTTAAAGAGGGTGTGTGCAAAGTTTCACGGTTTTTGGAATATCTGATCAAAAGATGGATGGATTTTTGGATTCGCAACAGTGTTAAAAATACCGTTCTCGGGCTGAAAGCATTATAGCAAAGAACTGAGCGCTCACGCTCACCGGTCCGACCGAAATCACCAGTGCGATCGACGCTTAGGCAAAAGGAATGGTGTTTTGATCAGTTTTTAGTTTGTATTTTTCGTGTGGCGATTGATCTTCGATCTTCATAAGTTCTCGTATTATTCGAGTGAAGATCGACGAATATCAATAGAAAAAAATTCAAATGCACTATCCGCTCCCCTCTATCATCATACCAGTCTATGAAATTAGGCCAATATTACGCCATCCAGCTGTAAAATACGCACCTACCGAAACACTATGCTAACGAAACAGATATTCGGGTAATTAACTTGGAGATGGTATAAGTATAATCTGTCCAATGTACAGACCGGACAAAAAGGAATAAAAAAAAGCACCATTCTTCTTTATTTTCACCGGGGGAAAAGGCCACTCTTGTTTCTACACGGGACGAACGCGGTTTCACTCGAGAATGGACGAGGCCTCGTTTTTCCAGGTCCGACGAAGACAGTACGAGAAAGGAATTAATTGCGCCAACAGCAGCAGCTATTAATACACCAGTCAAGTGCACTGTACCTCCTGTTCTAAAAAAAAAAAAAAACTAAGCTGCACCTGGCGAGTAGACCGGCAAAGATTCTGACTTACAAATTTCATTCTAGGCTCCTTTGGATCTTTCTGAAATCTGTAGGAACCTCGAATGAATGATATTTTCATGAAGAAAATCCGTATAAACTGAGTGTCTTCTCTTAGATATCGCTCAATTTAATTTTTAACTTCTGTTTTTTCACTATTGATTAATAACAGAAGAAAAGGTCGCTTAAAAGCACACAGGAAGTAGGCCCAATATTCCAAGATTCCGAACGTTATCATAAATAAGGCAAGCGAAATTTCCAAACCATTGCTCATCCAATTTCATGGGGCCCACGCTGGGCTGGCTGGCACCATGGTTGTGTGCCACTTTGCATTAAAAACACCCGCAAAACAACAAAACACGCCAGTGACTACAAAGAGCTGATAGGAATCATCTTTAAAAAAACACTTGTTTAAAAATCTTTTTTAAATTAGAAACTGTTTAGAACAGAATCTAAAAAAATTGTTTATTTTTCATAACTATTAGCAGGATTGCTGATTAACTGGCGATACACTTTTTAGAATTTCTACAGTGCATCTTGAGATCCAATCGGCACATAATTTTCAGCGAGACGGATACAATAGGCAGACGTGGAGAAGAAATGGAATTCGCAAGTCATGAGAAAACTTGCGTCCCAAATGAGCTGGTGCGTGGTGCTACGTTTGGCATACAGGGATATTTTTTATTTTCTCTTGTGAATTAAACTTGTTTACGTGAAAATCCGATGAAATCCTACGTTCCAAAAGGTCTTAGAAAAGTTTCCGTTGTTCAAAAATGCCATTGGATTATTGACATAATACAAGCGTGTAAAGTCGGTCGTCTTGTTTACGCTAGATGGTTTTACATAGCCTATCAACCATATATTACAGAGAATCATATGACATGTCATGTTTTCGCGGTTAAAACCACTCATCAAACTTCCATAAATAGCTTCTAGGCCTACCAAAATAAAGCAAGGCATTATATTACACACACAAAAGAAAAAAAAAAGAAAAGAAGACACTACTAAACTTCTAGCACTCGCTGTAATCGTACATTAGAGAACCTAATCATTTTCATCTTGACAACGCCGCAACGAGATAAATCCGTCATCGTTCAAATAAAAAAAGAGTTTAAATGAATAGTGTTTCTGTGCTTTCCACTCTAACTAGAATGACACTAATCTCAAAGTACATAAAGGGATAAGTAATCACTATCCACCTTTCAGTTCTGCTTTAAAAGTTATGCAAATCATTTTGAGGAAAGCATAGATCATCTTTCGATCTAAAAAGTGATTTTTAAAAAGAGAGAATGAGTAATGAAAAAGTAAGTAAAAGATGTGTATATGTAACAGAAATAAGAGAAGTGAAGTGTGTCATATATCTACGACTCCCTTTCTGATCTTTAGAGCGAGACAATAGCGTGATAAATGAAGAAATATTTCATAAAGTTAGATGATTTTTCTAAGTAGAAATTAATATAAATAGGGCTATATGGCTACCAGTAGCAGCAGTAAGATTTTGAGGAAAAAGTACTTCACTACGACAAATTTAAAGTGTGACAAATTTAAAGTGAACTTTTAGATCACTACTATTTATTTTCAATCAAAATCATCATAAAATACAGCAAAAATAAAACTATCATGAAAATCCAATACTAACGGCCCTCGTTTTCTCAGAATGGCACGACTGCGGCGACCCCACGAGACAGCGACGCGTAGCCCACCACCACCCTTACAGCCTCCTCCGTCCCGGCAGAGGTCGGTGGCTGCCGCCGCTACATGCGCGCACACACCCCCCAGTACACGACTGTCCTTGGCTCTCCCTTCCCTCCTCGCCTCCTTCCTCCCAATCTCGGAGCCGAACTACCGAAGCGGCCTCCCGAATCCCATCCAAACTTCTCGGGCGTTGGTTTCACCCTCACGTACGGCAAGCTGCCGGCGCCAGCGGGCAGGGTCCTGGCCCGGCCGAGTTGACCTGACCTCACTGTTCAGGACAGTAAGTTTCCTGGCCCTTGTGCCTGGTGGTATAGTGCTGCTGGTTCTTGTGAGCTTCTCTTGCCGTGAATTGGGTGGTGGTCGGATTCGGCTCGGCTCAGATCTTTTAAAGATCGTGTCTTTGAAGGTTGCCCCGTTTCTTGCTTTGGTTTCAGCTTCACGGAGATGGGTGCTCGGTAGATTGGCCTGAGAAGAGAGAGAAAGAGAGGTGGAGGAGGAGAGATGGGGAATTGCATGGACACGGCGGCGCCGGTGGACAACAACACCGCATGTGAGTGTGCCTAGCTTTCATACACTTTCTTTCATAGCGGCAGCTTGCTTGCTCCGTGCCTGTCGGCTTCCTTGTGTAGTTGTGGATTTGGTAATGGTTGGCTGCTTGGGGGTGGTTGGGTTCCTGTATCTTGTGGATTTTGTTCTTGTTTGGTTTAGACATTTTAGATGCGTGCTTCTGTGTCTGTTCTGTGAGGTGAGTGTTTCAGATGGGGGCACCTTTTCACTCTTTTACAATTGTTGTGCTTGCTCCTTTGGGTGCCCTCACTTTGTTCTTTTCCTCATTTGTTGAGCTGATATTGGATAGGCATTTGTTTTGTAAAAGAGGGAAAAGAAGGAACTCTGTTTCAAGATTTACTTTATATTGATGGTCGCACAGATAAGGTATGAATTAGGTTGACTTTGTAGGTAATTGCAGTAGTAATTGGCAAGCTTATGGCCTATGGTTTTATCGTAAGTGATTAGTTCATGTTCCTTGATACAATGGGATATGGGGAATTCCCATGTAGGTAGCCTAGTCAATTAATGCCTGGTTGGACTAATTACTAACCTGCATAACATGTAGAACTCGGCATCAGAGTTTAATCCAGTTTCAATTGGCATATGTTTGCCCTACGGAAATGGAATTTTGTTCCCATAGTTTGTCTATTTGCGAGATGGCAGAGTTTCAGACATTCAGTTTGACAGAAGTTAGAAACACTTGCAGCGGTTGCATCTTGCTGGCTGAGCCTTTTTTGTTACCTAGTCAAGTGTCTTGATTCTCGAGCCTTGACTGAAGTATTTGCCAAAACGAACTTTGACAAAACATTGGTATTTGTTAGTAATAGGCAATAGCATCATATTGTAATTGAATTGATTCAACATGTGCTCATTGTTCTTATGCATATTTCTCTCTTTCGTGTTGAGAGATCAGATCCATCAAAAGGAGTTAGCAAAACAAGTCTATCGTCAAACCCTTCAACTACCAAAAGTGGTTCGACTCCGTCAACTTTGACTCTGCCTTCCTATAAAGATCGCAGCGAGCTTCCTACCCCTAGGACAGAAGGGGAAATTCTGTCATCACCGAATTTGAAGGCGTTTCCATTCAGTGATCTCAAAAATGCAACAAAGAACTTCCGACCAGATAGTCTTATTGGGGAAGGAGGATTTGGCTATGTCTATAAAGGTTGGATGGATGAACAAACTCTTGCTCCTTCAAGGCCAGGAAGTGGCATGGTTGTGGCTGTCAAGAAGCTAAAACCAGAAGGTTTCCAGGGGCACAAAGAATGGCTGGTAGTTTTCTTACACATTCCGAGTTTCTCAGATACTTCTTTTTTTTAATTTCTTGACTGCGATAGCCCTGCTGCAGACAGAGGTCAACTACCTTGGACAACTTCACCACCAGAATCTTGTTAAGCTCATTGGTTATTGTTCAGATGGTGATAACCGACTTCTGGTGTATGAGTTCATGCCTAAAGGAAGTTTGGAGAATCATCTATTTAGGCGTATGTATTTGATTCTACTTCAACTGTTTTGTGAAATCCATGTGTTTAATAAGAAAATGTTTTGACAAGCAAGGAGCATACGCTCCCTTATACCAAATGAAAGTTTTGCACTATTCCAAACAACAAAAAAATCGTGGATATATAACACATATAGTTTTATGTGCACTTATAAAAAAAAATCTGCATTCGAGTTTAAACTCTTAAAATTTCTCCCAAGTTCAATGAAGATTTTCTGTTCTTGTAGGAGGCGCAGATCCTTTATCCTGGGGAATAAGGCTCAAAGTTGCTATTGGGGCTGCTACGGGTTTATCATTTTTGCACGATGCTGAAAATCAAGTTATATATCGTGATTTCAAGGCATCAAACATCCTCCTCGACTCGGTATGGATGGAAACTTGCTGCTCACTGTTCTGAAGAAAGTTTGACTTTTGCGAGTTCTTTCTTTTTTAACATTTGTTTTGTTTCACCAATGCAGGAGTTCAATGCAAAACTTTCGGACTTTGGCTTGGCAAAAGCAGGTCCAACCGGGGATAGAACCCATGTTTCTACACAAGTCATGGGTACTCGAGGTTATGCAGCTCCAGAATATGTTGCAACAGGTTAGAAAATAATCTCACTTTTGAGTTTGCATATTTCATAATCATGAATTTCTAATGTATGGATGTACCAAACAATGGTGTCCTATTCTGTTTGATTTGAAGTCAGCTTACTCGCCATAATGTTTGTCATTTCTTCAATATTATATACAATCAACTAGAACTAGACTTTGTTTATATATAGCCTCAGCGTTCAAGGTAAGCTCCTGCTTTATGTTAGGTAAAGCGCACTGAAACTTCAGCTAAATCATCCTTTGCCTATTATGCAGTCTTATTTGTTTCATGGTCCTGAATTATGCACTATTTTTTTTAACAATGAAGCACTTAGGGTTCTTGGTGTATATTTGCTATTTGTTTTGAATGCACTAAGAAACTTGCTATTACAGAATTCAGCACTACGGTGTATATTTGATTAAAACACATTATCTGATTTGAGCACCACGAAGTGGTTTTATTTGCTATTTGTTTTGAATGCCCTGTTCTGAATGCCCATGATTTCACCGTCCCATCACAAAATATTGCTTCACCAAATGTTTCGTTCCAGTTCAAACCAACCTGTGCCAAAGGTGCACATGTCCATTCTTGAATATTTGTTTTGAAGGGAACAGTAGGGAAGTCGCCCACAGCATATAATTATATATTAAACAGAGAAGCCTATATGTGCAAGATCCATTCTTGAATATTAGGCACAACAGAATGAATGATAAAGGTGTGAATCCCATGAAACTGCTGAACTATACAGTACATTTGGTACCATCGTTTCTCACATTGTTCAAAAATGATGCAGGCCGCCTCTCTGTAAAGGCAGACGTCTACAGCTTTGGTGTTGTGCTGCTCGAGCTGCTGACAGGAAGGCGAGCCTTGGACAAATCGAAACCAGTATCAGAACAGAACCTAGTTGACTGGACAAGGCCTTACTTGGGTGACAAGCGCAGGCTGTACCGCATCATGGACATGAAGCTCGGCGGCCAGTACCCGAAGAAAGGCGCCCATGCCATCGCGAGCATCGCCCTGCAGTGCATCCGCAACGATTCCAAGATGCGGCCCCAGATGTCCGAGGTCCTGGAAAAGCTGGAGCAGCTGCAGGATCCAAAGTATGAAGTGACCTCATCGCAAGTCGGCACCCGGAGGATGTCGTCAGGTTCAGTCCCTAGGTCACCGATGAGGGCGCAACCGTCACCGCGGCGGCTGTCGGCTTCAGCTTCCCCGTTGCCAGCGGCAGGCTCCCCACTGCCGGCTTGTAGGATTGCACGAGTGCACTAGATGCGCTCGTGTGCAGCCTGGGATGGAAGGTAACGCGTATGTTGTAGCTGACAGTTCCCTGTAGCTGTACATTTGGTTGTGCGCCCAATCACTGTAGTAATTTTTTTTCTTCGTGAGGGTGAATTTATCTTAGGCTCTGATGTGTGTGACACGGAACATGACTGCGCAATTCTGCAGCGATCATCATTTTTTTTTGGTTTTCTTGAGCTAGTTGATGCTGAATTCTGAGTGAAGATGTGCTGGTCACATGTCAGTTCTTCCTCTCGGACTGTTGGTGTTCTCATGTGCGCTGTTGCGCATGGTTCTGCCTGCAATGCTGTGCGATCATCGTGATCTGAGTGTTTTCCTCGAGGAAGAGGTACCCTGCAACTTTCAGGAATTGTCATCCAAGCAGAGTTTGATTCAATCTAGCATCTTTCCCAGTTAAGGCCTGTTTTAAACAGCTTCGAAAGCTGAGAACCGTTTAGAACACGTTGACTTCTTAACTGGCTTTTTTTCTTTGTTTTCCTTTTCGCTCTCTTTTTTTCTTTGTATTATCTATGGAGATATAATGATATTTTCTTCTATTTTTTTTATTTTTGTTTAATTAAATATCTCAGAAAAAGCTAATAGTCGCTATAGTGTTATTTCAGCCGAAAGCTAAAAAGTCACTCACTTTCGAACGGGCCCTAAAACAGCTACCACAGACAGGCCTTACAGGATTTGGCTATTTGGCTTTCAGAAACAAGCTACCAGGTACAGCGATAATCCCTGGTGCAAGCACTTGTGTATTCTCAGTATTGTAGTGTTGCAGTGAGAGTTTAAATGCCTGCTTGGAACGCAAAAATTCTGCACGTGTTTCATCGGAAATAGTTTGTTTCCTGCAAAAATTTGGGAAAATCCCTTGCGCCCAAACGGGACCTTAGTAGTTTTCGGTTAAAAAATTTGCAGAATGCTCTGAACGGTGAACAGAAACTCCTCTGCACTCCCACAGAACCTCAAGGTGAGAATTACGGGGTTGCCGAAATGGTCCATTCAGCAGCAAGTATTCAGGCACGGCGAACAGAAACTCCTCTGCACTCCCACAGATTTGCTGCACAAGGAGTGAACGAACTAAACTAGGGTTCCTGCAGCAGCTAATTAACTCACTGTTTTTGCGATCAGTTCTTGTTTTTCTGAACAACGAATGGCCCCTCTGAACATGCGAAACTCGCTGGAAAGAAAGGAGTGTGCACTGATGTTAATTCAGGTAGAGAGAACCGAGCACCGGTGTTATGCATAATGCATCCCTCTTCGTCCTGTGCGTGAGTGAGTACCCGTACGTACGCCGTACAGTGAACTGTGAGCTCATTCCATCGCCGGCGTCACGACGTACACTAACTACACGATCGCTTCTAGCACAGGAATTGTTCTGTCTATCCTGTGCTAAGAGCGGGCGTGGTTGATTGCGTCTGAACTCATCGTTCCAAACTGCTTAGTTAGCATCGGGATTATTCCTGACTGCCCTGCTCTGCCATAACCAAACGTGCAACAAGAACCAGGCAAATTTTGCCGGTAATCGATGGGTACCAGTCCAATTTTATACCAGTCAAAATATGGGTTCATCAAAATTTTTCTAAAAATTCAAAAAACAATAATTTTAATTCCAAATTTTCGTCTAAAATATTTCGGTAATCAGTAGTTATCGGTTGTACCGCTGGCCTCCGATAAAATTTTGAAACCATACATTTTTTCCCTGACACTTGTTCAAGCAGAGATGGTTCTTGCCCCAGTCAGCGCTAGTTTTCAGGTATTATGGGCCTGTTTGTTTCAGCTGTAGATTCTGAAAAGCAGCTGGTGAGTATCTAGCTAGTCAGAATTTGGAGAAGCTGGATAACCCCAGCTTCTGGTTACTAGTTCATTTTCTGGATTCTATAGCTTTTGGCTACTTAGAATCTGGATGAAAATCTGGACTATTTTGAAGGAGCTACAAATTCTAGAAGTAGCTACAGCTGTTAGAAACTAAAACAAACAGGCCCTATGACACGGCACGGGGGCATGTGCAAGTTGTGTGGACCTGTGGCCTCTGCTTTCGTTTTTGCTTACTTATAGAACTTGCGTCTGGAACGAATCATAGTTCACAAACGGATGTGACAAGAACTGCGATTAAAGTGGGAGAATAATAATGCACTGTAACTAGAAAATGATGGATGGATATGGCTCTGGTAAAAAAATCATCCTTGACAGTCGACATACATAGTTAGAAGTTTCATCTCTTGGGGACAGACCTATCTTTTTTTTCCGACACAAATTTGTCAGTCGAACGCGTCTTCGAGATCCGTGCTTTGGCGAGCTTCGCATTCGTATATAGGGCTGTGCATTTTTCAACCGAACAAAAAAACCGGACAAAAAACCGAACCGAACCGGTCAACTCAGTTTGATAGGTTTTCGGTATTCGGTTCCGTTTTCAATTATTATGTTTTTTCTAAGTTCGGTTTTTTCGGAAAAAACCGACTAAAAACCAAAGAAACCGAAAATATTACAGGTCCAAAAGCCCACATGTCATCTATACCAACTGAGCTAGACTAGCTATGTTGTTCAACTCAATGTATATATTATATATGTACATAAAAGCTCTGGTTTTCTATACTTCAAGTTATAAAATTTTAATGGGTAGAGTACTTCATTAATTATTATGCATTATTACTTTATGCCTATGTCGTCGAATCTCCATACTTCATTGAAGTATTTCTAAAATTCGAATTCTATCACCGGTAGTATATGTATTATCGTCTACTCGTCTCGCTAGTCGCTATATCGTTAGCAATTCGTATTAACTTTGATAAATATGGTATTTACCCAGGGGAGGAGAACAGCAGGGGGGTTGGTGTACTCCTTCTGCAAGGTTTGGCGATAGAGTGACTGCTCGGGTACAGACGGGGGACGCGCGGACGGCTGAAATCACCCGGGCGCATGGCGAGGCGGAGCTCCATCGATTTTTGGCGCGCAAGGCGAGGAGGGCAGCTGAGGCGGTTGAGCAGCGATCACTGGAAGGTGGGACCGCTGGCAGGGGAGGCTTGACCAAAGTGGGAACGCGAGGGAGGATTGCGGCGCCGCAAATCAGAAAGAGCTCGCGCGGGCGCGTGGGAGCGAACGGGCGAAGGCGATCGCGCCAGCGCAGGAGAGGAGGAGAGGGTGCGCACGAATCCCAAAGCAAGAATCAACAGCCGAGAATGGTTGGAGGGATTCAAGCAAAAATCCAAGAAAATTCAAAAAGAGTTTGAATTTTGGGGGTTGTTTCATCGACAGCTACCCTAAGCTTTCAAACCTGTGGTTGGCTTGGTCGGAATGGTGCACGAGCGACGGTGTCGGTTGCACACGACGGACAGCGGATAGGCACGAGTGACGAGCTAGGGGCAGCGAGGTGGCGAGCGAGGCCTACGGCGAGGGTCCTAGCCCTAGCGCTCAGTGGGAGAAGGAGAGAACAATAGCGCAGAGTGCTTTCTCTACACGCGCGCGTGACACGGTGGCGGACAGGGGCGATGCAAGGTGGAAGAAGCCACCTGATGCGTGGGCCCCGCATGGCAGCGAGAGAAGATGAGACAGAGAGGCGGGTGGGGTTAGGCCGGTGACAGGCTGCGTTGGCGTGGGGTGCAGGCAATGAAGAACTGGGTCAAGGTCGGATTTGGCCCAAATCGGGGCAAGGAAAAGAATTAGGATTTGAATTTTGGTTACGTTCAGAAATTTTAAATATAGTAAATAAGCTACAAAATTGTAATTTTTTTTTTGCGGAGGCTCCTAATCTTATCTAGTTTTTATTAAAATTAACCCAACCATTTATCAGCTTTCTGCTCTTCAAAAAAAATTATTCTTGACTGTAGATTTTAAGGGATGTTTTTAATTATTTCAAATGTAGGAAAAGCTCAAAATCATGCAAAAATGCTTTAATGCATTTTTCAACAGGGAACAAAAATTTGGGCTATTACACATTCTGGCGTGGTGATGAGGAGTGCTACCGTGCGCGTGTGCGGTGGTGGTGGTGCGCCATCGGGATCGGGGTGTACTAATGTGCAGGTCAGCAACCAAAAATACGGCTTCCAATGCCGGTGCTCTTGATCAATAGATTAGGTAAAAACGGCGAACACATCTAGGGTTCGCACGGCCGATGATCAAACTCGCAATACGGACCATCCCTAGTACACGTGTCATACACGAAGAAGTGAGCTGCTAACTCACCGGTTACGTCAACCAGGATTATACCCTAGGAATGGACAGATCGTGAGAGAGACATCGATTTCATGCCAAACAAAAGGTAAAAAACAACTATATAGGAACAATCTACAAGATTGATTCTCGTTACTAGAAGAAGAGATGGTGGTCAAATTCGACGATACACCGTGGATGCTGATAATATGAACAATTGACACTAGAGCCTGGGCGCCCCCGTTCCTGGTGGCGTCGGTTATATTCAACAATTTGCAGGACTTGCTATGGTAAAGGGGGCGTAGGCGGTTGACCGTTGACGGATGCACCGTGGTCCAGCCCTTTCGTCAGCGACCAATCGCCGGCCTTCCTCGCTCAACCCGGCTCACTTTCTGCTCAGCTCAACCATCTCACAAAAAAAAAAAAAAACAATCACAGAATCCCAAGCAAGCGCAGGGAAGAGAAGATCCAACGGGCCACGCACCCGATGCGGTGTGGGCCCCGCTCCCCAGTGACCACAGCTGTGCGGCGCTCCCCCTCCCCTGGGGAATCACGAGGGAAACACGATTAGCAGCCGTGGTTAGCAGTATCCGCAGCTGCTCCACCTTTATAAGCACGCCTCTCCCTGTCCCAGGACGCTAACACCACTCGCAAGAATTCTCTCTCCAGCGGCGGCGGCGAAGTCGCAGCGAGAAGCGGGCAAGTTTGACACAGCTAAGCAAGCGGGGACAGAGAGAGAGAGATGGAGAACCGCAAGGAGGTATGTATGAGCAGCTTCTTCCCATTCCCCTTTCCTTCACTGAACTAGCAAAGGGTCCTAGTTTCCTCTGTTTCTTGAAGAAATTTCACTTGGATTCTGGAGTGGTTTTGTTTCTTGTCACTGCAAATTTCATCTGGGAAAGGAAGGAAACTAGTGTTTTTTTGTTGTTGTTGTTGTTGTTGTACAACAACGGAGGATTCACATGAACACGGACACGCAAGAAGGGGGAGCACAAGCTTCTCTTTCCGTCCTGAATCCTAGCTTGATCTGATAAGAAGAAGATGCAAAGGTTTTAGTTAATCTTTGGCCATCTCTAGTCTGACAGTTAAGTTCACCGAAAAGTGGGGCAGAAATCACACGGGGGCACAGATTTTGATTTCTTTAGCTAAACCGCCAAGAAACCAAGCAGTTCTTGGCAATGGCTGATTGGCTAGCTAGGCTTGATTTGCAAAGAAGATATTCATGGCTAGATCAGTTCTGAGAAGGTGTCGATGGCTGGTTTCGTGCAGGAGCAGCAGGGGGGAACGGTGGGGTGGATGACGGTGCCGGCGTTCGGGGAGTGGGACATGAAGAACGGCGCCGTGCCGGACTACTCCATGGACTTCTCCAAGATCCGCGAGATGCGCAAGCAGAACAAGCGCGAGCTCTCCAGGGCCAGCCTCGGCGACGACGACGACCTCCTCGCCCAGCAGCAGAAGGCGGCGGGACAGGCGCAGGCGCAGGTCCAGCCCGCCAAGGCAGACTTCGCCCGCGCCCCCGCCGACAACCACCGCCGGCCGCTCCACGCCGCCCACGACGACTCACCCACGGTAATCCTTTAACTCTGTCATACATCGTACATGGCAGTGCATGCGCGGGGGCCATCTGAGTAAACATCGCAATCCATTGAATTGTCATGATCAGCAATTCAGTACTTATTTTAGTTGACTTTCTAGAATCTATACAACTTTAAAAAGTATAATCACTAATAAATTTAAAACCAGCTATATAAAAATTATATCATTAGACTTGTCGTCAAAAATATTTTCATAATATTATAATTTGATTGATATATTTTAATGTAAAGTTATAAAAAGCAGTGATCGAATCACATCTCAGAGATAGTAAAAAGCCAAAAACTTCAAGTAAAAAAAAGAACGGAGCAGCAGCGTACCGACCTGTCGTGTGATGAGGGAGATGGGGAGGCTGTCCGAATCAGACGAGGCCATTGCAGATAGCAGAGGCTAATGCATCTAGTTAAGCACATGCAGTGGACCAGCAGTACTAGTGCTTGTCACAACTTGGACGATAAGGACAGGCCCATAAGTTCTTTCGCAGCCTCCAAATCTGCATTCCTCTTGATCTATGGGCAACGTCATTGTCCATTAGAGAGGTGAGAAGGCTCAGAGGGGCAAATAAATTGGATTTATAGTGGTACTCGAAGGCGTACAGTGTCATCGTCGATCAGAGGCAGGTAGCCTGATGTTGTCCCAGCTGCATCAAGACGCAAGAGCTGGTTCATTTGGGGAGCAGAAATGTGAAGGAGAACACAGCCCTGTGCGTGAAGATTTGTTTCGTTGCGAAGCTGTATCATCTGTTGATACGTGGGTTTACACGCGCGAGGAGAACTCAAGGGGTCCGTCCGCGTCAGACAGTTATATTTGACCTGAGACTTTCGGCCGCGTACCCATCAGGGCAGCATTCCTTTTTAGGTAGACTATCGGGGAGAGATTTTCAAAGTATTCTTCTAGAGAAGCAATTGCATGCCAAACTTTTCCCTCTCTCTGCATCATGTATTTCCGTTGCATATGATTGGCAATTGTTAGTGACTTCCTTCATTCTGCATCATGCACTTAGTTGTACGTAGTTGACCAATGTTACCATACTCTAACCTATTGATGTAGGGAAGGAAGAAGTTCCTGAGCTATTTCCAGTGCTGTATCAGATCCTGAAGGATTGTGAACCCTGC
This sequence comes from Melocanna baccifera, assembly GCA_036346265.1. NCBI lineage: Eukaryota > Viridiplantae > Streptophyta > Magnoliopsida > Poales > Poaceae > Melocanna > Melocanna baccifera. The sequence continues at coordinate 5,923,295 of CM070703.1, read as the reverse complement.
CTGTGTCACAGCACATAACTCCTGCGCAAATAGCTTTTAGGTTTCTTGGGTATTGTAAAGCTTGCATAATGTGTAATCTCCTCCTGTTCTGTAATCCTGCTGCTCCGTTGAAAAAGAGAGAAAGGACAAATTGTGAGGGATGAAAAGCTCATTTGTTCATGCTTTTTTTGCAAATAGTTTGCAACTTCTAGTGCAATTTGTTCGTCTGTTGAGGGGGGATTGAATCTGAAGGTGTATGATTGATTTGGGTTGTTGTTTGGAGAACATAATCTGGACCTGTGATGATATGTTGGTTTGATACTGAATTATTGTTCCTGTTCTCTCTGTTCTAGTAGTTTGTTTTTGTGAATGCATCTTTGTCTACAGTACTGTCCCTGGAGTCGGCCGCCTGCCGTAGAAGCAACAACTTCTTTTGATAAACATAGCTCTTTCCATGTGGAAAAAAAATGAAGAACAAGATGAGCTTGCTTGTCCACTATCACAAGTTTTCCTTGTGTGTGCCCACAAGAAAGGGACTTGAGCTGGAATTTGGAAGTCTGCACTGTGTGTGGTCATCTCATCTGCTCTTAAGTTTTTGGTGCGTTTTGTTGCATGCGTTCTTGTTTTCCGGTACATGCCAACGGAGGTAGGCAGAATATGAGATTGCACTGTGTGTGGTCGTATCATCTGCTCTTAAGTTTTCTGTGTGTTTTGCATGCATTCTTGTCTTCCGGTACATGCCAACGGTGTATATAAAATAGTAGTTGAAAATACATCAAACTTGGTAATATGCAGGTTTGAATACTACTACTACTGCTGCTGCTGATCTTTGGAACATGTTGATGTAATATATGATCTGATCTGCAGGACATCTGATGTGAACAGCAGTAATAAAGAAATGATCTCTGATCATGGTATACGCAGGTCCAGTCTAAAGAGTATTTAAACATTATCTTGTATGATTATCTATGTCTACCACCAGCATAGCTGAGTAGTCCAGTAAGCATGCATAAACCAACAGCTCTTCAGTGGCAAGACCTTCGTTTAGTGGAAACTGCCCCTGTTTTTCTACCCTGATCGTCGATTCTCCATCCAGCAGGCTCTCGTTCATCTGGCAATGTTTTGGTGAATTGGATGCAGAAGATTCAGGTGATGTTTGGATCTCATCTGATGTAAGTAGTCAGCAGCTGTTGACAGAAAGGACCTGCAGGTAGGTGGTAGGTAAGGATCCATGGCACCTGAAAGCGGTATGGAAGACAAGATCTGCGTCACGGTGTCCATGCTTGATACCCTGAAAGGGAGGAAAGCCTAGGGCATCATGTGCCGTGTTTCATAGTGCAAGTGGAAACTATACATAGGAGCAAAGGACTCTCTCTCTCTCTCTCTCTCTCTCTCTCTCGCACAGCTGAATGATGGAGCAATGTTGTGTCTAGTCTACCGGCCTATTTGTTGTCTTGAACTGATGCTGTGGGCACCTTCCATCCTTCTCGAGAACAAGTTAACAAAAGATTGTGGTTGTTACACTCTAATTCCCCTTATGTGTAGTAGTTCCTCCCGGATCAAAGATTGTAGGATATATCACAAGCGTGCATGGTATCAATATATCACAAGCGTGCATGGTATCAAGAACGAAGAGGATGAATCTTGTAGAGAACCAAAATAACGACATTGAAGCAACTACAATGAGAAAGAAAAGATTTGGTGAAACCGACTATAAATTCTTTAAGTACAATCTCAAAAAAGTACAAAAAATCATCGTTCACTCATAACCTTTTCGAATTTTTTTGGACCCTCGGGTTCTTACCCTATACAAGAATCTAGTGCTAAACAATATCCTAACCTCTAATCCTCCTATGTGCCCTCTACTTTGGATGAGTAAGCTTAAGTGCTTGGTTGCTTGTGGCTTGGTTCCTCTTCATGATCACCCTATGATTTATATAGTCTCTGCTAGCTCTTTTCCTATTTAGAGTAGGAATCTTAATCCAAATAAGAATAAAAGTCATAATCCTAGTATAATTCATCTAGGCAACTAGAACTCTTTATAGCATACATTTCTAAATCCTAAAAGACTAGATATAAGTCATTCTAACTCAATAATCTCCGCATTAACTCTTATCCATTGAAGTCGTTATGTTTCCCAAAGAACTCATTCCAAGTCGGTTCCACCTTTTTTTTTTTGTTGTTCCTCCTACCTTTGAGAGTGTCCCCGCCACAGGGGTTTATGCATATTATCATAATATGTGTGTCAATGTCCGGGCTAGCCTACCCAGACTCTCCACTTAGGAGTTCCTTTATTGTGTAGTTTGGTTAACTATACCTCCTGTTATTACAGTCTTTCATACCATAGATTTGTACTACCTCTGAGTTCCACCTGCTCATCGATACCACGTGGTTGGTCCTACTATGTCTTCCTTCTTCCAACAGCTCGCACTTTTGTCTTGCGTCTACTAGATTTTACAATCGTCTTTGCAGTTACGCACATAACTGCAAATAAGATCTGAGTATCTATCATTGACGATATGGTTTTCTTCTCCTAACCAAGATTTTTATCAAACCTCTTATTGATTGCTCTTCCTTTAAGATTACCCTTTAATCAATATTCTCTATTGCTCTAGATATTTTTTATGAGTACTTGCCCTTTGCAAGTAACTTGCATGACTCCACCTTGAAGTAATACATAATAACCTTTGAGTTCAAGTGATTTCGTAAATATTATATTCTTTTTTAAGCTAAGAACATATTGAACTTCTGTCAATATGTGATGTGTTCCATCATATATCTCCAATGTAATCGTTTTCACCTTAATACTTACATACTTCTTATAGAGATCCTTGGTCAAATATCTCTCGCTGAACATATATGAAAGCAACAACCTGAATCTAATATTCATCCATAAGAAGTATCTAATTGACTGATGATTAATAAGTCCAAATCATTCTTTGCTACTGCCATTGAGCATGCATCATTCATTTGTTTCAAACTCGGACAGCTTTTTATCACGTGACCTTTCTCAACACATAAATAGCATGCACATGTGCTATTGATCGTGCTCTTCTTCTTCATATGACCTTTACTTCTATCTACAATACCTACTGTAATCAACATTTGATCACTCAATGATGAAGATTTTGGTGGCTTTTTCAAGAACTTCACCTCTAATAGATATGCAACTGTCTCATTGAAGTTGAGTGTGATTTTTTTGACAAAAATAGTCATCACTAATTGCTCCCATGATAGTGGTAGAGATGATGCTAGTATGACAATCTTATCGTTCTCCTCAATTTTTACATCCACACTAGTCAGCTATGTAATATGCTTGTTGAAGATATTAAGATGGTCAATGAACTATATACCTTTCTTCATATGCAACATGTGCAGTTGTTCCTTCAGTACCCACTGATTTGTTAATAATTTTACCATATACAATTCTTCTGTCTTTCCATAATTTCTGTGACAAATTCTCTCTGATCACCGAGTACTTTACCTCATCGAAGAAATATAGATGGATTATATTGATAGCTTTTCGCTCCATCACCTTCAAGAGCATCGATTAGCCCCTGATGGTCAATGACATCCTTCACCATGCATTGTTACATGCTAAAATTTTTTCTGTCGTCAAATTTTTCAACTTGATTCCACATTATCGATATCGATCTTAATTTTTTACCACCTGACACATTATCGACTTTCTCATAAATCAGATTAATTCGACCTTAGCTCTGATATCTCTTCTTATGCGCACTAGCCCCTAGATCAGAGTTTGTGACATACGGTATGAGCATGCACAGTATTAAGAACCAAGAAGATGAATCTCATAGAGAGAATTAAAATAACGATGTTGAAGTAACCATGACGAGAGAGAAAAGATTTGGCAAAACAAACCGTAAGTTCTTTAAACACAACCTCAAAAGAGTATAAAGAATTGTCAATCACTCATAACCCTCTTGAATCTTTTAGTACCCTCGGATCCTTGTCCTCTAGAAGAATCTAGTGCTAAATATTATTCTAGCCTCTAATCATCTCGTATGCCCTCTGCTTTGGATGAGTAGGCTTGATTGCTTGGTTGCTTGTGGCTTGTTTCCTCTCCATGGTCACTACATAGTTTATATAGTACCTCTGAGCCCTTTTCTAATTTAGAGTATTAATCCTAATCCAAATAAGAGTAAGAGTTCTAATTTTAATAAGATTTATCTAGGACTATTTATAGCACATCTTTCTAAATCCTAAAAGACTATATATAAATCATTCTAACTCAATAGGCGGGCCCGGAGGTGGCCCGCTTGAAGGGCAACGACAACTTGGTGAGCAGAGCCTGGCGTCGACGGGTGCTTGCGATGAGTGACTGCAGGAGGCAGGACGTTGCGGCGTCTTCGGAGAGCCACCGGTTGAGCGTGGAGGCGGCCGTGGCTACGGCGCCGAATTCGGCCTTAGGCGACGGCGCCGAAGTTCTACTTCGGGTGGTGGTGGTTGGCGCATCAAGCAGTCGAGACTAGGCGCGACGATGCGAGCTCACAAGCGTTTCGGGCGACAACGATTGCGGCGGAAGGCTAGGCGCGGTGGGCGACTGAGCTCGGCTATCTATCGGTGGCGGCTTTGAGGTGTGGGTTCACGGAGGCGATCGGTGAGTGTCCTCAGGTGCTTAGGCGGCGTCGGCTTCTGGCCAACGTCTTTGGGCCCAGAGAAGCGGAGGCGCCGAGGTGGCGATAGCTTCAGGCTACAGCCTACAGCGACCGGGAGCGGTGGTGTCCTCTCCAGTGGGCGGAGCCGAGTGCCTACATGCGGCTTCCCGGTGGCTGCCGATGTGGCTTCAGGCTGTTTCAGTTGGCAACGCGCTTCCGGTGGCAAGTGGCTTGGGAGATGGCCGTGTGGCGACTGGGGTTTTTTGAGATTTTTTCTTTTCTTTTTTCCTGTGTTTCTTTGTATTGTCCGTAATATAGGCTAACATGTTTTTCTATTTTTAATTTTTTTAAATTTAATTATACTAAATAAGTCAACTCATCTACAGTAAAAAATAAATTAACTATAGTAAAAAAACTCATAAGTCAACATCATTTTTGTTGAAATCCAAACACTTCTACTTTGCCACCGTTTTAGTAATACCCTAGTTTTGGTCATAGCCAACTTTAGGTAACGCTAACGAAAATTAGCAGCTGTTTGGCATACTACCACAGTTTGGTAATGTCTACGAATTTTTGGTAATACCAATTAAATCTAGTATCACACACAGACAATCTAAGGGCGAGAAAATCGCTCAAAAAAATTTGGTAACACCAAGATTTGACTTGGTCGTGATCAAAACAACATTCTTTTTGCTAATACTTGACTTTGCCTAGATTTTAACTCTGTCAAAATTTTAGTTTGGCTCGTTTTAGCCATCATCCAAACAACCCGCCGGACACAAACCAAACAACCCCTCCATGTCAGTGAGACAGAAATCCCTGTTGATTTGTGATCCAAATTATATATATATCAATTAGGCCAGCTTCTGGACGGAACGTAGCGGAGGTCCGTCGCCGGAGGCTTAGGGTCGGATGGATCCTAGTTAAATTAGGGTTTCCTTGTTATATATATCCTGTAAGCCGCCGTTTGGGATCAGGGCAATTAGAGTTGTAAATCCCCGGCATTGTAACCTCACCCCGATATAGTGAAGATTGTTGCTGGCTGGCGCCCGTGGTTTTTCCCCTCTCGCATTGGGAGGGTTTTCCACGTTAAATCTTGTGTCTCTCTGCGATTGATCTTGTTTACTTCGTCGTTTCTTCCGCCGTCACGTGCAACAATCCCAACATAACGACGTAAGTCACGTCCGAGTTTATGTGCGAATTCTTTAACTACCAAAAAACCTTCAATCTTTTCAAAATACCATAAAAATTGAATACCAGACAGCCGAATTATGTAGTAGTGATGCAACGATACTAGCAGGTTCTAGTAATGATGCAGCATACAAAATCTTAGCGTTGCATAATAACATGCTTATAATTAACTTCACGCGTACGTACGTTCCGAATATAGCTATAAATCCACAATCACTAATACATTAAACAGTTAGTGGCGCTGTCATTCTACCTGTCGCAGAGGCACCATCGGTTCCAGCTGGTTGCGATCAGGTGCTTGTTTCGTCCATGGATCTCTGTTGGATGGTTGCTCCAACTTGTGATTAGCTGCCGCGAGTGTTAGATTGTGCCACTACTGCTTTGTCCCAGTGTTTCACCGAGCTGGGTTCTTTGAGGCAGTGTGTTCGACCTGGGCTGTGCTGCTTGTGGAAGGCAATCTCTGAATGCTGAGGCCAGAGGCCACGTTTAGTATGCTGCTATGTGATGTAGCTACTCGATTACGTACGCTTTCTGATTTAATATGCTTACAAGGGAGGGGCCGGTCCCAGTGTTTCACCGGGTAGGCTAGGTCGACCTGTTAGTCTGCAGTCTGTTTAATTTGAGCCTAAGTTTAGTACTGCAGTGGTCAATCAGAATCAGGTTGTGGACTGTGGTATTGAGTAATTTCAGCCACCGTAGCAGTTTAGATTTGGCTTAAATAATGCAGTTCTACCACAGTAGCAATTTTTACTTGACAAATATATATGATGCAGTTCGGTGTTAATGTTCAGTGCTAACTACTCTTTTGGGCATGATTCATATCGTATGTCCACAAATGTTTTAATGATTATGTTAAGCTGATACTCTGTTGCTTTTATTTGGGCGGCTAGGTGAGGACCAGTGGCAGTGTCCTAGCTTCCATGAAAGACATACCCCTTTGCTGTAACCATGATTTCGAAATGATGCTAGAATTCGTCATCTGCACATTGAAGCATAAAGTCAATGCCATGGAAGATTAGTTTGGAAAAAGCTAGTGTAGCATTTCTTTAAATCCGCCTGCAATTATTGGATCTTTTTGGAGCTTGTATTGCATATGGAGGTAAATCTCAAAACTTGTTAATCTTTAATATTTACCTTGTTTTCCTGCGTGTCTTTTGTTGTTTTTCCTGAATGATGTTAACTACTCAGATGATGTAATCCGAACCTATATCTTCCGATTTGTAGAGCAACAAGAAAACTTAAGGATTCTTGATGAGAAGTTCAAGGAGGAGGTCAACCAGCGGTTGGTCAGCTGCAGGAGCTCTCTCGAGGATTTTGAAGCCTATCATGCAGAACTTAAGGGAGTGGCTGACAAGCAAAGTAAGTACCTAACACTGGAGCAATGCAATTCAGGCATTTACATGATGGGCCATTTCTTACCAATGGACACTACCAATTACCAAAATTGTGAAACCATGTCAACCTTTATGAAAACTGAAAAGTGAGCCTTATGAACTAGAGATAGTTGTAGGCATCACCATTGGAATGCTCTACTTACAAATTGGGAGCATTGTAATATATGGCATGTATGGTATCCTTCTAAAATTGTGTTCTGCTTTTTCCGAACAATATGGTTAAATCACGCGTTTAACTGAGAAGAATGATAGCCCAATCTGCATGTCACATTATTAATTATTGTAAAAAGTATTGACCAGTGAAAAAAATTATAGTTCTAGTCCTTTGTTATCACTGTTAAGATGCGAATTATGGAGTGGTTAATATCAGATCCAACTCAAGGAGTCGGTTTATACTTTAACGTGCTCCGTTTTTCCAACCATTGGCCATCTGAATTACCATTGACACTGAACACTGGCTTCCCTTTTATGACTGCATCAACAGAAGCGTCACACAAGAAGATCCTCGTAAATGCTGAGAAAACAGTAGCCTCTCAGCTCAGTGATGCAGAAACCAAAATTGCGGAGGTCCATTACCTCCTTATAATGTAGAGATGCAGTGCAATGCTTCGATTGGATTTGGTCGTGTGAACGTGACAGTTGAAAAAAAACAAATGGACTCATTTGGTGATATATTTGATTCTTTTCTTTCCCAGTGGTGTTTTTTTTTTTTTTTGCACAGGAGTACACTGTCGACTGATGTCGTATTTGGCATGATTTAATGCTCGTATCAGAAGAAACGAGAGGGCAATGTCCTCTGCATCATTTCAGCACTATGTATGTCTGGATACAAATGATTCTGCAACCATGCATGCAAAATGGGAACTAACCATCTCGCTTGCTGATCCCAGAACTGCAATGAGAAATCTTCTCTAATTCTGTATGATTCTACATATATATAGTATATCGCTACCCTACTAAAAAAAATTCTGTTAGAGAGATGCTTATTGTAGCCATCTTGCATCTCGAAGGATGTTTTCTTCTGATGGAAGACGAAAAACCATCAGACGGGTGATACTGACATTGGACGTACTAGTTTTACTATACACCACCTATACTTTTAGCATCAGGCGCTGCTACTAGCTTTGTCATCAAGGACTGATCAATGGAAGTCTGGTTGTCCTGTTGACGTCAAGCATCGATGCCACATCCGGCTGTTTGGATCGACAAACCTCGTCGACCTGATGACTTCCGGTATCGGTAAGTAGACGTTGTGCATGTTGCATACTCCGGTTGTGATGCCGCTGAACCCCGCAAAGGCGCCATGAACCTGCAAGTTTTCATCAGAGGCTAATGCTCAGACAACAGAAAATACCAGGATTTGTTACGAGGCAGACAGGCAGTGAGGAGAAACGGTGTCTTACTGCATTCTGACCGAGCACTGTGCATAGGATGGCATCAGATGCGTTGGCACGCACGGCGCGGACCATGTATGTAGGATCGATATACTTCACATCAGAATGGACACCTATTTCCTTGAAATGAGACTTGATCTGTGGCATGGAACGACTAAGTTAAATATGGTCCATTCACAGTACATTCATTAAGGTGAAAATCATTCAAAGCCATGAACAAACCTTCTGTTGAAGGTGCACACCGATATCACTAAGGAGCATGTTTCCTGAAGCATCAGTTGTGTTTGACTTTTGCAGAAGTTCCTGGGGTACATCATGATATTTCATACACATTTCTTCTAACAACATATAATAGACCAAACAATTTTCCATTTGATATACAAACACCACCAATGCCTAAATTCAAGACATCCCTGGTAATGACATGCAAAATTGCTCATACTGGCAGTGATGTTCCTAAGAAAATTTATTCTCTATCTGAATGTACTCTTACCTGCCCAGCTCCTTCGGCAACACAAACCAGAGCAAATCCCTTGGTCTCTATCAAGTGCTCAAGGTGTCGAAGAATTCCATTCGGTCCATCAAGAGTGAATGGCACCTTCATTTGGATTATCGATGAGTTAGATTGACCGTAGTGGTGCAGTAAGTAGGGAGTGCATAAACAACAGAAGAGTTGAATAGTTGATACCTCAGGTATCAAGCAGATATCTACTTGGCCACTTGACAGGGAAGCATGCATTGTGATAAAGCCACTGCTTCTTCCCATCAGCTTGACCAATCCAATGCCATGAAATGCAGAATGCGCCTAAAACATGAAATGTTAACCACAAATATCTTTTTGGGTGACAACTATTATGAGGATATATTACATAGTTTTGCTGTCAGATATGTATGCTTGCCAGCTCGAGAGGTTGCTGAAATGGATCACCTCAATGTATGCAGAGTTGATAGCTCTTTGTGCTGCTTCCACTGCAGTATCAAATCCAAATGTCTTGTCCATCAGTAGTATGTCATTATCAATGGTTTTTGGGACGCCCACAATCGACAATTTCAGTTTTCTCTTGCGGCACTGGATTAAAAATTTTGCCAAAGACAGAGAGATGTAAGTATGCAGCAATTCACTCATGATATATTAGTCCATAATTCCAGACTGTAATGTTATAAATGAGTGGAGGTCAGATAATTTATCTGTTTATTATAATCTAGGAACACAAGATAAGATAGGTTTTGTTCTGATGCAATGAAGACAGAATTTACCATACCTCCTCATGTATAGCATTGGCTCCAGCATGAGTACCATTTCCACCTAGTACAAAGAGCATGTCAAGCCTCCTGGCCTGAATGCGGTTTGCAGAAATAAAGCTGATAAGTTTCATGTACCAACTTATTCCAAACATATTTTGTAGAGTACTAGCATGACATATGCATACCTGGATGCTGTCGACAATGTCTGAAATGTTTGCCCCACCACGAGAAACTCCTAAGAAGCTGCCACCAGCAAGATTGATATTTTGGACGACATGTCTATTGAGCTGAATGAAGGAAAAGAGCCCATCAAGTTACCATCAATATGATTATCAGTGTTTCCAGATACTTGATGAAGTACAAATAGCTCTTACTGGCACTTCCGATAAATGGCCCTCAAAAAATCCACGGAAACCATGCTGTATCCCAACAATGTTTTTCACTCCATATTTTTCAAGTGTAAGCACAATCTACAAGAGTACAAGCACAATATAGTTGAAACTTGGGAATGGTGTTTTCTAGAAGAGAATTTTCAGAATTTATAATCATAAGATAGCCTAATCAACATCTATTTTTCTGTACAGAGAGTGAGACATCAACTTGTCCAGTTCTATTATACCTGCCTAATAACATCATTGAGACCAGGGCAAAGTCCACCACAGGTGACAATTCCAGCCTTTACATATTGAGGCTCAAAATATATTTGTTTACGTGGGCCAGCACGGTGCACCCTGGAAAAGATAGACTTGTGGTTAGGGAAAGAAGAATGATTTTCCACAATTCAACATTTGAATTTGTGCACAATGTTATTACCATTGTTCAACCCAGCTGCAATCAGGGTCAATGCAGTCAGCTCCAGCAGATGTTGGCGAGGCAAACTTAATAACCTGAAGAGGCAACAAGTCTGTAATGAGAACTTTTACTTCATTTGCAGAAATTTACCTTAACTACAGAAGTGAGCCTGCACATATGCACATTAAAGTTCAAGTCATTCATACGCATGCACTGTATTCCCAAAGTGCAAAAAAGAAATGGCACAGAATATATTTAGGTTAACAGTTCAAATTATCTTCAGACAGCCACAGAATCTATTGAAGTGCTCTATGTCTAGGTAAATCTGATCACTCAATGCTGAAGCATACCTTCAAAAGTGCTCTATCATCATCATTCACATAGCCATTCCATGATTCTTGCATAGAACCATTAACATTCTCCAGAGGAGTCCTGTTGTGAACAAAGCAAGCATGTTACACACATAGCAAATCCTAAAGAGATGCTTCAATCATCAACAGTGAAGACTAGGACAAATGAATTAAACAGAAAAGGAAGGCAACATATGTCACCTGCTCTTGAGGGAAAATGTTGTTGGCCTCGGTTCCACATCGATTACGTCTCTCAAGTGCGGCAAACTGAACCGCCTATCAAAATCCTCTTGGAATTGCTTCTTCCAATCCGGATTTGAGAAGTCTACTTGTGGGCGATCCATGGATACGGCTCTGATGACCAACTGACTTGCTGCTCTTGATTTCTTATCATATCCCACACATCGCAAGCGATTGCAGCCAGGCCCTCCAAAACAACTGAGTTGCTTCTGACCTGGAGTGATTGCACCAGCATAGTCCACCGGTGATGCTAGAGCCATTCTTTAGATTGCTCAGCATGCAAAACCCTGTGAGACAGGTTCCATCTTGCTATCAGTATCAGTTGATGGTAAATGCATGAGTATATTCACAAATTTTCCAACAGCCACTTCAATTGTTGCCTCTGAACTATATGGAAGCTATCAAAGAGTAAAAAAGAAAAGGCAAGAATATCCCTTCACTACAGGGGACCAAAGTAATCAGCTCAAGGATTTGGTCCAAGATTTTTTCTGTTCTTTTCTTTTCTTTTTGAACAAGAAGGTGTTATATGCACATGCCCCAAGAATTTTGGAATTCCAATTTGTCTGGATTAAGCTATAACAGAACAGCTGTACAATATTAACATGTGAACCCCTGGTAGCTACAAGAACTACTACAAAAGTAGCAAAACAAATCAAAAGTGTAGAGACTAGCCGCTAGACTCTAGAGCAGCTTTCTTTTTGCAAAGAAAAAAAAGCTTTTCCCCCCCTGAACCATGAATACAAAAGAAGATTCCCGGATCATTCTCGCTCCATGTCACTCGCCAGACGTCACAATTGCCTGCAAATCAAAACAGACACACCCAACCAACCACGAACGAACCTGCACGCTGCAGCAAATCGAACCAAACGGAAATCACCACGACAGAATCGCACCTCTCCTCGACTCTACGCAGGCACCGGAGGAGAGCGCGCGCGCGGGCGAAGCGGTCGAGGAACAGAGGGGGAAGTGGTGGCCGAGGCGACCTATTATAAAGGGGGAAGGAAGCCGGCCTATTATATATCTCTCCGTCTCGGTTTCTTGGAGTCCTTTTTTCCCTCCGTCTCGGTTTCTTGGAATCCCCTTTCCCTCTACAAGGAAGAAGAATCGAACTCTTGCAGGAGTAGGAGGCGGAAGCAGCAAGAACAATTTGGGGGCAAAAATGGATCTCCCAATTCGACCAGCGGGGGTGTGGGGAAGAAGAAGAAGAAGATCGGAAAAGTCGGGGCCGCGGACTGATGAGGCCAGCCGCCACGCGCGATCGATCGTTTTCGGCCTCGTTTTCTTCGTTTGGGCTTTAATTGGTTGCCTACGTACCTGGCCGCCTGGGTGGGGTGTACCCAACCCCATCTTCAGAAATTTCTTCTCAGCTCTTTCCTCAACAAGAGGCGTCGTTTGTTCTTCGGCTTTTAGTTTCTTAATTTTATAATTTTATATTTTTTTTGTATTTTTACTTTGTATTGTTTATAGAAATATAATAGTATTTTTTATTTTTTCTTTATTTTGTTTGATTGAATTACTCAAAAAAAAAAAACTACAACCGCTACAATGCAATTTTAATGAAAATCCAAATACCGAAAGTCAGAAGTCATTAAAAAGTCGGAATGAACAGCCCCTAATAGGTTATCTTAAGGTAAGGTCGTATAAACTCTTACCTTGTAAGTAGTCAGGAGGACTCAAACTCTCGTATTCATGGGCCGTTCATATTGATTTCTGCTTGAAAAAGCTAATATGAATATCTGACTTTTTGAAGTAGTTTTTTCACTCCCCTCGCTCTCAACTCGAGCAAGCATCTCTCCCTCACATCCCTACAGCTCATCCCCTCCTTCTAAAAGCCATTTCTTTTAACTACTATTTATTTTCAGTCAAAAGTTATCGACCACAGCTAATATAAACAGGTCCTTAGACACATGACATGGGTACCACACCGGTTATTTTTTTCTTAGTTTTTAGGTGCACTTTTGGAAAATCAGTAATCAATTCTAGGAATAATGCTTGTAATAGGTCACATAAAACTGTATCTTTGTAGCCTACTTGATAAATGTTCGGTCCATCTGTCATGATCTTGTAATGAAAAACGTGTTGTAGATATTACGGTATAAACATATATTTATAATTAATTCCAACATATTCCATAAAGACAAAAGCATGATATAACAAGTATATAAATGACTTAACTAACATATAAACATATGAACTCTTTAAACCATCAAAAAAGAAACATATGTTTAGAACATATATCATACATGACTTAAAAATCAACATATACAATTGAAAATAATTACCACTGAATGTTGATTTGAACATGCTCAAATTCAACATGTTAACTATGCATTGACCTTTATATATTACTCTCAGAAAGTTAGTTGCACAAGATCCACTCTTGGCTGTCTCCACCATGACAAAATACAATCTTCATTATATATGACAGATTATAGATTCGATCTTGAGCTTAAATCAAATGTTACTATTAACAAAACTACCAGATCAAGACTAGTACTTGCTAAATATTAAACCAGGTTACAACAATCAATCTAACATTCATTAAACAGGAACAATATTGATTACTCCAGCATAGCAAATGTTCATTGATCAGCCACAGGAACCGAATAAGGAACCAGATACCACAAGTTCAATAAGCAACAAGTAATGCACAAGGATATTAGAGATCAGTAGCAAATAGTAATTCTTCCAAAAGCTCAAGATCAAGTCTATACTACAGATCATATACAATTTCAGTGTAGAGTCATTTCATCATCGAGAAATTAACCCACCATAGCAACACTTTGCAATTCATGGATATAAGAAAACGAATCACGAACCGCAAAGGGAATGTAGCTGAAAACTCACAGTACAAGTGATACTCGAAATCACCAAGATGAAACCACACAGAGGCAAGGCATACATGTAACGCTGACCCAGAAAACCAAGCACCCCGCTCTGCCAAGCAAGGAGGTGATGGCAATTGGAGATACAATGCTACATTTCCACCTCAAGTAGCCAAAGTAGAAGCTAAGGGTCGAGTGGACACAACACAAGACCGACAAGAGCTCCAGTCAAGTGCACCCATGAACACCAAGAACAAGTCATGATCTCTCTTTCAAACGCTCGGCACAACACCCAACCGAATCAACCTCTAGAGGTTAATCCTCAAACCTCTCAGATGAGTGTGGTCTTTTTCTTTCTTTTGCATAGTCGCAGTCGCTGCTCTTCTCTTTGAGCCATCACAGATTATAGAAATCTTAATGATGCCACCGCTTCTCATTGAGTCGCCACCTCGAGCTTTTAAGGCCGCCATGATTCTTTTGCACCACGCCTCCATTGCGTTTCTTGTGTACTATGTCACCATTGTCTTGAGCTTTAATCTGCGCTGTTATACTTCTATCTTTCTCTTCGGCTTGATTTGATAGCTCTCTCTATTTGTGTCTCCTTCCATATCCTCGTCGTTGTGTTACCGTGGTTGACTTTGCTTTCGCTTACTTCTGCTTTCCTAGCCCCTACACTTTGTGCTTTCTGGGCTGTTGCACGATTTTAGATGGTTGGTACTTGACATATTTTTCAAGAGCCACACGCTATGATGACAACTTTAAGACTCGGATTTCAGATTTTTCTTTTTTTAGTGTAAACCTTTCCAAATGTAATGCTATTGCATACGTCTTACATTTGAGGGGGTGTTAAGAGTATTTAAGTTTTTTTCTATTATCTAGGGTTTGAGTTCTTATTTGTCTCATGCACTATATATATAGCCCTATGGGCTGCTATTGCAATACACTCTACATTTCACATTTCCTTTCTTGTAACAGCAAGAATAGAAGTTGCAAGTGTTGATTCAAATATTTCTGCAAAATATGCAGAAGTATAACATTATCCCTTGATTCCAATGTTTTGCAAAAATGTGCAGAAGAATGACATCCCTTGATGCAAATATACTGCAAAAATGGCTCCTGAAATCCAGTAGACTGATTTTTTTTTTTGTATGAAACCAGGAGACCAATTATTCCACCAGCGACGACTAGCGCCTCAAACTGTGCAGGATGTATTCAGCGTATAGGTCCCTGAAACAGCAACACATTGGTTAAAAATAAGATAGTTTGCTTTAACTAGAAATTTATCTTCTAATAGGTAATATATTTTTTTATTAACTCCAATAGATATCCTATATAAATTGAGACAAAGATAATACTAACTTTTCATATTTACAGCAAAGCGGGCAGGTTTGGCAAAAGCAGAAAGGAAGTAAAATCAGCTAACTGAAGATGGTGGTATTCTGCACCTCATCATCATGTTGAGGCATGCATATATGCAGATGCACTGCCAATTGCCGATTGAAAACAGAAGGATCTCGTTATAAAGCTATTTCATGAAGAACTCACATCGAGTGCTTAATGGCCTCCTGAGCAGTGGTTGGTGGCAAGAATTCGTTCACAGCAACCTCCTTGTTCTCATTCTTCTTGTCTGCAAACGCATTACATCGAATAACATCAGCGCTCAGGATCCATCGTGGTGCTACCATCTTCATAAAATCCGTGAAATGTGAGAAGAAATGGAATGTACAGTCTTCGAAGAAGCGACGGATTTCAGCAAGGCGGTGGGGAGAGAGCTCCTTGAGATCGTTGAAGTGGCGGTACTCAGGATCGTCAACACAAACTGCAATGATCTTATCATCTTTCTCGCCCTTTATGTTCCAAAAGCAAGAGCACTATTAGGCCAACAACATTGTGTGAGATGGAGATGTTCACAAACAAACACTGCAAAAGAAAGTATTGCCTGATCAATCATAGGCATAAGGCCAATGGCTCTAGCTCGAAGAAAGCAACCAGGTATCACCGGTTCCTGTTCAGGTGTAGGCTAGTTAGGTTAGGACTTGAAAACAAACATCATCAAACACAACGTACAGAGTTAGTTAGACAAACTTAAGTAGTAGCGTCGTGTTCACCTGCATCAAGACCAACACATCCATTGGATCCCCATCTTCGCACAATGTCCGTGGTATGAAACCGTAGTTGTGTGGATAGACTACCGATGAGTATAGCACTCTGTCAACCTAGTGAGACAGTTTGTCAAATTCTCAGTTGCATCAGAAGAAAAATGTTCAGATTTTTTGCTTTCCTGGTTACACCACCAAGCTGAAAAAACTTCAGTGGAGAAAGTGTACCTTGATCAGTCCAGTCTTCTTGTCAAGCTCGTACTTAACTTTACTCCCCTTTGTGATCTCGACAACCTACAATCATGCAAGGATTTGATCCATCTGAAAGCAATGTTTTTGCTTTACTTTACCCAGGACGACAAGACATAGGATGGACATGATGCTTACAACGTTGAAAACCTGAGGGGCTTCAGGTCCTAGCATTTGTAAAGGGAAGCGTCAGCATCTATGAACCTTCAGAATTACACGGCAAGGAGAACACTATGGACAGTACTTCAGATATGAATTTTTACCTATCTCAAGGTCATGCCAGGAATGCGCAGCGACAGACCGCTTTGAGAGGGACGACAGAATCCGTTCGTTCAGCCGTGGATGGCCTTTCTTGCCTTCAGCCATGCTCCTACAATCAAACAAGGGATGCATCATGAATTTCCTTGTAAACGCTTGAGGTTCTCAGCTATTGCAACGAAAAGCTTCCTTTGCTTACAGGAAAAAAACCGTAATGAATATTTGAGGCCATAAAAAGAAGCAATAGTCGCAATGTAATAGCCAATAAAGATCATGGGAGAAGAAAGGGAGTTTGAAATTTACCAAATGTTGGTAAGGATTTGATCCGGATGTTATCACCTGGAAAAACAAGAACACAAGAAGCACAGGAGCAGCTGCTGTTTATATAGCGAGCTCTTGGCGTTTTGAAGCGGTTGGGTTGGTGATCCTGGAGAAGTGGCGGGAGCAGCGGCCGCTCGGACACCTCCTCCATGCACTCCGGAATTAGACAAGAAATATGCAATGCAATACTCAAAAGTGTAACTTGCATTCACAGCCAAGCAATGCCGTCATCATCTGCTAAAAGTCCCATAGACACACCAGAGAAATTGCATCTCTTTTGGATTTGGGCTTGATCTGATTTAATCTGTGCTTTTATTTACAAATAGCATAGATAAGCACAGGTACATCTCAAACCTTCAGTTCAGGTTTGAAATTATATATATAATTCAAACGATTTGAACAAAAAAAGTCTCAATTTAACGTCAGAACTCGCATGCATCCATCACAAGTCCTTTTTTTTTAAAGAAAGTGCATTCATCACAATACCTACAGCATTACAGTCATACAAAATGTTATGAATATTGTGTACATATTCATAAGGTCTAAAGAGTAATATACATAGAGAGTATAAGAAGATATACAGAGAAATATGCCATATATAGATAAAAAAACCGAGGCATATAAAGAAACAAATAATATAATCCTATTCTATCCTTAACACCCCCGCAAACTCATGATGGATTACACGTATTGAGTTTGGAGAGAAAATACAAATATTGTACCCTTGTCTATGGCTTCGTGAAGAAATCAGCAGGATATAACTCTGAAGGCATAAACTGTAGAGCAAGTACTTCCTTCTGCACCTGAGAGCGAGTGTATAAAGCATCCACACCAATGTGCTTGGTGAGCTCACACTTCACTGGATCACGAACAGTACTAATAGTGCATGTACTATCAGACATAAGTATCATAGGTCCCCTCACAGGTACTCCAACATCTGCAAGTAACCACATCAACCAAGTAATCTCTGTTGTCATTGCTGCCATAGCTCTCAACTCAGCATCTGCACTCAAATGGGAAACTACAATCTGCTTCTTTTTCTTCTAGGCAATCAAGGAGAAATCAAGAAAAACACAGTAAACACAGAGAGAATGATAATTAGAAGAATTACCAGCCCAGGTCGCATCAGAGTAAGCCTAAAGCTGTAGCGAGGTGGAGCAAGAAAAAACAAACGAGGACAGATGATTCCACGCAAATAGTGAAGAACACGAACAAGGTGGCTATAGTAAAGATGAGTAGGACGAGCCAAAAACTAACTCAAGATATGGACATCATGAGCAATGTCAGAACGAGTGCTCACAAGGTACACCACTCCTAAAAAGAAGTACGTAAGTAAACCAAGATCAGTTATCAGAAACTGCTCACAGATATGCTTATTCACATATGTGATAAATAAGGAATCATCATCAGCGATGAGCATATCATTCACATAAAAAAGTAGTGTCCTATCCCGAGGTGAGACATAGACAAAAAGAGCAGGATCATGGTCACTGACGGTAAAACTGACAGCAGTAATCACTGAGGTAAAACGCGTAAACTAGATATGAGGAACCTATTTGAGGCCATAAAGAGCATGATGAAGATGACAGACATGTTCATATGGAACATAATACACAAGTGGTAGCTGCATGTAAACCTTCTCATGCAAAACACCATTAAAAAATACATTCTTAATATCCAGCTGAGAGATAGACCATCAGTGAACAGAAGCAACTGCAACAAGAGTACGAATAGTGGTCATATGAGCAACAAGGCAAACGTCTCATCGTAATCATGATCGTACTCCTACTGGAAGCTGCAAGTCACAAAAGAGCCTTGTAGAGCTCGATAGTACCATCAGACCTGATTTTAATCTTATACATCCATTTGCATGTGATAGAACGAGCATGCACAGGTGTTGGTACAATATCCAGGTCTCCGTACATCGAAGAGCATCAATCTCCTCTGCCATAGAAAGCTACCACTCAGAATGAGAAACAGCCTCACGATAAGAGCTAGGCTCAGTAACAGAGAGAGCATGAGCTGTTGAAGAAAAGCCAAGATGATTAGAAGGCCGAAGGTATGTTCGGTCATGAAAGGCCTAACGAGGAGCATCATTAGAGGAATCAGGCGTAGGTATCGGCAAGATACCAAAAGATGAATCCGATGAAGGACGAAAATGCCTGGAGTAGTGTAGCCTAGAAAAATGAGACGGTGGTGCTGCAGAAACAAAAGGTGATGTTATAGGAGGCAACACAGAAGTGGGGGCACAGAAGGAACCACTAGAGACAGACTAGAGGAAGGTTATGAAAAGGGAGAAATGGGTGAAGAGTTAGGGAGAGACAACCGGAAGATCGTCTCAATGGTGGAAATAGGACGAGAAGTTGAATCTCGATGGAAGAAAGGACAAGATTCGTCAAAAACAATGTCTCGTGAGATGATCATAGCAGCGATAAACACTTTATGTTTAAAACTGTAACCAAGAAACACACAATTAACTGACTGGACTGATAGTTTGGTGCGCTCACGAGGCTGCAGCAGGGACAAAACAGGTGCAGCCAAAAACACGAAGGTGAGTGTACTGGGGGACTCTAGAGTAGAGACGCTCTATAGGACTGACATTCTTAATAGTAGTAGAAGGTTGTATATTGATGAGATATGCAGCTGTAAAAACGACCTCAGCCCAAAACTATGGTGAAACATAAGAGGCAAAGAGAAGAGTACGAGCAGTCTCAAGCAGATAACGATCCTTGCGCTCAGTAACCTTATTCTGAGCATGGGCACCAAGACAAGAAGACAGGTAAAGAGTGCCCTGCTCAGAAAGAAATTATTTGAAAGCGTCAGAAAAACACTCGCTAGTAGAATCATAGTGAAAAGTACGGATAGACGACTCAAACTGAGTTTGAACCATCGTGGCAAAGCTACGATAGATTGCAAGAAATTAACCACGATTAGATATGGAGAAAAGTCAAGTAAAACAGGAATAATCATTAATAAAAATTATATGAAATTTATGTCTATTTTTGAAGATACTGGTGTAGGTTCCCACACATTTAAATGAGCTAAATCAAAAGGATGAGAAGACAATAACTCACTAGAATGATAAAAAAGTTATACCTGTTTGTCAAGTTTATAACCCTGACAAAACATAGATGTGTCAATAGTAACACATCCAAAGATACCCTGATGAACTAATGAAGAAAGACGAGATCTACATAGGTGACCTAAATGATGATGCCACTATGCAAAAGCTCCAGAGGTGGCGGCAGTAGTGGCAGTGTCAGTAGACGTGGTAGGAGCAACTGAAGTGGATGGAAGATGAAGACGGTTGAGAATGTAGAGACTCTAACAATCCCTACGGCGTCGGCTAGTCTCAAGTACCATATCTGTCTATCGATTCTAGGTAAAACAGGTGTGAGAGTCAAAACCGACCCTACAACCAAAATCAATGAGTTGTCCCACTGAAAGAAGCTGTATGGTAAGTTGGAGAACATAGGAAATAGTTAGAATAAAAAAATCAGTAGACAAAAGGTTCCCTGATAGTTGACAGACAAGGGAGTACCGTCAGCTATCTGAACAGAAATAGGAATAGCTGGAGGTCTTACTGAAGTAAGAGAAGTGGAGTCTAGTGTCATGTAGAATGAGACACCAGAATCTAGAACTCAAGAGGCATCTGGAGTAGACATCGAAGCTAGAGTGGCAGAACCTGTTGAGTTGTGAGATAGCTGAAGTATAACCTGGCAAAGCTACTAAACAGAGTCACCTCGCTGAGAACTAGATGAGCTGGTCTGTCCTCCTATGAAGGAAGTGCTTCCTTGTCCCCCTTGGATCGCCCACCCCCCACGTGCCTTGTTTCACTTTTTCCATACCGCACAACTCTGATAGTCGTGCCTAAAGTTCTCACAGTAGTTACACTAAATTCTAGTTGGTGCAAAAATAGAAGCGGAAATGGGTACCTGGTGAGGGACCGTAGTCGAAGCAGAAAATGTTGATGTAATCGAAGAAGGGCAGCAAGCATAGTTAGAACAGATTGTGCTGTTAACTCGAGGTAAAAGTCCTCAGCCCGAAGTGTCGAAAGAGCCTCGGTGACGGTCGGTCGTGGCGAGCGGCTCAACAGTTAAGCCCTGATAGGCTCAAACTTTGAGCGAAGACGGTAAATAATATCATAAAGATGAAGGTGATCATGATCCATCTTCTGCACTTTATAACACTCTTGACAAAGTGGAAAGGCCAGCTCGTTCAGTTCGCACTAGAGACTAATCAAGGCTCGAAAGAAGTCAACCGAAGAATCCCAATAACGAAGCATCTCCAACTCACGTTGAAGCGAAAATAAGTGAGCATCACTGCTCTGCTGGTATTGCTCACGCAAATACTTCAGATCTATCGAGTAGACCGCAGACCAACAATATCTAGCTGGATGAAGTTATCGACGCTGATCACCAGGATGGCACGAACACAGGCCTTATCAGCACACAAGCGCTCAAAAGCTCCAATGGCATACTGAAAAGCCTCGTCAGCAGCATCAACAGCAGTAGTAGTAGCCTCTGTCTTCTTCTTGACGGTCTCATCTTCTGCAGGAGGTGCATAAGTAGACGGCCTAGGAGAAGGCTGGACCGGTGGTGGCAGATAAGGTCATGCATCGGTGATATGTCCCTAGATGTGGAGACCATCGAGTGTGATTTCCATGAGAGAAGATCACAACCTATAGTTTATTCTATGTAGCTTTGTTAACGAGAATGGGATCGCAGCTGATGGAACAGAAGCCATCAGTAGACGGCGCTAGACGGAATGGCGACCAAGGCAAGCGAAGTCTAACATGCGGCGTTGGATGGCACGTTGGCTAGATAAACATTTTTTTATTTTTTATGCTAATATAAAATAACCAGATCTGATCCGCCCAATTAGATCGGGGACGGGAGGGCGTCGGTCAAGCGAGCTTCGGGATCTGGGACGGGAGGGCGTTGGTCAAGTGAGCTTCGGGTGACGAGCGATGACCGGTAGGTGGGCCAGCTGGTGACGGCTCCAAAGGCCAGCAAGCGAACCGACGGGCAACGGCTGCAACGATCGGCTAGCAATGGCTTCAACAGTAGGCGGGCCGACGAACGGTGGCTCCAATGGTAGGCGTTGGGCACCGAGTGACGGAGCGACAGGTAGCAGCCGACGGGCGACGAGCTAAGTAGCTTGAATGACGATAGCTTCAACAGGCACAAGCGACGGCCAGAGGATGAGAGCGGCCTCCGAGATGCGGCAGCCGAGACAAACGCCAAACGAAGACCGACGTGCGAGCATCGGCTCAGGGCAAAGCGACGGCGTCGGTGGTGCGGTGGCCTAGAAGACGATGACGGCGACGGATCCCCAGTGTGGGTGCGAAAAACTAAGGTTAGTGTCTTAGCTCTGATACCATATTATGAATATTATGTATATATTCATAAGGCCCAAAGGACAATATATAAAAGGAGTACAAGAAAATATACAGAGTAATATGGCGTATACAGATAAGAAAACCGAGGCATATAAGAAAACAAATAACACAATCCTATTTTATCCTTAACACAAAAAAGCGATCATGGACAGATAATTGTGGTAATTTCATAGATCCTCGTGAATAGTTACAGAAATCAGTACATCTGCCGATCATCTCTTAACATTTCCGGCACATACAACTTCATCAGGAAGAATTTGAGCGCATACACAAGAATATGTAACGATCTACGACCTTTATGCACAAGTGGCAACGCAGATAATTGACAATGGTAAAGTTTAGTCAGCTACATAGGCACATCTATATCATTTTCTAGCCAGGCCGTTAAACCATGATACACATCGACCTAGCGACGACAACAAGACCATAATGCAAGGCCATGACCAGTACCTACGGCAAGGCACTCGCGAGCTACATGCAAGCACTTCTTGATGTCTCAGCCCAGTCTTCGCCGGATTCTCCCTTCGAAGAGGTATGCCTCTTGTGACCACTCTTGACTCAACAGCGCAATGCAACTTGATCTTGGTATGACCATGCCCATGCCCCCATGTACACACGAAAAAAATAATGGATACACACAAACTGTATTAAGCAATCAAAAGCACTATATATGCTCATGCAGTAGAAACACAGCAAAATAATCATGCACAAAGCACTTCACGTACGTTTAAGGCGCAAAGAACCAAAGGATATTGTTATAAAAAAAAAGAAGAGATATCGAGATAATTTAATTGGAGTAGCAAATGTGCAGTCGTGCACTCATGCTGTTAATGAAATTGTAGAATAATCATTGAAACTACAACCATGACAACATCATTCAAATAGCACCAAAATCCTAAATAGTTTGAAGACTAGCTTTTGGCACAGCATATATAGGTGGTTTTTGACCGGTGTCCTAAAACAAAGTGTTCCTCACATGGATTAAATGATGCAGCCAAAGAAAAGAAAGAACACAGCAAACAGAAAGGGACTACTTGCGCAGATAAAATACCAACAAATATAATCTGAAATGATTGGTAATACTTAAAAACTACCTAGTGGTGATATAATGCGTGAGACTATTGCGAAATGCTATGAATATCATAGCAACCAAATAGCCTAGATATAAATGACACACAAAACGTGCCTACAGCTGCAAATACCCTAGCAGTTCAATATGATTCAAAGTTCAATGAACGTGTTATGAATGCTGGCAGCCCAACAGCCTCAGCAATAGGGAAGCACCGGAATAGTTATCTTCGTTGGCTTAACTTCAACTATTTGTTTCCATGTATTAGTAGTTTGTTTCCATGTGTTAGTTGTATCTAATACAAACAATACAACCGATCACACTTCAACATATCACCAAAGCTGGATCAGTGTAAATCATGTAGTGCATGCAATACCCAAACATCTCAAGCGTAAGTGTAAACAAAGATAACATGAGCATTGAGCATGAGCACAGTGTTGGTAATCCCTTACCAGAAGAACCTTAGGGATAAATGATGAATCCTAGAACAAGGTGGTGGTGAATAGCTGCTAGCCAGCCTATATATCTCTAGAAGGCATTTAACAACAGGGTTGATACTTCAGCTAGACGTCTTAACATAAGGAGTGAATAATTCTGATACTAAGAGCCAACATGAAAAAATAATCAACAAGGAATCTGGCCTAGAGCTAAATCTGCAAATACATGACAGAGTCCAAGTTTGGCAATAAATTTCTGCACACAAAATGATGAAGTCCATGTGATTTGCACTCCCATTTTTTATATCCCAACTCAATTACATGTATTAATTATGAACTCATGATGTACAGTGCACCCAAATGAGAACTTGTAAAATGGACATAGCAGACCAATTATTCACGTAGGGGGTCAACTAATAACTCATATCATTTGAAATGAATGTGCACAGGCAATGATCATCACTAGAGTCAATGGTAAAATCCAAATCGCTACTACAGAATTATCAGGAGATCAATGATTGTCATAAAAAAATAATCCACCAGTTGATCATCATGGAATGCAACTCGAATATCATATCAATTAACAATCATAATTAAGGATTTAAAAATAACTCACCCAACAATCCAGCTCATCAGGTGGTTCAGGAGTTAATTCTATCATTCAAGCCAGTAAGGGCGCCCTTGTTTCACTAGAAGCCAACATCTCATCATACATATCAGCACCAATACCAGCAGGAAGGTCGTTAATGGTTAAGCCAGACAAGTAAACTCCACTATTTTTGAGTCGAATAAGGAACATCCACACTGGGATCGAGTTGCCTAGAATAATAGCTTAAGCCAATTACGATTTCACTCGCATTTGTTTTCTAAAACACTCTTTGTTACTTAAACACAATCACAATGCATTTAAGTGAAGCAAGATTTTGTCAACTATAATGAAACGAAGTATATATTCTGTCATGCTCACTAACATTAGATTTGGTTATATAGTTAATTTATCCACCCCACAAAGAAAGTCACAAAATTTGAAGTATCTATTTTAATCATTATCAAATTACACTACTACAGAAAGACTAATACTAGACGCCAAATCACAGACGGTTTGACAAAACCGTCTGTGACCGATAGTAACACAGACGGTTTTCATTTGGACACCGCTCGTGTTGATGGCGTCGGAGAAAGCGAGTATCACGCATCGTTCTTACCAATGAACCGTCGTGATATTTCAGATTACGAGCGGTTCATTGGTAAGAACCGCTGCGTGATATCGAAATATCACAGATGGTTTTAACTAAAACTGTCAGTGATAGTCAAGTATCACAAACGGTTTTTAACTATAAACCGTCTGTGATACTTGACTATCACAGACGGGTTTTGTTTAAAAACCGTCTGTGATAATACTGCTATGTATTTATTGCGCCGCTCAGACCGCATCTGTCTTCATTTCGATCCAGATCTAGCCGGTGCTGCAGCTGGAGGCGGCAAAGCTTTCAGGCCATTTTTTTGGTGGAAGGAGGCTTATTTGGCAGGAGATTCATTGAGTTCTTGGTTGCCCTAGATATGGTTAGTAATGAAATTTATTTTTGGTTGCAATATATATCAAAATAATTAGTTTGATCTAGCTAATTAATTTTCGGTGAACTGTTATATATATACTTTGAAGATCTAGCTAATTTAGATGTAGCTAGCCTCAATGCATGTGGTATATATGTAGTAATAATTAATTAAATTAATTTTAATACTAAGTTGTTTTATATGTTCCTAATATAGGACCGAAGCTGGATGTATACATAAACCGTGTGAGTGAAGAGTACATTAATGGCGTGTGCGCTTTTACAAGAGCGCCAAGGAGGATACGTTGAATAAGGGGTGGAATATATGTATTGTCCATGCATCGATCGAGAATTTAAAGATGTTTAAGAATCGAGAGCAGATTGAAGCGCACTTGATTCGGAGGGGTTTCAAAAATGGGTATATGTGTTGGACCAATCATGGCGAAGTCAATGATATGCCGCCGGATGACATCGCCGGTGAAGTCAATGATATGCCGCCGAATGACATCACTGGTGAAGTCAATGATATGCTGCCAGATGATGATTGTGGTTCGGATTCGGATAGGCTGCACGATGACAATCTGGATCAGATGCTTCGTGATGTAGAAGAGAACTATGATGAGAGAGAATATATTAAATTCCGAGGCTTGATGGAGGACTCAGAGAAACCTTTGTTCACGTGCTGCAGGTCAAAGTACACGAAGTTGTCAGCTGTGCTTGAACTGTTGAAATTGAAGACAAGCAACGGTTGGTCCGATAAGAGTTCACAGCGCTGCTAGGTCTTTTAGCGGACATACTTCTGGAGGGAAATGAGTTGCGTAAAACCACGTATAAAGCCAAGAAGGTTCTTTTTCCATTGGGAATGGAAGTAGAAAGAACACATGTATGTCCGAACGACTGTATCCTGTACCGTAAAGAGTATGCAAACATGCATGTCTGTCCGGTGTGCAACGCATCCCGATACAAACGTAACAATCAATTAGATGATGATGGCGAGGGAACAGAGGACCTCCTGGAAAGGTGGCATGGTATCTTCCTATAATTCCCCGTTTGAAGCGGTTTTTTGCGAATCCAAAGGAGGCAAAACTGCTGCGATGGCACTCGGAGGAGCGCAAGAAGGATGGAATGCTGAGATACCTCATGCAGATTCCACCGGTGGAGAAACATCGATAGGTGCTTTGCGATTTCGTGCAGAACCGAGGAATATAAGGTTTGAATTGAGTACAGTTGGAATGAATCCTTTCAGTAGCATGAGCAGCCGACATAGCACTTGGCCTGTGACTCTTTGCATCTATAACCTTCCTCCTTGGTTGTGTATGAAGCGAAAGTATATTTTGCTGTCGATACTTATCCAAGAGCCAAAGCAACCTGGGAATGATATTGATGTATACCTAGCGCCGTTGGTTGAAGATCTAAAAGTACTATGGGACGAAGGGGTACAGGTATGGGATGCATACAAACGAGAGAACTTCACTTTGCGCTCCTTATTGTTCTGCACCATAAATGATTATCCTACCCTTACTAACCTGTTGGGCCATAGTACAAAAGGTGACAAAGCTTGTACTCACTGCTTAGATGGTACCGAGAGTGTGTGGCTGAAACATTCACGCAAAACCGTGTACATGCGTCACCGTCGATTCCTTCGGAGGGCTCACCCATACCGCAAGATGAAGAAACAATTTGACGGAGAGAAAGAGGACGATTCAGCTCCAAGGCATTTAAGCGGAAAAGAGGCTTATAATATGGTTAAGGATTTAGATGTTGTCCTCGGAAAGGGACGTAAATTGAGGGATCGTGAGAAGAACATCTGGAAGAAGAGATCAATATTTTGGGACTTACCTTATTGGGAGTACCTAGATGTTCGACACTGCATCGACGTCATGCATGTGGAAAAGAATGTGTGTGACAGTTTGATTGGTCTCTTACTAAACATTCGTGATAAAACAAAGGACGGCGTCAACGCACGGCTTGACTTGGCTGATATGGACATCAGGCGTGAGTTAGGACCGAGAACAACAGATAATGGACGAACGTACCTTCCCCTTGTGTGTTACACTCTGTCCAAGGCCGAGAAAACAGAACTGTGCATGTGCTTGCATGGTGTCAAAGTCCCGTCTGGTTACTCTGGCAATGTGAAGAAACTTGTTTCGATGCAAGATTTGAATTTAAATGGAATGAAGTCTCATGATTGTCATGTGCTGATGACACAGATGCTCCCTATTGCAATTCGAAATATTTTGCCGATCAAAGTCCGAGAGACAATCATGAGGCTATGTTATTTCTTTAACACAATTGCTCAGAAGGTCATCGATCCCGAAGGACTAGATGCTCTGCAGGACGAGGTGGTGATGATTCTATGTCATCTTGAGATGTATTTTCCTCCTTCGTTTTTTGATATCATGGTCCATCTCATTGTTCACGTTGTGTGGGAGATAAAAATGTGCGGGCCCGTATTTCTACGTAGCATGTACCTGTTTGAGAGGTTCATGGGAATTCTCAAATCCTATGTACGGAATCGATCTCGGTCGGAGGGCAGCATCGTCGAAGGTTATGCAAACGAAGAGGTAATTGAGTTTTGTGTCGATTATATAGCTCAGATTCAACCGATAGATGTGCCTCAATCTCGTCATGAGGGGAGGCTCAAGGGTATCGGAACTATAGGAAGGAAAGCAATTACTCCAGATATGGACGCGTATGCGTAAGCCCATTTCACGGTCTTGCAATACATGATTGAAGTGACCCCTTATGTCGACCAGCACAAGGATGTGCTTCGGCAACAGAATCCGGAGCGGCCGGATGTTTGGATCATGAGACAACACAGCAGTCGGTTCAACCAATGGTTGAAGGAGCAAATCGCTAGGAGCTCGTCAAGTAATATGCTGACATGGTTGGCAAAAGGGCCAACATTTACAGTTGTGACATGGCAAGGATATGACATAAATGGGTACACATTCTACACACAGGCTCAGGATGTAAAGAGCACTAACCAGAACAGCGGTGTCCGCATAGATGCATTCAGTACTGATGGAGTGAGAAACTTGTACTATGGGTTCATAGAAGAGATTTGGGAGCTCGACTACGTGGTTTTCAAGATCCCCTTATTTCGCTGTCGTTGGGTGCATTTCCCACATGTGAAGGTTGACAAGTACGGTGTTACCACCGTGGACCTCCAACCTGTCGGGTACAAAGACAACCATTCATACTCGCCAACCAAGTTGTTCAAGTTTTCTATGTAACCGACCCGGCAAATAAGAAGCGCCATGTAGTTCTTTATGGAAAAAGGAGAATTGTCGGAGTAGAGAATGTAGTGGACGAGGAAGAATACAATCAATTTGACGAGTTACCTCCTTTTGAAAATGGCATAAGGGTCGACGACGAACAACGTGACGAAACTAGTTACGTACGAATTGATCATCATGAAGGATTAATTTTTAAAAGAAATAAGTAAGTGGAATGAGAATGACGACATATATGTGGGCATTTGCATTAATGTATATAACAATGCATGTATGAGATGTATATGTGAATTGGCAATTAATGTATATAACAATGCATGCATGTGTGTCATATATTTGTGAATTTGCATTTATGTATAAGTGAAAATGTGTGATATATAGGTGAATTTTGAGAATGAGTCATACAAATGTATCTCTATGTTCATTGGGCTGTTGTAAAGAAATATATTGGGTTGTTGTAAAGAAATAACTACAGCTGGGCAAAGGCTTATTGAATGCTGGTTGTTGCAGTTACTACAGCCGGGCAAAGGCTTATTATAGACGGTTGTAAGTTTAAGACCGTCTGTAATAGTAATCACAGACGGTTCTAAGCTTAGAACCGTGCAGGATATAAATATCACGACGGTTCTAAACTCGTAACCGTGCGCGATATCATATATATCACGAGCGGTTTTACCTCGTAATCGCTCGTGATATGTATTATCACAGACGGTTCTAATATTAGAATCGTCTGTAATAAGCCTTCAATAAAACCCCCCGCTAGGGTTTTGCGCGTACACTGCTAGTTATTCACAATACCAACACCCCGAGCCCCCGAGCATATCGCCGCCACCGTCCCCCGAGCCCGTCGCCGTCTCCCGAGCCCGTGGCCGTCCTCGAGCCTGTCGCCAGCCGCCTCCGTCGAGCCCCCGAGCCCGTCGCTGTCCCCGGAGCCCGTCGCCGGCCGCCTCCGTCCCCCCGAGCCCGTCACCGGCCGCCTCCGTTGAGCCCCCGAGCCCGTCGCCGTTCCCCGAGCCCTTCGCCGTCCTCGAGCCCGTCGCCAGCCGCCTCCGTCGAGCCGCCTCCAGTATGTATATGTATTTTTGCATGATCTGTTCTGTTGTGTAGTAAATTATATTCATGATCTGTTAGGAAAGAATAGGCACTTGTATATGTATATGTATGTTGCTATATGCATATGCTTAAGATCTTATTGTTGTTAAATATTACTGTTATGCATATACATATGTATATATATGTTGCTTGTTAAATCTTACTTGTATATGCATATGCTTAAGATCTTATTGTTGTTAAATCTTACTTGTATATGCATATGCTTAAGATCTTATTGTTGTTAAATCTTACTGTTATGCATATGCATATGCATATGTATATATATGTTGCTTGTTAAATCTTACTTGTATATGCATATGCTTAAGATCTTATTGTTGTTAAATCTTACTGTTATGCATATGCATATGTATATGTATATATATGTTGCTTCTTAAATCTTATTTGTATATACATATGCTTAAGATCTTATTGTTGTTAAATCTTACTGTTATGCATATGCATATGTATATATATGTTGTTAATGAACTTAGATATGTATATGTATACTTGAATATATGTATACATATATTGGAATTAAATTTAAGTATGTGCTTATACCGCACTATTTACGTATATATGAGAATGCCAACATGTCATCCGCGCATTCTTCAACATCATCGCCCGAAGCGTCCGCTCCAAAATCAATACGCAAAGCAAGAGGACTATCGAAAAAGCCCGAGGGCCGATTTACCATCACAGAGGTCGATAGATCTGTGACCCCTCTCCTTCCTAACAAAGCAGCAAGGGTATTTCGAAGAACGATCGGAATAGTTGCACGAGAACGAATTGAGATCACATTCGATTCGTGGAAGAGCGGGAGTGAGACTCAGAAACGTGAGCTGTTGATAGAGATTTTAGCATCGTTCGAGATCCCAGAAGAACACCACAACTCCGTGCAACGACATGCGTTGGCAGCGGCGTGCAAAGCATGGAAGAACTTCAAGAGCGTGCTTGTCAAGGACTATGTGCAGAAGGATCTAATGCCCTTTCACAGGTATCCATTCCTGGAACCACAATGGGATGAGTTTAAGGCGATGAAGACGACCGAAGCTTTCAGAAGTGCAAGCACGGCGCACAAGGCCCTCCAGGCAAAAAACACACATCCCCACAGACTCGGCACAGCTGGGTATGCAGGTAAAATCCCGCACTGAAGCTAGAAAATCCAAATCATCGGTTGGTTTCTTGGACCCACACTTGGTCGCCCGTTATACCATCAACGAGAATGCTGACGTCGTCGAGAGGTACATTGTAGCATCACTGCTGGCTTACCGCGATAAGGAATATGTACTGATGCCCTACAATCAGGAGTTTCATTGGATTTTAATAGTAATTGTACCAAAATAGAACAAGATAATATACCTTGATTCCCTAAGTAAGAATAAAATCGACTACACAGTTGTCGGCCAACTCATTGATATGTAAGTACATTTTCTCCATACATACTTATATTTGTACTCTTTCTATCCTTCCGAATAACTAAGGTCAACTTTTTCGAATCACGTAGGGCGTTCACAACGTACGTTAAAATGGAAAGCTCTCGACGCAAGGGGCCAAAGCCCTGACACATTATCGAAACTTTAAGGTATTCGCTAGTACATATTAATTAATCCTATGCAACAGTTGGTAGTATTAATGCCTCTTGAATTAACACATTCTATTTTTGCGGTGCCACCAAGAAGAACCGGGCAACACGTGTGGATTCTACGTTTACCACCATATGAGACTACTCCTCGATTCCTCGAAGATCACCAATTCCAATTCTAAGGTTTGTTAATATTCCCATAATTACTTCATACTTATCAAGTTATATATAT
Organism: Melocanna baccifera; assembly: GCA_036346265.1. Classification (NCBI taxonomy): domain Eukaryota; kingdom Viridiplantae; phylum Streptophyta; class Magnoliopsida; order Poales; family Poaceae; genus Melocanna; species Melocanna baccifera. The sequence goes on along the minus strand of CM070703.1, from coordinate 5,891,737 downwards.
ACGCACATTGATATTCCTATCGGCTGCATCGCGCCCATCCCAAGACCGCATTGACACAGACAACTTTGAAGGAATTCTAGGAGAGTCCGCGTACTTTTGGTGGCTCAAGTCCTAAAATCAAAGGGAGAGTTCCACAACCCACAATGATTTTTATTATTTATCACTCGGAATCGAGGTCTCGCGAAAGAAATAGATCCATAATCAACGACTTGTCAAGCTGCACAAGCAATACTTGGATGGCAATCATGCACCATCCAAGTAATGCTTATGCAGCCTGACAAGTTCGTTGATTATGGATCTGTTTCTTTCGCGAGACCTCGATTCCGGAGTGATAGAGCAATAAAAAATACAATGTTACCATCTAAGTGCAATGCAATGTAGATCTTTTGTAATTGTGTATTGTTAATGGATATTTTACTTCATTTCAATTAATTGATTTGCGAAATGGATGTTTTATGTTTGTAAAATGAATTGAGATATGAATTGGATGTTATATGTTTCTAAAATGAATTGAGATATGAATTGGATGTTATATGTTTCTGAAATGAATTGAGATGTGAATTGTCTGTATGTGTACATGTTGATCTACTTGTTTCAGAGGGCATGGCTAGCATTTCCTGAGGCTAGCCAATAAACATAAATAGATCTAGGGGTAGGAAAGAATATCACAAACGGTTTGTAACTACAGACCGTCTGTGATAGCTAGCATCGCAGACGGTTTGTAAGAAACAACCGTCTGTGATAAAGGCCTATCACAGACGGTTTTTAACCTTCTGTGATATATGCTCCATCTGTTAAAAACCGTCTGTGATATGCCTTTATCACAGACGGTTGTTTCTTACAAACCGTCTGCGATGCTAGCTATCACAGACGGTCTGTAGTTACAAACCGTCTGTGATATATACTCCACAGACGGTTTGAAAACCGTCTATGATAACCTTCGATTATCACTGACCCATAAAGTCAGACGGTTCAGAAAATCGTCTGTGATAACGTTTTTGAACCGTCTGTGATAATGATTTCTGTAGTAGTGTTACTACCATGCTCATCGGCATTGCCAACAAGTTTCGCTATGGTGGGATGGGTTAAAGGTATATAATATGGCACGCATATGATCTCAATAAATCAGCTAACGATTTGTCATCTTGTTTGTGCTCTACAGAAAGAAACTCGTGGTACAATCTGCATTTGTTGTGCAAGAATGTGGTATAGGGTAAATTTGTAAGCATGTAATTTTGCTGCATTATGCAGTGCTTGATACTTGATGGCACCACAGGATAGGAATGGCAAACAGTTTGTCCTATTATTCCAAAATGACCAGTAAAACTACAAGGCTACCTATAAAAGTAAAAAAGTATAACTTCCTTGTTCTTGTGGGTATGCTATATAGCTTTTGCACATCTAAATCGGAATCATATAGCAGTTGACAACAAAGTGGCACATATGTAAATCTTTGAGTAGTTGCATCCTCAATACAGTAAATGGAAATGCAGCATGGATGTTGAGTTTGAAACAAGTTGGACATGCTTAAACCAGAAAGCATTAATACCAAAAGCAGCTGGTGTTGAAAATAGGTCCATAAATGACGCCTATTTCCTTAATTTGAAAGCATGCATGGTTTAATATCATATTACTAAAGTAAGATGGGAGAGATCAATTTATAAGATGATGTCTATATCACTCCTTGAATTATGGATGGGGATGGGATAGGGAGGGCTTTGGCTAATCACACGCGCGCGCACGCACACGCGTGTATTCGCGTATTTTTACATGAAAATCGCGTGACTTGTGACGCTCCACCCAGCAATCCAAGTCCACCTTATTTTTGCTTAACCATGTATCATCTCTCTTCTTTTTAACTGGTAATGATACTGCTTAATTTTCGTTATTTAATTTGAATATCAGTAGTTACCAGTGAATAATGGAATCGGTTACTTCTTTTGACTGGTAATGAGACTGCTTAAATATTTGGTTTGAATATCAGCAGTTACCAGTGAATAATGGAGTCAGTTACTTGAGTATTATTTCAGTCTAATGGCGTCAGTTACTAAAGAGTAATTAGCACGTCTATAAAAGACCTGGAGACGTCCAGGTTTGGGACTGAACTTCTCCATTCCTTTCTTCTATTATTTTCTTCTACTCTAGTGAAGTTGTACTAAGTGTTGAGCAACCGAACCTCGTCGACCTTTCTTCTTAACGTGCACCGGTAAGAGAGGAGAACGGGATCTCCGAACCATTGTCGCAGAGAGAATCTGCACGGGACGGCAATAATGTTTCTGGGCAGTGCATTTGCGCGACCGCTCCTACTCTACTTCATCTACATCTTACACTGCATCGAGCCTACACTGCATCACACCTGCACTTCTTTCTATTCTTCATCAAGTCCAACAGTAAGTTGTTCGTGTGTTCGTATTACTTTGATACTATATTTTTCTTACGTATATTCCGAAGTATGATGAGTAGCCTACTATTAGTAGTTAGCTTTGCATCACTAGTATATTGTATTTGTCTCATGCTAAAACTTGAAATTAAAATATTGCCTACATTTCCAACAGCTGAAACATCAGAAAGCATAAAAAAGGTCTACTACTCTTAAGAACACATACCTCTCACGTATTCATTAGTGCTAGAATCTTGCAGCATAGGCAACATAATGTGGTGGTTCTGGAAGCTAACATTCGGGCTGTTGAAATATGAAAGGCACCTTTTGAGGTAGATTAACAGGGCATGCCTGTCTCGGGCCCGTGCCGTGCCGGCCTAGCATGGCCTGTTGGCCACCTCTGGCAAGAGGAGCAGGAGGGGAGGAAGGTTAGCCTCAGAGGCCATTCGGTCAGGATGAAATTTGATGATTTATGACTGAAATTATACTATAGTTAACTAAAATTATACTATAGATCACTAAAATTGCACTATAGTTGATTGTGGTTTATTTGGCATAATTAATTTAAAAAAATCTAAAAATAAAAAACAAGTTAGCCCATCATGTATAATGCAAACAAATATGAAAAAAGGACCAATAAAAAAGCTTTAAAAGTCAAAAAGTCAGAAAAAGATAAAAATTATGAATAGTAAAAAATAAGACAGAAGCCAGAAACTCAAGCCCAAATGAGTGGGGCTTTACTTAGGTAGAGTTGATTTGAGCTCTTAGCTTAAGTTTAAAGTTTTTTTTACTGTTTGGTATCGCTTGTTTTTTTCTTCTGTAGAGCTGTTGTAATTTTTTGGGTGTAATTAAATTTAAAAATAGAAAAAAAGTTATCATATTACGGGTAATGCAAAGGAATACAGAAAAAAAGAAAAGGCAAAGAAACCAGAAAAGCGAAATTAAGAAGCTAAAAGCTGAAGTTAAGATCTGTTAGAATTTTCTCTTTTTTGAAACTCTTAATATAGAATGAATATGAACTTGAAATTTTATACATACGTGAAGTAAATCGTGAAGTGCATCAAAAAATTTAGATTTTTTTGTGACTCTTTTAATTTAAGTGCACGATGATTACATCGTAAGAGTGAGTGTATACTGTATGTTCCCTATCTATAAATCTGATTCAGGAAAAAAAACAGTTTCGATGTAACCAATATTCAGTTAAAGGTTTCCACTGTGCTGAACATATGTGATATATAAATAAGCGGTCATTTATGCAATAAAGAGATATTATATAGTGACAAAACATTTCCCAATAAAAGTGCTAATAGAGACCTTGCAAAATCTATCCAACCGATTCGAAAAAAAACGAATCTATCCAACCAGTTTTTTTAGGAAGACAAGCTTTGAATTTCCCTAAACTTGCTGTGTAATAAAACTTAGGTTTTTTTTTGAAATGGTATAAAAAGTTTTATTGAAGACTTGAGTAAAAGTGGCCTAGCCTCTTCAAAAATTTCTCCAGCCTAACTTAAGCATAATGGACCTTTGCTTAGCAATTAGGGTTAGCCTGGACTTAGCAGTTAGCACCAAAGGTCTTTCTTCTTGTACTTTTTTTTTATTTTGCTAAAGGAAGCTCTCTCCTTTTACCGGTCGATTTACTTTCTGTTATCTTTTTCATAGTGAGATGGAGAAAAGAAAGAAGTTTCTACGTCCTCCATCGAGAGAATTTGAAGTAGATCAGGGGAAGATGCCAGAGAGGGCTAGACCATAGATTTTAGCTTCTTTTAACAATTACTATTTATTAGACTAATAAATTATAACTAAAAGTTATAAGCTGTAGCTCAAAAGAACAGCCCAGTATTATTAGGTAGAAATTAACAAAAGACAGTAGAAGTGTACAACTGGTATTTTGCGCAACAGTTTTTTAAGGTGATGTTAAGTGAAAGTACTTAAATCTGGTGTTTTTCTGAAACTCATGTAAAAACATCTGGCGCAAAATGCAATTAAGCTTTTATTTTCTTAATCCAACGGGCATCAGAAGCCCTCTTGCCCGGCCGCTGGCGTTGAGCCAAACCGCACTCCTTCGCTGCCGGCGCTAAGCTTCAAGCGAGCTCATTGGCCACCCGGCTGCCTTTGCCACGGCCATTAGACCAGTAAAGGTGGTTCTAAGAAATGCTGTTATGTTTCCAGTTTCTTGAATTCTTAGGGATTGTATGGAGCGCACCTCATATACGCATGTTCTTTCATTAAGTTTAAGAGCAGATTGGATCAGTGCAGGGGAGGATTTGGGCCCTTGGCAGGGTGGGCTTTTGCCCAGGGCATAAGAAAATAACATGTGTATAGCCCAGGTATTTATAGCCTAGTCTAGAGTATTGTTGTTTATATTCTGTCTAGGTAGAGATAGCCGACCCACTCTCCAGCCGACCAGCCCATGTAACTCCCTCACAAATCATCTCTCCCATCTTCTCAGGCGGCCCACGTAACTCCTCACAAACCCTACCTCTCCCCAGTGCCTAGTTCGGCAGTCAACAGTCCCAACTCCCAGTCTCTTGGCGCCGGTGGCACTGCGCCTGCTCTCCCCACTCCAGCTCTACCCTGGCGGCGGCTCTCCCCTCCCGACACTCCCATCCCGGTGGCTCTCCCCTCTCCCCTGGGCCCCGGCGACAGCTCTCCCCTTTCTAGCTCTACCCCGACGGTGGCTCTCTCCTCCCAACGCTCTCGTCCTGGCGGCTCTCCCCTCTGCCCCTCTCCCTCGTGCCCTGACAGCGACTCTCCCCTCCGGCCCTCCCCTTTCCTATCCTGGCCACCGGAGCGGCGACCCTCCCCTTCTGTCCCGGCCACCGGAGAGGTGGTCCTCCCCTCAGCTCTCTCCTGATGGCGGCGCTTCATTTGAACAATCAATCAGGTTTTGAGTTTTGAATTTTGACAATCTACTTCTAATGTCAATGTATGTTCGCTGGCATTTGTCAAATACATTGTATGACTACATGGTAGATTGCTACTTTGCTAGGCATTTGTCAAATGTTAATGTCCAAGCAAAAAAATTCAATGAATCAAGCCTTATATATTTATATATGTTTTACTTGAGTGGATAATTAAGATCAGCCTCATAGTCATATAAATTGTGTAACTGTGTTGATACTATTTTCTAGATCTTATTCCAAACAGGCTACTCAACCAAACATAGATCAGCTTATCATCACCTGCACAACCTGTGTAACCTAGCACCTTTTGATTTAAGTTAGATTATTGTTTATATGTAAGCCTATTTTGTCCTTTTTTGTCTATGCAGTGCGTGAATTAGATGTTCCTAGTAAAATATATGAAAGAAAGACATATCTATTTGAGTTTTGTATTCTACTGTTGAAATGCCATATGAGTCATATAATGGAATGAATTATTTGCTGTAGGAGTTATTAGTGAATACAAAATAAAGTGGACCAAGACATTGTCATCTTATTTTTTCATACAAGTACAATCCCACCAATCCCTTGCAGATGTAGAAACACCACAAACAGGAGCTAGTAACATGCAACAAAACAATCCTCCTGTTGTACTTAGTCTAGATGACGTTGTTGTTGATCCTGGACTTCGAAAACCATTTGAGGATTTGGATGTGGATATCAGAAATGCTGCCAGAAGAGAGTATTTGCAAAAGGGTCAATGCCAACCAATTTGTTATAAATATCCACATAAAGAATATGGAAACCAAAGGAGGATGTTTCAACAATCATGGTTTGAAAGGTATAATTGGTTGGAATATAGTGTTGCTAAAGATGAAGCCTTTTTGTTTTTATTGTTTCCACTTTAAGCAGCCTAAAGTTGAGAACAATGGTATTGAATTATTCGTAAGGGTAGGGTTTGCTAATTGGAAGAATGCAATTAAAGTTTTAATGAACATGTTGGTAAAGTCTGTAGTTATCATAACAAATTAAGAAAGCATTGTGGGACTTTCAACAATCAAAGGCAAGATGTGGATTATGTGATGGTGGCTGCCACCAAGAAGGATGAGGAAGATTATAGAGCCCGTCTTACTATTATGTTAGACATTGCAAAAAATTTTCTATTACAAGCTCATGCTTTTCGTGAACATGATGAGTCTCATAACCCAAACAATTAGGGGAACATTTTATAAATTTTAAAATGGTATAAAGAGAATGTTGAAATGGTATAAAGAGAAGGATGAGAAGGCTACAAAATTGCTTGACAATGCTCCTGGTAACCATCTAATGACTTCACATCATATACAAAAGTAGTTGTGCAAAGCTTGTGCAGAAGAGACTACCAAAGCCTTTATTGATGATATTGAGGATAGACAATTTGCTATACTTGTAGATGAAGCTCAAGATGCATCTATCAAGGAGCAAATGGCTATGATTTTGAAGTTAGTAGCTATAGATTTACCTTTTATGTTTGAGCAAGTTTAAAGTATATTGACTATTCTTGCCCAATGTAGGTATGTCAGTGACAAAGGGCACGTGATAGAGAGATTTCTTGGAATTGAGTATGTTTCTGACATGACATCATCTTCCTTAAAGCAAGCATTGGATGATATCATTCAAAAACATGGTTTATGTATATCTAGATTGCGAGGACAAGAATATGATGGGGCATCAAACATGAGAGGGCAATTTCATGGGATGCAAAGACACATATTGAATGAAAATCTATATGTTTTTTATATCCATTGCTTTGCCCATCAATTGCAATTAGTGGTTGTTTCTGTTGCTAAGTGTTGTTCATCTATCTTGGATTTTTTTTAACTATACTACCTTAATTGTCAACATTGTCAATGCTTCTTGCAATAGAAGAGATCAATTGGCTTAAGATCATCATGATAAAATTGTTCACAAATTAGGGACCGGTGAAATTTTTCTAGGAAGAGGGAAAACCAACAAACTAACCTTGCAAAGTCTAGGGATACTCGTTGGGGCTCACATCATAAAACATTATGTCGTCTTCTTCTCATGTGGGAATCAATCCTAGATGTATTAGAGAATTTGAGTGATGATGCCACTAATGCAACACAGAAAACCACTGCTTCAGGTTTGTTGGAAAAGATGGAGATATTTGAGTTTGTACTTATATTGCATCTTGTGATTAGAATATTGGGTAAGACTAATGGTTTCTCACAATGCTTGCAAAAGAAAAGTCCAAATATAGTTCGTACTATGTCTTTGATTGGGACTACATTGAAGATGGTTGAGGTAATAAGAAATCATAGTTGGGATGAGCTTTTTGAAGAGACTAAGTTTTTTGTCTGAAAAATAATATCACAGTGCCAAATATGACTGATAAAATACCAGTTAGGGGTCGTTTAAGGGGGTTTGGTGGCCAATTAGTAAATTATAATGATCATTTTCATCATGAAATATTTATTGTGGTACATGATCAAATTATTGTTGAGTTGAACAATCACTTTGCTAAAAGATCTACTCAATTATTGAGGTACATTGCTTGTCTTGATCCAAGGAATTGCTTTGCCAACTTTGATGAAGATAAATTAATTGATCTTACGAAGATATATGCTACTGCCTTATCACAATATGATTGTGTTGTCCTTAAGGACCAACTTGGTATATTTATTGCTGATGCGAGAGATGAACAAGAATTTACAAATTGTATTGACTTGAGAAATCTTGCTATGAAGATGATTCAGACTGATAGACACACTGTCTTTTCCATTGGTATATCATCTTATTGAATTGACCTTGATTTTGCCAGTAGCAACCGCAATTGTAGAAAGAGTATTCTCAGTTATGAATATTATTAAGACTGAATTGCGGAATAAGATGAATGATGAGTGGATGAATCATAGGATGGTATGCTATATTGAGCAAAACATATTTACAAGTATTAAAGAAGATAAGATTTTAGAGCGTTTTCAAGGGATGAGGTCGCGTAAGAAACAACTATCTCGTGCAAGTGGTAAGTCAGCTTATTGCAAATGTGAACACCATATTATTTGTATTTATTCATATATGAATTATGACTTTTATGTTGCCTTTGTAGGTTCTGGATCTTGTTCTACTCCTACTATTGATGAAGTGATGGAAGAAATGATGGGCTAGGATATAGAACGAATCTTTGCTATTTAGGTATGTAAATTGTATCTCTACCAACTACTATGCTGCATTGCTATATTATGACACTTATTATGTTTTATATTGAAGTAATGAGCTAAAATTATGATGCCATTTATGCATTTTTGAAGTACTTTAGAATACCATAATATGAGTATAAAAACTATGATGTTAGATTTGGGTGTAAAAACTATGACATTAGTCACTTAAAGTTCAGCCCGGCATGTGATGCAATCCTAGATCCGTTACTGGATCAGTTCTAAATTTTGCATGTGCAGATGTGCCTTGCTAGTAGGTATTCCCTTGCTCGATCATTCCATCACTCTCTAACACTTTGCCTAAACATGTCGAATGTAGGGTTTAGGGGTGAGGTATTGAGGATTCATCTATTTCCCCGTTTATAGTGTCCATTGTGCATGTTGTGAGTAGACTTCTATCTTCAGGGATACTTGAACCTGCACTCTATAGAATGAGTAAGAAAACAAATTGGTTACCCTGATTCATGAAGGGGTTTCGATCATTGAAATAAATGTGTGTAGAAATGGCTGTGTTGAATTTATTTTTGCGTTCAAAGAATGACGATCATTGAACTAAATATGTGTAGAAATGTCTATTTCGAATTGATGTGTGCATTGAAAGAATTACTTATAGTAGAGCTTGATAAAGAACAGAAAGCAACGCAAACTCGATACAGTGCAGGGCGTAGAAGTAGCAGAGCATGAGCAGTTGCGCAAATGCACTACCCAAAAACCTTATTACCACCGCCCTGTGTAGAAACCCTCTAAAGCAATGGTTCGGAGATCCCACTCTCCCTCCTTCTAGTGCATGTCAAGAAAGAAGACCAACGAGGTTTGGCCACATAGCACACCAGCACATATCAGCAAAGGAGAAAGTAGAAAGAAAGGAAGAAGGATTTTCGATCACTCTGGCTTGGACGTCTCCATGTCTTTTATAGACATTTTCAGTAACTAACACCATTAATTCAATTAAATCGAATTAATCCAACAACTCGTCATTTACCGAATTAATTCAGACATTTGAATTCACATTCAAACAGAGACAGAGATGTACGGTTTAGCAAAAATAAGGTTGATTTGATCTGTTAAGTGGTACACCATGTCATGGCACGGTCATGCGTTTCAAGTCATAAGTCACACTATTTACCACGTGAATACACGCGGGCACGTGCGTGTGCCTATGAGTGTTTAGCCAAAACCCTCTCATGTCACATGTCTCAAGTTTTTAGGGAATGACAAGAATCTCACCTTATAAATTGGTCTACTCTGACTTGCCTTAGTAATATGGTATTAAACCATACTAGCTTTAGAATTATAGAAAATATGCTTCACACTCATGTGGGCCTAATTTCTAACATCCCCATCAACTCCAAAGCAAGTAGCAGAAAAAATATCAAAGATTGTGTTGAAGTATTTTTAATATATCGGTCTTTTAGTGTAAGTCATATATGAGTTGAACTTACACCTAAAATGACAATATTCATTTTCTCACATCTGATGAATGGACTATGCCTTGAGTTCATAGATTTCATGATCAGACTTCACTTGAAATCTCAATTGATATTAAACTGCCAATGAACCACGCCTAAACGGAGCATTAAAAGGTCATGCTCCATGATCTTCTCATGAGCTTTCTAAATAATGTCCCATTCATGTGAACTACAACCACATAGTTAGGCTCAAGTAATATTCTCTCTAGGTATCCTGCATGCTAATATCTTTTTCTTATTTTGACAGCAGAATATATTAAGACTTTATGTCAATCTTCCATACAATCGAGAATACTTTATCTATTGGGACATGAATACAATGAATATGTAATATCTTGTTACAACATCAACTTGTTTTTTTTCATTACCTAATCACTCCAAAGTTTCTCAATTTTTTGATAGATTTAAGCCTACGCTTCACATGTCTAGAGAACTTCATATTATCGTTAGTACTCATAACTTTAGCCAACACCATTTGATTGTCATAATACATCAGGATTGCCAATATGGTTTCTCAACCAATAGCAAGTGTAACAAAAGCATTCTCAGCCATTTAGTCTCAATAATGGTTGTGTCAAATCTTACAAGTTTTGCTTTCATGGTTGACATTGTCAATATAGTCTGTTTGCAAGATCTCACCACCTAAAGTAAACACATATCCACTTATAACGTTGATCTCATCCGCATCGGAGATCTCATTGGAATAATTGTATCCTTCTAACACAGAAGGATATCAAGTATCATAAATTCCCAAAGATATTGTGCTTCTCAATTAACGCAATACTCTTTCAAGTATCTCCTAATAATCATCTTCTGGGTAAGATGTAAACCAACTTAATTTGCTCATAGCAAATAAAATATCAAGTCTTATGGCACCAGCTATATACAGAAGTGACCCATTGAATTGCAAATATCTTAATTGATCTTTTCATAACCCCTGATTCTTTCGCAACTTAATACTTGCATTATAGGGCGTTGGAGAAAGTTTACAATTCTCGTAGCCAAAATGACACAATTTTCTTAGTATAATGTGATTGGTTCAAAGTAATCTCATCATTGCTCTTGATCAATTTAATATTTAGAATAACGTTTGCTTCTCCCAAGTTTTTCATATCAAAGCATCGAGATAAGATTTGACCTCATCAATTATGGCAGTGTTTGTTCTAAATATAAGTATGTCATCCATATCTAGACACAAGATCACTCCTTGACCCCACCATAACAGTAATACACATATTTATCAGCTTCATTCATAGCAAAATCAGTTAATGTTAAAGTTTTATCAAACTCCTCGTGCCATTGTTTAGGTGCTTATTTTAGGCTTCAAATATGTCAATAATATACACATCTTGTTTTCCTATCCAGAAATTACAAAACCATTCAATTGATCTATATAGATTTATTCCTTCAACTTTCCATTAAAAAAGTTATCTTCACGTTCATTTAATAAACATACAGACCATAGGAAGATTTTAACACAAGGAGTACACCAATGCTGGTTAGTCTGACGATAGGAGAATATGTATCAAAGAAATCCTCTCATTCTTTTTTAGTGTGACTTTTAGCCACAAGTCTTACCTTGTAGTTTTCAATAGCATCATCAGGCTTTAGTTTTTTTTTTTGAAAGCCCACTTACATTCTACGGGTTTGCATCCGTCAGGACGATTAGTGATCTCTCAAGTCTCATTAGCTATGATAGAGTCCATTTTACTATGGACTGTGTCTTTCCAATACTTGGCATCAGGAGATATATAAGCCTCTCAAAGAGTTTTTGGTATATCATCCACGAGGTATATAATAAAGTCATCACCAAATATTTTCTCAACATTTTGTCTCTTGCTTTTGTGAGGAGCCTCAGCGAGTAGATTGTTATCATTCTTAGGGATATCATATATTGGCTCAAAACGGTGGGAAGTACAAAAGTTTGATTGTTCTTACTTTCAATATTTTCAGTTTTAATATTCTTGGTTCGTGAAGCATTGCCTGCAGCTCTCATAGAATAAATATTCTTAAAGAATGAAATATTTCTATACTCCATTATTATGTTAGCAATAATCTTAGGAGTTTCTGATTTAACTATTAAAAATCTACAAGTTATGCTATTATGAGCATGTCCTAGAAAACACAGTAGATCGTTTTAGATCTAAGTTATCTCTTTCTCTACAATAGTATATTTACCTTTGCCAAACACCCCCAAGTTTGCAGAAAATTGACATTAAGTTTCCTCCCCTTCCATCCCTCATATGGAGTAATATCACTCTTTTTAGTGATTACTTTATTTAGAGCGAAAATTACTGCCAATATAGCTTTCCACCATTATACCTTAGGCATACCGACACTCTCTAATATGGCATTAACCAAGTATGTTAGTGCCTATTTTTTTCTCTTAACTACCTCATTTGATTAGGGTGAATAAGGTGTTGTAAATTCATGGGCTATTCTATGCTCAAAATAGAATTGAGAAAATTCATGAAAGATGTACTCTCCTCCACAATCAGACCTTATTCTTTTTATTTTCTTCTCTAATTGGTTCTCAATCTTAGTCCTATAAGTGTTAAAGTAGTTTGAAGTTTCATTCTTAGTTTTTAGCGAATACATATAGCAGTAGCGTGTTGCATCATCAATAAAAGTTAAAAAAATATCTTTTGCCTCTTTAGTCAACAATCCTTTCGTTTCACACAAATCTAAATGAATAAGATCTAACGGAGCCAAGTTCTTTTCTTTTGCTAATCCCATAAAGTATTTTCAAGGCTGTTTTGCTTTCACACATGATTGACACTTTAATCCTTTAAAATTTTCACATTTTGGACTTAAATCTAATATATACATTCAAGCAATACTATCAAAAAAAATATGATAGAAGTGAGAATGCTAAATATTGGCCTCATATTTATTTAAACTAGTTGCAATATTCAGATTATAACAAGGTTCTAAAGTACTTAGATGGAACAAACCTTTGTTCTCATAGCCTTTACTAGCAAAATTCCCAAACTTAGGTATTATAACTTTATTTGACTCAAACAATAGCTTATAACTATCTCTGCATAAGAGAGAATCACTAATAAGGTTCTTGTTTATTGTTAGAATATGCTGCACATCCTTCAAATGGGCAATCTTTCATGACGTAAGCTTCAGATCCACTATACTAACACGAAGAATAGAAACATGCGACCTGTTTTCCACTAGGATGGAGGAAACCTCTGCTGCCTGATAAGAAAAAAATAAGAAAAATATCATAATATACGTGAACATTAGCCCTATAATCAACCCACCAATCAGTAGATTGACATGCTAAAAAGACAACAGGTGGATTACCATATCCTCCTGAAGTTGAGGCCTCGCATATGATCATGTTGATCACCATCCTTGCTCTTGCGAAAACAACAGTCTTTCACCATATAACTGTCTTTTCTGCACATAAAGCAGATGATGTCCCTCAAATTCTTCTCAATTTTCTTCTTCTTAAAACTAGTTGTCGTGTTTGGTTTAGTTTGTTGAATATGTACTATTTTTCAGCTGTCTTTTTCTCTATAACATTGCCATTGTTCTTACCAGAAGTGGTGTGTGCATCTTTTGTTCTTGCATTTTCTTCTACATTGAGAGCAGGGATAAGATTCTCAACAGAAATCTCTTCCCTTTTGTGTTCAAAATCCAGCCAAGAAGCAGTAAGTTTGGCAACAATACATGCATCCACAAACTTTGAAGGCAAAACACAACTTAAGTGCTCAATCTCACCAACTAGTAGTTGGAGGTCATGAACATGTCTAACTATGGACTTAGTCTTATCCATGCTAAAGTGAAAAAATCATTCACACATGTAGAGCCAGCAACCTACCTCTGTCTCTGCATACTTATGCTCGAGTGCCTCCCACAACTTTGTGGCTGACTTATAGTCCATGTACATATCAGAACTGATTTGCCAAAATAGTCAGAATGCAACCAAGGGCATTGTTGTTCCCATTATTGAACTACATGAACTGGTCAATCGTAAATGGATACTACGGGTGGATAATCTACCATAACCCTAAAGACATGAGCTAAAACTTGACTCTAATCTACCATCTACAAAGTTTTAACCAAAAAACCTTTTAGATTTTATTGCATCCGAAGCACCATCCTTTATTGAATTGCAACAAACTTCATAATAAGGTTTTTGAATTGTTTGAAATGTGAGCAATATTTTAATTCTATTTTTTACTAGGAGACAAATTCAGTAAAATACTTATGATGCAAAACTCATAACTAACTACAGGCAACTTATTGTACTTCAGAAAATACACAAGACAAGAATTATAACAAAGTTGATCTATCGCATGAATGACTTATAGTAGAGTAGGAGCGGTCACACAAATGTGCTACCCTGCAACCTTATTGCCGCCCTATGCAGGAACCCTCTAAGGCAATGGTTCGAAGATTCCGCATTCCCTCCTCCAATGTACGCCGAGAAAGAAGGCTGATGAGGTTCAACCGCATAGCACAGTAGCACAGATCAGCAGAGAAGAAAGTAGAAAGAAAGGAAGAAGGATTGCAATCACTCTGGCATGGACGTCTCTAAATCTTTTATAGAAGTTTATAGTAACGGGTTTCATTAATTCAATTAAATCGAATTAATCTAGCACTGATGCCTTTAATTAAATTAATTCAAACATTTGAATTCATATTCAAACTGAGAGAGATGTATGATGTAGCAAAAATAAGGTGGTTTTGGTTTACCAAGTGGCACGCCATATCACAGTGTAGTCACAAGTCACACAAAAATACGCGAATGCGCACACGCATGTGAGTTTAGCCAAAGTCTTCTCGTGCCATGTGTCTTAAACTTTTAGGGAATGGCAAGAATTCCACCTTATAAATTGATATTTTTATCTTGCTTTAGCAATGTGTAACTAAACCATACTAATTTTGGAATTATAGAAAATGGGCCTCATATTCATATAAGCCTAATTTGTAACTGTTAGTGATATACGGTAGAGGCAATTATGGAGATAATTGTATCACTTCTATGTTTATAATCTTTTAAATAATATGTTATTTTGTCTCTTGAATAAATATCTTTCATATTGATCAACAAATATGTAACTCGTTCGTTAAACTCTTTATTTATGATTAGATGTTATTTTAAATTATTCCTAATCTTATATCATTATGTGGGACAATTATGATTTATAGATCAGCATATATATTGATTGATGATCATGTTTCACGGATCATAGATATGGAATATCAAATCAATAAGGTGTACACATGTTAGAGAACATGATATTGGTTTGACCTACTATGAGACACTGTGGGAATTGTTATATTTTGAAGTGTCATCAGTTGATCTCATACTTAGTGCATGTAGGATTCTTAGACCTGAGGTTGTCATTATTTTCTACATATGTAATAGTTTATTTAGGAGTCACCAAACACTACTCCGTGACTGGGTAGTCATAAAGGTAGTTTTCGAGTTTACTATGAAACATGCGGAGGAATATAAGTGATCAAAATAGAATTTGCTCCTCCTATATAACAAGAGAGATATCTCTGAACCTCTCGATGTGGTTGGATTAAGAAAGTGTATGGCCATATCGAATGTGGTTAGAGGGTCAATCACAGCTAAGTAATTCATTACAGATTTGAGTGAAGAATCGAGCTATCATAGGATGGCACACTTCTCACCATGAGTTCGATATGATATCATAAGGCAAATGGATCGATATAAAAGCATTATATATGTTCATCAGATATGATCTTTATATATATTTAGGAGTTGTTATGTTATGCTAGGGATCGCTACCGACTTATGGACCGGAAGGGAGTTTTCGGCCTATAGCCAAATATACATGAATCTACAGGGTCACATATTTAATGGGCTAAAATGATAAGGGTTTAGACGATAGTCTCTAAGTGGGATACAATCTCTACTCGTATCGGATAAGGATCTGATTGGAGGCTATATAAGAAGAGGTGCGAGGGTTGAGAGAGGTATTCTGAAACACACCCATCAAAACCTTAGCCGCCACTCTCATAACCCCTACTGTGCGCGATTGTGCTAGCACACCGACGCACGATGTTCCCTCCCTGGACGTGTAGACCTCGGTAGAGGCACTGCTACGACTGCGGCGCTGATTGAGACAATCATAAGAAGGAGACGGTTGGCCGAAGAACGATTGACTGCTTTCACTACACTGATGCGCTCTTCGTTGAATTGGCTACTTCAACTCTACTTCTGCTGCATTACGTGTCTAGTGGTAACGATCTATGATCTCTTGTTCGCATGGCTTGCTGGTTTACGCGGTAGAAAATTTTTAATTTGCGTTAGTGTAACATACCTGTAACCCAACAATAAAAATATCTTAAATTTGGTCTTTTGGCAGGGCTAACCGCTGTCAGAGATGGAAAATGTGGCGGGACTGTTATTTCGCAATAAACCACATCTTTGGAGTGTTATAATACAGTCAAGTGAGAATACAGTGTTATCCACCTAAATACGCATGATTGGAATGCTATTGAGGAAATTTTCCCAAACCATCATAATCGGCTCCTCATACAAGCAGGGAAGAATCAGCATCGTTCTCTGCAAGGTTTCCTTGTAACTGTGTTTACATAGTAAAACCACACTAATGCTACTATCATATATTGATGTGCCAACACAGATGATCGTTTAACCTATGACGTGACAAGTACGATCTACAAGTTAAAAGTTACCTTTCTGTGCTCTTATTAGCTGTGTAATCATCGTCTGGTTCGTCCCAAGACTGACCATCGTGAACATTTTGCGGGTTTTGTTCTTAATTGTTTTGGGGGCGGAATGAGATGAGGGAATATCCGATTCCAATTCCAATCGATTGCATCCTTTTATTTTTCATTCCAAAGTTGCGTTACGAAGTGTGATGAACATGGACATGTAGAGATCGGTTTACTTCAATTGCTATGCGACATTTCTACTCATTTCTTCCACTCTTCCAGACTACATTTCTTTATGAAGAATTGTGACATGCTCATACACAGAAATGTTCCCATGCGAATGATTGAGATGGCATTTAGGAGGCGTTCGTATTGGCCGTAGTTGATACCTTTTGACTGCGGCTAATGCCTTTTGGCTGAAAATAAATAGTAGTGATTGAAAGAAGTGACTTTTAGAATGAGGATGTGAGCTATAGAGAAAGTGAGAGAGAGATGCGTGCGTGAAATGGGGCGGGAGGAGTAAGGTGCATGATACATCCGTGACCCCTTACCTTATTCCCAAAGCGAGAGGAGTGGGAAAGCCGCTTCGAAAAGCCGAATGTTTATATTGGTTTCTGATTTCTCCAAGCGGAAGTCAATATGAACGCTGCCTTGTATCCAAAAGTGTATGATACTGGATGAGGCACCTTGTATCCAAAGGTGTATGATACTTGATAAGGCATGGAGGTGTATCATCATCTTAAGGCCCCACTCAGCGTCTGGAGAAGCTAGCGCTGAGCGGTGGTTTTTTTTCTATTCTTTTTTGTTCTTTTTTATTTTTGGTTTTTTTGTGTTTTCTTTTTTTCTCGTATTCTTTTGCATTGTTCGTGATGAGCTAACATGTTTTTTTCTATTTTTAAATTTAACTATGCCAAAAAAGTCAACTCAGTTACAGTAAAAAAAGCAACCAGTTACAGTAAAAAAACTATAAGTCATCGCCATTCTGAACGCTACCTAACTCCCGACATGAAAAGGATGCAAAAGCCAGGCCTTAGCTGTATAATGCTGCCATCAAAGAAAATGACAGGTACTATCCTGAGAGCTTTCCTTTTCAGCATTTCTTGTCATCTTGATGTGTGAAAACTTCAATCTTCAAAATTATTCTGATGCCATCAACTGAGTTGGAGAATGTTGTAAGTAACCTATACGTTGATATTTGTCAAATACACGAATATGCTGTTATTCCCTTTTTTTTCTCCATGATAGGCTTGCACCTGACAGTCATAGCCAAGTCATAATGCATTGTTTGGATGTTTATGGTTGGTGTGGAAAACAAAGGAGATCAAAATCAAAAGTAACCACTTTTTAACATGTCATGCCATGCATGTATTTGTTTTTCTATATCTGAATTCAACATTCCAATTTGGCTTATGCGTGTGCTTTTGAGGACCAGATTGAAGCTTTGACTTCTAGTGAAATTTTCACTTGAAAAATCATATGTAAGACTAGCATGGCAATTTATTTTGCGTGCAAGTTTTTCATGCGCAGACTAATTAAAATCTTGACCAACTCCACCTTTTAGATAATTGCCTATTGGCAAACACTGGAGCAGCTTGTGTGATTGCTAACTACTCACTGGTGCACATCAGTTATGCGTCATTTACAGGGCATTTTTACCTTTACTTTTATAAAACTTCCCCCTTTTTGAGAACGACATGCTCAAAAATCTCTTCGTGTCTATAGTTTGTAGGTTGGGATTTCACTATCTCCTCTCTTTTGTTATGCTCTTTTCTTATTTAACCTTGACTTCATATAAAAATACCATTCAAACCAAGCATGATAAGATTGTTTAACATTTGTTGTGAACTAGCAAGTGAGAATTCTCCTAGTGACTCGTGAGTCCGCTTTGGCCACTCTACGGCTGCTTTTCCTTTACTTGCCTTTGATGGGAAAGTGCACTCAAAGCTTTTGCAAAGTTAATGGTTTTCTTAAGTATTTTTTGCGCATTACTTTGGAAAAGTGCGAGGAGGTGCTAATGATGGATTGGCAGCACGCGGCGCCTTCTTATTGGGCTTGACCTCCAAATGTCAAAAAGGATAATTTTCACTTGTTTTATAACATGGCCGAAAGGCGCTTGAGGATAGACATCGCATGAGAAATTTTCTGAAGTCACACTGTATTTGAAAATATTTGGTGTGCAGCTCACCAAACATATGTTTAATATTTTTGTGCCATCAGCTAAAACACAGCTCAGGTAAGCAGTGAAGGCCAAAAGATTTATCTTGTCAGGAGATATGCTTAATACACTGTTCAGGTGTTCAACTTTACAGTTCAGTTCTCTTTTGAAAGTTTGTTTTCAATCACACACTGAGTTGCGGGTGAAATGTGCATGCACTAAACAATGTCACAAAAGGATGTTTAAGTGGCACTTAAGCACACCCTTTCGGAATTAACTCCTTTGGGATTAACTTTTAGATAAGCATGCTTACCATTAAGGCATGAAGTGGTCAGCACTTCAGCAGTATTGTGTGAGCATCTAGTTTCTGCTTATCACTTTTAGAACATTGATTCTGGTCAATATATTGACAATTTGGCATCTAGATGGGAGTTTGGGGGGTCTGAGTTTAGGTCAAATGTAATACTGTATTAAATTGGTTGACAGTGGTGTTAGTGGAGATGGCACCAGCCAAATGAAAACGGGCAAAAAGCACTATGAATGGTGGTAATTATTGATGTTTTGAAGCATTTCAAAGCTGGGTAATTACCTAACAAAGAGTAAGTTTTGTTAACCACTAGATGTCTTACCGTCTCTTCTGATTGTTTACAAAGTGATTTTTGTCTAGCAGTCATGCTTTTTCTTATAAATATAACATATATTGTAAAAATAAGCTTTCTTGCTTGCGTCATATCAAACGCATGGAGAGCATAACCAATAACTAAATATCGGCGATTCAAAAATAGTTTTTATTTTCTTGAAATCTGTTGTTTTCTGTGGAATAGTATTCAATCATGTTGTAGTTTATTCATGAGGTTATCAGTACCCTAATTTAGGATTAGTAAACAGTTGATCCATATGTCCCCTCTCTATCAAAAAAAATGTCTCTCTCCAATCTATTGCTAGATCTAGCATTTCTATATATTGTTTGTTTTGTTTTCTGTATCCGTTTCTTATTGATTGGACTGTTTGTAGGACTGAGCTGGAAGTATGTAAAGGAGCTAAATATTCAGCTTTCACTTTTAAGGTCAGTGGGGCAATTGGACAAGCAGTTGCATGTCACTTTCCCTTCTTTTGGCCATGCCTGCCTCCACTTTTTGCACCACTTTATGGTCCAATTATCTCAATCAAAAGGGGAAATAAAGAAAGAAAAATGAAAAAGGAATGATGCAGAGAAAACAGCAAAGAAATCAGATACTGTTTCTGCTGTCCCTGCCGATCATGGTATAATATGAAGAAAACAGACAAATAGAAAGTGTACCAGAATATATCTAAAATGACCCTCACTTTTACTAGACTTAAACACCATATTTAAATTTAACCAAGAATTTACTTATGAAACAACTGACACAATTATAACAAATTCAATTACATTAATGAGCAAGCGATGGGGGAAATCTTACAACATTTGAATATTAAAAAGGAAAACACATTGACAAGATTAAACCATATTACCAAGGGAATCATGGCATTATGATAATAAAATTATGAGGATACAACAATTATCAAAATATATCATACATTCTCGGCTGCATAGAATACACATTTAGTTACCACTTTATTTGGCAAGGTAAGCCATAGATATCGTGAGGAGTGAGTCAATGCCGAGGACCTGCATTGGTAAAATAAACCAAAAACCTAGAGACAACCATCCAAAAAGAGAATACATGAGGGAGAAGAAGATTGCTGTCAAGACCAGTGCTATTTAGAATACCGAACCATAGCACTCATCGAGATATTAGCACTGTCCGAGGCTGATCAGCACCTCTCACTGTAGTGGGCTACTTCTGTAGGATCAAGGATAACCGGTGTTAAAATTTCTTGCCTAATTAAACAAGTAATAGCAATTTATCACAAGACAAGAATGCTAGATAAACCACACCTACTCAATTCTAGTAATTCTAAGCAATTGATACAACAATTCAATCAGCACAAATAAATATAGCAAATACCAAAATGCTCAACTAGTAAAATAAAACTAAAGCAAGGTAAAGAAATGATCACAATGAGACACCCGATGTTTTCCATGGTATCGAAGACTTGCCGATCTTCACTAGTCCATATTGAAGAAAGCCCAAACACCCTTAGACCGACTCCACGAATTAAGACTTGCTCCTCGATCACTAGCGGTAGCTCTTCCTCCTCTCTGGAGATGACGAACTCCAAACCACTCACAATCGGCTCGGGCTTCTTCACAGTCTTCTTGAAGAAGTTACCCTGCAATCAACCTCCTCGCCGCCTAGGTGCCGGCAAGCACCAAGAGAATAGACCACTGATTTTGCTTGACAGCGCGCAAGTGCAAATGGATCGACTAGGAATGAATGCACTTGAAAATTGCTCCACATCTCAAAATAAATGCCCGAGTGAGAAAAGAGAGTGAAGTGAAAGCTCTAGGCTCAAATATGATTAATGCAAGTTCAGCACCCTGCCCTTGGGCAGGTGGAGGGGTATTTATACCCTCACCAACCAAAATTAGCCGTTGCATAAAATAATTTTAAAAAATCAGGGAAATCGAAATTACCGTTGTACAAAGTGCGGTACTACCATACTTTACTGTAGCACACAGTAACAGCTATGTCAGACGGTCAGAACTAGCCATTTGAAATTCAAAGCGGCACTACCGTCGTTATAAGTGTGGTACTACCGCACTGCGGTTGTTCCGCTGTGCTAAGTCCGGTACTTCCGATTGCTGGTTAGTTAAGTTTTTCTGGGGGTACTCTCTGAAAAAAATATACCAGAAATTGGTAATTCTGCAGTACTGTGCGGTACTACCGCACTACGGTAGTTCCGCCATTGAAATTTCAGTACTACCAGTTTCTAGTAATCTAAGTCCCCTCCGAGGGTGCTCTCTGAAAAAAACGTACCATCCAAAATCCGGTACTACCGAAGTCCGGTAGTTCCGCTGTTTTCATGCCAGAACTACCGCACTCTGATAGTTCCGCTGTTAGCTGCGGTACTACCGATTTTACTAAGAGAGCACAGTGAGTTTTCAAACTTATTTTCATGTGCATGCATAGTCCTAAATTGATCCAATGTGCACAAAATCATACTATCAAACTACTTTCAATGATCCCTTTTAATAGTATGGTATCTAATCTATAATCCAGTCTTCCACCTTTTCTCCTAAGACCGGTAAAATCAAAAGGATCCTATATTACGAGTACCTTTGTCTTGATCCTTCTCAAGTCCATTTTCCATGCAGCTTGTTCTTGTCCATTGCACACATGAAAAATCTTGTCTATACAATTCTTATCAAACACATTAGTCCCATATTCATATATCGTCATTTATTACCAAAACCCAATTTTAGGGTCTAGATGCTTTCAACTTCATCTGGTGAGAATCATGCCATCACCCATTTAAATTTCACTGCACTTGCCTTCACCAGAGGGAAAACCGAGCTACAGTGCCAGAGACACCCCAGGGACCTTCAATCCATAAGGCTAACCTTCGTTTTCCACTATGCACATGGTTTGTGAGAGGGGTAGCGATAAGAGGGAAGCCAACCAAGCGAGTGAGTGAGAGAGAATGTATTCTATCCACTCCCCAAAGTTACCAAAGAGCAAGAGAGAGAACACATTCTATCCACTCCCCAAAGCCATTAGAGAGCGAGCGAGAGAGAGAGCTAGCACTGACACTTCAAACCTCACCACCTCCCCTCCCAGATCCACTTGAGTGGAGGACAGAGCACACCGAACGGGGCCTTGAGGCTTCATCAGTGGAGTCGGAGGTTGGGGAAGGAGGCTTAAGAGGAATTGGGGAATGACTGGAGAGAAGGCGGGCACGTTCTCTGGACCTCCATCCTCTTACCACACCAAAGAAGATGACTTTGCTATCTACAAGGAACAACAAGAACACTGGTAACCGGTAATTTGATGGAACGCTAACAAGTCAGCTTCTCAACTCCTATGGCATCACATAGCATAAACAAAGAGCAAGAAATTACATTGACTCAAAATTAACATTCGAGGGTTACAGGGGACGGTGGTCAAGGCTTTACACCCTCATACAAGCTTAGCCGGACTCAAAGTAGGGAAACAATTGAAATCCTATTGTAATTCCCAATTTAAACCGAAAGCAACAAAACGTGGCTGGTTGGTCGCCTTAGTTTGGTGCCCGTAAGGTAGGCTCCACATGGTGGTTGGCCTATGAGGGTGGCACACAACTCTCTTAACAACAGCTTAACTTCCCTTGCGGCCTAAGTATTCGTTTTCAGCCCGTTTGAAGGTTCGGCATCACCATCACCTCAAAACTAAACCAAAACAAATACTAAAGCCTAAAATAACCTTAAAATATCTTATTATAGATATAAACTAGCCCACAACATATGTAACTTGGTCAAAAACTCAAACAAACTCAAATTGAAGACTAGACACAATCGAGTTTCTGAAGCGTAATCTTCTCTAATCTTCATTTTAAAGTTTGAAAACTTGATTCTATCATCTTGGTGGCTTTCCCACTGATATAAGTGAAGTGTCGTCGTCTCCTCCTTTAGGATCTTCTCTTGGTGCACCAGCCTCCCTCACCTCCCGCTTAATAGTACCAAGTTCTTACTCACCTAATAACTTGAGAATACATGGAGTAGAATTATTCAGTAGCAAATTGTCCTTAGCAGTGAAATCAAAGGAAGTTAGGATTAGATTCACCTATTTAGTGAGTTTTCTTATCTAGCTCGAGTGATTGGTCCGTTGTACAATTGTTATAAATCTTCAACCGTTAGGCCACCATCAGTCTTATCATTGTCATTATTATTTGAATCCGATGACAGAGATGATGATTGTGTAGATGAAGCCTTCATAATAATGATGTCCACATCATCCTTCCCCTCTTGATAATTAATGACAATCACATTGTGAGACTAATATTTTCCATGAGTTAGATAAATAGATTATGTTCCATGATAATAAAGACTTTGGATGACATGATAAGTTAAATGTTATCAAATCAAGGTTCAAGAAGATAATGCATCATGTGTTAATGCACATCAAGATCCCAAAAGGGAAATAATTATGAGTTGATTATCAAATTAAGAGAAGACATATCATGTGTTGTTGGAGGGTAAGTGAAGAATGCATCATGGATTGATGTATATTAAAACAATGACCCAAACTTGAAGTGAAGATGTGGGTTATCAAGCTTCAAGAGGATGATCAAACTAAAAATATAACTAGTTAGGACTAAGGATGTGTTCCTAATCTTTTATCGATCGTGGTGTTTAGTTGAAAGATCGGATTGCTAGTATAGATTTACCGTACTATTAAGAGAGGTCTTGTCTAATTGCTTGAGTCTCATTGTGTATTTGACAGCTCAATCCCATTTACTCTTACTCTTCATGGCATGATACTATTATTTATGAATGTGTTTTGCAAATAGTTGAGATTCATGCACCTAATCCTTGTAGCATGTGGCTATACTTTACAAATATGTGTTGCAAATGGTTGAAGTACATATACCTACTTCTTGTGGCATGATATAAATTTGTAAATGTATTTTGTAAATGATTGAAATTAATGTATTTTTCTTTAGCATAGTCTAAGATTGCTTATTACTATTTCCTTGTACTTAGATCATGGTAGTGACTCTTTGCATTTTTTATACTTTTTGCATTGATTTAATATATTCGAGATTATGCAAATAGGTGTTGTGTAGCCCTCTAAATAAGCTTTCTATAGAGTTCAATATTACTCAACTCCAACATCGGAGTCAAAGTTATGACCATTTTTCTAAGTGTCATCTCTGCTAAAATTCAAGGCTAGTACTACTGCCCTTATACCTATAGTATGACCGTCGTTCTAGTACTACTGCCATTTTACCTGTGGTACTACCTCCAGGTATGACCGGATGGTCCGACTGGGGTCTCTGGTATGACTGGGCTTTGTATGGCGATTACTTTTTTTCCAACTAGTATTTTGAGCTCTTCTCATCTCTCTAGGCCGGTACTACATCACTTCGTGTGGTGGTACTATTGTACCTTTTTATATCATCTAGTTTTGAGCATTTAATGTTAAAGTTTATATCTGTTGGCACTTTAGCATGGTAGTATCGTTATGTAAACTACGATATTACCGCTCCTCTCGATTTTTACTCCCAACAACTAGTTTCTTTGTGTGGGTATAAATACCCCTAGTCGATTAGAGAGTTAGTTGCTGCACCCATTTTCACTCTCCTGAGCTAGTGTGAGCATCTCATCTTAATTGTGCATGTGTTGTACTTTATGAGTAAGAAGAGAAGTCTCTAGTTCTATGTGTTGCATCTAGAGGATGATTTCGTATCCACTTTAAGGTTATGCATTCGTTGTGCATGGTGAGAGTCAAACTAGGGGCTTTTTTGTTACTCTTGAAGGTTGTTGACTCCTACACAGTGTTAAAGGCATTATGTCCGGTGATCTCTTCAAAGAAGATTGTGAAGAGGTCCAGCGTGGTATGAAGGTTGAAGCTCACTTACCCGGAGGGGAAAGAGCTACCACTAGTGGAACTGAGGTGTTTGGCTTAATTCGTAGAGCCAATCCGATTCATTCCAGTTTACCTCAACGTGGACTAAAGAAGACTAGCAAGTCTCCAAACACCACAGTAAAAAATGTGTTATTATGGTTTGATTTCTTGTGCTTAATTTATATTCAAGCATTTTACATTCCTAGAATTAAATTGATTGTGTGTCACTCCAAGATTGCAAACCTTGACATAGATTTAGATTGTTAATATACTTACTAAGACAAGTTGATTTAGGCCTTAATTGTAAAAAAATTGATTTGATTTACTCTTACGTGTATAAACTCAATTTTAGTCAAAGAGAATTTTAAAAGTGCTATTCACCCCCTCTAGTCGGCCTCCTTGACCTTACACTGAGCCTAATTGGGAAAAGCACCACCACCCAAAAAACCGCTACCAAATCCCACTCGTAAAGAACAAATTGAAAATAATCCTTGATAAATCAATTCTAGGAAGGAGGGGTAAAGGGTTTTACTTGGAATTAGTTGGGAAAAATTGGATCCAGCTAACCTAAGCCCAGATCCACCACCATCGACACTAAAAGGTCAGAGGCGAAGAAAACGAGCGAGTACCAAAGAGTAGACGTGGAAGGGAGTAGTGCATAGTTGGAGCACCGATTCTATGGAACCACGCTCCAATCCTCCATCGCTGGCTCCCTCGGGTGACAATGGAGGAAGAGTGCCGTAGGGACCATAGCTAGGTGAGTGCGCCAGCAAATGCATCTGTAGGGTAAGGAGAGAGAGGGGGAGGCTAAGGAAAGGGAGGGGAACGAACAATAGGAGAAAGATTAGAAGGTAGGAACGAGCGTGTAGTTGTGTGGGTGTTAGTGCTGACCGGACTGGGAAGGCTGAGCTAGATCAGAGGGGGGAACGCCTCTGGGCTAAGAGACGAGAGAGGGAGTCGGTTGAAAATGTTTTCAGGCCAGAACACATAGGATGTCAAAAACAAACTTAGCCCACCATCTAAGTAAAATCCGGAACCTAAGAAGCTTTCGTAAAAACCCAACACGGAAGTGCCAGTGATATATTAAATCAGATTTCTAAAACCATAAAATTCACTCTGTAATATAGAGGATGAACCGAGGAAAGAGGAGAGAACTGAACAAGCCACGGTTGAAACAAAGGCATTCTACGTGTACCAAGGCAAACTCACCTTTGATCACTTTGAGTAGTTTATGTTACTTAAGAAAACTATTTCTCTTTAGAGTATATATTATCACATGTTGCATCAAAATGACTTTTGCAAAGAAATGATGGAGAATGAGGAAAGAAAAGAGATTAGAGAAGGGTAGTTCCAGCTAAAGGAATAGTTGGATTGTAAGCTATGTATGATAAGAGGGTAGAGGGTGCCCTGGTCAGGTAAAGAAAGGAGTATGTTTGAGGCCGTCTACACATGGTTATAATATAATGACTAAACAACTCTCACTCGGGTTTGGAGCCATATCTTCTAGCATCAACCATATTCTCATTTTGTTGAGTAGAAAATGCTACCCTACAACGTTATTATATTTCTCCATGTGGGTACGTAATATAACTAGGTGGAGAAAACCAGAACTGGTATAGAGCTCAGAAGTAGTGGATCCAAAGTAGGCGGAGCCAGAACAGGTATAGAGCCTAGAAGTGGTGAGCCTATGCGCATATATTTAGCACTATAGAGTGTCGAGTGAAGATTAGACCACCCAGCTGATGACTAGTTCACAGTCAGAAGGGTGTCGGGTTAGGGTAAGAGATTGCCCCGAATCAACGACTATGAATAGTTAGATGGAGATATCATAACGGAACTAGAGAAAATGTTATGTACTCTAACTCGGCCCTGCGTCTAAGGCAATGCGGATGATGAAGTTACAAAAAGCTTGGAGCAGCTATGGGTAAAGTGACACAAGTTTGCACAGTGCTAATTAAATAATGAATTCATACCTGTCTCTTAGACTGGAGACTACAAAATCAATTCGGGTTCTTTCTGTTCACCAAGGTGATTAGTAGTGTTTGGAATACTAAAATATGCAAATTCTTTCTTTAACATAATAACATTTTTTATTGAAGAAAAAGATGGAAGATGATATTTGATTATGAAGAGATGAATTATACTATTACAATTGTTGCTAATAATGCTTGCTACCCACTCTTACATAATAACGTTGTACTCACTCTTACTATTAAATTCCTTTGTTACATCCCAGTCCCGGCCAGGGAATACCTCGAGTATGACGTGGGGTTTACAGGCCCAGAGGATGCCGTGTGGGACGGGGGTGATCATATCAAGGACCAAAGTGAGATGGACACCATATTCAGCAATTGGGACGAGTAAACGACCTTTAGTGCCTTGACTCCGAGAGTTAAGGTATATAAACAATATGTATCTCCTTTTGTATTGGATATTTGTACTAAAGGCTTTAGCCCTGTGTGGTTGGTTGTTGTAATAATACAAAGTCTTTTGTTAGGGTCCGTTCATATTAGGTTTTGCTTTTGACTTATGAATAATAACAGTTTGTAGAAAAGCTTATAGAGAGAGACTCGCATGCGATTATGGCTGATATAAATGATTATGGCTGATATAAATGAAGTCGCTACAGTATGTACTACAATCGACTAGTAGACCCCGTCTTAAAAAGACACTCCGTTTGAAAATTAGATACTATAAAAAGCCATTTACTATGGAAAAGCAGTTTTTAGAAGCCAATACAAACATAACCTTATTGTTGCCATGTAACTCTAGTATGACTTATTATTCCCTAATACATTGATCTTAGAGAGTAATAGTTCATTGCTCGGCATCATGTTCTAAGGATAATGACACGGCTGTCACAATATTCTACACATACCATTGAGAACTAGTGTATGCACTAAAGATAATCTATTATAGCAACATATTGTTAACAAGTTGCTGAACAATGAAATACCTCAAGCCAAATATTCCATCTACACCTTTATTTATCTACAACCAGGGACCTTATCTCCTGGTCTCTCTCCAACACAAATAGCTATTTCTATTTACATGTTACCTATTACAAGTCTTACAAGTAGCTATGTTATACACTCCATTTCCCCCCCAACACCTAGTTTACAATCCTCTGATGCACAAAAATTCAGTACTGTCAGGCTAAGCTCACGTTTAGATCAGAAGGCGGCACGAGAAAAATCTTGCAGATGGCTCTCAAGATCCCTCCTGGAAGGTCACTGAGTGCGTAAGCGCGACAGGGTTCGCGTGCAAGAGTGGCAAGCTCGTGATCGCTGCGTGTTTCGCCATCTTCGCCTCGCGCTTTGGCTCAAACACCGTCGCGAATTTATGCCCGCCCGTGTCTGTCTCCTTGTCGCCGATGATCCCGATGAGCGACCGGATTGAGCTCCTGGCCACCTCATCGGCGTTGTCGATCCGGATTATCTTGGGCACCCACACCTTGCCATTGCCATGGACTCTTCCCTCGTCACCTTCCCTGGGGTGCTTGCCGAGTGTGAGGGAGTTAGGCCTTGAGGAGACTGAAGGAACACTGGTAGGTGACGAGAGGGCCTGCGACTGGGACTGGACCGGCCATGGAAGGCTCCAAGCTCCGGGAACCATGCAGCCCCAGTAAGCCGGCGCAGCCGGGTATATCGGGATTGCTATGCCGGAGGTGTAGTAGGCAGGAGATGGAGCACAACTGTACGGCCACATGGTTGCCCCGTTCATGCTTGGATGCTGCACGCCATTTGCAGATTTCTCTACAGTAACCTTCTCATTACTGTTGCTCTGGTTCCTGTCGTCTCTGTTGCTTGATACCTCGCTGCAAGAGCCCATCGACGGGTTGTCGCCGGTATTCCCAGCTTGGCCGCCGATCGGGATGAGCTTCTCCCTCAGGTGGGTCATCTGCTCCGCGAGGTCCAAACCGGACGCGTCGTCGCCGAAGCTGAGCACCGTGCCGTTGGTCTTCACCGGTGGACGGCAGAGCGGATCACCGGGCAGGGCGGCCCGGACCCGCTGGAGGAAGTGGGAGGCGGCGACGGCGTTCTTGTTCTTGCGCCGGCCGGCCCCCACGGGCACGTTCCGCATGGCGCCGCCGGCGGTCCAGTACCGCTGGCAGTTCTTGCAGAAGTGGCGCGGCTGGTTGACGTTGTAGTTGTTGAAGTAACAGAACTTGGTGTCCATGCTGTTGCACCGGGGACACGGCAGGATCTTGTCGGGCTTCTTCAGCTTCTCCTTCTGGTCGGCCGCATCGCCGAACTGCGACGGCGAGCTCTTGTCCGCGGCGGTGGGGTCCTCGGCGTCCACGACCTCCGGCTGCGGAGAGGGGTCTGCGTTGTCTTGTTGCGTGTTCTCTTGGACATCGGATTCAATTGAGCGGCTGCCACTGTGCTGAAGATCCTGGAATGATACAGACAAATACCTGATAAGCTCTAAGAATTACTATAGCTCTTGATAAACAGTTCTAAATTTTTAGCTTTCTTTGCCTGAATTATAAGGCTACAACTCCACTGGTTATATTTGTAAAATGAAAAGACGAGGAAAGAACAAGTATGCTTTCCATGAGTGCAAATTTGGCGGAAAAAAGATTAACTTTCCCATTGTTTATTATAGTACTAATTCAATTTCCATTTCCCCAGGTATCAGATATTGTTGCTTTAAATTTGGTATTGTTTTCTGTTACTCAACTCTGCCATAGAAGGGAGAAAATGTTTTTTTGTAGATCTCAAGAAAGGAAATGGTTTGACAAAGATCAGGAGGCTAGAGGATAAGCCTTTAAGTGAGGAGGCTAACATGTCCTGACTTAGCTTATATCATATTTTAAGAGAATAAACCTTAGCTTTCCCCTCATACAGTTAACCATGAAGGGTACTTCCTTCAAGGGAATTAAGGGGGGGAAAGGAGTCATTCAATTTCTACTAATACTGAAACAAAGCATGAAAACTTGTACTATTTCACCTCAAGGCTCAAAGATGACACCTTTAAGGCATTCACACTCAAATCCAGTCGAACTACACCACTTGAAGATCAAGGGAGCTACTCTAATCCATTTAGAAACAAAAGTTCCCCAAAGGCCAATCTCCGGGGATGCAAGGAGGCACCTTTAACCAAACAAGTTTTCCCAGCTACAACCCAACCATCGCTGAACATCTCGGATCAGCAAGACCAATCGAATTCCCTCCCGACTTCTAGTCCAAGAACCCAATCAAGAAACACCGAGAGCCGCTCCTACAACCAATCCAATTCAGCCAGATCGAATCTAGCGAAACCAACCTTGGCGACGTCGCCGGCCTCCGGCACGGGGATCGTCTTCCCGAACAGCTTGATCAAGCAGTCTCCCCCTCCTCCTCTGCACTCCCCCATCTCTGAACCTTCTTCGACCTCTCTCTCTCTCTCTCTCTCTCACCACGAGGACCCAGCAGAAAAGCTCCAGGCTTTTCTTGTCCTCTTGCTTCTGTTGCTAGTACTGTTACACTCTGCAGCAACAAACAGACAAGGAGCTGCGGAATCGTACCAGGGAGAGGAAGGAAGCAATTCGAGCTGTTGCTCTGCGCTGCCATGGGGATGGGTATAAGAGGGGGAGGGAGGCGGGGGTGGTGGGGGCCACGTAGGCAGGGCGCGGGGGGTCGACAGCCACAAGTTGCGCTTGTGGCCTCAAGGGTGCGGTTTTTGATTCTCCTCCCCACTCGCCTTTTCCCACCCGTCGCCATCTCCCTCGCTTGCTTGCTCGCATCTCACGTGGGCACAATTTGTTTGCTTGCTTGCACCCTTTTTGCAGATAGCACCCCCACCCCCCAATTAATTCTTGCTCAAGCTTCGAAATTAGGCCTCATCGGTGACGCCGGAATTTTTTTTCCCCCGATCTACGCTGGAACGGAACTATTTTTACGTGAATGCTGCGTTCTAAACGGAGCCTTAGGGTGAGACCTCGATGACGCTACGATTGTGATGTGTTTCGTTATCTCATTAAGCCAGGGGTGGGCCTGGGCCTGGGCTAGGAGCTCTAACACGGGTTCTGATCTAGCTAACTTAGCGTATATTTACTGTTTATATGGGCCAAACAGTAACCGATCTAGCCCGACAGCTCTCCGGCCCATGCGCAAACTAGTAATGCCCCTCCCCCGGTTGGCCTGGCCCGCCCGAGTCGACCGTCGATGCCGCCGCCAGCTCTGACCACACTCAACTCCGCTCTCCACCACGGTGCGACGCCACCTGCTCCAGCCCGCGCACCACCCCAGCCGCCGCCAGCTCTGGCCACACGCTGCTCTGCCCTCTAGCGCTTCGCCGGTCGTCCGCGGTTCAACCCCCTGCACCCTGCAACCCGACTCTAGGCATCTGACAACCCTAATGCCGCCCAACCACCGTCCCAACTCTTCCCGTCATCGATCTCGATCGCCTAACTTGGTATGATACTTTGAGTCTTTGACAGAATTCTTTGCACTGTGCATCAACTGCTCCGAGAATTTTTGCTGCCGGAGAGCGAAAACTGACATCACCTCACCATCTGAGATTGATCTATCATCCATACATTGTTGTAGAGAATTGTTACTGAAATTAAATAGTACAGATATCATTTCTATGTTCGTCACTAGATTAAGCTATCGACGGTCTAGTTTTTCGTTCTGATTGTTTTGACGAGGTAAGTTGCTTGGTTTTATGATTGTACCGACTAGGAAAATGTGAAGGGTCTATGCTATAACTGTTGCAAAACGCCACCTCTTGTGTTGAAATTAGGTCTCCGAGAAGAGATCTCTGCCCGTTTGTGGCCGTCCTCGAAGCTCGGTTACTTGGCTTGTTAACTTTTCCTTGGATGCCTTGCTTGGCAACCAATTGGTGGCCACCTTTTTTCGATATTACAAAGGTTCGGTTTATCTCCCTACAAAGGTTGCATTCATGCCCAAATCTTAGGAGGCCTGGCCTCATTCTGGAAATGTTACTTGTACTCCTAACCGTACAAACAACAGTGTGGACACAAAGGACTTGACCATCATAAGTACAAATGTACTGATGACTGATGAGTAACCGTCCTGGTACTTACAAGTCTATTTATTTCAGTTTTTCAGTTAGCTTTTATTCTTAATTTTTTCAGCAATTACTATTTAGTAAACTAATAAATCATAGCTTAAAAAACAGGTTGTCATTTTGGTTTATTGTATTGCATCTAGCTCTGCAAAGAGTTTTTTTAATTACAACGGAGAACGCACACTCATACACACCATACTTACATCACATACCATACATATATACATGTATGCGTACTACTAAAACACACGCTAGAACATAAGCAGATATCATTGAATAAATATTGGATTTATGTAATACCTCACAGAACGTAGACACGTAATTTCTCACTGAACGCATACATATGTGTGAGGTGAGACACCCGAAACAGATCAAGGAATGAACCTGGGCAGGCAGCTCACACGACGGCTTGCCAATCGAGCAAAACTGGATCCTCCTCTGCAAGGGGTTTTGACTGCGTGCATGTCGAAGGCATCTCACTCTCCCGCTGTCTCACCAGGCTTAATCCAGCAACCTCTGTGGGCTACAATTTTTGTACTGCTCATTTTTCTTGGTTTCTTTTTGTTCAAGCTTAGATTATACTGTCATGCAAGCTAGCTAGCCTGCGCAATGGCATCTGCCATTGTGGGGTTGTAAAGTGACTGCCCAATCATATAAATTTTTTACTTTGGCTATTATTTTTAGCTTATAAATAATAACATCATGTAGAGAAATTAGTAGAGAAAAAGACACTTACGTGTGATTTTGATCTATATAAATAAAGTCAGTATAGTATATACTACAAACGACTAACCATTTAAAAGTTAGTTACTATAGAAAAACCATATATTATAAAAAAGTATCTTTTAAAATCCGATCCTATCTGACATGTACTTTGAAGAGAGATGGAGTGTGTGTTGCGAAACCGTGGGACCCTAGGAGCCATGCGCCACAAGTTACTTGTAGCAGTTTTATGTCACCGGCCTATCAGCTCAGCTCACTGTATCATTCTAAGCCACCGATGCAGTGACAAAAATGCTATGTTACACAAACCGAGTCGTGCTCGGTTGGCAAAGGATGTCGGCGTGCTGCCAGCCCGCTCGGGATCGATCCCAGATGCCGCACTTTTGGAGGGGGCACTGTTCGTATAAATAGTACCTTTAGGTACTGTTTATATGAATAGTATCCTCTTGGTATATATAGGTATGTGGGTGCTTTCAGTGGTCAAGGCGCATGCCCATGCCTCGTTAGACTTCTGAATCCCCCTTGTCTTAGGCCCCGCTCAAGTTAGCGATGGCTTCTGACTTCTATTTTTTCACTATTCTTTAATTTCGTATTTGTTGTGGTTACAGACCAAACAGAGAGAGAGGTATGGTAGTGAAGAGTTAGGTGAGCGAATGACCTCTTGGTCTGTCTAAGAACGGTATATATATGTACTTTACACAGAGCTTACAAGGGATTCCTCGTAGCTTCGCAACCTGTCGATACAGGCTAGCTGGGTTCATGTTGGGGCCACCCCTACAACAGGAGCCTCTCATGGGGATGGGCTTCACAGGCCAAAGCCATGTTGCCGAGTCCTTTGGCCCCCTCCGTCCCCGCGGCCTATGACGTTGCGCGGTTCTAGTTGAGAGTTGTTTGTTGCGTGAAGGTATGTCTGGCTCCCTGGAGACGAGGGGTTGGGGTTTGCAGCGGAGCCGGTGTTGAAGCGTTATGGTGTGGAGTCGAAGACCTCGCCGCGCGGAGCCGCTCGCGCCGCGGAGCGGAAGGCGCCGCCGATGCGAGCCGCCGCGCCGCGAGCGAAGGCGCCGCGATGCGTAGCCGCCATGCGCGCGAGCGTAAGGCGCCGCGATGCGGAGTCGCTTCGCGCCGCGAGCGAAGGCGCCGCCGATGCGAGTCGCTTCGCCGCGCGAGTGGAAAACTTCACGATGCGGGTCGCCGCCCTGCGGCTTCCGGAACTCGGTCATTCATGGAAGGGCGGTGATACATTAGTGTGCGGAAACGATCGTGGCACGAGCAAAGGAGCGAGCCGGGTTGTCCCGAGTTTGCCGCGGAGGCATCCTCGACGCAGGTGTGGACACGTGGATGGTTGTTAAAGCCGCGAGCCGAGGTTGGGGTCGGCGCCGCCCACGGTCCCGAGCGCCCGCCCGGGCCACGCTTGTTGCCGGGCCACTCGCGGGCCAGGGTACCGAGCGCGGAAACGGCGAGAAACCGCACTTGATGCGGAGCGGGCAGCCTTTCCACGCGCCAATCGATGAGGTCGCTCGCGCTGGGCCGAGGCCATTGCACGGAGCATTGAAGAGGCCGACATACCGCGCCGCCGTGACGACGGTCCCGAGGAAGGAGACACGCGGCGTTGCATGGTTGGCGGTCGTGGATGTCGCAAACCGCGACGCTGTGGCTGCGTGACGCTTCGAGAGAAGCGGATACGCGCCGATTCGCCTCGCGACAGCTTGCGCCCCGATCGTGGGGAGTCGGAGCGATGCGGCCCGCCGTTGCGTTCCCGGCCGTGGATGCAGAGGATCAGATAAAGGCTCTTTGCCGGCGCCAGACGGGTCCTTCGCCGCATTTGCTTGTCCGGTCACTTTGTGCCGCCGCGAATCCACACGCCCCGCTTCCCGCAATCCTCGCAAGAGGAAAATGGCAAGTGACGGAGATTCCGTCGCCGGCGCAGCGGTAGCGCTCGTCGGGCCGAATCGCGACGCCGCGGGCGGCATTCTCCCGTGGCTCGCAAGCCGCCGCAAGTCCGCAGCGATACGACGCGACCGAGCGCGCAAGGTCTTTGTTCCGGTTCTAGGGCGGAGCTCGCAACAGAGGAGACGCCAAGTCCTAGTGCGGGAGAAGAAGATAGCGAGCGCGACGGAGCGCGCCGCCGCCCACGACAAGGTGGAGCCTCACCGCGCGCGACGGCAATTGTCTTCTCCGCGTTCTTCGAGGTCGGGCCCAATGCCGCCGACGCTTTTTGTTGGTGAGGTCTTGAAGGCTTACGGACTAGAATCGCGCATGACCCCGAACGCAATAGTTCGCTTGGCGGTTTGCTTGGGCGCCGCGGAAGGTCGCTATCCTCGCGCGAGCTCGCTCGCCTCGCTTCATGATGCGCGTGCCACCAAGAAGGTCGAAGGAGGGCACCGCCCAACTTTGGCGTGTTCACTTCGTGGTGAGGTCAGCTACGCGAACGTAGTCCCCGCCCGCGACGGCGAGAAGTGGGAAGGGTGGTCGCGGTAGTGGTTCAACTATCGCGTGACACCTAGCGCGCAGAGTCGCATTGCCGGTCACCGATAGTTTTCAATTGCGCCCGGCCGGAACCACGAGCGACGATGAGTGGCAGCGCGAAGACTTGCCGCCGCCCCCGGCTAACATGCGCGATCTTGCCAAAGAATTCACCATGTACGGTGTCTCCGCCCTCGGCAAAGGGCGATACCGAAAAGGCGATATCCGCCGGACGGCATCCGCCGCCGTGTCGCTATTGCGTAAGACCTCCACCGTGGTATGTGTTTTAACTATGTGCCGATACGCATATGTGAGTGTGTTGTGAATAAGACCCGCTTAGCGTGCAAAGGTTTCGCGAAAAGAGGCCGAGGAGGCCGCCGAGGTCTTCTTGGGGCCGATACGCGAAGGAGCACGCCGCGCGAGGCGGCGACCGGACTGCGGGGCTAGGTCGAATAAACCGGCAGCGAGCTCCTCACCTTGCTGTTCCGAACGCGCAGCGTCGGATGGGAGTCCGTCCGCCGCGCCCCGGCGGCGAGGATCACGATCGAAGCCGCTGCTTTCGCCCGCCCATCGCCGCGCCGGTGTGCACCACGGGCCGACGACGCATCAGCGGTGAGTCCGACCATGACAAATTAGGGGTCGCGCCGCCCCGCGATCGCATGGGTGGCGCGAGGCGGCCTTGGCGCGACGCTGGTGAAGACGAGACCGCGCCGCCTGTGCGGCCCGACGAGGACTTCGCTCGCGACCGCTGCCGCTCGCGCGCCCGCAAGCAGCCGATCAGCCGCTGCCCTACCGCAGCAATGAGCGGGCGCGTAAGGTTTGGCGTTATCGCCGCGCGCCGTTGCGACGTGTTACCCGCCCGCCGCAAATATCGGGCGCCGAGGGTACTCGCCGGTTCTCTAGCGCGGCCGCCGACGGTGCGCCGCCGCATGGGGGCGCTCATGGTGGCGGGCGCGGTTGGCGGGACTCGTGTTCGCGAGAAACCGCCCGACCGAGGGGTGGCCACCGCTTCTCAAAGTGGGCCGAGCCGACACCTCCATGCTTTAGTGGAGGGTGACTGAGGTAGGCGTAACTCCTTTCCCCGCGACTTGGCGAGGTCGTCTCCCATTTGCTCGCCATGCCATCGCCGATATCGAGAGGGAAGTCGCTCGGGCGATTCCAAGGGTCGAGCAATGAGGCATCCGCGGCGGTGGTGACGCTGCGCAGACGGGCGCCGATGCCCGGCGCCGCTGCGGGCTCCCGAGGCTCGCCGCCGATTGCTCGCCGCCGAGGCGCTGGGCTCGACGGCCGCGAATGCGGGACAGAAGCTAGATCGACGGCTCGCTGCCGCGGCGGGGATCTTCTCGCCTTGCCTTGGGCGCGCGGGATGAAGGTAAGCACCGAGCCCGCTATTACCGCTAACAACTACGGACATGCTAAATGGGCATGTGCGCTGCTATTAGCGGTCGCCGCCGGGCTGATGAGGCGCGCTCGCGAGCGAGGGCGCTGAGGAACAATCGCGCGCCGACGAGGCACACGCCGTGAAGGACGACCGCATCTGTCTACTGGAGGCGGAAGTCCGGGCGGTGATGGTGGTGCAACATTCTGCCGAAGAAGGCCAGCTCGCCGCGGTGGAGGAGCGCGCTGGCTTGCTTGAGCGAATCGGTGTGCTGGAGGAGGAAAAAACCCGGCTTACCATGGCTCTGGAGGAGAGGGATCGGGCGCTGGACGGCGCGTCCGCGGCGGCGTGGAGGGCCATGGGGTCCTTGGAGGAGGCTCTCCGAGGCCTTTCCGTGGTTGTGCCGGCCGTTACGCACGATGCCACGGACGTGACGTAGTCGCTGGCGAGAATTGAGGAAGGCTCAGGCCTGGCGCTTCGAGGTGCAAAAGCCTTTGACGACCATTGTGGCTTCGGCAGTGCTTGCCTCGCCCTTGCCATACCTGTGCTCGGGTTGCGAGCATGTGACCGAGCCGGCCGCTTCCCGAGCCGAACCTACCAGCGGGCCGGTGTTACGCAATACGTCCGACCACCATGCCCGCCATCCGTAACTTCTACGAGCTAACTGGGCCATCTTGGAGAGGAAGCGCCACGGTGTCATGGCGGCGAACCTTGTTCCGTGAAGGTGATTTCTTCGCTGGTTGGAGAAGCTCGCCGCCAGATCGACGACGGTGCCGATCCTCGTGGTGATGCTTGAGCCGGTGGTCGCACCGCCATCGTGGCCTTTGTTGTCCGCTGCTTTTTGTCGCTGAAATAAAGGGCCACAGCCGAGTACTTAATAGCTTGTACGCTTGTGCGCTGACCGTTAATCACGGAGATTCTCGCGCCTCTTTATCCGCTGCTCCCGCTTGTACTTTAGTGATAATGCGCTGTGGGCGAAGTGGCAACGAGGAAGCCAAAGACACGCGACATGCGAGGTAGACGCGCACGCGCCCGCCCCTACCCTTCTGAAGCGGTGGCGCGAGCCGGGCGCCTAGTTGAGTAGACGCGCGCGCCCGCCCCTACCTTCCGGCGGTGGCGCGAGCCGGGCGCCTAGTTGGAGTAGATGCGCGCGCCGCCCCTACCCTTCCGGCGCGGCGCGCCGAGCCGGCGCCAGTTGAGTAGACGCGCGCGCCCGCCCCTACCCTTCCGGCGGTGGCGCGAGCCGGCGCCAGTTGAGTAGACGCGCGCGCTCCGCCCCTACCCTTCCGGCGGTGGCGCCGAGCCGGCGCCTAGTTGAGTAGACGCGCGCGCTCCGCCCCTACCTTCCGGCGGTGGCGCCGAGCCGACGCCAGTTGAGTAGACGCGCGCGCCCGCCCCTACCCTTCCGGCGGTGGCGCGAGCCGGGCGCCAGTTGGAGAGACGCGCGCTCCGCCCACGAGGACAAGCCTCGTGCGCCAGGCGCCGCCGAGGGCGAGCAGGGTCGAGCTCGAACGCGCGCGGAAGACGTCCACCTGTAGTTTGTACTCCAGAGCGTGCGTGTTTAATTAACCATGACTTAGGTATGCTCCGGAGGGTACGCCAACGCGCGCGCGGGACATCCGCGACTTGTTTATACTCGGTAGAGTGCGCAGGGAAAACATCCACGCCTAGTTTGTACTCCGAGCGCGCGTGGGACAATCAACCACGCCTTAGGTAAGCTCCGAGGGTACGCCAACGCGCGCGGGACATCCGCGACTTGTTTATACTCTGTGAGAGTGCGCAGGGAAAACATCCACGCCTAGTTTGTACTCGAGCGCGCGTGGGACAATCAACCACGCCTTACGAAGCTCCGAGGGTACGCTAACGCGCGCGGGACATCCGCGACTTGTTTATACTCGGTAGAGTGCACAGGAAAACATCCACGCCTTGTTTATACTCGTAGAGTGCACGCGGGCGCCCCACGCTGCCTTATTTATACTCCGTGAGTGCGTGCGAGGCGCCTCTTCGTTACGCCTTATTTATACTCCGTGAGAGTGCGTGCGAGGCGACTCTTCGCTACGCCTTATTTATACTCCGTAGAGTGCGTGCGGAGGCGGCCTCTTCGCCACGCCTTATTTATACTCCGAGAGTGCGGCGGAGGCGGGCCTCTTCGCCACGCCTTATTTATACTCCGTGAGTGCGGTGGATGCAATAGCTAGTTTGGGACCGCTTTATTAAACGCACGCCCAACGAGCGAGTGCATTACAAAGCAGTAATTAAGCATACGCTAAACGTAGTACCTTCGCAACTCGTCCGCTGCTCCACG
Organism: Melocanna baccifera; assembly: GCA_036346265.1. Lineage (NCBI taxonomy): Eukaryota > Viridiplantae > Streptophyta > Magnoliopsida > Poales > Poaceae > Melocanna > Melocanna baccifera. Next base: position 5,852,608 of record CM070703.1, on the reverse strand, counting down.
GTGACGGAACGCCGCTCTTCGAGTGTGGTGAGGCGTAAGCCCTCGCCGCAACGCTCGCAACGATGTACGGGCCTTCTCACTTGATTCCACTTGCCCACCGTGGTTCTGCAGCAACGCCACCGAGGACAAGGTCCTCTACCGAATTCTCGTGGATGCACCGAGCGAGCGCGCATGCGACCATCCGCCGCGCGTATTTTGCAACGCGGCCGGGTGGCATTCACCCGCCCCGCCAAGGAGGTCGAGGAGAGTTGGCGCCTCGCTCGTCGGCGCTCGGCGAGGACCCGCCGTGAGCCGCCCGAGCTCTTCGCATCACGGCCTCGTATCAAGAGGAGTTTTAACGGTGTGAATCCCGCCAGCGCGCCACCGCCGTGCGGAGGGACCAGAGGACGCCAGGAGTTCGCCCGCCAGTGCCTTTGGCAGCCCGACGAGGCGCTTTTTGATCCCGGCGAGATGGCGCCGCTTGCCCGCCGACCGCACTGCTAGATTGTGGGTGCGCGATCGAGGCGAACCGAGCGTGATGACCATGTCGCTACGTAACTCCTTGAACCGAGAGGAGTCAAATCAGAGGCCATTGTCGGCGATGATCTCCCGGCACCCGGCGCATATGATGTTCGCCAAAGGAATCGCCAGACGGCCGCCGAGGTTACCTTGGCTAGGGCCGCACCTCGCCATCGGGAGAAATACTCTGTGCACCACTACGGCGCAAATCTCCGGACCGCGGAAGCGGGCCCACTATGTCGATACCCCATCGCGCCAACGCCATACGGGGATGGGGTTGTTCACCGGGGTCGGCGAACGACCCGCCCATCCATTGGCACTCGACACCGCCAAGACGAGGTCTTGGGCATCGGCGACGGCGTTGGCCGCAGAAGCCCTCGCCGTAACGCTTACCGACGAGCGATCTCGACGCCAAAGCGAGCCACGTAACCCGCATAAATTTCCGCGAGGAGGTGCTTGCCTCCTCGCGCGAGACATCGCAAAGCGATGCGCAGCACTCTCTCTTATAGAGAACTCCGCCAAGCACTGGAAGGCTCTAGCGCGCATCAGAGGCGACGAGCCCGTGGTCGCTGGCTCGGCGATGCCTTGCAAGAAAGCATACACAGTCGCCGCCAATCGGCCGCGAGCGATCCGTGGACGCAGGGCTGCGTCGCGTTGTCTTGGCGCGATGGCCGCCGCAGTAGCACTTCAGAACGCCTTCGGATGGGGAGTTGCCGGCCGCGCCTTCGCGAGGACGCCACCTACCATTCTCCGCGACGGGATAGCCTTGATGGTGACGCCAAGAAGTGCCGCTCCTTGGCTCGCATACCGCGAGATACTTGGCGAGGTCGATCCTTCGCTGGTACGACTTGTCCACCGCCCGCCACCAACCGTGAGTCCGCGCGCACGAGGACTCGCCGCGCGCCTAAAGCTTTGAGCTTCGCGAGGCCAAAGAGGAGCGCCTCGTACTCGGCAGTGTTGTTGGTGGTGGGGAATGCAAGACGAGCCGAGTACAACAGATAATGTTGCTCGGCCAGAGTGATCACGACACCCACGCCGCCTCGAGACGCCAGAAGCTCGCCGGTGTGGAGCGCCCACACCGGTCCTCTAGCCGCCGGGCGTGCTGGGCCAAGGGGTCCACTCGCGAGGAAGTCCGCCAGATCTGGGACTTGATTGTCAGGCGCGAGGCATATGTTAGTGAAAAGGGGCGAGTTCGGCCGCCCACTTACCAATGCGCCCCGTGGCTTCTTTATTGTGCAACATTTCCGCCAAGGGAACGAGGACGGCACGGTAATTGGATGGGCCGTAAAGTAGTGTCTGAGTTTCCTAGAGGCCATGACCAGCCGCAGAAGCCGCCTTCTCAAGCTCCGTGGTACGTGTCTTGGCGCCTTGTAAGGCTTCGAGACGGCACATGGGGCGTTGACGAGTGCCTTCTTCGAGGATGAGGACGGCGCTGGTTGCTGTTGTCGAGGCGACGAGGTAAAGCAAGAGGGGAGCCTCTGGTGCCGGGGCGACCAGAGTGGGTAGACTCGCGAGGTGCTGCTCGAGGTCGTCGAAGGCGCTAGCGCAATCGTTGTCCCAGCCAAAGCCGCCACAACCGCGAGGGTTTTGAAAGGGCGGCCCCGCCCGCCGCCGGATAGAAATCGACTCAATGCAGCCATCCGGCCAGCGAGTCGCTGAACCTCCCTTGTTGTTTTGGGCGGTTCCATAGCGAGGATCGCGTCGATCTTGTCGGGGTTGGCCTGTATGCCGCGCCCCGACACCGTGAAGCCTGCAGCTTGCCAGCCAGCACACCGAATACACATTTGTCCGGTTGAGCTTGACACCCGCCTTCCGAGGTTGTCGGGTCTCTTGTAGATCCCGCTATGAACGGCCAATCGCTTGGTTTTGACGACCACGCCGCCGACGATGCTCTCCACATTCCTCCCCAACTGGAGGTCAATGCCGCCGCAATGAGGCGTGTGAAAGTTGCGCCGTATTTTTCAGTCGGGGCATCCCGACAAAGCGATGTTCCTATCGGGTGATGAAGCTAGTTTTCTTCGCCGCCCTGGCCATGTGAATTTGATGATATCCGAGTATGCGCTCGAAGCTCATAAGTTCACAACCGGCGGTGGCGCCGACCGGCTTGGTCGACGCGTGGTAAGGGGTAGTCATCCTTCGCACGCCTTATTGAGGGCGTGAAGTCGATGCATTACGCGCCGTGCACCACCGCTTTCTTGACCAATACCGGTTGGCCAACCACTGCGCCGGACTCGCGAATGACCTCGCCTACAAGAGCTCGCTACTTCGACCTTGGCCGCTTGTTGCCGGCCGCGACATACGCCGGCCGTTGTTCGACCGCTTAGCGCCCCGACGACCGCCAAGGTATGCTCGATGAGAGCGGTGCACGCCTGATGTCTTCCGGGACCATGCGAAGACATCGACGTTGTTCCGAGGACTGAAGTATTTGCTGCTCCACCTCCGGCGGGAGGCTTTCCCGACGGAGACGACGTGGCCGCCGACCCGAGGGGGACTTTTTGATGCCGCTTCCTGGCCGAGGCTTAGGGTCCATCCTGTATGGATGGGGTGCCCGCCTGAGCTTGCCGGCGAGAATATGCACCTCGTGGCAGGGGCTCGTAAGCTCCAAGCGCCGGCGAGGTCCCGACTACCATGGACAAGTGATAACGCCGCGGGCCCGGAGCTTCAAACACAAGAGGCCGTACTGCGGTACCGCTCCAAAGGAGACGAGGCCGGGGCGGCCTAGAATGGCGTTGTACCGGCTTGGGGTGTCCGCGACATCGAATATGGCGCCTCGCCCCGACGTTGTTGCCTTGAAAAAGGAGACTCGAGACATATTTGGCCCATGGTGGCTAGTTGTCGCCCCGAAACCGCATAACGGGTCCCCGATGGCCGCAGTCGGCTGCGGGGAATCCCCATGCGACCGAGAACCTCCGCGAAAAGCACATTCACTGAGCTACCTCCATCAATAAGGACGCGCCTGACATCGCACCCTTCAATGCCCGCGCGGATGAGCGGAGGGTCGTGGTGGGGAAACTCCACGCCCCGGGCGTCCGCAGGCGCAAAAGTGACCTCACCCTGGGCTACACCTGGGCGTGGATGCTACGAGATCCCCACCGAGGAACCCCCAGAGATGACGCTGATAATCTGAACCTACAGGGGCACGCGCTGCGGCAGCAGCAAACGGTTCCTCAGTGCTATAGCTCTCGGGGGCGGGCTCGAGCCTCTTGCATGGCCCACACGGTTCCACGAAGATCCGCCAACTCGCCGAGCGCTGCCGAGGGCCGGCAGCAGGCGCCGCCCCGACCCGCGCGCCGAGGCGGCAGACGCCGCCGCTGCGCCGGCGATGGCGGGTAGGGGTCGACCGCCGGTCGCACGATGGCGGGTAGGAGTCGGCCGCCGCGCCGACGGCGGCGGGTAGAGTCGACCGCCACGCCGGTGATAGCGGGTAGGTGTCGACCGCCACGCCGACGGCGGCGGGTAGGAGTCGGTCACCGCGCCGACGGCGGCGGGTAGGAGTAGCCGCCCGCCGGCGATGGCGGGTAGGTGTCGACGCCGCCGGCGATGGCGGGTAGGTGTCGACCGCCGCGTCGACGATGGCGGGTAGGTGTCGCCGCCGCCGCCGACGGCGGCGGGTAGGTGTCGACCGCCGCCGACGATGGCGGGTAGAGTCGCCGCCACGCCGGCGATGGCGGGTAGGTGTCGACCGCCGCCGACGGCGGCGGGTAGGTGTCGACCGCCGCCGACGATGGCGGGTAGGTCGCCGCGCGACGAGTCTCGCAGCGCGCGCGCCGCCAATGTCAAGGCCCCGTGCCGACGCTGGCCCCGCCGCGCCCTCCTTTGTCGCCGCCGATGATGAAACTTTTTCCGATGCCATCCTTGGGATCTTGGGGCTTGAGGCTTCGCCGCTCGTCCCCACGGACGGGCGCCAATCGCAGTGGTTACTGCATCAAACAGAGAGAGGTATGGTAGTGGAGAGTTAGGTGAGCGAATGACCTCTTGGTCTGTCCAAGAACGGTATATATGTGTACTTTACACAGAGCCTACGAGGGATTCCTCGTAGCTTCGCAACCTGTCGATACAGGCTAGCTGGGTTCAGGTGGGGGCCACCCCTACAACAGTATTACTCTGATTTTTTAGGCTTTTTGTCTTTTCTTTTTTCTCATATTCCTTTGCATTATTCGTGATGGACTAACCTATTTTTTCTATTTTTAAAATTTTTTAAACTTAATTACACCAAATAAGCTATCTCAGTTACAGTGAAAAATAAATCAGTTACAATGAAAAAGGCTATAATCCATCGTCATTCTAAATATCCCCTTAAAGCATGTGTATTGGAAGCACCGTCGTGAATGTATGTTTGAGTATACGTGGTGTTGTGTATATATGTGAGTGTGTCCTTGTTATGCATTAAAAAAATGCTATGTTACAGCGACAATAGATGGGGAAACCTTAGAACAGATTTCTAAGAGTTCGTAGTGTTTTCCTGCAAAAAAGAATTGTGGTGTTTAAAGATTTCCAGGTGGAAGAGAGAGCGAAGAAAGGAGTTCACTGTTTCGGTTTGCTTCCTTCCTACTCATCATCCAATAAGGTCCATTAAAAGTGTAGGTGAACCTGGTCCACCAGGTTGATATGTAGATCGGTTATGTGTCACTACTGCATGTATACTTGACACGTCAAGTTGGCTGCTCCTTTTCTGTATGGAGAACTACGTATGTCTCTATTTTTTGTTTTTTTTTTGTGTACACATGTATTTGCTAAACTCAAAAAGAAAATGTCACATAAATAGCCTACAAAGTTTTTACTTAAAATGAGGTTTACCATACATATAAATGATATTGTATAACATCGTGAAAGACCCTACGAGAAGCTCTATATATATATATATATATATATATATATATATATATATATATATAAGATGTACGACTATTATTTACTTTTACTAGTATTTATATACTATAGAATCGATATAACAACAGAAGGGTGAATGGTGCCTTCAAATTTTCATCTAAGTATTCGATGATTCTTCACTTAACAGCTATGAGAAGCTACAAATATCAAGAAACCAAAAATTCACTATGCTACAGTAAAATCGGCTTGCAGAACAGCAAAAACAACACTATTTTAAATCTAAAAATCGATATAACTTTTGATCCGTAAATCCAAAAGACTTAAAACTTGAATCAATCTAAATCATGATCTTAAGAACCTATCACAATCAAATATCTTGAAAAAAACATAAGATAATTGTGATCGTTTGGTTCCTAAAACTCTATTGCATCAAAACCGGACCAAAACTACAAATTGAGTAAACTCTCAAATCAAAACTCTAAATCACTTAAGATTTGGTATATACCTTCTCTGGTATATGAAGAACTTATTCCAATCAACGATCAAGAAAATCATTGGCAAAGTCCTAACGTTTTTCCCTTTGAAGAAATGCTGCACTACAACCAGACAAAAACAAAAAGTAGTAAATATGACTTACTCGTAGGTGAATGATGGTCAAGATAGTTCTAGATGTATTTCCACATATCACAAGAAGTTAGAATACCTATGGAATCAAGGCAAAAATAACTGGATCAAGAAATTACTCAGAGAGGGCAAATCAAGTAAAAATCGGGCAAATTCAAGAACTTGTTAAACTTGATACCTATATGAATGGAGATTGATTTCTAAGGTTTATTTCCATTACTTACTCATCTTTGGCATCCATCAAGAAGATCAAGAAAGAGAAGAGGCAAGATTAAAACTAACCAAAACAAGAGCAAATCAACCTAAACAAGAGGAATCCATGATAGATGAGCAAAGTTAATATATTGCTACTTGAGAATGAAAGTTTTACAGCCACTCCATCTAGAGAATAAGAGAGCACACCATATCACTCACACTTATCAAACCCTAACCCTAAAACACTTAGTTTCAAAGAGTCAAGCTGTCGAGACCCGAACATGCAAATTCGGACTCTCATATGTATTCTACACTAGTCTAGAATCATGTTAGTGTGTATAGTAAAAACATAGATGAAATATCGGCTATGATCATGATTAACTAAGAAAGTTACAAATATTATTAATTATCAAAGTAGCAGCCTTATGATCAAGCTTACAATAATAGCCTAAAGGGTTTTAACAAAAACTAGCGATGGAAAATAGAGATAAACACAGTGACCATTCGACATGCCCACAAGAAATCATCTGGGAGCGTAGTCCTAATCTATTAAGACATCGAAGTACTCCATTACCTCTGGTTGAAAGGGTTCTCCTTCAACAACTGAGCAGCAAAGGATATAGCCGTGAGTACATAAAGTACTCAGCAAGTCGTTTGTAACATGATACATTATATAATGATGCAAGGCTTACCAAATAATGACTGAGTGGTTATTTTATAGAAAATAATAATTTAAAGTAAATATAATAAATAGATTGAAAGCAAACTTTAAAAACAAGTAATAAGTAAGTCCAAAGTATTGAGTAAACCACCAGTGAACCGCTATCCAACCAATGAACCATCTATGAACTATCTGTTCATATAATAAACCACTAGTAAACTAACCATTCACTACCCAACTTAACCCAACGAGATTTCTATAAAATATCTAGTTATTGTGTGAAATCATTAAGCATTGTCCATAACCGGGGACAAAACTATTCGAATAGTTTTACACTCTATAGAGGTTGCACAACTTTACACACATAAGATAATGCACTTATCATGTCAGCTAACACACGCTCGCAAAGTAATTATCATAAGGTCTTTATAATGTCAACATCAACCCAATTCCTCTCATTAAAATTTCACCGCTGAATGGGGTAAATCCCCTAAGTCAGAAGCCCCCTCTTGCGCCCCGTGGAATGTCTAACTAGCACCATTGACATCTCAATGATGCAATTAAAGTTGAAATATCATAAATTAGTTAGTCAGGTCCAACTCAGATCAATGACGCATAAAGTTAAGTCCTTAATCATTACTCAGGTTAGACATCCACATCCCAATGTGCTACTACACCTCCTTTACTGCCCGACCACTCGCTCAAGTAAAAATCATTTTGCATAACCAATACCAAAGACACACCTATGTCATGGTACATAAATTTTATAGCTATAGCTACCACCATGATTCAACATCTCATTAAGTTAAAATTAATTAATTAATCAACATGTGATGATGGACCTAATGTAACAGTAAGTATGGCTAAGCATGCTGATCGTACAAACCCAAGTGGATACTAACATTGCATCACTAGCCAATTACCCATCCTATGGCAAAAATAGAATGGCATATAAATTGAAGTCCTTAATCATTAATCAAACAAGACATCCACATCCTAATGTGCTACTACACCCCCTTTACTGCACGACTACTCACTCAAGTGAAAATCATTTTGTATAACCAATCCAAAGAGACACATATGTCATGGTACACAAATTTTATAACTATGGCTACCACCATGATTCAATATCTCATTAAGTTAAAATTAATTAATTAATCAATATGTAATGATGAACTCAACGTAACAGTGAATATGGCTAAGTATACTAATCGTGCAACCCAAGTGGATACTAGCATTGCATCACTAGCTAATTATCTATCCTATGGCAACAATAGAATCACGGCATTCAAATTATAAATGACAGAATAATCAAATTTGGTTGATAACTACCAGTACAAAGGTTTGTATTAAATTAGCAATGCATGATAATTTAAAACAAAATAATAATAAATAGATTTAAAATAATAGGTTTAACATGATGAAAAGTCATGACTTGCCTTTGTTTTACTCACTTACCACTTCTTGGTCTTCAGGTCCTGTTTCTACTCCTTCAAAAAATTTATCTAACAAGCAAATGAAACATAGATAAATCTAAATACAATACAAAAATAATAAAACTAAAACCAAAAGGTAAAAATAAATTTTAGATGAATTTAGAAACTCAAATCACTCGATTCAGAGTTCAAACAATGGAGAACGAGCGATCGGAAGATCGGTTGAAAATAAAATTCTAGAAAATTCTCAAACAAGATAATATTCCCTAGCATCTTCTTTTTGCAGGATTTTTAGGATTAATTGAGAATATGACGGGTGGGCCCTGCTTGTCATTGGCTCAAGGCAAAATTAATTGGAGAACTTCAAAGATGCTTGCTCATGGGATTTGAACCTAGGACCTTCTCCAATGACCAAAGCCCTCACCACCAGGCTGTGCACTCTCATGTGTCTTAGGCTCAAAACAAAATAGATGAAGGCAACCAAGTGAAGCAAGGAACATAGAGTTATTTACTAGATAATAGCACGTATACATGCATGGTGGTTCGGTTGCCATGGTGCTCGCAAGTGAGGAGAGGAAAGAGAGGTGTGGAAAGCAGGCAAAATGGAACCACAGGGTCCCGAGGAAGGCTTGGGAGGTGGCGGGGCGGCGAACGGCGACTGATGGTGGCAGCATGTGGTAACCAACTGTAACACCTTAGCTTAACAAAAGCCCAAGATGTCACTCACCACCTCTACTACTACCAAGTTTAAACAATAAGCAGGTCAACAAGTCACAAAATAATAAGAACGGTATACTATAATAATTTAAAGATAAGTTTCAGTAGCATCAAACAACATAATTTTAAAACATAACATAGACCAAATGAATACCATGACTATCAATAATAAGAACAACTAAGCATCGTAACATCTAACAATATACTAAATCGAAGATACTAAAGGTAACTATAAGTTAAACAATTACTACAATAGTTGGAACTAAATTGTTCTTATCTAAACTTGACTAAGTGCAAAGTGAAGTGAATGCTAAATAATACAGATATCCATGTGCTATTCCCTTCCCATGCATGTCGTCATCATAGCTCACCTAAAAACAATAAAGAAGCTCACCTAAACATAATAAAGAGGCAAGACTGAGTCCATAACTCAGCAAAAACAAAGCAAAATAATATACAAGGTAGCAACATTTTAACATTTCATCTCAACCATCATTATCTCCCTTTCGGATTCTCATTTCTATTAAGTTACATGAACATTCCATTTCTTTCTGATGCTCTTTTCATGAATGCAATGCTCAAACTCAACGCTTTCTTCTGCATATACCGGTATAACTAGGTGTTCACCTATCGATGATACACCTTTACTCTATCCTTTTTTATACAGAGTCTCAATCCAAATCTTTATCTCCCGCCTGACTCTGTCTTTTTCATACAGGATCACCCTGTCCTTTTTCATACAGGGTCTCAGTGTATCAATGTGAATCATAAATGTTCATCATGCAATACAATGTAGTCATTTTCTTTCATCATATTAAACAATTAGAAGTATTCATCATCTTACCTCAAATCTCACTTTCATCATCATATCATAAATGAAGAACAATATAAATTCAACGTTGACATAAGAAATAATCAAAGTAAGACATCATTCAACTCAATTTTTGAACACTCGAATACTATTCTACAATGTACTTAGATTTCACTTGGATCCGTCAACCGAAAGGATGTGAAGATGGTATCACACTCAAAATATCTCCTCCTACAGAGATTGCCTACTCTCAAAATATGCTAGCATAAAGCAAAACACAAGTAAACAACAATGATCCTACACATTCTCTGAAAACCCTAATTTTTTTCGAACAAATACCGGTCTGTCCCCTTTCTGTCCTGGTACAGAAACAAGATACAACTCTCAATTGCCTCTTCGAAACAGAGCAAACCATACCATTTTCAGAAACTACACAAAATTTTTCATAATTTCTTAGTTGGCACAATCCTCAGATTAGTTCATCTAAGTCCTCGAAATTAACCTGAAAAATAGACCTAACCATTCTCTAGACAACAAACTTGCAAATTTTGTATCTTTTAATCTACAGTAGCAAATATAGCAAAACATGACATTTATGAAATCTACAGGAAAATTTTTATAATTTTCTAGTTGTTACTAAATTTTAATTCTGGCTTTTGCTAAACCAAAAGACCACTTCTACTCCGATTGGTCCAGCAGTCATCCAATGCCGGACAACGGTGTTAGAAATTGCATAACTCCTAATTCACCCATCAAAAATTTGTGTTCTTAGACTCTATGGAAACCTTAGGAAATCCCCTACAATGTTCATTGTGACCTTATTCCCAAATTAAGTTATCTTCTATTTTTAATCTTTTAATTTCCACCAACTGCCCGAACATGATTGATCAGACTATACAGCAACACAGTAACTCTCGTAACTTCTATCGGAATGACGTGAATGAGAACTATACAAAAAGCTAATGAAGTCCTCTACAAATATCTATGGTGTGAAATCGCCAAATTTCCCTAATTCGTAGAACACAATAGACTGAGCATATCAAATGATTAACCAAAAACTAATCCAATCGAGAAATCGCTAAGAACAAAAGGATAAGAAATTGTTTGTTACCCTTGTACACCACAGCAAGAACCTTTGAACAACAGCACAAATCACCCTACTCCTCCTTCTTCCTCTTCCTCCTCCTCTTCCTCCTCTCCTCCTTCCTCTCTTTTGCTCGGTTGCCAAGGGAGTGGAAATGCTACATGGGGGAGGGAATGCAGGGGAGAAGAGGGACTTGGGGAGGCAGGGAGGGGCAGCTGTGAGGGAGAAAGGGGAGGGGGAGGCGCCCTAGGGTTTGAGGGTAAAGGTGGCCGCCCCACCCAATGGGATAAACCTTGGGCCGAAGGCCTACACCCTTAAATACCTCTAAAATTTTAGAATTTTAGCCCCCTTTTGATGCCCAAACATTTAGAATTTTATTCCCCATTGATCACCCCAAAAGTTACTTCTTTAACCCTCATTCGTTTCTTGATTTTAATCGCCGAATTCTCCGAACGGTATTCGGAATAATACTCCACAGCCTAAAACTCATCAAAATACTAAATTTTCATCCCTTTTGCAATCCTTGAAAAATTACTTCTTTAATTCTATTATTATTTTATTATTGTTATTATTTTAATTCGTCAAATCCCCCCGACTACCATTCGGAATATTGCACGGGTACATCTAAGTCTATTTGGAGCTAAGGCATTATGGTGCGCTTCTCTTTTCTTTTGCTTTTCTTTAGCCATTCATGAATTAAAGTAGCTAAAATTGGGAGCTATCTTATTTCTCACGTCTAAACTGAACCCTTTTGCCATGAGCTTGAAAAGGAAAAGTTAAAAAGTATTCAGCTGCCACTACATCATATAATAAACAGAGAGCTAACAAAAAATAGTAAAAACCAAGCCAGGAACAAGTCAATCATCGACATATGTCCAACTCCACGATTCTCTTCTAGAAAGTTCTTCCCCTTGACAATTTCCTCTTTAGAATCAGTTTACACTTCCTAAACCCTCCCTTCCCCCTCCTTTATCACTTTTTTATTAGGTTTTTTATTAGTGAGCCCCTTCACACAATTAGGATTAGACAAGAACCTCTGCTCAAGCTGGCTTGAAAGAGACTACCAAAGTCTACATTTTTTAAGACCCAATCACCATTGTTTGTTTTGAGGGGCTTGTTTTGGGGGCGTTCAGAATAGCAATACATTCTGGCTTCTGACTAAAAATTTACTGTAACTGGCTTATTTTTTACTGTAACTGAGTTGGCTTATTGGGCATAACTAAATTTTAAAAAATGTAAAAATAAAAGCGGCATGCTGACGTATCACGGACAATGCAAATGAATACGGGAAAAAATAAAACACAAAAATTCCAAAAAAAAACGAATAGAAACAAAAGTGCTAAGTACCTTGGTCGCTACCGCCAGTCGCCAATGCCCAAAAAAAAAAGCTGTCGTGAGCGTTGCTCCATGCACTCGTACGATGGACAAAACATCTCGCGCAATTTTTTTAAAAAAAAATCTAATTTCGTAGGTTTAAGCAATATAGGAGTTGATTTTTAGCATAGTTTTGTCTGTCTACAATTAGACATAACAAGACATTTGTGTGTTTTTTAAAAAAAATTTACATTAGGGAAACCATCCAAGCACATCCCTAGTTCTTGCTTCTAACTAAGCTAAAACAACCTTATCTGGTTCAAGAGGTTTGTCATGCATGGAGTTTTTGTGAGTTTCTGAATAAACTTTTAAATATGTACGTGTTGAATTAAAAGAGCGCAAAAGTCAAATGTTGGCGATAAGCCTTTTGGAATTAAAAATCTGGAAGATATCTCTTCGGAGCTTGCTTAATATAATGTCCCACAAGGACTATAGTGTAGGAGAAAATTATTTCCAAAGCTAGACACGTGGCGGTTGCTCTAGAGCGTGGCCGGTGTTTTTTGGATGAGTCCTGAAAGGATTGGTGTTGGGGCCCACGTATCATCGACTCAACACGTGAACATAGGGTGGTGTTGACTGTTCTCTTCCTCTTCTTCGTCCTCTGAAAAGTTTCATGCACTGGTCCTCTGAAAAGTGCATGTTGACTATTTTGTCCTCAAAATTGTGAAGTGCTATGAAAATAGTGTCTAAATTTAATAAAAATTTTAATCTAGTCCATCTTTTGTGCTTAAACTTATCCATTTTATTGCCTTTTGTTTCGCTAGAGCCAAGGGGGATAGGGATACACAAGTGGATGCCAGAGAGAGGAAATGAGAGAGAAGATAATCCCAAATACACATTTAGAGTGAAACAACTTCACTAAGGGTCTGTTTATATTAATTGTGGCTGATGTTTTGGTTGAAAATAAATAGTAGCTTTTAGAAGTAGAAGACGAGTAGTGGAGAAAATGAGGAAGAGATGTATGCGCAAAACAGGAGCAAGAGGAGTATGATACGTGATGCGTCCATGACCCCCTGCCTTATCCTTGGAATGAGACATGAGTGGGAGGAATAGGAAAGCCGCTTAGAAAGCCGAGTGGTTATAGGTCATGTTCTTTTGGCTTCGGTTTCTGATACGGAGTTACTCAATCTTTTCGACGTAGGATCAAGATACTCACGTACTCTCTTGAATCACAGTGATCCTCCATTGCCAATACAAGAAGTCAAGAACGAACGCTCTTTAATTCGTAAGATCACATATGTTGGACTTCACGACCACCAAGTAAAGTTCTATCGTGCACCCAATTCTCAGCGGAAAGGTTAAACGATCTTGATTAGAGAAGCAATCTCAATTTTCCCTATGATGTGATTTTGGCCATCATAAAGAAATAAGCAATCAATCTATTATATGAAAAATATCCGTGGTATGTTACATGGAGAGGTGGCTGCTACTTAGGTAGCGCTCAGTTTGACATTAACTTATGGTTTTTTTATTGTAGCTAGTTTATTTTTTACTGTAGTTGAGTTGATTTATTTGGTATAATTAAATTTAAAAAATAGAAAAATAGAAAAAAAAACATGTTATCCCAACACAGACAGTGCAAAAAAATACGAGAAAAAAGAAAAAAACCCAAAAAAATCTAAAAAAATCAGAAAAAGATAAAATTACTGAATAACTAAAAAATAAAAATAAAAATAAAAAATAAAAAATAAAAACTAACTTTAAACTATTTTAAACATAGCCTTAAAGTCCCCTCCAAACCCTCCCGAACAATGCAATGGACTTTTCCATTACTAGTGTTCAGACTCAACTTGATAAAAGAAGTTTTCATGGCCGAATTAAATGACTTCGGTCCAACTTTGACTAGCAAGCCCGTGAGTCTCTACTCGGTCGTGCACGTGTTCAGCTATGTGCACTTCACGCGTGCAGCCCTGTTCTTTGCGACTTTTAGAAGTGATTTTTAGCTTTTACTATAGTAACTAATTTTTAAATGGAGTATTTTTTTAAGATGAGATCTACAAGTTAATTGTAGTACACATTACAAAACTAATATCTGTATCATCAAAAATCGCAAGCGAGTATCTCTCTTTCCGCAATCTTTGTCGCAAATAACTAAAAAACCATCAGCCGCAGCCAAAAGCCATCAGCCGCAGCCGCAAAGAACAAACTAGTCTCATGACAGGAACATGCAGCCATGAGCAGCTCATGCGCTTGGCTGCTTCTTTCTTTCCTCAAAGAACAGGCTAGTCTCATGACAGGAACATGCAGCCATGAGCAGCTCATGCGCTTGGCTGCTTCTTTCTTTCCTCATCATGGATTGGCTCCTTATGTGTTGCGCTTCTCCCCTGTCTTCTGTATGTATACAATTTTCTTGTAAAACTAAATGGCCGGACTCTTTAAATTCTTTTGATTCAAACATAAAAACAATTAACATACTAGACTTAACAGTATAAAACTCTCATCAATAGAAGAAAATGTTTTTAAAAACAAATTCACCTGTTTATTTAAAAGTTTAGCTCATGCTCTAGCCATTAAACATTGAGTTATACCATAATTATCCTCATGCGTACTTAGAGAGTTGAAGTACTTGAAAGATGTCATAGTCATAGGGATATCCTAATCAGCTTCTCGAGAAACTGAAACAAATTGGGTTGCTTTTCTAAGTAGCTTCTTGAAACCGCTTCTTTAAATGATTTTTATAGCTCAAAAAATCTAGACAAAAGCTATCAGTCATAGCTAAAAGTAATAGTAATCAGCCATAGTCTAAAAGAATAGTGCTATATTAATTTTAATTTATTTAAATAGAAATTAGAAACAAAAATCTATTAAAAAAAGTCCGTGTTTAATGAGCATCGATCTCACCATGGTGGCTAGTACGGCTTTCAGACCATCTTGGGAGCTGGGATGCGAGGATGTATGGAGGATGTCGACAAGGTCAACAGGAACGACTGTTGCAAAACGTGCTTTAAAGTTGATCTGAGCAGTTTTCACTGTACACCTTGCCTTGCATGTTTCAATTATTTGTCGTGTCCTTCACAAGAATTTCGCAAGAAAAAAGTACAGTTTTCATAGGACCTGCACAAAATCCCAAATTCAAAACGGCGTTATTCCTCCACGTTGGATAGAACACCTATGGTCTATATTTACGAAAGTCTATGGTAAAGCCCGACCAGATGCACGGAATACGATCCATAGTCCGCTTTTCTATAAAAGAAAGGCCACACTAGTGACAGACACATAAGTTCAAAGAGAATAATCAAAAGCAAAACATCCAAAACAACCATAATCCAGCACAGCCGGACAGCTGGGATCAGCCAACAGGCAACATGTAAAGAGACGAAACCGAAAGCAAGCGGGCTGCTAGATTTCCTTTCCCCTCGCACTCCAGAAAGCGAAAGGTTCTTCCTCCCCTTGCTTGCCCTGCCTCCCGACTTGTGTTTTCTTCGGCTAGAGCCCTAGCGTCGTATTTGGGAGGCTTGCGGGGCCACGGCGGCGGCTCGCTGTCGTGGAGGAAAGAGGGGGAATGAAATGACCTCAAAATTCAAAAGAGTTTTGAATTTTTTTGAATTCTTGATTGAACTCCTGATTCACCCCTAAACCCTCCTAATTACCCTCTAATCCTTGTGTTAATCACCCTCCCTTGGCTTCCCGCCACCTCCCTCTCGTTGGCGCCCGTCCGAACGTCGTCGCCTCCCTACGCCCACGCGTCCGCCCGTGCGCCCGCGAAATTGCGGTGCCGACGCGCCACCCCGGTGCTTCCTCGCGCCTACTCGCTATCGTGGTCCGCACTTCGCAGGCTTCTCCCACGCCCCGACACCTCTCCTCGCCACGCGCTCGATTGACCGGCCCTCTCCCGCTGCGGCGCCGCGCTCTCGACCGCCCACGCCACGCCTCTCGAGCCTCTCAGAACCGTGACGCCGCCTCCCGCCCACCCATGCCGCTTGCCAAAGCTCCCCCGTCTCCCGCCTCCACGCGCCGGCGATCCCCGTGTAGGAGAACGGGTAGGCTACGCTAGCTACAACATTTCATTTTCTACCGCGTTCAACCAGAAAACATGCGCGTAAGGGAGTCATGGATAGTTACCACTATTTGCGCTTCGCAGCGGAAGAAGAGTTGGAGCAGCCCGGTCCAACGTAGATGCGCGTCGATGAAGAAGAAGCGGTCGATCGTTTCACGAACTAAACGTCTCCTCCTCGCGTCCTAGCAATAGCCTTGCGCCTCTCGCCGATCAGCACAGCAGCAACCGCAGCGTTCGGGATGGAATGCCGTGCGCTGGTGTGCTAGCACCGCGCGCCCGGCTAGGGTTTCGGGATACGGCCGAGGGGAGGTGGCGGCTAGGGTTTTCAGGATAGTCGTGTCTCCCTTGTAGCCCCACCTCTACATATTTATAGAGCATGCTAATGGGCTTCTACGTTGTAGGCCCATTAGAAGCCTAATCCCATATGGATCAATATCCCTTTTAGCCTTAATTCCGAATTATTTATGATTGCCTCTTGGGTATATCACTAACACCCCGCTCAACTCCACTGCTCCCACCGCCTCATCCCTCCTTTAAAGCTCGATCACCACCGCCGAGAGCTTCGCCTCACCCCCACAATCTTCCCAGCACCACTCAATTGCATTCCCATCCGTCGTAGCTCCTCCACCGCCGTCCCCTGGTCCCGGTGAGCCCTAGACCCGATCTGCTGCTTCGCTTGTTTAAAATCCGATTCCTTTCGGCTAAAGCACTCTCAGAACACCGCATTCACAAATCAGAAACCAAATGCTTACGAGCTTGTCCTCCCTGGCCTGGCGCCCTGTGGCCTCCTCCGCCCAAACCGCCTCGCCGTGGACAGCTCATTTGAGCTTCTCCCGAGCCAAACCAGCCTCACACCCTTGAACCCTGCCCCTCACAGATGGTTAAACTAGGACCAATCGCACCAAAGCATTATCGGAGTAACCCCAAACCACAGAGCAAGCCGCCGCCTTCCCGCTTGCCGTCGGCCGCCGCCGCTTATGCTCACACTGAACTGAGCCCAAAAATGGAGCCCCTATGCTCCCAGGAACCCTCCAGTACACCCCTTGGCCACGAAAACCCTTTGCAGAGGTCGGATCGCAGCGGGGAGCTCAGCCCTGTTTTTCCTGCCGCCGCGAGCAGCCGGAGGAAGAAGACGATGCCTCAGGGCGACGTGGTCGCCTCCCGACCCTCCGTGCACGATCCGACGGCCACCAGGCACGAGTGTATCGTTCCTAGGCCGCTTCGGCTGAGCGCGCTCGTGAGCGTGGGCCACGCTCAATGGCCCAACGGTCGGTTTAAACGCGTGTGCGCACTGTGCTATTGGGCCATCCCGTTATTGTAACTGGCATTGTTCACCGAGAGAAAATTTACAAAAATACCCCTCGTTTGAACCATTTCGACGCCCTGAGTCCATTTTCGATGTCCATTTTCCCAAATTCCACTCCCAAAAATCCAAACCCAGCCTATTTGAATTTTTATTGCATTTACTTCTTTTTAATAGATTATTTTAATCATTTCCCTACCTTGATTAGAGGCAAGCACGAATTGATATTATTTTATGTGTTTACGCTAGCTCCTAAGGATCTCAAAGTGTCTGTTCAAGGCTCTGATCAAAGCACTGAAGTTTACGAAGTCATCGAGATCGCCGGTCAGCAAGGCAAGTTGCAAATCCTTTATCATGTTGAACCCCTAAATTTTTATTCTATTTAAATTACAATATTTGCATTAATGTTAATTGCCCAAATTAATTGATTAAAATAAATATTTTGAATGACATGTAATTTAGTTATGTCCTACCACTGAAAAATACCCTATTTTAATTTGAGGCCACATTCACCTCGACAACCTTAGTATTATTAAATTATAGTATAAAATAATAGTAGTTATGCTCATATGAAATAATGAATTACTAAGTGACCCGGTAGTTTGCCAGTAGGATCATTTTAAAAGTCTAAGGTAAGGCGGAAGCTGTGGAGTACCACGCGGTGGCCCGAGTCCACGACCTTACCCTAGGGTAGAGATTTGCAATAAGCAGGTATCGGTACTGGGGTGTATTGGATGCCGGTTTCAGTTGGCAGTCTCAGAAGAAAATATAAAGACTAGAACCTTATGTTGAGTATAGAGCACAGTACTCGCTCAACCACAAGCGTTGACTTATCAATCTTGATCCAGTAACTGTTCACTTTAATTGAACCCCTACAGGAGAATTGAAAAGTGGTATGGATGTGTTAACGTCATACACACAACGATACGTTCTCACGAACTTGGGCAGTTGTGTTCCGCACTGGTCCGTAGATACCGAGTTTAGTGAGGACAAGAGCCTATCGAGTATGGTCTACACAGAGAACTGAGCAGTGAAAGATCTTGTTTTCCCAATTCAATTGCACAGCTAAAGTGTGTCTATAGCTTGACATTAAGAATTTAAGAAATCTTGTGGATAAAGTTGAGCAACTATGTAGAGTGAAATTTAATGGTATTCAAATATATCGTGCTCCCGGTTAATAGAGCTGTGTTTGATGGGTGATTTTCAGTAACAAAGAATAAGTAGTTTTACAGTGTTTTAAATTGTGTAATCTTGAGAAGTAACATTTGAAACCCCAGTTCCTTAAGCAGTTTAATCGTTTTATTGTTTTAAGACTGCTTACAAATAAAACTACATCCACATAAAATAATAAAGCCCTTATTATCCCATCCTTTGGAAATCCCTACAAATAGTATAATTTAGGGTTTACCTTTGTGACTTGCTAGGTACGGCTGTACTTATTACTTGCTAAACAATAATCAGAGAACGTCTAGAAAGGCGAAGAGTAAGCTTTAGAAGAGGACCCTGAAGAGCCGATTTACTTTGAGGATCAGTGGTTCTAGGCCTTAGCTGCGCTCAGGCTCGCCTGTGGTGTTTTGGAATGTAAATTATCTTTGGGTCTATCGCCCGCTGTGCTAAAACTAAGCCGATGTGCCTTACTTTTGTAATAAAGTTTAGATCTTATGTGTGTAAGCTCGTGTTGTGATTATCATCATTCTTGTACGGTACACCGCAACTGTACAATCCTGAGGCAGTTACGAATTACTAGCGCACCCAGAAATAGGAGCGTTACAGGGCAAAGTTGGCGGCTTGTAGAGTGGCAGAGCAGCTCGCAGAGGACACAAGAGCAGTGGTCTGGTCCAGGAGAGGGAGAGCACTTGCAGCTCAATTCGCGCATCTCGACTCCACATGCCACTCCGCGGTGATCCTCGCGCCGCCAACCACTCCGACAAGAGCGCGTCTCGATGCCCATCCATGATCCATCTTCCTCAGCGACGAGGATGGGCGAGGCAATGGCACCCAGCCACAACGGTAGCGACCGAATTCGGTCGGATCTGGCCCGGTGAGCACCGGATTCGGCCGACACAAGTAGTGGCGGACAACGACAGTAGCGAGTGCGTACGGAGGCGGATGACGACGGCGCACGGGAGCCTCGATTGGCAGAGAAAATGGAGCGAAGATGCCACACGGGTGTGGCAACGATCGCTAGCGAAATCAGGCGACGTCAGCGGTTGAAGAGAGAAGGAGGTGGGGAATGATTTGCAAAATATTAAGGGCTGAAACGTAAATGTACTTGTGGGTCCAATCAATCCACCGCCCATGGCGGCTAGGTTCCAAACGGCTAACGTTTTTTGCTTTTGTGCAATGCTACCAAACTAACTTTTAAATACTATATTTTTTAAGATAAAATTTACAAATCGATTATAATATAAATTGTATCGATTTCAGTTATATCTGCGAAAATTGCACATAACTGTCTCTCTCTTCGTAATTTCTCTCACGAACCGTCAGAATTTAAAAGTCATTAACCATAAGTTATAGTCTAAAAGAACCCATGGTTTCATTTTGTAAGTGTGATGCCTATGTGGCACTATCTTTTAACTCAAACAACGGTTTGCATTTTACATGCCCTTAGGAGCTACTCATTTAGGCTTTTTTAGTGGCTTATAGTCTATTTTTTATTATTTGGTATTGTAGTTAGTTTATTTTACACTGTAGTTACTGATGGTTTTTTGCGTAATTAAATTTAAAAATAAAAAATGCGCTAGTCCGTCACAGATAATACAAAAAGAAATATAGAAAAAATAAAATACAAAAAACCTCTAAAAAATCAAAAAAAATAAAATTAGAAAACTAAATATTAGAAACCAAAAGCCCAACGAAAAAACCGATACGAGCAGAGCTGCAGGCAAAAGCAGTAGTGCTCTGGATCACATTCATAACAATAGGTTGGTAATTTCACATAGCTGTGGGCTCGCATGGGCCCTGTCCTGGACAGTGCCAAAGAAAATTCACCGCTCCTACGATGAGTTTTTTTATTTAATCCATTTTTAATAATATTTCATTAATAGCCCTATAATCAACTTATTTTCAAATCTAATTTTTTAGCCATGCTGTTACCCATGGCGTGACCAAAACCCTTTGCCACGTCATCAATCCTGACGTGAAAAGGTCCCGCTCATTTTGGCTTAAAGTTAATTTCTATTTCTTATTTCTGTTTTTTTTATTATTCAGTAATTTCATCTTTTTTGATTTTTTTTTTATATTTTTTAGGCTTTTTTGCCTTTTCTTTTTTCCTCATATTCCTTTGCATTGTCCGTGATGGACTAACATTTTTTTTTATTTTTAATTTTTTAATTTAATTATATCAAATAAGCCAACTCAACTATAAAAAAAATAAATCAGCTACATTAAAAAAAAGACATAAGAACGTTATTCCGAACACCCCAACCTTGCTGCAGTGTTGACAGGCCATTTTTTGGCTCGATGTTGGATTTAGCTCGTGATAAGGCAATGTTGTTTGTTATGCCATGAATGGTAACATAGTCAAAAGGTCAGATTTATAAATAAATTTAGGCGAGAGGTTATTAATAAAAATAAATTAAAAAGGGTTAAATAATAAAAATTGCTCTCCTACAGTTCACTAAATCTAGTAGTTAACTGGTTACCTTGTTCATTTGATCGAAAAGTAATGGTTTAAATTTATTGCTACAGTATCAATAGTACACTAAGCTGTGCACGGACCACGATCGCTACGGACCTCATCCTATTTATTGGATTACTCTGCATTTTGGATATATTATGTGAAAAAAAAAGGAACTAGGTTTCTTCATTGTTCATAAAACCAAATCTCTATTGAATTCATCGGGCGGAAATGCAATCCCCCGTAAGAATACTGAATGCATCAGGATGTTCTACATAGCGAGAACATTCTGTCCAAAAGATTGATTCTAGTGCAAAATGATCAGTATGCAGAATCCAAACAAGCAGTTGCGGAGATTCATGCCAGAAGGTACACTTCCATTATGAAAGAAACGGTGCCAAAACAAATCATGTATGCTCCCCTAAAAAATTAAAAACAAATCATGTATGCTACTTTACGATCCGACGTCTACAGAAGAAATTTATAGCATCCTGAATAAATGAGAAACCTACACTTGCACAGAGAGCAAGACCAAATTCCATATAAACTTCTGTCGTAAGATCAGATCAAGCTTCCCTTTCCTTGCACACAAAATATTGTTGCAGTCCTAGGAGCAAATTCTGAAATGGGAAATGGTGACATTTCTGCTATGAACACGGAGTTGTCGTTCCAACAAAACCGAACCCCATCACGATGAATGCAAAGGCCTGGAGATAGATGTACATGTAGTATTTATGGCTTCCAAGCACGAAATCGTACGAGGCACATATCAGGAGGTAGAGTGAGAGCAAGAGCTCAGGAATGTAAATCCTGCAAAGGCAAAGGTTGAAATCTGAAACACACTCTTTGACATGCACTTTATTCTTTAATTATTTGACGTAAATTATTATCGTATGAGTTTCTTCACGTACCTCTCAACACATTCAGTGGGCTTCAACGGTTCAAGGAGTGGGACATCAAGCTCGTCCTTCACCTGATCACCTACTTTTTCAGTAACTACCCAATCATTTGAGCGTGCAGTCTCAAGTAAACCGGATAGAGCTGCACGCATGCGGTGCATGGACATGACATTCTCAAACAGAATCCAGAATGGCATCAGATGGATAGACCTGACGTATTACATAAGATTGTATAAAGATAGGAAGCAGTAGTTTGGAGGGAAGAATCGAACATACCCAGGATTTCTGATGGCATTCATAATCGTAATGGCAGTAGGAATGTAGACCAACCCCCATACAGGAATACTGACTTCTGGAACCATGGCAGACAATGGGATGACAACACAGTAGAATAAGAATGTCAGGATGGGAGCAATGACCTTCCGCACAAAGAAAAAGCTATATAAAAGATGATGTTTCTTCCATATTGACACCCCCTGCATCATGTGTAGACGACAATTATTAAATGCAATATATTGTCTTTTTGGGGTGAGGTTCGAGAAGGCACACCTTGTTTGTAACGATTTCCCATGCCATTTTTCTGAAGAGATTGGCAGCACCACAAGTCCACCTATGCTGTTGATGACGGTAGGCCTTGAAGGTACTTGGGAGTTCACTCTTGACCTGTTTAAGATTTGTAATTGTAATGCTGATAGGGCACAATATAGCACATGACATGACAACGTGCTCATTGAAAAGCAATTGTTTGAAGTTTGCAGAGAGTGGTAGACATGCCCTTATATCACCAACATACAAGAACTCCCATCCCTTGAGGCTTGCCCGTACAGCCAAGTCCATGTCTTCCACAGTGGTGCGATCTTTCCATCCTCCAGATTGATCAATAGCAGATATACGCCACACACCAGCTGTACCTATAAACAGGGTAAAATTCATATTACTTTCACACAGATCAGATTAAAATATCCCGCTTCACGAAACCAACAATATCAGGCAAAATTGAATCCTCAAGTAAATGGCTATGCGATCGGCTCTTACCGTTGAAACCAAAGAACGCATGCATAAATGAGCCTGATTCCTGCTCGACTTTGAAATGATAGTCCAGTGACATCTTCTGTATCCTTGTCATCAGACAAACATCGTAGTTCACTGCAAAATCGCCCGGCAAATACCAGGTCAGGAACATCCTGTAATCAGAATGAACAAAACTCCTCACTTCAAGTTATCAATGTTACCACTGTGATAGAGAAGGGGTAGAATTTGCATCAGAACATCAGTAGTAATCAGAAATTAAATACAGCTTAAGATTATCACCCTAAATATTATCAA
This sequence comes from Melocanna baccifera, assembly GCA_036346265.1. Taxonomy (NCBI): domain Eukaryota; kingdom Viridiplantae; phylum Streptophyta; class Magnoliopsida; order Poales; family Poaceae; genus Melocanna; species Melocanna baccifera. The sequence continues at coordinate 5,829,231 of CM070703.1, read as the reverse complement.
ATGCTAAAACTGAAGTGTGTATGAAAATTTGTCGGTCATCTGTTCATGTCATAAATTTCTCAACCTTTTGTAACTGAAATAACCGTATTGTTGAGGGCCTATGAAATCCTAATGAGACAACACATAATTTAATAGTACCACGAATTACTATGTAGTAAAAAGACTACATAATATTTCTCGGTTATAGGACAAAAGGATCAGAAATTTCAAAATATTTCACCCAAAACAGTTGGCATTTTGAACCAGTATCACTTCAAATGCTGACTATCCTTTTGTTTACATAAGGCACAAACATTCTGAATGTCAAATGGTTAACATCGTAAAATCTTGAAGATATTGGTCTGACTTGAGCACGAGTGCCCATTTTAGTAAGCATGGGATCTAGGTGGAACATCCGCTTAAAACATCTCAAGTACAAGTGTCATATTGTATCAAGACAGGTCTACATTTTGTGGTAAGTCCAATACTTTGTTAGCAATCACTCCTTATGTAAAATACTCCTTGTGGTTTAAATCTCATGCAAACCCACCTCTAGGTACTATCATGCAAACACATACACGAGCCATGGATGAGATTTGGATGGACTAGATTTAAAGGTTCTTGAAAGCCAAATGAATGAACACATTGCAAATAACCCCTAGGTTAAGAAATAATGGTGAGGGATCCCACCAACTCAAGATCCTTCAAATCCAACACATCCAATCTCACCTAACAGACCCCTTGTGAGTTTGCATGATAACAAGAGATGTGTTTGCATTAGATATGTTAATTACTAAATATTAAGCATGCAAAAACAAAGAGAAATCACATAACTTGATGATACATTTTCCATGCTCACTCTTGATGTTCCAAAATTACAATTACTTTGACAGTTGGAGTATGCATTTGACAATTCAGATTCTCTTTGCTTCATTTCTCAATATATCATTTGCATGTGAGAATGAGAACTGCAACAACCAAATATTCTCAACTACATGCACAAACTAAAATGGTATATTTATGCTTACCAAACTCCCAGCGTGTTTGCACAAGTGCAATCTTCGGGTTATGCACAAGAAATGGTATAGTTTTTAAAAGGAAGTCAGATTCAGGTTGGAAATCTGCATCGAAGATAGCAACGAAGTCACACTGTTGAGCATATATCCGTTCCATGCCTTTCTTCAAAGCTCCAGCTTTGTATCCCTTCCTGTTATTTCTAACCTCATACTTGATATTAACTTTCTTGCTAGCCCAGTCCTGGCATTCAAGCTCCACCAGTTCCTGCATTTAAGGAAGATTGATTAAAAAAATATCCAGTGGCATAATAATCTGAAGAAAACCATGAAATGAATGTTGTTAACTTCATATACTCCTATATCCTTTTTAGCATGTGGGATTTAAGCCGTCCTTAGTAATGCCCTTTCCACAGAAAAACAGAACCACCTTGGATACTTCATAGAAAATTAACCATATTGTGTCTTCTATGCATTACACCATGGTCAATATAAACTTATTAATACCTTACAGAATGGCATCAATGGATTACTAAATTCTTGAATAGCATATAGAATAGAACTATACAAGCCTGTCAAGAATTTGCGTTTCCGCATTGAGCAAGTGCCTAAATGGTTATATTTGTATAAATAAGGGAGTTTATGAGTGTCACATATACCAATTATTCTACAAGATGTCATACAGTCAAGTGATATGGTTGTGTCTCCGTGGGGCCAAAATCTAGGTCATACTCATATATCCACAATGTGATTAATATGCTTGGTGATTAGTTCACAGAATCATGATGTGGAATGTACATGGCCTATTCACTGAAGGAGGTGTATTATTCTAGCTCCATGCTTCTGGCACTTCTGTCCTCTATCTTCAAATGGTGCTGACTATTTTCCTTAAAAAAAAATGAGTCAAATACCATATGACAACTCTTTGTTGGAGCTAGGCGTAGAAAATTGCTCATATGCACATATCCCAAGTGGAAATGCAGATATATTTATCATTTATTTATGGCAAGCATTGCAATGTACGAATAATTTCATACGAGCATCATGCCAACCACCTTTTGATCCAAAGTTAATACAAAAACATTTATTTGTGGACAATCAAGATAAACCTCGTCACTGCAATCTAGGCTTACTTTAATAATCGGATCAGTGGAATCATCCAAGACTTGGATTATAATACGGTCTGGTGGCCATGTGAGGGCACACGCAGCTCCAATGGAGAGCTTGTACACCTGCAAAACAAACAAGATATGCACCAATTCTGGTGTCAAATGCTATGAATCAACAAGACACACAAGAACATGTTCAGCACCTATAAAACTAAGCAAAAACTATTGCCATTCAACAGCTGGCATTGCTAGTCAATTGCCAAGCGATGTAAACAATGCTAGACCTATATTGCCATGTGCTATATCGAAACTATCGCCATTTTGATAAAGCAACCAAAACAAGAATATGACTTATCCATCTTACTTGGTAGTTGGTACCTCCTATTATGCAGAACAGTTGTACTGTACTTGACATCAGGACACCGCATTCTTCCCACCCCACACCTCTACTCCATGTAAAGTAAGAAATTTCTTATTCTTAGGTGTGATCTTTCAACGATGTTTCTTTCATAGACCAGAGTAGTTTAGTTCTCGACAACATAAGACCACAGGTCGTTATCTTTAAAAAAGGAAAATGCCGTAAGTCGTAGTATTAGTGTATTACAAATGCACTAATCAAAGCCAATGTGCTATTAAACAATTAGCAATGTCTGAAACAAATACCACCTTCAGAGTATACCACCTTACAATTCCCCAAGTCGTCACCCCCGTTTCATTCAGAGCCCAAAAAACTTCCATTTACTCAATCAGACTGCGCCCACAGCAACGCCAATCAAATGATCGAAAACTTAACAGCGCGAGGCCTTCAAGTACGAATCAAGCACTAAGTGACAAAAATCCACATCTGAAACCTCGTAAATTCCTAACGCCGCTCCCTATTGATCAAATGCAAGCTCCGTGTAATTCTAAAACCTCCAATCGCATTCTCGCGGCAAAACTATCAACAAATGGAGAGCAGAGGAGCCTCATGAACTACATAGTGAGAGAGATTCCAGACGCCTCACTCACCTCCTTCTCGTTGTACATGGGGATCTGCACGAGCACCATCGGGAACCCCCCAGCATCCGCCGCCGGCGCCAGCGGATCCTCCACGTCGTCCCCCGCGGCCCCGGGCATGGGGTCCCACCGGTACCTCCGCTCGGGCCGCCGCCGCTGCAGCAGCCCGACGGCGACGAGACTGACGAGGCTCATGCAGGCGGCCTCGACGACGAGCATGGCCGACATGGCGAGGCACGCCCACACCGCCGTCCGCAGCGCCGGCGCCACCGCGCGCGCCCGCACCGCCGCTGCCCACGCCGCCGGGGCCGCGTCCCCGTGGGAGAAGGACGCCGCGAGCCGCGCGCTCCACCACGGCGCCATGGCCGGGTCGCGGGCGCGATGCGGATTCGTGGGAGGGGGTGCGGCTTGCTTGGAGAGGAAGGAAGGGATCGAGCCGAGGCGGAGGAGGATGGGCGGTGTCCGCTTACGGCTTTTCGGGTTGGGTTTTGAAACGGGGGGTGTGTCGTGTACTCGTGTGTGTGTGGGGTAGCTTTGGTTGGTGGTGGTAAGAGCGGACGCGACGCGACGAGGAAGAGGAACCTGTTACAGAAAATTCTAAAATTCAGGTTGAATGTTGTGTTTGGATTGTTGCTCCGTTGGCTAGCCTTCATGATTTGGCTACTGTTTAGATTGATACCAAATCATTGGTACATTCTAAAAAATTTGGCTAGTGCAAAGCAAAGGCAATTCCTGAACGTCCAATTTGGATTCTGCACATTTGAACTTAGGTTTTTGACTTTTAGTTTATTTTTACTGTTCGTAAATTAGTATTTTTATCGTTTTTTGGCTTTATTAGGCTCTTTTGTATTTTTCTTTTTTTCCGTATTCGTTTGCGTTGTCCGTGATGGGCTAACATGTTTTTTCTATTTTAATTTTTTTAATTAGTTACGCTAAATAAGCCACTATCAGCTAAGTGAAAAAATAAGCTAGTTACAGTGCAAATTCAATTATAAGCCATCAAAATTTAGCCCAACTGCACACCCTCTTGCTCACCAAAATTTTGACTAGACTTGATGCTAAAGTGGCAGTAGTCGATTGGTTGCATTAATTACACTTGGTTTTTTATTAATAAACTTCAAACAATAATATCTTCTAAGCTGTGTGTCTGATTTGTGATCTATTTGCATCGTTGTGTTCCTTGCGATTTAATCAACAAAACAAGATACATATTGGCTATATTTTTGTGCAAAAAAAATAGATGCCATATAGGACCCACATGCCATACTTACATTTAGGGAATTTTTGGCAATCTTTGTAACTATTGACATGGCTGCAATCTAAATGTGTCTACTCTACCAAATTTTTGGCTATGCCTTGACTTTGGTCATACCTAAAATTTGGTAAGGATGCTTGGGGCTCAAACCAAACACACCCAAAGCTTCCGAAAAGTACAGTTAGGCCCTTTAAACAGCTTTTATTTCTGGCTTCTGAAACACGTTGATTTCTTAATTTCGATTTTTTTTAGCTTTTTTCCCTTATTCCTTTTGTATTGTTCATGAAGATATAACAATATTTTCATTTTTTTCTCAAATTTTTTTCAATTTCTTGATAACAATATCTACAGTGCATTTTCAACCGCTACAGCGAAAAAAAGCTTCAGCTTAAAAGCCAATTGGAGCACTACCTTAAACTCCAGGTTAAAAGCAAGAAGGCTAAATTTCAAGCAAATGGGTGACTATCAATCAAGCTTTTGGAGAAGCCCAAGCCATCACATAACTAGAAGCCATGAGATATCCTAGACTTGCTTTTTTGCCTTTTTGCAGATTGTGTTTTACCTTGTCACCAAAGTTAGAATTAATTACCCACCTCTACCAAGGTATAAGAGAGCATTCCCCCTGACCTTGTCCCTCATCCTCATGCGCGCCACACCCATGCACAAGGGGAGGGGCGACCAGCCGCTACCTACACCAACGACCTCATCACTATCATCTTTGGTTCAACTCTACATCGCCGTTGTCGTCCTGTTGCCGCCTACCCCGATGACCTCGCCGCCGTCCTCTCTCTAGTTTGACTCCACCGCCTCCCCTCGACCTCCCTCTTTCCTTCCTCCTCCGCGTCATCCAAAGAACTGTAGCCTAAGTGTAATCAAGATTTATGGTGTAATCATGCAATTGGGCAACCACAGTTGGGTGATGGCTGATTAATAATCGAACAATAAAGAATGACGTGGTTATGAAAAAAAAACCAACATGAGTGATACCAAATTTGAAAAATCATCATGAACTGACCACCCCCACACACTGCACTCACCCTCTCTCTGTGCCTATTTATATTGACTTTTGGCTTTGGCTTATAAATAGTAACAGTTTATAGAGAAGTTTGTAATAGAGACACTCGTGTGCGATTTTGGCCAATATAAATGAAGTCACTATAGTATATACTACAATCGACTAGTATACTTCATCTTAAAAAAATACTTCGTTTGAAAGTTAATTACTATAGAAAAGTCATTAATTATAAAAAACAGATTTTAGAAGCCAATACAAATAGGATCTATGTCTACACTTATGCCAACAATGGTGAATCTCACTGTTGGTCACTCTCAATCGCCTACTCACTATCTCAACTCTTCTCCACCCTAAATTTACTAAAATTGAAGATGAGATTATGAAGATTTATTTTTGTCTTCATTTCTATTCCCCAAAACCTCATTTCCATTTGTCCACATCTAAAGATAACTATGTTTATATTGGCTTTTAAAAGTTACTTTTCTACAGTAAATAACCTTTCTATAGTACCTAGCTTTTCAATAGAGGATTTTTCAATGCGAGGTCTATTTGTCGATTCTAATATATATTGTAGTGACTTTATTTATATCGGCCAAAATCATATGTGAGTTTCTCTCTCTCCGTACGACTCTTTACAAGATGTTACTATTTATATGTTAAAACAAAAAATCATCAGCAAAATCTAATATAAACAGACCCATCATGCGATTGAAAGTAACTTTACTAACATGAAGACCTTTTATTGTCACCATCTCAAAAGGCAAACATGTACCATCCAAACACATCTCAATCGACTGGATTTTGCGAGATACAACACTAGAACTGTTATAGTCACTGAGACCCCGCTCATGTTACGAACGCCAGCGATGGGTGACAGCGGAAAAAACACTGTAGCTACAGTACCTGCTACAGTGGAAATTTTTTTTTCAATTTTTTTGTTTTGTTTTTTTTCTCATGTTCCTTAGCATCGTTCGCTCTAATTTAATACAGCGTTTTTATTTTTAAATTTTTTAAAATTTAATTATACTTAATAAACCAATTCAGCTACAGTGTTTTTTCAGCCAGCTACAGTGTTTTTTCAATAAAAATTAAAAACCATCGCTATTCCGATCACCCCCTGAGTCAAAAGATACGAAGCTTACTCGAAGTCTCTTGCCGTAGTAGTTTTTATTAAAGAGCACGCAGCATGTATTTGACCAGCACGACATCAATTAGTGACTATGGTACTCTCCACATAGGGCCTATTTTAACTTTTAACTTTGATTTATAAATAATAATAGTTTATAAAATATTTACAGAGAAAGATATTTATGTGTGATTTTGATCGATATAAATAAAGTCGCTACGATGTGTACTACAATCAACTAGTAAACTCTGTTTTAAGAAAATACTTTATTTAAAAGTTAAATATTATAGAAAAAAATATTTACCGTTGAAAAGTTTATTTCAAAAATTTATATGAACAGGTCTAGTGTTTTGGAGGCATCTACGAGGAATATTCGAAACTCAAGGTGGGCCCCACATGCGAATACATGCACGAATCGATCCAGTGTCGAACTCTTTTGGTCCTCAAGTTTCCAATAGGACATGGACACGTGGTGTATGTGTGATCTTCTGCGCGGACTGCGGCTGCTTGCCACATGTTGCACCTCTCCCTTTCTCTCACTGTCCAGATGGCACGTCTGGTTCGGCCGTATCTTTTTTGCTTAATACGTCTTCGTGTTTGGTTCGCGTAAAAGAAGTCTCATGGTATTCGTCGCGTCGTCATCGCCTTATAAAGTTTTTGGAAAAACCCAAGAAAAAGGAAGCTAAACCCTCGCCGCCGCCTACTCTCCGCCGCCATGGCCGACGAGCTCGACGAACTCCTCGAGTTCCTCTCCAATGATTCCCCTCAGGTGCGTGCTACCCTCCTAAATTCCAATCCGCCCCAAATCCTAACCCCCCCTACTGACTCTCTTAACCCACAATTCCTTCTTCGCTTCCCTGCTTTCAGGTGCGTGGCGCTGCGGTCGACATCGTGCGGGGGCTGACCGGCGATAGCGACGGCCTGCGCTCCCTCACGGTGCGCGCCGACCGCGCGCTGCCGGCGCTGCTTCGGCTGCTCGCCTCCGCGGGGGGTGGCGCGGGCGAGGCGGCGGCGGACTCGCTCGTCAACCTCAGCCAGGACGACGCGCTCGCCACCCGCCTCGTCGCGCTCGGCGGCGTCCCGGCCGCCATGGACGTGATGGCCAAGCGCGGCGGTGAGCAGCCAGGCCTCGCCCGCAGCCTCGTCATGCTGCTCGTCAATCTCACTCAGGTTGAGTCCGGCATCGCCGCCCTCCTCCAGGTTTGCCCCCGCCTCTCGTCTCCCTGTCTCCAATGTTAGCTGCAAAGTTGCTGCTTTTGTTTTTTTAAAAAAGAGTCGAGTGTTTGCTATGTATGCCAATTCTTATCACTCCTTTGTTGCAATTTGATGTATTCATGGCGTTAGAATTACTTTCTTTTTTATATTTAGTGTACTCATGTTTTTGTTGCTGATGGATGCTGTTCAAATCTTTTTGTTTGGAGAAAGAGTGTTAAAGTTGTGGTCATCCTATTATTTATGTAGGAGGCTAGGAGCACTGATTTTCTCAAAAGAAAGAGAATTATAAAGGTTTTAGGTCTGGCGACTAAATGTCCAATAAAGTTGCATCACCTTTTTTAGAAACAATCTTGACTTAAGAGTCCGAGATGCAGTAGAGTTTATCTTCTTGTGTTACTCGAGTTGAAATCGAGTCCTACTTAAAGTCTAAATAGGCATGTTAGTAGGAGAGTATTAGCTTATATATTGAGAATGCTTGTAACGAGTTTAATAGGGGAAGCAAGTGAAATTCTCTCGTTCTCTCAGTTTATTTGCGATGTATGTGTTTTCTCCTGAGGCAAACTCAACAATTGGTATCAGAGCCTAGGCGAGAGTCAGAGTCGTAGGAAAAAATCATCTTGATGATTCCATTTCGCGCTCGTCTCAAGCAGCACTCCCAAGTTGCACGTCTTCCGTCGGTAGCACGCCCATCAGGTGCCTGCCGTGCCGCAGCAGCACGTGGTGTGTCTGTGCAGCTGGAGCAGCAAAAGTCAACACCGAGCGAGCAAGGCATGGCGTGCAAGATCGTTCTTTCTTCAGTTACATCATTCCGCGCGCGTCATCAAGTTTAACAGGTGTGTTGGCAAGCAACGAGTACAATACTTGGCTTTGTTCATCAGTTCCTTCGAGGCAAAGCCAGTAGAGCAGTTCTGTTCATAGGAGAGAGGGATGACAAGATGCAACACGTTTGCCTCGGTCCCGGAGCAGAAACAGCAGCCATACACAGCAAGGAAAAGCAGCCCAGTCTGAGACGGAGTCAAAGCCACGCGGAGACTCCGACTCGATTTCCTCGTTCCAGCAATAAAAGTAGAAGCGATGAGAGACAAAGCAAGTGGCAAATCATGTCAAGGGCAAAGAAAATCAATCAAGAGTTACGAAGCGTATTTTTCTCTATTCCTTTGGTCCAAGAGTCACTTCAAGGTAGCCTGAGTTCTTGACCTGTGCTTAAGATCATGTCGCGTTCTTTGGAAAGTGGTGTCACCGGCGACGAGGCATCATCCAGTATGATGGCGAAGGAGAGTTCTACTGTCTCGTTGCATTATCCAATGATGTTCACGATGAGCAATTATGCAGCATGGGCAACGTCGACGTGCGCAAGTATCAGATGGCATTGGCGGCTATCTATCAAGGTATCTCAGAGGAGACGCTCTTCCTACTGGCCGAAAAAGAGATGGCCAAAGCTACGCGAGAGGTGTTGAAGACGATGCATCTTGGCGCCAATCGTGTGAAGGAAGCAAAGGTACAAACTCTTCAGACCGAATTCGAGGTGTTGCGTATGAAGGAAACAGAGTCGATGGTCATCATCAACAAGATTCGAGCCCTTGGCGAGAAGATAGAAGAATTGTACGTGGTAAAAAAATTCCTTCGTGTTATTTTCTTATAGTTTCTTCCAATTGCTTCGATCATAGAACAATTTAAAGGCCTAAAGATAATAACCATGGAGGAGGTCATTGGTCGTCTTAAGGCGTATGAGGAACGCATCCGTGACAACAGCAACAACGGCGACAATAGGTCTTATTGAAGATCCGATCATCGAAGCATGAAGGCAAGAACACTTCCAGCGATGGTGGTTGAGGTCGTCAGAATCGGAAGTTTGCTTTAGAATGCCACAAGTCGAAGATGGAGAAAGCGTTTCTTGTTGAAGCGTTCAGCGATGATGAATCAACATTGATATGATGATGAGTAGAGTCCAGGACGTTGAGAAGATGCGTCGCCGTCCAAACTCAAATAAGGTGAGATGAGTCCGGGGTGTTGAGAAGATGTGTCGCCGTCCAAACTCAAGTAAGCAGAGTTGAGACTAAAACTAGAGTATGTCGAGTCAAGATTGGGGGGGAAATTGTTAGAAATAATCTTAAGAGTCCAAGATGCAGTAAAGTCCGTCTCTATGTGTTATTGGAGTTGAAGTCGAGTTCTACTTGAAATCCAAATATATATGTTAGTAGGAGAGTATTAATCTATATACTAAGGATGCTTGTAACCAGTTTAATAGGGGGAGCAAGTGAAATTCTCTCGTGTTCTCTCGATTTATTTGCAATGTGTGCGTTTTCTCTTGGGGCAAACTCAACAACCTTGAATAAATGATGTCATATTCATCAGCATCAGCTGGTGTGAGTCACTTTGATGATTGGATCCTTTTGGTTAAAGTCAATCCTTGCTGCTGTCAAGTCTTTAAATTAGGCAACTCATGAAGTTATTATCAATTTTAGGATCCATGCTATTCCTAATGAGTCCAGAAGCATTGCAAATTTGCCGTCTATTCAGTTAATTCAATTTGCTGGTGATGATCTCGCTCCTGAGTCCTGACAACTGATGAAGTTACAATCGTCATTGTTTCGGATAATTAAGTTTCGGTCATACCTTTGATCATCCCAAAGAGTGCAACAAAACTCCCTTTCATCCAAACCTTAAGTTTTGAGTTTTCTCAAAAGATGATATTGTTGTTACATTGGTTTTGGTAAATCACGGTCTTTTGTTGATTTGAGTGATTTCTCGTTTTCAGATCAGTAAATCCTGGCAAGGCTAATGTACAAGAAGACATGTGGAATATAAATATTGCTAATTTTTTCTGCTTTGTAACTAAATCATGTATAGATTACTGAATATAGCTTTCTTCTTTTTGAAAGGTTGGGGATGAAAAGGTGCCAGGGTTGTACGTTGCCAAGCTTGTGCGGTCATTCTGTAGGTCATCCAGTGAGTCTGAAGGTGAATTTCTTCTATTCTTATGTTCCTTATTTTCATTGCTGTGTTCCTTTTCTTTTATTTGTTACTTCTTAGTTATTTCTCCTGCTTTATCTTATTGTTGTTCAGCTGTCAAATTCTGCAATTGTGTACTTTCTAGAGGTTGAAACTCCTGAAATTGTCTCAGCCCAACAACACAACCTAGAAACAATGGCAGTGACAGAATGTACTATTATCTGGGATTGGTTTTCTGACGTTTTCTACTTGTTATTGGATATCATTTCATTGTCAAGAAGATATCTAGATTTGTCTTTTCTTTGTGAACTGATCCATTTTTTAACTTTGCAACCCCTTTTGTGATTGTTTGGCTTGACTGAGAAGTCATCATCCAATTAACCAGTGAATTGACTTACTTTTGCCATTTATACACAGATGAAGATATTTTTGAACATGCTGCCTCTATACTTGTGAACATTTCAAAGGTTGAAGCTGGAAGGAGAATACTGATGGAACCTAAGAGAGGTCTTCTGAAGCAGGTTATACGCCAATTTGATTCAACAAACCAACTTAGAAAGAAAGGGGTACGTGCAGCCCATTTTGAATCTTGATGCTAGTGTCAATGTGACATGATCTGTACATTACATGTGCTCTCCTGGTTTATATTTTTGACATACTTTGATAATATATTTTATTAACTTATTATTTTTTTTCTCAAATTACTTTACTTATCACATAGCATCAAATATTATCGTAATTTAATGAGTTTTTACATGGTGTCCAAGAGTACACATAGAGGGGATCTTAGCAAATAAGTAGTAATGGCATTCAATTTGTAAATTGGAATATTGCATTATTTCATAACTCTTCACAATCTTTTTTTATGCATCCGCCATTTCAAGACTTATCGCAGTAGAAGTAATGGTTGTCTTGAACTTTTAGTGTTTTGAAGTTCTTTGCAAATATCTAGGCTTGACTGTCACATAGGTATGTTCAAGTATATTCATATGCTGACTACTGAGTGTATTCTGTCAGTCTGTCTGCCTGATATTGCTAACATATTGGCATTTCGTTTGCTGTAAGATCTTGTTGGATTATTGTGCTTCCACTAATGTTCCTGCTTCTCAATTCCTTTTGTGAGTTTTTGCAGGTTGCTGGCACCATCCGCAACTGTTGCTTTGAAGCTGATACCCAAATACAAAATTTACTTTCTGTGGCAGAATATCTTTGGCCAGCTCTACTTTTGCCTGTAGCTGGAAAGAAGGTACAATTCTTTGAACATGTGTGGAATTGTATTGTTTATGTGAAATTTGTTTGAGCATATTTTCCCTTTTTTTTTGGTAACTGTCATTTCTTTTTTGTTGTGGTAATTTCTGTTGCACTGGCTCTGATGACCACTTTCTTTTTGCCCATGATTAGTTGGTAACTGTTGACAAATGAATGATAACTATGTTTTCCTGCTTTGAGAAATTCTCTGTTTCATTTGTTTTAATATTATAAGGTATATTCCTGTTTGTTACTTTTATATTACCCTTTTTCCCCCAAAGCTGTGTACAGGAGTTAATTTCTCCCGACAACAAATCTTCTTGTAGAAGTTGTAGAACTCTTAGTTGTGTATTTGTATTTAGAAATGCACTGGCATTTTGCATCGTTCCCTTATTCAATCCGTGAATGCACTTGCAAAACCGTAAACGTAGCAATCGATTATGACAAGAGCAAATCTGTGGATTTGAATTATGCCAGATGCACATCTGTTTTCCCTGGTAAAATAATAGATGAAAAGACCTTGCTTTTCTTGTGTTTTGTGTTCAATGAAGAATGTTCATATGTTAGCCCACTGCTTATACAGTTGTTGGCTGATATTGCAGATCTATAGTGAAGATGATAGATCAAAAATGCCTCTTGAGCTTGCAAATGCACTCTCACATGAACGAGAAGCTGTTGAGGATTCTGAAATTCGGCAACAGGCACTGGAGGCTATATATATGATTGTGTTGCAGGTGAGTCTGACATTCCAAGGCATTGGCTTTTGTTTTATTTTGCATGCCTACTTCCAACTGTTCAAATTCCCATACATTGAAGTCTCTCAAAACTGAATAAACTTCTTTCTTCCCCCTAGCTATTTTAAAATACAACAGAGCTACAATATAGTATATACAGACATGCTAAATTGATAACTTTTGCCAAACCTCATGCCCCTAGTTTTTTTTAAAGCTGCTTCTTTACCATCTCTTGTGGAACCCAACAAACCAAAATAAAGATGGGATACTGCATGGTTATCTCGCAAGAGACTTGCAAAAATAATGGTGCTGTCTGTTACTATGACTTAACTAAAGTGATGAAAACTGCAGATTTGCTTCCAATTTGCTATTTGGGAATAAAATTCTCAGCATGACAATTTTAATGTTTCGAAGGAAATTACTAACTAATCTAGAACTTTTGCTGTACTTTTCTTTTGCCAGGATGATGGACGAAGGGCCTTTTGGTCAGTTAATGGTCCACGAATATTGCAGGTTGGTTATGAAGATGAAGAGGACCCGAAAGTGATGGAAGCATATGAGTTGATTGGTTCTCTGGTATTACCACTGAACTTTTAGTATGTCCATGGTTAATTCTGCTGTGCCTCAATGCTAAGTACTTTGGGTGTTCAAACCGGTTTTCTCAACCCGTTTATAGCTGCTTTGGAAGCTTGTATGCATGCATGATCTTTGTGCTTGCAGCTTCAGAATTATGCGTTCATGCATGTTCTTCCGGTTTTCGCCAAACCGTGAAAACTGGGCTTGTACGGACCTACTGAATACCTTATGTGCAGAATAAACAAATTCTGTTTTCTTTCTCCTTCAGTCATCCCAAAGTTCAATTTCAGCACTTGGTAGGCTTTTTGTTATGTCAAAGTACGAACTAGATTTGAAATGTCCTGGACAGGGTTCTGTTCAAGTTGCTCATACCTATTTTTTGGGGAAATGTGATATTTGTGTGGAAATCCCTTATCCTAAAAAATGTGATACTCCCTTTGATTCTAAATGTAAGTTGTTTTAGCTTTGGGCACACGAATTAAGGAGCAGGAGAAATGACCTTGGTGCCCTTCATTTATTCCTATATTTTAATGGTTCCACACTTAAGTATGTTGGGAAGGGGCGAGAATGGTTGAGAAGTAGACCTCATTTATTCATGAGACCATGTGCATTTATTCAATGAGGGCATAATAGGAAAAAAGAGGTAAATGCACGGTGAAGTTGTAGAATGGCTTATGTTTAGAGAAGAGTTGAGAAGGCTAAAACCATTTATATTTGGAATCAGATGGAGTAAAAGTGAATCACTATTGACAATTAATTTGCCATTTTTTTGTTTCTCCCCAATGCAATCATGTTTGATCATGAAATTTTGCAGTCACAAAACACACTTCCCCCTACATCCATCAATATTTAGAGATTTTTTGAAGCTTCCACACAAAGTTTGGACATGTTTATACACAGTTATATTTAGTTTCTGATGATCAGAACCATATGGAAGTTTCTTGCAACTGTATAGCCTAGGCATCTAATCTCCCAGAGTTCATCATGTGATGTTGGGCTTACAGCGTGATGGTTTTTACCTTGTGCTACTTTTATTCATCATGGTCTTCTGCATGAGTCTGAGATCCTGTTATTTTTGGAATTATTATAGCTATTTAGTGAGAGTTCTTTACTTGTGCCTCCCGTTTGTGCTCTAGTTCTATATGTATAGTTTGATTGAATTGTTTGAAACTACTGACATTTGAGTATGTAACAATTTGATATGGTTGACTATTGGAATATGCCTTTTATGATTTGCCAACACAGCTGAAGCATCGATCATCTGATGTGTTTGCGAGCTAACTTATAATTTGTTGCTTGATTGAATGTTAACAGCTTGTTGGCAAGGGTGAAGTTGAACAAGAGCAAGAGCAAAAAGGAGAGAAGCCCTAATGACCCCCCAAAAAATAGTGTTGTAACTTCAATTGTTTAGAAAACCAGCCCTCCACTATGTATGCTATCCTTTATTTATCTGTTGCAAAAGGTAGCTTATATTGCTTCTGTAATCGATAGCTAGTGGACATTAAAAATGTATTTGTATGATGGATGAGAATTTTGCACCAGCTGGTTTTTTCCTGGCTTCAAGTTCTTTCACAATTTTTCATACAATTATTTGAGAACATAGAGATATGCATGAAAAGGGCAATTTGCTCAGCTTTCGCTGAAAGCTGACTGAGAATTGATTGGTTTACACAATGTTGACTGTGGGGACTATCCAGGGGGGATATCCAGCCCAGTTGGAAAACACCTGGAGTCCGAAGGCCTTTTGTCTTGCCAACAAAGGCTTTCTCTACTAGAATGCATCTGATGTTAGCTTGTCATATGAAATGAAGGGTGCAATTATCAAGTGGAAATCAAGTTGTTATCCCGTTAACATAAGCAAATTCTTCTGTGGTGGCAATGATCATGTGTTAAGCTATGACCTACTAGTGTAATAATATCTTGATCAATGTCATCATCGTCTGACATCTCCAGGATTCCAGATGCTGGACTACGAAAACAAGAAGAAAGAGGCAAGAAATTTATTATTTTTTGTTTCAATTATTGGCCACCCAATCACGGAGGGAGGGGAGACCGGCGGGCCATGGCTCCCCCTGTCATGAACTTTTACCCTAAAATAGGTGGCTCTTTTCAGGCTGTAGTTTTGTCTTTTAATTTATAATTTTTGAATTCTGGCTGTTTGTAAGAGACAGTATGTAGAGAAAAATAATTATATGTAATTTTGACTGGTATAGTAGAATTTGGAATAGTGTTTATTAAAATTTATCTATAGATTCTGTCTTGAAAAGACGTACTGTTTAAAAGCTAGTTAATGTAGCACAGAGTGATAAGCTAAAGTCTGAGCATGCATGTGATCCCTTGCAAAATGTACGTGTTTAAAGCTTGAAGCGTGTTTAAAACTTGAAGCATGTACACGACATCTTCCAAGTATGTGCATTGAATTTCTTGTTTAATGTATGGCATAAAAAAAAGTAGTCGTATTTGTCCGGCTCCCCTTATATCTATATCCTGGCTGTGCCACTGTAGACAGAATATAATGTTGGGTTATCGGTCAAACACTCGATCAGACCTGTTCGACTATTGAACTTCGTAATCACTGAATGATATTTGGCAATTATTTTCATATATAATACCATATAACGTAGGGTCCATAATCGAACTTCATAGGATAGAAATTATAGACATGATGTGGTCCATAAGTTTACACGTGTGTCTCCTTGTTACCTGAAATATTTCATGAAACCTCATAGGCGATATTTTTAAAGTTTTTTGAGTTCTTTATTGATGCTAAAGATAGTACTATGTACCGCAATTTGGTGTGGTTCTTACAATTTGATCGGTAGAGCCCACATGGCGAAATAAACAGTATAATCCTACTCAAGAGAAAGAAAACTTGTCAGGGAAATTGTTGTGCCTACCAAGTGCCTGTCTGAATTTTGGAACGCAGGAATTTCAACGAAGCTGTTCAATTCCTATAGAACGCCAAAAATATTCCCGCGTTCCATACAGGACGTAATGCCTTTTTAACCAAATTTTGGCAACTGCCACAAAGGTACATGTCCACCCAGTGTTATAGGTGAGTTCTTTTAGACTGTGGTATATAATTTTTGCCTGAAATTTTTGAATCTTGGACTGTTCGTAAGATACAGTATGCAGAGAGAAATAGTCGCATACGATTTTAGTCGGTATAGCCGAACTCGATATAGTGTGTACTACAATCTATCTATAGATCTATCATAAAAAACACATCGTTGAAAAGCTAGTTTCTCACCCATAGTCGATCCACATGTCAGTGGAAACTTGTAAAGATTTTCTAAAGCAAAATGTTTGTAATTATCAGCTGTCAGTTAGCGCAGGTCCCTTACTTTGCGAAATAGGAGTTGAAATTCATTAACTGCATAAACATGTCAACAACACTGCCCGTTTGGAATGAGGAAATTCGATGACTACTGAGTAAGAGTAGCATTCACTCACTGAGTTTGGGGTTACCTACGAAGTTTTTCTGGGAATCTTGCGTTCCAAATGAGGCCTTGATTTGGCTCTGGAGCCAGAGCTCTGCAGCTAGCATTCACTTGATCGCGAGCAAAAGAAGAAAAACGAATCGCCAGGACATCACTGAGATTTGAGACAACACAATCTGATTGGTGCGACATACAGAGACATCTCCAAAATACAGGTCAAAGGGGAGGAGAAAAACTGGATATTTGTCTCGGCCAAGGAGCAAATGCCGCACTTCCCGTGGAGAAGATCTTGCGTGAACGCTCTCGTGAATCCGTAATTATTCGCTCCTTTTGTTCTAAGAAATGTCGATCGAAATCGCCCATTTGACACACAGTTTCAAACTTCGGAATTGGATGTAGCCAAATCGTCAATGTACTAGCTAGACAAGTTCCAGTGTTCTTGTTCATAGGGTGCATTTGATATAGTTCTTGCTCATAGCTTCTCCTTTGCATGTTGTGGAGCTGTGTCAAACACCTAACTTCTAAAATCACTGGTTTTTAATTCTTACAAGAAGTAAAGTCGAAAATAAACTAATAAGGATAAGCAATCTGGGGTGGATTCCGGTGGAGAGCTAGCACACTCAAAACCAAAGTGTCCATTGAAGTTTGAAGTTATTATCCACAAAATACCATCTATCTACCCTTGCACCCTATCGCCCCCACATCCTCCTCTGTCGCATCACCTCCTCTCGCGCACGCCCTCCTCTCTCCCCCGCCTTAGCCTCCTCTCACCACCACCCTTCTCTAGCCCTAGTACGCCGCCATCCTCTCGGCCCCGCCTCCAATCGCCCCAGCTGCTGTCTCATCTTGTCGTCACCTAGATCTCGCCCCCGCCCTCCTCTCCACCAGATCTATCACCGTCGCCTTAGATTCCTCACGACCATCTCAAGTCCCTATAGGATCAGGAGTTCCGTATCCATTGCCGTTGCCATTCAACGAGCTCTGCTTCTCTTGTCCAAATATGCTCCCATTATCATCCTCTTATTTCCACTAGGATTGCCGAGATCTAGAAAAACACATGTAGATCTTACCGAATACATCGTGTTTCTTCTGAAATTCGGATTTTGAGGATGGAAAGAGGGGTAATTTGCTGCCTAATCTAGAATGAATAGATATCTAGATTTGATTTGAGTAATTTATTTTGTTTTGATTCGTTCTACCGCATGCTATTAATAATCTTTGTGCTACTACATGCCTAGATGTGCAATGAACTGTTAAGCTAGTTGGTGGTATTATCACAGTATATTGGTTCATCTGACACAAGAAATAATAGCCTAGATGTGAAATGAACCATGTATTTGAGTAATAGATTTCTGTAATGCTGCTAATTGCCATTCGAGTAATAGTGTTTGACTAAATTTTTTCTTGCCATTTGACAATCCAGCTTGGGTTTGAGAATAGGATGTAGTACGCTTTGATCAGGAACAAGGTGATCGAGCTTATGCATGTGAGAGTGGTGTTGCTGCTTGTTGACAGCCTAATGTAGATAGAAAGAACTTGTTCAGTCTAATGCTAGTTGAATTAGCGGAGTAATTTTTGCTTTATTGTTGTTTATTTTAGAGAGAAATTGAATCACTGGTGTTTAGAAGGGGTAGACTGATAATTAATAGTTTATCATTTCATTTTTCAGATAACTGGCAATAGTTGCTAATGTCTCAAAGTCTTGTGTGCACTGTAGATATGTATTTCACTTCTGACTCCATGTTTTAAGGTGGGTTCTTTTGGGTTAAGGTTTATGGCTTATGACTGCAGTTTTTGAATTCTGCTTTGTTTGTGAGAGGCAGTATGCAGAGAGAAATAGTCGTATGCGATTTTAGTCAGTACGGCTGAATTCGGTACAACTTGTACTACAATTTACCTGTAAACTCCCTTGAAAAACACACTGTTTAACGGTGCGTTACTGTTTATCCGTACAAAACGCTACAAGCCGGAGCTCTTTCGAACCTAGCCTTAGTTCAGGTTACAATTTACAGATTATATATGTAAATATGTATTTGTCCACTGGAAATAACCTTATGTACAGGATGCCATTATTCACATTTGAATAAAGACAACGCTATCCTTATGAAAATTTCTGTTATTCTGTGCTTGCTTGTTGTCACCCCCTCACTGAGGCTTTGGTAAAAAAAAAAGAATTTCTAATGTTTATGGTTTTTTAGTGGATTGTTAACTGTTAAGGCTGGAGAGTTTTACCAGAACAAAGATACCATTTAGTCAACTGCAAATCCACTGTTGGCAATCACAAATGATCAATTTAGTTGAGTTGGATGCCAACAAAACTGACCAAGACTTGGAGAGCATGAGTGTCTAGATTGTATGGATTGCCAGTTGCACCCATCGCTAATAATTGCTTAGATAGTGTAGCAATTTTGGTGATCTGTTATGGTATATACAGTCTCCAAATACAGCAGCATCATCAAATGAAAAGCATATACACTTAAACTCTGATCCACTAATAACACTTAAACTCTGATCCACTAATAATTGGATCATCTCATCTCAGCTAAAACACTACTTGTACCAGTACTGGTTAATGATAATGACGTACATACGTACATCAAGGAGACAGACTGAGACATTGTAAGGTTGTCAAATTGCTTGCGCCTCTCGCATCGGCATTGCCCGACGCGGCCATCTCTCGCTCCTTGTCGCCGGCCAAATCGTCCTCCTCCTACTTGCCGCACACGACGCAACGTCCGAATTCTATCATAATTTTTGTGTGTGTAGGAAGTCTCTTTTCTATATTTGAGTGTAATTACACTCTATATCGTATCTCACAACGTAGAGAGTATCTTGTATAATGGAGAGTATGTACGTATAGTATACGAGTATTTAAGATCATATAGGTGATATAAACAATTTTTCAGAAGTGGTATGTATATTTTTTTAGACATACTCTATTTTATATACATATATAAAGGTATTTAAAAATACGCTAAAAATTATGAATTCCCTTACAATTTTTTCATGTAGTTTACATTAGAGTATATTATATTTAGTATATGAGTATACCTAAAGTGATAAATGAGTATTTCAAGTTTGTTTAGGTGGTATATTAGAGGTGGGTGTAATTACACCCGGGTGTAAAAAATATTTTTTCTATATACATATACATAAACACACACACACACATATAATCTTTAACACTTTGAAATTTTTTTCATAATTTGTATATATATATATGTGTGTGTGTGTATATATATGTATATATATGTATGTATGTATGTATATATATATGGTTTTCAAAAATTTAGAAAACTTATTTCATAAATTATATACACATACAAATAAGTAAGGTAGATATAAATAAAGTGTTACAACCAAAGATATCATGGTCTATTTGCCTTCTATCCTCTCTTTTATGGTTTTTAGAGCTAACCTACTAGCCAAATGTTTTCTAGGAGTAACTTTAGATTCTCAGTGAATTAGAAGCAAAAGCTAACAAATGATAATTTAGCGCTCTACCGATCAGATCCTTAATTATTAGTAAATATGTGTCGGTAATCTTGTGCTCATTTAATTTGTTCGTTGGCAGTGAGTGACTCATCAGTGCTAATCAGAAGAATCTATGCATGAAACAATTATATTATGGTTGTGCTAGTTGCCTATTGTTAAGTATCAAATGTTCGTTGGCAGTGAGTGACTCATCAGTGCTAATCAGAAGAATCTATGCATGAAACAATTATATTATGGTTGTGCTAGTTGCCTATTGTTAAGTATCAAATGTACTAGAACTATTGCGGCCGAGCCATTGCCCGAATGGCATGCATGCCAGTGGGCGTGTGGCCCTGCCTAGCTTTGAGCCGTGGCTGACGTATTTTCGAAGGGTATTATTCATTTGAATATTACCCTTTCGGTATTGTTCACATAAACAGTGCTTCTAAGTACACATATGTATATAGGTGTGTTCAGTGGTTAAAGCGTGTGCCTGTGCTTTCGAAGATTTTGGCTCTCCGTTTTCTCTCAGGCTTATGCAGTGGTTAAAGTGGGTGTGTCAGGATGAGTGTAATGTGAGTACGTGTGTACGTGAATACATCTTTGTTGTACTCATGATCTCAAAAAAAATATATACTAAAACTATTAATTTCACCCCATAAAACACACCCCGTTTGCATCTCTCACTCATGATCCCATCTTTCATCATTCCATGCAAAAAGCCTAACAGTCTAAAATTGAGCTGTTGTGTAAGTACATGAAACAACAAAGGGTCTACTTCTCCCTGGAAAAAAAAACAAATTTCAGACAGTACCTAGTGTTTCCCTGTCTCCTTACCTGTCATTTGCCGTGAGAATGCGACGTTTTCTTAATTTCGTTCGTGCATACAACGAAATGCGTCGAAAATTATTTTCCGCACCAAACATCGCATGCACATATATGCACACAACAAACCTTATCATCTCGATCCATGTCTTCCCATGAAACAAGCATCGTTGTTCCTCAAATTTCCCTTGTCCCCTTGGCATGCATGTCACTGTCTGCCATGCCTTGCACTGCAGAACAGCTTGAAACTGAAGAGGTTTATCAACAACTGCATCAAAATTATTGCATCGACTCCTATGACTTGTGGATGGTAAGGCACCAACCACCACCTCCATTGCAAAATTGCACCAAGTCTAAAATTTTCAAGGAATGCTGCAAAAAAAAAAAAACATGGCCCTGGGTGCTCCAACCACTCTCTCTCTCTGAATCAGTTCACAACCTCATTATCTCCTCCCTGTTGCCTTCACAGTTGCTTCACAGGGACAAATTAGCATTAAACATTTTTTTGTCGACTAACCAAATCATTTTATTTATTTATTAGAAGTTGGTGAAAAATTTGTGTATCTTATCTTCCTTTGATGCCTATATAAGTGTGGACATTCACACCATTTCTTTGTGGCACATACTTGGCAGTTGGCACTACCAGTACTAGTGCTTTGATTGCAGAAGCAATGGAGAACTCAAGAAATGGTGATGTCAAGGTGACATCTGAGCAGGTGCTGTTTGGCCAGAGCACGAACGGCGCCTTCCCCACCTACCTCGACCTCGTCCAGGACGCGGTCGACGCCGGCCCGGAGCGGCCATTGCCGCCGCAGAGCACGGGGAGTCGGAGGCGCACGTACGCCGACGGCGAGCTCGACGTGTTCGCCGCCGAGCGGTACTTCAAGGGCGCGATGGACGGCAATTACAAGGAGGCCGCCGCCGCCGCGGTGGTGGTGCCCGAGGAGACGGTCGCCACGGCGGCGAGGCCGGCCGTGGCGGTGAGCAAGCCGGCGTGGACAACCGCGTCGGCCGATAGCACCCGCTCGGGTGCCAGCGCCAACAGCCAGACCGTGCTCTTCCGGAACGCTCGCCGCCGCCTGCCGGGATACCGTGGCAAGCAGTGCTGCCTTCAGTTCGGCGTTCTCCTGCGCTCGTGCTCCGGGAAGCGGGCCGTGGGAGTCGACAGCGGTGCGGCGACGGAAGCCGCCGGGTCGGGCGAGCCGGCGGCGAGTAGGATCGAGTGGTACAGAGGCCCGGGGATAGAGAAGGCTGCCCTCGGGCTAGCCGGAGACGGCAACCATGGCGTGGTTGCTGGTCTCCCGCCAAATTTGAATCTTGGCACGGCAAAAGTGGCAGCCATAGGGAGCGAAGTGATAAGGGAGGAGAAGGCGGTCGAGTACACGAGCGCAAGCTTTAGGAGAAGCTTCACCCTCCTGCCTCCGGTCAAAGTTAGCGTGCCGGCGAACGGCGGCGGCGGTGTCGACACCGGCGTCGGCAGAGGCGGAGGCAACGGCGACGACGACGACGTCGGGAGCGAGTCGAGCTCGGACCTGTTCGAGATCAAGAGCCTCATGATCGACGACTGCCCCTACGAGCCCAGTGAGGCGAGCATCCAATGGAGTGTGGTGACGGCAAGCGCCGGGGACGTGTCTGTCGCGTCGGAGCGCGGCGGTCGCGCCGGCAGCGCCGCGGGTAGCGTCCGTCTGGGCCCGGTGGCTGTGAGGCAGCACCGGGATGGCCCGGTCGGGTTGCTGACGGGGTGCGTCAGCCACAGGGCCGTGGACTTGTCGGCGATGGCCGCCGTGCGCAGGTTTCCCCCAGCACCGGCCGTCGTGGTGATGCGGCAGCGCATCGATGGGTTTCAGAAGGCACAGAATGGTCTCTCGTGACACGTATTAAAGTTAATCTGAATTCGTACCATTTCTATATACAACATTTTATACTCATGATAGACGTGCTATGATAAGTGCTATGGCTATTCACCGATTATATCAGACTTAGTGTCAATATATAACAATCGACTCTGATTCGATTTTCTCTCTGTATGAGACTTATTTTTATCGCTCTATATATGTACCCCAATAGTTTATAGGAAGAACAAGCGCTTTATTGTAACATCTTCTTATTATAGTGATTTACCTTTATGTGTTCATGATTTTTTCATAAGGTTTTCACGTAAAAAATTGTGTCTCTCATCTTTATTTTTTCTATGTATTATTTGCAACAAGTGGTATCAGAACACGAGATACTAGGGTTTAGCAGATTCGAGAGAGAAAAATTCGTCGGATCCGAAGCCATCGTCCAATGCATCTCGCACAAAGCAGATCCGATCAGGAAGGAAAAGTCATTGTCGCCTCTCGCACAACACTCCTGAGGGCAGCGAGGTCGTTCGCTAGCTCACACGTGTCAGCTTTGGGCCATCGTCTAGTGTGTCTCTTCGCTTCGTCTCAATCCGCGTGCAATAGCACCGTCATCGCGCCTCGGTTCCAACAATACTCGGCGCATGGAGGGAAAAGGTAGCAGCCATTGGTCTGTCGGTCGCAGCACATGAGGCTAGATTTGGATGATGCATTTTTAAGGATCAACAAGATGCCAGCGATACTGTCTACTGATGAGAAGCAACATAAAGATCATATGATTTTATCTCAAATTCATCTTATCTATTAAATAATATTCTATAGGAAGTTTTAAAAGAGACATCCGTCATTACATTATGGCTGAAGTTAGAGCAGATTTGCATGTCCAAGGATCTGACCAGCAAAATATATATGAAGTAGAAGCTTTATTCCCACAAGATGGCGAAGGAAGCCTCGTTATTGAACTACCTGACAATTTTGAAGGAAATTATTATTGACCTCGAGTCTATGGAGGTAAAATATGATGATGAAGATTTGGGTCTTGTTCTGCTATGTTCTCTGCCCAGTTCGTACTCTACTTTTAGAGATACTATTTCATATAGCTGAGATACTCTTACTTTCAGTGAAGTTTATGAAGCATTGTGTACTAAATAAAAGATGAAACTTCTTGTTTCTGGTGAAAATTCAAGTATACATGCAGAAGGTTTCTTATTCGCGACAGGCAGCACAAGAAGGGTTCCAATGGTGATTCTAGAGGTAGAAGCAAAAGTAGATATAAAGAGATCTAAATTCAGAAACATACAGTCATGCAAGTATTGCAAAAAAACAATTATGGCATATCCAGATGCTAGAAGTTACAGCACAAAGAGAAGAGGGATAACAATTTCAAGAAGAATCAACAAAAGGGTGAACCTAGAGCCACCGTTGTTACTAAAAAAGATTCTGATAGAGATGTTCTTGTTACTTTTGCTGGTGATTCTAAAATCAGTGATGAATGGATTCTTGCCTTTGCGAGTGGTTCATTACCTATGAAACTACACCATGTAGATCTGTGTTGATGGGTGATAATTCACCGTACAAGGTTGTAGGTACTGGTTCTATCTAGATCAAGATATTTGATGGCACCATTAGAATTTTATCGGATATTTGTCATATTCCAAATTTAAATAAAAATCTTATTCCGTTGAGTACTCGTAATGCTAAAAAGTATAAATTTTCATGTGTAGATGGAGTTACGAAGGTCATCAAAGGTTCTTTTGTTATGATGAAGGGTGATATGAAGGCTGTCAACTATTCATCTGTGAGACACTATAATTTTAGGTAATGCTGCTGTTGTCTCAAATAAATCATCCGATTTTGATACTACTAATCTTTAACATATATGTCTAGGGCATATGAGTGAAACTGGAATGATGAAATTATGTAAAAGATGAAGTTTTATGAACATTGTGTCTTCGATAAGTAAAATAGGGTAAAATTTAGCATTGCGACTTACTTTACAAAAGATATATTGGATTATACTCACTTTGATATATGGGGAGAATCCTGTCTTCCGTTACTTAGAGTTACAAGCTACATGTTGAATATTATTGATAATTTCTCAAGAAGAGTTTGGAAGAATCCTGTCTTCCGTTACTTATTCAAAACATTTATGGAGTGCAAGATTATGATTGAAATATAAACTGGCAAATATATCAAGAAGCTGCATACTAATAATGGTTTGGACTTTTGTTCTATTGAATTTGAAGTTTTATGCAAGTCAGAAAGTATTGTGAGACATTATACCATCCTAGATACTTCTCAATAAAACGATGTGGCCGAACACATGAACAAAACCATCATAGAGAAGGTACATTGCATGTTATTAAACTTTGGATTATCTAAGAGTAATTGAGCTAAAATCGCTTCCATAGCTTGTTATTTGAGTAATCGGTCACCCAATTTGGCTATTGGTAAAAAAAGACTCCAATTAAGATATGGTCTAGCTCTCCAGCAAATTATTCAAACTTAAGAATATTTAGTTGTCTTGCTTATGCTCATGTTAACAATGGTGAATTAGAGCATAGAGCAATTAAGTGCATTTTTCTTAATTATAAAACTGGTGTGAAAGGATATAAATTATGGAATCCTGAAACTAGAAATGTGGTTATTAGTAGAGATGTTACTTTTGATGGATCTGCTATGTTATATGATAAACTATCTATTAATATTCCTATTGAGAAGCAATCAAGCATGCAGGTGGAGCATATCATTGATTCAAGATCTACACCAGAAGTTGATAAGAAAAATATTCCAGAAGTTCATATTACTGCGCCACCAACACAACGTACTATTGCAGCTAATAGAGAAAGGAAAAACTTTCAGTCTTGTAATAGATTGACTAAAAAAGCTAATATTGTGGCTTATTGTTTAAATACAGCAGAAGAAATTGAAGGTACTGTATAACTTTTATCTTATTCAGGGGCTATCTCTTCTTGTGATTTAGAAAGGTTAATGAATGCCCTACATGATGAGATAGAATTTTTTTGATAAGAATAGTACTTGGGAATTGGTCAAGTTGCTAATTGAGAAGAAGCTTATTTACTACAAATAGATCTTCAAGAAAAAGGTGTTTCGCCTAACAAAGAGGTTAGGTACAAAGCAATGCTAGTTGCTAAAGGATACAACTAAATTTCAGATATTGATTTCATATATGTCTTTTCCTCTGTTGTGAAGTATAATTATATTTGTACTTTACCCAGCATTGTGGTTGTGCATGATTATGAGCTTGAACAATTATACGTGAAAATCACAACGTGAAAACCACATTCTTACATGGGGGTTTGGAAGAAGACATTTGTATAGAGCAACTGGAAGATCTTGTCATTCTAGAAAAGAAGAATTTTACTTGCAAATTGAAGAAATTTTTTTATGATTTGAAACAGTCACCTAGACAATGGTACAAGAGAGGGTACAAGATATTTGACTGCTTTATGATATCTCAGGATTTTAAAAGATTCAATTATGGTAGCTGTGTTTATCTGAAGACTGTTAATGGTTCAATTATTTATTTGCTCTTATATGTTGATGATATGTTTATTACTACAAAAGACAAAGTTGAAATTTTAAAATTCAAGGAAAATTAAACAGCGAATTTGAGATGAAAGATCTCAGTGCATCAAAGAATATTCTTTGCATGGAAATAATAAAAACAGATGGTTTGGTAAATTATACATAAGTAAAAAAAGGATATATTGATAAAATTCTTCATCATTTCAATATGCATAAGGCTAAATCAGTGAGTATTATCTTAACTGCATATTTCAGAGTTTCTTCAGCGTCATGTCTATAATCAAATGGTAAAGTTGAGTACTTGTCTAAAGTTCTATATGTGAGTGTAGTTGGTTCGCTTATATATGCTATAGTATGTTATTACTCTGATTTATCTCAATTATTAAGTGTGGTTAGTAGGTATATGGCTAGTCCTATAAAAGAGCACTGGAGAGCAGTTCAATAGATTTTCAGATATTTGTGGGGGCATATCAAATGCTTGTTTACAGTTTGAAAAGACTAGAGATAGACTCGTTGGTTATGTGAATTCTGAATTTGTTAGAGATTTAGATAAAAGAGGATTTTTCATTGGTTATATGTTCACTGTTGGAAGGTGTACCATTAGCTAGAAAGCATGTTTACAAGCAACCGTTGCCTTGCCTAGTAAAGAAGCTGAATATATAGCTATTTTTGAAGCTTGCAAAAAAACATTTGACTAAAAGGTTTATTTATTGTGTTTTGTAGAAGTACATCTTGCAATACAATATTTTATTATAGTCATAGTGCTATTTGCTTTACAAAATATCAAATATTCCATAAGAGAACAAAGCATATTGATATCAGGTATCACTACATTCGAGGTGTTATTACTCAAGATGCTACGAAAGTCAGCAATATAAGTACTCATGATAATTCAGCTGATATATTGATAAAACCAGTTTCTACCACTAAGTTTGAGATTTGATCAGACTTAGTTGGTATTACTCACTAGTCGTTTGGACTTTCGGCGCACAAGATTGTTGATGCTGATTTTATTGAAAGAGTTTATCATATATTTCGACTACTGAAGGGAATTCAGTGGAGATTGTTGAAGTTGATCTGAATTCATATCTTGTCCGTGCAGGATAATTTGTCGTCTCATACCAGACGTGGCATGATATGTGCCAGAGCCATGCGTAGATTGTATTAGATATGATGTCAATTTGTAACAACCGATTGATTCGGTTTCCTCTCCATATGGGACTCGTTTTTCTCGTTCTATATATGTACCCCAGTCTATAGGAAGGGCAAATGCTCTATTGTAATCTTTTTTTTATTATAGTGATTTGTTGTAATTTTCTCTTTAAGATTTTTCATAAAAAATCGTATATCTCACCTTAATTTTTCGTACACATTATTTGCAGATCGTACGGTGAATTGGACCACAGATCCTTAAATCTGTGTAGGCGCTTGCTTTACCTAGACATATGGATTTGAGAACTCAAATTAAGTTGCTAAACCTGCACAATTAATCCGATATTATATATTGCATAGAATTTTTAAACTTGCACCGATCGACCTAAATCAATCACCTACACAAAGTCCTACAACTTAATTATCATATTATTAAGTCACATGACTTAGCTATCATATTCCCAAGTTTACAGACCCATATCTAAAAGAATAAAAAGCATAGAATCACTACACATGTAACAATGACCTGCGATGTCAGTGTACTCCACCCTCCAACCAACGATCGAACCCATCCCACCTAGCCGTACTCCTGAACACGAAATCTGGCAAAAATCAAAGCGAGACGTTAACAATTCCAACGGACGCGACACGGGCGTTTTGGTGTTGCCGAGACGTTGCATTCCGTATCCATCACCACAGCAGTCGTGTAATGCGACTACGGCCGGGGTGGCGACCGTGCGCATCCCTCCTCTGAACAAACCGGCCGGATTGGATTTTATTTTATTTTTTCCGTACTAGATATGGGACCTTTTCCCTACTGACTTGTGCTTCTAGTCAACTTAAAAAAGCCGGAAGATAATATAAACATCTAGTTTTTTAAAATGGTTTCTCTACTTCTTTCTTTTCCGTCTCACTTCGGGGGTAAAATAGGGGTCACGGGCTTATCACACAGCCCACTCTTTTTGTGTACATATCTCTCTCACACTTTTTCCATCGCTCATATTCTTTTTATAAAAGCAATTCTTTCGATCATTACTATTTATTAACAGGATGGGACAGAGCTCCCGCCATTGTTCCAAAAATAAATGGGAAAAGAAAGGTCGGTTCTTATCTGATATCTGTCTCTAATGTGTAGATGCGTGTCATAGTCTTATCTGTTATGGCTTGCAAGGAACCTCTGGTGTTCGTCGAAGCATGGGCATCACGTCCTTGTTCTCTATCAAACAGCTTTTTGTTAGACCATGTGGTCAGGTCTAGTTATTTTAGATGATGAATAATTGACAACGCTGGTTATGATATTACTTATGGTGTGTTGCGTGTGTGGATTGACGTTGGTCAAGTTCGGACGAGCTTGTGCCGGAAAAATGTTGGTCTGGTTTTTTCATGCGCAGGTGTTGCTTGAGGCGAACGTCGCCGATGACGGATCAAACTAGGTTCGTGGAATCGAGGTTTCGGACTAAGTTCGGGGAGGAACTGAGGTCCTATCGGTCAAGAATATCATGCGAGATGTTCAGGCTAAAGAACAATGTGCATGAAGATGACGTGGCGTTGGAGGCGCGGAGATGCGTCATGGCGGAGTGTTGTGCGGATGGCACGACGAGACTTGACGTGAAATATGTGTCGTATACGAGTTGTATATGGAGTGGTTGCCGTGGTGTGCGTGTCCATGTTGGAGTCGGATCGAGTGCGCGCGAGTGCATAGGAAACGGAAACGGAGTGTTTCCGAGAATAAAAAGCGCTCAGTGCCGTGGTTTGAAAAAGACGATCGAATAAAGTGTGCACGGCTTTACGTTGTGGCCGAGCTTTTGAAAGAAAATAAATTGCGTTGCGTGTGTGCTTCTCTCGCAAGAAACGAAGGAGGCGGCGCGTTTTTTTTTTCGAGCAGAGCGCGCAGCACCATCGACCTCATCTTCGATTCACGTGCAGCACCGAGCGAAGAACCGAAACAAAAGAATCGTGTGGGGCGCACATCAACTTCTGAAGAAAAAGGTGCGCGGCGAGCAGTGATCAAGAAGAAAAAAAGGGGCACGTCTCCGGTTGAGCGACATCAGGCGAATCAGCAACAAGTGCACATCCGAACAGCACAAAAAATCTGCAACAGCAAAAAGTAAAGAGAGAGGTAATAATATTTTTACTTCTTTTCTATTGGACTATTGATTGGATGGTCTGTTGACTCACATCTGACAAAGGCCAGCTCTACACGTTATTGGTAAGTGCTCTCCGTTGTTGCATGTGCCTACACTAGTACTTGTTATGCGGTGATGACCAATAGCCATGAGTAGCACTTTGAAAGATCCAACTTAAGCTATTAATTAGTTATTGCTACTGGATATATATACACACAATTTGATTATGATTATTGCAGTTGCATAAAACTAGATTGTTTCCTACTGCATTTTCACTCTCATATATTACATATAGTGTTTCTTTTATTTTTTCTGCTTTAAAGTATTTACAATTTAAAAATAGATTTTACAAAAAAAGGCTTCATATGCATCACAATCATTCACCCTCCGATTGTCATTAACGATCCTACAAGTGGTATCGAGCGAGGTTACAATGGCATCGATCGGATCGCTTATCGTAAACCACCTTTTTCGATGGATCCGATTATCTTTATTGGAAAACTCGCATGGAGGTCTTTCGCAAGCACAAGGTAATGCAATTTGGCAAAAGTTGAAAATCCATATATTGTGCCTTCGTTGTTACTACTGAAAATTCTCACGATGTTGAAGCTAATGCTAAGGCTAGAAATATTCTGCTGCAAGGTCTTAGTAGAAACGAATTTGTTAGAATTGCTCATATTAAATCTGCAAATAAAATTTGGACTACTCTAGCCGATTATCATGAAGGATCTAAATCATAAAGGTGTTCGCGTAATCAATTTAAAAGGAGTATTCCAAATTTGAGATGAAACCAGGGAATCAGTAGATGCACTTTTGACCGGTTTAATAAAATTATTAGTGATTTACAACTGCTGATGTTACATATTCGATTCGATAATGCGCACAAATTTTAAATGCTTTGGATATGTCTGCTTGGAATGTGTTAGTCACTACTATTAATCATTCTCATAATATGGAAACACTCACTTTGAATGATCTTTATTCCAAGATGAAAACTCATGAGATTGATGTTTTGGCCGAATAAATAAGACTAATTCTTTGGGCTTAGTGACTAACCAAGTCGATAGCCTCTAGTTCTTCTATTGTTTCTTTGTCCGCATTGTGCTCTATTTCGATGAACAATTAGAAGAGATTCCAGAAGAGCAGCTTGTACTTCTTTCTAGCAGGGTGACCAAGGCAATCTACAACATCAGATCAAAACGAAGAGGAGGCCCAATTAGATGTTATGAATGTGGTGAGCTAAACCACATCAAGATGAATTGTCCCAAACTGAGGAGCAAGGAGGTTAAGGATGACAAGGCACCAACTCGTCGCTCTCAATTCAAGTTTGACTCAAGCAAGAAGCGTAATTACCGCAGAGTCAATAATAAAGTACTTTCACTCTTGAGGAGATTGATTTGAGCGATGTTGATTCTGAAAGCGACGATGAGGGCAATGGCAAGAAGACAAAGGAGGTAGATTTCACAGGGATGTGTTTTATGGCCAACAGTGAGGAGCTCAACGATGATGATCTCTACAGTGATCCTGATGAGGTAAAACCTTCTTATACTGATTTATCTCGTGCTGTGCTTAGATTGACAGAGGAACTTAAAAAGTATAAAAAGAAAACTAAAAATCATGAATTTGTTGTTGAGAGTTTAAATTCTGAAATTAATAGACTTAGAGCTTCTATTCCTGATGATGAATCTTGTGAGTCTTGTCAAGTTTTGCATTCTGAATTAGAAAATGCTAGAACAATCAATACATCAAACTTAATTCAACTTAGTGATGTAACTGCTAAACTTGATGAATTAAGATTGATACATGATTCTTGTAATGAAAAGTTAAAACTTGCAAATGATGAAATTAACAAACTCAAGTCTAGTTCTTCTGTATGTTTAGAGTCAAGTAATTCAAATGCTAAATCTAAAACTTGCTCTAAGTGTGAATTGTTAGAAGCTAGACTTAAATCATCTCAGAATACAATTCAACAGATGCTTTATCATGAGACATCTTCTTGTTCTAATTGTCCAAAACTTAACACAGAAATAGAAGCATTGACTAGGCAACTTAATAATTTTGCTGAAAAAGAAAGATTGGTTCAGTCTAGTGCTTCTAAGAATCTTGTAAATGAATCTTTTAGATGCTCAACTTGTTCCACTTTAACTAAAGAAAATGAGTATCTCAGAGACACTTTAGAAAGATTCTCGTTTGGTAAGAAAAATCTGAATATGATTCTAGACAAGTCGAAAATAAGTGTAAAAAATCAAGGTCTATGATTTAATTGTATTGAGCATGCCAAGAATAATCCTCCTAAAGTTGTTAAGCTTCGTGAACTCGAAAATTGAAGTAACACCAACCAAAACAAACTGCTTTTAAGTCTCACGGTATTATGTTATCTATCGATCAAGTGAATGCAAATGTTGCTTCTACTTTTCAAGTTAAACATAAAGTTAAGTACATTTGCAGTCATTGTGGTAAAGATGGACACTTAAATGAATTTTGTTTTAAACGTGCTAAGAAAGAGAGAAGCGAAAGATTGAGTGCTTTAAAACAAAAACATGCAACATCTTTTGTTTCTAGAACTCATTCGAAAGCTAGATTTTTAGAAAATTCCTATGGTGATTTTAAATATGCTTCACGTGTTGGATTGGGATATAATTCACATTCTTTTTGGCGCTATGACCGTTCACATACTTGTGATTTTGGCGCGAGTTCTGTTTCTGCTCTTCCGCGTCGTGTGTCTCAGTACTGGATTCCTAGATCTTATTTCACTAACCCCAGTATTGTGACACCGATATTTCCTGTGATGTAGGTACAGCTAATGAGGAAGGGGAACACGTGGCTAGTGGATTCAGGTTGTTCGAGGCATATGACCGGTGATACAAGATGGTTCTCCTCCTCACCAAAGCATCCGGTGATGAGTTGATCACTTTGGGGATGCTTCAACAGCATTGTGATGGCGAAAGGTACAAAGCTTGCGTTAATGATAAATTCATTCTAAGGACGTTGCTCTAGTAAGTAAATTGAAGTATAATTTGCTCTCGCCACATTGGTAGATGATAACCTTGAAGTGAGTTTTAGGAAACATGCTTGTAGAGTTCTTGATGCTTCGGGGATCTTATTTTTAATATATCTCGATTTGGAAAAGTCTTTAAGGCTGATTTTAATAATACTTTTCATCCGGTGTTAGATGTTTGGTAGCCTCTGAATCTAGAGATCTATTTTTCCGCACCGTAGGTTAGGACACATTGGTTTTGATCACCTTACACGGATTAGTGGGATGGATCTCATTAGAGGGTTACCTAAGTTAAAGGGTGGAAAAGATTTGGTGTGTTCTCCTTGTAGACATGGTAAGATGGTAGTCGCTTCACATCCACCTCTTTCTATGATCACCACAGATGGCCCCGGTCAATTGTTGCACATGGACACCGTAGGTCCTTCTAGGATTCAATCTATTGGAGGCAAATGGTATATACTTGTAATTGTTGATGATTATTCCAGATATTCTTGGGTTTACTTTATGGTATCTAAGGATGAGGCATTTGGACATTTTAAAGACTTATTTCTTAGACTCAATAATGAATTGCCAAAGCTATGAAAGCTATTAGGAGTGATAATGGTACTGAATTTAAGAATTCATCATTTGCTTCTTTTGCTCAAAAAGGTTTAGAACATCGCTTTTCTTCCCCTCGTGTCCTCAAAGAAATGGGGTTGTAGAGAGAAAAATAGAACATTAGTTGAGATGGCTAGGACTATGCTCGATGAACATGCTACTCCTAGGAAGTTTTGGGCTGAGGCTATTTCCACTGCATGTCATATTTCTAATAGAGTATTTTTGAGAGCCTCATTGCACAAGACTTCTTATGAGTTGAGATTTGGGCGTAGGCCTAGTGTTTCTCACTTCAGAGTATTTGGATGTAAATGTTTTATTCTTAAACATGGTAATCTTGATAAATTTGAATCTAGATCTTTAGATGGTATTTTTCTTGGTTATCCTGCTCACTCTCGTGGTTATCGTGTACTCAACTTAGAGACTAACAAAATTGTTGAGACTCATGAGGTTACTTTTGATGAGGCTAGTTCGTACTAGACTCGATATTTCGTGTACACAGTTCGTGGGGAGTCGAAAGCATATTTCTTAATGAAGATGAGGATCTTGATTTTGGTGATGTTTTTCCTCCCATGCCATCACATGCACCACCGAGGATCTTGAAACTTCTACTTCAAATTCAGCCGAGACCCCGTACATCCGATGAGCCACTATCAACCGATGGACCAACTACAGAGGAGGACGGAGTATTGAGGTAACTTTAGAACCTTCGCACCATTGCATATTCAGCGACGCCATCCCCGGAATTGATGATTGGTGACATTCAAGAAAGGGTAACACGCCCGTGTTTACTTCTCCTGACTCCCATGCTCATTCTGCTTTTGTTGCTTCTTTTGAGCCCCATGATGTAAGTCACGCTTTATCTGATGAGTCTTGGATTAACGCCATGCACGAAGAATTAGAAAATTTTGAACGTAATAAAGTCTGGACCTTAGTTGAACCTCCTCAGGGACATAATGTGATTGGAACTAAATGGGTTTTTAAAAATAAACAGAGTGAAGATGGAGTTGTGGTTAGAAATAAGGCTAGACTTGTTGCTCAGGGTTTTACTCAGGTGGAAGGTCTTGATTTTGGTGAAACTTTTGCTCCAGTTGCCAGATTAGAAGCTATTAGAATTCTCTTAGCTTTTGCTGCATCTAAAGGTTTTAAACTATTTCAAATGGATGTTAAAAGTGCTTTTCTTAATGGCTTTATTGAGGAGGAAGTTTATGTTAAGCAACCACCTGGTTTTGAAAATCCTAAATTTCCTAATCATGTCTACAAATTGTCTAAAGCCTTGTATGGTTTGAAACAAGCTCCTAGAGCATGGTATGAAAGGCTTAAGTCATACTTGTTAAAAAATAATTTTCAAATGGGTAAGGTAGACAAAACACTTTTTACACTTAAGCATGGCAATGATCTATTACTTGTTCAGATTTATGTGGATGATATCATCTTTGGTGGCTCCTCTCATGCTTTGGTTTCCAAGTTTTCAGATACTATGAGCAGGGAATTTGAAATGAGTATGATGGGAGAGTTAACCTACTTCTTGGGCTTACAAGTAAAACAAACTAAGCAGGGTATTTTTATTCATCAAACTAAATACACGAAGGATCTGCTTAGACGTTTTGACATGGGAACTCAGAAACCTATTTCTACACCAATGGGATCTACAACTGTTCTTGACCCAGATGAAGCAAGTGAGGCAGTGGATCAAAAAGAATATAGAAGCATGATTGGATCTCTACTTTATCTTACTGCATCGAGGCCAGATATACATTTTGCTGTGTGTCTATGCGCCGATTTCAAGCTTCACCTCGTGTGTCCCATCGTCAGTCGTGAAAAGAATTCTCGTGTACCTCCAATCAACTTTAGAATTTGGACGTTTTATTCTACTTCATCATGTCTTACTCGCACTCATATTCGCATGCTGATTTTGCGGGTTGTAGGATTGATAGAAAAAGTACGCCCGTACATGTCACTTCTTAGGCACATCATTAGTTTCATGGTCTTCTAGAAAACAATCATCTGTTGCACAATCCACTACTGAAGCTGAATATGTAGCTCCGCCGCTAGTTGTTCTCAAAGTTTATGGATTTCGCTACACTCGAGATTATGGATTAGAATTGGGTAGTGTCCCACTTTATTGTGATAACACTAGTGCCATTAATATTGCTAAAAACCCAGGCAACATTCTAGGACCAAACATATTGATATAAGATTTCATTTTCTCGAGACCATGTGGAAAAGGGTGATGTTGTTTTACATTTTGTTGAGTCCGACTTTCAGATTGTCGATATTTTCACTAAACCGCTTGATACCTCTCGGTTTGTTCGCTATGCAGTTGAGTTGGGTGTGTTGCACCCTATGGGATTATTCTGAGGGGGAGCTTATCTTTTAAAATTTCAGAAGCTTTGTTTATTATCCTTGTCAAATAATTCATCAAATCCAAGTCATTGAAATCAATTGAGTAGTAGAGCTCTCTTTATCATATTTATTCATATATTGTGTAGCATTGATCATGACTGGTTATAATTAATTTGCTACATTTGAATTAAAAGTATGACATGGCGGAATATTTTGACTAGATTGATTATATTTATTACTTTGCGATGTTCATTGAAAAGGATTAGCACGATTGTGAGTCTTATTTTAACTCTTGGCTATGAGGCTCGTATGTTTCATGTTTCAAATTTTTAGGATCACTCAATTTGGCATGTTTTAAAAGAAAAGTATAAAAGAAAAGAGAATTGAAAAGATGTATGCTTCAAGCATGCCATGGTGAACAAAAAGAAAAAGCACAAAAGTGTGCAAAGTGAAAAGAAGTATGCTTCAAGCATGCCACCATAAAAAAAAAGAAAAAGAAAAAAGTATGTCATTGTGAAAAGAAGTATGCTACAAGCATACCACATGCCTAAAAATTGAGTGTAGAGCAATATGTGTTACATGAGACTGCTAGCCCGCCTAGAGTTAAGGTTTGCTTCACTTTTTAGACTTTGACTTTTCGTTGTGATATCTCATTGTGCTCTTTATAATTAATCTAGTCATTGTTGCGATGCCTGTCATTGATATAAATCGCTTAATCATTTTGACAGATTTGTTTTGACATTGCTATATGATATATGGTTTTATATGATCTAGATAGCTCTACTCAAAAATATGGCTTGGTTAAATTATTAAATCAATACAACGTGACTTGGATAATCTACAAAGCTTCTAGATTTTTACTCACATTGCTCCTTCTTAGAATTATCCTTTAAAATTTCTTGATGATTACATTGCCAAAGGGGGAGAGAAATTTGAGAGATTGGAGATATTTTTGAAGAAATTAAAATTGGTTATCTTCTGTTGAGAAGGAGTTTTTGAGAATTTGGCTTCAGTTCTTCACTTAGATTTGTTGGAAGTCATGTTAATTTAATGTGTTGTCAATGTATTCATCAAGGGGGAGATTGTTAGACCATGTGGCCAGGTCTAGTTATTTTAGATGATGAATAATTGACAACGCTGGTTATGATATTACTTATGGTGTGTTGCGTGTGTGGATTGACGTTGGTCAAGTTCTGACGAGCTTGTGCCGAAAAATGTTGGTCCGTTTTTTCATGCGCAGTGTTGCTTGAGGCGAACGTCGTCGATGACGGATCGAAACTAGGTTCGTGGAATCGAGGTTTCGGACTAAGTTCGTGGAGGAACCGAGGTCCTATCGGTCAAGAATATCATGCGAGATGTTCAAAGCAAAGAACAATGTGCATGAAGATGACGTGGCGTTGGAGGCGCGGAGATGCGTCATGGCGGAGTGTTGTGCGGATGGCACGACGAGACTTGACGTGAAATATGTGTCGTATACGAGTTGTATATGGAGTGGTTGCCGTGGTGTGCGTGTCCATGTTGGAGTCGGATCGAGTGCGGCGCGAGTGCATAGGAAACGGAAACGGAGTGTTTCCGAGAATAAAAAGCGCCTGTGTGCCGTGGTTTGAAAAAGACGATCAGAATAAAGTGTGCACGGCTTTCTGGTTGTGGCCGAGCTTTTTGAAAGAAAATAAATTGCGGTTGCGTGTGTGCTTCTCTCTGCAAGAAACGAAAGGAGGCGGCGCGTTTTTTTTTTCGAGCAGAGCGCGCAGCACCATCGACCTCATCTTCGATTCACGTGCAGCACCGAGCGAAGAACCGAAACAAAAGAATCGTGTGGGGCGCACATCAACTTCTGAAGAAAAAGGTGCGCGGCGAGCAGTGATCAAGAAGAAAAAAAGGGGCACGTCTCCGGTTGAGCGACATCAGGCGAATCAGCAACAAGTGCACATCCGAACAGCACAAAAAATCTGCAACAGCAAAAAGTAAAGAGAGAGGTAATAATATTTTTACTTCTTTTCTATTGGACTATTGATTGGATGGTCTGTTGACTCACATCTGACAAAGGCCAGCTCTACACGTTATTGGTAAGTGCTCTCCTGTTGTTGCATGTGCCTACACTAGTACTTGTTATGCAGGTGATGACCAATAGCCATGAGTAGCACTTTGAAAGATCTGAACTTAAGCTATTAATTAGTTATTGCTACTGGATATATATACACACAATTTGATTATGATTATTGCAGTTGCATAAAACTAGATTGTTTCCTACTGCATTTTCACTCTCATATATTACATATAGTGTTTCTTTTATTTTTTCTGTTTTAAAGTATTTACAATTTAAAAATAGATTTTACAAAAAAAAAAGGCTTCTGTTGCGCATCACAATCATTCACCCCCTCTGATTGTCATTAACGATCCTACACTTTTCATCAAGGTCGAAGAGATCAGCTAGGCATTCACTAGCGACTAGTTTATGATCTTTTGATAAACAAGAGTGCCCTAGGAAGAATGGCACGTAATCGTGGCCAACGTTGTTCCTTCGAGTGTTTTTGAAGGGAAAAAAAAAGTCTCCTCAAGGGCACAGCAGCATCTCCAGCGTTGAATGGTAAGCGAATGGATGAGATCATCCAGAATCCACCCGGTGTTGTTGGGGGGCTAAAATACGTTTTTTTTGGGTACTCGCTCAAGTGCAGTAATTTTATAGGAAACAGTCCAATTCCTACAGGATTCGAGAAAAAGTTTTATGTTCCAGATGGTACCTTGGATTGGAGGATTTCCGATGGAATTCTGTATGTATGATTTGTAGATTGGTATGGGGAAAAACAATTTCTGGATCTTGCGTACCTCATCAGGCGAAAAACGCTTTCTGGATCTTGCGTGCCTCATCGTTGAATCATCCAAGTTCTTCCAAGCTTGATCAAATTTGCTCCTCTGATTTTGTAGACAACTTTCTGAAAGAATGTCTACTGGTCGCCGTAGATGAACTGGATCCGGAAGTTAGCTGCAAACGTGCAACATGTATCATGCAAGCTTACCATTACACATTCCAAAAAACAAAGGTCCAAATGATTGTAGCATTTCGGTTATGTTAATGCATTTTCGTGTTTCAGAGTAGTCCTAAATCAGTCACAGGCTCGCAGCTCACAACAAAATATTTCTCTCCTCAATATGATTAACGTGGATACTAACTGACCAAATGTTACAAACTTATAATACATCCTACAAATTTATTTATTAGATAGACTAGGAAGGATGCCCTAGGATCCTGGGATCAGACTATGCTGATGCAGGTATCCTTATTGCCATCATCTGGAGGAGCCACGGTCTATCAAGGTCTGGATCAATGAAAGTGTGTGCAAGGAACTGCTCCGCTTCAACATCAAGCAATTGTCTACACCAAGCCACTCGTTTTGATGGGTGGAAGCCTGGCCCTGAGCACCTGCAGAAAAATTACGATAGAAGTGTTAAAACTGTAGCACACTGAATATGGTAGATTCATAACAACATATGCCATGTATAATAATATAGTGGATAGCGAGTCCCGAAGAACATTAAAATCAGAACTACTCCAGAAGCATAAGTCTATTTACTCATGAGGGATCAATCTATGAGAGTGGCAAGCCAGTATTAAACTTCCTTTTTAATGTAACATCATGTGAGGTTGACATTAATAAGTCTAATGAGAGAAGCCACTGAATTCTAATGATTCCAGTACCTGAACTCATAGAAGCAAGCAGTTCGTTCGTTCTCAGATTTGTCCCAATTATGCCAGCCAGCAGGCTTAATACAGCGATCCATAAATGTGTGTGCAAAGACAACCCTCCCAAAAGGCCCCCATGGTCGACCCAGGAACATATATCCAGCTTCTCCATTTCCAGTAATAATACACCTGAGAGGGTTCATTCGCCGAACAGTCACAGCAAGCAGGGATAAAAAAAGGGCACATTGGAATGCTCGAACTACGTATCGAGCCTATTATACAAGCAATGAAGCAACACAAGTTTCAGGAGTTATGATAACATGGTCTAAGTGACCTATTAAACAAACTACATAGCATGGATTAACAGTGAGTAAGAACGACCACGAGACAACTCACCTAAAGAATACATAACCAGTAGATTCTGAAGAGGATTTCCGGCTATGAGCAGTAATAAATCCCGCCGATTTGCAATGGATATGGCAATGTTCCAAAAGGGCAACAGAGTTACCGAAGATGAAGTCACAATTACCTTCGATGTAACAGTCTCTTAAGTATTGTTTTCCATAATGTAAATACAATGTGTCCTGAATGATTTTTGGTAGTAAGTTAGAATCTCACAAATTAACAAAAGTAATGCTGATTATCGATTTGATTAATGAAGTGATTTAACCACGACGTGAAGACATAGACGCACTTGCCAACCAAGGAATCGGCAATTGTAGAAGGCGCACCTATCTGCTGTTACCCGGACTGCCACTGCCTGCCCAGATCCCTGCATCACAACCGGTACACATCAACTTCCCACACCCATCACATGTGTTGCACTCCTGAGGGCAATTGGATAATTTCCCAATATGAAAAAGGAAAGAGAAAAGAAAAGAAGAGAGAGAGAGAGAGAGAGATGGTCGCCGATGGCCGTATCTCTCGCGTGCGTTGGTGGGGAGGCTCTTGACTTGACCACTTCGTCCGGCCGGCCGGGTCTCACAGAGATGGTGGCGGCGCCGAAGGTACCACCTGCCCGAGTGCCTCGGCGCTGGCTGTTGGCAACAGCCCGCTGGCCGCCTCTTCACGTCCCTATATAAGACGATCTCCCCTCTCCTCCTTTCTGCACCGAAGGCAATGAGTCCTCTTCTTGTCGATCTCCTATTCCTCTCGGCCGGGTCTCGATTTGAGCTTTGAGGGCAGCAGCTCCGCCGTGCTCTTCATTGGCGCCGACGGCTGTGCAGTCCGAATTGCCTCCTCTCGGTTCTTCTCATGCGGTACCCTTGTGCCATTTCTTTTGAGATCTGACACGGAGGAACTTTGGGGATTTTCCATTGAGGGCTGGATTCGGTTTGTGCCAAGTTGAAAAGGAGAAACTGAGGCTTGATCTTTGTGTTTCTGGTGCTCTTGGCTGGAATGCTCGTCGGTCTTGTGCGGCATCTTCCCCGACCCTCGACTTCAAGCTTCGGTGATATGAAGTTTGGAGACCGGCATTGTATCTCTGTCTACCTTGTCTCCTTGCGCGGCATAGCAAGGCGTTTGATTTTCTAGGACAGCGCCAAGCGCGTGCCTTGCCCTGTCTGATTTCTTCTTGGTGATTTCAAGTATCACCGGTGTTGTAAGTATTTCAGCTGTTTACTCTTTGCAGTTTGCGTGATCTATTTAAGATGTGTGTGAGTTATCACTGATTGGAAATTGCAAAGTAATGTTGGTGGGTTAATTGCTCAACGATGAAATGACTTTAAAACTGATATTATATATGATCCTGAGTATAGATTAGTCTTGAGCTTTTAGCTGGCTTGCTATTTGATATGCTTTGATCATTGAAAGTTGCTATATTCATTGCATGCTGCTCACTGTGTAATCTTAGTTCTATGCTCTGAGATCTGTTTCGGTCACTTAAGTTGGTATCCGAACACTGTTATCCTGTTATGATCAATATTGTTCATGTTAATTGAATGTTAGATTGATTATTACTGTCCAGTAAGCTATATTTCATGATCTGTTGGTTTCTTTTAATAGCAAAGTTTGATTTAAACTCAAGATCTAATATATAGCTGTCATATATAATCAAGATTGCATTTTATCATGGCTGTGAGGGCTAAGATTAAATCTTGTGTAACTAGCCTTCTAAGAGTAATAAATAGCATTCAAAGTCTTAGTATTATGCTAATTTTAGACATTCATATAATATATATGTTGGGCATAAGTTTCTACTTGAATGACTGAAAAGGTTTATATGTGTATGTGTTGATTAAGTCAATTTTATGCCTTTGGTATCATGCTTTTGTCTTTATTAAATATGCTAGAATTAATTCTGAATTTATGCTAAAACCGCATTACTTACAACAACATGATCATTTCTTTCTGCAAGGAGAACAAATGAACAACCAGTACCTGGGGAGCTGAGTTCTCAAACGTGATATTCTCTGCAATGAAATCCTCCCCCTCCACAATAACTGTCCCACAGCCAAATGTTCCCGTCCCAATAACCCTGGATGACTTTATAAGTGAAAACGGCACAGTTACTCAACTCGAGAAATATTATATTTATTCAAAATAAGAAAAAAACACCTTAAACATTTAGAGAACTCTTGAGTCAAACTTAGGGGGTGGCTAAACTTCTCTGCACCTACCTCTTCCTTCTCCCAAGCATAAACAAATCTATATGTATAAAAATATGATTGTTTTAGCTTACATCACCCATTTTTCTTTCATCTTTAACACATTACAAGATCATAGATGAAACAACATGGTATGCATCATCTCAAAACAACATGAAAGTAATCGTGAAAAGAGTGTGACGCACGGGATATACCTAAGACTTCCATCGAACATATATGTAGACTCATAACCACTATCCTATTCAATGCCTCGCCGGCCTACTCCTCGTGTCAATGGGGAAGGAATGAAAGCAACTGTCCTTGATCCCTCCAAGTGCTGTATGCAACTCTTCTGCAACTAGACTATGTGTTATTAAACCCAGCACTACCAGCCCAATCATGGCCCAAATTGGGCCAGGTGTTACAGCACGCGAGTATGAAAGTGGATCTGACAGTGTAAACAAGCTCAGCGCAGTGCAGACCCACGTGCTTAGCAAAACATTTGATATTAGCAGCATGCGACAACATGGAAGCTGTTGTTCAAAGTAGTGACAGGAACCCTGAGAGCACGGGAAGGACGCGCCACCACGGATCGATCAACCGTTTCGGGTTTCCGATCGGGTCCGCATTTCGTCGAGCAGGGGGTGAGCGTACCGTACGGGGCCGGGAGATGATGACGATGGATACGTGATCCGTACCTGGGAGTGCTTGACGCGGGTGGCGGTGTTGTCCCAGGAGATGACGGTGGCCTCGGGGGAGGCGCCGGAGAGGGTGATGAAGTTCCTCGTCTTGGCGACGTAGACGGGCTCCCGGTACACCCCCGGCGCGAGGCGGATGACGGTGCGCACCCGGTTGCCCAGCGGCACAGCGTCCACCGCGGCCTGCACCGTCGGGAACGCCTCCCCGTCCCCTCCTCCTCCAGGCGGCGCCACGCGGAGCACGCGCCTCTGCTGCTGCGGCTGCGGCTGCGCCATGGACGGCCGTACGGTCGCGCGGTTTCTTGGACTGGTTCCTTGGTCGTGCGTGTGGTGGGTGTAAGTG
This sequence comes from Melocanna baccifera, assembly GCA_036346265.1. Taxonomy (NCBI): domain Eukaryota; kingdom Viridiplantae; phylum Streptophyta; class Magnoliopsida; order Poales; family Poaceae; genus Melocanna; species Melocanna baccifera. The sequence continues at coordinate 5,786,360 of CM070703.1, read as the reverse complement.
TGTAACAGTGTGGTGTTGCCGTGTGGACTTGTGCGCGTGAGGGGGAGAAAGAAGACGGGGCGGTTTTTATAGTGGCGAAGCGAATGCAAATCGGACGGAGCGGTTTGATTGATGAACGACCAGACGAACGGTTTGGATGCGGCAGCCAGAGTGCCGGGTGGGTAGGCATGAATGATTTGAATTTTTTTAAATAATTCATTTTTAAATCCAAGTTACAGTATTATACATGCTTTTATTTTTTACAGTTTTAACCATATGTTATCTAACAGTTGAGTTACTTGGCTAGTCGTCTAACTATTGGACGATTAGGGGGTATAACCCCTCGGCCACGCCTGAGCGCTGCTCATTTGCTCCATTCAGCCGAGAGAAAAGAGAAGAAGGGGAGAAGAGAAAGAGAGGAGAAGAGGAAAAGAAAGAAGAAGAGAGGAGAGGAGGAAGAGAGAGGAAGAGGAGAAATATGTGCATCAATGACTTTGAGTTTTCTATATTCTTTTGTATATTTATTTTTCAAACATGGTAGGATAGTAACTGAAATCATTAAATTTGTAGTTTATTAAGTAACATTTATTTAGTTGTTAATAATTGTATTGTCGTTTAGATCACTCTAAAGAGGAGGAAGCCTAAGTGGAGCCGTATGGGCGGGCACTGATCGGGAGCAGGACGTGGCGACAACGAAGGAGGTGCTGAGGGTAGTGTAGCTGGTTGTACGTAGTGGGTCTTTCTCCTGCTTTATGTATTTTTTCATTGTGTACGTATTTTGCTTTGTTTTCCTCTGTGTACGAATTCTCTATTGCATCCCAATATTATTTACCTTTTTACTTACTAATCGTTGCTACCTCAATCGTTCTCAGAAAATTATAAATGGATGAACCAACTTTGTTTGCCCTTTTATTTCATAAAAGATAAAACTTACAAATAAGATTTTTTTAAAAATGTATTACAAACAACAATTGTCATTTACCCTCACCCCATAATTATTTTTATCGGATTAATAAAATATTTATATTTTTTAAAAATTGCCCAACGGTTGGGCAACTAGGGGCTAGTCTAAAAGGACCTACTATGTCTAAGTGAAACAAATGTGTAGGTCTATCAGTCATTACTAGAGTAAGAGGTAGTTGAGAAGCATATATCATCTTACCATGTCTGCAAGGTATGCACACTAGGTCTCTAACACTTTTAAGCCTAGCCAGTCCTCTGATTAGATTCTTGCTACTAACTCTAGCCAAGTGGTCGAATCCTATGTGCTCAAGCCTTTGATACCACAACACTAAGTCGTGAAAGTCAGAAACCACAAGACACCTAAGGTTAGAGATAGAAGAGATAATAAAATCGGTACTAAAAATCCTTTCAAATCTAGAAATCCCAAAGACATGCTTACTAGAGGAGTTTAGAACTCTACACTTACCACTCTTGAATCTCACTTCTAGACACTCATGACTTGATTTGAGATAATCTAGATCATCTAGAGCATTCTTGAGTAGTTCATAACAAAGGAATGAGCAGATTTAAATGTAAATAATTCATCATACAATCTCAAGCAAGATTTATAATCATTAGGATTAATTAATTTAAGCCTAACAATCTCAAGGTTCAAATTATTAATCATGATATCCTAATTGTTAATCATTTTAGTTTGTTTTTAGTTGTTGTTCAGTTGTGATAAAAGCATATTTCATTGCATTGGAGGGGGCGAATGATGTGAAAAATAATTTTGCAATACCTACGCCTTTCGGTCGATACTATATTCATCGGTTTGTGCAAAATAATGAGAATACCACAACAATTGACTCTTACATATATCATGCATATGTGTTGTTCTTTCCGTTTACTACACCTTTAGAAGTTAATGTTGAGATAAGCCAAAGAAGTATTCTTGACAAATATATATACCATGCATACACGTTGTATTCTTTGTTTAGTATAATTTCAGGCTATCAAAAGCCGAGGACGGCCTTTTTTGAAGAAGGGGAGGATGATGCAGATACGCACGTGTCTTGTACTTTTTAATTAAATATATTATTCAACTGGAAAGAATTATTGAGCCGCATGAAACATTGCCAGGTGAACTCATTCCAAATTAAATATAATGTTATTCATAAGAATGGAATACTACCTCATGTTATCAAATGGTGCATTCTTAGGTTTGTCAATGGCAAAGCAATGAAGAGGTAAAAGGAAGAGGATAACCACATTAGGTGCCAAAATACATGAAGGAAGAAAGCTCATGCAGCGGGAGAGCAAAAGGGAGAAGCCCAAGGACTTAAACTACAAGTTTTGGATAAGATTTTCAAGCCCAATTCGTACCTCCCACAAGGCCAATTGGATTCAAACTCGGATTCAACTCAGAATTCAATTCGGATTCGGTTCGGGATAGCCTGACAGGCACTTACTAAAAAAGTCATAACTTTCACAAACGGAGTCCGATTTGGATCCATTAAAAGAGTCATCGACTCTGTCTTGGGAAGACGTGAGATGAAGTCAATCTCATGCATCTTCAACCTCGAGTAGAGCTTATCTATGGTAAGATCACTCTGACAGTGTTGTCATTGATGGATATGATTTTTATCTCCTAGACCTTCACAGTAGGAGCACCCAATATTTGGCGTACATTCCTAGACTTTGAGAAGGTCAAGCCAACAACACGGAGGTCATGGAGAATTTTGTTGAACCTCCCCTACAACTCATCTAAAGACTCACTGGGCTTTTACTCGATTTTGGAGTATTCTTTCTTGAGTTGGTTTTTGTATCACTACCTTGATCGTAGAAGAGCTCTCATAGTAGTTAGAGAGGGTATTCTAGATCTCAAGTGTTAAAACTTCGATCGACTGAGCCCTGAATTAGGAAGTTACGTGCCTTATTGTTTACCTCTACATCGGGAGAAGTTTTTGACCTTAAGCCCAATTACAAACCCTTGGGTCTCAATGTAAGCACGCATGCGAGACTTCCAATACGAAAAATTCACTCCATCGAACATAGGTGGCTTGGTTAAATGCTTGTATGCTTCGGTAACTCTTAAGACCAGTTAAGATCTATCTATGAGAAGAGCTAATCAGGATCTAATACCATTTGTAAGACCGAAAGATAACAGAGGGGGGTGAATGGTGCCAACTCAAAATTTTCTTTAAGTATTCAAAATTCTATCTTCAAACACCTATAGAGGTGTAGGATACAGAATCCTAAGCTGAAAACTCAAAACAGCTAGCTCAAGTTAACAAAACGTGAAAGCCAACACTTCCCGGCGGTCTAACCGGCCTACAAACAGTAGTCTGACCGCTCCTCCAATGGTAGTTTGACCGGATGACCAGTAAAATTAGGCAAATGAACATTGATTTAAGCACTATTTCAAATCCAAAAATCGATGAAACTTTTGATTTATGATCCAAATGACATGAAATTTTACATGGATCTTCTCTAAGTTATCAAAAATCTATTCCAGTAAACGATCATGAAAATTGTGACCAAAATTAAGACCTTTTTTAGTTTGAAGGAAATATGCATCGAAACTAAGCCAAAACCAAAATCGGTGAATACAACTTACTCGTGGGTGGACGATGGATAAGATGGTTTTAGATATGTTCCCACAAGTCCCAACAAAACGAATACGATTGAAATCACATGAAAATGCTTAGTTCAAAAAATCATACTTTGAGGGCAAATAAAAGAAAATTGGGTTTTCTTGATAATTTTACTATCAAAGTGCTTAGATGGGTGGAGGTAGATTCCTAGAAGTTGTCTCCATCTCTTACGCTTCTTAGCACAACACGATCAAGAAAAGAGAAAAAGAAAGATCAAAACCAACCAAATCTAGAGAAAATCAATCAAAATATGAGGAATCCATAGAGATAATTAAATATTGATATATTGCTTATTTCAGCAGATAAGTTTTACTACTTCTCTATGTAGGATTGATTTACAGTAAGATAGATAATCAGGGGGGGTGAATTATTACGGAAGCTAAAAATAAATTTTAAGACTTCCCCCTAAATACAAAATCTATTTAAGCCTCATTTAAAGTTCTAGACAGAACACTGTATCCTGAGTAAAACTGATCTTAATAAAAAACCGCAACTCCGATTTACCTCAAACTTTATCAGAATAAACTAGACAAAATTATTGAACTAACCCAACTGGAATTACATCAAACGGAGGTATAGAACTTGAGATATAAAATAAACAAGATCGCTGATCCAGATAGTGACGTGAATTGATTAAGCCCTAATTATGCGATTAAGTAAAATCCGTAAGGAATTAATGAACCAAACTTTCCAGATCACAAACTTGATGCCCTAGCTCTATTATATGGATTAAATCAAACCTAAATTCACAAACAAGAATTTAATCCAAAATCAAAAGCTGCGCATGCAAGTAATGAGCAAAGGAAGATGAACGGAATTAGCACGCACTAATCTTGCGAAAACATAACCATCCGCTCTCAAAAATCGCCATGCACACAAGAGGAACGAAAAGAACAGACGATTTCTCAAGAGCTAATTCGCACTACACGTAATCACCATATAAACCATGGCCTAATTACCTTTCCTCTAATTAGAATTGACGTCTAGCTCCAAACCTTCAAACACTTGGCCAGCAATGCACCACCATCAATGCATGCAACCAACTACTCTTTGTATCTAAAAGATCACATCACTTCTTTTCGTTTGGCGAACAGCACACATGCATGCAATTACTTGACGTGAAAGGAGATGTCAAAAAGCAAGAATTGTTGACTAGAGTGTCAGTCAAGCAACCAACCTTTTCTAATCATCAATACACACACACACACACCTCTTTTATTTGTTTTTACGCAAACAGCACAGCCTGCGGCCTTTTTATTTCTTGAACAGCACAGCGCCCTTATTTTCTCTCAGATCAAAACAACGACTCTGCCTTTTCAATCTTCCGAGACGAACAACGCAGCAGCTGCCTAACAATGTCACGATGAGATTTTTCAACTCGATTGTTGCGCCAAGATGTGGCAGTGCAAGGAGCCGCGGTACACCCAGCGACAAAGATGGTAGAATAAAAAGAAACGGCGGGCGGAGAACGAACAAAAAAACAATGGTGGCGAACTCTTTTTCTCTCCAAAGTTACGGCACCACCAAACCAGCCGCAACACACATCATATAATCTAGTTCCCTCACGTTCGCTTCTTCGTACACAAACATGACCTTTTTTTACACTCTTACGTCCTCCGTTAGCCCTTCTAAAACTCCACAACCTACTCCAATACGTCATTAACCCTAATACAACTCATCCTGGGCCTTTTCGCGTTAACCAGGCTTTTGACCCACTACTTTTCAAGGGACCCAAAACCCTTCGTAACATGAGTTTTTTTAATTCTTTTTACGCTTCTGATTTTTTCAGCCTTATACGTGTCGAAGCCTCTAGGACCGCACCTCCTGTATCAGTTCTACGCATCATCCACCTTTGATCTTCACGTGCCCAAGCATGAGCTCGACTATCCGTGACTCTCTCGACCGCCAGACCTTGGATCTCTCCATCCTAGTCCCGTTCCTCCTCATCGTCGACCACGATCGTCTCTATGCTTCAACCTGCACATGCAAAGACCAAAGAATATTTTTTCGGCACAAGTTCACCCAAACTTGACCAACGTCAATCCGCACACATGCAACACACCATAAGTAATATTGTAACCAACGTTGTCAATTATTCATCTTCCAAAATAGCCTAGACCTGACCATATGGTCTAACAACCTCCCCCTTGATAAATACATTGACAACATGTTAAATTAACATGACTTCCAACAAATCGAAGTGAAGAACTGAAACCAAACTCTCAAATTTTCCCTCTCAGCACAAGAGAAGCAATTTTAATTTCTCCAATCTCTCAAATTTCTCTCCCCCTTTGGCAATGTAATCATCATAAAATTTCAATGAATAAGAATGCTTCTAAGAAGAAGCAATGAGAATAAAAATCTAGAAACATTGTAGATTATCCAAGTCACGTTGCAATGGTTTAATAAAGCACCCAAGTCATATTTTTTTAGTAGAGCTATCTAGATCATATAAAACCATATATCATATAGCAATGTCAAAACAAGTCCGTCAACATAATTAAGCGATTTATATCAATGACAAACATCGCAACAATGACCATACTAATTATAAAGAGCACAATGAGATATCACAATAAAAGTCAAAGCCTAAAAGTGAAGCAAATCTTAACTCTAAACGGACTAGCAGTCTCATGCAACAATTTATTACTCCACACTCAATTCTTAGGCATGTGGCATGCTTGTAGTATACCTCTTTTTATAATGACATACTTATTTTTTTTATGGTGGCATGCTTGAAACATACTTTTTTCATTTTGCGCACTTTTGTGCTTTTTCTTTTTGTTTACCATGGTATGCTTGATGCATATATCTTTTCAATTCTCTCTTTGTTATATACCTTTTTTAATAACATGACAAATTAAGTGATCATAAAAATTGTAACATGAAATATACGAGCCTCATAGCCAAGAGTTAAAATAAGACTCACAATCAAGATAATCTTTTTTGATGGACACCGCAAAGTAATAATATAATCAATCTAGTCAAAATATTCCACCATGTCATACTTTTAATTCAAATGTAGCAATTTAATTATAACTAGTTGTGATCAAAGCTACACTACATATGAATAAATATGATAAAGAGAGCTCTACTATTCAATTAGTTTCAATGACTTGGACTTGACGAGTTATTTGACAAGAATAATAAACAAAGTTTCTAAAATTTTAAATGACACACTCCCCCTAAGAATAATCATATAGGATGCAACACACCTAACTCACTTCGCAAACGAACAAATCGAGAAGTATCAAACAGTTTTATGAGAGTATCAGCAATTTCAGAATCTAACTCCATAAGATATAGGACACATCACCTTTGTCACATGGTCTCTCAAAAAGTAAAATCTCTTGCAAGCCAACAAAAAGAATGAACAACTATCAAGTGTTCCTATCAAGCAATGATATAAAAGACCGAAACCCAATCAAACTCATGTTCTCCATCAAGTATTTCAATTATTTGCAATTATGGTGGTTGTCATCAACTAACAAAAATGGAAGATTTAAAAATTTATACCCACCATTCTGAGTTGATGGTATGTTTTGGTAATTAATGATAATCACATTATAGTACTAATATTTTCTATGAGTTGGCTAAATATGTTATGTTCCATAGTGATGAAGATTTTGGACGGCTTTATGTTTTGTAGATCATCAAATCAATGTTCAGGATGAAAGATGGGTTCAAGTGTTGAAGGCTATAAAGAAGAGGATGTATCATATATTGATGTATGTCAAAGAGAAGATGCATATGTGTTGATGCACATTAAGATCTCGATAAGGAGATGATCATGAGCTGATCATCAAGTCAAAAGAAGACAATGACCCAGACTTAAAGTGAAAATGTGCGTCATCAAGCTTCAAGAGGGTGCTCAAGCCAAAGGTATGATTAGTTAGGGCTATGGATATGTTTCTAGTCTTTTTCCAATTTTGGTGCTTGGTTGGAGGACCGGATTGCTAGTATAGGTTTGCGTATTATTAAGAGGGGTCTTGTCAAGTAGATTGAGTCTCGTCATTTGTTGCTAACTCAATCTCGCTTACTCTCGCTCTCCGTGGCATGATGATATTATTTGTGAATGTGTTTTACAAATAGTTGAGACTCATGCATCTAATTCTTGTAACATGTGACTATACTTTGCAAATATATTTTTTAAATAGTTGAAGTCTATGTACCAACTCCTTGTGACATGATCTAAATTTGTAAATGTGTTTTGCAAAAATTGGAGATCATGCATTATACCTTGGTAAAGTCTAAGATTGTTTATTGTTATTTCCTTAAACTTAGACCGTGTAGTGATTCCTTGTGTCACTTATAATTTATGCATTGATCTAATATATTTGAGATCATGCAAATAAATGTGTTGTGTTGCCTTCTGAATAAGCTTTTCATAGAGTCTAAGATCATTTAATTTCAATATCGGAGTCAAATGTTATGACCCTATTTCCAAGAGTCATCTGTGCTGAAAAATTGAAATCGAAAGTACCACGCTTACAACTGTGGTGATTCCAAAAATAGAAGTACCACTTTTATAACTGTGGTAGTACTGCAAATGCTAATAATTGCTCTTTTTCTAGCTGTTATAATGGAAAATTGTAGTACCACTTCTATAATGGCGGTAGTACCGCAAATATTGATTTTTCAAGGCTTTTGCTTTCAACGACTAGTTTTTTTGGCATGAACTATAAATACTCTCTTGGCCTGTTGGGAGACAATCTTTGGCACACCATTTCATTCTTTTGAACTAGTGTGAATTTCTCCACTCAATTATACATGTGTTGTATCTTGTGAGTAAGGAGAAAGGTCTCAGTTACATGTGTTGCATTTAAAGTAGATTTCATATCTACTTGACTTTGTGCATTCGTTGCGCGAGGTGACAGTCAAGCAAGATGTTTGACTTGTTACTCTTGGAAGTTGCTGACTCTAAGATGGCATTGGAGGCATTGTGCCTAGTGATCTTCTCAAAGAAACTTGTGAGATGATCTGGTGTGTTGTGAAGGTTGGAGCTCACCTATCTGGAGTGGGAAAGAGGTACCATTAGTGGAATTGAGGTGTTTGACTTAATTCGTGGAGCTAGTCTAATTCTTTTGGACTTACCTCAATTTAGACTAGGGAGACTGGTAAGTCTTTGAACACCATGGTAAAAAGAAACCGTGTCATTGTGGTTTGCTTTCTTGTGCTTAATGTATGTACAAGCATTTTACATTACTAGAATTAAATTAAGGAATTAATATATAAAGATCTTTACTTTGAAATATATCTCTTGAGTACATATACAGCTTGTGTAGTTAATATATACTCATAATCGAGTTGTCATCTAGTTGCTCCATTATGTGTTAATAGTTGGATGATTAATAACAACAAGATAAGTAAACTTTCCTAGTAATAAATCTCAAAGATAAATACACATATTTAAATAAGTTAATTACTTAAGAAAGCTTATTCTAGAGTATACAATTATTGTGTACATAATGTATACTCGTAAATTATTTTATAGCTTATTATTTGTTGAAATTGTCATGAATTACCCAAAAACGAAGATTATAAAATCTAGTCCCCATTATGTATTAATGGTGTATTTTTTGTAATTGATGATAATTGATTTATAGATTAACATTTTTCATGAGTTGGATGAATTTGTTATGTTCTAGAAGTGAGGATGACTTGGGCTGATTTCGTGTATTGAAGACCATCAAGTCAAGATGATGAAAAATGACATCATATGTTGAAGGCCATCAAAAAGAGAAGATAATCATAAGTTGATCATCGAGTGAAGACAAGACCTATCATGTGTTGATGGATCTCAAGAAGAAGACTCATCATGTGTTAATGAACGTCAAGTAAAGGATGTATCATGGGTTGATGCACATCAAGACAATGACATAGACTTGAAGTGGTGATATGTGTCATCAAGCTTCAAGAAAACGTTCAAGGCAAAGGTATGACTGGTTAGGGCTAAGAATGTGTTTCTATTCTTCTGTCGGTCTTGGAGTTTGGTTGAAAAACTGGATTGTTAGTATAGGTTGCTGTACTATTAAGAGAGATCATGTCTGGTAACTTGAGTCTCATCATGTGTTGATGGCTTAGCCTCATTAACTCTAGCTTTCTATAGGATGATGCTTATATTTGTGAATGTATTTTGTAAATAGTTGAAACTCATGTGTTAATTCCTTATAACATAGTACTATACATTACAAATGTGTTTTGCAAGTGTTTGAAGTCCATATTTTCTATTCCTTATGGTGTGAGGTTTATAATTGCAAATGTGTTTTGTAAATAGTTGAAACCTATACATAATCCATTTGCATGCGACTTAGATTTGCGAATGTGTTAAGTCCATGTATTAATTCTTTGTGTCATGATTCCAAAGGTGTGCAAGTATGTTTTGCAAATTGTTGGAAATCATTACTGATCCTTAAGTGCATAATACTATAAATTGCAAATATATTTTGCAACATTTGTTGAAATATACGCACTTGTCAGGAAAATTGGAACTACCAGCGTGTATTGCGCGGTACTACTGAAGATCAGAAGTACCAACCTGTGTTGCGTGGTACTACTGGACGTAGTTCAATCGAAGTGGTTCAATCGATTGGTCCGATTGGCTCTCTGTGAGCAGTCTAATCGGCTTGCGGTATTACGACATGTGTTGCGCGGTACTACCAGTCTGTGTGACGTGGTACTACTAGAAGTCAGAAGTATTGGCTCTGTGTGAGCGGTACTACCGAACTTCGAAAGTTTCAAAAATTCTGTAGTACATTTTTTCTAGAGGGACACCTGTGTGATGGTTTTCTTCTTCCAACAAAAGCGGTAGTTCTGCGTGTGTGGCGTGGATCTTTCAATGATTGAAAATGTCAGAAAATAAATGGTGGAACTACTAATTTTGCTGATAATGGCTAGTTTTCTGACCATTGCGACAGGAGAGATTGTTCTAATTTATAATGGCGGAACTATCGAAAATCCTGATTTTTCAGGAATTTTACTTCCAACGACTAGTTTTTGTATGTTAGGTATATATACCCCCTTGTGACCGGTTGGAGTAAAACTTTTGGTATTCTATTTCACTCTCTTGAGTTAGTATAAGGTCCTCCTATCAATTGTGCATGTGTCGCACTTTGTGAGCATGGAGAAGGCTCTAGATTGCATGTGTTGCATCTTGAGGAGGATTGATGATCCACTTGAGCTTGTGCAGTCGTTGTACATTGTGAGAGTCAAGTAAGAGGCTTGACTTATTACTCTTGGAGTTTGCTGACTCCTAGACGGCGTTAGAGGCGTCGTGTATAGTGATCTTCTCAAAGAAGATTGTGAGAAGACCCAACGAAATTATGAAGGTTGAATCTCATCTACTTAGAGCGGGAAAGAGTTACCACTAGTAGATTTGATGTGGATGGCTTAATTCATGGAACCGATCTAAATTGTTTTGGCTTACATCAAAATAGAAAAATCGTAATTAGTGACTAGATTTTAAAAACTACCAATTCACCCTCTCTGGTCAGCCTCCTCGATCCAATAAGTGGTATCAAAACTTGATCTCTCTTTTATTAAGCTTCACCACCTAGAGAGTAAAAGTTAACGATTAGGGATATAGTGCACCTAGATGAACTACCTCTATTTGATAGCACAAATTGTATTGATTGAAAAATTCACATGATATGCTATTTTAAGACCATGAGTCCGAAAAAATGACGAATTGTAGATGTGGGCTTTTCTCCTACATTGGATCATTTTGCTCCAACAATTGAGAAAGAGAAATGCTCACAAATCAATGCTCAAAGAACGAACGCTTTATTTATTGTTTTGAGTGTGGAGGTATTCGACACAATATACAATCTTGAGAGCACTCATGAGATGTGGACTAAAATTCAAGATGATTATAAAATGTCCACCTCAATCAATGAGGATTGCATGCAAGAGTGGATGTCGAGAGAAGAATGCTCAATTTCTAGCTCTAACGATAAAGAATCCACAAGTCCCTCCACACCAACTCAATTCTTTATGGTAAAAGATAACAAGGAGGTAAATAATGATAATAACAATGATGCACTTTCTTATGATGAGTTGATGGACATGTTAGAAGAGCTTAATGAATAGCTTGGGAAGGAGAAGGCTAAGTATAATATTTTGAAGAATGAGCATGTTTATCTTCAAAATGATTATAATAAGCGAAAGTGAGAACATAAAATACTCCTTCTTAAGGAATATTCTAAGCCTAATGTGGATATAGGCATTGCATGCAATTTACTAGATGATATGCCATGTGTAGCTCCTAATCCTTACATTTATCAAAGGTTAGCACATCTATATCTTGTGAGGATTTAATTGATATGACTTGCTGCTCAAGTGAAAATGCTTCTACTTCTTCTATGCATTACAATACTAACATTGTAGAGGAGAATAACGAGCTTGAGGAATTGGAGAAGTGCTATAAAGGAAATGCCTCTCTTGACAAAATATTAGGAAGTAAAAGAAGGTGAAGTGACAAGAGAGGTATTGGTTTCACCTCCAAGAAAAAGGTGAAGAGCATCCCAAAGCAAATTGGAAAACAATTCAATAAAGTCAAATGCTTTGGATGCAACAAAAAGGGCCACTTCGTCTCAGTGTGCCCCAACAAGGTGGTTGACAAGAAGATAAGAAGGGGTAGCAATTACTAAACTTGCTACAATTGCCGAGAGAAGAGACATTTTAGTAAGGATTGTCCCAAAGGTATTATTCTTAAACCATCTCTTGTCAATGAACATTATTTGCTTAGATAGGATAGATATGACAATGTGTTTACTAGAAATATTAGTTCACAAAATTTTAATGTTAGGATCATTTGGATGCTCAAATCTATTGTGACTAACTTTTGTGGACCCAACCAATTTTTAGGTACCAAAATACGCTTAAAAGCTTAATAGGTACTTGGAGAGACATTAGAGGCTTGACTCATTCATGAAGAGGTGAACTGCACTATGTGTGAAACAGAGTCAAGCTTGAAGATGATCATTCCATATCAAGAACCAATGTCATCTCAGTAACAAGTATTTACATTTGATATAGTTAGTCCCTAACCATGTGTAGGTTGCATTACAAGAAAATCATTTAAAAGGGGTGCTTTTGCTCTTGTTCTAAAAGTTCATAATTGAAATTATGAGCAAGATATAATGGCACATTAAGTGGGAGTGCCAAATCATATTCATGTATATCACTGCCCTAAGTGTGTCCAAATTGATTAAGTGCTAATATTGATTTTTAAAATTGTGCCATTTAGCCAAAAATCAAAAATTTAAAATTATTAGTAATATTTGAAAACTAGTTGAAAAATGTATACAAATACATTTCAAAGATTTTACAAAAGGTTTGGCTTTAGAAAAACTTATTTTAAGCAAAATTGAGTTTCTAAACCAAAACCAGCTATTTAGTATCTTGTTTTGACTTTAAACTTAAAAATTGACCAAAATCAATTCTAAAAAGAATTTAAAAAAGTGTTCAATATCAAAAACCTATAGTTGACTATTTCAAACATTATTGGAATTCAAAAGTTTTCCAAAAAGCGAAATAGTCAATAGTTATTTAAATTTAAAATTTATCCAAAATTTTGAGTTGACCTAAGTGACCACAATCTAACACTTAAGTGAGTTTTTCCATTTGAGCTAAAACTATTGATGTATATTGGCTCACAAAGGTATTTAAAACTCATATATAATATTGAATGCCTAAAATGCTCTATAGCGCTTATTTTTGCAATCTTAAAGAGTTTACTGAAAGTGAGCTTATTTTTTAAAAAATAAAAGCTTAATTTGCTAATAGGTATATTCAAAAGAATTTTAATCTTGGTTTATAGTTGGAAATGCTCCAGTACTTTCAGACAATCCTTGGCATTATATCATTATATCATTTCTCTCTTCTAAATTCCAATCCTTGGCATGCTTTCAGACAAAATCCGGTACTACCGCTGAACAATATGACCGTAGTTTAAACACCAGTATTACCGATTATTACAAAAAATGGCTGATTTGATTCAAAATTCATTGATTTCAATTCTCTCTGCCATTATCTTTACTGCTCTAAGTCGAGTTGACCCATGTTATTCTTTTGACTCCATATGTCATTTTGATCATTTTTTGATACTTTTTCATGCAAATGGCATTCTCTCTAAAGTGATTGCCTTCTTGATCATCTTGACCTCGGCAAAAGTTTCACTCTTATCCTTTCAAGTGATAGCATCTTTTTCTTTCAAAGTGGTATATAATTTTTTCTCTTACCAAGCAATATCATTTCTTAACCAAGCTCTTTCATATAATATCTTTCAATTGATATCTTTTTACAAGTTGTATCCCCCACAACAATTTCAAGGATTGAAGATCTCTCAAGATTATTTCAAGTGGGATACAAAGTGATCATACAAATATCATCAAGATTTTATAAATGGAATTAATCACACTTGATGTCATGTATATTCACAAGTGGTGTCAAGTCTTTACAAAAGGATTTAATCATACTTGATATTGTTTAAGCTCATAAGAGGTATCAAGTTTCTACAATGAGAATTAATTATACTTAGTATCATTTATGTTAAAAGTGGTATTTTGTTTTACAATTAGTATCTAATGTTATCATAAGTGGTATAAAAGTCATAGTGGTATAGACCTTTTATGAAAAAGACAAAATAACCACAAAAAGGATAAAAGCACCTATTATGGAAAAATAAATTGGTATCCTTGATTCTTGGTGCTTAATGACTTAAGGAGAGAAAGTTCAAATAAAAACAAAGAGATATGAAAAGAGAAGAAAACAAAGAAAGAAGAGAATCCTTTGTGTGTTAAAAGAGAAGATGAAAGAAATGCCAAGTGAAACCTTTGTGTACGGGGGAGTTTTCTTTGTGAAAAACTTATATAATATTTTGGGCTTACTTCAACAAAAGAGGTAAAATATTATAATTGGGAAAAACTATTTTACCTAATCTATCCAAAATATTTTATAGATCATGAGTGTAAATGTGTTTCATTCTTATTTGCTTTATTTGGTGTTCATGGAGTACAAATCTAATGATATGCAAGATTAGCTTTTCAAACGAAGCATTTTGGTCAAAAATCAAATATCTTGTTCAAAAGGCTAAATTTTGTGAAAAGCTAGATAAAAGTACTCAAATATATGCTTCAAGTGTTTTCAAACCCTTTTCAGGAAAAATTTCTATATTAGAAAATAAAAGGATAATCTGGCCTAAAAATGATGTTATATGATCTTGATTTTGAACTAAATAACTTATTTCTCAAATAAAAATCTATTAAGTATTTGAAAAAGGTGATCAATACAAAACTCAAAGAGTTGGCCATTTTAAACATCTCTAGTTCAAGGTTTTTGCAAAAGACCAACCGTTAAAAAGCTATACTTATTTAAATCTCATCCAAGAACTAGTATTGACCTAAAATGACATATATTTGCATATAATAAGTTTTGCTATTTGAGCAAAAATACTTTATGTATCTTGGCTTGAAATAGTATCAAATTTTAAATTGATTTGCATTTTGAGCTCTTATTGCAAAATAAATCTACCCTCATGTAAACAAAATTCATTGTAGCATATCTTTGAAATGGAGATTTCTTTTCAAAAATTCTTATTGCAAAAGTTTTTAGGATTCCAAAGTTTGTTTTGCAAAATTTGAAAGTATTTTGAACTTCATTTGAGAAAGGTGTGTATTTTTCTCATTATGATAAATGCAGAAATTTCAAAATTGTGTATGATTTCGAGCAGATTTGTGATTTTTGTATCTTTAAGTATGCTCTTAATCTAATAGAGGTATAGTAATGACTTTTAATCCCTTATTGTTGATCAATATTGATAAATTTTATCAGATATATTGGACTTGTGTAATTCATTTTTAGCTAGCTTTTGAAGATCAGTTGGAATGCGAAATTCTGAAAATATGAAGCTTCAAATTGTAGTGTGATTTAAATACTACAATTGGTATCAAATGTCAAAAAGGGGAAGAGCTCCAAACTGAAACTTCAATTGGAATGACAAGACTTAAGGAGTTCTAAAGAGTAAGATTATTTGAACGTGTTTCAAATATGCTTTCATTTCGTTCCCTAAACTTCTCTCTTGGTTATTTGCTTTTAATTTTATACTCTCTGTAATCAAAATTAAGTTAAATCAATTTGTATCAAGCTCCATTGGACAATCTCCATTTTGGCTAAATTTCATTTTTGCTTGCTTTTTGGTAATAGATGCCAAAAGGGGGAGAAATATGCATAATAGTATTGTTGAAATGTATAATGCCAAAACAAGGGAGATAGCATTAATGTCGAAAGGAGGAGAAATGTATAGAATAGCATTGCTAAAAATAGAAATTCTTTGTACTTATGCTTTCACCTTCATTGAATTTCCTATCATATGTTCATTTTCATCCAAATACTATTATCATTAATGAATTTGTCATTCATCACTAAAAAGGTAGAGATTGTAAGTTCAAACTCCATTAAGTTGATTTTGGTGATAATAACAAATACAATTGTGAGACCAACTTGCTTATCAACTATAATATTACCTAGTCTCATTTTGCATGTAATTAATGACAAACTATTTTGGATATAATGATAAATACAGTTGTGAGACTAATATGCTTATTAGTTATGATATTGTCTAGTCTGATTTGGATGTAATTATACGTGTTTGATTGATTATAAGCTCTTAAATCTCACTTGGATGAAAAGATGAAATCACGGAGCTATGTATTCGATATCTCCTTCTTGTAATTTAGTGTATTTCTTGGATCTAAAATATAGATTAAACTCCACCAAAAAGTCTAAGTGTGCATATGTTTTTTGTTATATTCTTGTATATACACATTTAGGGAAAGTTTACTCTATGTTTTATGGTTTCATTAATATTGATCCATATTTCTCTTTTCACATATTATGGATCTTTACTTTGAAACATATCCCTTGAGTATATATACAACTTGTGTAGTTAATATATATTTATAATTGGGTTATGGTCTAGTTTCATCATTATGTGTTAATGGTTGGATGATTAATGAGAACTCGATGAGTAAACTTTGCTAGCAAATAATCTCAAGGATAAACACACATATTTAAATGAGTTAATTGTTTAAGAAAACTATTATATTGTATAGAATAGTTATGTACATAGTGTATACTCGCAGATCATTTTATATCTTATTATTTATTTGAGATTATTACGAATTACCAAAAAGGGAAGATCGTGGAATCTAAACCCCCCATTATATGTTAATGGTGAAGTTTTGGTAATTGATGGAAATTGGTTTGTGTACTAACATTTTTCATGAGTTGGATGAATAGATTAGATTTCATAAGTGTGGATGACTTGGGATGACTTCATGTGTTGAAAACCATCAAGTCAAGATGATGGAGGATGATTTCATGTGTTGAAGATCCGCAAGTCAACATGATGGAAGATGGCTTCATGTGTTGAAGACCATTAAGAAGAGGAGGTGATCATGAGTTAATCATCAGTGAAGACAAGACCTATCATGTGTTGATTGAGCTCAAGAAAAAGATGCATTATGAGTTGATGCATATCCAAAAGAAGATAATCATGTGTTGATCATCAAGTCAGGTGAAGACCCATTATGTATTGGTGGAGGTCAAGAGAAGAATTCATCATAGGTTAGTGCACATCAATACGAGGACTTGGACTTGAAGTCGTAATATATGTCATCAAGTTTCAAGAAAATATTCATGATAAAGGTATGACTAGCTAGAGTTAAGGGTGTATTTCTAGTCTTTTATTAGTCTTAGAGTTTGGTTGAAAGACCGGATTGCTAGTATATGTTGCCGTACTATTAAAAGGGATTATGTCTAGTAGTTTGAGTCTCATCATGTGTTGATAACTTAATCTCACTTACTCTAACTATCTATGGTACGATGCTTATATTTGCAAATAGTTTAAGCAAATGTGTTAAATCTCATGTATTGAATCCTTGTAACATTGGGCTATACATTGCAAATATGTTTTACAAGTGTTTGAAGTCCATATTTCCTATTCCTTGTGGTATGAGGCTTATATTTGCAAATGTGTTTTGCAAATGGTTGAAACCCGTACATAATTGTTGTAGCATGCGACTTAGATTTGCGAATGTGTTTTACAAATGTGTTAAGCTCACATATCAATTTATTGTGTCATGTTTTCAAAGGTGTGCAAGTGTATTTTGTAACTTGTTGATAATCATTATTGATTCTTGTGTGTATAATACTATAACTTGCAAATATGTTTTGCATAATTTGTTGAAATATATGCACTTATTAGAAAAATTGAAACTACCGGCATATATTGCGCGGTATTGTTAAAGATCGAAAGTACCAGCATGTGTTACGCAATACTACCGGACGTAATTCAATCAGAGTGGTCTGATCAGACTGGTCCGATCGTCTCTGTGTGAGCAGTCCGATCAGCTCTATGTAAGCACTATTGGCATGTGTTGCATGGCACTACCAGAAGTCGGTACTATTGGCCTGTATGGCGTGGTACTACTAGAAGTCAGAAGTACCAACTCTGTGTGAGCGGTACTACCAGACTTTGGAAGTTTCAAAAATTCTGTAGCACATTTTTTTCCATAGGGACACCTGTGTGGTGGTCTTTTCCTCCCAGCGAGAGTGGTTGTTCCGCATATATGGCGCGGTACTTCCAATGATCGGAAGTTCCGAAAAATGAACGACGAAACTATAGATCTCGCTGATCACGACTAATTTTCTGACCATTGCGAGGAGAGTGGTATTTCCAGTTTTATAATGGTGGAACTACCGAAAAACCTGATTTTTCATGGGTTTTGCTTCCAACGACTTGTTTTTGTGGTGTGGGTATATATACCCTATTGTGGCCAGTTGAGGTAAGACTTTTGGCACTACATTTCACTCTTTTAAGTTCGTGTGAGGTCCTTCTCTCAATTATACATGTGTTACACTTTGTGAGTAAGGAGAAGATTCTAGATTATATGTGTTGCATGTAGAAGTGGATTGAATATCCACTTGAGCTTGTGTATTCGTTGACGTGGTAAGAGTCAAGCGAGGGGCTTGACTCATTACTCTTGGAGTTTGCTGACTCCTAGACGACGTTGGAGACATCGTGCGCGGTGATTTTCTCAAAGAAGATTGTAAGAAGACTCGGCGAAATTATGAAGGTTAGAGCTCACCTATCCGGAGCAGCAAAGAGCTACCACTCGTGGATTTGAAGTGGATGGCTTAATTCGTGGAGTTGGTCTAATTCATTTGGGCTTACCTCAACGTGGACTAGGGGAGACCAACAAGTTTTCGAACACCACGGAAAAAAGAAATCGTGTCTTTCTAGTTTGTTTTCTTGTGTTTAATTTACATTCAAGCAATTTACATTTATTGAATTAAATTGATTGCTTGTCATCTTAGAATTGCAAATCTGGACTTAAGTTGTTGGTGCACCTAGATGAATATTATTGATTTAGACGTTATTTATACTAAACTAATTTGAGTTAAGATTCCGTATTATATTCTTGATTTGAGCAAAATAGAGAAATCGTAATTAGTGAAGAGATTTTTAAAAACCGCCTATGTACCCCTCTCTAGTTGGCCTCCTCGATCTAACACCCGATCCTCGCCGTCGACAATGGTAACTCCAAGCGTCCCTGCACATTCAAATATAAAGAAATCATTTTCGGGCATAAGTTTTTCACAACTTAATCCACAATAGTTAAAATATGCGTTATGCAATCTTAATGCAATGACCCAGACCACCTAAACTCAATGCATGATTTAAATCTCAAAAACCTCAATTTTTGCTAAAATCAGTACTACCGCTCCTCTCAAACCGGTACTACCGCTTCTCCTGAAAATTCCAAATAAATAGCCTAAACAAAATGTAATCTTTTGTAAAATTGGATAACCACTCTAAAAATATTACAATAATTTATCATAATATTATTTTGAATTTTCTCATATGATCCTTCATTATATCTGTCACTTATTATACATTTAGCCTCAGCGCTCAGATGCCCTGTCGTTTGTATGGTTCGTGCATCGGCATTACAACGGATCGAAGGTGCCGTGTTTGAACCACAAGTGATGGGCATAGAAGAAACAAAACATGTGGAAGACCGGAATACAAGCACAGCATGCTGACCGTGCGGCTTACCCGAACGCCGCCGGGTCCCCAAGAGGCTGGACTGTTGGTTCCGTCCGTGCTCCTACTCGGGTGGAAGGAACTGAACTGTTGAAACATTTGGTATTACAGCTATTTTTTTTTATAAAAATAGATTTTTGTATATCTATTTTTATAAATTTAGTTTTCCTTTTAAGCTCGATAAATATGACAGACAACATATATTATCTACCACAATACAACAGCTCAGTAGGTCCTGTTGAACCATCAGTGCTCGGCTGCACTTGTCAAGCAACCACTAAATCGGTAGGTGATTAGACAGGCAAGTAATTAGTGTTAATTAATCATAATTAACACTAATTTAGTTCTACAGCGCCAGTTCACCTTCTACCAAGTCTAGATTTACAAAAATAGATATTCAAAAGCTATTTTTCTTTTTAAAAAAATGGCACCAGTACAGATATGTTAACAGTTCGAAGGACCTTTTGCATGTAACTGCGCATTGGTTTAGTTATAAACCTGGCACGCTACGGAGTTCACATCAATAAAACAAACTACCATACATCTTACAAGGGGTATGTGTTATAGAAGTACGGGTGTCATGGTAAGGTACACTCGGGGGGTGAAGAAGGGTATTAGCAAATATTCCAAGCGTATTTTGTTTGCAAAATAGGAATTTCATGTTATATCTCGAGTTTACGAAGAACATCATTATATATATATATATATATATATATATATATATATATATATATATATATATATATATTTTTCTATATATATACACACTTTCAGAGTTTCCAAGGTTGGCCGCAAGTAGGCAAGTCTTGGCGCCAATGTCACGGCAACCTCGTTATAGTGGCAGCCCACGGGAGCTGACCGCGCCACCGGCACGTCGTACGCAGCGGTTTC
This sequence comes from Melocanna baccifera, assembly GCA_036346265.1. Taxonomy (NCBI): domain Eukaryota; kingdom Viridiplantae; phylum Streptophyta; class Magnoliopsida; order Poales; family Poaceae; genus Melocanna; species Melocanna baccifera. The sequence goes on along the minus strand of CM070703.1, from coordinate 5,765,783 downwards.
CGTCAGTTCTAGTACTCACGCACGCTGTTTTTGTGTGTGTTCACTTCTACCTTTAACTTTTATTTAGAAAAACTAAAAATTAATATAAATAATTAATTTTTTAAAACGACATCTCTATTCGTCTCGTTATCGTCGTAGCTCTAAAGGTAAGGTAAAGATCACAAGTACATCATATATTCTACTCTTTTTACTTCTGTCGTACGTACATATCTATGTATTACTTTCTCACCGCTCGTGCTCTTTTTTTTAATGTTACTATTATTTATTTTTAATCAAAGCACGTAAACACAGCCAAAAGTCAGTCCGAACGCCAACACAAGAAAAACCATTTGCGTTGCGAGGCGCAGCTGAATAACATGCCACCGCTCGTACGCAGACGCACGCGTCAACATCAATCCCCGCGCGGTCTCGCCTTACAAGAAGGCAGCAGAATCGATCCCTTCGCCTCCAGATTAATGCCCCGCTCATTTCGGCTTTTTTCGATTTCAGCTTCTAGCTTCAGCTTTTTTTTCACTATTCACTACACTATCCACTAACTCAGCTACAGTGTTTTTTCAGCCAGCTACAGTGTTTTTTCAGCCAAAAGCCAAAAGACATCGCTATTCCGATCACCCCCTAAGCAGAGCAGAGCAGGGCAAGGAGAGTTTCGATTGATCCATGGCGGTGTCCGACCTGGAGCGGCACTACGGCTTCTACGCGGCGTACCACGGCCACCCGGCCAACGTGCTCGTGCACACGCTCTGCGTCTGGCCCATCCTCTTCACGGCGCTCCTGCCGCTCCGCTTCGCGCCGCCGCTCTTCCGGTTCCACTGCCCGCTCTGCGGCGAGGACGTGGGGTTCTCCCTCGGCCTCGCCGCCGCGTGCGCCTTCGGCGGCTTCTACGCGCTCATGGACCGGCGCGCCGGGCCCGTGGCAGCCGCGCTCTGCCTCGCCTGCTGGGCCGCCGGCGATCGCCTCGCCGCCCGCCTCGGGTCGCTCGCCGCCGCGTGCTGGGTCGTCCTACCGGCGCAGCTCCTCCTCTGGTCCGCCCAGTTCCTCGGCCACGCTCTCTTCGAGGTAAGACCAACACCATGTCCATGCGTACGTGTTTACACTTGTGTGCGTCGGTCTTGTGATCGATTGATGGAGCTTGATTCGCGCGTGGTGCAGAAGCGGCGGCCGGCGCTGGTCGACAGCCCCGTGCAGGCGCTGATCACGGCGCCCTTCTTCGTCTTCCTCGAGGTAAACGGTAGCTAAGAATTCGATGGCATGACGGAGGGGACGTATCCAGCATGCGTATGTTTATTCACCGTTTTGCTTTTGCAGGTGTTGCACAAGGTCAGCGGGTACGAGCCGACCCCGGGCTTCTACGAGCGCGTCGCGGCGAGGGTCGCGGCGCTCCATTCGGCGCCGGCGCCGGAGGAGAAGGAGCGGGCGAACAAGGCGGCGCAGGAGGAGAGCGCCAAGAAGGATTTGTAGAGCGCGCGCGCGGTCCTTGTTTCATGTTATCTCCGCTCTGCTGCTAGTGGCTAGTGAGTGAGTTGTCCTGCAATAAGAAATAGTGGTAATGCTTCTTAATCATCAGTAGCCCAATGTGTATGCACTGAATTTAATTCAGTGCCATGTTATATGCCTAAGGAGATTATTTTCCCTCAAGTACAATGTAAACACGCACACGTATCACCCTGTACACACACAATTGCATCCCATAGCACATGAGTAGAAAGATAGAGACAGAGGATAAATTTATAAAGTTTCTATTGAGTCGTACTCATATGTGTATTTAAAAATAAACGCTAAGATTTAAATCCTGGTTAGTGGAGTTGGACGTCTTTGTCATCCGACCAAAAAGAGGCGATTCTCGCCCAAGGAGCAGCTAGTATATTTAGCTGGATGGGCCGTTGCTGCCTCATGAATCGTGACCATATTTTTCAATCGAGTGAACAAATGACAACGGCTAGCCCCATGCTGCACCAAAGAGACTGCTTGTTTCTTATTAATTTTGGTTGGTCATTCATGGTGTGATATGAGTAGCATGGTGCAAGTTTTCTCTATGCTGGATCAGCTAGTTGGTACGGTAAACTCAATGAAAATCTTTTTGTCCGTATTATTCACTACAAACAAAAACTTTTGATCGGACCACGTCATCAACAATTTAGGTGTAACCGTCCAACGGTTAGGCGAGAGGTCCTAATCGTCCGATCATTCGGTGACTAGAGTCTGCCACCCAATGGCCCACCTATTGCCTATATGTTGCTCAGCCGTTGGGCGATAGGGTACAGTCATCCAAAAATTTAGGTATATGTATATTTCTTTAATTTTAAATAAAAATAGATTATTAAAAAATGGCAATGTTGTGCTTCTTCTTAGGCCGGCTCGCTATTGCGAATACGCATATTGATTATTTTGGAGTGAAACTGAATCGGGGCAATTGGATTTGAATACCATGCAACGCAGAACATTTGTTGCAAACGATTTTTTGAGGTCCTTCTCATTTAGGTTTTTTTGGTGATTTATAACTTATTTTTCACTGTTTGATACTGTAACTGAGTTATTTTGTACTGTAGTTGCTGGTGGGTTTTTTAGCGTAATTAAATGTAAAAAATAAAAAATAAAAAATAAGTTGGCCTATCACAAACAATACAAAGGCATACGGGAAAAAAAGAAAAGGCAAAAAAGCCAGAAAGCCTTAAAAAAAACTAGAAGGTAAAAGTCAAAAGCCTAATAGAGAAGCCGAAATGATCTGGAAAATATACTAATAAAATTATAGTCTTATGAAAAAAATATTTTTAACGATAAATATCATGATATAATTTTTGTATAGCTAATATAGATAGTTTTAAATTTATTGGCGATGAAATTTTAAAAAGTTTAACAGTATGGATTTTAAAAAGTCAAGTAAAAATGGGCGGAGGAAGTACATCCTAGCCAAAATGCGGACAAATGTATGATTTGCTTCGTTGCTATGCGGCTTATCTTGTTGCTTCCCCACTGACTCTATAGGTGTTTGGCTGTTTGCCGCTAGTATGAGACTACCTTTTAAGCAAGGAAGGAACACAAAACACTGGTAAAGTGGACAATGAGTTCATGCCGAATTCGGTTTGTTCACCCAATTGGGCTGAATTCTTATTATTGCGTAATAGAGGCCCAAAAGCAGTCGATATGGTAAAAATCCCATAAAAAAGGAAATGTTGAACTGAGATGAGATGTGAATATAGGCTGGTTCTTTCTGACTGTGTTTGATGAATTATGGTTTCGACTGATGATTTTTTTGCTATAGTGATTATGTAAACAAATCAAATATTGATAAATTGATAAACTATTTCGATATAGCTGTTCTAATAAGCTGTTTCAAAAAAACATTAAAAAAATCATTATCGTTTGTTTGTTTAGGAAGCACCGTAAGCTATTAGCTAAAAAAACCGGTCTACGTGTACGGCGTGCAGTCATATACAACGATCCCGCTTGCAGCGGTTTCTATCTGGTCCAGTACTCACGCACGCAGCACGTTGTTTTGCTCAAATATTTACATGCCAACACCAACAAAACCACCTGCGGGACGCAGCTGAACCACATCCACATGCCACCGCTCGTACGCAGACGCACTGAGACGTCTGTGTCATTCCCAAGAGATAATCACACATAAATAATCCACATGCCACCGCTGCTGGTGGGCGTTTACGTGGATGATCTCATCATCATCGAAAATAATCCGCAAGAGATAAGTAATTTCAAAGTCGAGATGAAGAAGCTATTCAAGATGAGCGACCTCGGTGTGCTTCACTTTTACTTGGGAATTGAGGTGCAGCAGGGGCCTGAGGGGATCACGCTGAGTCAAGCTGGCTACGCTCGTCAGATACTGAAGAAGGCTGGCATGGTTGATTGCAACCCGTGCCATACACCCATGGAGGAGCGGTGCAAACTGAGCAGGGAGAGCACTGCGCCGACCGTGGACGCGACTGAGTACCGGAGTATCGTCGGGAGTCTCAGGTACTTGGTGAACACCCGCCCAGATCACGCATTTTCAGTGGGGTATGTTAGCAGGTTTATGGAGAAGCCAACGACGGAACATTTGGCAGCAGTGAAGTGAATCCTGCGCTATGTTGCCGGCTCAATCAACGTTGGCTGCTGCTACCCAAGAGGGACTGGAAAATCCCTAGTCGGCTACAGTGACAGTGATCTGGCCGGGATGTTGACACTCGTCGAAGCACCAATGGGGCATTGTTCTTTCTGGGCAAAGCACTGGTGAGCTGGTTTTCACAGAAGCAACGTATCGTTGCACTCTCATCATGTGAGGCAGAATACATGGCGGCGACATCAGCAGCCTGCCAAGGAGTGTGGCTGGCACAACTTCTTGCAGAACTGACAACTGAAGACCGACGAGCTGTCACTCTAAAGATGGACAATAAATCAGCAATTGCTCTCATCAAGAACCCAGTATTCCACGACAGGAGCAAACACATAGACACAAGATTCCATTTCATCAGGGACTACGTGGATCAAGGGAAGATTGAAGTCGATTTCATCGGCACAGAATGGCAACTCACAGACATACTTACCAAGCTATTGGGGTGTCTGAAGTTCACTGAACAACAAGCTCTGATTGGCATAGACGTGCGTAGGGATTAAGGGGTGATTGTTGGTAACCCTGTGCACGTTCCAAACCATTTAGTGTCTAGCCATTTAGTGTCTTGCATGCATCCGTTTTCTGTTATCAATACCTCCCATCCGTTTCATACGTTTCAACAGTTTCAGTAGTCCTAGAGACATCGGTTTCATATGTATGCATGTATAAAAGGAAGAGCAGCACACGCTGCAAAATCAGAGCAGCACAAAACACTTCTCTTCATCAAAAAGGCTTGTTAGCTTGTCCAGTTAGCAATGTATTCACTGTGTGTGTCCGTCTAAGAGAAGCAGCAGTAGTACAGTGTGCTTGTCTTGTGTTGCTGTGACTTTGCCGGTGAATTTTGATATCAAGATTTTAGTTCAATGGTAGGGCTTAACACCACAGAGGCCACTTGGGAGCCGGTGGAATCATTTCAATGGCAGTATCCACAATTTCAGCTCAAGGACGAGCTGCTTCTATAGGAGGGGAGAAATATTATGGACACATATTGGGGGAAAGACATATCAAAGGTGTTCACGGAAACTACTGCAAGCTCAATCGGACTCAGCTACAGTCGGTTCGGGAGAGTTCAAGGAGTCCGGATGGCACACGGTAGCTATACTTCAATAGGAGTCCGAGTTATAGTCTGAGTAGGGATATCTATGTTATACTAAGAAAGAAATACTTCACGTATTCAGAGGACAAGAAAGAAATAGATCTCCTCTTCCAGATAGTCTGCTTCCGTATCCTCCGTTTGCTCTGTTTCCCGTCTCTTTGCGTTGTCCGGGGATTTCCTCCCGGCATCACGGCGTCTTCCCGCCGTGGGCGTACTCGTCCGCCAGTGTCTCACCCGTATAACCTGCGCAGCAGGTCGGGTGACATCGTGGAGTCATTCTGAGCATTGCATTAATCGACTGAAACAATGTGGCCCATCTGATGTCTGCTGTGGTTGTGCCACTTATTAAAGTAGGTTGGTCTGGAACCAATTATTTCATTTTATTTGGTAAATATTGTTTAGTTCTTGCCATTCTTACAAACTTCTACAAAATAGTCCTTTTTATAGTTCATGTTTGGTCCAGCATGTTGGCCAATGCAATTTTGTTTTAGTCAAGAAACTCGTGTTTGTTCTAGAACATAGATCTGCTTTGACTGATGTTGGAATTGGATAGCTTATATGCTCTGCACGATCAGAATGAAGGAACATGTGGTCTATCTGTTTAATCTGCACATGTTTACTTTGTTTGGTTAATTTTAGATAGTTCTTTTCCATGCCCGAAGGGTAAGGATTTTAAGAACTGACAATAGTTATTCTTATGCCATTTTGTGTTCCAGTGAAAGATAACTGCGGACTCACATTAGGTGCGAATGTCAAAGCTTGTAAAGGCCTTTGTGTCAAGGTGAGCAAAGAATACTGAAATTCACCGTCGTTTGTAGGGCCTGTTTGCTTTTGATTTTTAAAAGTCATTTTTAGCTTCTGCTACAGTACCTGACTTTCAATCGAAGTATTTTTTTAAGACGGGATCTACAAGTTAATTGTAGTACACGTTAAAAGACTAATATCTGTACCATCAAAAATCGTAAGCGATAATTTCTCTTTTCACAATCTTTATCGCAAATAGCCAAAAAGCTATCAGCCGCAGCCAAAAAGAATAGGCCCGTAAACAAGACTACCGCAATCTTATTAGCGACTAGCAGTTAATTGGTGAGTAGAGAACTCACCCATGTGCTTAATGCTCATATGTGTCGGAGACTTGTTTAGTTTCAAGCCTGAGCTTTGTATGATCCTTGTTAGGAAAAATAGTCTTACATGGATTGTAGGAGAGAAAAAAAATACAACTTATAAGTGTGAGGGAGTCTTCACCTATCAGGCTAGTCTTTTTAGAGGAGAAGGTTCAATACCACTTATAAATTTGTTGCTTAGAAGGCTTGTTTGCGAGCAGCCTGTGAGCTTAGTGCGTAGGGAGTGCAGTCCATTTAAGATCTAAGGACCGGGGAGTGAACTCGATGAGACCTAAGGTAGTTTCGGATACATAGAATCTATGATGGGTCCGAATGTAACAATCCTGTTGGTACAGAAACGTACCTGCCATTATGCAACCTTAGATTTGCTGCCAAGGTAAAAAGCATGTGTGGCATGTCGTCAGCTTGAGAGCTTTTGTTGGTCGTCTATATCTAGCACTGGGCAGGATTCCTGTAGTGTACTCCAACTGCAAGGCAAAGTGATTATTCCCTATGCTTTTCTTGGTGTTAGGGCAAGAGAGCTTATAAGTGAAGCTGGGGCCTGCCTGTTTGGTTGAGAGCTTGATGCTGTGTTGGAGTCGGTTTCTTGTTTCAGGAATACGAAGGGCTTGAGTCAGGATGGGAGTTGGAGACGGCTCCGCCTCGTCGAGTCGGAAGACCGGGCACGGGCGTTTGGGCACGGAGGGGTGCATGAGCACGGGGGCGACGATGTCGGCGACGCACCGGGCGGCGGCGGCGGCGGCGAGCAGCTGCTGCTGCATCAACATCTATGTAAACAACAACGTGCAGGGGGTGACCAACTCCGTCCTGGTTGGGAGCAAGGTGGCGATGAGAGACCCTGGAGCTCGCGTTTGGTCCCGCCATCCTCCGTCGCGCCGCGGTGGTTGTCCGGGGACGGAGGAGAAGATGTGGGCTGGTGCTGTTGCTATGGTTTGCCTCGCCCTGATTCTGCTGCCGTATATGTTGAGGCTTATGTAAGTAGAAACAGTAGAATTATTCACCGAGACTGCACTGCAAAATTTGGAAAAGTGGACTGGTGATCATTCAGATACCTGGCCTGGCAGGCATTTGTTTGCTGTAGAATTACTCATTTCTTATTGATTTTGGTTGATCATTCATGGTGTGATAGGACATACAAATTATAGCGTCGTACAATTTTTCTGTATATATAGCTCGAACAGAGTTCTTGGATGGTTGGTGCGTGAAATTCAAAATTGATGTTCATATTCTTTTCTTCTCTGTATTATTGACAACAAACAAATACTTTGCGTTGGACCACGACATCAACGAAGTCCAAGCTCCGAGATCATCACAAATTTTCTATGTAGCTCAAAGCTCTTGAACCGGGTACTTGGTGCGGGGAACTCAAAATCAATGATAAATCTTGTTTCCCCTCTACATTATTGACTGCAAACAAAGACTTGTGATGGTCCACATCAACAACAGAGTGCAAGCCATCTGATCATCACATCTTAAAAGCATGGCCGTTTGATTTTGATTGCTTGCAACTTTCGTCCCATAGGTTATGCACCGGAAACAGACACATCACCCAACCGCTAATCTTTTGGGCTATGGTTGATGTCTTTTGTTTGTGCTTTTTGAGATGACGGTGGACGGTAGACACACATGACACATGGTTGTGAACTCGGCAAATCGTTTGCAGAAACACCTAGAGACTAAGCACCATGAGACAATGAAATCACGGCCAGCAGGGCCACAACACCATGGGCCTGTTCTTTTTGGCTGCGGTTGATGGCTTTTTAGCTGTTTACAATAGAGATTGCGGAAAGAGATATACTCGCTTGTGATTTTTGATAGTACAGATATTAGTTTTTTAACGTGTACTACAATTAACTTGTAGACCCTATCTTAAAAAAAATACTCCGTTTAAAAGTTAGTTACTGTAGTAAAAGCCAAAAGCGGTTTTTAGAAGTTGTAAAAGAACATGGTCCATGTGTAGTACTTGCGTGCATCTAGAGAAATATCAGGGACGATCAATGGTGGCGAAGATGGGAGCATATACATGTAAAAGTATAAAATCCGCTTCCCAGACGAAAATAATTCTCTTATTAGTAAAGATTCGATGTTTCTGTTAAAATATTAATATTATAATTTATATAAATTACTTTTGGTTATACAATCTCGTATTTGTAAACAAGCAAATATGGCTTTGCTTCAAAAGTGGGCAAAATATCCCACCCAAAGATACCTGGAGTTCGAACTCCCTGAATATAACCATGTAGCAAGGATGACACTATCTAACCAACCGAGCACAACATTGTATGTAGTAACGTGAAAATCCTGTGGCCACGGGGCATGATTGCCTCAGGACTATAGCACTGTTATTTTCAGGTTATTTCGGCGACTTGTGACTTATGACTACTTTTGAATAAATAAACAGTATAATTTCTTCGTCATTATTTTGAAGTGACTTATTGACTTTTGATTCATTCACACAAACGATCCCACTAGTACCAAAAGATATAAGCAGCAGCTATAAGTCATAAACCATAGACCAAAGTAAAAAATCCTACACTTTCTTTGTCCTAAGAAACCGGTCCCACTTGCATGTCCCAAAGCGTTTCTTAGACACCTTGTGATAAAGCGTTTCTTAGACGCATTGTGAGACCGCGGTAGCTAAAAACGACTTGAGTATCTACGTTCAGATTCCTCCGCCAGTCCATCGTGGCCAAACCGGACCAACAGTACTGTATTGATATGAATAGTAAATAAACTATGCCGGTCTAGCCCTACCGAGCATATCATACTTGGGCCGACATCTTGGTACGTGGCCCGGCCCGGCACGTCACCCACAGTGGCACAACATGTTATTCACCCTTAACCCTCTGAGGAGGCTAAGTCTGTTCAGAAGGATACATTAATTTTTTTATGGTAATATAGTAAAATTACTTGCGGATGGCAGTAAAATTACTTGTGTTAAGGTTACTACAATTTTCTGAGTACGAACGGTGGCTTAGTAGTACAATTACTTATGAGTGATAGTAAAATTACTTACGATTAGCAGTAAAATTACATGTGATTGACAGTATGAATAATTGTGACTGGCATTAAAATTACTTGTGATTGGTAGTAAAAATTACTTACGACTGGCAGTAAAATTATTTACGACTGGTAGTAAAATTACTTATGAGTGATAGTAAAATTACTTATGCTTGGTAGTAAACTTACTTGCAACTAGCAATAAACTTACTACCAGCGCCCCCCTGAGCCTTGCTCAATTTCCCTCTTCCCCTTGGCCCTGTTTTAAATAGCTATAACTTGTGATTTGTATCTTTTGATTGAAAAGGTACTGTAGTGGCTACAAGAAGCCACGGTTGGAACTAGGAATGCTCAATTTGGCTTTTGGCTTTTTGCTAAGCTGAATCGAGAAATGTTGTATTTGGCACTTTAGCAAGTGGTATTGAGCAAAACCATTGAATTACGTTGGTTCGAACTTAACACAAATTGGACTATAGACATTACAAGTGACACGTGGATATTTGTAGTACAAAGTACAATAATTGAAATTACTACAACGCTACCTACGTCAAGCCACCAAAGACGTTGAAATATGATCGCATACCATATCCATATGGGCAAAGTCTGCACCATATGCACCGTGTGGTATATCGCCTTCCCCATGACTTGCATTACCTGTATCCTGACCTCCTAGGTTAGCAAAATCTATGTCAATCAACTCACTATCCAAAATTAATTGTGATAATTATTGCATTCTTCTTTCGGACATCGTAGCTTGGAGTTCGGCAAATGCACGTACCAAATGTCGTGAAGTTCGGCACGAATATGACGGCGCATGGCACGGACGTCGAAGGTGCACAACGAACTCAATGGTGGGATGCAAAGGATGAGGGCGGTGGCGCGGATTTATACTCAGACGACGAGGGAGGCTGACTCGAGCACGGCTTAGAGTTCGTGGCGAACACGGGAACGTCGGCGGCGGAGTTCGCGTCGAAGACGATGATGAACAGTGCACGTACGGCTAGATGGGCGACACGTGGCTTAGGATGACATTGAACGGCTGATTTCATAAGGCACAAATGAACAGTAGCCCGTCCTCTGGATGGTCAATACGTGGCCTTGAGAAGATCGGATAGCTTGAACTAAGCACGCGGGCGAGCGGTCGGTGGATGGCCAACACTTGGCACTGAGGGAGATGGACGGCTGAGGCTTACTGGGCCAGAGTGAACAGTAATAGATCGGTCCATTACTATTTAGGATTTTTTGGATTTTCTATTTTAAAAATTCAAATAAAATAAAATGAGCTATAGAAAATAGCAAATAAATCCGAAAAACACAGAAAATTTCTTGAGACATAAGGAACCTAAATAAAATATTTTTAGTAAATTTTAATATTTTATTTTATTTATATTAAATCTTTTTAATTAATAAATATTTATTTTAAGTTTGTATTAATCCAGAAAAATTCAAATGGTGAATTTTATTTTAAAAAACTTTAAATAACACTAAAAATGAAGATGTCCTCTAAGGACGATCTGACGCACTTCGTTTGGGGTTGCGCACTTCGCCCGGGGTTGGTCTGAGGTCTTTCTAGAGACGGTCCTGTGAACTTCGCCCGAGGATGACCTAAAGACTTGCTCGGAGTAGACTTTCCATAGGTCCGAAATAGCGTGGAGACTCTCTCCCAACACAAAGTAAAATCATATCGTAAGACAGATAACCTTTTAACTCCTACCTATGTCTTGTGCCCTCCTGAAGTCCTGAGTGGTATATACCTATATTATAGCCCAGGGGAACTACGACCTCCCCGGTGCCATGTCATTGGTTTTCCAAACCCCCCAATTTGTGAAATAACGTAAAGATTTTTGTTTTTTTTTTAAAAAAAATCCCTACCTCGTCAGCACTTTCGCAAAAATTCTTGAGAGTTGACACAACACAAGCAAGCTACGCCTATGATTCCTACAGATGACTTGACGGCACCAGATACCAGCATGACTTAGCCCGCAAGGGACCCCTGCGGAATCCAATTCCAATTCCAATTCCAAACCCCCGTCTCCACGGCAGCGCGGCATTTCGTCGAACACCCTTCCTCCTCCGCCTCCTCCCTCTCCCCCTCCTCCTCCTCGCCGCCGCTCCCGTCACGCCACCTCCCACCCCCACATCCCACGCAAACCCTAACCCTAGCCCCCGCCTCTTCCTATTTATCCGGCACTTCACCACCCGCGACCACCTCCTCAACTACTAGCTGAGACCACCCACCATCAATGGCGACAGCATCTGCGTCTGCGGCGGAGGGGGCGGGGGCGGTGCCGGAGGCCGGGGGCCCCGAGATCGCCTTCTTCGACGTGGAGACCTCGGTGCCGCAGCGAGTGGGGCAGGGCTTCGCGCTGCTCGAGTTCGGGGCCATCCTCGTCTGCCCGCGCCGCCTCGTCGAGGTCGCCTGCTACGCCACGCTGGTGCGCCCTGCCGACCTCGGCGTCGTCTCGGCCGCCTCCGTCCGGTGCAACGGCATCACGCGCGACGCCGTCGCCGGCGCGCCGCACTTCCGCGACGTCGCCGACGCCGTCTACGACGTCCTGCACGGTCAGTTGCCTGCCTCTTTGACTTCGACGATATTTTTTTGTCGTCTTCTTCGCTCCTGCGTGTTAAGGACCCTTTGGTGCGCTCTTGTTTGTGCCTGAATTGCAACAGTGGAGACAAAGATGCCTTTACTGTAGTGCGAATTCGTGAATCAGTGTAACGTTCTTAGACGGTGCAATTGGGTCAGAAATGGTGACTTTTGATGCAAACTTTTTGGGTAATTTTGTCATGGTTAATCAGAAGATCGATGAGAAGTGAAAACTTTCAGCTCGTGCTGCCTATGGCTTGTAATTGAGATCTTCCTGCATTTGTTCTCACGTGCAAGGATGTTGGTAGAAATATCTGCATTTTCTTGGGAAATGAAAAGTAGGTGCAAATTAAACTGTACAAAGTGTTTGGGGAGCGGCTAGAACGCAATTTTGTTTCTTATAAAGGGCGTCGCATCATAGTCATTGGTTGTTGACTTGTTCATTACTTCAAAGGAATTCACAAGAGTGGAAATTAGAAACATTGTCTTGTTTCGGTCTGAACCTAAATAGCTGCTCTTTTTAGTTGTTTTTCATAAACAATTCTCAAGAAAGAATCTTGTCAATTTTGGACAGGGAGGGTCTGGGCCGGGCACAACATCGTGAGGTTTGATTCGGCAAGAATAAGGGAGGCATTCGCTGAGATTGGTCGGCCACCTCCAGAACCAAAGGGGCTGATCGACACCTTACCTCTGCTTACCCAGCGGTTTGGGAGGAGAGCTGGGGACATGAAGGTATGCAACCTTGTGTTGATGTAGAGTCACTTGTAATTTCCAAAATGAAATGTTAGTTAGATAGAGGTAAGGACAATTGGGTTTTCACCAAGCTGAAAAAGTCACCTTTGTTGGAAGTTCTCAGGGATTACACAGTTCCTTCTTGCCACTACAAGGAATATATCTGATGTTCTTTTCTTGTCTGTTTTATCCACAGATGGCAAGCTTGGCAAATTACTTCGGTCTAGGGAGGCAAAGGCACAGGTAGATATCATGTTTATCCAGATGTCATAATTGCATGTGAATTCTAAATGCTTCCTTTCAACATCTATTTTTGATCGACACTTTTTCCCATTTGAATTGCAAGCACCTGTATAACCTTAGCATCACTTCACTTTCTGGAACTTGGCTTGCCAAGTTGGCATCCATTAAGCAGTTATTTGATCATCTAGCTCAGCTGAGCATATCTTGCATTGTGCTATTTGGAATAGTGTCATACAAGAAGTTTTGTTGCACAATGCCATCTTCGACCTCTCAACAATTCTCTCCTAGCAGCATCAAGTCATCCAGGATCTCCAAATGCAATTCCCCTGGATCTTGCCACATCCCATCTTAGGTGTCTAATCTGAAAACTGGTATCCCCTAAAACTGCGGAAGGACCTATAATGATTCTTTTGTATACATATATCATGCTGAACAGAAGAGATCACAATTATATGTGGTCCATCAATGTTACTCCTAGTACATGGTAATGGCCACAAAAGGACTATCTAGCTGACGTGAGTGTCAGATATTGATCAATATTCTCATTATTTCACTTCACATCTTTCTTAATTTTTCTTTTTTAGTTTCATTCATGCATACTTCTGCATGGACAGACCATTTACTGTCAACTAGGGGATTAGCAGTGGTGAGCCCAAAAATTTCAGGATGGGTATTCTAAGTTACAAAAATATTGTTCAATAGAAAACATAAAGGTCCACAATATCAAAAATCATAAAAAGGCAAGATTCACCGATCTCAATACTATTCCAATCTGAAAGACAATTGACCGTTTCCAAAACAGAATGCCAAAAAGGTGACATATATAGCCATCTCCTCCATGATTTTTATATGCTTGTGTAAACTGATAAATAATGAGTTTCCTGGTTGGCCACACTAGAGCTAAGCGAACATATATAAACTCCGAACCTTGTCAGCATATGCCATTGAGAACATGACCACTTGAAAATGTGTTGAAGTAATACAGACACCTCATGACTAGAATAAACATATATGCCTGAAATGCCAACAAAATGTTTGTAAGCATCTCCAAAATGGAATCTATAGTTATTTCCCCTATACAATTGATATGCTTGTTAGGAATAACAGCTACAAATTTAACTGGAGAGCTCGCTCTAGGCAACACAAACAAATATAGGCCCTAAAATTTGTAAGAAAATGCCAATGAAATGCAAAATAGAAAGCCAAAACATGTAGCATCTTCACTTTGCATTAACCCTTTAAATTTACATCAGAGACAGGCCATCAGGGAGATCATCAGATCAAAGATTAGATTGGCAAAGAGACTAACCATGGCCCAAAACAGATGAACAAGGAGAACTTTTCCAGTATAGGAATGTCTCTTATCTGTACATTCTTCAGATACTGAGAAAGAATGAAATGGCACTAATTAGAAATCCTTAACTTTTTAGGCTAAATGTGGTCAATAGAAAAGACTTAAATTATTAGAGTTGCTTGTCAAACCTGAGAAAGAACAACAAAAAGGAGTAACATTGGCATGACAACCTCAACACATCTCTCATTCCCAAGTCCCCAACCTGTCAACCTGATACAGTATCAAGCATGAAGCATCTATGCAATGAATATCATTTCTTGAAAACATACATACATGTTTTGCTTGTGTGGGGCTGTGGGCAAACTGAGAAACACCAAATGACCAAATCAAATGAAGACCGAGACAAAGGGATTGAGGGAGTAGTACCACAGCCGGGAATCCTCTTTCGAAAAGGCCAACCTGAGCAGCGTGACTGTCAGGAGTGTGGGCCTTGGGCCCAAGGCCCAGTCGGGTTATAATTAGAGATTGGTTTCTATTTAAGTTAGAGATTAGATTCCTTTTGTTAGAGATATAATTAGAGATATGATATGAGTTTCTATATTTGTTAGATTGGAATTAGACTCTATCTGTTAAGGGGGCTCATCTATATAAAGAGGGCCACCGCATGCTATCAATGAATCAATGAATCAGAGAAATATTATAGTCTTCCTCATCTAGTCTCTCCTTCTCCCTCTACGCCAACGCCATCCGGCCTCCTTCTTGGTGATGTTTACCCCGGTTCATGACAACTTGGTATCAAAGCAGTTGATCCCTTCTCACGACTTCGGCTGCCATGGTTCCTACGACTCGTCCTGCTGCTGAGTCGTTGGCCATAATAAAGGCTAGCGCCGACAAGATGGAGAAACACAGCAAGGAGATAGCGGACTGCTTCCGCAACATACATGGCATCTTTGAAAAAATCTTAAAAGAGCGAGCGAAGCGCAACAAGAGGTCGCCGCAGAGCGAGGAGACGATAGCACAAATTCCGCACGCACCGGCGGAGACGGAGTGTCCTCGCGCCCCCTCGAGAAGGTCGCCTAGTTCCGCCGCCTCTCGCTGCCGCTGTGCCGTCGCCGCCACCGGATCCGGCGTTCTCCGCCACCGATACACGCTACCGCCGCCGCTCGCCTCCTCCGCTGCCGGCCGACCGCCGCCGCCTCGGCGCCGCGCCGCAAAACTTTCGTCGTCGGCGCGGCCCCAGCCTCCTCGCGCGAGCCGCCTTCGCTACGGCGCGCGCCGCCGCGCGCTTGCCCTACGGTGGCCGCCGCTCCATCGGCCGCCGCTCGCTTGCCGCCAGCTGGCTGGTCCGAAGCCGCGCCAGAGCCGCCGCCGCCGCTCGAGATCGCCTCGGCCGGGCCTCCGCCGCATCATAGCCGCCGCCGCCGCGCTCCGCCGGCCGCTCCTCCGTCGGCCGCCGCCGCCAGCTTCCGCTCGCGGCCCGCGGCCGTCGCTTTGCTGCCGCCGCCCGCAGCCGCCGCCTCGTCGGCCGCCGCCGCCTGCCGTCGCTCCGCCGATCGTCGTCGTCGGCGCCGCCGCCTAGTGCCGCCGCCACCTCTGCCGCTCCGCCCGCTCGGCCGCGTCTGCGTCGCGCCGGTGTTGCCGGTGTTGCGCGCCGCTCCCGCCGGTCCTGCGCCCCAATCTGCGCGCTGCCGCCGCGGCCGCCGAGATGCCGCTCCTCGCCGCGCTCCATCGCCGCCTCTCGCCAGCGCGCAGTCGCCGCCGCCGCGGTCCTGCGCGCTTCATCCTTTTCCATCTGGCTCTTTAAACCAGTGGTAGTTTCCTTTAGAAGCTACACGGTAGCTTCCTTTAGAAGCTAGCAAAAAAAAAAGAAAAGAAAAAAAAACAAACAAACCAAAAAAAAACACAAAAAAAAATTCCGCTTGGATCGAGTCGACCGTCTCCATCTGCTGCAGAATTCCGCCATCGTTTGTTGATCGCCGCCTAGCAGCTCGAGGACGAGCTGCATGTCCGAGAGAGGTGTAGTGTCAGGAGTGTGGGTCTTGGGCCCAAGGCCCAGTCGGGTTATAATTAGAGATTGGTTTCTATTTAAGTTAGAGATTAGATTCCTTTTGTTAGAGATATAATTAGAGATATGATATAAGTTTCTATATTTGTTAGATTGGAATTAGACTCTATCTGTTAGGGGGGCTCATCTATATAAAGAGGGCCACCGCATGCTATCAATGAATCAATGAAGAGAAATATTCTAGTCTTGCTCATCTAGTCTCTCCTTCTCCCTCTACGCCGACGCCATCCGGCCATCTTCTTGGTGGTGTTTACCCGTTCATGACAGTGACCACCACCGCGCCCCTCCTGCCTGCTAGCTACCGCCGCGCCGCGCCTGCCGCCCTCGCGCTCCACGACTCCTCGTATCGATCGGCGTGCCCCGCTTTGCTGCAAGAACCGCCTTGCCCGCTCCGCTGGGCCGCTGCTCTAGGCTCTCACGGTTTTGCCAGTCACCACACGCGTGCCACTGCTAGCCAAGAGACGTTCAAGCGGTCAAGCCCCTCCCTCTGCAGCTCTGCTGATTGCTGGTCAGGTCTGAGTAGTTAGGGTTAGGGGATGGCCAGGCAAATGGGCCAGTAGGATGGGAGGGGGAAATGGGCCAAAAGAGTCAGGTGGAAATTTGGGCTGATTGGGTGTAAAGGATGGGAGGGTGAAATGGGCCAAAAGAGTCAGGTGGAAATTTGGGCTGATTGAGTGTAAAGATGATGAATTTGGCTCAACTAAGAGTATACATATGTATTATACCTTGTTTATATTGTTTTTTTCCAAAAATTTTGGGTGTTCAGCTGAACACCCATGAACTATGGGCGGTCTGCCCCTGGGGATTAGTGACAGTTATAAGATGAGATTTCCCTTGTTTTCCCCTTTGATTTTAAGATTTCCCTTGTTTTCCCCTTTGATTTTAAGATTTCCCTTGTTTTTCCCTTTGATTTTAAGATTTCCCTTGTTTTCCCCCTTGATTTTAATATTGCCAACACGAAACTGGAGTGAATGATCTTGCACTTATTTGCTTTGCAATTTATCAGGAGCCTGGATGATGTCAGGATGAATCTTGAAGTTCTCAAGTACTGTGCGACAGTGCTGTTCCTGGTATGTTTGCATTACTGCCTATTTTCCCATGCCTGTCTTAACTTCATGAGCTGGGAATTTACATATTTTTTTAACATAATAGCGGGGCAGTTACAATGTTCAGTGTTTCGTTGCTTGAAATCACTACTCCCTCCAGTTTACAAAAACAAGTTGTTTTGGACATCGACACGGTCTCCAAAATACAATTTTGACCACTAATTACTATTATAATATATTTATAGAACCCAACAAAATTATAATATTATAAAAGTATTTTTCGAGACGAATCTATACATATAATTTTCATGTATCTAATCTAAATATTTAAAAAGATATCGATAATCAAAGTTTTCAAAGCTTGAGTGCACGTATTCCAAAACGATTTGTTTTTGTGAACTGGAGGGAGTAATTTTTTTCTATCATTTTCCCTTTCATTGGTCATCTGGAGTAGCTCAATGAACAGTGAGGTTTAGCTATCGCAATATAGGACCCATATGTTCAAAATCTGGAAATTGCAGCTTCATATAGGAAATTGCAATGGCATGAGCCTCATGAATTGTGAGCACTTTTTGCTATTTTTTGTTATATGTTCCCTGTTTTGATTATTGCAATTATTGCTTTTCTGCATTTCTTTTGGCCACCCAAATAGAAATTGTTGTAATTGGCAGTTGCAAACTCGCATTGAGCTTCACAAGCTTGAAGTTCTGGTGGAAATAATACTCCCTAGGGAGATGGAGAACCATTAAACCATCATATCGTTATGACATGTTTGTAGAATTCATTAATCTATTTCACTGTTCAACATAGTCTATTGGCTAAATCCTGAAGTTCTTCTCGCAGGAGGCAAGTCTTCCAGAAGTGCTTACTGTTGAGAGCCTGGTGGAGCGTGCAATTACAAGGAGCCAAGCTAATGGAGCTGCTTGTCCTGAGGTGCCAAAGCCTGAAGCAAACTCTTCGCCTGATTCTTCAAAACGGCAACGGACAATTTCTCGAGTTGACAATGCAATTCCAGCTGGAGATAATCAAGGATCAATTGATCCTGCAACAAACAGGGAGTCTGGTGAGTTGATATCCCATATCGAGGAAATGAAGTTAGATGCCACTACGCAGATGGATGCTAGTTCCAGTGGTTATTCTGGGTTCCTTGAGCCGGATGATGTTTCAACTGTGTGCATCAAAATTTCTGTTGCTCCTTCCTTCCAATTTGCTCGGAGAACATCTATCAAGCACAAAGATAGCCCACTACAACTTTGTTGTACGGGCTTGAGGGTCCAGTTTGGAGTCAGTACGAAGTTTCTAGACAATGCAGGTCGGCCAAAGTTGAACATAGTGGTTGATATCCCTGAGAATCTCAGTAAAGTTCTAGATTTTTGTGATGATCTTGCTCAGAGGTCATTTCAAGAATCTGGTAGCACTTCTGAGTGGAGACCCCTGATCAAGAAGTATGGTTACGTGAATCGTCCAACCGTCCGCCTAAAGTGAGCTCCGTTCTCCTCTTTTTCATTTGTAATATCTAAGTGGTCTTACTTTTCTGATCTTGTAACGTTGGACTGCCCTTGCAGTATCCCTACCATTGTCAGCGGCGATGCTGCAATCTACTCGACAGATATATACCAGAAAGAGCCTAGTGGCAACATCCAGAAGCTTGTTTTTAGCAAGGTAGATGCTGCGGAACTGGACTCTCTGTTTGTTCAAGGGAACAAAGTGGACGCGTTCTTCTCGCCGGAAATATATGACTACCAGCAGAATGCTGGTATCCGGTTGGTTGCAAAGAGGCTTGTTGTACACTCCAAATAGCACCAGGCTTAGTTCTTATGATCCTAGTGTTAGAAGCTAACTCTTGCACTGACTTAGTGGCTTTAATGCTTTAACCAATTGTAGATTATCATGTGAATGTGAATAAGATCTGACCAGTAGCAAATTGTTGATGTTGAAGTAGGAATTCAAATGCTGTAAAAGATTCTAACAATATGTATTATTTATTTGTGAATGGAAAGATCATGTGATATATATTTTTTCTCAATATGTTCTGAACTGTACATTCATTATATAGTATAGGTTCATGCTGCTTCATGTCGAAGTCGTCGTTTCAGACCAACTTATCTGTGCTATAGCAGGAACCAGAAATCCTACTAGTGCACAATGACTTCCCGATGCATCCCAAACCCACTTAATTGGAGCTATTTGAAGCATGGTCTCACTAAGCTCTTCTTCCTCACCTCGACGCATGGCGACTTCTTGGTCCTTCCTTGTTAACATGCATGCTGCTCTCGGTCGCCATGTCGATGATGTTTTTCCAGGAGAAACGTTCAGCGTTAACATCCAGGCAGGATGTTGCCAAGTGAAAGAAAACTAATGTTTTTACTAATACAATCCTTGATTAGATTGTTGCTAGATTAATATACCTTCGCTGCCGAACGACATCCCGGTGCATGCCTCCCGGTCCCATACTCGAAGAAGCTAGAGCTTGAAATGAGATTTGGCAGTGAAGACTCAAAGCTATAGGCTGCCCTTGTGCCGTACTGTCATACGCATGAGAGCAGCCAGTAAACTGAGAAGTATGGTTTATGTGAGGGGCCCTTATCGTAGTCATATGTATTTCTATCACCTGCCGTTCAGCCCTACCATTAATGTGGGTGCCAATGACAGAACAGTAGTACTTGTCTGCAGGTGGCCATGCATGTACCCTTGCACTAATTTACCCTGGAAGTACGTGACTACCAGCAAAATGCTCGAAATTACGGTAGCTCGAAATTACTTGTCTGTTGGTTTGATTGCACTGGGCCTAAATGGTGAAATTTCCATTATTTGGATAGCTCTGATGAGTTAATGCTACCTAAACAAATGCCATCTTTTGCAAACTAGTAGTTGAACAAACTACGGTAGAAAGTAATTACAACGGTCATGTCACCTGTGTGTCGTGCTCTTGCTAGCGTGAGCAGAAACAAAGACTGCGCCAATGTTGTTAGTGGCGACGTTGAGTTCATCCAGAATTGATTGGTCCTTCCTTGACATAGCAAAGAGAGCTGACTTTCTGTACTACCTTGAATATTTTCATGTCCTTAATTGAACACAACAAGGAAGATAAACACTGAATAATATAAAAAAGCAGCCATGTGAATAATCATGGTAAACAAAAGGCTTGCCATGGAAACAAAAGATTAAGTAGCCATAGAAAACCTCTTTTACCTCCCAATCTTTCATCAGAGAGATCAGAGGATGGTGTAGAGTGACTTCCCGGTACATCCCAAACCCACATTATTCAAGCTATTTTGAAGCATGTTGTCACAAAATTTCCTTCACCTCGAGGCATAGCAATTTCCTAGTCGATCCTCAGTTGTCACTTGGATGTGGGGCGATTCCAACATTTCTTGACTATATATTTTGTCTAGCATGTGCTGTTTGTGATAAATTTTGTGCTTCTTGATGTCCTCCATACCCACCCCAACAACCAATCAACCATCACTAGTCTCCGTGACCAGCTTTCCATTTACTACCATTAATATTTTCCGATAATGTAGAGATACTAGTTGATAAAAAGGTTGGTACTCATTCATGACTGTTGTGCTAAGATCAATGATTTCTCCCCTTAGGATCATTGAATTGTGATGTTACTTAGAGCAATAGGTAAAAAAAAAGGAAGCAAATTGGATGTGTAAAAACCAAGGATAAAAAACCGAAATAGAAAAAATATCGGACACTGTGGTACCAGTTACGTGTTCTAAACCTGCTGAATTTCGTCAAATAAAATTTAAACTCAAAATTTTAATTAGGCCGGTTATTACGTGTTTGTACCACAGTTTTGTGTTTTAAACCTGCTGAATTTCATCAAACAAAATTTAAACTCAAAATTTTAATTAGGCCGGTTATTACGTGTTTGATCGGTTACCGTCCGGAATTATTGTTCATCTATTTAAATTTAGAATTTTTTCGGACCAATAATTTTTTTACCGGTACAGTCAATAACTGCTGGTAACCAGCCAGTAATTTTATATGTACTTACTAATTTTATATGTGAAACTTTCGATGCATTCATGATTTGTAGCCCTGTGAATGCACTTTTGCCTTCTACTCGATCCATCGCCATCTTGAGTTTATGTGATTATATATGTAGTTAGTTGGTTTATGATTGGTGATTTAGATAACTTCACTACTCCAGAAAACCGTATTACAAACGGTTGAAAAACGTTATCACAGAAGGTTTTGTGAGCCGTCTAAATTGATGGGCCAGTAATAATATGAGGTCATCACAGACGTCTTTCGAACTGTCTGTGACATATATATCACAGATGATTTTCAACTAAAAACCGTCTGTGATATATAAATATCACAGACGGTTTTTAGTTAAAAACCGTCTGTGATATTCTTTTCTACCCCTAAATCTATTTTTATTTATTGACTAGCATCAGAAAATGTTAGCCACGTCCTCTGAAACAAGTAGATCAACATGTACATGTATACATCCAATTCACATCTCAATTCATTTCACAAACAAAAACATCTATTTTGCAAATCAATTAATTAAAATAAAATAAAATATCCATTAACAAATACACAATTATAATTAATGTCAATCTTATCCCAAACAAAAAATCATTCTACGTTGTGGAACTCTTCATCTGATTTTATGACTCTAGATATCAAAAAGTATGTGCACTCTCCTCGAATGCGTTTGCGGTCGGGCTATTGTAACGCAGTTGTAAGGGTGGGCGCAGCCTGTCGATAGGAATATTAATGTGTGTACATATATAACTTGATAAGTATGAAATAATTATGGGAAGATTGACAAACCTTAGGATTGGTGATCTTTGAGGAATCAAGTAGTAGTCTCATATAGTAGCAAACGTAGAATCCACACGTGTTGCCCGGCGGCTGCTGGTGGCACTGCAAAAAATAGAATATGTTAATTCAAGAATCATTACTACCAAGTTTTGTATATAATTAATTAATTAATGTGTACTAGCGAATACCCAAAAATTTCGAACATGTTGCAGGGCGTTGGCCTCTTCCGTCGAGCCACGTGCCTCTGCAACGTATGTGGTGAACGACTTACGTGATTCGAAAAAGTTAGCTTAATCATTCGGAAGGAAAGAAAGAATACAATATAGTTATGTATGGAGAAAATGTACTTACCTATCGAGTAATTGGCCAATAACTGTGTAGTCGGTTTTGTTCTTACTTAGAGAATTAAGGTATATTGTCTTCTTCCATTTTGGTATAATTACAATTAAAATCCAATAGAACCCCTGATTGTAGGGTATAAGTACAAATTCCTTATCGCGGTGAGCTAGCAGTGCTGTTGTAATGTACATTTCTACGAAGGATGCATCCTCGTTGATGGTATCCATGGCGACCAAGCGTGGGTCCAGAAAACCAATTGGTGATTTGGATGATCTAGTTTCAGTCACCATGTGTTTATATACATACACACAAAAGTAACAAATTATATATGATATTTATCGGTATTACATGAACAGATACTGTGATTGTACACACTTACAACATCCAGCATCGAACGAGTGAGGCGTCGAGAGCGTTGAGCGTGAAAAGATCAAATAAATCCTCAAAGGTCACCACGAAGACACAATCGTGAACTTCGTGCTTTAAATGATCCGGTCTGAATTTGACAGTGATATCTGAGCGTCGTTCTTCCCGTGGCTTATTAGCCTGTTCCATATACCAAGAGTGTAATTTCTGGAAACTAAGTTCTAGAGTTCGAAGGCGCTTTGTCCGGACGATCGGCGACTCGCCTAGCATGAATTTGCGGGCTAATAGCAGGTATGGGATATCATCATCGGTCTTCTTTGATTTGCCACTGCTGTCTCGGCTGTAGGTCGACTTCATGGTAGTCAACACGTAGGGGAAATGTACGTTCGTCTATTATCTGTTTTTGTCGGTACTAACTCTGGCCTGATATCCATTCTGGGATTTCTGTATAAATACACAGGGACAATCTTCACTATTAGTGTATCCCTTCTTCAGGAGGAATTTACTAAGGCTGTTGTACCACATTCTACCGGACTGTTTTAAACCGTACAATGACCTTTGCAGCTTGATGATGTACATATTCCGGTTTAGTTTACCTTAGTCCGGACCCTTTACTCCTTCTGGGAGTCTCATATAAATATCTGAATCAAGTGACCCACAAAGGTATACGGTCACTACATCCATTAACTGCATACTTCAATTCATACCTGCTACCATTGATATCAAATATCGGAATGTTATTCCACTCATGACAGGAGAATATGTCTCATCATAATCAATGCCGGGTCTCTGTGTGAACCCTTGTGCCACAAGTCTCGCTTTGTATCTTACTATCTTATTGTTTTCGTTTCTCTTCCGGACGAAAACCCGTTTGCATTCTACAAGGAATACCTTGGGCGGTGTTCGGGCTATCGGGCCAAACACCTTTCTTTTATTTAGCGAGAGTAACTCTGCCTCAATTGCTTCCTTCCACTTACCCCAGTCTGAACGATTCTGGCATTCAGCTAAGGTCTTTGGTTCTGAATCCAGTTCAAGGTTTTTAGCAATATTTGAGACGAAATAGATATCGACAACTGTAGTTTTCCTCTTGTATAGTTCTCCTGACTCAATAAAATTTGTGGATATTTTATCATTTATCTCATCCAGCTCTTCGTGATTTTCCACAACGATGGAATCTAGTTGTTCCGAAGCCCCAGTATTAGTTTGTACGACGCAATTGTACTGGGGTTACGATCTTCAGGATCAATCCCTTCAGGGGTTCTCTCAACTTCAAGTTGAGCTTCTTCAACTGATATAGGGGATGTCTCGTTCTCATTTAGTTTTGATTTCTACGGACGTTTCCGTGGAACTAAGGCCTCATTCTCCGGTGCTCTCCCCCTCTTCTTCACATGAGGGGTTGGAGTGGTTCGAATATCCTTCTTGGGTATTTTCACTTTCTCTAGAGCATTCGCTGCTGGTATGTAAAACTTTGTTACTCCCTTCTGATCAGTGAAGGCATCTGGTAAATTGTTTGCAATTTGTTGTAGGTTTATTATTCACTGAACTTCCAGTTCAGATTCTGTGGTGCATGGATCTAGGGCCTGAATGCTTGAGGCATTCCAGTCTATTTCTCAGTTTTTATCATCATTTAGATACTTTCCTCCCCCTAATGCCGATAAATTATCCTCATCAAAGATGCAATCGGTGTGTCTAGCTGTAAACATGTCTCCCGTGGTAGGTTTAAGATATTTGATTATCGATGGGAACTCAAACCCAACATATACTCCCAACTTCCGATGGGGGCCATGGCTGTCCGTTGTGGTGGTGAAATTGGCACATATACAGCATAGCCAAATTTACGCAGATAGAAAATACTTGGTTCCTTTCCACGCACTAGTTGTAAGGGGGAAACCTCACGGTATGCAGTTGGCTTTAAATTTATTAGTGCTACTGCATATAACACTGTATGTCCCCAACAGTTGGTGGGGAGCCTACTATTCTGCAGTAGAGGTCTAGTAATCAGCTTAATCCTTTTAATAAATGACTCTGTAAGGCCATTTTGAGTATGAATATGTGGTATAGAGTGCTCTACTTTAATACCTAATGCTAAACAATACTCATTAAATGTCTTGGATGTAAACTTACCAGCATTGTCCAACCGAATGGACTTTATTCTTTCTTATGAAAAGTTTGCCCTCAATTTGATAATTTAAGCTATTTATTTGTCAAAGGCATGATTCCTAGTAGATAGCAGGCATACATTGGACCATCTAGTAGAAGTATCTATAACCACCATAAAATATCTAAAAGGACCCGACAGGGGTTGAATAGGTCCACATATGTCATCTTGTATTCTTTCAAGAAAAACAGGTGATTCTGTTGCTACTTTCAGGTAAGGACTAGTGATAAACTTTCCTGTGGCACACGCTGGGCATAAGAAATCTTCAGGTTTAGAAATTATTGAGTTTTTAGGTTATGACCCACATAATTGTTCACTATTTTTCTCATCATACCTATCCTAGGGTGCCCTAATCGATCATGCCAGATCTTAAAAGGTTCCAAGGCTTTATACTTTATTTTCATAGCTACATATTCCTCAGGTTTTATATAGGTGTAGTATAACCCTGAGGAGAAGAAAGGAAGTTTCTCAACCACCCTTTTCTGACCGCTGTCAGATTTGGTTAAGAGGAGGTATTCTGCACTACCCTTATTTTCAGTCTCGATATGGATATTATTCAATTGAATATCCTTAAAACTCAATAGGGTACCTTTTGATTCGGGATATAAAAGAGCATCATCAATTACTATTTTCGTACCCATAGAGAGGATAATTGTGGCTCTTCCGGTGCTAACAATTAGAGCATCGCTTCCGGCGATGGTCATAATATTTCCTGTTTTCTTTGTCAACGTATGAAAG
This sequence comes from Melocanna baccifera, assembly GCA_036346265.1. Classification (NCBI taxonomy): domain Eukaryota; kingdom Viridiplantae; phylum Streptophyta; class Magnoliopsida; order Poales; family Poaceae; genus Melocanna; species Melocanna baccifera. Next base: position 5,740,105 of record CM070703.1, on the reverse strand, counting down.
TATTTTGTTTCCCTTAGTATCGAGTTGGTGGTTCCACTGTCTACCAGATAAATCTCTTCCTCTACCATCGGATCTAATGGGTTTGTTATCTATAGAGTATAATGTAGTCAAATAATAATGCAACATGAATAAATATGTAAAAGAACAAGCAGCTCATTTTATTCATCGAAATAATGTTTAAACCCTAAAACAATTAATGCTTCATAAGAGCATGAATAATCCATTATTCTTCAGGAATAACCTAAACTGATAAAGCAAACTTTTAAAGAAATTGAGACATCTAGGGTTGTCTGAGGAGACAATCTATGGTCTATTGCAGGTCACCATATGTGTCAACCTCCATATGATCACTCCCTATTACAGTGTCTAGTTCCATCACTGCACCCGGGGCATCATCATTGTCAGCATTAAGCTGATCAACAAAGTGTGCCTCGACAGCCTTCTTCACTAGCGCCCTCTTGCCTTTGGCAACTGACTCTTGGTAGAGTTCCACCAGATGCCTTGGGGTGCGACAGTTGCGGGACCAATGGTCCATGCAACCGCACCTGTAGTAGGGCGAAGGAGCGTGGGTCTTTTTGTTGCCAAAATCTGGTTTCTGTGGCTTGCCTCTCCTCTGCCCCGTCCAGTGGGGCTTGCCATTATCCTTCTGCACACTCAGCATCCTCTGCTATCCATCTCTATGCATAGGGCCCTTTTTGCGGCCCTGGTTACCTCTGGTCCTTTAGCAATAAGCGTGTGCTTATAGCAATGGCGGCGATCCAGTAGGGTGGTAATCAGCTCTGAGTACTTCTTGTACTTGGCTTGTCGGTACTGCTACTAGAGCGCCTTTGAGTAGGGTGGAAAGTGCTAAAAGTCTTGTCAATCATGTTAGCATTTGTAATCTTCTAGTTACAGAACCTGAGTTTAGCGATAAGCTTATGAATGACAGAATTGTATGCAAACACCCTTTTAAAATCCTGGAACCTGATGTTAGTCCATTCACGTTGAGCTTTAGGCAGCATGATGGATCTCTGCTGATCATACCTCTCCTTCAGGGAGTTCCATAATGTCAGTGGATCTTCTTCTAGAAGATACTCAGACTTTAGGTCTGGGTGGACGTGATGTCGCAGGAAATGCAGTGCCGCACATTTGACGGCATCAGGAATGGTGGGAGCCCCAGCTGCAGGCTGGGTTATGGCAGCGCCGAGTGATCGTGCTGTCAAGTTGATCTTAGCATCTATGACCCATGTGAGATAGTTGCTACCGTCAAGGGCAAGCTCGGCGAACTCCTTCTTAGCGATGTCAGACATCTCCGTACACCTCGTAGAGCTTTGTGCTGATAACGTATTGCGAAACGATGGAGTAGATGCGGTAATGCAATCCACGAGCACAATCACCGGAGACGACTAATCAATCACACAAGGCACACGAAGAGTAGAACACCAGAACGTAACACCAGAAAGTATTCTTTATTGATAATAGATTGATTTACATAAGGTATTGCCTCTGTATTTATAGTAGAAACTACCAGGGGTAGTTTAGATATTTGACCACACAGAAGCCTAATCGGTTTCGAAACAGCATGATCCAGTTTTCTGAGTTAAGGGACCTGTTTTGTTTTTCGTGAGCCTACCTGTGGTACAGTAGGAGCTCGGAATCCTACCACTTCAACTGTAATAGGCTGGATGGATATATCCTTGTAAGACTGTAAGTAGATCGCAGTTTCCCTCTTGCGCCATTCTTCAAATTAATTTACTCTAGGCTCATGGCTTCGTTTAAGGTGATTCACGATCATATTGTAACTCTAATTGACTACTTGAACAGCTATGCAAGCAACTTGAGTGATCATATCGATCTTGCGCTATGCTCCTGCATTAGCATGAACAACTGCATGGAACATGTTCTGTGCCAACGGTGCTGCGGATAACGCCAGATGATCGTTTATCTGACGCCGCTTTGTGAAAGATGTCAATGCAAAGTGACTTCCCGGTACCTTCCAAACCTATATGATTCAAGCTAGACAGACCCATAGTCTCACTACTCATTCCTCAAATTAGCATGGCAATTGCCTGGTCTTGCTACCTTTCCTTTGTCACCTGGTTGAATGGCGATACTGGTTTTTGTTGAGCACTATGTAGGCCTAGCAAGTCTCCTGTCTGTGGATGATAAGTAATATGCTTCTTGAGTTCCTTTGCGCCCACCCCAACAGCCAACACCATCCTCAGCTTGGCATTTACTACCAGTAATGTTTACCAATGAGGTCCAAGCTATTCACTGTATATTATGTCAGTCTAATGTGAATGAGGATTGGATTCATCTATTCTTTGATCGTCAATTTAGCAAAATGTGCTGGGACATTATCCAAATTAGTTGAGTTGGGACACCTCTCTGGAAATCTTTTTGACATGCTGTTGAGGGGAAAAACACTTGCAGGCCCAAAGGAAGCCCTTTTTCAGTGAGCTAACCACCTTGGGATGTTGGAATATTTGGATTCAAAGGAACAGATGTTTGTTTTACAAAGTGCATCCAAATAAATATAGATGGAAAATATCCTTATTCTCTGACGTGGAAAATCTGAAAGTACTTTCCAGGAGATGGCTGACACTCTGTCCAATTGGATTGGCTAAATAATCATTAATCAGCTATTTACCCACTGGTAACTGACGTAATTAACTAGCTATTTACCCCTTGGTACTACCTATCATTAATACCCAATAAAGCCTCAAATTCAAACGTTTGAATATAATTCAAATAGAGAGATAATGTACGGTTCAACAAAAATAAGATGGATTAAGTCTACCAAGTGGCATGCCATGTCATGGCGCGATCACAAGTCACGCGATTTATCACATGAAAATACGCGGATACACGCGCGTGTGTATTTAGCCAAAGCCCTCTCATAACATGTGTCTTAAGCTTTTAGGGAATAGTAACAATCTCACCTTATATATTAGTCTTATCTACTTTTCTTAACAATGTAGTACTAAACCATGCCAACTTTGGAATTATAGAAGATGAACCTCACCTAATTTCTAACACTATATTCATTTCTCACCCCAACAACTGAACTATCTCATGCCATAAACCTCTACATCTCTACCAGTAATATAGGTGTCAACAATAACACATTAGTAATACTTGGCTGCATCTACTAACTCAGTACCTACAGTAATAGTACATTCAATTTTCTCTAAAGAAAACACTTCCTCTGTTTAATAATATATGATGTTTTAGAGCCAACACACAACTTTAACCACTAATTTTTATATGAATATGTTCATAAAACAATATAAAATTATTATATTATGAAAATATTTTTCATGACTAATCTAATGATACTATTTTTACATGACTAATCTAAATAGTTTTCATACAAATTAGTAGTTAAAATTAAGAAAATTTGACTGCACGCTTTATAAAACATCATATATGTATGAAACGGAGGGAGTAGTATATTCATTTGACAGTTTGGGTGAGTGAAAAATCACACTAGTTTCATTTAGCTAGTTCCATCATCCTCATTTTCATTTCTAATATCTGAGTGGTCATCCTTCTCTAAACTTTACACATTTTCTAGTAACAGACATTTCTGGGTTGTGACATTATCCCTAAAGACGTGCGTAAATTCTATGTGATTTTCATTGATGATTATTCATATTTCACATGACTTTTCTTTACGTCTAATTGTGGTCAGTTTCTTACGATCTATCGTAGCTTTGTGACGATGGTTCATACTAAGTTGAGTCTTCTATTTGTACTTTTTATTATGATTTTGTTGGCGAATAATGTTCTTGTGCTTTTAGATAATATCTTTCTTAGTAGGACACTCTTTACCAGTCTTCTTGTCCTAATGTCTATACACAAAATGAGGTTGCTGAGTACAAATATCGTCATTTGATTGGGACTACTCGCACTCTTCTCCTTACCTCTCATGTTCCACCATAGTTTTGAGCTAATGCTGTTTCTATGGCTGCCTATTTCATCATATGCAGCATTTCACTGAGCGTCTCGACTCTTGAGCCCTCAATATACTCACTTTTGTGTTTTTAGATGCACCTGTTTTATCCTGCTGCAGCCTCGTGAGTGCATCATACTATCAGCTCAGTCAGTTGAGTGTGTGTTTTTGCATAAGAGTTATCCCTGATATGATCCTTCTGCTCGACGGATCAAGATCTTATGAGATATTGTCTTTAATGAATCGCAACTTTCCTTCTATCGAGATTTAGCTCCTTATCTTGTTTTTCACTGTTGAGATGAACTCATAGTTGTCTCTTTCTAACTCTTCATTCATTTCTCTATTATCACAGTCTTCCCCCTAGTATGTCTCTAGTGGTTCCTTTTATACCCCCGCCTCCTGTGCTGCCTCCTGCAGCACCACTATCTTATTTCTCTAGTGTTCACTACTCCAGGCATACTCATCCTTCATCAGGCTCCTCTCTTGATATCTTGGGACACCTACATCTAATCTTGCTAATAATGCTCTTTGTTCCGCCTTTTGTGATCGGACATCCCTTTGGTTTCCTGATCATCTTGGTTTTGCTCCGACTGCTCATGCTCTCTCTATTACTGAGCCTAATTCTTATTATGAGACTACTCCCCATTCTAAATAATAATTCTCTATGACAGAGGAGCTTGATGTTCTTTGTTGTATGAAGACTTGGGATATTATATCGACACTTATGCATGCTTGCCCTATCATGTGCAAGTGGGTGTACAAAATTAAGACTAGATCTAATGGTACTATCGAATACTACAAGTCCCATCTTGTGGCTCGCGGCTTCCAGCGAGAATACGGTCATGACTATAATGAGACTTTTGCCCTTGTTGCACATATAACCACTATTTGCACTTTTGTTGTGGTTACTTCTATTCGTCGGTAGTCTATTTCTCAGCTGGATATTAAGAATACTTTTTAATGGTATTATGCATGAGAAGGTCTACATGTAGCCACCACCTTGGTATTCTATTCCAGATGGGCGCGCTGTCATCTCCGTCGTGCTTTTTGTGGCCTCAAATAGGTTCCTCGTGCCTTGTTTGCATGTGTTTACCTTAGTAATTACCGCTGTTGGTTTTATTATCAATTCTCATGATCCTACTCTTCTTGTCGATGTCTCACCTCACGGCAGGACACTGCTTCTTCTGTATATGGATGACATACTCATCAATAGTGATAATTCCTCATTCATCATGTATGTGAAGAAGCATATCAGTGAGTAGTTTTTGATGACTGATCTTAGTTCTCATATGTACTTACTTGGGATTGAGATCACTTCTTCATCTGAGTGCTACTACCTCTCCCAGCAGAAGTATGACCAGGATCATCTTGATCATTTTGGTCTGACTAACATTTGCACTGCAACACTTGGGTTCATGATATTAGGGGCGATTTACCTTCTGCAGCCCTGGTGGAGTTTCTAGATCTTTGGGACATTCTAACCGGAGTGATGCTCACCCCTAGTGTGGATGATCAGCATGTGTGGAAGCCATCCCCCTCGGGGCAGTTCTCAACTAAATCAGCTTACTGCCTTTTTTTGTGGGGGCTATGAAATTTGAACCATGGAAGAAAATTTAGAAAACCTGGGCGCCTCGTTGCAAATTTTTTATGTGGTTAGTCTCACTTAATCGATGTTGGACTGCCGACCGTTTGGACCGTCGTGGTCTTGATCACCCTGAGTGTTGCCCTTTGTGAGATCAAGAAGATGGGAATATTCAGCACTTACTTCCTTCATGCGTGTTCAAAAGAAGTGTTTGGTTCTCAATGCTATCAGTGGTGGGATTGCAACAGCTAACTCCAGGGCCAGATAACTTGGTTTTTACCTTATGGTGGCGCCAAGCATTGCAGGAAGTCCCTAAACAGCGACGCAAGGGTTTTAATTTATTGGTCGTGTTGGTGGCTTGGTGGATATGGAAGCATAGGAATGGCTGTGTCTTTGACGATGCCTCACCCAATGTCAGTATGGTTCTGCAAGACATTAGAGATGAGGCCAAACTGTGGTGTATAGCAGGGGCCAAAGGCCTTAGAACCATATGGTCATAAGTATTGTATTTTGCTTTTGGCCGAGGGGTGTAGTCTAGTTTTTGTCGGTCATGTTTCTTGTAATTAATTTTGCCTAATTGGCGAAGGGTTGTTCGAGTTTTATGAGACTCCATTTTTCTTCTTAATATATTGATGCGCAGTTCTCCTGCGCGTTCGAAAAAAATATCTATGGTTGGCAAAAAAGCTTAAATCAAAATTGGTTTGATTACAGTACATAGGTTCAAAATTGAAATACATCCATTTCAAGTAAAAAAGGTTAATGAGCCTTGATTCGATAGTGGCTCGTTAGCTCAAATTTAAAATAACCACTTAAATGGTAAATAAAATAATTTTATGTCTAACTATGTTATTTTAAAATAGCTCGATAATAGATACGTTCTTTTGGGTTGCGATTTATGTCTTTTATTTTTAGTACGAGTGTTCATGTGAACGAATCGAAAGTCATAAACTATTTATAAAAAAGTTATCATAATAAACTGCTTTGAAACAGTGACGAAAAAATATTCTATTTATTTATTTAAGAAAAAATAGTAAGCCATAAGACCTAAGGTAAAATAAGTTGAAGATATTAGGAAACCAGGACTCTTCGTTTAAAAGTTCTTATCTCTAGTGGGCACATCACCACCCCCTATAAATAGAGGGCCATATGGCTAGATTTGTACACCCAATGAATTGAAGCAATAAAGAAAGACCAGGAGTTCTCTCTATCTCTCTCTGTGTTCAATCTATTCTTCTGTGATTGATTCATTCTTGTTCTAAGCAGAGAAATCGCTCGGACTAGTCACCAGCGAGGGTTTCTCAACACGTTATCAGCACAACTACGCTCCGGTGAACGAAGACCTGAAGTCGCCGGCACAATGTCGATCGGTAGATTGCGAAAAGGGGTAGATGTTGATTGCATCATAGTAAAAACGGGCTCCGACCACGATCCATCGTCGGCCGATCGCCGCCTCCGCCGGCGCGCGCCGCGCCGTCGTCGTCACACTCAGAGCGCGCACTGGTCGTCAACCAGCAAACGGTCGAGATGCGCGCGCACTGCCCGAAGTTGTGCCGCTCCCGCCGCCGACCTCGGCTTCCCGGCCCCGCGCCGCGCGCGCGCGCCGCCGCCTTCCGTGCGGCCCGCGGCCGTGCGCGGCTGATCCGCCCGTCGCGCGTCGCCCGCGCGCCGCCCCATGCGCCGCCGCCCGCCTTTTAAGCCGCCGTCGCCATGCGGTATGGGGGTAGGGGAAGCCCTACCCCATCTCTTGGGCTGCCCGATTGGGCTGAATGGCGGGGGGGCGTAAGGGAGGAAAGGAGGCCCGGTCGGCCAAAAAAAAGAAAAAAAACGGGGAGGGGGCGGTAATTTGCAGGAAAAACCCTCAGAAAATCAGAAAATTACGCTAAATTTTCTATGAACTGAACATTTGCGTATAGACCCTAGAAAATTACAGAATTTGCTGAAAATTCATATTTTAGCATAAAAGGGCCTCGGGAATTCGAATTTTGAATTATTTTCAGCATTTAAAGCTTATTTATTTATTCCATTATTATTTTTTGTATTTTCCGCATTTATTTACTGTTTTGGTTAATTGTAATTATTTAAATTGCTTTTAATCACAGAAATTAGCAGTAAAATTATGAAAAATGCATAGAAAATTATGAAACATTATGAGATCCTATTGTACCATTTATTTACCCGCAGTAAATTATTCCATGCATGTTTACCTGAAGTAAAGTTACTTATTCCACTCATCCACATGTAGATGACTGGTATCACGAATCGGGAGTTCGAGGAGCTTGCCCAACATGACAAGAACTACCTGACGTGGGCATCTGATGTCGAGAAGGATAAGAAGGACTTATCACAGCCGATCACCGAAGTCTCCCAGAATGAGAAGGGAAGCCAGTTGAGACCTGGCACAACTATGACACCTGTCGAAAAGGACATACCGGATCTGAATATCCCCATCGGTATGGATGTGTGCGCACACATCAGAGCCGAAAAACTAAAGGGACTGGCCACCGCAATTGAAAGAAGCGATGCACAAGGTGAAGCTCCAGAAGAAGCAACTCATGAAGAAATAGCTATAAATTATGTGAACACGGGAGAGTCCCTGAATAGGACAACAGACAGTGTTGATATCTACTTCGCAAATAAAATTACCACAATCATTGATCTTGATCCCGAGCCTGCATCGCTCGCTGAATGTAAGAAAAGATCAGATTAGAAAGATTGGAAGAAGGCAATAGCAACTGAATTGCTATCTCTGAACAAAAGAGAGGTATTTGGGCCGGTATGCCGCACACCTCCCTATGTGCACCCTGTAGGACACAAGTGGGTATTTGTTCGAAAGAGGAATGAAAGAAACAAAGTAGTGAGATATAAAGCAAGGCTTGTAGCATAAGGTTTCACTCAACGTCCTGGAGTTGATTTTGAAGAAACCTACTCCCTAGTCATGAGTGGAATTACCTTTAGATACTTGATCTCAATGGCAGTTGATGCAGATATGCACGTGTCTTGTACTTTTTCGTTGAATATCTTATTCAACTGGAAAGAATTATTGAGCCACATGAAATATAGCCAGGTGAATTCATTTCAAACTATACTTAATGTTGTCATTCATAAAGATGAAATACTACATCATGTTATTACTTGGTGTATTCTTAGGTTTGTCAATGGCAAAACAATAGAGATGCAAAAGGAAGCGGATAACCACATTATGTGCCAAAGACATGAAGGAACAAAGGCCACGCGGATGGAGCCAACAAGAACGAAGCACATGTGGCTGGTTGGAGCCCATGTGGAAGGGGGAAAGAAAGCCTATATGGCGGGAGAGTATAAGGACGGAGCCCAAGAACTTAGAGCACAAGTTTTAGACACTATTTTGAAGCCCAACTCAGACTTCCCACGTGCTCAATCCAAATCCAACTCGGATTCAACTCAGAATTCAATTCGGACTCGGTTCGGGACAGCCTGTCAGGCAGTTACTAAAAAGGTCATAACTTTCACAAACAGAGTCCGATTCAGGCGTTCTTGTACTTGTTGGAAAGATATTTTCAAGGGCTACGCAATGGATCTAGCCCCAGCATCAAATTCGTCACGGATCAAAAGTTATGACCGAAACAATATGACGGCTGTAAAATCTAGTTTCCTTTTTTAAGAGTTTGTATCTAAAACCATATAGGGTTGAGTTGTACTAGGTTTGGGGGACTCTATGCACATCCCAAGAGGCTATATAAGCCCTGTATTGGCACCCTTAGAGGGGGACCAAGTTTTATGCATCAGATTGAAACATAGCTATTGCTTGTTCTTTCAACACCAGAGTTCATGCGAGGGCTTTGAGAGAGAATTAGGCGATCCATTGTTCGTTCTGCAACTCAAGGTCAAGCCGTCGTTCCATTGGGAATTGGGGACTTGGCGTTCGTCGCTTGTGGTCGTGCGACGACAACTATCCGGTGTGTTTTGGGCGTATTCCGAAGAGTTGAGGGTTCGTGCATGGGCACGAGTGTTCAGCTAGTGACATCGTCTACTTCACATCAACTATCCACGGTTCCTCACTGAGAAGATCGGGACCCATCCCCGTATCAGCAGTGAACTTGAATTTAGAAATAAAATTAATGGATGTTGTGACTGCATACCTTTATGATAACTTGGATTCGGAGATTTATATGAAAATCCCAGAAGGAATTCCTCTCCCGAACCAAGACAGAGCAAATAAAAATCTGTACAGTGTGAAGCTTAGAAAGTCCCTGTATGGACTGAAGCAATCTGGCAGAATGTGTTATAATCGCTTAAGCGACTTTCTCTACAAGAAAGGCTACACGAACAATGAAGACTGTCATTGTGTATTTATACGGCGATCCCAGAATGGATTCTGTATAATCTCAGTGTATGTAGATGATCTGAATATCATCGGGACAACAGAAGACATAAAAGAAGCAAGCTTCTACTTGGAGTCAGAGTTTGAAATGAAAGATTTGGGCAAGACCAAGTTCTGTTTAAGCCTGCAGCTTGAGCATGTCCCTGGAGGAGTCTTGGTACATCAGTCGACCTACACCCAGAAGGTGCTAGAAAGGTTTGGCTTTGAGAAAGTATTTCCATCAAAAGTACCGATGATTGGGAGATCTTTACAGCAAGAAAAAGATCCTTTCCGACCTAGGGAAGAGGGGGAGGAAGTCCTGGGACCGGAATTTTCATACTTGAGTGCAGTTGGAGCACTTATGTACTTAGCAAACTGCACTAGATCAGATATCGCTTTTGCTGTGAACCTGTTAGCAATGTATAGTGCAGAGCCCACTAAAAGGCGTTGACAGGGCACAAAGGACATCTTCCAATATCTCCAAGGAAGTAAGGACCTTAGATTGTTTTACAGAAAGAATCAAGATCTGAACTTGATTGGCTATGCAGATGCTGAGTACCTGTCTGACCCGCATACTTCAAAGTCACAAACAGGCTATGTATTCCTGTGTGGTGGAACTGTAATTTCCTGGAAATCGTCTAAGCAAAGCCTTGTAGCTACCTTGACGAACCACTCAGAAATAATAGCGCTGTATTAAGCCGCACGTGAATGCACTTGGCTACGCCGAATGGTTCACCACATCCAGCAGTCATGTGGGATGAACATTATGCAAACCTCCATAATTATCTATGAAGATAATGCCGCTTGCGTTGCACAAGTACAAACGGGCTATGTGAAGAGTCATCTCACAAAGCATGTCAACCCCAAGTTCTTCTATGCTCATGAATTGCAAAAGATGGACGAGATCAAAGTACTGCATATTAAGTCTTGTGAAAATCTAGCAGATTTATTCACAAAGTTATTCCCCGTATCTAGCTTTGAAAGGTGCGTGCGAGGGATTGGTATGATCAAACTTAGAGAAGTACAGAATTCAGGGGGAGAATTCTCTTAAGCCCGCTAGTAAATCTTGATCCTGAAGATCAAGTACCCAAAAGAATAAAAGTCATGAAGACTGAATTAAGTTGGGTGAATTGTACTCTTTTTCCCTTGACGAGTTTTCCTAAAGTTTCTCGACCAAAGTTTTTAATGAGACAATTCGTGCATCGCAGCATAACATGCATCATGTACTCTTTCTCCAAATTTTTCTCACTGGATTTTTATAGAGTTTTAATGAGGCATGAGTATGTCGGGTGAGTGCCCAAGGGGGAGTATTAGGAAACCAGGACTCTTCGTTTAAAAGTCCTTATCTTTAGTGGACACATCACCACCCCTTATAAATAGAGAGCCATATGGCTAGATTTGTACATCCAATGAATTGAAGCAATAAAGAAAGACTAGGAGTTCTCTCTATCTCTCTCTGTGTTCAATCTATTCTTCTGTGATTTTGTGATTGATTCGTTCTTGTTCTAAGCAGAGAAATCGCTCGGACTGGTCGCCAGTAAGGGTTTCTCAACAGAAGAGAGCCCAATAGCACAAGCTCGATAGCCCGGCACATCCCGATCCATCTCTCCCCCCTCCTTTTGTGATTTTTTGCCGAGGGCAACGCGTTGGTAGATCAGAGATATCTGGTGGTGGCAGGCGGCGGCACAGGGTAGATGCACGAGGAGGTGGCGTGACCGGCGCAGCGGTTGGTGGATGGTGCCGGCTTGAGGATTTTGTTGAGAGGTTGTTCTAGATTTTTGAATCTAATACTGGTTGTCACCATTACTTCATCACCATTTTTCGCTGAGTGCATGGTAAGATTTTGAGTATGGCACTATGTAACTGATTTTTTTCTGGAATCCTTATTTAGGCCCGTTCTTTTGGCCTTGGCTTTGGGTTAACGAAGCGACTTCTTCAAATAGCTTCTTACTTCTGAGCCTATTACTGTCTTGAAAAACGTACTCAAAAGTAATCGGACATGACAAAAAGAACACCCCTTAATTAGTTGTGCTTGTTTGTTTGACGATTTGTTGTCATATCTTTTCATGCTGTGTTCCTTGATTTGTTTGTTTGATGATTTGTTTAAAAGATCGGTCATCACAATCAGCCAGTGAAGCTTTTAAGCCTCCTTTCTTGGATATTAAACATGGATTTCTAAAATATTGTTCTCCCGTCATGCATAAGGATGCTGAATATAAATCCCGAGATCGTGCTACAATCTATTGGATATCTTCTAAAGACAGTTCATCTTAGTGGCGGACTTAGGATTTCTATAATAAGTATTTAGAGTTGACAAATAAATTATAAAAATCTATAATAGCAAAAAAATACAAAATGTTTCGTGCTAGATACAACATCTATAAATAATTTAAAAAAATTATAAATAATTAAAAAAAATTATAAAATAACTTAACATAAAACTATGTTGATACAGTTTGATGCATGTGGCCTACATGTACTAGTGCACGACAACATGTAGTCATTGCCTAGTGCCTACTGCCTCATCGATCTGGTCGCCGCCACCGCACGCTCCCCTCCCCGATTCTCAGATGATAGCTATTACTCGTTTGCTCCTTGTAGACATATTGCCGTTTATCATGGCTATGCTCCTTGCTACTAAGGCCAAGCCAGAGGCCCAACCAGAGATTAGAGTTGTTCTCAGCCCCTCACCAAGTCGCTTAGTGATCAATTACCCCTCGATCTCATGCGCCAGTGCCATCGGGTTTGGCAATTTTGATCTGTATTAGTGAAGCCTGAGAGAAACACAAAGAGAGAGGGGGAGGGAGGGGATTGATTAGGGCCCTGTTCTTTTGCGACTTCTAAAAGCCGCTTTTGGCTTTTGCTACAGTAACTAACTTTTAAACGGAGTATTTTTTTTAAGATCGGATCTACAAGTTAATTGTAGCACACGTTAAAAAACTAATATCTATATTATCAAAAATCGCAAGCGAGTATATCTCTTTCCGCAATCTCTGTTGCAAACAGCCAAAAAGCCATCAGCCGCAGCCAAAAGCCATCAGCCGCAGCCAAAAAGAACAGGCCCTAGGGTTTGAGGAATCTACGAATAGACCAATGGACTAGTCTGATGAGAGGATGTATGGGTTATTAGGACGCGCTATTTTAGGCGAGCTAGCAGAATTACCCATGCAATTGCACGGCTAGATATTACGATAATATATCTTTGCTGTACGACTCTACTGCCTATAATAGAAATATAATAGTATTTGTTATACAATTCTAATATCTATATATGATTAATCTGCATCATTATAATCTAGCCCCACTAAAATAAGTGGTATAGATCCTTCTCATTTTTTCTTAATTAATATGAGAATTTTTAGGGATTTTTTCTATTTTAGGATTATTGTGGGGTTTTCTTACCTTAAAACGAAGGATGTGTTTTGAATCTCATCAGTTGTTTTATTTATATAGATTAGAGAGAGGATGTGTAGGAGTGGGTTGAAATCAACTATAGGAGGGGGGATGTAGGAGCGGGCTGAAATTAATTGGATGTATGTATATATATATGAAATATTTTTTCTAATCATGTAATATACCTACTAAATATTAGTTATTACACTAAAAAATTTATTTATTCAGTTAAATACCCTTAAATTACATTGGGTCCACCCATGATCCGTTCAGACCTAATTGGGTCCACCTAGTTGTTCTGCACCAGGCTCGGCATTCAGGTGAAGAGAGGAGCATTCTCTCCCTCTAAAAAAAAAAGCGTACTGAAGGAACTTTATAAGTGAGTAGTCCAGTGATCCGGACACCCTTCCATTCTCAATGCTATTAAAGCAATTTTTCGGAGGTTGTACATATATAATTTCTGTTTCCTGAGACCTGTTGACTTATCATCTTATCTTCACACCTGTTATTTTTACGAGCTACGCCACACTATGAAATTTGGTACTATAATTCATATAACTCTTGACAAGCTTGGTTTGGGCAGGCTCAGATGGGAAACTATTTTTTTCTCGAATACGCAGGAGAACTAAGTATCATTATATTAAAAGAGAGAGGAGTCAAAGAGACTCAAAACAAGCCCAAAAAGGCCAGGAGTACAAAAAGGCGACCAAAACACCACCTATACAAACAAACTATGGCCAAATGCGCCTAAGGCCTTTGGCCCCTGTCACATACCACGTTTTTTCCTCATCTCTAATCTCTTGCACTAAAACGCTAGAGTTTGGGGAGATCCCCTCAAAAACACATTTATTCCTATACTTCTAAATCCATCAAGCTACCAACAGAACTAAAGAATTGAAACCCTTTTTGTAATGTTTATGGAGTTGCTGCAGAACTTGGCGCCACCAACCAAACAAGTTAGAATCCGTGGCCCAGGTGCATGGTGTTGCAAGCCAACAATGGATAAAACTGTGAACCACACTATTCTTGAGAACACACAGGTGGTGAGCAGATGATAGACATCTTCCTCCTGTTGATCACAAAGTGGGCATTTTTCGGGATGGTCCATTCCACGACGAGCCAAACGGTCGGTGGTCCAAAATCGATTAAGAGAAACCAACTACATGAAAAATTTGCAGCGAGGGGGGACCCAAAACTTCCATATCTCTTTCCAAGGCTCAAACTCAACAGCTCCCACAAAGAAACGCCTATAGGCTGATCTGGTGGAGAACTCACCTGACGGTGAAAAAACCCATAAGTGCTGATCCTCCACTCCAGGAGCAAGAGTCACCTCCGCTAACAAATCCCACAGCTGGAAATACTCCAAAAGCGCCTCTGTAGACATACCACCACTAATATCCCAGACCCAAGTAGAATCGGATAAAGCCTCCTGCACAGTTCTGCAGTTTGCAGTTTGCCGCTTCACATGCTTACACAGGGATGGCGCAAGGTCAGGCAAGGATTTCCCATGTAACCATTTGTCAAGCCAAAAAAAACGTTCTGCGACCATCATCTATAATTGAAATGACTGAGGCGGTGAACAAAGCAACCGACATGGGATGTACTTGGATGTCAAGACCAGCCCATGGACGATTAGGTTGTGTCTTCATTAGCCATAATCATCTCATCCTCAAAGCCCACCCAAGCACTTCTAGATCAAGTATTCCCAGTCCACCAAGATCAATTGGTCTCTTTACTCGCCCCCAAGCAACAAGGCAATGTCCACCATTCGCTTCCTTACGATTTTTCCAAAGAAAAGCTCTTCTAATCTTGTCAATAGTTTTGATAGCTTATTTGGGAAAATTCAATGCAAAGAGCTGAAAAATAGGAATGATTAAATGCTTCAGAACAAATGTCAAGATCTCCTGTCAAGCAAATAGGCAGGCTTGTTTGTAGTTATTGTAGACGCCGCTGTCGCCGAGAAGCCCATCGGGCTCTACTTGATGTGGACTACTTTATAAAATCACTGGGAGACAAGGTCTGATACTGAAAGAGCTGCCTCCAAGGCTGAAAAGAATTGTGAAACTAGGATTTCTTTGCTCCATTTAGCACGCTAGTTGGTCCTGTTTCTCTTATTACCATAGTCAAGTTTGGTGAACTGAAAATCGTGTGAAGAGAGCCAAGGGAAGACTGTAAGTTATTATTTGGGGTAAAACACATTATATCATTGGCGGAAGAGTACAATGTGCTTCATCTGAACAGAAATTTATGCTCTGCTTGTGAACAATGGCTTACTTGTGTAGGTGCAGGAGCTGAGGTGCTGTGCAAATTTTGCTTCATTTGAGAGTAAAGTCAGAGTGGACTCTGTAACGCCCCCGTCTCCAGGGGCGCGTACGGACACGACCTTCCGTACAAACCACGCATAGTCAAGTATGGAATGTCGCGCAAGAGTAAAAATAGGAATGGCGCGTCGTCTCGATCGATCCTCCTGGCGACGAACTTCCTCTCGACGTCCGGGCGGATAGGCAGAGGTGTCAGGGTCACCCATGCCTTCCACTCGTATCGCTTCCCCTCGAAGAAGCAACCAACAGCGTGGAAGATCGGCCGGTGATATCCTTTTCCTCCAAGGTATTGCTGAATCTCCCAAAGCTTAGAGGCCATCCTCCAAGCGCTCGTGAGCTAAAACACGGCGAACCATCTGTAGAGACGAAATTTTGAAGTTAGACAAGTAAAGCAGTAAACATCTTGCATAAACAAAGTCTAAGCCAAAGTAAACTAAGATAGGTAAGGAAGCAATAAGAGAGGACAAGACAGCAGTAACACTTATATTTTTCAAAACTCCTTTTTAAAGTTTAAATTAGGATTTGCGACGAAATCGCTTCCTAGTTTGCCTTAGGTCTTAACCTACGGTCAAAGAGCCTGCTCTGATACCACTTCTTGTAACGCCCCCGTCTCCACAGGCGCGTACGGACACGACCTTCCGTACAAACCACGCATAGTCAAGTACGGAATGTCGCACAAGAGTGAACCATCGCATGCTTACAACAAAAACCCAGCATATATTACAAGATAGGGGTTATCAACCCAGTTTTAGTTGCAGCGGGGCGTGCAAGCCCGAAATATAATACATTACAAAAGACAGACTCCTAGGAAAGCTTGAGCGCGGCAGGGACCTAAAGCCAGGGGTCTTCGTCGAAGAAGGGCTCCTCCGGGGCTTCCTCTACGGGGGAGCTCGCATCCGCGTCTTGATCTTCTGAATTTGTTCGGCAAGCCGTGAGCTAACCAGCTCAGCAAATCACAAGGAACATCTAACTTAACTACATGCACGAATTATCAACGGAAGGGAATATATTGGTTGTATTATTTTATGTGGATGCAGTTTTATTTCGTAAACAGTTTTAAAGTACATGAAATGACAATTACTTCTTAAGATTAGGGTTTTCACGAAGAGTTTAATTAATCCACTAGTCCAGTTAAAACATTTGCAAACACTACTTAAGCTTAGCAACTAGAATCACCCAAGTGACAAGCTCCGTTAACCGGGAGTACGATGTATTCGAATACCATTTAATTGACTCTGCAGAGCTGCCCAACTTTACCCACACGCAACCTTAACCCTCATGACTGAGTTAAGGAACCAGGTACGTTCGCTGCTCAACCCTAGGCCAGGCCCGCAACCTGACTCTCTCGGGCAAAGACACCGCTTGAGTTGAGCAGTACTAAACCAGGGTTGACACGTCAACACCTGTGGTCGAGCGGTTACTATGTCATTTGCTTGGCATAAGGGTCTAGTCCTTATATTTTTACGTGGTCCGCAACCACCAACGACAAGTAAAGCGGTGGCGGGACGCCTCGCGGTGTCCCACAACGTCTTTACCATACACTGCACACTAGTACGTCCATTCTAGGGCACGGTGTCCCATACCACCCTACCCTAGCCTGGGTTTCAATAATCTACCGGCCCGCGGCCACATCCTTATTAGTGTAAATAAATTGCATGAAATGATAGTAACCTACATGTGATACTAATACATTTAATTTAAACCTAGGGTTAGCAAGGGCGGGGCTACAAATTAATCATGGCATTTAGCGGTAGTAGGACATATCTAATAATTAACATGTCATTCTAAACATTTGATTGTACGTAAACTAGCATTTTACAACTAACAATAATGAAAATAGCATAATTACATAATCAAATAAATATGGGGTACAATATGTTCAAAGGATTGCGACTTGCCGTTAATCTGGATGACCTCCGCAAACTCAAACGAAGTAGCTCCGGAATCCTGTGCTTGCACTTGAACTTTTGGAATCCCCGACACTAGCGTAAACACACAAGAAAACAGAAACTAAATTAAAAGAAATAAAAGGAAACCTTTTATTTAAGAAAAAGAAAGCTTTAAAACTCATAAAGGAATTTTCACAATTTTTCTGGGATGAAACTGGAGGAATGGAGGCCAAAAATAGGTTGAGAATATTAAACTGAGCAAAGTGGTATATTTTGGTGATTTTTGGAATTTTTTGGAATTTTCTAGGATTTAATTTTGATTTTCTGGGTTTTTTAGTTTCTGGAAAAAACAAAAAGGAACTGTTCATCGGAACAGTGTCCAGCCCGGCCCAAGACTCGCGCGGGAAAACGCGTGCGACGCGCGGCGCGGCTTCGAACCGGCCGGTGGGCCGGCCCAGCTCCCGTGGGCGCGTGGCCGGGCAAGCGCTGCGGTGGGCCAGCGCAAGCGGCCCACTCACGGGCGCGCGGGGCCGAGGCGACCTGGGGAAGGGGCTCCCGGGCTTAGCGCCGTCCGATTAAGCGCCAACGGCCCGGATCGAAGCACGCCGACACCAAAAAGGGGGGGCGACTCCTTCTTCCTCCAGGCAAGCGTGACGGGGAGGAGGTGGCGGCGGGGCCATTGGTTGGGGGGGAAATTAACAAGCCACCGCGATGAGTCCTCGGGGAAGGGGGCCTCCACGGCTAAGACCGGTGCCGACGAGCTCGCGGGGAAGAGGGGAACCCGCTCCTGAACTCGGAAGGCAAGGCGGGTTAGGTCACCGGCGAGGGGAAAGGCAAGGAGGGAGGTGGCATGGCGACAGGCTAGTAGGTAAGTGCTTCTCTTAAATTGAGTTGGGCAAAAAGGGGGGTGAGGTTGTGGGGGGGCTTGGGCTGCAATGAATTCGATTTTCGTTGAGTGGAGGGGAAGATCGGAGGTGGGGCTTACCGGCTCGGGGAGGTGCTCGGCGACGGAGCTAGGAAGGGAGAGGGGTCAATCGGTCGCACTGGGAGGAGGGGAGGAAGGGTGCGAGGTCCTCAGTGGCCAGAATCGGGCTTTTTATAGAGGGCCGGGGCGGTGGGAGCTGGTGAGGCCGAGTGGCCATTGATGGCTTCCGATGGGAGGCGTCGGGGTAGCTTCTCCGCGAAGGGAGGGTGGCCATGCGGGCGGTGCTACGGAGCTGCAGGAGTTGGCGGGGGAGGGAGACGGCTCGGGTGAGGAGATGACGCACGAGAGGTCCGAAGGGGGCACAAGGCGAGGGTGGCGCCGCGTCCGCTGGGTGGAGGGCGAGCACGGGGACGGTGACGCAAGGGTGCGGGGCCACTGGCAGGCGCTGACGTGGGCGCGAGGCGATGGGGCGCCAGCGGGGAGGGGAGACGAGAACCGAGGGGAGGAGGATTAGGAGGGGAATTAAGGGAGGATTAGGGGGAGATTTGAGAGGGATTAGGGGAAATCCGCAGATTAAGAACAAGATTAAGCAAATAAAATCTTTCCTTTTTATTTTGAAAATTTTGGGTTGTTTCAACCTACCCCCCTTAAAAGAATCTCGACCCCGAGATTAACTTGGTCCTGGTGCAGGTTGGGGAAATCTCGCTGCAAGTCTGATTCTCTTTCCCAAGTGGACTCTTCGGCTATGTGATTCTTCCATTGAACTCTGCAGAACCTGACATTTTTGCTTCTGAGCTGTCTTTCTGACGTTTCGAGTATCTGCAAGGGCTCTTCAGGATAGGTCCAGTCGTCTTGTAGTTCAATATCTGACAATGGGACTTCATCTGTAGGTTGTCGTAGACATTTCCGAAGTTGTGATATGTGGAATACATTATGTATTCTAGATAAGTTGGGCGGGAGCTGCACTTGATAAGCTACCTCTCCAGTTCTCCCGATTACTTGGAATGGTCCCACATATCTCGGAGCTAACTTCCCTTTCACTTGAAACCTCTTGACTATCTTAAATGGGGTGACTTTGATATACACGAAATCTCCAACTTCGAAGCTCAGATCTTTTCTGCGGTTGTTAGCATAGCTCTTCTGTCGGTCTTGTGCAATTTTGAGTCTATCTCGGATGATCTGGACGTGTGCTTCAGCATCTTGAGCAATTTGAGGACCAATAAGTTGTCGTTCTCCGGTTTCTGACCAATTCAGGGGTGTTCTGCATTTTCTGCCATATAGTGCTTCAAACGGGGCCATTTTAATGCTGGCTTGATAGCTATTGTTATATGAAAACTGAGCAAATGGTAGGCAAGTGTTCCATGCTGCTCCATATACAATAGCACAAGCTCTTAACATATCCTCCAGAATCTAGTTTGTTCTTTCAGTCTGTCCATCGGTCTGTGGGTGGTAGGCTGAACTGAAATTCAGATCGGTACCCATAGCTTCATGTAACTTCTTCCAAAACTTGGATGTAAACTGTGCTCCTCTGTCTGATACAATCTTCTTAGGGACTCCATGAAGTGTCACAATCTTTGTTAAATATAATTCAGCAAGTTTGTCTTTCCCATAGGTTTGCTTAATCGGAAGAAAATGAGCCACCTTGGTTAATCTATCGACGATAACCCAGATAGCGTCATATCCTTCACGAGTCCTGGGTAGTCCAGTGATGAAGTCCATACTAATGCTATCCCATTTCCATTCGGGAATAGGCAAGGGCTGCAATAGTCCTGCGGGTTTCTGATGGTCGATCTTGATTTGCTGACAAACATCACACTTAGCTACATACTCTGCCACTTCTTTCTTCATTTGATTCCACCAATACTTCTTCTTCAAGTCCTGGTACATCTTAGTACCTCCTGGATGAATTGAGAATTGGGATGAATGAGCTTCCGATAATATCAAATCTCTCAATTCCTTATTGTTGGGTATGCAATAGCGACCACGAAAAGTGACAATCCCATGTTCGTCTATTGCATAATCTGTTAAACTCTCTTCTTGTATTTTCTTCTTAAGCTTCTGGATTTCCTCATCTTCATCCTGTGCTGCTTTGATCTGATCCGTCAGTAGGGGTTGGATTTCTAATGCTGCCATATTGCCTTGTTCTGTGATTATCAGGTTCAGTCGTAGTATGTCCTTCTGTAATTCTGGCGGATGCTTTGTCAAACTAGCTTTGTTGTATCGGGCCTTCCGACTAAAGGCATCGGCAACCACATTCGCCTTGCCTGGATGGTACTGGAGTTCTATATCATAGTCTTTAATTAACTCCAACCATCTTCGTTGCCTCATATTTAACTCCGGCTGGGTGAACAGATACTTCAAACTTTTGTGGTCAGAGAATATCTCGCATTGGTTTCCTAGCAGGTAGTGTCTCCAAATTTTGAGTGCATGCACTACCGCTGCTAATTCCAAATCGTGTGTTGGGTAGTTCTCCTCATATGGCTTTAGCTGTCTTGAGGCATAGGCCACAACCTTACTGTCTTGCATGAGCACACATCCCAAACCCTGCTTAGAAGCATCACAAAAAATTTGGAACTCCTTCTCTGGGTTGGGTAGGATCAAGACTGGTGCCGTTGTTAACTTGGTCTTCAACCGCTGAAAGCTTTCCTCACAAGCACCTGTCCATATGAAAGGCTTATCCTTCTTTAGTAGCTGAGTGAGTGGACGAGATATGCTTGAGAATCCTTCTATGAATCGGCGGTAATAACCCGCTAATCCAAGAAAACTTCTTACTTCTGTCACCGTCTTGGGCTGCTTCCATTCCATGACTGCGGTGATCTTTTCTGGATCCACCTTAACTCCATCTGCTGATATAATATGACCCAAGAAAGCAACTTCTCTTAGCCAAAAACTGCATTTATCAAACTTAGCATACAGCTGATGCTCTCTCAGTCTTGTCAATACCCTGTGCAGGTGCTGCTTATGGTCTTCCTCATTTTTGGAATAAATTAAGATATCATTTATGAAGATTATTACAAATCGGTCCAAATGGTCCATAAGCACCAGATTCATAAGATTCATGAAATATGCTGGCGCATTAGTTAGACCAAAGGGAACGACTGTAAACTCATACAATCCATATCAGGTGATGAAAGCTGTTTTCTCTCGATCCTGCTCACGGATCTTAAGTTCATGATATCCGGAGCGCAGATCGATTTTGGAGAACACCTTGGCTTCTTTGAGTTGATCAAACAAATCATCAATCCTCGGGAGTGGATATTTGTTCTTGATGGTGACCGCATTTAATCCTCTGTAATCCACACACATCCTCAATTCTCCACTCTTCTTTTTCACAAACAGAGCTGGTGCCGACCAAGGTGAAACACTTGGTCGAATGAACTCTTTTTCTTGTAGTTCATCTAATTGCCTCTTAAGTTCCTTTAACTCACTGGCTGATATCCTATATTGGTGTTTAGCAATTGGCTTGGTGCCTGGAATCAACTCTATAGCAAGTTCTACTTGCCTGTCAGGGGGTCTTCCTGGCAGTTCTTCTGGGAACACATCCGGGTACTCTTGCACTACTGGGACTTGGTCTGGTGTCACGGTTAGTGCGTTGAATACGCGTTTCTTCGTATTCTTTATTAGCTCTCGGTCTGTTTCTACCACCACTTCCTGACCTTCAGGGCTAATCAATGTAGTCTGTCTTGACTTCACAATCTACTTTTCCTTTATTCCTGGCTAGCCAGTTCATGCCCAGAATGGCATCTAGTCCTTTCATATCTAGTTGCAGTAAATTTGCTTTAAACTCTACCTCTTGAATTTTGATACTAAGTCCACCACACCCACTGTGGGACTCCATCCTAACCCAGGGGTTTCAATCACATAGGGCTTTGGCAAGGAAACAGAAGATAACTTATTTCTTGAAGCAAAACTCTTGGAAATAAATGAATGCGTTGCACCAGGGTCAAATAAAATTAGTGCGGGTATGGAATTGATTGGGAACATACCCGCTATGATGTCACTAGCTCCTGCTGCATCCTCAGCTGTCACATGGTTCACCCTGGCTAAGAAAGTAGTTTTTGTACGGCCTCGACCTTTGCCTGTCGAGGTATAGTTTGCTGTGCTTGCTGGTGACTGGGGTCCTACTGACTTTATTTGCAGAAAACCCCCTTTGGAAGAGCCAGAGCTGGTCTGTGATTTTGCTTCCTGCTGCTGACCTTGGACCTGTAGCTTTGCCGCATCAGATGGCAGAGTCCTCCTGGGACATTGATCTCTGTAGTGACCAACTTCTCCACAATGAAAACAAGCATTTGTCTTTCGCGGACAGTTGCTGGCGAGGTGGTTGCCACCACAAGTGGGGCACTTGATGGCTAGTGGCAAGGGTGCTGCATAGTGCTGCGACTGGTTGGATTGCGTTTTTGGTAGTAGCACATACTGGCGTTGAGTTTGGGGTCGGGATGAGGATGACCCCGATGTGCGTCCTCGCTGGGCACCAGGCGAGGACGATTGTGATTTGCGCATTGCCTTGCGCTTCTTGTAGTCTTCCATCTCCCCTCTTTCCTCTTCTGAGTTAATAAGACTGTCCACCATTTCGGGGAGATCCTTGAACTTCAAAGCTGAAATGTGAAATTTGAGTGACTGCTGTAATCCTGCCCGGAACTTTTCCATCTTCTTCTTTTCCTTGTCGACATCTTCCGGAGCAAATCTTGAAAGATGGTTGAATTGGTGCGGGTACTCCATTATTGTACTTCCGCCTTGTTTAAGCGCCAAAAATTCTCGGCGCTTGGCTTCCATGACTCCATTGGGTATGTGGGCTTTGCGGAAAGCCTTCGTGAACTCTTCCCAACTAATTTCTTTATCTGGCTGTAGGCGCTGGAAGTTTATCCACCATGTTGCTGCAGGACCTTGCAACTGGTGGGACGCATACAAAACCTTCTCTTTATCTTCACATTGTCTTTATCAAAGCTTGCGCTCTACATCCAGCAGACCAATCCTTTCTTCGCTAGAGGGTCTCGGCGTAGAGTAGGTTGGAGGGCGGGTTTTCTGAAAGTCTGTCCATCGGGTGGTAATTGGGGCACCATCCCGATTGGCGTTGCTTCCACCTGGGAAACCTGGAGATCTGGCGGCAATTTGTTCAAGAAGCCGAGTATGCCGATCCAACATCTGTGCCATATTCTGTTCAGCTTGATATCGGTTATGTTCCATCATAGCAAGCACACTTGCTAGGGTTGTCTGATCTGTGGCAGGTGCACCCTGCCCGGTGGTCTGTCCACTCTGCTGGCCTGATTGCATCTTAGAAGTCTGCCATTTGGAAACTTGAAGTTAGCCTTGCAGTGGTTTTAGGTGAACAAGAGTAGATAAGTAAGATATTGAATTTTTCAAGGCAAGTATAGGACGAAATAAGATAAGAGCAAGAGCGAAGGGGACAGGAGAAAACTTGAAAATTAGAGGGAGTACTGATAATTTAAGCAAACAACATAAAGGATAATTAACATAATTTTACAATAAACAAGTGGTACACAGACCACTTAGGGTTCATGTTACAACTTGCATTACATTACAAAAGTACTACTACTACACAGGGTCAGTCTAAGCTAGCGGACTCCTGCCAGAAGACTACTCCTCCATGGCATCCGGGGCCGGCAAGGCGGGAGGGCTGCGCAGGCGAAACCGGCACGCAGTACTCTCCGCGATCATCCTCGCCTCGGCACGGACGCACTGAGCGCACGAGAGGGACGCTGGGGGACTCTCCACAGTCCGAAGCCTCGCCTGCTTCGACTGCCTCGAAGCGGACAAGGGCTGCACGAAGCTGCTGCACCTCCTGCTGAGCCTCCATCAGCTGCAACTGAAGGTAGGGCTGTGCATTTTTTAACCGAACCGAAAAAACCGGACCGAAAAAACCGAACCAAACCGGTCAACTCGGTTTGGCCGGTTTTCGGTATTCGGTTCGGTTATCAGATTTTAAAGTTTTTTTGAGTTTGGTTTTTTCGGGAAAAACCGGCTAATAACCGAAAAAACCGAACTAGTACAAGTTGAGTGCATGTTAGTAGTATATGTAGTAGTATATGTTAGTAGTATATGTAGTATACTTTGGTAAATATGTATTATACTTCGGTATATGTAGTATATGTTAGTATTATATGTATTATATGTTACTTCCATCGGTTTTTACTGGCTAGTAGTATATGTATTATCGTCTACTCATCTCGCTAGTCGCTATATCGTTAGCAATTCGTGTTAACTTTGGTAAATACGGTATTTACCGATACCACACCGAAATAAATTGGGATTTACCAAAACCGAACCGTATTTCTAAAAATACCGTATATAACCGAATTACTAACACCGTATTTACCGTATATATCGTATAAACCGAACCGTATAAACCGAAAAAACCGAATGCACAGCCCTAACTGAAGGGTCCTGGACTCCTTCACGGCACGCTCATACTGGTACTCCTGCTGAGCCACAATGCCGGCGACACCCTGCAAGCGGGGGTCGTCATCCTCACGGAACTGAGGAACGGCGATAGATCTGCCTCCGTGGAGTGATCTCGGAATCAGGTCGAAGGGCGACTCAGCCAGCTCAAGGTCGTAGTAGTCGCGGAGGTAGATTACAGCCTTTTTGGCTGCATCCTGGACTGCGTCGTCTCGATCGATCCTCCTGGCGACGAACTTCCTCTCGACGTCCGGGCGGATAGGCAGAGGTGTCAGGGTCACCCATGCCTTCCACTCGTATCGCTTCCCCTCGAAGAAGCAACCAACAGCGTGGAAGATCGGCCGGTGATATCCTTTTCCTCCAAGGTATTGCTGAATCTCCCAAAGCTTAGAGGGCCATCCCTCCAAGTGCTCGGCGAGCGAAAACACGAAGCGAACCATCTGCTGAGAGACGAAATTTTGAAGTTAGACAAGTAAAGCAGTAAACATCTTGCATAAACAAAGTCTAAGCCAAAGTAAACTAAGATAGGTAAGGAAGCAATAAGAGAGGACAAGACAGCAGAAACACATATATTTTTCAAAACTCCTTTTTAAAGTTTAAATTAGGATTTACGACGAAATCGCTTCCTAGTTTGCCTTAGGTCTTAACCTACGGTCAAAGAGCCTGCTCTGATACCACTTCTTGTAACGCCCCCGTCTCCACGGGCGCGTACGGACACGACCTTCCGTACAAACCACGCATAGTCAAGTACGGAATGTCGCGCAAGAGTGAACCATCGCATGCTTACAACAAAAGCCCAGCATATATTACAAGATAGGGGTTATCAACCCAGTTTTAGTTGCAGCGGGGCGTGCAAGCCCGAAATATAATACATTACAAAAGACAGACTCCTAGGAAAGCTTGAGCGCGGCAGGGACCTAAAGCCAGGGGTCTTCGTCGAAGAAGGGCTCCTCCGGGGCTTCCTCTACGGGGGAGCTCGCATCCGCGTCTTGATCTTCTGAATTTGTTCGGCAAGCCGTGAGCTAACCAGCTCAGCAAATCACAAGGAACATCTAACTTAACTACATGCACGAATTATCAACGGAAGGGAATATATTGGTTGTATTATTTTATGTGGATGCAGTTTTATTTCGTAAACAGTTTTAAAGCACATGAAATGACAATTACTTCTTAAGATTAGGGTTTTCACGAAGAGTTTAATTAATCCACTAGTCCAGTTAAAACATTTGCAAACACTACTTAAGCTTAGCAACTGGAATCACCCAAGTGACACAGCTCCGTTAACCGGGAGTACGGTGTATTCGAATACCATTTAATTGACTCTGCAGAGCTGCCCAACTTTACCCACACGCAACCTTAACCCTCATGACTGAGTTAAGGAACCAGGTACGTTCGCTGCTCAACCCAAGGCCAGGCCCGCAACCTGACTCTCTCGGAGCAGCACACTGCTTGAGTTGAGCAGGTACTAAACCAGGGTTGACACGTCAACACCTGTGGTCGAGCGGTTACTATGTCATTTGCTTGGCATAAGGGTCTAGTCCTTATATTTTTACGTGGTCCGCAACCACCAACGACAAGTAAAGCAGTGAGCGGGGACCGCCTCGCGGTGTCCCACAACGTCTTTACCATACACTGCACACTAGTACGTCCATTCTAGGGCACGGTGTCTCATACCACCCTACCCTAGCCTGGGTTTCAATAATCTACCGGCCCGCGGCCACATCCTTATTAGTGTAAATAAATTGCATGAAATGATAGTAACCTACATGTGATACTAATACATTTAATTTAAACCTAGGGTTAGCAAGGGCGGGGCTACAAATTAATCATGGCATTTAGCGGTAGTAGGACATATCTAATAATTAACATGTCGTTCTAAACATTTGATTGTACGTAAACTAGCATTTTACAACTAACAATAATGAAAATAGCATAATTACATAATCAAATAAATATGGGGTACAATATGTTCAAAGGATTGCGACTTGCCGTTAATCTGGATGACCTCCGCAAACTCGAACGAAGTAGCTCCGGAATCCTGTGCTTGCACTTGAACTTTTGGAATCCCCGACACTAGAGTAAAGAGGCAAGAAAACAGAAACTAAATTAAAAGAAATAAAAGGAAACCTTTTATTTAAGAAAAAGAAAGCTTTAAAACTCATAAAGGAATTTTCACAATTTTTCTGGGATGAAACTGGAGGAATGGAGGCCAAAAATAGGTTGAGAATATTAAACTGAGCAAAGTGGTATATTTTGGTGATTTTTGGAATTTTCTGGAATTTTCTAGGATTTAATTTTGATTTTCTGGGTTTTTCAGTTTCTGGAAAAAAGAAAAAGGAACTGTTCATCGGAACAGTGTCCGGCCCGGCCCAAGACTCGCGGAAAAAGCGCGCGCGCGCCGCGGCGCGGCCGGCCGGCGGTGGGCGGCCCGGCTCCCAGTGCGCGCGTGGCGGGCAAGCGGCTGCGGTGGGCGGCGCAGCGGCCCACTCACGCGCGCGCGGCCGAGGCGACTGGGAAGGGCTCCGGGCTTAGCGCCGTCCGATTAAGCGCCAACGGCCGGATCAGCTGCGCCGACACCAAAAAGGGGGGGCGACTCCTTCTTCCTCCAGGCAAGCGTGACGGGGAG
Source organism: Melocanna baccifera (assembly GCA_036346265.1). NCBI lineage: Eukaryota > Viridiplantae > Streptophyta > Magnoliopsida > Poales > Poaceae > Melocanna > Melocanna baccifera. Next base: position 5,712,679 of record CM070703.1, on the reverse strand, counting down.
GAGGTGGCGGCGGGGCCAGTGGTTGGGGGGGAAAGAAACAAGCCACCGCGATGAGTCCTCGGGGAAGGGGGCCTCCACGGCTAAGACCGGTCCGACGAGCTCGCGGGAAGAGGGGACCCGCTCCGAACTCGGAAGGCAAGGGTGGGTTAGGTCACCGCGAGGGAAAGGCAAGGAGGAGGTGGCATGGCGACAGGCTAGTAGGTAAGTGCTTCTCTTAAATTGAGTTGGGCAAAAGGGGTGAGGTTGTGGGGGCTTGGGCTGCAATGAATTCGATTTTCGTTGAGTGGAGGAAGATCGGAGGTGGGGCTTACCGGTTCGGGGAGGTGCTCGGCGACGGTGCTAGGAAGGGAGAGGGTCAATCGGTCGACCGGGGGAGGAGGAGGAAGGGTGCGAGGTCCTCAGTGGCCAGAATTGGGCTTTTTATAGAGGGCCGGGGCGGTGGGAGCTGGTGAGGCCGAGTGGCCATTGATGGCTTCCGATGGGAGGCGTCGGGGTAGCTTCTCCGCGAATGGAGGGTGGCCATGCGCGCGGTGCTACGGAGCTGCAGGAGTTGGCGGGGGAGGGAGACGGCTCGGGTGAGGAGATGACGCACGAGCGGTCCGAAGGGGGCACAAGGCGAGGGTGGCGCCGCGTCCGCTGGGTGGAGGGCGACCTCGGGGACGGTGACGCAAGGGTGCGGGGGCCACTGGCAGGCGCTGACGCGGGCGCGAGGCGACGGGCCGCGTGGAGTACGCGCAACGGCCGGGCAAGGACGTCCGGCGGCCTGGGCGACGCGACCGAGCGAGGGAGGAGGCGGCTTTGGCCTGGCGCCAGCGGGGAGGGGAAACGGGAACCGAGGGGAGGAGGATTAGGAGGGGAATTAAGGGAGGATTAGGGGGAGATTTGAGAGGGATTAGGGGAAATCCGCAGATTAAGAACAAGATTAAGCAAATAAAATCTTTCCTTTTGATTTTGAAAATTTTGGGTTGTTTCAGACTCCTAGTGATTCTTCACTTACAGTATGGAATGGAGATGCTTGACTTCTCTGGCCGCATAAATTTATCACCTTTTTAATTTGCTTGTAGCCTTGAAATTGCGGGACTTGGGTTTAATAAATGACTTTGCCGGCGCCAAGTTATTCCTGGTTCATCATTTTTCCCCAGCCCGCACGTCTATCTTTGGTTAGTTAACAAAAAGAAAGTATAGGCTTTTAGCATTGATGCCTCTATTGTACCCGCTTTGCACCTCTTGCCTCGCAAATATACTAGCTGAACTTTAGTTGTAAATCTAATTTACGTTGTATTGTTTTGTTATAAGGAAAATTTGATGATATGGTCTTGGATTTAAGAAATATTTGTTGTTCATTGAAGTTCAAATACTGGGATTCGTAATCGAGTTTTATGGCCACTTGTCATGGATGTCCTGATTCTGGGATGCTAACCGGAGACGTATTTCTTGTCAGAGTATAATCTGGCTATCCAACAAGTAGTAACGGCAAGTAAAACTCCTATGTAGGTTGTACGTAGATAGGTTCTTGCCTCATGTTGAGGATTGTACTTCTTTTTGCTCTCTATTTCTTGTAAAAAATTATTGATGTCTTGCTAGCATGAATGATTAGATTAACTGACATAATTTGACACCATCTTAAGCAACTAACAAGTTAGTTTCATGCATTTCTTTGTCATCAGCCGAGTTGCCTTTTGCCTCGACAAACTTTCTTGATAAAGTTGTGTATGAATTCCTGTAGCAACACATGGACATTCAGCTAGTGTTATCAGTACAATTGGATAGGGGTGAAAACGGATCGGATAGTTTCCGACCGATCTGGACGAATACGGATACGGATTGTGTCGGATCGGATTTTTTTCGGATAATTCTCGGATCGGATACGGATACGGATTTTTTTTATCGGATACGGATACGAATACGGTAAGCCTAGTATCCGTCGAATACGGATACGGATACGGATAATCCGGATAAAATGAAACCGGATATCCGGATTTTCTAAAATCTCCCCATTTTCTTATTTCCAAAATCCGAATAAAATCCAAAAGGCTATAGAAAATAGCAATTAAATCTCAAAAATTCACCAAAAATACCAGAAAAATCATTGAGACATGAGGAACACAAATAAAATATTTTTAGCTCATGTTAAAGTTTAATTTAATCATATTAAATTATTTTAAATTCTAAAATTTTATTTTAAGCTTGATTTAATTCCAAAAAATTTATTTTTATAAACAAGGCTTTATAAACTCCAAAAAATCAGGATGTTACAAACTATTTATGCATTTTCATTAATTTTAGATGTATAGTTTAAGGGATTTTCATGTTCCAATAAATATTCAGAATCAGTATTCGTTTGATTAAGTATTCGATCCGTATCGTATTCGATATTATTCGTATTTGTATTCGTATTCGAGTTATCCGTATTCGTATCCGTATTCGAAAAAAAATATGAAAACAAATATGGTAGAAGCATTATCCGTCCGTATCCGATCCATTTTCACCCCTACAATTGGACTATTCGGGGCTGAACATTATTTATTTAGGACACCCAACTTTAGATAAATTAAAACCCATGTACATGAACACCGACCATTAACCGACTCACTCATACTGACGCACACTCAAAACGAACAGTCAGTCACTCAAAACAATCTCCTTGGGACCGGCAACCATGTAGACCTTGTTCTCCCCGGGAGTGAAGCAAATCAGCACATAATTGTTGTATAAGTCGTTTTTTCTTATTTCATAATGCATAGACAAGTGCACGTACATCTAGCGAGTCTTATAATTTATGGTACAATGCACTTCTCACACAATAAGCTCTCCTTTGACACAATCACTCATAGGCACACTCAGTCACTTATACGCACACATATCGACAAAGATCACTACAGAGACGAAGCATAATTCAGTCATCCTGATCAGGCTCAGAGTCAGGTTCATCAGACTCACAAATGTCGAGTCCACTGTTTTTGCGAGGCAGGATATCCTTCAAAGAGGGCCAGTTGCTCGGAACAATCTCCTTGGGACCGCCAATTATGTAGTCTCTTTTTTCGCCAGGGGTGAAGTAAAGCTGCACATAATTGTTGTCTTTGAACAAGTAGGCCTCATTATCTCTATGCGAGGCGAAAGCAGCTCCAATGTCGCTTGCAAACATCGTCTCCCGTAAGCAAGAAAACCCCTCTGTTATCTTACCCTTGGCTATTAGGGTTCGCTCAGAATAGTTAAAGAGCGCATATTCTGCGCCTTTGAAGAGGTATGCTTCTCCAGTGCGTGTGGACTCAAATCCAGCATCTATCCCTTTCTCAAAATTTGTCCCTTCGAAGAAAGGAAACATCCGTTTTATGGTCTTGGGGCCTTCAACTATCTCATCATTTGTGCTGCCTGGTGTTATATAACTAAAAGCTGAGAATAACAATAATGTCGAGAAATCTAATGAACAAAATTAAAAACCTATAAAATTAAAATATTATGCACTACCATATAATTATTGATCAGTAACTCAATACTCAAACTCAATACTCAAAGTTGTGTGTGTATGTTTCTTACTTTTATGTTAATAAAAAACCATATATACACAATCCGCACATGTCTTATTACCACTTATTGCTATTCTAAAGTGGCTGACACTATTTTTGCAAACCACTATAACAAGTCATAAGTACTATGTAGAGGTGATCTTTCTCTTAAAATAACATTTATTTATAAGCAAAAAATGAAATAAATAAATCAAAATTTATTATCTAAATATGCTATAAATATATACTCCCAGTGTTTTTTAGTTGCATCAGTTTGACTTTCACACTTTTTAATGCACAATTTTGACCATTAATATCTAAAATTGAAACTTATTTTAAAAAGTTGGTATTGTATAATAAAAATATACATTGAGACAAACACAACTACAATTTACATAACAAGATTTGTTTTTGTACACCAGTAAGAAAAAATGGTCAAATTTATTAGTACATAAATAGTGCAAATATAAAACTGATGCAACTATGAAAACACAGAGGGAATATACTTGAATAAAAATATATACCACACCTGGCGCATAGTTTATCTTGGCACTGAGATTCCCAGAAAAGATGAAAGCTTCACTCAAACCATGACACCCAAAAGCAGCATCTATTCCATACTCTGCAAAAGCAGTACCCACAAGGGAACCGAAACCATTGCTTATAAAAAGCGGGCCTTGGATTACCCGATCTTTTTTGGTTACCGGGGCATAATCCAGGAGTACATACTCATTCCCCATGAACAAGTAGACTTTGTTTTGGCGTGTCGAGCGGAATGCCGAGTCAATATAGACATCAAGATTCGTCACTCCATCTGTGTAATAATCGATCACGTCGTTGTTCATTGCTGCTCGCTTTTGTCTTTTCTGGAAATTTTTTAATTGTTAGTTTCTTCCTTTGCTTATTCTCATCAATGTAATCAGATGCTGGCGTTTGGATCCTTAGGTTTCTGGGTGGACTTGATTGGGGATTGAAGTTTTTATTTACCTGCAAGATTGTATTTGTATCCACTCTTCTTCTTGTGTACTGTCTGTCTGCATGCATAGATGTATGCATATCAAAAATGAGAAATCACCTACCTATAAAGTGCAAGCATCATAGAAATAGTAAATTACTTTCCGTGTTGCTTTTAATTGAAGCAATAAAAAGCCTTCAGCTATTGAACTCAAACTCAAACAAGTATCAAAATATGGAGGAAGTTTATTCTTCCCTATAAAAAATTAGTCTCCGGATGGCAGTGGCGGAGCCAGGATTTTGACGATGGGGGTGCGAACTTACGATGCAACTGTTCTAATACAAATACATATCTACTTCTACAAACAAAGGTTGAACTATATTGTCTAAGGTGCAAATCAAATGATTGTATATTAGTTCATACCACAAGGCAGAACTAGAAATTGCTTCATACCACAAGGCAGAAGGCCTTAGGATGTATATAGTTCAACCTTCGTTTGTAGAGTTAACAAAGAAAAACAGCAAACCTATAGTACAATTCCAAGGGGTTGTGTAAGTGTGAATGAAGATGCCGCATATCTCAGACGTTTTGCATGCCCTTATGAAAAACATGTTTAGTAGCACTTGTTATTACTTTGTAAATGATTGTCTGTTACTGAGAGAATACAACCAATTATTTATGGTTCTTGTATGTGACTAGCACAAATGAATCAAGAACTCGTGTACTCTGAGCTTTAAGCAAGAAATTTATTTTGGTGAACATATATAAAAATTCCTTCAATGGTAATACATTGAAGACATGTCGATTATTGCCGTCTGTTGACTAAGCATCCACAAGGATTGTCGAGGCTAGGAATGCCAAAATTTTGCTAAATTCAAATAACACATATCACAAGATTTCATTCTTTGCCGGTATAGTTATATAAACTGGTCTTAAATCTTGAAGATTTGCTTTTCTTCACATACAACAATATAGAATTTGCCAATTGAATTAATAGGCCCAAGAAAACCCATTTGTCATAAAATATACTCATCCTTGTGTACTTGCAAGCATATATTTGACCAATTCCATCCCTTAGTCCCTTGCTAAAGCCCAATTTGATGAAGCAATTTCTAGAGGTAGAGAAGGAGCTCACTCTCAAATTACAGTATAGTTTGTTTTTTGCCCCATACTATTACTAGGTGACGGCATCAATTGGCTCAACAAAACAATGTAGCACTAGAATTCCCACCCCCTCCTGTGAGATTTGGTTCCCCAATTCTAGACTTCAATATTTACGAACAGTAATTCCCCAGTAAAAGTGTAAAACAAAGAAAGATAAACATCAGACCTCACTTGAGGGTCTGGCAATCAAGATCCACAATATCCAAAAAATCTTATAGTAACAACGATTCAAAAGGACCTTAACCCCTCGTCTGCTTGCATTATTTTGGAGGGTGGGGAGGACAAGAAGATAGAGAGAAGCAGTACAGTACAGTATACCTTGGGGTTGGTGGAGGCGGCGAGGCTGGAGCGGCGACGAAGAGCAGCTCCTCCAGCTTGGTGTCCGCTGTGCCGAAGCTGCGCTGCGGCCTGCGATGAGCTGCGTGCTAGGGTTTGGCGATTTGGGTGTAGCCCACCCCACCGGCCGACGAGCACAGCAGGCCAGCAGCCAGCAGAGAGACGGACGCCACAGCAGGCTAGTAGGGAAGCGAAAAAGAAAAGCAAAAATGAAAAACGCAGCCCACTGCTACTACCCTGAAGAGGCCCAACAAATCCATCTCACTGGCCCACCAAGACAGCAACTACAACTCACAAATCCTACCAAATTAGCAATTGGAATGATTTCTAGAGAGGGCTAATGGCGCACCTGCGGGCGACCGGGCGTCGGGTGAGCTGCGAGCAGAAGGGGGGACCGGGCCGCCGGGGAAACCGGATCTGGCGGCGAGGGTCGGGCCGCCGTCCGAGGGGAAGCAGATCTGGGGGCGGGGGCGGCGAGGAGGAGCTCAACCGAGGGGAGGCAGATCCGGGGGTGGGGGCAGCCGAGGGGAGCAGGACCGGGGGCGGGGCCGTGGGGGGGAGCTTGACCGGCGGCAAGGGGAGGCAGATCCAGGGCTGGGGGAGCCGGACCGGTGGGCGGGGGCGGCGAGGGGGAGCTCAGCCAAGCTAGGGGGCCGAGGGGAGCCGGACCGGGGGCGGGGCCGCGGGGGGAGCTGGACCGGGGGCGGCGCCGCCGGCAGGAGAAACCGCGCGCCAATCGCCAGTCCCTGTCGGCACTCGGCACTCGGCACTGAGACGAGAGAGAGAGAAAGTGAACGGTGAAGATTGATGATGAGAGAGTGGATTTCTTTACTTCCAAGTCTTGAATAGAGTCTCGAAGTGTTCAACTGATAAAGTTGGTTCTTTTGCTTCTTTACTTCCTTCTAGATTTAGTATTTTAAAGTTTAAATTTTTAGTGTATATTAGCATATAAATAGTTTAGTACTTTAGTTTCAATTATTCATAATTTTCTATTATATTATTAATTTTTATATGTTTTATACACTGGTGACTTATACACAAGTGACTTATCGCTACTATGCGTTTTTTATTATCAAGGTATCTACTTTGTATTTCTCTGTTTTTCGTTGTTTATCTCCAATTGTGTAATTTTTATATGAATTTTAAATTTTATAAGAGTACAAGACTATATTTGTGTCAACTTAGTTTAATCTTGATTCAGCCTACTCTCAATTTTATTTATGGTTTCACCACTGGGTGTGACCATCTGCGTCTCTCCTGCGGTCCGAAAAAGAGGTCATGAGGATGGTCTAGCTGAATGGCACTTGGGCAGACTTGATTCTCTTGTGACGTCTGTTGGGTCTAATATGCTACCAGGAGTATGTATGTAGTGTATATTTTATATATTAAAGGGTATATACAGGGAGCAGAGAATGCGTACCTGTAGTATATGTGGCGTTGCTGGCTCACGGCAGCATAGCCGTGCCCACGACCCGGCCACCCGCGCGTGGCTAGCAGCGCCCCTGCGTGCTCCCTGGTGCACAAGGAGGCCCTGAGCCCCGTCGCGGCACGCAAGTCGCGGAGCACAACCCGTAATCCCAAATAGAAGCCGAGCCAAGGGGAATCCCACCGGAAGCCAGCCACAACAGCTCAACAAAACCCCAAATCATGATCTTAGAAATCGAACTCAACCATGGGTTAAATCGGAGGAAGTAGGAGGGGAATAGCACCAGGAGGGCATGGGGATCCAGATCCAAGTGACCGGTGTCGTGAAGCACCGTCGCCAGCGGCGTATTTGAACGGCGAGGACGCGGGCGACGTCAACTCGCCTAAGCCAGCAGCCGTGCCCACAAAAACCCAGGTGGCAGGGGCGCTTGAGGGGATGCACGAGTGAACCAAGGCGAAGTAGAGGGAGCCTCGGAGGGAGTTACTCGCAGCAGTGGCGTGGTGGCCGGAGCGGAGTCTGGCGGGGCGGTGGAGAAGTCGATAGAGGGGGGAGGCCGAAAGGAGCAGAGAAGTCTGGCGTGGTAACATCATCCCATAGCCACTAGGGAACATCTAAAGGCTGCAATAGTCCAGCGGGTCGTTTATGCTCAGCCTTCACTTGCTAACAAACCCCGCAGGACGCTACATAGCGAGCCACATCCACTTTCATTCTTTTCCACCAAAAGTTTTGTTTCAAATCTCGATACATCTTGTTTTCCCCAGGATGCACCGTGTACGGGGTACGATGAGCTTCCCTCAATATTTCATCCTTGACTGGAGCCTTCTGTGGCACATAATGGCGGCCCTTAAACCGTATTGCGCCTGACTCATCAAGGCTAAAATCTCCCATCTTCCCTTCATCGATACGCTTTCTTACTTGTTGGAGTAATCAATCGTCTTTCTGTGCTTCTCTTACTCGTTCTGGAATTGCCGATTCCAGTGACAACTGTGTCTCAACCTGCGTTGTACCCGCATAACAATACGAGATTCCCATCCGTTCAAAGTCAGCAACGAGACAACCTAGAGTAGAGGGTGTCATCTTGCGACTAAGGGCATCAGCGACCACATTCGCTTTGCCTAGATGGTACTGGAGAGTGAGATCATAGTCCTTGATCAGTTCCAACCACCTCCTTTGCCTCAAATTCAATTCCTTCTGTGTGAAGATGTACTTGAGGCTCTTGTGGTCAGTAAAAATGTCACATGATTCTCCATACAAATAGTGTCTCCAAATCTTTAGAGCGAAAACTACTGCAGCAAGCTCTAAATCGTGAGTGGGATAATTCTGCTCATGCTTTTTCAATTGTCGCGAGGCATATGCGACCACTTTGCTATCCTGCATGAGCACGCAACCCAAACCCACTTGCGATGCATCCGAGTAGACTGTGAACCGCTTCCCTGGCTCAGGAAGAGTGAGAACAGGGGCAGTTACTAACTTTTCTTTCAAAGTATTGAAACTGCGCTCGCTTTCGTCGGTCCACTGGAATTTCACACCCTTCCGTGTGAGCTGAGACATTGGCTTGGCGATGATCGAAAAGTCTTTCACAAAACGCCTGTAATAACCCGCTAAGCTAAGAAAACTCCTTACCTCCTTCACATTAGTCGGTCTCTTCCAGTCTACTACTATAGAAATCTTGGTTGGGTCTACTGAAATGCCTTCCTGGTTAATTACATGACCCAGGAAGCCCACTTCAGATATCCAAAACTCGCACTTTTTCAACTTGGCAAAGAATTGGTTCTCCCTCAGAGTTTCAAGCACAAGCCTCAAATGCCGCTCATGTTCTTTTTCTGTCTTGGAATAAATCAGGATATCATCGATGAACACAATTACAAAGTCATCCAAAAACTTATGTAGCATGCTGTTCATCGTCTCCATAAAGATAGTAGGGGCATTTGTCAATCCAAAAGACATAACTTTATACTCATAATGCCCATACCTCGTGGAAAAGGCTGTCTTTTCAATATCTTGCTCCCGCACTCGAATCTGATTATACCCAGATTGTAGATCAATTTTGGAAAACACCTTGGCTCCCTTCAATTGATCAAACAAGTCCTCGATACGAGGCAATGGGTATTTGTTTTTAACGGTCACCCGATTAAGAGCACGATAATCTATACACATACGCCAACTCCCATATTTTTTCTCTGTAAATAGGACTGGGGCTCCCCAAGGCGACACGCTGCGACGAATCAACCCCTTGGACAACAACCCATCCAACTGTTTCTTCAATTCTTCTTGGAGTGGTCGTGCTAAACGGTATGGAGATATGGAAATAGGCCGAGTACCTGGAACAAGATCAATTCTAAACTCCACTTCTCTTTTTGGTGGCATCCCCGGAAGCTCTTCAGGAAATACGTCGGGATACTCACATACCACTGGAATACTCTCAATGCGCAAAGGCGCACTCAACTTTTCTGCCAATGGTAGTAGTAGTCCAGACTTGAGCATACGTCGGCCAGGGAACAAGCTGGCCAACAAAAAAGAGAACATGGAGGTGCAGTCCCCTGAAACTTTATCTCCTCTCCTGAAGGGGCTTGCAGAGTGACTGTCCTCCAAAAGCAAGAAATCACTGCCCGGTAATGATGCAACCAATCCATACCGAGTATGACATCAAAATACTCTATCGGTATAACCAAAAGGTTAGCCAGAAAATCCTCGCCATCTACAGAAACTATGCATCCAGGGCAAACTATAGAACTAGCAATAATACCTCCCAGAGAATTAACTATAACTGATTGTGAAATTTGTTGCATACTCAACTGTGTCTTTCTAGCAAACTCACAAGAAACAAAGGAATACGTGGCACCGGAGTCGAAAAGAACTAGAGCACTGCGGGAATCTACTAACAAGGTACATGTCATCACGTCCGGTCGACTCGCGGACTCAGCGGCAGGCAATGTGTAGACTCCAGGTGGCATCGGGGCGACAGAAGCCCCAACACTCTGTTGTGGTGGCATCGGAACTAGAGGTGATGCAGTATACTGTGGTGGGGCGGCTGGTGCAGGTGGCTAGTAATACCCAGTAGGTGGCATCCAAGGAGCAGGCTGTGGTGTAGAAGCAGCCGCTAACACTTGGACCGATCCCTGAGATGAAACATTCACGATGCAGATGCCGGCTCCCACTTGATGATGTTGGAGGGGTTCTGACGACATACCCTCTCCATGTGGCCCGGTCGGCCACAGTGTCGACATTCCCCTGTCCAGGTACACTCAACAGCTCGATGCCCACCACCACACTTGAAGCAGATCATGCCCTGCCCTGGGACAGGACGCAGTGCCGGTGGTGCAGGGGAAGACTTTGACAACTTAGACTTGGAAGACTGTGAGGAACGCTGACTCCACTTAGACTTCTTGGGAGCGAGCCGCTGGGATGACCCACCCTCTCGGCAGTAGCTCCTCTTACAGTCACCGCTGCGCGCCTGAACCATCGGAAGGCTGCAACCCTTTAGTGAGCTGCATCTCCACCTCCATCCTCCGCCTGTTCCACCACAGATCCAAGTCACGCGGTCGTAGCTCCCATAACATGCCGAAACTCGAATTGAGCCCTCGGTGGAACCTTTTGGCTTTCTCCAAGTCATTACTACTTAATCGATGGCACGGCGAATCGGGTTGTTAAACCCTGCCTCGTACTCTGCCATGGTCATTCTTCCCTGCACGAAAGCTGACAGGGCAACCTCCATACTCTCCACAAATGATTCTGGGTAGTACTTTGCCTTCAACTGTTCAACGAAATCCTCCCAGGTGGCTGGACCTTGGGCAGGGGTCCTAGCTGAAAGGACTCCTTCCCACCAGATGTCCGCTTGGCCCTTCAACTGAAAGGCCACAAATCGAGCCCTAAGCTGCGGGGTCATTTCCAAAGCCTCAAACTGCCTCCCCATATAATGCAACCAATCCGCAGCTTGGACTGGTGTACCCGACCCATCAAAGGTGTCCAATCGCAACACCATCCATTCACGTAGACTCATCTGCCTGCAGTGCGGCCGAACAGCGATCGGAGGCGGTGACAAGTGCGGCCGCAGCAGCGGCTGCTGCAGGCGCTTGTTGACGAAGGGCACGAACCTCGTCTATGAATTCCCGCAGCAAAGCAGAAGACCTTGGCTCATTCCCAACTACAGATTGTTCAGCAGACCCGACCTCCACGTCAGGTGCCTCCTGCTGAACATCTAGCGGTGGTTCCACTTGGGCATGGCCATGACCACGGCCCCCACGGCCTAGGCCGGCACCACGACCACGACCACGACCACGACCACGACCTCTACCTCTCGGCATCTCTGCTCACAACAGAGAAACAATCACACCGTCAACTCACAACCATCAACTGTAGCAATAAAGGTCAACAACACAATTTGAGAAAACACATATGCAATGCAAATCCCAAAATCCCATCCAACTGTGCAGTACTGTGTGTCAACTGCAGTGAGTCCGAAGACTCAGCAAACACACGATAAAGCAGCGCATCAATTTCTCATCTATAAACTGTAATCCATTCTACTGTAATATGAAAATCTCATCAGAATCGTAAAAATATCTTTATGTCCATGTCATGCTTCAGTATTCGTCATGCATGTCTGTATCAATTGCATGCAATGCAGTGCCATGCGATGCATATGTAACTGTAGCTTATACCGGTATAGCGGGGTGTCCACCCGTCGATGGACCACTCAATTACCCCACCCTCTTTCAGACGGGGGTTCCATCTCCACTCCCATGGAGTCCCTACCGAAGTAGGCCCTGTTTCACTATGTATGAGTGCAATGCAGGATGAACATGCTTTCACTGTTGGCACTTGATTATAAATTTCACTCATTTGTATTCACCTAATTGTTAATCCTGTATCTTAGCCTATAAACACTGTGAATCATGTATTTCAGGCTATAAACACTGTGAATCATGTAGATCAGGCTGTAAATGCTGTAAGTCATATAACTCAGGCTGTAAACATAAATAGCAATCATTAACCACACGGTACTGTCTACCCTGCACTTGCCTCTCAGCCTGGCGGAGGATGCGCGAATGGCACCGAGCTCGAACCGCCACCTGAGCAAGCAGCAAATATTTCAATTCATTGCTAATGCATGCGTACACAAGCAAGCCCAAATGTCGCTCTTACACATAAATTCCGTATAGCCGATTAACCTCACCGGACACCTCCCTGATGTCCCAGTGTTTAATCGGCACAATATTTATGCGAAATCTGTAAATAACTGAAGGGGATTTCAAACCGTTACCCACAACCCCGATGACTGGCTCAGGCAAAAATCTATCGTCCCTAGCTGGATCGGACAGATTCAGCACCGGATCAGACCGATCTGGAGCCGGATCAGTTTCCTCTTTTTTCTTTCTTTCTTTTTTTCTCTTCCTTTCTCTTTTCTTTCTCTTTTCTTCCCTCTTTCCTTTCCTTTCTCACCTACCCGGCCGGTCTCTCTCTCTTCCCTTTTCTTTTTCTCACCTCCCCTTTCTTTCTTTGTTCTTCACGTCATTGCCTCCCTCTTTCTTTCCCCTCACGCGCGCAGGCTCCTCCCTTCCCTCACGGCCAGTACACCTTCCCCTCTCTCCACGCCTCCCCCTCCCACCTCAAGCGGCCAGCCCCAGCCCCTCTCCCTTCCTTCTCGCGCGAGCCAAGGTGGAGCGAGGGCAACGGCGGCGGTGGTAAGCTAGGCGCGCAAGGGGTGCGGCAGCAGAGCAGCGGGGCAGCGGCGGCCGGCGTCGCGCACGAGGGAAGCGGCGGGAGAGGCGACGCTCGGCAAGCTGGGGCCAAGAAGTGGCGGCGACGACCGCGCGGGCGGCGCAGGGGCAGAGGCGGTGGCGTGCAGCAGCAGAGAGCATGGGGAAAAGTCGAGAAGGCACGGGAGGAAGCGAAAGCCAAATGGCTTTCTCTCCCTTGGCCCCCTTTCTTATATAGGCGCGATCTGGGCTGGGCCGGGCTTCTATTGGGCTAGGTATTACAGCCAGGGCATCGAGGTGTGCGAGGCACCGGGTCACCAAGGCATGCGGAGTGTGCGAGGCACCTAGGCACCGGGGGGCACCGAGGCACATGGAGTGCGTGTGGCACCTAGGCACCGGGGTGCTAAGGCATCGAGGCACACGGGGCACCATGGCACTTGGAGTGCGTGGGGCGCTAGGGCTCCTAGATGTTGGAGCTCTAAGGCATGTGGAGTGCACAAAGCACCTGTGCACTAGGGTGCCAGGGCATCAAGGCGTGTGGGGCACTGTGGCACGCCAAGTGTGTGGGGCACCAGGGTGCTTGGGCATGAAGGTACGTGATGTGCAGGGGCTGGTCTCAAGCGAGTATGTTCACCAACATCAGCGTGTAGGGCACGAGCATCCAATGGGCCTCAAGCCACTCTATGGCCATGTGCCCTACTAGCGGGTCGAAGGCCAAGCACGCGGGGCAAGGTGCTCACGTGTGCCCTTTCTGTAGACTTGTTTAATTATAGAGCATTTTAGACAAGAGGTAGTAGGATTCCTCAACACTAACTAGCCCTCTGTCCCTTGGGCGCTTTGAAGGGCGCCTGAGGGGCAAAAAAGAGTGATGAGGTCTTATATCATGTTGATGAATATGCTCGTTGCAATTCTTAGAAGCACTTTTGATGTGCACCTACGCGAGGGCACTCATGAGTTAGCCAAAATTCTGGTGTTCTTTGCAACGTCAAGTGCCCAAGACTTAGCCAAATTTTTATTTCATATCACGAGAGTGCTCCGTGCGAGGGGCGAGGCTTGAGGGATCCACAGGAGGGTACCTATGACTTAGCCAAAAGTTTGGCTTGAGGGCTCGTAGGGGCCCACGCGAGGGGCAACGACTTCGCCTGAGGCACGAGGGCTGAGGGATCCACACGAGAGCTCCCTTGACTTAGCCAAATTTTGGCTTGATGGGCACACGAGAGCCCATGCGAGAGGCAAGGGCTTCATCCGAGGCACAGGCAGTGCGTCAAAGCAACGCCTGTTAAGGCAAAGTTATCGACGTGGGATCGCCTCATTGAGGCACTACCTTCAAGGCGGGCGGTGCATCGAAGTAGCGCCTATCGAGGCGAAGTAAAAAGATGCAAAGCCATCCTACCGAGGCATAGCCTTCGAAGCAGGTGACGCGTCACAGAGGGCTGCAAAGAAGTTAAGAGACATTGAAAATAAGCTGCAAGCCACCAAAAAGAAATTAAGAGCTACTGAGAAAAAACTGAGTGTCCTCAAGGAGAAGGCGGGGATAATCCACCAAGTGAACGCAAGCTCAGAGATGTAGTTAGATAATGATCAACACTCAGGCTAGAGATGCTACGGAGGTATATAACGCAAGATTGGAGTGTGAGATTGGAAGTTAGAGAGCAAATGATCATCGCACGTTTCTTGTATCAAGATAGCATTCACTTGACATGTTAGATGATTGAAGTCGTTGCTGCAGGATAGGTAGAGCCCTATGACTTTAGATAGTGGGATTTTTCATATGATAGCCTTATGCAGACATGATAACCCTTGATTGATATTCGAGCCAAGTCGATGGTAGATGATTCAAGCTACCTAGAAGAGATGTATGTGTGTTCTTGAAGAGCAAAACAAATTCATTAGGGTTGCATTCTCCATTAGGCTTGAGAGTGTTCGTGAGATTAAATCACAATGCACCTTGGAGGTGCATTCATAAGACTGATTCATGGACATATTAGAGGGGTACCCATGAGAATAAGTCATGAGGTACCAGATGATCACTTGAGATGGTATCACCCGACAAACTTGGAGGTGCCTATGAGGCTAACTCATGAGTGTCTTGGAGTTATACCCGTGACACTATGTCATAAGCATACCAGAGTAGTGCCCACAAGACTAGGTCATGGGGCATCGAATAGCCATCGAGGGCAGTAGCCCCTGGTGGGCTTGAAGGCGCCCATGAGACTTGCTCATGGACACCTTAGGTGTGCCCACGACACTAAATCATAGGCACGCTGCAAGGATGCCTACAGGACTAGATCATGGGACACCGAATGACCACTAAGGGTGGTAGCTCGCTAGTAAACTTGGGGGCGCTCATAAGGCTTATTCATGGACACCTTAGAGGTGTACCCATAACACTAAGTTATAGGTACACCGGAGGGACGCCCACGAGGCTAAGTCGTGGGGCACCGTAATATGAGGGCAGTGGAGCCCTTTTACCCTCGTAGGTGGGAGTTTTTTTGGTGATCGAAAATACATGAGAGTGCTTAACCCTTGCCAATCAATAGAGCAAGGCGTATGGTGACCCGAAGGCCATTCGACGCATGGACTAGAGTCTAAGGGAGACGAGCCCTCAACATGTCCATCAACGTGGGCACTAGGCCCAAGTTGTCGCTCATACCCTAGGTCCAGCAGGACACGAGCCACCATGGTGGAGGCGACGGACGCCAAGCCACCTTGAACTTTTGCTAGGGAACGCACCAGGAGGGTGAGATCCCATGCGAAAAAAACATCTCAAGGGCCCAAGCGAAGGCATTGGGCCACGTGAGGGTGTTGGGCCGCACGAGGATGACATCGCTAGGGCATCATGGCGTGGGTGCCAGGGAGTGTATGGTGCGAGGCGCCAAAGAGTGGTGTGCTGGGGCACAAAGATATCGTGGCACGAGAGTGCTAGGCCATGCGAGGGCGCCATCACTAGGGCACCATGGCGCGGGCGCTGGGGCGCGTATGGTGCGGGACGCCGAAGTGTGGGGGTGGACGTCGGCCGTGTTATGGGCTGTCGTCCACGAGAGTAAAAATAACACAGATATTTATACAGATTCAGGGGTCCAAGAAAACCATTCTACTCCTGTCGGTGAGCCAAGCACATGATAGGCTCACAGGCTGCATGCTGTTTAGTCCAGCCAAAACCGATCCATGGTGGCCATGTATTTCATTTTGGGGGTCTGGACATTAGGAGATTAGAACATAGAGTTAAGCTGGTTTGATTGGTCGAAGTAAAGTCAGTCTCACGTGTTGGCCGAGCGCATCCCCTAGGCCCAGCCTGCCTGAGCATGCGTGAGAGGTTGAGTTAAATACTTCAGACCCTCTCTTGTAAAGACAGACAAGAAATTTTGATGATAGATCGGAACATCAGATTGCTTTGTTCTTTCATGATGGCTAAACCATCTTGAGAGAAAATTGAGAGCATATCGATAATCAAGATTGTTCAGTCAGGGCGATAGGACTTTGTTTAGTGGTCATAAAGTCTAGTATGTATGTTCTATTAAATTAAAGAGTGTTCGTTCTTGCATTGACAATGAAGGATCACTATGATTCGAGAGAGTGCATGTGAGTATCTTGATTCTACATCGAGAAGATCGAACGACCCCATATCAATATGTGAGGTTGAAAGCATCTAAATTGAGACAGATATACACACACAAAAAAGATAGATGTAGATGATAGGAAAAGTGATGCTATTTTTTATACTAACAACCTACTCTCTACTTCTAGTGTTGTTTCTCATTTTGTGCAGGTTAATGAAGAAGAGGAGCTAAATGCTAAACAAACCACACTACTTGAAGATGAAGTTATACTATCTACATTATCTACATCAACTGAGAAGAACGTTCAAGGTAACAATAATGGTAATACATTGGTAGTTCATCAAGAAAAGGTGAGTACAAGTGAGAACCCTTATGACCAACTGGAAAATCCCACATTCTAAATTTAATGTGCTTAATTTATATAATGTGAAATTGATTACTCGTAAGAAAGTTCTTAGTAGAATATCCCTGATGATTCTTTGTATTATATTATGTTTGATAATCTCAAAGAGTTATTTAGTGTGATTAAGAATATTACTGAAATTTTATGTTCAAAATCACTAGTTAGTATTTATAGCTACATATATAAGTTTAATTTAATTGAAAATTATAGTGTAGATAGCAAGTTTTATGTTTATCAAATATACATTACGTGTGACAAGTTTGCTAAATTGAAATTGCATATTTTGAATAACCAATCTTTTATGCCATGTCATAATCATAATAAGATGGGTTTCAAACGATAGTGTTTGCTGTTTATAAAGATTTTTTAAGCTTATTTATTCATCATTTGATGTACAATCTTGTACAAGTAATCAGAGTAGTGCAGTTGAAGCATGAAAGTCATTACAATTTTTCACCCATATTAGAACGATTTGAGATGGTGTTGTCCACTACTAACTTGCATGAAGACTCACAAAAGTCAAGGACAACTTTTCTCGACGCGAGGGGGAATAATGTGGATAAATCGAGATATATAAGAGATGGGTCAACATACACACTGCATACATTCTATGGCTGTTTAATTAAACAAATTGTGTGTAACATAGGGAATAACAAAATAATTTGTGATAAATATATCTATTATGCATATAAGTTATTTTCTTTATTTAGCATATTTTTAAGTTATTAAAAGCCGGTGATGGCTTTTTTGAAGCACACAAGAACTTCAAACAAAGGATAAGATCATGACTACCGGTGGGGACAACATAGGAAAATTGTCGGCCAGGAACAAGAAAGTGCGCTGCACTGCTCCGTCCGTGGGTCCCCTGACATCACGACGCCGATGTCGGCTCCGCACCAAAGCTTATCACTGGTTCTACGTCAGGCAGCTAACTCGCCCAAGGAAGACGACACCATCATACACAGGATAAAAAGAACACTCGGGGCAGAGAGGAGCACAGAGCCATTACCTGGTGGTAGCCACCGCACTGCACCAAGAAGTACAGAGAGAATTCAACCCTGCAGTCTCCACCACCATTTCCTAGTAGCTTAGCCATAGCCATAGCCAAAGCCAAATCGAGGGAGAGGGTGACCTGAGTCCACCACCACCGAACGGGAGAAGAGGAGGAGCCAAGCGAGCACGTGGGAAGCAAGCAAGAACACGTCTTGATCAAGAAAGGTGCCTCCCACATGCCTTCATCTTTCTCTATTATACTTACACAAATCCCCTGTCACCGCACAGAGCACGACCATTCTTCGGCCTAAGCAAAATCTTGAGAACAAGAGATAGATTCCGACCACCAGACTAGGTTGCATGTGAACATCTCAACACTAGAGTAGATCAATAGAAATCATGATATAACAGTAAAGCCTTGCTGTGGACAAGAACGTCTAGTTGGGGCTAGTTCAGCAGCAACCAGAGCAGGAGAATAGCACAAGTAGCAGGAGAAGAGTGGGGGTAGAGAACGCGTACCTGGAGCCGGCTAGAGCCGCAACGCACACGAGATGTGGCGTCGCTGGCTCACGGCAGCGTAACCGTGCCCGCGACCCGGCCATCCGCGCGCGGCCAGCAGCGCCCCTGCGTGCTCCCCGGTGCACGAGGAGGCCCTGAGCCCCATCGCGGCGCGCAAGTCGCGGAGCACAACCCGTAATCCCAAATGGAAGCCGAGCCAAGGGGAATCCCACCGGAAGCCAGCCACAGCAGCTCACAAAACCCCAAATCAAAATCTTCGAAATCGAAATCAACCATGGGCTAAATCGGAGGAAGTAGGAGTGGGATAGCACCAGGAGAGCATGGGGATCCAGATCCAAGTGACCGGCGTTGAGAACCACCGTCGCCGGCGTCGTATTTGACCGACGAAGACGCGGGCGAGGTCAACTCGCCTAGGCCAGCAGCCGTGCCCACCAAAACCCAGGTGGCAGGGGCGCTTGAGGGGATGCACGAGTGAAACAAGGCGAAGTCGAGGGAGCCTCGGAGGGAGTTACTCGCAGCGGTGGCGTGGTGGCCGGAGCGGAGTCTGGCGGGGCGGCCGGACATGGCGGCGCGGTGGAGAAGTCGGGAGAGAGAGGGGGGAGACCGGAAGGAACGGAGGAGTGACCGACTGAGGCCGTGAGGGCGGTGGGATGCGGAAGTAAGAGCTGGGAGCTAGCCGTGCACCGTGTCACCTGTGTGCGCAGTTGAGACGAGGAGCAGAGGAGGGAGGAGATAACGCGCTCGGGATTCTCTGACCTAGCTTCGGCTACGTCAGACGTGACTTTGGGCGTGGATCTGCCTGTTCATCTCTGGATAAACGGTTCAAATTGTTTCTATCTTTATTTTTTAGTTTTTAGTTTTTTTGATTTTATTTTTTAGTTATTTTTACTTTTATCTTTTTAGATAAAAAGATAAAAGTAAAAATAACTAAAAAGAAAAATCAAAAAAATTAAAAACTAAAAAATAAAGATAGAAACAATCTGGACCGTTCATCTCTGGATGAACGGCCAGATCCGCGCTCAAAGTCAGGTGACGTAGCCGAAGCTACGTCAGAGAATCTGCGCCCGAGATAACGAGCCGGCTGGACAAAACGAGCGAGTTGAAGTAACCAAGTGTTTTTTAGGAGTGGATAGAGGGTGTAAAAAGTAAAGGAGAGAGTATATATGTGATGAGAGCGAGAAAAATAGGCTGTGTGATGTATTCGTGATCTATTGTCTTATCTTCGGAGCGTAAGGAGTGGAGAAACCGTTTTGAGAAGCAGAATGTTTCTTGCTTTTGGTTTTTCTAAACAGAAATAAGAAGTATAAATCAATACAAACAAGGTCTTAATTAATTGTATAACACATAAAGATATACTTAGGTTTAATTCAAAGACACGAGGAAAAATATTCAAATCCATTAGAATGCGAAGTGATAACTGGTGATCAAGGAAAATGCTAATACGATAATAAATATTTGACTGTAGGACTGACCACACTGTTATGTCAGTATAACACATTTCAAATTTAGAATTAACTAAGTCGTAGTATACGTACCGAATCAAAAGCCGGTTTGAGAAGCCGAAAAGAACAAGCTCTTAGGCTTTGAGCATGTGAGAGCCAGTAGCGCGAGGAGGAGATGCGGGAGCTGGCGAGGAGCACGATGGGGGAATCAGGATTGGGATGATGGGAATGATCAGGAAATAGCCCAAATAGGGTTAGGGCACACGCATGGTGGGCTATATCGGACTCGTGCCCACACCGTGTTCGACACGTGTTGGGAATTTTAAAAATTAAAATTGGTTTTGAAATCGGCCAACATGCCACCGACACGTGTCTATGACATGTCTGTGTCATATCCGTGTCGAACATGATGTCGACGATAAAGCAAAGTGTTTGTGCTTCAGAGGAGATTGCAAATTGCTAATAATACTTATTGAGTACTTTTGTACGTATTCTTGCTATTAACTCTCCTTGTTTAGAAACAAGTCTGCTTGAGAAATCCCTTGAGTTTGACCAAGGATATGCAGGGGTAGAACTACTATGTGGATCAGAGTGCGGTGAATCTGAGGTCTGACATATATGACATTGGAACCTCATATGGAGCCTGGGATAGTAGACATCCCTATTATTTAGTTGGAACTTTTGCTAAAGGAGTTATATCAAGGGTTAGCCTTTGTTTAGTTTTATGTAATGTTTAAGCCATGTGTGGCATTTTATTATGATATTAATGGACATCTCTAGCTATCATTCTGATACAACATTTTAATGTGGCTTATTATTTGACAAAACATGTTTTTATCGGATAATAAACCACATATTGGTGCCATTTTCTAAGGTAGTAATGGCACAGGTTGTCACAGCCAAGTACTTATTAAGGATGTTGCATAATTGTGAAGAGTTATAAGTAATGACATATAATATATTGGTAAGAAATGGTATTTTGCAATTGCAGGTGATTAAGATAGCAAGCTAATGTCGATCCCACCAAACTCACCATGGAGAGGTGCTGCATCCTTTTTTCCTCAACCAGTGAGCGAGAACGACGAACGTGCAGCTCAGATCCTAGTAGAAACAATCTACTATTACAATGTCAGTTGCTCATCTATGAGGCTAAGTGAGTGTTTGTTTTGATGGAAAATGTTTCCCAGGAAAATAGTTTTCCCATTTTCCTTTATTAGTTTTGTAAAGGGAGTGGAAAACAGTGTTTCCAAGGTGGATTTTTTCTTTTGTAAATAAGGGAAGTCACATTTTCCACCTCATTCCTTTGACTTTTTCTTTCTCTTCTCCCATCCACCCTCCCTCTTTTCCAGTTTCCATTTCTGTCTAAGTTTTTGTGCAAAACCAAGCAATGTAAAACTAATGTAGTTTCCTTTTCCCCTAGAAAAAATTTTCCATGATAAAGCTTTTTCCACTGAAAATGTATTCCATCAAAACGAACAAGCAGAGCCTAAGAGAGTGTTTGGTTTGGCGGAAAATTTTTTTTTCTGGAAAACAGTTTTTTTCCATTTTTCCGTTGTTCTGTGTGTAAAGGGTAGAAAACAATGGTAAATATTTTGCTGTTGTAAGGAAGAGAAGGCAAATTTTACACCCTATTCTTTTACACCTTTCTCCTCCTCTCCTACCATCCATTTTTCCCTTTCCATTTTCCATTTCTCTATCACTTTTCGTGCAAGGGACTAAACAATGAAAACTAATCTACATCTGTGTTTTCCTTGGAAAATCGTTTACATAAAGAAAACAATTTCCAGGGAAAATGTTCTCCATCAAACCAAACGGAGACTAATTGTCGAGAATAACAGTAAAATTAATGTGCCCTACTTGTTTCTGATTCTCTAGTGCAGGCATTCGATTACTGCCCCTTTGGCTGACATCGAGTACAGAAGCAGTGATGGAGAGAGAGACATCTTACACCATGTATTCCGATGGGATAGGGCAGAATATGCCTTTGTCTTTGTGAATGGATTCGAAGCAAGGCGTCAATCAGGCACTCCAGATGAAACTTACTGCAATTTGGAGCAGTACGTGAATAGTGGTGGCAGGCCTCTCGACACTCGAAGAGAGACCACCCATGCGTTTGTTAGCACCACTCTCAGCAGTTCCTGGTTTCCTACTGTCAACCCTGGCCAGGTTGAGCACATATATCGCTATGAGATTTATGCGCCTGGAGGAATTTGGGTTGCTCAAACATTGGAAGATCGTTATCGCTACCCAACCCAAGATGAGGTCGCTTTTATTGCTGGGATTGCCCCTCAATACATTCGATCTGCCCAACTTTTTGTACTCACTGGTGGCGACAGGTTTTACTCCTTTACCTATAATAGCTGCTATATATATTGCAAAACTAATTATTTGCTTGATTGTGGTATTAAAATTTTGGACGAGCCATCAAGACATGAGAATGGGGTAGGGTAATTGTACGTAAAGCCTCTGTGAGGGGGGTGAGAAACTAAATATTTGGTTGGGAAGTGGGGTTTCAAGTTTAGTACGTTGGTTATGTGGTGGTAGATAGGGATAAAGGTATTTAATGTGGATGAGAACATATCAGTGCGTTCTAAATTTTGGTGTATCCCTGAGCGCTCTCTTTGAAACACGATGAAAAAGATCATGAAAAATTCATAAAAAAATTTGACAATATTGACACAAAAGCAATCTATGGTGCCAAAAAATTTTAAATCTAAATTTGATCTACACATCACATTTTCAATTGTATTTTTGCAGAATGCTTGATTGAATCATGATTAATCTAACCAAAAATTTTCAGTACCATTTGAATCGTGTTTCGTAGAGGATACACGAGGATGCACCAAAAGTTAGGATACATTAGATATGTTCTCAGTGGTGGAGATTGTTGGTGCATGGGGGAGGACAGAGTAAGAGAGGAGTGAGAATGAGGACAGTGAGTGAAATATGGGAATGGTAACTTTGTAATCGTTAGGGCAATGAATAACAGATCCCAAAAGTTATTTTTACTGATCAAAACTGAATTCTACTGAATAAAACTTTTTTTGTTTTTAAGTTGATCAGAATATGTCCTTACATCCTATATAATTAGACTAATATACTTAGATACAACATATGTCACGTATTTTTTATTGGCTCTTACATAATATTTGTTTCAAGGCCCACCACTTAATTACCTACTCCAATTACACAATCTTTTGATTTGCTCATATGATGGCAAAACTGTTTTGGATACAAATTTTCTTTTCCCAGTTTCTAGTGTAAAAAAATAACTCTCTCAATCTTCGAGTACAAGCAGTACGGGAACAACATTGAGGTAAAGGGCGTCAACTGCCACCCTAATTCAAGGAAGAAAACCTCTTTATAAATCAAATTTGTGTCCTCTCAAAGAAAAAAAATTATAGCTGTAACCACTCTATAAGCATTTTTTTTCCAATATTATTATAATGGGGACACCCTAATTCTAAAATCTTGTATCCGCCACTAAATACAAACATGTCTGGACTATGGTTGCAGGCCGCAGCGTACAAGACGAAGAAGATATGATACCATTCTATACATAAATAGGAACTTCAATCCCCAATCACATCCACAACGAAGACTCAGAATCCTGAGACCAGTTCGTGATTACCGTGAGGATAATAGACAGAGGCAACTTGTAATTCGAGAATACCCAGATCGACAAATGCGAGCAGCATCAGCAGAAAGTGACGACATTATTGACTATTACACAGACGGAGTGACAAATGAAGACAGCTACATTGACTCAGCATTCCGCTCAAGGGTTACAAATGAAGCCTATATTTTCATCAAGACAGAGTACGTCTTGATAGACTATGCTCCTGGGTCAACAGGTGATCGAGTAATCGACAACAAAGACATATGCGATGGTTTCCCCTCCCTCGCCGGTACTGCTTTTGCCGAGTACGGAATCGACGCAGCTTTTGGAGTGGCTAATGCTGCTGAATCATTTATCTTCTCCGGAATTCTCTGCGCCAAGATAAATTATGCACCAGGAACAACGGATGATCGAATTATCGAAGGCCCCAAGACTATCAAGCAGATGTTTCCCTTCTTCGAAGGGACAGGTTTCGAGAAAGGGGTAGATGCTGCGTTTGAATCTACTCGGACCAACGAAGCGTACCTTTTTAGAGGTGCAGAATATGCTCTTATTAACTTCGCCACGAGAGAGCTCATTGCCATGCGTTACATAACCGACGGATTCGACTGCCTGCGGAACACCATGTTCGCAAGCGACATTGGAGCTGCTTTCGCCTCGCATAGAGATAACGAGGCCTACCTGTTCAAAGACAACAGTTACGTGCTGCTCTACTTCACCCCCGGGAAGAAGGAAGACAAAATAATTGGCGGTCCCAAGGAGATCGTTCCGAGCGGCTGGCCCTCTTTGAAGGGTATCCTGCCTCGCAAGAACCGTGGACTCGACATCGATGAGTCTGAAAGACCTAACCCCGAGCGTGACCAGGATGACTGAATTATTCTAGTATGACATGAATTGTGTGTGTACGAGCGTATGAGCGTGTGTGCGTAAGAGTGTGATTGTGCCAAAGGAGAAAGCTTATTGTGAGTGTGAGCAAATGTACAGGCCTGTGTGTCGACAGTTTATAAGAGAGAAAAATGTGTACGTAGATGTGAATGTGTGAATACGGTCCAGTGGTAGGAGTTGCGTTGCATGACCGAGAGGTCAGATCATTGGTGCTATACTGGACCTTGCTGTGAGTACTCGCTTTGTTTCATAAATAATTAAGACTCGCTAGATGTCTTTGCACTTGTCAATGTATTATGAAATATAAGGATAAACGACTTTTGTCAAATAAATAACATTTCCCTTTCTCTACTTCATCCCTTTTGTTTTATCGATTTGACCTTTTTTGTATATAATGGATTAATGGTTAAGTGCTTATTACTCGTCTACTAGTCATCTTCTCGGGGAGGATGACAAGCCAATGAGGCATCATCCTCTAAGGAAAATACAAGAATGTTATTTTTTTTCTTTTGAAATTCACGACGCTCATCAAGCCATCCCTTCCTCATTAAGGGTTAATGGTTTTATGGGGCAATTTAGGAAAAAGTAATAAGAGAACTCTTATGTGTATGACGGTTACAAACTTGTAGTTATTCCTATCTTATGTGAAAAATTCTCTTTTAGTAACAATTCTTTGTCGTTAATGTCTTAATGATGCTCTTGAATCAAATAAGTTGGGACAAGGTGAATGGGGATCCCATCAAGTATTTGACGGAATAATAATGTAGCTTAATTAGAAACGATATATTAATAAAAGTATAAAACTTACCAGTTGGCGCTTGTTTAATTTCTATAACCTAACTGTTAATTTTGAGAGAACTGAAATTGGGCAGAGCAGAGTTTGGGCTGGACCATTTACAAGCACAACGGCGGTTCTATCCCAAAACCAATTATTGGAGATGGAAGAAGTAGCTGCAGTTCCTTTACCAATAATATGAAAGGCCTGTAATATGAAAGAAACCCAACCTAGGCTCTCGCACCATGTGCCTGAGGCGCTCGCCATGAAGGATGAGAAGAGTTTGGACTGAACCACTTACAAGCCCAATGAAGGTTTCACACCAAAACCAATTGGCAACGGGAGAAGTAGCAACAAACTAGTTGGGATTGTTCAATATATTAGGGCGATGTAGTTTTTCATGCCACTGTATTAACAGAAGTCTAGCTCACTGCATATAATAATTAAATCCCCAATTGAAATTGGTGCGTATGAATCATTTCCCATATAATATCACCACACTATAGTATACATCTATAGGCCTCCAATAGAAATTAGGGATATATGTTGGATCTGAAGTTCTATCAATCTAGTGCTTATGATAAGGAGATTTTTATGGTATGCTATTAAAGAAAGATCTAATCTCAAGAAAAGCCCAAAATTATGCCTTGGTATTTTTTTTGGATGAAAAAGAACTTGTTGGGGGAAGACCCCGCGCTACCTCAAGCCAACGATAACTTTGGTGTGACATCACACACCGGGGATCCACCCCGGACGAGGTCCATGGACCAACACCAGACAGGGTCCAAAGTCCAATCCCAGACAAGGTTTGTGGACCAACCCCGGATGGGGTCCATAGTCCAACCCCGAATGAGGTCTGCGGACCAACCTTGGACCAAGCCCAGGGGCCAACATCGACGTGATGTCACACATCAAGGGATCCATCCCAGACGAGGTCCTACCTAGCCACGCGTTTAGACCTTGTCGGCAGCCGCATAGAAGGAAGGCCGACGACATCGCGAATCTCACTGCATATAATGATTAAACCCCCTATTGAAGGTGCATATGAATCACTAATACTACAATCTGAGCATAGCAAATTAAATCACACTAGTATGCTTCTATACTTAGCATTGATTAATCAATCATGTAGAATTTTATAACTTCAAGGACATGCTTGACATTAAAAAAACCCTATTCATACTAATGTTTGGGCTAATCTTATGATTCCAGTTTAGGAACAGTAGTAACATTCATGTAGAATTTCATTTTTCAAGTTGTATTCTCTATGTATGTCAAATATTCTATTTTTACTTGCTTTTATTAGCAAAGAAATTTCAAATGAATTATCACATAGCAGTTTATTAAATTGGATCATATATAAAAATGTAGCATCACACTCATGCACATATCAACCATTCATATATGTCATGGAACTCACATAAGTATGAAAATGCACACCTTGAGCGATGGCGATGGGGAGTCAGGAGGAGCCACGCAACGAGGAGCCGAGGAGGACACGACAGTGACGGGGAACTGGGAGGAGGAGCCGTGCAACGGAGAGCCGAGGAGGACGCGACGGCGACGGGGAGCTGAGGAGGATGGGGCAATGACGGGGAGCCGGGAGGAAGATCCATGCGACGGGGAGACGAGGAGGAGGCAACGGCGACAGGGAGCCAAGGAGGAGGTGGCGGCGCACGAGGTAGAGAAGGGTGGAGATGAGAAGGCGCATGGGTTGTTGGAAAACCTACATGTGCACAGGAGTACAGTGAATTAGGTTTTTGCCGCTACATATATAGAAGATTAATATCATGGACAGTTTTGTATTACCACTTGTTATGTATCACATACAATTTTTATTAAGAATCGTCTGTGATAATTGCAGATGTTACAGACAGTTTTTTTATACGAATCGTCTGTGATGCATCACAAACAATTCTTAATGAGAACCATCAGATAGTTCTAGCCATTGCTAGTAATAAAGACGATCACGTCTATAAAACTATCTATAATAATTACAATACTAATATATTTTGAGAAACTATATATATGATAAGGCATTTAGTACTGCCTTTCTATGAAGTAGTGACATCCACACCATATAAGCCATGCCCGAACTGCATGTCGCACTCACCACATTGCCCTCCTCCCCTGTGTACTCCCTACCAAGCACTAAAGAGGAAGAGAGCTTGAGCTTTGTGTTTCCAGTCTAGTGTCCGCCGAGCCGCTCCAGCTGCTCAGGTAGGTTTTTGCGACTACCACCATGATCGTTGAGCTCGCCTTGATATCCTCTTTCTCTCCCTTACCACCATTCCTTCTTCCTCTACAGGGTCGCTGGGAATGCCAACATCTTCTTTCCCTCCGGCGACACGCAGCCCGACACCACTGTTGTGTTAATCTAATAGTCTTAGTATTTTGCATTTAGCTACATGGATAAAAGTGTTGTGCACGTTGAGTTCATGGCGTGAGTTTCCGGTTAGCCAATTAGTTGGCCGAGTAACTAGCTAGTGCATGTAGTGGAGATGTGGCCTGATCAGGTGTTAGTGGCCATGCATGTAGCTGGGAGTAGGTGGCTCTAAATTGTAGGAGCCGGAGCACAATAACCGGATCAAGACTCAGTTGGCTTGACTGCATGCATTAGTTGTTAGCTAATTTGACTACTGCGTGAGTTAGTTGGCTTCAACATGCATGCAGCAACGTGCTATGAGTTAAATGGCTTGCATGCATTGAGTTAGTTGGCTTGTATGCATTGCATGAGTTTAGGAGATGAGGCCACCAGCGGAACGTCCGGGCTTGCGTTATATATTCTCATGAAATCAAGTTGTTTGAGCAAGGAGAAAAATAACAGAAGAGAAAAAGCTCTGCCAAGCTGTTGCGGTTGAGCACCAAGTCTCGTGCGTGTTATCTGTTCTTCTTCTAGGTGATTTAACGTGTGATGCTTATGTGAGTTGTGTCCATAGGATAGCGTTGAGTCTTCTAACATTTGATGAGCAGGGAGTGAAAACAAGAAGTAGTCTTCTCTGTGATCCTTTTGTGTTTGTGTGTGATCGCGTGTTTTTTTCTAGGCTAACAACCACCGCCACCTGCTTTTCCATTCCCACCGCTCCAGTGATAAAATCCATATATCATTCGCGTCACGGCTTGTTCCACCCCTCACTCACTATTTCCCCTCTCCCTATTTCAGTGCTACGCCACTACGCAAGCTAGAATGTCTTCTTCCTTGGTTTTCGCTGAAAACCGCCTCCATTCCGCATCCGGTGAGCTCACCTGCTGCAGCATCTCTACACCACCCCTTCCTTCCCTAACCTCTAATTTGAGGCGTCTATCTCCAGGTTGATGCCACTGCATGGAGCTCACCTCATCGCACTCTGCTCTAGTCGTTGGGCCGCCTCAGTTTGTCCCCGCCTTCACCGCCCGCTTCGGTGAGCTCCCCTCACTCCCCTCATGCTCGTGCACACCTTATACATGCCCCTATTCCTCTCTGGCGTTGCCACCCTCTTTCTTCCTCAGCCCAGGCCACCACACGCCGCCGTGAGCCTACCTCCGTGCGTCTCCTCCAACACTGCGACCACCAGTGATGTAGTTGACCCTTGCCCGACCTATTTTTGCCATCCCCATGCCCACGACATCTCCCAATTGCCATAGGCAAGCTCCGCTTTAGCCACCCATAGCACCCTCCTCTGTTTCTCGTCCTATGCTCCTCTGTTGTAAACGAGAGGAGGCAGAAGCCCCCTATGGCTCTGTGTGTGGTAGCTAGGCCCACCTGTAATTAGAGGAGCTGGCTTGATGTAGGAAACCCACCACTAATACATTTTGCCATCAAGGAGACACATGGTGGCCACATCAGCCAAAACCAGGGTGGTCTCACGTGAAGGTTGATTTTTGGACCACTCCAATAGTTCTAGGTTGAAAAGTAGACTTATTCCTATGTTTTACGACTGACGATTTTATTCAAGGTTGATTTTCAGATCACCGCAATAGTTCTAGACTGGAAAGTGGACTTATTCCTATGTTTTACGACCGATGATTTTAACTCATGCTTACCACACTATGAAATTTGGTACTATAATGCATAGAACTCTTGACAAGCTTGGTTTGGGCAAGCTCAGATGGGAAACTATTAGGGATGGCAATCGGACATGACGGACGGGTAGTGCTCGTCCATACCTATACCTGTGACCCTGATTTACGCCCACAGGCATACCCGCGAAGGATGACGGGCGAAGAACCTCGCCCATACCCGTCACTCGCGGGCATGCCCGTTTACCCGCGAACGCCTTAGGTACCCGTCGCCCACGGGCATACCCATTTACCCGCGAATTGAGAGTCACCGTATAAGAATTGAACTAATGACAGAATGACAGATACATAAAAACAGCAGCTGCTACTAGAAAATATAAAAGCATCACATTCAAATTCACACATACATATAAGCATCACATTCACATCAAATATATATGTCCTTAAGAAAGTAATTTTCAAAGATTGTTTTGGACTGGTCTACCTGTCAGATTGTGAACTCGCAGGTAAACAGACGAGACGGGTACGAGTGGAGCTCACCCATACCTGTACCCGTTTACCCGATGGGTAAAAAGTTTCCTCCGTTTTTATACCCGTGAGTAAAAAATACATCCCATACTCAACTCTATTAGGATATTTATCCGTAGATACACAAGTAAATAGGTACAATTGCCATCCCTAGAAACTATCACTCCCAGTACCAGAGAATTGGAATGATTAAATGCTTCAGAACAAACGTCAAGATCTCCTGTCAAGCAAATAGGCAGGCTTGTTTGTTGATATTGTAGACGCCGCTGTCACCGAGAAGCCCATCGGGATCTATTTGATGTGGACTACTTTATAAAATCACTGGGAGACAAGGTCTGATGCTGAAAGAGCTGCCTCCAAGGCTAAAAAGAATTGTGAAACTAGGATTTCTTTGCTCCATTTAGCACGCCAGTTGGTCCTGTTTCTCTTATTACCATAGTCAAGTTTGGTGAACTGAAAATCGTGTGAAGAGCTAAGGGAAGACAGTTCTCTTATAATTTATGGAACAATGCACTTACTCACACAATAAGCTTTCTCCGCCGAGTTCTTTTGGAGTTATTAACTTATGCTTTAACTAACTTTTAAATAGTATATTTTTATAGACGAAGTTAATAGAAAAATTATAATAAAAATTATATTAAGTTCATCTGTATTGACTAAAATCGTATGTAACTATTTCTCTATGTGTACTGTCTCTCACGAACAGTTAGAATTCAAATGTTTAAACGATAAATCCAAAAGAACCCAATCACTCGTAGACACACTCTCACTTATACGCACACATATGTGCATGCGCACATTGACAAAGATCACAACAGAGATGAAGCAAGTTAAGTCATGCTAGCATAATTCAGTCATCCTGATCAGGCTCAGGGTTAGATTCGTCAGACTCATAAATGTCAAGTTCACTGTTTTTGCGAGGCAGGATATCCTTCAAAGAGGGCCAGTTGCTCGGAACAATCTCCTTGGGACCGCCAATTATGTAGTCTCTTTTTTCACCAGGGGTGAAGTAGAGCAGCACGTAACTGTTGTCTTTGAACAGGTAGGCCTCGTTATCTCTATGCGAGGCGAAGGCAGCTCCAATGTCGCTTGCGAACATGGTCCCCTGTAAGCAAGAAAACCCCTCTGTTATCTTACCCTTGGCTATTAGGGTTCGCTCAGAATAGTTAATCAGCGCATATTCTTCGCCTTTGAAGAGGTATGCTTCTCCAGTGCGTGTGGACTCAAATCCAGCATCTATCCCTTCCTCAAAATTTGTCCCTTTGAAGAAAGGAAACATCCTTTTTATGGTCTTCGGGCCTTCAACTATCTTGCTGCCTAGTGTTAGAGCAACTCCAGCAAAGCCCCTACTTGAGCCCTCAAAAATAGGGGCCTCTCAAAAGAGGCCTCCAAGCCCTCATTTCTAGGGGGCCCCTACTTGAGCCCTCAAACTCAGATTTATTCGTATTTGAATAAATACGTCTCTCATTCGGAATAAATTTGAATTTAAATTTGAATATTCGTATTTGAATTCATAAATTTAAACGTCCCTCATTGTGCTTTCAATTTAAATTCGGAATAAATTTGAATTTAAATTTGAATATTCGTATTTGAATTCATAAATTTAAATTCGGAATAAATTTGAATTTAAATTTGAATATTCGTATTTGAATTCATAAATTTAAATTCGGAATAAATTTGAATATTCGTATTTGAATTCATAAATTTACATATTGTCCCTCACTGTGAAATCATAAATATTTTATTGTGTATTATGCTTTTGTCCCATACATATGCATATAGTGTGTGAGGAAAGAGAGAATTGAGAAGTAGGAGCTCTGTTTTGAGAGCTCCTGCTGGAGTGCAGGTCAGAAAACAGGGCCCTCAAAAGTAGGGGGAGCCCTCAAATGAAAAGTAGGGGTCCTGTTTTGAGGGCTACTGCTGGAGTTGCTCTTTATATAACTAAAAGCTGAGAATAACAATAATGTCGAAAAATCAAATGAACAAAACTAAAAACCTATAAAATTAAAAGATTATGCACTACCTTATAATTATTGATCAAGAACACAGTACTTAATGTCGTGTGTGTGTGTGTGTGTGTGTTTCTTACTTTTATGTCAACAAAAAACTATATATACACAATTCCCCCATTTCTTATTACCACTTATTGCTATTCTAAAGTGGTTGACACTATTTTTGCCAACCACTATAACAAGTTAAGTCAACCTATAAAATTAAAAGATTATGTGCTACCTTATAATTATTGATCAAGAACACAGCACTCAACGTTGTGTGTGTGTTTTACTTTTATGTTAACAAAAAACTATATATACACACAATTCCCCCATGTCTTATTACCACTTATTGCTATTCTAAAGTGGTTGACACTATTTTTGCCAACCACTATAACAAGTTAATAGCAAAAACTGATGCAAATGTAAAACTAATGCAACTATGAAAACACGGAGGGAGCATACTTGAATAAAAATATATACCACACCTGTCGCATAGTTCATCTTGGCGCTGAGATCCCCACAAAAGATGAAAACTTCACTGAAACCATGACACCCAAAAGCAGCATCTATTCCATACTCTGTAAAAGCAGTACCCGCAAGGGAGCCGAAACCCTTGCTTATAAAAAGCGGGCCTTGGATTACCCGATCTTTTTTGGTTACGGGAGCATAATCCAGGAGTACATACTCATTCCCCATAAACAAGTAGACTTCGTTTTGGCGTGTCGAGCGGAACGCCGATTCAATATAGATATCAAGATTCGTCACTCCGTCTGTGTAATAGTCGATCAGGTCGTTGTTCATTGCTGCTCGCTTCTGTCTTTCTGGGAATTTTTGGATTGTTAGTTTCTTCCTTTGCTTATTCTCATCAATGTGATCAGATACTGGCCTTTGGATCCTTAAACTAATGCGTTTAGTGCCAAACAGAATTCACAACCACACGAAACCGAGACTTAGTGAGATCTAAACAGTAGCGATTCATCTCTGCACAAATCTAGAGAGGCTAAAGAGAAACAATCACATTAGTTGATCAGATAGCTATGAATACCGAAATCACAATCACATAACATGCGTTTAGTGCCAAACAGAATTCAAATTGCTGCCTTAAACTAATAATTTCTACAAACGGCAATTCCCAAATCTTTCAGCACATGGACCATCCAAGCGTATACGCATTACGCTGCCAAGCAGATCATCAAGAATCAGTCGCTAAAATGCAACTAAGGATGCAACAAATTCACAACCACACGAAACCGAGACTTACTGAGATCTAAACAGTAGCCATTCATCTCTGCACAAATCTAGAGAGGCTAAAGAGAAACAACCCAGCGTAATAAAGGAAACATCTTCCCGGATCACCACGACGCCACCAACGGGACGGATCGGGAGCTAAGCCCCCGACGACATCAATCCACAACACCTAAATCCGCTATCGCGCGCAGCATCGGCGATCAAATCCGCATCCCCACACCACGCATATAGCCATACGGCTACCACGCCATGGAGACGAGGAGGAGAAGAGGGGAGAGGACACGCACCTTTCTTCGGCTGTAGGCGAGGACGGGCGCTGCTGCTCTGCCCGCTCGGGGTCGTGGTCGTAAGTGACCTGGCCAGGCACAGATAATAGAGGGGGAGGGGAGGGCATGGCTAGACCGTGCTGGGCATGATACTGTTTATGTTATGTTGGGCTGATCCATCGTACAAGATCTCGGTGCAAGCGTGACATGGTCGGTCGGGTAGGTCTGATATGATTACTTAGCCGTAGGTTATGCTATATCTAAACTAGATTAACAGTACCATATTTTAGATCGACATAGTTGGTGCCATCTATTCTGACAGTTCTAATCGTAAACGACTTGATGATCTGTTGAGTTGGGCTGTACGGGCAAAAAGCCCTAAATGTTTCTGCTTTTCTATAAGAAGATATGGGCCTGGTGGTTTTTGTGTGATATTTTAAGACTTTATGCTTTTTTTTTACTTTGACGAATTTGTATGATATTTTAAGACTTTTGGCATTACGGTACATTCTGACAATCTAATTCAGTTTTCATATATTCTAGTGTACGACCAGATGCATTTGTTAGTCTAAACCAAGTTGCATACCTATTATTACCCTAAAAATAGCTAGGGTGTCAAATGTTCCTGTGCTTAACTGATCTGAGAATTTAGTAATTTCATCATATATATTTACGGATCAAATTCTACACGCTTAATCTCTCTTCGCTCACTATCGGAACAAAAAAACAAGTCATCTACTAACAAATATTACCAGATGCTACTACTCTAATACTCGCTAGTAGCAACACCTCTCACTATTCATCCTTTCTCTCCCTT
The DNA here is from genome assembly GCA_036346265.1 of Melocanna baccifera. Lineage (NCBI taxonomy): Eukaryota > Viridiplantae > Streptophyta > Magnoliopsida > Poales > Poaceae > Melocanna > Melocanna baccifera. The sequence continues at coordinate 5,678,545 of CM070703.1, read as the reverse complement.
TCCCTCTCGCCACGGATCAGCCAGATCAACAGTGGCAGTAACGATTATTCATCTCCTTACTAATCACCTACGCTACTAACTACTTACTCAAAGCAATTATTAATTAGCCCAACAAACATCAATCCTAATAATCAGCATTTTAACTTATGCGAGATTCGATAAATTAATAGACAGAGGATTTTCGAGGTGTTACCCTAACCCCGAATGTCGAGACCCGAATATGCAAATCTGGACTCTGTGTATACTGCACTAGTCCTAGGATCACGTTAGTGCACACAGTCAAACATAGATGTAATCACAACCATATACATGTTAAAATAAAGGAAAAGCTCGAATATCGATAAATATCAAGAGTACGACCTTATGATCAAGCTTATAATAGACTAGCCTGAAGGGTTTAACAAAAACTAGCGACGGAAATCCAAAGTAAAGCGTAGTGGCCAATCGACAAGCCCACAGGCTATCGAGTGGAGAACGAAACCTAATCCGCGAAGTCGTCGAAGTACTCTCCTTCTGGAACCTCCTACTGGTGATACTCCTCTTCCTCAACTGAGCAACATTGGGCATAAAGCCGTGAGTACATTGGTACTCAGCAAGTCGTTTGTAACAAATGAATGCAATATAGTATGCAACGCTTACCAATTGAAGGCTGAAAGGTTAATTTGCATAAAATAACATTTTAAAGTAAATACAAGTAATAGATTGAAAGTGAACTTTAAATAATCATAAATAATAATCAAAGGAATTGAAATAACCACTTGCGAACTTCCCATCCGCAAGTTAAACCAACCGCTCATGGACCTCCCATCCAAAAGCTAAACCAACAGTGAATTAACCATCCACTGTCCAACCACAAACTTTTCAGAAAACACTATACCTTGTGTGAAATCACCGAGCATTGTCCATGACCGAGGACACGGCTATTCGAATAGTTTTACACTCTGCAGAGGTTGCACAACTATACCCACACGATGTGATAATCCTCACGTTAAAGAAAATCACAATAAAGCCTTTACAAAGTTTAGTTCCAACCCAATCCCGCCCGCTAGGGTTTCGCATCACACCCCCCTTGCGCCTCATGGAAATCAACAACCATGTTCATCACAATGGCGAAATTGAAGTTAAAACATCCCAAATTAATCAGCCAGATCCATCCCATACTAGACATGTAGTTTGCACGGTAAGACTCAGATCTATGGCGTACAAAGTTAATCCTTAAGTCTACCCGGGCGAGACTACCACATCCCTCGAAGTGCTCCAACACTTCCCCCTTTACTGCACGATCACTCGCCCGAGTGAAAACCAATTTTGTATAACCACACCAATGACACACCAATGCTATGGCCCAAATTTTAATAAACGTGGCACCAACCACAGTTCTATATCTCATTAAGTCAAATTAATAATTCACATGTGATGATAAATCTGATCGTAAATTAAGTAAGGCTAAGCATACTAATCGTACAACCCATGTGACAAATATCGTAGTATCACTAGTATGTTTCCCAACCTATGATGACAATGGTATTATGGCATTCAAAATTAACAAGAAATGATCAATCAAATGGGACGATAACTACCACATCCAAAATTTGTATTTAAATAATGATGCAATGTAATTTAAAATAAAATAATTAAATACTAGATTATAAACTGGATTCAACATGATCAAAGGATATGACTTGCCTTGGTTATGCCCAGTGAGGTACTCCTGGTCTTCGGGCGTAGCTCCTGCTCCTCCGGAATCGGAATCTAGCGAGAGAGAAAACGACTGAAATAAGAAAAATACATAAAATAATAAGCAAATGAACTCCAAAAACCATGAAACTAGAACCAAAAGCTAGAGCTCGATTTTAGCTGAATTTAGAAAAAAAAGAACGGGGTCAATCGGAGCTACGACGGAGGAGAACGGGCTCTCAGAAAATAAACCATAAAAGAAAATCGAAAAAATCAGAAATCGCATTGTGCTATGAACTTGGTCCATGGGAGAACCATTCCACGGTGGACTCGGTGCACGAAATAGTGCGCACGAGGAGGCCGGTGCTGACACGGCATATTAGGGCTGACGTGGTGCGCGCTGGTGCTGACACGTGGCAAATGCTGGCGTGGCCTGCCACGTGGCTCGGTAGCGGGTTTTTGCTGACGTGGCAGCTGACGTGGCGTGACACATGGCTAACACATGGCCTAGGGCTGATGTGGCGGGCTGACGTGGCTTGCGGGGACGCGACGACGCACGGGAGATCGGATGGGCGCAGGGGTGACGCGTGGCACAATCTATCCCGCCGGATCGGATCTGGGTGTGCGGCGGAGATCGAGCGGCGCGAAGCCAGGAGTCGGCCGATGGCCGACGCGTGGCTTGGGCGCCCCGCGCGAAGCGTCGCGAGGACGTGAGCGGGCCGAGGGGCGGCGCTCCGTGGCCAAGGCGGTGCGGCGACGGGAGCGTGCGGCGTGGGCGCGGCCGACGGGCGGAGCGGTCTCGGGCACGCGACGGCGGCTCCGGCGACCAGCGCGCACGGCGGAGGGTCTGACGGGTGACAGAGAGGTTCATCGGCGGTGAGGACGGACGTTCACGGGGAAAACGAGAGGGCTCGGGGGCGGCGCTCACCGGCGGCAAGGACGAAGGCGGGGCGGCGAGGTGCTTCAACGACGGCCGAGCACGAGGAACGGTGGCGCGGTTCTCCGACGGCGGCACGACTTGACGGCGGCGACGGCTGCGGGAGCTCACCGGCGAGGATGAGTTCGATGGCGGCGCGGTCGGGCGGAGAGGCAAGGACGGGTCGCTGACGAGCTCGAGCCCAGCGGCGGCACAGGCGCGGGTACGATGCCGACGGCGGGACTCCTAGCGACGGCGGCGGCGCGGGTGGGAGGAGGCGGCGGAGAACATGAGAACCGAGGGTGGCGGCGGGTTTTATGCACGCACCCCGAGGAAATCGGGAAGGAGTTGGTGCGGTCGGCGCATCCGAGACGAAGACGGGGCAATTGACATGCATCCCATCGGACGGCTGGGGGACGAGTCTGCGCAGGGGACGAGCGGGCGCGATGCGGACGCGCGAGGGCGCGCGGATGCGTGCCGCGTGGCATGGATCCGACGACACGGAACGGGGCGACGGTGTGGCGCTAGGGCATGCGGAGGTGGCGGTGAGCACGGGCACGCGGGATGGCTGTCGCGTGGGCACGGAGGGATCGGGCGGTGGGGACAAGGCGGGGCGCGGGCGCTAGGGTTTGCGCGGGGCCGGGCGAGGCGCGGGAGCGGGTTGGATGGATGACGCGTGGCGTATCGGGAGGCCGGGAGTGAGTGCGGGGCGGGAGCAGGCCAGGCCGAGGGCGGTGCGGATCCGCGCCACGTGGCGGTGGGCGAGATCGGGCGGCGGGGGAGTGAGGTATGCGGGAGCGAGGGCGGCTGAGCGGGGAGTGGGCCGGATGGGCAACGCGTGGCGGGGTAGGTAATCGGGCGGCGGGGAAATGGCGGGAAGTTTTTATTTCCTTTTTCTTTTTCCAGAAATGCAAATAAAAAGCTAGGAGCTCTAGAAAATAGCAAATAAATCCCTAAAATTCACCAAAAATACCAGAAAATTTCTTGAGACCTGAGGAATCCAAATAAAATATTTTCAACTTATGTTGAAGTTTATTTTAATCACATTAAATCCTTTTTAATTTCTACAAATTTCAATTAAGCTTTATTAATTTCAGAAAATTCCAAAAATTAAAATTTTAAATTCAAGGTTTTAAAAATCCCAAAAAATCAGGATGTTACACCGAACGACTGGATCGGGGCACTGCCTATCGTTCCTTGGCCAGATTTGACAGATCTAGCGGTGGATCGGGCTTCCCCCTTCTTTCCTCTCTTTTCTTCTTCTTTTGTTCTTCTGCTTCTTTCTCTTCCACAGCCAGCCTCCTCTCTTTTTCTTTCTTCTCTTCCCTCTTCCTTTTCCTCCCCTCTTTTCTTCTCCCCTTTCTCATGGCTAGCTCTCCTCCTTTCTCCTCCACATAGTCAGCTGGCTCCTCCCTCCTCTACCCTCGGCTGGCTAGCCCTCCACTCCTGGTCGGCTCCTGGCTCTTCCCTTGACTCCCTCCTGCGAGGTGTGCAGCCAGATGGGTGGCTATGGTGCGCGGTCAGCGGAGCAAGGGGGAGGCAACGACGAGCTGCAGGGAGGAGCGACAGCAGTAGCAGGGGCGGGGAGGGCGAGGTGAGGGGCAGTGACACTAGCTATGGCAGCGCATGCGGGGGCCAGCGACGTGCGGTGCACATAGGGCTTTGCCAGCAGCAGCTCGGGGGCAGGCGGCAGTAGCTGAGAGCATAGGGGAGGGAAGCAAAAGCCGATTTTGCTTCCTCCCTCTCCTGGCTCCCTCTCTTATATGAGGCATAGTGTAGGCCAGGTTGGGTCTCACCCGACCGAGGTGTTACACCAATTAAAATCATAAATTTATTTTTTTTGAAACAATGCTCTGCGAAATTATTCCTGTTTAACTATATTTTCAGCTACAAACAGCTCTTGGATGTTCATCAAATTCACAAAATGATCGTGTGAAGAATGCTCATCGTTGATTCAACGTAACAACGGTACTCAAGCCAGAACAGTTAACTCTTTGGTTCGTCGAAAGAAACAAAAACTACACAATTGTGCCTAAAGTATAATACTAGCTTAGCTTGTAGCACTAATCAGAATCAAATCACGAATTTGGATCCCTGTAGTTAGTTCACATGAGCTTCAGTTTCAGCTGGTCCTACTGCCATCTGCGGATTGCATCAGGTCAGAGACACACACGACTTCAGACCCAAAGGGCAGGGACAGTGCACAAGTCACAGATTCTGAAAAAAGATTTGTTGTAATTGTAGCTGACTCAAATGTCTTTCAGCAATAAGATAAATTTATAGATGCAATCTGCACAACGTAAAATCAAGTGATCTGGTTTGTGAAATGTGTTTTCGTAGATAGGGCACTCATTTTCTACAACCCATCACATGCACACTGTAGCTTCACCATGCGAGATGTTCATGCATTGGAGAGAAATGATAATCGTGGTAACTATTGGTAAGCCTTGGTTACTTACGCCTGCCTGTGTTGAGCGACATCCTGGTGCCTCCCAATCCTATATTGGACTTGTTGAAAAATGGGCCTTTAGCTCTATCCACTATTATAGAAATTATTATCACAGACGGTTCAAAAACGTTATCACAGATGGTTTTTTGAACCGTCTGAATTTATGGGTCAGTGATAATTGAAAGTTATCACGACAGTTTGTGAGCCGTCTGTGATAAATACAATACAGATGGTTTGTAACTAGAACCGTATGTGATGTTCTTCACAGACGGTTTATATTACAAAACCATCTGTTGCAGTTCATTCTATACCTAATTTTTTTTTCTATTTTTGAATTAGCCTCAGAAAATATTAGCTATGTCATTTAAAAATAAACAAATATGATAGCAAACATAGCAGAGAACATTCTATTTATATTATAATTTACCATTACAATATCACAAGATTACAATCTACTATTATAATATTATAATATTACAATTCACCATTACAATATCATAAGATTACAATCCACCATTACAATATCATAAGATTACGATATACCATTACAATATCACAAGCTATGACTCTCATCCCTGATCCAGCTTGGATAGGCTTTCTTGGTAGCTGCCTCACTCTAAGTAGAAGAAACAATGGAGGGAGGAAGCCCTAAATGCCACAAAGTAGCAATACAAAGTTACAGAATCAAATATTAGAAGAAACAATGGAGAGAGTCCTAACCACAAAGAGGTCGATTGGGGAGGAGACAGTAAGAAGTCTGGAGAGATTTTGAGTGCATAAAGGGTAGGGGATAGGTTCAGATAAGTATTTATAGGGGAGGGAGAGATGGGACGATCTGTGGGGTATGGGTTGATCGGTTTCTATTGATTGAAATTGGGTTGGGGAGGATTGACGAGCCCAACGGTCAGAGACCAATTTATCATAGACGGTTCTACCAAGAACCATCTATAAAAGTATCGCAGATGGTTTTTATTAAGAACTATCTATAATATTAGCTATATATATACCGATACAATATAAATAGCTAGCCTCAAAAATATGAAATAACAAAATTCTGTATGGCTTATATATACTCATTTGAAATTTTTCGACGAGATTTACAACTTTGCAGTTGAGACAAACCCCAAATTTCGAAGGGAAGAGTAAAAATTTTGTCAAAAACAGAAATAAAAAACTTTTGATGCAAATTTAAGGTTAAAGATGGCCAATTTTGGAGGTCTTCGAGGGAGACTAGCGCAAGCCGATCGTTTGTTTTGGATTGGACTCGTCGTTAGCTTTCCAACGAGTATAAGAATGTCAAAAACGAATACCGTATGCAAAAGTTATACCCGTTTTACTGAAGATGTGTCAAAACGAAATCCTACTCGAACTCAGGTGGGAAATTATGAAATTTTAGAGATGTGTGAAGTGGTAAACATATCACAGATGGTTCTTAATAAGAACCGTTTGTGATACTAACCGTCTGTGATTACATTTAATATAGGCGGTTTTTATGAACCGTCTGTGATGAGACGTTTAATATAAACTTTTTTATAGTAGTGAACAGTAATCACTTAGTTGCTATGTCCCCTCCCTTGCCCTGAAGTATAGTAGGTATATATGCTCCTTGAGCTGCAAGCTGGAGAACTATATGTATATACACCCCCTCGTAAATATAGCACTACCCTAATGTCCCTAAGTCCTTGTACTACAGCAAGGGCCCCCACCATCGCTGTGAAATATTCTACGGTTCACCATCTACTCTGGGCTAAATTCCCTTGTAGTTCTCCCTAGAAGAAAATATTTCTTGCAAGGGACATTTTTGCAATGCATTCATGAGTCCTAGCCTTGTGGCTGTGAAGTTTGAGCCCAACATCTATCATTATTTTACGAGGTTTTAGGACTGAAAGTTTGTGTTTAGTACTACAACTAAGTCTACATTCAGACATTGAGAATAATTAAATGACTGTTGGTCATAATTATTTTGGAGACATGGAATCGGCCCAAAATTACCAATTTTGTAGCTGGTAGCTAATATTTTGGAGGGATAAAAAGAATAAATTTTCTAGTTGACAGATGCTACCTACAATTGAAAGCTTAACGAACACATGAAAGAAGGGGATAGTTTGTGCTGATCATTGTCTTTGTAGCGGCATCCTTGTTAGGATAAAATTTTCTACAACAATTTTGTAGCTTTTAGCCATACACGGCACACACGCTTTCTCTGATCTCTACCTATATTTTGTCAAACAGACAAAGCATGAGGCGTAACTGATTGATGTAAAACATATTGCGATTTTGATGATCTGCCAATGAATTGATACAATAGCTATGATGGCCATATATACATTGATGTTATCCAATAGCGGAGCTGAAAACATTTGACAGTGAGGTTGCTTAAAATACAACATTCCTAGCGGAATCCATTCTTCAACTACGTAAATAACAATTTGGGGGTAATTATGTAATTTAATATAATTAAAGGGTTACTTGTAAATCTTTGATGCATCCACGCTCTTGTAACTGAAGCTCTTGTAACAAGTTGGGGGCATGTCGTCAACTGCGAATAATTTCGCAAGTTAGCTCGAAGTTCTATATAATTACTAGTTAGCACAGATACAATCAATTTAATGTACTTATAATAGTCTAAATTTAGGCTCCGCTCAATATGGCTTCTGCCATGGAGCGATGGGCGACGGGCAATTTTTTCACTGTAGCGCGCACAGTGCGCGCTATAATGAAAAAAATTTTTTGTTTTTTTTTTCGATTTTTTTCGTATTCTTTTGCATCGTCCGCTCTAGATTAACGTGCCATTTTTATTTTAATATTTTTTAAAATTTAATTATACTCAATAAACCAACTTAACTACAGTGTTTTTTTAGCCAGCTACAGTATTTTTTCAACAAAAACCAAAAGCTATCGCTATTCTGATCACACCCTAACTAATCTGTTTTAGTTGCAATAGATGCTGCCTTGTGGTACGGCATCCCAATGCCCCCAGTGCTATGCTTGAAGCTAGCTTGCAAGGAAAAATGATTGCAGTGTCGTTGGATGCATCCATTCTCATCTAGGTCCTGCTCGTTTCGGTTTTTTTGTTTTTTTTCCGTGTTCCTTTGTATTATCCCTAATGGGTTAACATGTTTTTTCTATTTTTTACATTTTTTAAAATTAATTATGCCCAAAAAGCCAAATCAGCTATAATAAAAAAAAAATCAGCTACAGTGAAATCTTAGCTAAAAACCAGAAGCCATCGCTAAAACGAGCGCCCCCTCTTGAGGCAGTGCAGCTGCAAACCTAGAACTACTAATATAAATAGATATTTGCCATATATTTGATACCTTTTCAGTTCTTGTTCTTGTAGACCAATACAAGCTACCACTACCGCTATACAGCGCCGCCCCTGTCCCCAGTGGCGGAACCAGGATTTGGCTACGCCCCGGGTTGAACTCTAACAACCTAAAACTAATACCAATTTGTACTCATACCACGATATAACAAAAGTATATCATAATTGGCTAATTGCATTACTAATATGAAACTTGAGTTCAATACTAAATAAATAAACATAAAATATAATAAGAAAAACATGGCATGATAACAAAATATAAAAAGTGTAACATAATAGAGATACAATTTGAGTACCTGGTAGCCTGCGGTAGTGGGGCTCAGGAGATTGGGAGTCTGGGAGGCGAGCGCCGACCGACCGACGTGCCGTAGACCGCAGAGGCGCAGACCAGTAGGCTGCAGGCAGGAGCCGTAGCGGGAGGGGGTGCGATGGCAGCACTGGTTCTCTACATCATTCCAACCTTTACCATATAAAATGGCCACTAAGACAAGCAAGAACCATGGTGCACCTCCAATGGCTACATGGTTTTAGAGCTTACCTGCGTTCTATGAAAAGAGGAACCCATCAGTTGAAGTACTGCGACAAGGCAGATATCTCCTTTGAAACTATAGCATCCAATTCATGTGTCTCCTTTTGCTTTGCACAACCCAGGATATTTGACACTATGCCCTTTACAGCAATAACAGCTTCCTGCCTGAATTGGTCATGAACCAAATGCTGGTCCTCTTCAATGAAGCGGACAGAAATATCAAAGATATCCCCCTCACTGGTGTGCAGGTCTTGAAGAGTTCAAGTCTTCAACATAAATCATAATAAAGAAAGCATATCAAACCATAAAGAATGAAGCGTAATAAAGATACATCGAGTACAAATTTAAACCTTAATAGTTAGTTCCTAAATAGCAAATGTAAAACATTAAACATATGTCATTCATCATTTCATCTGATCATTCCTACTAATTCGAAACATAAAAGATAATTCTTACTAATTGCATTCTCATTGTATCAACAAACCAATTCAGAAATTTTATTGAAGTAGCAAATGTGTACAATTTAAACAAAGTCTGACTCAATGGTGTTCTTTCCCACAAATCCACAATCGCATCATAACAAATTAATGATACATAGATCAACATATCATGCAAAGTGCAAAATTTGTAGCTTAAAAATTCATGCACCTAGATCCGGATCCACCAATTGCACTTCTTAATCAACTCAAAGGGTTGTGCTAAAATATGCTACTGCGCTGCTCTGCTGCTCATTGGTGGAGCCGTGGAGCGGTGGATGAGTGGATCGTGGCGTTGTCGCGTTGAGTGAGAGGCCGGATCTTTGGGCGCGAGGCGCGGCGGCGTCGTCGTGCGGTGTGGGCGTCGGCGGCGGTGCTGCGCGACGTGACGGCGACGGCCGACGGGGCACCCGAGATCGAGGCGCAGTCCGCGAGGGCGGCGGACGGCGGACAGCGCGTCGCTTTGTCGGGAGTGAGGGGCGAGGCGGCGGCGGGGCGAGGGGAGGAGGGGGCGCGGGGAGGGGAGGAGGGGGCGGGGGGAGGCCGGAGGGAGGAGGGTGGCGGGGCGGAGGGAGAGCGAGGGGAGGAGGGCGGGGCGGATCTGCGGAGGGGAGGAGGGGGCGGCACGGGAGGCCAAGAGGGGAGCGGGCGCGGGGAGGCCAGGAGGGGAGCGGGCGGCGGGGAGAGGGAGGAGGGCGGCGGGGGCGGGGCGGATCTGCGGAGGAGGAGGAGGCGGTGGGGAGGCCAGGAGGGGAGCGGGCGGCGGGGAGAGGAGGAGGGCAGCGGGGCGGGGCGGCGGGGGGAGAGCGAGGGGGAGGAGGGCGGCGGGGGAGGGGGGCGGCGGGGGGAGACCGGGAGAGCGAGGCCGTGAGGGGGAGAGAGGGGGAGGAGGGCGAGGCCTCGGGCTTGGTTGAACCGTCTCGGGCTGGACCGTTGTAATTTGATTTTTTTTGGGCCTACATAAGTATAGTTTCTTTGCTATTTTCGCTGAGTCTCAGGTTATAGCCCACCTAGTCCAAGACCCAAATCCGCCCCTACTTGTCCCCAGCTAGCTAGCTCACCATTTACCACTGGCAATAATGTTTGCCGACAACACGGGGCTAGTTGGTTGGGGTGCCATGTGTTGCTGTTTATTCGTTTTGAATTCTGAAGTTAGCTATAGAAATACTCCGATATCTTAAAATGTTAAAAGGAAGCAAATCAAATTCAATAGTATGCAGTTACGTGGAATATTTCGTGGGTTTTACTACTGTGCTATCTGAACTCTAAAGTAGCCGTAATTTGTGAAAGCTTGATCTGGACTTTTTTTTTATCAAATCGATTTTCAAAGCAACAAGCAGGGTATTATTTTGCGTCTACTACAAAAGCCAGAGTAGCAATTTAGTAGCAGTTTGAATTGGGAGTTAGAGACTATTCAGCAATTTAGTAGCAATTTGAGCAGGGAGTTAGAGACTACTCAAGGTGTACCGCGGAAACTTGTGGGGAAATTGGATGGCTTTTCAACTTCATTTTTCCCTGAATCCTGAGCAATACGTTACCTTGGAATAGTTCTTAGGATTGAGTTTGTCAAACTCAAAAATGATCACGTTAAGTGTTGCAATTTCTTCCGATCCTTACTCTCGAATCATGTTTCGCCACAGCACTTTGACTTGCCGTAACGCAACACAATTATTTTCTCGGATCACCAACCGCTCCGCCCTTTCTTCTTTTATTTCTTTCTCTTCCTCTTGATCACACCGATCGCCCCTCACGCCTCATGGCTTGTCTCTTAACTCGTATATTACCCTTACTTATATACTCATACTTGACCGAACAAGACACGGACTCATACTACCAACTAAGGAAAGGACTCGGCAACTGCTTCTTGTATACAACTTAGACTCTTACCATATCAAACAAACCTATCAAAAATAAAATTAATTTTAACAATCACCTTCTTAATCTTATTTCTCTATCTCGCCAATCTTCCCTCTTACTTCCACTTTTTCCTTTTACCTGCACTCCCGTGCACCGTTCCTTCCTGGACCGTCACCGCCCTATCGCCTGCACTTGCTCCATCCTGAGCCTCGCACAATCCGACGCTTGCCGCACCTCGCACCTAGACTAAACTCGTCCTCCATTGCCTATTCACCCAGGCTTCGCTATTACCTGAGCCTCCCGCTTATCTCTCTTGGACCAAGTCTGCTTGCTTTCCTGTGTATATCTCAGCTGAGACTACAACGCCTCTAACTCCCATGCTTGTGCGTACTATCTTCAATGCTGATCGCGTTCCCTCTGCAAAACCACAAAAAATTGTACCAATATGTACGCTTATATCAGCTGCATGTGACCAGGACAAGAATTCTGCACCAACTGCTAGCATGTGGGGTCCGTGGCCTTGAACAACCGAGACACCTCCATCCGCATCATCAGTGTGGGACCCATCATCCCGTCCACCTGTGCTGCCTCCTGCAGCTTGCGCATATCCACTACTCCCATCTGCATGCATGCTTGTAGGCGTTTGTACGCCTCCTGCGCCAGCCGCTTGGATTTCTCTATTTATTTTTTCTGCACTCAGATCTCTTCTTTCTGGTTTACAAGTTTTCAAAGAAATTTTGTATAACCGGTTCAGAAATCTCTTTACTTTTAACAACATCTTTTCATTCTTGGTATATACACGCAAGAATTCATCTTACAGCATCACCCTACATCCTCTTTCTGTCATCTGCCCAAGACTAAGTATGTTGTTATACAGACTTGGTATATAGTAAATCCTTGTCAACAACTTCTTATCTCCATTCTTGCATCGCAAGAACATCGTCCTTTTGCCTATTATCTCTATTGTAGAGTCGTCGCTAAACTTGACCTTGCCACAAATCTTCTCGTCGAACTCATGAAACATGGAGCGATCTCCCGTCATATGATTGCTTGCTCCATTGTCCAACTACCACTGATCCGAGTGATCGTGGTTGTCTTTATTTGTGCATAGTTTTGGAACTATGTTCTCTTCGTTCAGTATCACCATAACTAGCGCCTTTTCAACATATAATGAGAAAAGTAGTACTGATTCATTATCTTCTTCTTCGTCTTGGGCGACATTCACCTCCCCGTTCTTCTTCTTGCTTCAGCAATTTGAAGCATGGTGCTCATACTCGTTGCAGTTCAAACACTTTATATGTTGCAGCACTCCGAGGCGTAGTGCCGTATTCGCAACATTCAAAGCACTTGACATGTGACTTATCACAGAATTTGTCATCACCGCCTTGCCTAGCCTTATCTCCACAGCCACCTTTGTTGCCTCGATCACTGTGGGCACCTCACCTGCGTTATCGCCCGCAACTGCTTGATGAGTCACCGCTCCTTATATCTCCCTTTATCAGCAACGCCTGCTAGTTATGAGGCTGAAATCCCTGCTCAGTATGGGACTGAAACTCCTTCAGTAGCTCTTCGTGCGCCTTGAGAGAGCCGGTGATCTACTTGATCTTCTTTTTCTCCAAATTGGGGGAGTACATGAGCGTGGTGACGACAGGCACATACTTTTCTAGTAGCACACGCAGGTACTTCTTCACTGACTCAGATTCCTTCATCTTGTCACCAAGAGAGATCATCTGATTGTATAGCGAAGTCAACTTGCCCGCGAACTCATCCACCGACTGGGTCTCTCTCATATGGAGATTCTCAAACTCGCTCCGCAAATTCTGAAGTCGCACCTCCTTCACACGATCAACTCTTTCGTGCATCTTTTGAAGTGTCTCCCACGCTTCTCGTGCCGTCTTTTTTCCGATAAGCTAAAGCATCATCGAGTCTAGCACCACTTGATAGATGGTAACCAAAGCCGCCTGATCCACCTTGTCGTCCACCTCCTTATCCTTTCTCTTCGGATCGACTGCACCCCAGACTCACTGGGCACGCAAATTCGCCTTCATCTTCATTGCCCACACCAGGTAATTGTCGGTCGTCAGGAGAGGGTACTGAAGGGAGATTAGCCCACCTCGGGTTTTCGCCTTCTCGTTCATATTCTTCAGGCACCACCAAGATCAACAAGCTCTAATACCAGTTGTTGCAATTTCTATCGATCGTTACTCTCGAATCACGTTTCGTCGTAGCATTCTAATTTGCCGTAATGCAACACAATTGTTTTCCCGGAGCACCAACCGCTACGCTCTTTCTTCTTTATTTCTTCCTCTTCCTCTCAATCACACCCCGCTCCTCATAGCTTATCTCTTAACTCGTACATTACCTTTACTTATATACTCATACTTGACCGAACAAGACACGGACTTAAATTACCAACTAAGGAAAGGACTCAGTAACTGCTCCTCGTATACAACACATTCTTTTACCATATCTAACAAATCTGTTGGGTTGATCATCTCGGCTAACTGAATCCTGAGATTTCAGGGAGACCAAGTCTCCACTCGCGTCTTGATCGGAGGCGTAACCGACTCTACTTGGTTTTGATCCCGATCACCTAGCGCTATATAAATAGACAGGGGTTTTTGGCAGGCTTGCACACGTCCAGTTCAAGTCCACAAAATCCCTCACAAACCCGATCTAACGTGTGCGCTCAGGTGGATAAAGACCGAAGCCCTTCCTCCGTTCTTGTCCACGGTGACCACCAGCATCACCGACGCCGTCGACACCTCTACATCAACAGATCCAACCGTAACATGGCCTCCCGAGTTTGGGTATGATTCCGTACTAAAGTTCATATTGTGTTCTTGTTTGATCTAGGGGTTTATGTTCATAGTTCATATTTTAGTATTAGATCTTTTAACAAAATCTACTTAAAAAACAAGATTAATTCTAACATCAAGAATGGTCATCATTGTTTGGATTGGACGGTTACCTGCAACCTGCACGTACGAATGGTTCTTCAGTTCGCACAAGAAACAATTCTAGCTAGCGGCCAGACAACTCCCAGGTTATCTTTCAAGATCTTGAGAAACTAAGAAGTTTCTGTGCCTGTATAATGATCCTTCATCTCCCTACTTACAGAGTGACAAATTCGAGCACTCAGGTAGCATATACAACCCTCATTTCACACCTTTGTGTGAGCCGCCGCGGCACGGCAGAAGGCATCAGTGCTGTCCATGCCGATTGATTCTAACCTCTCGCGGGATAGCTCGCCGTCGTCAACGTGGTGCACGCCCTTTGAGCTGAAAGGTACCGCCATGGATGGCCAGTTAAAGGTCCTCCAGCACAGGGTACTGCGCAAGGGTTTGCCTCCGAAAGCAATAAAAACAGCTACCTCAAACAGTTTTGAGGTCAAACTTCTTTCAGCACAAACAATGCAGTCAAGATCTACAGATGCAGTCGATCCGATAAACACATTCGCACAGGTTGAGAATGATAATTTAACGCCACAGTACTCTGATGTGAATATCGTACACGTTTTGATTCCCAGGCCACCAACACCCTTAATTTATTGGATAAATGCAACATGTATGTTCTTGCAAGAAAGAATATATGGTAACTGGTAATACTAATTAACCGTAGTAAGGCATACCTACTTTTCGATCTTTTCCTGCTGTTGAGTGACGTCTCGATGTCTCCCAATCCTATACCTTACAGAAATGAATAATGACAATCTCCCGTCTCTTATTCCTCAACTTGGAGAACAACTGTTCGGGTTGTTCGAGTTATAATCGGAAGCCTGGAGCTATATATATATATATAATGTATATATAGAAATCCTCCCAATCAGGAGCGGATCCAATGTATAAGGATCGATGTCATGAAACCGCAATGAAATTTTCTAAATTCTATAGAAAATTATTATTTATTATTGTTCATCAGTAGAGATGACTTTATAGTGTAATATAGGTGACACCAATGGTTTTCTCGTTTGGATCCGTTTCTGCTCCCAATGTATATTTTCCTTTGAAAGCTTAAAAAACATCCAATGTGTCTGATAAATATACAAGTTAAAGTTCCTGTACAATTCAGCAAGGAACACAGCCATCATGCACTGCTCTCCGTTCCCAGCTTGTCATTTACCAGTTATCACCATTAGTTTTCTCCAACACCATACAGTACTAGTTGGTTCATGGTTGTACTGATCGATGGCAATTATTTCCTGAAAGGACATTTTACAATGCATTATATATCCTAGCACTGCAACTCTGCATGCACATCTGCCCCTTCTGTTCATATCCATATCATTAGCGTAGAACGTTTTAGGATTGATTCCTTTTGTTAATTTAGTAGTCCCCCCTGACGCGGCAGTTTTGTAGCTTTTGGTCATACAGGAGGGCTTTATCTGCATTTGTTCTATTAAATAAATCACAAGTTGTGATCTCTTATGAACAAAATGAAGGTTGCTTTTGGGTAACTTCTTCAGCATTCTTTAGCAATGTTAGCGAATGTTAGCTCCTGACCCCTGTGAACTTCGATTCGCGTTGAACCCTGCAATTACATGGACCGGTGTTATCCATACTGAAATTATCCGGTGGCGAAGCTTTTTTTTTTTCAGAGATATGTGAGTGGAGAGTAGAGCCCATATTTTTAACGAAACTAAAGGACTCTGTGTGATATTCCAATTGACTTGACAAAGCTAGCCGATTTTAGCTTAGTTGGCTGTAATTCCGTGTTCATCTGGCTTCATGAGAGTCTATAAGCACCAGGAAATGTGAAACAGCCTGCAATGCAAGAGCTCGCCTGCTTACGGAGTCTGGTAAAGTCGCACCCTGAAAACAACAACAAGCTTGAAAGTCCTTTTTAACGTAGATTCAGCCAGCGTGTGGGAACTATAGCCTACAATTTCAGCCCTGTACATATGTTAATTTACGCAATGAAGTGGGTATTCATGGTGTAAAATCAAGCGGCGAAAAGAATCTTTTCGTTTTCCCTAGAGCGTTTAATGTCTAGAAATAGTTATTCGAAGAAACTAATGAGAGAAGCTTGTGTTCGTGCGAGAAACAGTCTTTTATACTTTTCTCAATAATGATTTGCATAAATTTTAAAACACGATGAATGATGAATAGATATTAACTTAACTCTTCATACACTTTGAGATTAATATTACTCTTTGTAGAGAGAAAAGTATAGAAACACTCCCCTGGGAGATAAGAAACAACTGGTGTAGGGTGGCATCCCGTTGCCTCCCAACCCTATACTTGAAGTTATGTTGAAGTAAGAAAAGATTGAGCCAACTCTTCTCTCTACCCGTATAACCCTGTTCTTTCGGGCTGCCTAGATAAATAGAAACTACTTCTGCGATAAATGTGCTACTCCCTGGGTTCTCTTTTGTATGAATCCTTGAGTCGTTCTATATTATATATCGATCCAACTCTAGCGACCACCGCAGCACCAGTATATCATCATCATCACTCCAGGCTCCAGCTCAGCACAACGTACTACAGCTAATAATGACCACAATGCAACGCAATCACTGGTAATAGGAAAATAATAAGACACTACGTCCGATACAACGCTTCATTCGAACTTTGTTTTCTGTCACGGGCTATAACCAAACTCACACCTACAACAGTACTCCAATAGTCGTAGTCCAATAACAATTATTGTACGAATTGTTGTATATTGTTGCAATGTGGTTTCTCAAATATTGCAGCAAAAAAGTTTGTTGCAAATACGTTTTTTATTTGTTGTACAAGAGTAAATTTTTGTTGCATTTGTGTTTTTTATTTGTTGCAATTGGGCTTTTGATTTGTTGCACAAGAGTAAATATTTTGTCATAGTTGTGTTTTTTTATTTGTTGCAATTGGGCTTTTGATTTGTTGCACAAGAGTAAATTTTTTGTTGTAGCTGTGTTTTTTATCTGTTTCAATTGAGCTTTTGATTTGTTGCACCAGAGTAAATTTTATGTCACATTTGCATTTGTTATATGTTACAATTAAGTTTTTGATTTGTTGCATAAGAGTAAATTAATTTTTCTCGACATTTCTTATTGTTATTATGCATTGTGTTGCATGAGGGTATGGGTTTGTTGTAGGCTTATTATTTAATTGTTATGTATCACCGATTTTTATTGCACTAGATCGGATGGTTAAGATGACCCTTTTAAGTTAAATCCAATTGTGAAAGGAGTGTACCATGAGAAGCTTCCAATTATACGCCTGGGCACTAGCATGTTCCAAAAGTTAATTATTCCTGATTTACACAAGTACGTATGCTAGCAGTTAGTTAAAGATTCACAGTAGATAAACTATAGAGATCAAATATATCAGGGTAAATATTTGTAGTTTTAGCTTCTCATGTCATGAAACAAGAGTGCCCGTTTTCTATACAGGGTAATGGGATAAATACCACCGCAATCATCATGATTTTGAAAAATGTCATCGCAATTACATCTTTTTTAAAAAAATGCCACTCTACCGTCTAGTACTGCTAGAGATGCCATTACGATTGATACAAGCCCATTTTACATCAATACACCTCCCATATTTTCGTATGGATGGGAATGCCCCCAAGCCATCCTTGTGCATTTGGTTCAACACAAACCCAGAGCTAGAATCTACAGGCGGCGGCGCACCATGGTGGAGACCCAGTGATCGGCGGCTGAGTCCCCTGGTGTTTTGCATGATTTAGGGTTTGAAATCAATAGAAAGCTACATAAATAACATGACCTGCCATATATTTGACTAGATGTTTTTGTTATCTTTCTGTAGGATTGATCATGACAAAGCATTAAGATAGAGATTAAGGTTGAAGTGGTTTGTTCCAAAGAAACAGATGGTAGGACGGTGTATCGCAAGGGAACTTGTAGGATCATGTGGTAAGATTTAGAATATTTCTGATAATAAATAATTGATAAAATTGCTTAACGTTGTTATATAAAGTGTGTGGTGTGTGCGTGTTGACTAATAGCTAGCAGAGGGATAGCTAGGCGTGAGTTCTGATGTGTGGTTGGATTGCTGAATAGAAAAATCGGTGCAGCTTTTGGTTTGTTGGGTTGCATGCATCATGTTCTCTCTCCTGGTGATTGATTGACTTTTGGGTTTGCTAGAGCTTTGCTTAGATGAATAAAAACTTGATATGTGATGCTTTGGAACATGATCTTTCATGGGCATGCATAGCTAGCCAGGGAGTTGGCAGTGACTTTTTGGCTTGCTAAATAAAATATTTGGGGAGCTCTTGCACTTGCAGCTAGAGAGAGGAGCTGGTTCATACGAGCACGTCCACGTGTGACTGTAGTAGGCTTTCAACTCTTCGATCAAGCAGCGGTACCACAAGTAACTTTGGTCAGATAATTCCCTAGCAGCATTGCATAGAAAAAGGTTGTTTTCTCGTCGTGTTCCGCGTGCAAGAAAGATTACAACAGAAGCAAACTTGTTAAAACAGTAAAAAAATTGATAAGCCGTTTCAAAACAACAACAAAAAAAATGATCATATTTATTTGTTCAAAAGAAACCATAAGTCATAAGCCAAAAGTTAAAAATAATTGAGTCTATTACTAAAACATTTAAGAAACTATAGGAATAAGTATGACAAGTCGGAAGAGAGTGAATGACTATTTCAAAATCTTCTTTCAAATATCATCAACAACAACATGATGATGGAAACATAAATTCAAAAACTCACCAAAGCTAAGAGCCACAAAAGGCAAACTCCAGAAAAATAACACAACACTAGTCAGACCTCTAATTGCTAGTGGTTAGACCTCTATCCTCCAGTGGTCAGACCTCTATCAGTGAATAGTAAAATCAACACGATTTTAAAACCAATAATCCATGTAATTTCTGATTCAATGATCCAAACAATTTAAAACTTAGTATGTACCTTCTCTAAGATGTCATGAATCTATTCCAATCAACGATCGAAAGAATCGTTATCAAAGTTGTGACATTTTTTCATTTTAAGGAATGTTGCACTAAAATTGGACAAAAGAGGAAAACCTCAATATGCTCTTGCTCGGGAGTGCTAGATAATCTAGATGACTTTAGATATGTTCTTACATATCATAGTAAACTAGATCATATCACGAATTCAATCCAAATCACTCACAAGAGCAAAACGCTAAAATCACCTTTCCCTTGAGAAAAACCGAACAAACTCAAGAACTTTCTCTAGATCATGCCTAGATGGATGTGATCTTATTTTTAAAAGATATCTCCATCTCTTACACACCCTTGACACTTGAAAAGATCAAGAGAAGAGAAATCCAAACAAGAAAGCCAAGCAAATTAAAAGCACAAAAGGGGATCCATGTCACAACTCACTTAGGCAAATTGTGGGTCTTTATTTCACTTGTAGAGTAATGTTTTATACCCAATCCCTCTGGATAGCAGAGCTTTAAGCCTAAAGCGCGTGCACACACAAAAGACTAACATAAGAAAACCCTAACACTAATATCTTAAGTCATAAAAGGTATCATTCTCACAACGCAATACAAAGCTTATATAGTGGAGGCTCCTCACCTCTCACTTAGCTTTAACAACTAGTCACTTTTTAGTGGATCACACAACTTACAATTGGAGAAATTTGGTACCACACAGAAATGAATTTTGCATTATACACACTTGTATGCTTTTTAAAGTACGACTTCCCAAAGACTCCATAGCCTAATATGACATTCCATCTATAAAGACATAACCTATACCATTTAGACCAGTATGTGGTTTTGCAAACAGTCACTCCACCCTGTGTTAGAAAATTTTTATAATTGCCACCCAGCAGTCTTCACGACGATGCAATGCCCATGACTTATTGCCAATATTGTACGCCTATACTGATGTCATCACCACCTGAAACACCTAAGATCCTGTAATTCCCGCATCTCCTGCTTGAAAGTTTATATGGCGTTATAGTTAGTGCAGTGGTGTGTTTAATATGAACCCCCCTAAATTAAGTAGTATGTATTTAAAGCGTGTGCTTTTGTGCATCTGAAGTTGGAGGCTTGTTTGTAGCGTATGCTAACTTTTGGAGTCAAGTGGTAGTAAGGTTTGGAGGACTATGTATTTACTAGTAAAACGCCTTTTGTGGTGTTTGAATAAGTGTTTTGTCTTGGCCTAACAGTATGGTTAGTATCCTATGGTGGTATGAGAATCGTCTGAACTTTTCTAGTCATCTGAGTTCTTTGCCTCATCGCATGTTCAATGGCGATTAGGTAAAATTTTTGCAATAGCCAAGAAAATGTGATTCCATCTTTTAAGAGAGGAGTTGATTTGGGAAGTGAAACTGTTCTGCATGTATATGTGGGAAAACTTCCATTACGACAAGGAGTGATTTGAGTGCCCGTTTTCGCTGAGGAGGTTTGTTGTGGTGAAGCGATTCTCTGGTGAGATTTTTCTTATGCTAAGGCATAAGATGCTAAGGATTGCCATCGTGCGTTGGTCAAATCAGATCAAGCACAAGGCAACTGGGGAGTTGACACCTCGCATGCACGAGGGGTACCCAAAGTTATCCTCTACGAGTATGAGTTAAAGCTGCTTTCTGTTCAGTTTTTGTCGTGCTGTTTGCCGTGTGGATTGTCTAGAGACAGAATTCAGGGTCGAATTCTGTTAAGGGGGTAGGATGTAATACCCGTAAGAAAAGAACGGCAAAGAATGAGGCAAATTAAAGAAAGAAAGAAAAAAAGTTGCCGTCAGAGCCCTAGAATTTAATTTCGGGCGAGGTATTCGGTTCACGGAGATACCTGACCGTCTAGAGGCCAGTCGGCATCTCTCGCAACCGTAGGGTTCATCATCCGACATTAAACAAACTTGTTTTGTGTTTCAAGCACTGTGGCAGATTCAACAAGTGTCAAACAACCAGCATAGCATTAGTTGAAAACACTCTCACACAGCCAACAGACAGCACGACAGCATCCAGAAGCCACACCAAGGCGTGGCCAGCCCAAGGGGGGTTAAAGGTTGAAGCCAGCACAGAAGAGAAATTCCATTTGAACACTAGTAAAGACACCAGCCAAAGCTCACCATCTTGCTCATCCCTCATTTTCCCCATACAATACACAAATCAACTGAGAGCAAGAAGGAGCAGCAGCTTGGTTGTCGGCGCCAAGGTGAGGAGCCATAAGCCAACCCCTAGCCAGCCAACCGAGGTGGCGGTTCGAGTTTGGTGCCATCCATGCGTCGTCCGCCAGAATAATCAGGCAAGTGGTGAAGGCGACATGCACGGGTGAGAGTAGCACAGTTATCCCATATACAACAGTTACTCACCTATCACTTACAGATGTCATAATTAGCCTGGTATAATACAATTACATTTTAGTAGTTAGCAAATTCATACCTCTGCTGCGTTTGGTGTCAAGCGTATGCCATTTGCCATTGGATGCTGTTTGATTAGAGGAATTGTTGTGTAAATATAGCGGCAAAAGTTGGAACTGACAGTATTATAAAGTAGGTGGCAGCACTTTGGGCTCAAGGAAGGGGCCAGGGTGTTACAGATCCATGGCACACCAACATCTCACCATAGTTCATGATGCTTAATGCTTGCTGTCAAGATCATACATCTACTCCAAAATGCACAAGACCAATTGGCACACCACATGCACGCATTGTCTCATTATAGTCCTTGTCTTTCTCCGTTCTCTCGACTTGAGATGATACTCCAATCGAACTTACACGACACTCTATGGCTATCAAGCATCGGTCTTGCTATTGAGCACAATCTATCATCAAAGCACCTACACATCATAGACAAAGCAAACGATCTAAGCACAAATAAAATGTACTTGACTCCCAATTAGTAAACTATATAGATAGACCTACTCCAAGACTAACCATTGCACGAAAACCACATGACTAACACTGCAATAACACACTATGACTAACACCTGCATAGATTGTTGCCACAACTAATACCCAAAACCAGCACTTAGGAGTGCAATCGGATACAGACGAATATTGCTCATGTTGTATCCTATTCCATATTTTTTTTTCTTGGAGTCGAAGTCAGACACGGATAATGTTGGATAACCATCTCTCATTCCATATTCGCTCCACAAGCATTCAGACTGTCTGTTTATCCATTTCTTTTGCACCCCTACACAGGACATTGAACAATAGAGGTGCAATCAAAGCGAACACGGGGAGACTAATCATCGAAAAAACCGAATGAACAGCCCTAGTATCGAGGGAAGAGTATTCATTATTCCCTGTATGTTTAGATGTGGCAACCCATTTATCTGTTATCTTGTTCCTAAGTAAAGTTACAACATGCTTACTCAGATCACTTGATATACGGATATATACAGACGGATATCACTCATCCCATATTCTATTCTGTATTTTTTTCTCGGAGTCGAAGTTAGACATGGATAGTGTCAGATATCCATTTACCCTTTTATATTCGCTCTATGAGCCTTCGGTCGATGGTCGAACGAAAATTTTTCGTTCTGATTGCACCCCTACCAGCACTTAGCACAGCACGACCTAGGGGTCAGTCTGACCGCGGCATACATGCCGGTTAGACCGCATAGACAACAACTAGTTGGACCTCCACCACGGCCGGTCAGACTGCCAGGCAATGACAGTCTGACCACCACCAATTAGCGGTCAGATCGTCATTCTAGGCCAGTCTGACCGGTACTACAGAGAGCACAGGTCACACTGCAAATACCACAATAATCAAACTCAAATAATAAAAGCAAAGTATAAATAATATTAAATACTCTTCACTCCTATGGGCTACCATCACTCGTTGTACTATTCCCTTAGCTGTGAAATTGAAGGTCCGAACCACAGTAGATGAGCACTCCTCCCTCGTGTCAAAGCATGGCACGTTAAATTCATTGAAATGTAAATTGGAAGCACTTTGAAATGTGGATAGGTTCTTTTGAACTATGACTTATAATTTTTAGTTTAAATATTTGAATTCTGATTACATGCAAGAAAGAGTATGAAGAGAGACACTCACGTACAAGTTTGTCCAATATAAATAAAATTGATACAATATCTACTAAGATCGACTTGTACTGTAGCATTAAGCAAAAGTCATAAACAGTAAGTCAAAAAGAACTCAGCTATTAGTCATCTCAAGGATCAGGACCTAGAGATCACTGGGTTCAAATCCTAAAAAATTGTATTGAAAAATTCACATAAATATCGCACCCAACAGTGGTCTGTGGGTATATTCAAGTCGTAATAACTAATATATAATTCATGTGAATCTCCGAGTTTCTTTGCCCCTTTTTTTTTTGAGACCTTAATTAATGACTAGCAGGATCACAATCAGCGCTATGATACGATGATAAAAACTACAGTACAACATTAAGCCACGTGCATCGAATAGGAGAGGGAACAACATGTTTCATACAAGATGAGCAGCTGAATTTGCATCCCTTCATACTAAACAAAGCCTAAAATTAACGAAACTCATTCTAAGCTTCTGAAATCGAACCAAATTAAAATTCGCGAGATTTCCGCATGGTGTGATCCTCGTCTCCCCACAACTTAGCCAACAACTGGGAATCGGCCTCCAAGGTCCTGTGCTAGTCTTTCACCTGGCGATTCCTGCAGCCTATATAGTTTTGCCATGGTTTACACGTTGGATGATTCTTTAGCACTAAAAGCACCTAAAATGAACAAATGAGCGGAAGAACAACAGATGATCCACGTTTGGTTACTCACCAATGGAAAACTCCTGTACAGTGACATACTGATTACTGTCATCCCGATGCCTTCCATTCCTATGCTAGAAGTTGAAGCTTCCTTGAACCAGGAAACGAAGGCATTCTCTGCATTTGTGTCCCCTTTTGCTCTAATATAGGCCTAGAACTATCGGAGACCCCCTTTTCCATGAACAATGAACCTTGGTTACTTAGAACTATCGGCATGGTGTAGTGGCATCCAGATGTCGCCTAATGCTATTCTTCTACGTGGAAATGGATGCTGGAATGATCTCTGTATTTGTGCTGGTAAGGTAGAACTATCTAATGATCTCTGTATTTGTGCTGGTAAGGTAGAACTATCTATGAAGACTTTCAGACCCTTCAACAAGAGAAAGAGACACAGAAGAACATCAGCTCCTCTGTTATTGCACCTACAGCAACGACCAAAACATCACTACTGCGATCCCCATCATCATTTCACCATTTACTATCATTAATGCTTGGCAGCAACGTGCAGTACGAGTTGCTTCTTGCTTGGTACCCTGCATTACTATTTCCTTTTACTAGTGATGTCTAAGGGACAATGGATTTTGAAGATACCCTGGTTTTCAAAAATGATCCTTAGTTTAGGCTGCCTACATGGAAGTTATGGACATCGAAATGTATGGCCTAATTAGTATCGCAACACATTTTTGGGGGGTTTTGGATGAGGGGAATTTCTTCCTAACCTAAGAATTTGGGTGTAAAACCTCTAATATTTCCAAACAGCCCAGTACATATCCAAATTTTCTATATGCAAGTGATCTTTTCCGACAGCACTATGACTTGCCTCGACAGCTCGGACACATCCTAAGCCAATTCTGGTTTCTGGTTGCTTCCCTTGCTCCTTGTACCTCATGGCGCCAAAACCGAAATTTCGGCAAATGAAATGCAAATTTGAAACTCAAATTCAAAACCAAAACCGAAATTCAAATTCAAATAAAATCAAAAGCCAAAAAGACAACTAGGCCGGCCCACTTACCTCATGACGCAACCGCTCTGGCCCATTTTCCCCTCTCTCACCTTCTCTCTTTCTCCCTACTCCCGACCGCGCACCCCAACCCGCGCCTATCGCACCGCCCTGTCCGTCTCCGCCTCGGCCTGGGCTGCACCACACCTCACGCCCACATTGCACCTGCACCCCCGCTCGGCGCACCACCTCGCCACTCGCGCCATGCTGTTGTTACTGATGTGCCCAAGAGGCAATTATAAACAATTTGGTATTAAGGCTAAAAGGGATATTGATCTATATGGGATTAGGGTTCTAATGGGCCTACAACGTGGAAGCCCATTAGCATGCTCTATAAATATATGGAGGTGGGGCTGCAGGGGGTGACGCTACTATCCTGAAAACCCTAGCCGCCACCTCCCCTCGGTCGTATCCCGAAACCTTAGCCGGGCACGCGGTGCTAGCACACCAGCGCACGGCGTTCCATCCCGAACGTGTGGACTCCATGGAGACGCCGCTGCAGTTGCTGCTGTGCTGATCGGCGAGAAGCGCAAGGCTATTGCTAGGACGCGAGGAGGAGACGATCGACTGCTTTTTCTTCATCGACGCGCATCTACGTTGGACCGGGCTGCTCCAACTCTTCTTCCGCTGCGAAGCGCATATAGTGGTAACTATCCATGACTCTCTTACGCGCATGTTTTCTGGTTGAACGCAGTAGAAAATCAAATGTTGTAGCTAGCATAGCCTACCCGTTCTCCTTCAGCTGTGAGCATGCTCACGCATGACCAAGCCCCGTCTCGCCTACGTCCGCTCTGTGCCTCGCGCCCATGTTGCACGATCGTCACCGCACCGCTCGCGCACTGCACCTGCATCATCCTCAGCCAACGTGCCGTGCAATATGCATGCATAGTGTCACCCTGCTTCGCTCGGCTATTTAAGCTGCCTGAGCTCCAACTTGTTTCCTCACCCCTGCCACTCACACTCACGCCAAGCTCAAGCTAAGCTCACAATCCTCATCCCCATGTGCCACCATGATAGCCCTACTGATCCATCTCTCTGGCGAGCTCCCCTCTGTTTTGATTGCATCAAGTTGATCCCCTGGCCACCTTCTTCACTCCCTCATGCAATTGCATTTTCTTTCACAATAGCTCACTGGCGCCATCGTCTTCTTCACCTATGGAAGCAACCGCTCCCCTCACCGCCATTTCCTCTTCAGTGATCCCCCATCCAATTCTTTCTAGCTAGAGAATCCACTCACCTTCCTCTCACGATCCCCTTCCTCAATTCCAACAACAGACCATCGCCGCTCAATGTTGCCATTGAAGACCACCGCACTGCCTCAAGTTGTTGTTGCCAGCTCATCTTCGACCTTTCTTGACCTCGTTGTCCTCTTTGGTGAGTTCCTTGTGTCTGTAGATGCTCGTCGTGCCTTGTTCTTGCCCTCGCGCCACCGCTAGATCGGTTGCCATGGTGGACAAGCTTCCACCACCACTATGCACTGTTGCACTACCACTATAGTTCACCATCAGTATAACATCCTGTTTTTCTGCTATTTTTGAAGCCAGGAATTTAAAAATGAATTTTCTGGAATTTTCCGAATTTAATTCAAGCTTCAAATGAATTTTTAGAATTTTAAATGATTTAATATGATTAAAATAAACATTAACAAAAGCTGAAAATATTTTATTTGGGTTCTTCAGGTCTCAATGAATTTTCTGGTATTTTTGAGATTTATTTGCTATTTTCTAGAGCTTTTCGAAGTATATTTGATTTTCTGAAAAAAGAAAAGAATTAAAAATCTCCCCGCCGCCCGATCCCGCCGCCGCCATGCGTCGGCCATACCTTCTCCCGCCTACCCCGCTCCTCCGCTCTTCAAGGTCGTTCTAACAAGAGTAAATTTATGAATTTTGGAGTTCATTTGAATCTTTATTTGCATTCATTTGCATTCTCATGCATTTATGTGTATTTCGATACGATGGCTCAAATAGATTCCGAAGACCTGGAAGAGCGGCAGTTCGAGCCCAACCAAGACCAACAAGGCTGTGAGCAATGCGAGTTAATACTTCGATCATTTTGTACCTACTTTTTAGATGCAAATTATATTATTTTAAATTATTAAATTGCATACTTTACTTTATTATGTAAATTATATTCGCATTACCTCGTAGTTAATTTTGTATTGATAATTGCTCTATTACACCCACTTCTTGGCTTTAGACATAGATCCTTGTCGCCCTAAACTTAATGACGAACATACTAGTTATAAGTCTATATCTAAGTACCATATTCAGCCTTGCTTAGATACATAAGGCATTTAAATGCCCTGACATCATTAAAAATTTTAAAATATGTTTGGGCAGCCATTAGAGGTTAATTACTAATATATTGAATTGGTATTTTGGAGGAAACGGTGTATCACAGTATCGACGTATTGAGCAATCTAGCTTAGAAGTCCGAACAACTATCCTAAAAATTCTAGATCCACCACTGCTGCTCTATGCATGGCAATATGCTTGCAAAGGTGCAGTTCATGTGAAGTGCTACTCGACAAATACGACTAGATGCATGGTAGTGATGGCCACTGACGAGTCTTCCAGACTGTATTGGAGTTCTATTGTGCCCTTAATTTGTTTTGTAAACTGATGCTCCCGCGTTTCACAATTTTTTTTAAAATTTCTATATGTATGCTTAAATTTTCTTTATTAATCATCTAGCTTAATCAATTAACTATAATCAACGTAATATATCCGATGATGATTCTTTTGCTCTTACTGGACTGTTCTTGTTGCACCGGTCATGAAAGGGAAAAAAATTCAGAAGACCCTACGTACATATATGTCATGTACTATCGCATTATGTAAAATCAGAGCTCAGGCCATTCTTGGGGAGTTTTGGACTTGTGCACTGAATTAATAATCTCCAATGTACTAAAATATAGCACAATATGGTATCTGTCCAGCCATCACGATCGTGAATTGTCCCATATATGCATTTGTGTGGATTTTGCATGCCTCTGCAGAAACCAAGTGATACTTATTTAAGGATCGATGTAAGCGCTAATCTCGCTTCCAAATCGTTGACGCACGCACCTTAGGGTATGACTGCCGGCAGTTCTCCGGCAAAAAAAAGATGAACAGTGCATGACCACAGCGACGGCGGATGACGCACTCAACGAGAATCTGGAAAAGAAGCATTGATTTTTGAATTTATGCATGATTTCATTGGTTCTGAAATCCTAATTCAGTTCATTTCAGAAGGCTTTGGAAAACCAGAAGAACTTCAGGAAGAGGATAATGCAATATTATCTATCAGCACGACCGCTTACCAAGTGCTCCTCAGTCACATGTTTCTTTTCCCGATGCCTCTTAAACCCAATGTGTGTGCATGCCTGATGCCTGTTTGTTGGAATGCCATGTTCAAACTTGTTTCTGGCTATTTCGGAACCTGAAGGCAACCAGCAGAGGAGTGATCGATATACATAATACTCCTCTGAGTAGCAATGCAGTGATCAATGCCCATTTAGTGATCAACTGGATTCAACTGAGCCTTGTGTTGCATTATTGAATGGTTAAGGCTCCGGTACAAGTGCAACAAATGACACAGTACTTGTGTGCTACCCAAGCGTACAATGATCATATGATCTTTGACCGTTTGCCTCACAATTCACAAATAGCAAGTAAACACGTGTACGTGCTGCCTGAGGCCTTAAGCCTGCGATAAATTGCGATAAATTCTTAGCATGTGTAATGGATACACGCGTGTATCTGTGCGCGCGTATGTGCATGTATGAGTTGCATGTGCGTCTGCGTTGTGCTAGAAAAATACACTTTTATTGTATGGGGGTTGGTTGCTGCTAGCTTATCCCTTAGTTCTTTATTGTTCGATTTTCATCAGAATGTTTATCCCTAGGTAGATGTTCATGCTGACCTGTGGAAAGATGCGAAAACTGAGTTTCTTGAATAATATTTCCAGCTGGGAGTAGAAGATCTGGTGTAGCAGCAATTTCCTGTACATAGTTAACTGAGATCCTCCAGAAGCTCGAAGCTCGAGCTTAACTATTGTAGTATTGTGGCCACTATCAGGTTCGGTCCTGGCCATGGGCAGCAAGGACCATCGTCTAGGACCCATAAAAGTTAGGGATCCTAGTTTATGTATATATATCTATATATAATTTATTTAGATTCATAACTAGAAGGATCAACCGAAATATATAAGGGTACAGACTTATATCGTTAACTTTCAGAGAGCCACTAGCAACAATATGAAGAAAACAACTAGCAACTATACTAAGAACTTGTCTAGATAACCCAAGTGTCCAACTTAATTTAGAAACACCTTATTTGGCATGTCACAGAACTAAATGAACGAATGCTCGCCCATAAGATCGATGCCAAGTTCCATATCAGTTGAAAGATTGAAGACTTTTTTAAAGGTTGGAGTTTTTGCTTTTTAGTGTGGCTAATGGCTATTTAGTTATATATTCCAGCTAACTAAAAAATCTCATAAAATAGTTTTTTTTATGTGGTTTCATTCCTAAATAGCATACTTGGATCATATAAATTTCACAAGAAACACTATAAATTTCTCGAGATTCAAATGGGGACTTTAAGTTATATATCTCTTGTAACTTGCAAGAGAAGTTTAGTATATATAACTTTACTCATACGGTAAGATGTTGGTTATCTAGAATTATTTGCACTTATTATTGGTACACAATAAGTTTTGACTATGAAAGTATTTGATCGGCCAGAATAGAAGTGATATTTTAAAATATCCGGAACAGTCCAAGATGTCTACTTTTGTCTCACCCTAAGGCTTTCAAAATATTAGGAGCGGCCCTGGCCACTATATATGAAGACGAATTTTCTTATGAACTAATTGTATACGTATCACAAACCGTAGGAAATACCACGTTTGCCCCCAAACTGTGAGTTCTGACAGTATTGCTCCTTCGGTTGAGCCTTGTCAACCATGTTCATTATTGCACACATCATATGTGTACGGTGACGAAGCAAGGATAGAAATACAAAGTGAGCACAAACATGACTCACGCCGCGCCACCTTCTTCGCCCGCGCTCCTTTGCCGCAGTGGGTCCGCATGCCCGCGCCCTCGTCGGTTCCCCGGCGTTTCCGCGAGCATGCATTGAGCACCCGACTCACCACATTCTGATTTTTTTTGCACAACTTGTGTAGCTACATACATACATACATACATACATACATACATACATACATATATGTATATACATACATACATATATATATATATATATATATGTATGTATGTATAGAGTTATATTGTTATACAATTTTAATACTTACGATGGAAATATAGCTGTATTTTTTGTTTAACTGTAACTGCTACCCACACCTTTTTTTTCCTGAAAGTAGTCCTAAGCCCTGAAACAGGATTAGTCAATCAAATTTACGGTGAAATTTTCTTTTGTCTATCGCTCTTTTTTTTTACATGTATTAGATGGTGGGCATGCATTCGTTTCAAGCTAGCTCTTCATTATTCACTCCCGTGCTTTCCACAAAAGTAGCTTGACAAACAAATGTATTAAACGAGCTGCAATGGCATCTCATTTGGAAAACTTTTTAATATTACCCTGCCACAACACACATATCTAATCGTGTGATTAGATTATAGACTGCGGTTGCACCAAGCCGATCCCCAGCTGTACAAGAATTTGCAGCTAAACAGCCTATATATGATTGGGCATTTGGGCTACAACAACGCAACGATTTCCGTTTGGAATTTTTATAGGTAATAACTAGGTTAAATTAAGCTAGATTGAACTTTGAAATCATGGTTAATCTTTCCGGATCTATTGCTCCCCTGTTTACATCTGAAACAATGAGCTAGCCCCTTCGTTTCTCAGTCAAGATCAAGATCCGAACCTCCTCGATAATGTGTTCACTGGTGCTCACCGGACAGAACTTAACCAGAAAGATATCGTATGCTGCAGTACCCTTTTCTTCCACGAAACTGTCATGGATAAACTCTGTATCGATGGAGACATATAGCGCGGACAAAAAAATTTGAGAAATTAGAGTTCCTAACACCTCTCGTGCCTAATGTATATGCTGGCTGCATGGGTTGGCTAGGTAATGACATAGCTGTGACCATTGGAAACCTTGCTAGCTAGGTACATATCAATTGCTTGGATGGTATGGACGTGTATATATACACCTTCGCATTACTATGTGTTTGGTGCTCCCAATCGATTGTAGATTTTTAGTCCTATTCCAATTGAATAAAGGTTAAAACTCAGCCTTTATTCTGCAGAAAAGAAAGGTCTGGTGAGCTGCCAATGATCAGTCAGTGACTATTGATTACTCGTAATTAATTTCCATCTTTTTGAACCCACTTGAGTTCATGTCGTGAGTGTGAAGTAATATATTGTATATTCATTCACTGTTGATTATACAAGAGGATATCTCCGCTCCTGGGGTGGCTACCT
The DNA here is from genome assembly GCA_036346265.1 of Melocanna baccifera. Taxonomy (NCBI): domain Eukaryota; kingdom Viridiplantae; phylum Streptophyta; class Magnoliopsida; order Poales; family Poaceae; genus Melocanna; species Melocanna baccifera. The sequence goes on along the minus strand of CM070703.1, from coordinate 5,647,230 downwards.
CTATGGTCATCGCTAGGCCAGCCACCACCACCGCTGTGCCTGTTCGGGCCATCGTTGCTGGCACTGATTCCCAGATCCGTCGTGGCCTCCTCCGAATCTGGATCCGGCTCACCGTCGTCGAGCTCTTCACGCCGACAACCTTGAGCTCTTCCGCTACACCTGTCGTCGGATCCAGATGCCCTTGTATCGTTGTGCTCTTCTTCATCGTCGGCCTCTTCCTCGGCCGTTATCGTTGAGCCTCTTCGGGTCGTCCCAGCCGCCGCCACCTCGGTTTCCCCTCGAAGCGACACGTTGCCACACCTCTCTTGAGGCTGTCGTCGCCCATGTTGGCCGTCGCCGTACGCTCAGATCTAGGCGGATCGACCGTCCCCGAGTTTCATTGCGCCAGATCCCCGCCGCCACCCTTCCCGGGCGGCCACCTCTTCTCGCGCCGTTGAGTCCGGATCCGGCCGTCTCCAGGGTGGATTCGGTCGTCTCCGCTGCTTCCACTCCACGCCGACTCCGCCGCAACTGGCCTTTTGGATCCAAGCTGCCCCCGTCGTCCTTCTCTTGGACCACCACCGCCGCTCACCTCTTCTGGCTGTCGGCCGTCCGGTTCCCTGGCCAAGTGCTACTGCTACCTTCCTCTGCGCCGTTGTTGCCCTCTGCTGCACCCGACATTTCCCTCTACTACATCACTACCTCTCGGCCTCCTGCTCACAGCCTCCCTGCTCAACTTCGCCTAGTGCATCCCTGCTTAGCTGAGGGAGAGAACGAGGGGAAGAGGAGGAGCGAGGAGGAGCTTAGCGTGGGGGAGGTTGGAAACAGGGGCTAGGCGGCGGAGTAAATGAGGAAGAAACAATGGGATGAGCAAGAAAGTGGAGGCATGCATTGCTAGGCTGGCTGAAGCCCTTCTCGTCATCCAGCTTTTTTTATATCCGCTACTAAAATATGTTTTTTTATTTAGTCTTTCGTTATGTCCATCTTAAGTCTATCTTTAGTTCATCCAAGTCGCGCGAGTCCACAAATTTATTATCAGTTATAGAAGTCTAGAAATTTTCTTTTGCATGGCATTAGCCGCCGCTCTTCTCTCTGAGCTACTTGCAGATCGTAGAAATCGTTATGATGCCACCACTTCTTTAGCTGCCGCGCTTCTTCTACACCTTATGCACTGTACCGCCGTCGTCTTGGGCTTCGATCTACGCCACCATGCTTCTATCTATTCTTCTTAGACTTAATTTGATAGATTTTTCAAGAGTTGCACGCTACGACAACATTATCAAGACTCGGACTTCAGATTTTTACTATTTTAGTAACAACTCTTTTCAAATACAATACTATTGCATATGTTTTGCATTTGAAGGAGGGAATTAAGGTATTAGAGATATAATAGGATTGTTTTAGTTGTTTTCTTATATGTCTGGATTTTTTTATCCATATATAGCATATTTCCCTGTAATATCTCTTTGTACTTCCTATGTACATTGTCCATTGGACCTCTCCAATATATATACAATACTCATAATAATATGCAGCGGAAGAGATGCTACTACGTAAGGGGTTGATAAAGCGAATAGGCTCGGGGGAGAATACAAGGATCTGGCTAGAAAATTGGATTCCTAATCAGGGAGCCATGAGGCCAATCGGAAGGTTGGAAGAGGAGAACGTCCAGGTGAGTGAGCTAATCCATGAGACTAGAAGGCAGAGGGATGAGAACAAAATTCGGAGGATTTCTCCGCCACCGAATGCTGCCAAGACGAGCTGCAGAAGATGTTGTCGCGTGGGCCTTCGAGAGCTCAGGGATCTATACAGCGAAGACGGCTTACCATAGAGCTCGGGCAAAGGCGTGGAAAATGTCTGGAAAGTACTTTGGAAATTACCAGCTGGTACCAAAGAATCATCGCATCATTCGCTGATAGAATGCAGTCATGCAAAGCTGTTCTGGATGGCTGTGAGGAAGCATTCCCATATCAGTTTGCCGAGGATGCATCCCCTCTTCTGGGCGGCTGATCTTTCAAATCTCGTGAAGCAGCTACTGTTATTTCTACTATGTGGTCTATTTGGAGTTCACGGAACAGCTTGGTGCATGGCAGGGAGCAGTTTGCTCCAGAACGATCAATGTGGCTGGTTGATGGATTGGTGTCTTCCCTGGAGTTGCCATCAAATGGACTAGTTGGTACTGAATCAAGAAGAAACATGCCATGGACTAAGCCTATTGCAGGCTGGGTGAAGATCAACACGGATGGAGCTCTGGACGTCCATGGCAAGATGGCCGGCACAGGCACAGTACATAGATATGACGAGGGGAGGTTCTTGGCCGCAAGTTGCAGGAAATATTTCCACCTCGATGATCCCCTGGTGGTTGAAGTCTTGGCTTGTCGTGACGGTGTTACAACTGCAGCTAGCAGATGACCGACGCAAGTAGTGCTGGGAACAGATTGCCAGGCCTTAGTGCATCTCTGGGAAAATTCTGCTCGACAACGATCAGCCATGTATCACATCATTAAAGATCTAGGAGATCAGTTGTTTGAATTTCGATATGTTAGTAGATCAGCTAATCAAGCTGCGCATTGTTGCGATAAGAGAGCTCTACATGTAACTAATGCTTGTACGTGGTTGAATGTAACCCCTGACTTTCTTGTTGATGTGTTTCGACAAGACAATTTCCCTCCTTCAGGGCAAATACTCCTACATTTTATTTCATTTTAAAACCTTGCGTTTCTAGATTCTAATACACATCAATTGGATGCAAAATGGATCACAGTCTACATAGAAATCAAACTATGTCTTCAGTGTGGTTGGGATAATCTAGAGCTCTCTCGTAGAAAAGAAAAGGATTACCTAAAGCTTGCAAATCGTCCGAAAGCGTGTAGATGATCACGCAATGATTCTTTCATTGATACAAAGGGTATATGTAGTGTTACAGTTGAGGATTACAAGGTACAAACAAACTCTGTGTATGGTAACCAATGCTATCTAAGGAAAACAACTAATGCTTGATTAACGGAAACAGATCACGATTTGTGGCATGCCGGCCGTCCATGGCGGTGGTGTTGTATTCTGCCGTGATTGCTCTATTGTTACTATGCCAATCAAGTATCTTTGCATGGGAACCTTAGCAATTCTTGTTGATCCTTTCGTTTCATTAGTCTTGGGGAAGTTCCAATGCTCGGATGTAGCGATAGGTAAATTTATTCTCATCGCATACAACAAAATAAAATAGGAAAAATGATATGAATTCTGTGAGGAGACGGCGATTCGATTTGGCACGGGCATATGGAGACATGAGATCATACGCAAGGCTTAGCAGGTTGGCCATGCGAGAGTATGCAAGACTATAGGGCATATTCTTTGCGGCTGCGGTTGATGGTTTTTAGCTGCGGCTGATGGCTTTTTGGCTGTTTGCGATAGAGATTGCGGAAAGAAAGATACTTACTTGCGATTTTTGATGATACAGATATTAGTTTTTTAACATGTACTACAATTAACTTGTAGACCTTATCTTAAAAAAATACTCCGTTTAAAAATTAGTTACTATAGCAAAAATCAAAAACCATTTCTAGAAGCCGCAAAGAACAGGGTCTATAATTCCAATCACACCCCTGGTAAGTCAACCGGTGGATTTGAATGGAACCTCGATATGAGATAGGAGGTGCTAGTACCTCGTGGTACCTTTCCAAGGACCATAAAATATCTCCCTACATATATGGTGACAATTAACTATTACCTTTCTTTTACACAATCAATTAAATTCAGCCGAGCTTTCTGTTTTGTAATTGCCTTCCTATACTGCAGTACAAATAGAATATTTACAAATAGTGCATAAGGTATCAATGCTACCCTTGTCTTTCGCCAATTGCCATGGAAAACAGCAATCAATGTCTTCAATGCGAGGATAATTTGTCAACTTGCTGATTTGGGCCATTGTATGGGCAATCAATTTCCTCATTCATGCGTGAACTGAGTTTGTCTGCATTATTTTTTTTGGGTACGTTAAAGATATAATTTTCAACTGTTGTACTTCAAGGACAATCACGTTCAGTACCGCATCCTTGTGATAGTTTCTCCTCTGAAGAGACAAAGATTGCTGTTGGCTCAGCTCCTGGAAAGAACTCGCATATTGTTTCCTCTTAAAACACACACGAACACAGAGGAGACAAAATGTTTTGTGCTGCCTGTCCTCCAAACTGCAGCGTTTTTCTTTCTTTTATAGAGCAGTACTTAGTGCAAGATTAACTCCAAACAGTTACATACATGCCTAACTCCTAGCATTACATGCATGATTAACTCCTAGTATTACACATTGAAACGTATGTATGCATGCAGAGTTATTACTAGCACAGGGGTTACCAACAATCACCTCCTAATCCATGTGCACACCCTAATCCCTGTGCACGTCCTTAACGCCAATCAGAGCTCGTTGGTTTTCAGTTGTCAATTCTGCAAGGAGTTGTATCACCTACACTCCCTAGCAGGCTGCTAATGTCTTTCACTTCTTCACCGTCGGTGACACACCTTACCAACGATTTTGATTTCTTTCTCAGCTTCAATTGTCTTTCGCCGATAACGCAACTTGACAACGACGGAGACTCTTATCAAAACATACACACATGAGAACTTGGACATAATTATAAGAACTCACACACATTACATTATGCACTGGTACATTTACGTGCATAAGCATGATATGACTATGTGCACATATGTAACACACCTCCTATGTGCACAAACAACTCATAAATGACACATGCAACACTCCTACTGTGCCATCTCTCTCACTCACACACTTCGATGATGCTGTTGCCGCTTTAGACATCACCGTGTTCACGACATCTTACATTAAGACACTGCTGATGGTGGAAGAACGTTTTTTGCCGTCGACGTCGCTCCCGCCTTGCAGCCCACCTATGCCGCTCGTCGTCGCCAGCACCTGTGCACCTCCACTTGACACGTGTCGCTGTGCACTCCATCACGCCGACTAGTGAGTCATCGCTAGGGAGCTTCTCCTCGCACCTCGCTCTGATACCAAATATTGGCCCAGCTCCTGGAGAGAACTCGCATATTGTTTCCTCTTAAAACACACACGAACACAGAGGAGACAAAATGTTTTGTGCTGCCTGTCCTCCAAACTGCAGCGTTCTTCTTTCTTTTATAGAGCCGTACTTAGTGCAAAATTAACTCCAAACGGTTACATGCATGCCTAACTCCTAGCATTACATGCATGATTAACTCCTAGCATTACACATTGAAACGTATGCACGCATGCAGAGTTATTACTAGCACAGGGGTTACCAACAATTGCTCGGTCAGAGATGAGCCTAAGCGATACCAATTAATCTTCTGTGAATTCAAGAATTTGGCCAACCATTCAGCAGTGAGATGGACATCTTCCTCCCGTGGCTACATTAAATCTACGATCCAGCTAGATGGTGTTTCTATTAGAGGCGTATTTGTGCTGCGTCAATCTGTTTTTCCTGTAGAGGGGACTCAGCAAGCAATTTACTACGAGTCAACCCCCTAAAGTCTGAAAATAATAACACAAGAAGAAAAAAACTCTTAGTTCAAAGGCGAATAGTATACGATTCTTTTTTTTGTATTAAAAGGTCTATATGTATAGTATGCAATTTCAATCTTACATTTTTCAGTATGAAAACAATTTGTATGGAATAGTCCGCTCATTTTCCCAAAAAAAAATACTTATCCAAGAAAAAGTTTGCCCTTGAACGCAAGTTTCTACTGCTAGAAGAATAATATCAAGCAATCCTCGGCTACTTACAGGGAACTGAAATGTGTGGAATAGCATCCCAATGGCTCCCAACTCTAGACCTGAAGTCTGCCTGAAGAAAAAAATAACAGCACTCTCTCGGTCTTCACCTCAATCAAAGTATGGCAATTCCAAGTTATTTGAGCAGGCACTTGTTGAGTTATTGGACACCTAAACCAACATCCCCCCATACATATGTATGAGTCTTGCTATTCAATAGCATTCATTTTTTATTGACAATAAACCTTTTGTACTTTCGGGAAACACCACAAAAAAGAAATATAGATACCAACACATATCCCAGTAAGACACACTTTGGGAAGTTTATCCCAACATCTCATCTAGCAACATCAACACACATAAAAACACCACCGGGACACACCACGACACCAAAAGCACTTAGCTACTTAACAAAGCAAACTCTCACTAACACCTAGGCACTCCACTAGCAACAAAGAGAAGATCAGAAGACAATGTCTAAGGACGTGATATCCCACAGCTCATCTTTGGGACCTCGTGCCTTGTCTAATCGATAGAGAACAGCCACAATCAGGCTTGGAGGGAAGGAATCTTTTAAGACCTCCACGCATTTGTCCATGGCTTGTTCATATACTTCTTCACCATCATTGCCTCGTTTGATTATGCCTAACCTCCTCAACAATCTACCTTGTGCCCTTTTCTCCCCAATGGGTCTTTGAAATTTCAACTTGGAAGCTAGATAAGCACTTCTTCTCCGAATAGGCCTATGGGGTAAGCTCAAAGTCTTTGTAGACTTTCATGCTTAACTCCCTACTTCTCAGGACACAAACCTCAAAGGAGCTCGAGGTGTCTCACCCACTCCCAAACCTGAGAGGTCTTTATCCATCATTGAGGGGCCTCTTTCACCGTAGACAATGGTGGTTCCTCCAAAAGCAACATGGTTGGGATGGTAGTGGTTCTAGCCTCTCTTGTAACCTCAACTGGCAACAATGAAGGTGTCTCCATCTTGACAAACGGTGGTGGGGGAGGATAACAACCGAAGTCCAGCAACCCCACAACAGGAGTGTCCTCCCCAACACCTTCAGCATCCACCATTGATGATAACTCCACCTATAACAACTGTGGTGGCTCTGCACTTGGAGTGACAAAGAATATTTCTCTTAACTCTATGGCAGAAAAAAGAGAATGCTCACAACCATGCGGCCTTGCCACACAAATATCCTCATCCTCACCTACTGCAGTCACACCTGAGGACAACTCCACAAGTATCTCATTGCGAGGGATCTTGAGCTTTTCGCAAACCAGGTGAACAACTTCTTTTGTTGAGATTGACTTGCTGCTATAATTTATTTTTCTTTTGATCACTTGTGAAATCAAATTATGATGCTTCAAATTATTGGAAAGTAGTATAGACTTACCAAGTAATAGGGTGTTAGGATCCTGATGCAATCGGCATCGGATCAAAATTGCTTAGTTTGTTTCCTTTGTTAGGCTTTTCTTATTTAAGTTATTTAATAAATAGGTTTATACATATCCTATAAATATTAATCTTAAGGTTGAGATGAAGAAGACAATAAGAGAACAGAGAAAAAGAAAAGCTTTGGCTAGTCAGTTACAGCCGAGCACCAAAATTCTTGTGTGCACGTTCTTATTCTTGTCCATGAGTGTAACATGTGAGTTCTCTCTAAGGTCTGGGCCAACAATTAGTATCAGAGCGAGGTTTGATGCGAGGAGATGCTGCCTGGTGATGACTCGCCAAGCAACGCCTGTGGCTCCATGCAAGGAGTGGCTGCAACGCATTCATCTTCATCCTAGGTGGCAACGGGCGAGCCCACCGGGCAGTCATCTCTACAGTGAACACGTTGTGCAATAGCGTGCGTGGCTGTGGTGGCACGACCAGCACACAGTGTAGAACATGCGACTCTATGATGGGGAGCAGACGAGCGAGGTTTGGCATGGGAGAAGCAAAGATGGTGGCATCCGGTGCTACGTTGAGGTTTGCAGTGAAAGGCTACGACAATGCCGGTGCTATAGCAATGGCACATCAAAGATCAACGGCGTGAAGCCATTGGTGATGGCGATGTTTACTGTCCTAAGGCAAGGTGGTAGCGCAAGGCCGTCGCAGGAATGTGCACGAATGATGAATGTTGATGTGAGGCCAACAATGATGGTGGTGTGATGCCGTTGGGAGATAAGTTCGGGACGTTGAGGAGATGTGTTTGCCATCCTAAGTTGAGTCCGTGGAATTGAGTCTAGGACGTTGAGGAGATATGCTCGCCGTCCTGAGCGGAGTTAGAATCCATGCATGTAGATGGACCTGTACTAGTTGAGTTGAATTCATGCATACAACTATGTGTTTAGTTCGTATACAGTCACTTTATATGGAGGCGTAGCTGATAGTTCGGATCATGTGTTGAGTCTAAAGTCATCAACTAGGAGAAAACAAGTATGGATTAGGGGCAGGTTGAGACTTGTCAAGTAATAGGATGTAGGATCCTTATGCAATCGGCATCATATCAAAATTAGTTAGTTTGCTTCTTTTGTTAGACTTTTCTTATTTAAGTAGTTATTATATAGATAAGTCTATACATGTATTATAAATACTAACTTTAAGGTTGAGATGAAGAAGAGAATAAGAGAACAGAGAAAAAGAAAAACTCTGGCAAGACAGTTACATCTCAACTGTTAAACCTGATCTCATGGACATCTCTCGTTAATCCTCGGCCTCATCGTCGACTGGGGTCCTGCCTGAGCGCTGAACTTCGATCTGGTCTGCATGCAGTGTTTGCGACTGCATCGCGATGGTTCTTTCTGGTCGTGCACCGTACTACCATGTAGTCGGCACCAGATCGCGCATCTCCTCTGCGTGGTGTCAACTATATCGTATGCACTTGATATGGGCAAAAAGGTTCAGAGACCCCAGAGAACCGAATGGTCCAGCACGATGCTCTGCCTGTAGTTGGACACTATATATCAGAGTCACAAAATAGAATTGATCGATTCCAGTAAATCGAAACTTACAGGGAAATATTTACCTTGTATCTTCTGGTATGCAGCATGTCATTGGTGGTACATCCACGCTGCAAAGGGGGAAAACAGAGTAAAAATTGCCAGGTGATTAAACAGATACAAGCTATTTTCATTGAAAGAAAAGGAAAAAAGACTGTATGCCATGCATGGAAGGTTTGCTTGCTGTGCCATATCTGGTACGCACGCACCCAATCCTAATAATATCGCATACCCTATTGCTCAGAGATTGTCTTCTCTGTGCTAAAACCCAAGGTGAGTGCCATCTACCCTGACGAGCGAGAGCGATATCAGTTAAAAGCAAGTCTGCGGTTTACATATATGCAACTAAAGGTATCTGGATCTTTTTTTTATTGACATGATGGCATTTGGTCTAGATTGTAAAAATCCCTTTTTGCATTTCAAAAGACTTTGCAGGAAGACAGAAAATGAGTAACTTGCACAAGAGGAGAAGATGTGTAATCATTAATTAATAACTTGATCACTTACGCATCCAGACTGCATGACAAATCTAAATTCCCAATACTTCCCAGCCCTAACATAAACGTGTGCCAATGGGTAACAAAATCTCCAATGCAATCTCATATTGTTCATTGCACTAGTGCTGCCTTCTTTTCTTTTTCTTCTTTTTTCTTTAAGGTGTAGTTCTGCATATTGGAACCCTTGATAGCTACTTAGCAAAACGATGTGCATACAGTGGAAGATATGTACACACTGGTGTACATGTACTCCCCCCTTGCTTTCAAAATTGGCAGGATATATTCAGGTAAGCTTTACACTTCAAGATTAATTGTATAGCTACACTCCAGTACTAGTACAATAAATCACATATTACTTGTGCAGTACACAAGCTTTTGGTGGTTCACATGGTTACTAACTGGTCCATGCCATGCAGCGCGCAGACCATTATGATCATCTGGAAGATACATCAAAGCTAGCACATGGGAGTAATCTATTTTTAGTCAATTTAACTCATTTTTACTTGGATAGCATTTCAAGAGCAAATTGAAACCCAACAGATTTCTTGGATCACTAGCTGAGTAAATAATCATCCTGAACAATATTGCTGGCATGTTTTTTGAATTAACCATGCCAAGCTTTCATTTTTAAGGGAGACCATGACTAACTTCGTTCATCTGACCCAAGTAGGAACCTTTGGCAAGTTAGGGAAAGGTGGATATAGAATATCCAAATTGCACGTATCAATGCTGAACTGATTATTGATCATAGGTGGAAATCCTCATATTCATTGTCGGGAAGCCGTAGGACCCAAAATTTCTGTAGCTGTAGTGCTGGTAACATCATTTTCAGCCTAATTTAATTTCGAAATAAAGAACATCAACTTTAGCTTCATTGTAGGGCTCCTCTTGCCAACAGAGTTCACCTTCATTGTGGGCCAATTCCAAAGGAGGCTGCAAGATCTTCATAACATGGTCACTTTTTTATTTTTATTTTTATTTTTTTGTACACAACATGAGCACTTTCACAAACAAGAGAGGTGTGAAAGCCAATGTAGAGTTGCTGAAGCCAATACGAACAAGCACTAAAGATGGAGAACTTCAACAACAGGTTCGTTGCAACCAAGCAACATCCTAACATCCACTGATCAGCTACCAAAATATTCAGACATAAAAACCAAGCCGTATGAATTTCAGAGTATAGTAAGCATTAGGCTTATTACTTTTCTAATCTGGAAATACAGTCTGCCGCTACAACATACGTTAACGTAAAGAAGTAAACCAAAGGGGGGCAAGATAAAAGATAGAGAAGCACAGGATCAATGACAGGCTGCACAGGATCAATGACAGGCTGATGGTGGAGATCCTAACCAAGTGAAAAGACATCGACCAATGTAATTTTCCCTGCCTATCACTCAATAAACTCACATTATACTACGGAAGTTTTCTTCTCGGTTTCCATTTGGATATCAGTCTCATACCTGACAAATAGCTTCTGATGTTGCCAAAATTTTGAATAGGAGCTTCTGGTAATCAAATGAACAAAGATTTGTTTGGGCAATGAGCTTCTTTTGCCGCAATTCTGGTATGGAATCTAATTGACCTTTTCATGGAGGTGTTGTTTCACTGATCTGATTGCATTACCGATTTACAACAGCTGACCTCAAACTTGCAGCACCTGACAATGGATAATGTGACTCTTCAAGTTCCGTCCTGCAATGGTCGACCACAAGTTCGCCACAAACGACCTGTGCTGGCCCTTATGAGCAACAGTCTCCCACATGCGTGCGCTGTCGGTCTCAATACTCATTGTTGGGTCTGAGATATCAACAAGAGTGATGCTCATGTTGTTGCGGATAATGCAAAGTTTCCCATTTAATGACACCAAAGCTGCAGCTTCAAAGGCACGCGAACTGCCTAGGTGGTGCTTGCTGTCCATGAATCTTGTCCATGTTCCTGTGTTTGCATCGTAGACTCTAAGCTTGCAGCCATCCCGGCAATCAGATGAATAGAGTCGGCCGTTGAAGGAAATGCTTGGGTTCCGCCAGCCTGTAACCATTTCATCATCAATGGTTGACCACAAATTGCATGACGGTAGGTAGACTTCGCTCGTCACTTGGCGATGGGAATCGAGCCCTTTCAGGAACCACTTGCCATCATATACAACTCCGATGAAAGGCACCATCCCATTGTTCATTTCAGGGATGCAGGCCCATCTGTTCTTGTTAGGATCATAAACTTCAGCAGACTGGAGACTCCTTTGTATTCCTTCACACTCTCCACCAGCAACGTACAGGCAGTTGTTTATGACACAAGAACCAAAAAAGTGTCGTTTCCGTAACATATCTGGTGCTCGGTGCCATTTGTTTGTCCGAGCATTGTAAAATACAACACGCCTCATAGAGCCCCTCAGAGGATCCTTACCGCCAAATAGGTACAGATAACAACCACTCAGAACAGCACAGCCAAAGCCCAATGCTTCAGAATACTCTGGTGGAACTGGTGGGAGTGACTTCCAGAGCTGGTGCAGTGGATCAAAGGCATGCCAGGATATCTTCCCTTCACGGTCCCTTTTAAAGACATAAACCCATTCTTCCGCCATGCCAAGTTTCTTGCGCAAGGAGTAAAAGTAATTCCCAGACAAAAGGCGGTTCCATCTTTTGCAAACTATCCGAAGATTGGGGTGTTCCACTCGAGGAACCCGTATAAGACAGGCAATAGCAAGGTCATCAGGAAGGCCAGGCAAAAGTGGTGCTTGAGTTCGGCATCTCTCCTTACGTGAGCTTCTTGACTTGCGCTTGTTGGGTTTGACATCAGGTTGCATGCACATCTTTGCTCCAGGAACAAACTTTCTAGCATCAACAACAGTTTTAAGACCAGTGTCTAATCTGCAGTAGCAGGAGACAGACTCTACCTGAAAAATGCAATGATAAAACAAGTTAAGAAGTCGTGTTGGCATAAAAGCAAAACACTGCATTGGCAAAAAAATTGGAACACAACAAAACCTCAAATGATATTTACTAACAGTAAAGTTTGAACCAGAACAATTCACCTACTAATCCTACTTTTAGCCATGCACAAAGATATAATATTTGTCCCATCCACCTAGTATAATATACCACGCAGATAATATTTACACTGAAACAGCAACAATTTTCAAATTGACCATTACACTATTTAATTACGTGAATATGATAAATTACCTAGTAGTCCAAGTTATGATGGATTGCCAGATAGATCAAAATATATGGATACATGGTCCTGAGTCCAGTTAGTTGGCTTAAAACTCCAAATGCACTCTTCGTTGAAAATCAACAGCAAAGCATAAAAGTGCCACTAGTTTAAAAGAACTATGCTTAAGTGAAGGGTGAGTAGCATCCATTGGACAGCCTCTTCTATCATATGTTCGCTCTTTCAACTGGTTGAATGCTGTATTGTATTGTATCTGAGGTCTATTCACACAGTGGCGTAGAGAACAGTGGCCAGTAGATCATCACCTATGGTTCACGGTTACAAATACACAAAGTCCAACTCTAGCAATAAATCAAGGAGGTAAGCAGAAAACTTTGAAATGTGAAACATAAAAATGATATTCAGTGATAACTCTGAACTCACAAACCACACTATAGAATAATGCAATGGATTGCTTGCTTTTCTTTCTTTCACCAAAGTTGGTTTTTGTTGACATGCCCCAAATAAAAGTTACCATGGATTAGGCAATTAGCAGCATGATAAAACTTCATTTTGAGCTCACTTAGGCCTTAGCTGGAGGAAGATTGAAGAAAACATTTCCAATTAAGAAAATATTCCAAAACTAAATGCCTCCATAAATTACAATCACTAGTAAAATAGATGAGTTTAGGTTTGAGCATCAAACAAAACCAAAAAAGCAAGAGGTAGTTGGGAATTGGAAACCAATCGAATAATTAACAAGATCCCTTAAGCTGAGAGTTTAAGATCATGACCATAGGAGGTTACAAGCATTACATTAACAAACAAGACCTCATAATTCATGACTAGGGCAACCCAGTTAAAGAACATGGCAATCCATGCACAACAAACATGGTAAGTTCATGATTATAGAGCCTCAGGAAATGTCCAGAGCAAGGTGTAAGTAACGGTGTTCATGACGTCAGTACTCAGTAGTCAGCTGAAAGAAGATACAGCGAGTTCAAAGATATCCACCCACCTGCCTAAAATTTCCAATTATCTGTGCAAACCCTTGATATGGTATGGAAAAGGATGATGGTCTAGGTAAGGGCATGTACAAAACAATTGCAACTTTGTAGCCCGAAATGGCAGTTGGCCAAAATGCAAGGCCACGAATGACCCATCATACACAAGGTTGACTACATTACAGTGACATACTACCGACTTCTTCGAATTCACAATTACCAGTCAATCATTCGCGCATCTCATCACTTGAGCAGTATACACCCGCAAAATCCAAGCTAATCAATAGGGAGCAGACAGAGCACTCTTAGAACATAGCACAAGCTCATGCAACCTCCAATGAATCTACTGATGTTCCTAATTACAAGGAATTAGCACCGCTCACGAATCAGCTAAGATTGCTACCGCAAGCACTACAAGTAGCAACCGATTCCGCGAAGAAAGTTCAGATAAAAGCTACGCCTACCGTTTCAACAGTCCATTTCCACCGATTTTCCACACCCCTGTGACGCCAAACCTCCACAAGAAGTCACAGGGAAAGCCCCAAGCACCCAGATCCACGCCCCCAACCAAAATCCCCAAAGCCCCCCATCTCGCAGCAGGAAATCCCCATCTTTCCTCCGAAAGATCACACCTCGGCACCCAACGGCAGCACCTTCGGCCCAAGACCCCCCCCCCCCCCAATCTGACCCGACAACCGCGCCTTCGAGCGAAGAACAAAAGGAAAAAAGAAACCGGCGTTTTGGGGGGTAACTCACCAGCGGTGCGCGGACGCGGACCCCGGCGCCGGGAGGTGGCGGCGGGGGAGCTCTGGCCGCCGAATCCATCGCGCGGATCGGGTGGGGAATCCACGCGGCTTCGTCTCAGGAAGAGGGAGAGCTCGTAGTCGCCGGAGGGGGGCGCACAGGTAACAGAGAGCCTCTTGTTTTTTAAACAAAACCCCGAAGGGAAATGAGGGAGAAAATGGGGTTTTGATTTATTTAATTAATTGCGAGGAATGGACATGCGTAGACTCGGAGTCTTAAGAGAGACACTGGTCACCATCTCTCCCTGGGTTTGTGGGTAGGGCCGTAAAAAATACTCATGGCTGGCGAGTTGCTTGGACTCAGCGTGCTTTAGATTTAATTTGAGTTTAGCTTATTCTAAACTTGATTTAAGCTCAAATCAAACTCTAAACAAGTAAAGCTTAAGTTTAATCCTGAACTCATGAACTTCAATAAGCCAAGTTTGAATAGTTCATTAGGGCTCAATTTAAGCTTAAATATTGATACATATTAACTTTTACTGAGTTTGAGTTTTTCTTATTGTTGAATTGTTTTGACTGTTACTCGAACTTTTCTTATTGTTAAAAATTAATGCATGTTGAATTGTTTTGAATATTATCGAGCTTACTCGAGCCTACTCAAGGTTGGACCGAGTCCAGCTCGAGCCTAGGTTCATGCTCAGACTCCAACTCAGGCTCGCTCGACCTTCTACCAAGCTCGAGCTTGAGAGATCGGGTTTGCTCGAGCTTGGTTCGTTTACAACACTATTTTGTGGGGTTGTGTTGAATTTTGGGGGTCTAACCTAGCTTATGTTAGGATTTGTTTGGATATTTAAATTGAATTGAGATTGTGGAATTGAAGTACCAATTCAATTTCAAGTAGAATTGAAATTGGGATACAAATTATTTGTTGTTGTTTTGATGCAAATGAAACTACAACACGGAAATGGAATCACAAGGCAATTCTACATCCTATTTGTTTGCCAAATAGAATTGGAAGTTCTAAATTTAGCATGGCATGATGTCTTCAATGAGGCCATCAAGCACCTTTGTCAAGAGCTCACTCACAGGAAGGCAGCAGTGCAGTCATCTTCATGGAGGTCATCAAGTGTCTCCGTTAGGAGCGCACCTGCGGACAACAATGTAGTCGTCTTCATGATAGCGGTGAGCAAATCTGAGGAGGGAGAAGCAACAACATCATAGTGCACGACATCTAGGATGAAGGGGAGACATCTATGTTGAGGACGTCTTCATCACACCTAGTTGGAGACAAGCGGCGACGAGGACATCTTCATCGCCGAAGTGGAGGATGGACTCTAGATCTAGGTAGCAGTTGTGCGACAAAAGTCAAGAGGGACACTGATGATGACGAACAAGAAGAGGTTGTGGCATCAGTAGTGAGGAAAAAGATATCATGGCAGCCCGAGCTATGAGGAAGAGGATGTCATGGTGGCACCGGCTATGTGGAAGAAGATGTGGTAGCGGTGCCAGCAAAGGTGGTTAGATCCAATCACCTCCAGATCTAAGCTGCAACCATAGGGGACGTCAAGGTGCGTAGCTAACAACAAGAAAGAACAAGAGGTGACGATACCCAATGATGCGGAAGATGCTGAGAAGTTGATGAAAAGTACTTGGTGCAGTAGACATTCATGTGGATGCGATCATCAGAGTTGTTAATCGAAGTTTCGCAGGAGTGGCAACGGGCGGAGTTTCACTAAAGCGACGGCCGGAGTCTCGCTTGGGGAAGGGACAAGGATGGATAGGAGGAACATTTTAGAGCCAAAGGATGGATTTCCACTCGATTCAGATGGATATAGGTCTAATATGATTTTTCGTCATTTTAGCTGTTTGTGAATTCATGCTGAATTGATGCCCAATTCCAATTCTGATTCTCAGGTGCATCCAAACAACCATAATTGATGTAGACTAATTCCAATTTCTCAACTCCCTGCTCAATTCCATGAACCAAATAGGGTGTTAGAGATATTTTTCCTTAAAATGTTGGAAATTTTTGGGTTTGGGCCATTGCTTTTCTTTCATAGTTTGTAGTCATTAATTGGGGTAATTTGACATACTTTTTCTATTCCCAAAATTTCATCTGCAGCCAAAGGAATTTTTCAATAAAAAGATTACCACACAGAAGATCATGTGAAAATATAGCAAATGATATATTTTGCTATTTAGGATAGAATTGCAAGTATTATGGTTTTCCACATGATTGACAGCCTGAGTAAACCATTTCCAATTTTTTTGAAAAAATATGAATTCAATTTAATAATATTTTAAGAAAAATAATTTGTGTTGTTTTCTCTCTAGGAGTGATACCTCTGGGTGGACTAGGTTGTAGGTTCAATCTATAGACATGAGAGGGGTGTTGAAGTATTAATTAATTGTTTACCTTTCTTTCGGATAAACTGGTTAGTGTATGAAAACAGAGTGAAACTATCATTTCTTAATAAAGTGGGCATGCTATGTTTCAAACTTCGATCTTCTACTTTAATACCGTGTTGAGTTTGATGTACTGGCCAACTCAGGGCACTCCCAATGGGATGATCTCAGAATGTCTATGGAGTGCCACATAGGACTTAGGGTGAGTTGGAGGAGAAATTAATGAACAAAGAGAGGGAAACAAAGTCTCATGCAATACATTGCATAGGCACAAAATCCAAACAACAAGAAACCACTAAAAACTTAAATTGGGGTCTATGCCAACTTTTGGGATCCTACTCACTCGCCACCATCCACGCCGCCTCATTGCCGCCCCGCTGGCCGCCATCCATGCCACCACACCGCGATGTGCTGGATCTGGTGTCGTGCCGCCAGCCACGTCAGTGCACCGTGCTGGATCTAGCTTAGTTCTGGTCAGATTTGTCGTTGTGTCGCCATACCACGCTGCGTTGTGCCTGCTGCCGCCACATCGTGCCACGCCGTGAACGTCTGGATCTGTATTGTATCGTCGTCCTGTGCCGTTGCTCCACCGGATATGGTCGCCACCGTAGTGGTGCCAGTTAGGGGAAGGGAGAGAGAATGGAAGGAGGGAAAGAGAGGGCAATAGGGAAATGGTAAGATTTATTGCTTGGGTCCATATATAGACATCACTTATTGAAGTAGTGGTTTCTACGATAGTTTCTTATGATGTGGACGGATACAGACATATCTTGAGATATCTACCATTGGAAATGCCCTCACCAAACAAGCTCAATCCGTTAAATAAAGAAAAGCACTCTTCTCGAATTTTGATAAAAGAAATCGATACCTTGTTTCTCTTATCCCACATGATTGCTATTAACAAAAAAAAACTCAATCTTACCATTTATATTTTCTAAAAATCTTTGCATTTCCATGACTACGGAAAGAGTTGTAATCCAACCAAAAGAAAGAAAGATCTCCCCTCTTGTTACTAAACATCATATTCTTATTTTAACAAGAAAAACCAAGTTGCTAGTAAAATTGTTCTCGATTCTTTTTCATTTACAAGGGGGTGGATAAAGCCCGCTCAATTGGGCTAAAAACGGCGGCTCATGACTGATTTTGCACTATAGCTGGCTTATTTTGCACTATAACGAATGATGGCTTATTTGGCATAATTAAATTTAAAAAAATTTAAATATAGAAAAAAAACATGTTAGTCCATCACGTATAATGCAAACAAATATGGAAAAAAAGAACCAACAAAAAAGCTCAAAAAACCGAAAAGCTAGAAAGAAAACAAAAGTTATAAATAGTAAACAATAATCAGAAATCAGAAACTAAGCTAAAATGAGCAGGTCCCAAAAGACACGAAAGCCAAAGAAATGATTAAAGTTATTAGTTCATTGCATGCATTGGCAACATATTTAGTGGGACACCTCAACAAAAACGGCCATACAAGCAATGATGCACCTTGCATGTAAAATAGCAAAGGTGTTGTCCACAAGTCATTCATCCGTTCAATACACTTGATTTGTTTTGTTTTGATTGATTGTGCTGTCCTAAACAACATGTTTGCTTTCTTGGGTTGGTAAGTATCCTGGGGTTTGATGTTTATGGCTTTTTTTTTTGCTATAGTACTATTTTTTAAGTAGTGCATCTTTTTAAGACAGGCTCTATAAGTTGATTGTAGTATATACCGTACTGACTTCAGCTATATCGGCCAAAATTGCATGTGACTGTCTTTTCTCTTCGTACTATCTCTCATGAACACTTAGAATTCAAAAGTCATAAGTCATAGTTCAAAAGAACCCACCCCATATATGATGCCAAATGAGGAAAAAGGATATCAAAGACAAATTACTTTGTTATGTATAATAGTATTTTTTTAGGTTTTATATTGTAATTTTGAAAATACTTTAATATTTGAAAATGTCTCTGGTAATTACTAAGACAAAGACTTGTAGCCTTAATTTTGTGTCTTTTTGACTTGAGATATGTCTTTGCCTGCGTGTGTATTTTAAGCTAAGCAAGAATACTCGCAAAAATGGACTCTGAACGCATCCTTACACTTAGTAACTTGGTTCAAATTAGATAACCAATTATTTTCTCTAAATATCACAGCATCTTATTCTTCCTTTCATTTGTCAAGGATGAAGGAAAAGCAGTACATAATTTCCTAGTAGATGCTAGATAAAAACAACACATAATTCCCTAGTAGATGCTAGAGAAACATAGTACACAAGTACTTTGTTTTCATGCCTGCCTAACTGATATCAATTGAGGGTTTTTACTAGAATAATCGTTTGAGTTGATTTGACTTCTTCTGAGAATACTTTTATGAGCAGGTCTATTCATACTGGATCGAAGAGTAACATGTAAGCTTAGATTGTTGACCTGTGTGAAGAGAAAAAAAACTCCATTCTTTATTACTCTCAGACTCCATTGAGTTCAAAACTTTAAAAATAGGATGGTCTCTCGACCAACAATGCAGTTGTCAATGCTAGACAACTTTCCGTGTGAATACTCATGTCACGCATCTTTGATCTATTGTAGATAAAAAGTCCGTTCTTACCAACATTTGTTTTTGCTCCCACTTCTTTCAGCAATCATTATTTATTAGATCAATAAATCATAGCAAAAAACCATAAACTATAGCTAAAAAAAGCAGAATCTTCTACTAGCTAGCTAGTGGATAGGAGGTATTCGTGAGATAGCGAAAGATCGAATATGGTAACAGAATAGGGTGAATTGTGCCAACTCAAAATTTTCCCTTAAGTATTTAAGATTCCATCATCAGACATCTATAGAGGTGTAGAATACAAAATCCTCAGCTAAAAATTAAACTAACTCATCCAAATCAACAAAAGTTAGAACCTAACTCTTCTCGATGGTCTAACCGGCATTCAAATGGCGGTCTAAATGGCCTGGGCGGTCTGACTGGCCTTATAATGGTGGTCTGACCGGTTACTACAGTAAAATCAGGACGATGAATAATTTTTTCAGCCCGACTTTAAAAATCAAAATTGAAAGAAGTTTTGATCTGTAGATCCAAATGATATGAAATTTTTCATGGATCTTCTCTAAATTATTGTGAACATATTTCAATAAATAATCATGAAAATCATGGTCAAAGTTGAGACTTTTTCCAGTTTATCGGAATGTTGAACCAAAATTGAGCCAAAACCCTTAAACGGTGAATACAACTTGTTCGTGGGTAGATGATAGCCAAGATGGCTCTAGATATATTTTCACATATCACAATAAGTTATAACATCGAAGAACACGACCCAAAAACTCTAAAGAAAAGAAGTCACTCGAAGATGCCAAAATAAAGTAAAAATAGGTTTCTTCATAAATTTGCTTTTAAAGTCTAAATGATAGGAGATTGATTTTGAGATACTATCTTCATCTCAATCACGTCCTTAGCATAGAAAAATAAAGAAGAGGGAAAAGGAGAGATCAAGACCAACTGAAATAAGATTAATCAATCAAAACATAAAATAGACAAAGCGATCATAAAAGATTGATATATTGCCACTTGAAGAGATAGATTTTACAACCACTCTACTTTGAAGGATAGAGAGCATACCATGCACTCCACACCCTAACCCTAAAACATGAAGGTACAAGAGAGATGGGTTGGATGGATAACAACATGTTTCCATCCCAACCTCTTTTTATAGATGCGCTAGCCGGCCCATCTATTCCGTAGTGAATACTATCCACTTAGTACAATGGGAAAAACCCGTTAACCTCACACACACTGATTTTAACTCATATATCTCATTTACACACGCTTTTCAAAGCGTATAAGTCCGATTCCATTAAGTTTTTTGCCTTTACTCATCTCGATCAAATCAGCTCCACCTTGACTTCAACCGCTCTCCAATGCGTCACCCACAAACGCGGTTTTGATCCAGGGTGGTTTCTAATATTTTGGCTAAACTACCAAAAATACCCCTCGTTGACTCGGTCATCATCATCCATTGCAAGCAATCGCTATACTCGTCATATGTAGGTGCACCATTAGCTTGCGACACGTCACCAAATCTCTCCCGTCTTGGTTTCACCGAACCACGGTTCACTTGGACGGTCCAAACTTCATGGTGTAATCCCGCCGTTCGAACTCGCCTTCAGCATTTCTAGCCTTTCTCGTGCCATACTTGAGCTCACCATCTCACCCGGCATTCTCGATCGTTTTGGGTCTTAACTCCATAAGTCTAGCCCCGATCCTCGCCGTTGACCACGGTTGACTCTAAGCGATCCTATACGTCCAAAAATAAAAAAATCGTTTCTAGACACAAATTCTTCACAACCTAACCTACGTTAGCTGAAACATGTATCATACATTCTTAATGCAATGACCCAAGTTACCCCAACTCAATCTATAACTCAAATGTCAAAATCCTCAATTTTCGTCCAAAATCAATCCTACCAAACTGCGATCTTTGCAAAATCAAATAACCACTTTATAAACATTACAATGGTTCATCACAATATTAAACAGGACCTTCTCACATGGCCTTTCAGATAAACTCCATCCTTTCAGTCTTTGGTCATTACTGGGCCCGTTCATATTGGTTTTTGTTGATAGTTTTTGGCTTTAGCTTATAAATAGTAACAACTTATAGAGAGTCGGATGGAGAGAGAAACTTATGTGAAATTTTAACTGATATAAATGAATTCACTATAGCATATACTATAATTAACTAGTAGACTATGTCTTGAAAAGACATTTTGTTTTAAAGTTAGGTATTGTAGAAAGCAATTTACTATAGAAAACAGCTTTTAGAAATTAATATGAATTGGGTTAATCATGTTAACAAAGAGTAGTGGAGCTTTCTTTTTCTTTTTCTTTTTTGCGATCAAAATAGTAGCGGAGTTTGGCAACTCTTAGGACAGATTGTTGCACCACTGGTATATAGAGTTTTCACCTCTTATTTATAGGGTGGGTTCTTTTGTATTTATACTTTGGTTTTTTGCTTCTATTGCTATAGTAACTAACTTTTAAATGGTGTATTTTTTGAGGCAGCGTATACATGTAGATTGTAGTAGATACTATACCAAGTTCAGCTATACCAATGAAAATCACATACGACTATTTTTCTCTGTGTATCGTCTCTCGCAAACGGCCAGAATTCAAAACCAAAAGCTATAAGGTACAACCCAAAAAATTCCACCCATATGTAGTCTGGGCTCTCCAAGTGTATATTTGCCTATTTTATCTGGACTCTCTAAGTGTATATACGCCAATTTTGTTAGGTTGATTTAGACTTAGTTTTTTCAATATGCATCTTAAATATGCTTTTGAAAAAAAAAAATTGAACAACACAACATACACTTGTCTCAAAAAAGAAAAGGAATAAGTCTATATCACACCACAAAAACTTTGCTTCAAAGTCCGTCCAGCATTCTAAACTATGTAACCAGCCATTTGACCCTCTAAACTATACAATCTAGTTCAAATAACACATGGCCTATTTTCGCATGGTGATATTACCTACATGATATGATGAGTGGGTGGTTTTGATGAGTAGGATGACACACTGGCCAAGTTAGGATAGTGACATATGGGCCCTATAAGCGCTTCTCCCGTACCGAGCTTCCAGTTGTGCTTCTATAGCCATCGCCCCTGTAGTTCCTCCCCCTCCATTTCGATTAGGGAGAGAAGGCTCTATAGATCCTACCTTTCATTTATCTAAAATTAATCAATGCGTTATTCTATGTGTTAAAGCTGCCCACTCATTGTGTCCATGGGCAATACCACCATCCAAAACTAAGATATGGTGTTATTTGAACTAGATTGCAAAATTTGAGAGACAAATGTTTGATTTAACAGTTTAGAGTATTGGACAGACTTTCGAGCAAAGTTTAAAGGTGTTTTACGGACTTTTTTTAAAAGAAAATATCTCACACCACGCTGACACGTTGTTCATGTCCTTTTGTGTCGCTGACAAGGATGGCCCAAACTAGCTCGGCCGGCTGTCCGTATCCGTTGGCTTCCTTCCTCTCATTGCCGTCCGTCCAGTTTCCGTTTCTATACTAGAACATCGGGCGCACTTCGTGCGCCTTGCCATGATTTCAACTGTAGAAATTAATTCACATTTCAAGCAGATGACAGATAGAGGCCACCTCTCGTTATCCTCCAGTCACCAACCTATCACAAGTCATCACACATCACAGAGCAAAGAGAGAGAGGGAGTAGAGGGGAAGGAGTTTACCGTGCATGGACCGGCACGATAGCGAGGAGAGCCCAAAGGCGCCACCACGGTGGCCGACGCCGGCGTGCGCCCCGCCTCGCAGGTACGGGTGCACCACAGCCGCAGCTGAGTCCATCCACCCCGCGAGCATCCCATCCCACGGCGGCGGCGGGGGATGAAGGGGGAGGCGGCGGGGGATGGGTAAGCGGCGAGGGAGCAGGGGAGAAGGGGGTTGGAGGGAGTGTGAATTAATTTCTACAATTGAAGTCATGCCAATTTGTTAGATTTTGAATAAGGCATGCCACAAAAGCAAATATTAACCAACATACAGAAGGGCAATATAGCAAAGTAATATTCAGAATCACAGCAAAGCTAAAAACAACTCTCAGAAAGATTTGCATGTAACACCAAAAGAAGAAGTTTATAATGACTTACACCAAAAGATAGCCACAGGTGCCAAAGTATAGTCGGCCATGTGGATCAATTCCCAGAACCTCTGTTCCTCTGGCATGCTTTGCCATATTTGTGGACCCATCATTCTTCTGTATCAAACACTTGGGACAATACCAATCTCCTTCAGGCAATAGATCCTCCACCACCCCACACATTTTGAATGAAAAGCAGAAGGACAACCATCACAGCATAACAAGTTACCATCCATACCACAAAGATAATCAATGTTACCATCATCCATATCATCGGAGCCTTCTGGAGGTGGAGAAAAATCTGCTAGTCCCTTGACATAACATCCTCGCCCTTTCTTCTTAAACCAGTGCTTCTACAGCCCTCATCATTTCCATCCGACTCAGACATCCTTGAACCAATTTGAACGTATAGCCTCAATCTCCGAACATCATCACACGAAGAAGCGCAGCAGACTCGAGTTTAACCACTGCTGGCTGCCTATAGTACTCGAATTCAACGACTTTAGGTCCGTAAGCTTCATACCATACCTCAATTCCTCAACCCCGAGTTAGTAAGTACTCAAGAAGATAGATTGGCCAAGTTGCTAGGTCTAAAAGCTCCCAATTAAGATTCCTATACAGTTAGTAATAGATAATTAAAAGACCAGTCTTTCATAACCTAAAACTTTGTAAGCTTATCTTACAACAAGGAGAAAAGGACTTTTTACCTAATGCAGTGTATTCTTGAGGGTCTCCTTCATCGGCCAGATCATCCATGTGGCTCTACAGAGCTCTGAGCGAGCAAAATGCACCCAATCAATCAAAGAGTTCACATTCGTGCACCACAACAAGAACCACAAATGTCTCCAACGAAACGGGCTCAGAACAATTGTCTACTAAATGACATCGTGCAAGAGTAAACTTGAAAGACATCAAGAATAGGAGACCTTCCATATCGAAACCTGCGATGACGGTGGTAGCTCGGGCTTGGCGGCGACCTATCCAGTAAAGATCCTCTAAATCCACAGCGGCGATCGAGCGTCATCGACCACTCCCATTTGCACTCGACGTTTCCTCCCGGATCGCTGCGGTGTAGAAGCTGCGGCGCAGCGACCTCGGCAGCGAAGAACCTCCATTTCACCGCTAGTGCACCGCCGCTTCGCGCGCGCTCGACGGCGGCCTAGCAGACTCGGGCCCGAGACTGACCCTCCACTTCTCCACCGTCTCCGCCGTCACCTCCCCGTTCACTTGAGCCCGGCTCCTCTTTGCCGGCGTCGCGGGCCCAGCGCTGTTCAACAACCCATCTCCCGCAGTGGCCTCCACTACCACCACCACCACACCGTTCGACTGTGGGGACTCCTCGTCCCCACGTCGCCGCTTCTTAGGCCGCCGCCCTACCGCCCCCCACGGAGGCTGCGGCAGCGACGGCACATGGGGACCGACAAGGATAGCGGCCATCTCACCCAGGCCGACCTCCTCCGAGTCTCTGTCCTCATAGAGCATGCGGAAGTACCCGGCCTCAGCGTCGTACGACTCCACGACGCCGGTGTACACCTCGAAACTCGGGAATGCCTTCTTCACTGCCCTCCCCACCAACTCCTCCATCCCGCGGCCGCGGAGGCTTCGCGAAATCCTAGGGTTTGGAGGGCGGAGAGACCGGGGCCGCGACGGATCAGGGGGAATTGGGGGGGTTTTGGGGGTGAGATCGGCCGGGGGATTTGGGGCTCATGTGTGAGGCTTTGGGGTGCAGGGAAATTTTTGGTTTGCGTTCGGGGAAGGTGGGAGGAGGAAGCACGGGGGGCGTTGCTATATTGTTCTGGCTTTGCAGTTGAGAGACCCTTTCGGGGAGGCGGCGAGGGAGCAGGGGAGGAGGGGAGGCGGCGGGGGAGGCGGCGCGGGAGCGGGGAAGGAGAGGGGCGGCGGGGGAGGGGGGAGGAGGAAGGAGGAAGGGGCGGCGGGAGAGGAGGAGGGGGCGGCGGGGGAGGAGGAGGCGGCGGGGTAGGAAGGGGGAGGGAGGGAAGCGACGGCCGGTGGGTGAGCGGGGGAGGAGGGGACGGCGGGGGCGGCGGGGGAGTGGGGGAGTGGGGGAGGAGGGGGAAGGGGGGATGCGGCGAGGGGGAGGGGGGAGGGATGCACAGGTGAGACGTCAACACAGGCGGGGGAGCGAGGAGGAGGGGGAACCAGGGGAAGAGGGAACCGGGGGAAGAGCGCAAGCGCAGGGAGGCACACGTCACAGCGCGAAGGCTCTGCGCGGATGTGAAGCGCTCTCGCACCAGGAAATCACAGAAGCTTTTAATACTTTAGATGCCCTCCGACCCCACCTCTCATCTCCTTACCCAACTGGCATCTGGGCGCCACGCGCCCTCCCCGCCCCTGCGCTCCCCTCCGATTCCCATCCAACTATCGGCGACCAGCGCCTTCCTCCCCCACCGCTTGCTGCCGATGGCAACTGGCCCCCACTGACAGGTGGGCCCGCACCCTCCCTCCCGCTTCCCTCCAGTACTTCTCTCTCTCTCCGCTTCCTCTTTTGGCCATTTCCCCGAAGCCCGCTCCACCTCGAGCACTCTCTCCCTCTCGCTCTCTCGCGCCGGCGACGAGCTCGGTTAGATTAGGGTCACGTCTCGGCAGCGGCGGAGGGAGAGATGGAGGAGGCTGTATGCTGGCGTGCCGGCGGCGGATGCGGGGGCCTGGACGCGCAGATCGAGCAGCTTATGGAGTGCCGCCCGCTACCGGAGCCGGAGGTGAGGCCGCGAGACCCGCCCTAGTTTCTCCATCCTGTTCGATCTGGGTTTTTCGGTTGTTCCCGTGCGAGATTCGTGGCGCGATCGGGTAATTTGGGTTCGGTCGGTTTCGGCCAGGGAGTTGCTAGGGTTAGATCGTTTCTGGGCGAAAATTGTAGGCTGCGTGCTTCAGATTTGGTCTGTGGCGGTAGATCTCAGGCGGAATCTGGTAGCCATGGAGGAGAGGTGGAATAAAAAATGGAGCTTTACGAGCTCCCACGGTGGCCGGATCGGAATGTGCGGCCGCAGCCTTTGTGTTAGATGCCGAATCTATCTCACGGGAAATATGCACCTGTCATCAAATCGGCTTGTTTTTCTCTCTTTTTTCTCGGGGTATGTCGCGCCGCTGTTTTGGTTCGATGACATGCATCATCCTTTGGCTGACTACGGAATGTATCCGTCTCGGCGCTTGTGCATGGTGTGAGGAGGATTTGCTGTGGGTACATATGAGTCTGGCTGTGTACTAATTGGACCACTCGCAGGTCAAAACACTGTGTGAGAAGGCAAAGGAGATATTGATGGAGGAAAGCAATGTTCAGGTATGGCAGAGCTTTCTTACATTTTTTCCAATGCTGTAATAATTTATGACTGTACGTTACGATGGCGTCCAATGCTGTAATAATTTTTTGACTGTGCGTTACAATGGCGGCCGTGTTGTTGGGGCCTGATGTTGGTTGTTTGAGAAACTGATGACTATTCTCTATTCAATTTGAATAACATCATCCTTATGGACATAGTTTTGTTCTCTTTGTAGTTTGTATGTTCTTTTCAATTTTTATGTGTGAAGGGAGCTAACTGGATATGGACAGGAAAAGTAAAGCTTGTATGCTGGATCATGTTTTGGTGCTCCATGCAAAAAGTTGCCCTTTTCAAGTTTAATTTCTGAAGGGGACTGGTATCTCCCACCTTTGGAATGTAGTGCTACTGAAAGCACACTGTATGCTGGCGGGGAATAGACCGAGTGACAAAGGAGAGGGAAAAATATGGGCTTCTCACTATTGGTTAGGTAATCCCGAATTAGAGGGTTTTCATATTGGCTGCAGCTAATGGCTTTTGGCTGAAAATGAATGGTAATGGCTGAAAGAAGTGGCTTTTAGAAGAAGAGGACGGGTGGTGGGGAAAGTGAAGGTGAGATATGTGCGTGAGATTGGAGTGAGAGTAGGATTCATAATGCGCCCATGACCCCCCTGCCTTATCATTAAAGCCAGACGTGAGCGAGAGGAGTGAAGAAGCCGCTTCGGAAAACCGGGTGTTCATATTGGCTTTTGGCTTCTCCAAGCAGAAGCCAATATGAACAGGCCCTTAGAGTGCATGAATTTTCAAGCCCATAATAATATCTGTAGTTTTTTTTTTGAACAAGGGTGTTTTTCACCCCTCCTTCCTGGGATCAAACCAGGTCAGAAGCTACATGCTCCAACGCACCCACCACTGGGAACCTATCCCTCTGTAGTTAATCCTATTTCGATTTTGTAGAGTTCCCATGTGGATCCTTCAGAATATAAATAATTTTAGGGAATGTATAAAAAAAATAAAAAGTTTATTTCTGCATTTGGAGCCTAGCACAGCAGCACACATATTTCAATTTTTTGTTTTCATTCCTGGCAATTGCTGATATGTATAGCTACAACCAAAAGGGTGATTAATGCGTGGCATTCTTCATTTATTTCACCAGCTTAACTATTTGCTTATGGTGTGTTGCACCAAATATAACAAAGTTTATCTATATGTGACCAAACCATGCATGCTGATGTTGTGTCGATGTAACTATCCATATAGTACCCAGCATCAACATGGTAGGTAGTTATGTAAATTTTTAGTATATATTATAAGGTGCAAGAGAAGATAGGTTTTTGACTCTACCCTCTGTACATGCAGCCAGTTAAAAGCCCGGTCACAATTTGTGGTGATATTCATGGGCAATTCCATGATCTTCTAGAGCTTTTTCGGATTGGTGGGAAGGTATCAATACATTGGTCTTTCTTTATGTTTATTTCATCTCTTGTTGTACTATTTAACATCATTTATTTTGTTCTTTAAAAGTTGACAGATTTGTTTATTGTTTATCAGTGTCCAGATACGAATTACTTGTTTATGGGGGATTATGTAGATCGCGGCTATTATTCTGTTGAAACTGTTACGGTAAGAGCTAACCTGATCCTTGCTTTTGTTTGCTGAGAATTTTAATGGAAGTTCAACAATCCCATGTTTATGGTTTATCTGTTTACTATGTTGTATTTGGTCCACCCTGTTGCTGTTGTCACCCTGACTTAGAAAGTAACTGGCAAAGATATACATTATATATGCATGCTCAAGTGAACATCTTGACTAGCATTTCAATATTTGGCTTAGGACGCTGAGGGGGCATTTGTATTGGCTTTGTTGATGGTTTTTGGCTGAAAATAAATAGTAGTAGTTGAAAGAAGTGGCTTTTAGAAGGAGGAGAAAAGCGATGCAAAAAGTGAGACAGAAATGCGTGCACGTGACGGGAGCGAGAGGAGTAGGGTGGGTGATGCACTTGTGACCTAGTCTTATTCCTGGAGCAAGACGGTAGCGAGATGAGTAGAAAAACCGTTTTGAAAAGCCAGGTGTTCGTTTTGGCTTTTCTAAGCAGATGCTAATACGAACAGGACCTTAATTGATGAGTCAGTATTATGAGAAGGATACTCATCACTGTCGGTTATACAGTTATACTACTTGGAGGTTGGATCATGCATCTTGCAAATATTTTCCTGGATATATATTGTCTTTCTTTGGTCAATTCATTTTATTATATAGAACAAGAGCAGAACATTCCTGGTATATATGATGTTTTTTGTTATTGTCATTTTCTGCTCCACAAATTCCACCAAAATTTGGCTTGACCGTTTTATGGTATAGTTATTGGGGGTATGTTTGGTTTACCCCAATGCGCCCTTTCAAACCTAACATACCTGTAGAGATAATTATGTTTAAATTCATTGTATTGAAGCCTTTCTTTTATTTCGCATTACTCGTTGGCCTGATATGGTACCATTATGCAGCTTTTGGTTGCACTGAAGGTGCGCTACCCGCAACGGATTACAATCCTCCGTGGAAACCATGAGAGTCGGCAGGTATTGTAAATTCGACCATGCCCATGATATGGTTCTCTCTTTCATTACCTTAGGTACTCGATTGAATTTGAAATGGAAACCTTCTCATTTATAGTGTTATCTTTCCTAAAGCCATTGTCTGCTTTGCAAGCATATAGGTTGTCTACTATTTATAGTAAATTCAATATTCCATTTTAATTTTGAGTGGGAAATTCATCAACCATTGCAGATCACACAGGTGTATGGATTCTACGATGAATGCCTACGAAAGTGAGTCTATTTAGGTGCTTGAAAGTTGTACTCTTATTCCATGTCTAGCCTGTTCCTTGTGTACTGTATCATCACCTTTGTGCTAGAAAACATATTGGTAGTTCTGATGTATATGCTCCTTTTGCTCTGCAGATTTCTTTCATTAGCCTCTGGAGATTTGTTTCATTTGAGGAACTTTCAGAGAAAATTTTGTTTAGATGTCCTATTGATTGTGTACCATAATGCTTGGAAATTGAACTCACTTGAACTTTCATTGCAGTACTGCGATATGTACTCATGCTGTAAGCTTAATGGAATTGTTAAATAATAAATATTGATGTTTGTTGTTGGGGTGTTGGGGCGCTCTGCATTTCTTCTAGGGATTTTTGCGAAAACCTACCCATAAGCCAGGGAGTTTGTTAAAAACCCACCCGCATCTCATTTCGTCAGTCACACATCCATAAGCTTTCTGTGGTTGGAAATTCCCACCCATGGTCAGTTGGCTAGCTGACCATCTAACGTGCCGCTTGCGTGGCCTTCCAGCGTGGACTTGTTTATAACAGCATACCCTAATGGGTCATCTCAACCATTTCTTGCTCAGACTTGATGACTCGTGGGCACCGCAACTAGGGTTTGAGGTGATGGTCACGATATGCTTTGGGTCTGGGTGGGGGAGATGACACATTAGGGTGTGCTGTTGTAAAAAAGGGCCCATGCTAGGATGCCACGCAAGCACTATGTTGGACAGTCAGTTGATCAACTTGCTCTGGGTGGGGATTTGAAACCACATAAAACTTGCGGGTGTGTGGCCGATGAAATTTGAGATATGGGTGGTTTTTTGACAAACTCCCTGACTTGTGGGTGGGTTTTGCCCTGGCTTGATTCATTTTGTTTGATCCTGCTCTGTTTTTACCTTTTTAAACAGGTATGGCAGTGCAAATGTCTGGAAAATCTTCACCGATCTTTTTGACTATTTTCCCTTGACAGCATTGGTATATGCTCAGCAAGAAGCCTACCTTTTCTTTTCCTTCCCTCTTATTTTTGTAATTGCCATTCATGTATGGTCACTGTCCAATGCTTTATATGAAAATGTCAAACTACTACCAGATTAAGTTAGGTTCTTTTGATTCCACTTATCATCAATTCATCATTTACAAATGTGCTACCTTATGAACTTCAGAGTTCACTACTATAAAAAAAATTCAGGCTTCACAGTAGTTGAGCATGTATCCTCTTTGGTATGCCTAATTTTTTCTTTTATGATTGTGAGATAATTTGATGGATCATTTGTTTTACATTCGATGGTTGCATCTCGGGTTCAGTAATGTTGATGATCCTCTTGTGCACTGTCACGATAACTGTTTCCTTTTTCTGAGAGAACCAAGGTAACTCCGAGGACTGAGTAGGCTCCTAAGTG
Source organism: Melocanna baccifera (assembly GCA_036346265.1). NCBI lineage: Eukaryota > Viridiplantae > Streptophyta > Magnoliopsida > Poales > Poaceae > Melocanna > Melocanna baccifera. The sequence continues at coordinate 5,616,554 of CM070703.1, read as the reverse complement.
ATGCACCCATATTGCTTGGTCATTCTCTATTTTGTGGTCCGGAGTCCAGACCAAATAATATACGAATAAGACCATATAAAATACTTTTAAGTGATATACCCTTTGTTATCCGATGATATACGTGCACAATTTTCTGTTTGTTGTTAATATCGTTGTGGCATAATTCTTATATATCCTGTTCAGAAATCTTATTGATGTTACATTCCTGTTCTGCTTGAAGGTGGAATCAGAAATTTTCTGCCTCCATGGTGGTTTATCTCCATCAATCGATAATCTCGATAGCGTTCGCAGCTTAGATCGTGTTCAAGAGGTCCCTCATGAGGGACCTATGTGTGATCTTCTATGGTCTGATCCAGATGATCGATGTGGTTGGGGCATATCTCCTCGTGGTGCTGGATACACTTTTGGCCAAGTACTAGATATGTTGTCTATTTTCATGAACTCTCCTACTTATTGATAGATTGTGTGTGGGTTCTTTTCGGCTGATGGCTTTTAGTCTTAGTGTGATAAACCAAATGCTGATAAACCGCTTCGAAACGGCTGTCCTGATAAGCTACTTTGAAACGGCGGCAGAGAAGTCATCCTATTTGTTTGTTTGGGGAAAGCCATAAGCTGAAAAGAACTAGGCCTGTCCCATTTCTGTTCTCAATTGTGTACTTCTCATTTTTCAGGACATATCGGAACAGTTTAATCACACCAATAATCTCAAACTTGTAGCCCGGGCTCATCAATTAGTTATGGAGGGATATAACTGGGCACATGTAAGTTGTTTAGCACAGATTTAATTGCGATGTTTGTTTAGCTAGTATAATCCTATGATTCTTTACATGCGTTCACAGGAACAAAAGGTTGTGACCATATTCAGTGCACCTAATTATTGTTACCGATGTGGCAACATGGCATCCATCCTGGAGGTTGATGACTACAGGAACCACACATTTATTCAGGTAATTGCCACTTCATTTGCACGCATTTATTCAGGTAATTGCCACTTCTTCTTTCTGGATATCCTTTAGCCTATGTCTGTACTCTGTTTTTATTTTGGTAGTGTTAACCTGGTACTTGTAGCATGTACATGATGTATAATATCAATTGATTGAAGATCAGAACAGTAATGTTGATGCATCACCTTTTTATTGTGTTATTATTTTGTGCTGTAAGTTGTGAAATTCTTCACTGAGATGCAACTTGGATTCTTCTTGCAGTTTGAACCAGCTCCTAGGAGAGGTGAACCGGATGTGACACGTAGAACGCCTGATTATTTCCTTTGAGTTATCTGTTGTAATTTGTATCATTCTCTTCTTTTTTCTAAGATTGCAGTAGTGGATGCTGGTCAGTAAAATTTTGTTGGATCCCCTGATAACTAGACCGACCAGCAATAGCAAGAAAATGCTGATGCCCAAAAAATGTAAGGCTCGATTCCCATTGATCATTGAAAAGTGCTGCCATCCAGGAACTGATTGTAAAACATTGCCTAAGATTAAGTGGACAAATTGGCACCCCCCTTACCACCCTCCCCCACCCCCTCATGTTTAGAAGGGTGTTGTATTGACGGACATCAAACTTCCATTTTAGCCTAAGTTGCTTCAGTTATGTATTGGCTAGTTTTGTAATTGGTGTGCTTGTAACTTCTATCATTAATGACAAGCTGATCTCTCGGTTGCAGACCATGATAGCATTAATCCTATGTGCATCCCTTAGTATTCAGCATGCATGTGCATACCTCTTAAGTCCTGTGCATACCTCTTAGTATCCTCTGCATGTATCCCTTAGTATACTGCATTGCAGTTATTACCTATCTATGAGCTGTGCTTTAAATAAAGGGGAAGTAAAGAGCAGAAGTTAAGTAGTTCAAACTAGTGCATGTTTGCTGTCTTCAATTGGTATCAGAGTCGAGCTTTGAATCTGGGCTTAATTCGCCTCTCCTCCGGCTCCTCCAAAGTCGAGTCCTTGACCTGAGGTAATGTCTGCGCCTGTCCCCGACGAGTCACGTAGCCCATGTTGCCAGTACTGACGCCGTTCGCCTACACCGCCGCTAAGACGACTGCGGCATCGTGACCATGGTGGTCGCGGAGTTGTCAAGCGAGTGGTCAAGGAAGTTGGGGGTGGTAAGTACCTAACGCTCATGCGGATGAACTACGCCGAGTGGAGCCTCATGAAGGTGATGCTGCAAGCTCGAGGGCTTTGGGACACGATCTAGCATGGTGCCATAGATTTCCAGGAAGATCGCATGGCACTAGAGGCCATTCTCCACGCTGTGCCCCTGGAGATGATGGCTGGTCTCGCCGTCAAGTGGACCGCGCAGGAGGCGTGGGAGGCGATCCGCGTCATGCACGTTGGGAGCGACCGCGTGCGAAGGGGCAAGGCACAGCAGCTGATGAAGGGATTCGAGTCCATCTCGTTCTGCGATGGGGAGAACGTCGACGACTTTGCGCTATGCCTCACCAATCTCGTCACCAGCCTCTCCACCCTCGGAGATCTAATCGATGAAACAAAGGTAGTCGGGAAGTTCTTATGGGTTGTGCCGCCCAAGTTCTCCCAGATCGCGCTGTTGATCGAGACCCTGCTCGACATCTCCAAGTTGTCGTTGGAGGAAGTCACCGGGCAGCTGAAGGCGGCGGAATACCGCCTCGACGTGCCGGAGCCGCCGAGGGAGCCCGGGAAGCTGTACCTCACTGAGGAACAGTGGATGGAGCGGATGAAGGACCGCCGGCTATGGGAGAACTCCACCAAGTTCGGCGATGGCGGAAATCGTCGGTGGTCACGACCGCCATGGAACAAAGGCTCTGGTGCCGCCGCCGATGCGAAGGAAGGGCGAAGAAATACCAAGTGCCGAAACTGTGGGCGGCGTGGTCATTGGGCCAAAGACTGTCGACAGCCCAGGAAGGAGCAAGCCCATCTGGCCCAAGCGGAGGAGGTGGATGAAGAGCTGGCGCTCCTTATGACACAAGCCATCGACAACACTACGCCGCCAGAGCTCAACCCTGCGCCGCCAGAACTCGCGCCTCTCCACATCGCCGACCCTGCGCCGCCAGAGCCCGACCACTCCACATCGCCGAGCCACGGGCGCAAGCCTTTCTCAGCGTCAACGACGGCGGCGACCACCTGGAAGGATGGTATCTTGATACCAGAGCCACAAATCACATGACGGGCCGCTGCGATGTCTTCGCCAACCTCAACCGCGCAGTGGTCGGATCCGTCAAGTTTGGCGATGGCTCCCTCGTCGACATCCGCGGGTGTGGGACCGTGATTTTCACCGGCAAGAATGGGGAACACAAAGCCCTCAGCGGTGTCTACTACATCCTGCAGTTGAGGAACTCCATTCTCAGCATCGGGCAGATCGACGAGAGCGGCTCGCGCATGGTGATTGAAGACGATGTGCTGCGGATATGGGATCGGCAGCGCCGCCTCGTCGCCAAAGTCAAGCGTGGTCGGAATTGCGTCTACGTGCTTCATCTCGAGGTAGCTCACCCAATTTGTCTTGCTGCGCATCACGACGAAGATGCTTGGCGATGCCACGAGCGCTTTGGCCACATCAACTTCAGCTCACTGGAACAGATGAGCCGCCATGGACTGGTGCGTGGGCTGCCGCAACTGGAACATGTGGAGCAACTCTGCGACACCTGCGTCGTCACCAAGCAACGGCGAGCGGCGTTCCCGAAGAAATCCAAGTACCTAGTGCATGAGCCGCTCGGACTCGTCCACGGTGACCTTTGCGGCCCCATAACACCGGCAACACTGGGCGGGCGGCGGTTCATACTACTATTGGTTGATGATGCCACCGGGTACATGTGGGTAGCACATCTCACAGCCAAGAGTGGGGCGCCCGACGTGATCAAGAGGATCCAGGCGGCAACGGAGCTCCAGAGCGGACGACGGCTGCGTGTTCTCCGCACATACAACGGTGGCGAGTTCACATCCCTGGAATTCGCCACCTACTGTGCTGATCAAGGAATGCAGCGCCACTTCTCCGCACCCTTCGCCCCACAGCAGAACGGCGTCGTCGAGCGCCGGAACCAATCTGTGGTATCCATGGTGCGCGCATTGCTGAAGCAGAGAAGTATGTCGGCGGAATTTTGGGGGGAGGCAGTGACAACGGCGGTATTCCTCCTAAACCGATCCCCCACCAAAAGCCTCGTCGGGAAAACGCCTTATGAGGCGTGGCACGGACGCAAGCCGGCGGCTCAGTTTCTCCGTACTTTTGGCTGCCTGGCGTACGTGAAGGAGCAGGGCCATCTCCGTAAGCTTGACGACCGTAGCACCTCCGTTGTCTTCATCGGCTACAAGGAGCGGATGAAGGTGTACCGGTTCGTGGACCCGAGGACACGGCGCGTGCGCATCGCCCACGACATCGTGTTTGATGAAAAACGCGGCTGGAATTGGGTGGCGGAAAAGGATGACGGCGTGCATTCCGCCAGTGAGTTCACCATCGACTACACTTTCGCCCACGCTGGAGCGATTCCAGTGCAAAATAATGGGGGAGACGAGCCGGTCTAGCCAGCGGAAGAAGTTCGGACTCCTTCGCCGCCAGCTCCAGCGTTGCCAATGCCTACAGCAACCACTCCAAGCACTCTGGCGATAGCAACTCCCGTTTCAAACCCACCTGCGCCAGAATTTGTCTCACCTCCAGCAAATGACTCCGCCAGGATCGACGCAGCAGACGACGACACACCGGTGCGATATCGCATCGTGGAAAATTTAATTGGAAAATTTAATCGGAGAAGGAGCTGTGCCACTGGGGGTTCGCATTGCGGGAGCTGAACGAAGCCGAACTACATCTGGCAAGCGCAGGCGAGCCAAGCTCATTTGCCGAGGACGAACGAGACGAGGCATGGCGTGCGGCCATGCGTGAGGAGATTGATGCCGTGGAGCAGAACAAGACATGGGAATTAGTCAATCTGTCGAACGGTCACCGCCCGATTGGCCTCAAATGGATCTTCAAGTTGAAGAAGAATGAGTCCGGAGAAGTAATTAAACACAAGGCAAGGCTTGTTGCGAAGGGCTTTGTCCAGTAGGCGGGCATTGATTTCGATGAAGTGTTTGCTCCTGTTGCCCGCATGGAGTTCGTTCGCTTGATGCTCGCCATTGCTGCCCAGAAGGGGTGGTCTGTTCACCACATGGATGTGAAATCCGCCTTCTTTAATGGAGAATTGAAGGAAGAGGTATACGTGAGGCAACCACCAGGTTTTGTCATTACCAGAGAAGAAGGAAAGGTCCTGCGACTGCGCAAAGCGCTCTATGGCTTGTGCTAGGCACCGCAAGCTTGGAACGCGAAGCTCGACCATACACTCAAGAATCTTGGTTTCAAGCAGAGTGAACACGAACACGCAGTCTACCGGCGCGGCCGTAGTGGTACGACTCTGCTTGTCGGAGTCTATGTGGATGATCTGATCATCACCGGGCCATCTATGGAGCAGTTGGAGGAGTTCAAGGGCGAAATGAAAAAACAAATTCCAGATGAGTGATCTTGGCTTGTTGTCATTCTATCTCGGTATTGAAGTTTAGCAGAATATCAGCGGCATCAGTTTTTGCCAGGCACATTACGCCACACGGATTTTGCAGTTGGACGGCATGGAGAGATGCAATCCAGCCCACACCCCGATGGAAGAAAGGCTCAAGCTCAGTCGGGAGAGCATAGCCATGGAGGTAGACGCCACGAAGTATCGGTGTATTGTCGGCAGCCTTTGCTACCTCGTCCACACGCGGCCAGACTTGGCATTCGCTGTTGGTTTTGTGAGTCGTTTCATGGAACGACCAACAGAGGAGCACATAGCAGCTGTAAAACGCATCCTCCGTTACGTTGCCAGAATAATCCACTATGGACTATTTTATGGGTGGATGGATGGAGAGGCACGGCTACTTGGTTACAGCGACAGCGACCACGCCGGTGATATCGACACAAGAAAGAGCACGAGCGGCACACTGTTCTTTGGGGGCAATAGCCTAGTGAGTTGGCAATCACTCAAGCAAAGAGTGGTGGCCTTGTCATCTTGTGAGGTAGAATATGTAGTTGCCACTACTGTCGCAACACAAGGTCTTTGGCTAGCTCGGTTACTCGGTGAACTCCATGGGAGAAAAGCTGAGAAAGTCGAGTTAAAAATGGATAGCAAATCCGCTTTGGCACTAAGCAAGAACCCAGTCTACCATGAACATAGCAAACACATTGATCTTCGCTACCACTTCATCAGGGAGTGTATGGAGGATGGGAGCATCAGCGCTGATTTCATTGGGACCAAGGATCAACTCGCTGATATTTTAACAAAGGCACTTGGACGAGTTAAATTTCAAGAGCTACGTGTGAGAATTGGAATGGTCAAAATCAAAACAGGATTAGTGCACAAAGATTAGGGGGAGTATTGTTAGCATTAATCCTATGTGCATCCCTTAGTATTCAGCATGCATGTGCATGCCTCTTAAATCCTGCGCATACCTCTTAGTATCCTTTGCATGTATCTTTTAGTATACTGCACTGCAGTTATTGCCTATCTATGAGCTGTGCTTTAAATAAAGGGGAAGTAAAGAGCAGAAGTTAAGCAGTTCAAACTAGTGCATGTTTGCTGTCTTCAGAACATGGGAAGAGTGCCTTGCTGCTCTAAGCAAATCTTCTGTTTCTTAGGGTAGGTTTTTTTGGGTTGAGGCCTATAGCTGTGATTTTTGAATTCTAATATGTTCATGAGAGGCAGTATGTAAAAGAAAGTAATTGCATATGATTTTGACTAGTATAGTTCAATTCGGTACAGTTTATACTATAATTTACTTATAGACTCTATTTTGAAAAAATGTAACTGTAAGTTACTGTAAAAATGAAAGTCTAAGCCTAAAAGAACTGAGCTTTGTTCAATTTGAGAAACACCATGCGCATAATCATATGGTCAATGTCATGTTCCAATTTTGTTAGTGCGAACATGAAAATTTTGTTTGTTTGCATCTCGTTTTTCATGTTGATACCCATATGGCTGTTGACTGAACAATGCTTGTATGAACTATCGTCAACTCGATGGAACGGGGAAGGCACAAATTAGACCGAATGACATGGTTTCTTGTCTTTGCTATAGTATAAATTTTGTGGTTTCTTCTGTATGCTGTAAAATGAGTTCCAGATCTGCTTGTCGCTGGGCGCTACGCCGCTAGGAATGTGCAGGTTTCTGTATCAGTTCCATGAATATTGTTGTAGTTTTAGCTGACATGAGAGAGATTAGCATTGCTCTGTGCGATAGCGCTGATCCAGTCTCGATTGGTCTATCATAGTTAGTTCAAGAGAAAACGGTCTATGAAAACCCAATGATAGATGTGACTAAAATGATATCAAGGATACAAGTTGTGAGTTCTTCCTGAAACCCTGCCTTCCTAAAGTGGCCTCCAACAACTCAAAACTCCTCGTCCATCCATAATATTCCTTTGTCTGTGACTCCATGTAAGCACCCAACCAAATAACATTATACAACAGTGAGAAAGGGACTACGAGGACAACAACAGCTACCTCGATAAGTGGTCCCCTGGTGCAATCGGGCTGGTTTAAGGGCCTGTTTGGTACAGCTCCTGCTCCCAGCTTCTCAATAGATTCTTAGTGAGCTGTACCAAACACCCCGATTCTCTAAATGACGAGATTCTGCTTCTCACGAGAAGCACTCTCCAAAATGAACTAGAGAGGAGAAGCAACCTTTTGGTGGATTCTCGTGGGGAGCTATAGCCTCTAAAACCAACTTACCTATTGAAGTTGCTAATATTTACCCACAAAATGCCACTGGTATAAAATTAAAAAAATCCACCCGATCGATCGTACCTCCCCACCCGAGCGATCATTCGTCCTCCTCCCACCCGAGCGCTCCCCTTCCCCTCCCCCTCCCGCGCCGCCGGTTGCCCCTCCCCCTCCCCTCCCGCGCCGCCGGTTCCCCCTCCCCCTACCCCTCCCGCGCCGCCGGTTCCCCCTCCCCTCCCGCGCCGCCGCCTCCCCCTCCCCCCCGCCCGGTTCCCCTCCCCCTCCCGCGCCGCCGCCTCCCCCCCCCGCGCGCCGATTCCCCTCCCCTCCCCTCCCGCGCCGCCGCCTCCCCTCCCCTCCCCTCCCGCGCCGCCGTCTCCCCCTCCCGGCCTCCCCTCCCCCTCCCGCGCCGCCGCCTCCCCTCCCCCTCTCCTCCCGCGCCGCCGGCTCCTCACCGCCGCTGAGGTCAGTACAAAAGTTCTCCTTTGGTTGCTAGATTTCGTAGATGCCACGGATGCATGTATGGTGTAGATTTCTTGCTAGATTAGTCGATTGTGACCTCAAGATCTGACAATTAGTGATATATTTCTTCAAATGATCAAGATGCCTGGATTGGTACAGCATGTGTTCCGCTAATGGATAAAGCACAAGAGGCATATGCTCAGTTCAGCTAATGGAACATTATTGCAACCCCATCAAACAACAAGACCACGTCATTTGTTCAGGCATTGGTTGTTTGATGGTCTTGTTGTTTAATGTCACCTATTGTTTGATGGGATTTGTTCAGTCATTTGTTCAGGTGTACAAATTAGTTTTTGGGATTTGTTTAATGTCATTTGTTCTGAATAATATCCAACATTATTGCAGATGAAGGAACGCGTTGGTCATGGGCCTACAATATCTGTATCGGTGCTGTACATTTGGCATTGGTGATAATGGTCAGGCATTGGTGAACTCACTTTCTTGGATGCGGCTGATACCGATGAACTCACTTTCTTTGATATCTTCTACCGCAACATACTTTCTGGTGTGAAGGACAAGCTTCTGAAGAGAATAGTCCAAGTGATGGTCAAAGAATGCCTTGTTTCACTCTCTGCAGGGAGGCAAACCCCGCGAGGCCAGTGAATTGGATGATTAGTTGTTATCAAACGCAATTTCCATTGTACAAGATCTATCAAATTTGATGTGTTAAAATTGCAATAAGTTTTATTGATGCCAACCTATTGTTTCACCTATATCTTCAAAGCTCAATTATATTGCAATATAGTCAAATTATTTGGTATCACTTGTCAGTGATGGTCACTTGGTTGACCATTTGAGGAGCAGGCCTTGCTATCATATATCGTAGTTTGTCTTGTTCTCTCTCCTGTGGAAATGATATCTTTATGCGTTATCGAAGATGAGCAAAAGATAGCATGGTACTAATAGCATTGAAAACCAAAGATAAAATCGATGAGCGGACTAGTCACTTTGTCAACATAGTGCTTTTGTATAGTTGCTGTCAACGAAAAAAGAAAGGAAAGAAATGAACTGATTATCTGTATAGTGCTTTTGTTGCTATTGGAACACTCTGGTATTTCAATTTAACTGCATTCTGCCAAGTCCTCCCGAATTTACCGTATGCGACGTACAGTATGTGTTTGTACAGATGTGCTTATTGTTCAATGAGATCGCCAGTATGTTCTTTGGATCCGTAGTGAGCAGCAGATGAGAAGCAGCAGGAGCAGTAGGGCACAAGTAGCCAAATCAACAATAGATAAATAAAAGGGTTACAACTAGGGGTAATATGGTCTATTTCTCTCAAATCTCCTCTTTTATGAATCTGGAGCCAACCCACTAGCCAAACACTTTTCAGATGTAGCTCCAGATTCTCAGAGAAGTGGATTCTTACAGAATCTAGAGCAGAAGCAGAAAAATAAGAATCTGGAGCTCTACCAAACAGGCCCTAAGTATGTCAAGACAGTCTGCACTAACAGCTCCTGATATAACCATGCAAGATAGCCGCTTGACCATGTGTGGGTACTTCAGACCACGTGAGCTTCAGAACAAAGGAGAGCGAACCTAATTAAGCCAAAATGCTACCATGATAACTGCAAGTGTAACGAAAAGGCAGTGCCATAACGTTAACAAAACAAACATAATCAAGAGCGTGATTAGAGATGCAATGAGGTAGTCAGGAAGCGCAAATTTAAATTTAGCCTATGGACTATAGATGTAAACTTTGACAATCATGCCCATATTTAGTTAATGAATAAATATCATTATGGCTGATATTTATCTTTGTTGTTCACTGTGTGCTCTAACTGATCTTGGACTAGTGCGATTTACACAGAATATCTGGGAGTTATTGCTCCGAGGTCTGAAAACAGTGGAGACAAGACATGTGAAGATGTTGGTGGGGATAGTGTAGTCGATGGCATTATATGTACTGACATTGAGTATGTGTTCTCTAGATTGGATGTTGTTGCAATGGCCTCTCTTGTTCTACCGCATGAAGATGGGTTCAAATGGGCATTCGATGAAGACGCTCTGGTAGTAGGGTAACATTTCCCCAACAAGGGTGTTGTGTGGTAAGTTATTTCTAGATATGCCATCAATATAAGTGGCATGTATTAGGTATACAAGTCTAACTTGGACACGTACGTAGTGAAGTATGTGGATAATTCTTGTCCCAGGAAGGTTCGTGTGCAGAGATTCAAGAGCGCTACTATAGACTTTTGAATAATAGTGGTGAAGGATCACACTTGTGAGCTTGCTAAGACGCTGCACAAGCACAGGAATATGATCTCGTCATACATTGCTAGCCTGATTAGTCATCTAGTTGGTGCAGATGTCAAAGTTTTGCCAAAACTATTGATAGCAAATGTGGTGAACATGGTGGGTTTCCTTGTTAGCTACAGTAAGATGTGGTGGGTGAGGAGGTAGGTCATAGGAGAGAATATATGGCATGTACAAGAAGGCCCACGATCTTGTCCTAAGAATGTTGCATCAGATTGTTGAAGCAAACCCCAAGACTTACATAAATGTAGCTCAGACTTTCTACACGTGCTGGGTTATCATGTGAGTCATGTCTGTCCATATTTCACATTGCACATGCATTTTAAGTATAGCTAACTATATCTATGTATCACAGTCGGAGGAGCATTGCTACTTCTTCTAATGGATCGACGGCCTAGGCAAGTATGATGGGGTATTCATTAGATAGAAATACATGTTGAAGTATGCTATTGTGCCTAAAGTATTCACCCGATGGAAACCTCCCTTAGCCAAGAGTGGAGAAGTGCTAAGGAAGGGAAAAGGGACCATGGATAGCCCTTCCGAACTACACAACCATGAGGGCCATGTTCCATCGACGAGACATTATGACTATGTATTGAAGTGTACATTGTTGTTGCAGTGTGCAGATTAAGTACAGACTTGTCAACGTAGGGATGGCTATGTCTGCGGGTATACCACGGCGTGGCCACATGTGAGTCTTCTATCGAGATTTTCATTCTACTTCTTTCGAAGAGTACTAACTTGTTCATCTATGGCAGAAGGGAAGGTGTACATGGAAATGGTGGCAGACTAAAGAGGACATGGACCTTATCACATACGGTCTTGCGGTTATTTCTAGGTGGAAGGAGCACAAACATGAATGGGAGAAGAGGAAAATGAAAGAATACATGGAGTGCATACGAAAGATACGCGAAGAATGCCTTGAAGAGCAGAGGAGAGCCCGCAGGGAGGAGTAGGATGTATGCCTGCATGCCTGATTTGATTTTCATCTACCAAGTATTGTCCTTTCCAAAAAAATGTGTTTGTATAGTGCTTGTAGTTTAGATCCATGGTTCATGCATATTGCTATTTCTATTGTAGAAATAGCGAGGCAAATAAATGCACATAATCAAACCATATGCACCATGTAATTTGCACCTTTAATATCTATTGTTATATTTGGTTTGAAATTTTATCTTCCCTGCTCTATTCTTGCTCGGGCCAAAGTTTGCAAATTTTTAGTCCAATTGAAACAAAATTAAAAATCTGTGTAATTTTGGAGGTTCTAATTTTGTCTACCTATTAAAACATATAGTTTAGAGTTAGCCAATGGGCTGTGCTGGGCTGGCACAGCATGGGCCTGGTCCAGGCACATCCCATTTAGGCATGACAAATAAATGAGCCGTGCTGGCCCACAAGCCAAGGTCCGAGCCCAGGACAGCCCATGACTGTGCTGTGCCGGTATGGGCACGGTTAGGCCTAACGGGCCATGCCAGTATGATTGGCTCGTTTAGCCGGGAAAAGGAGAAAAAACCAAAAAATTAAGGAAAAATTATAGGAAAATTGTAAAAAAAATAGAGAAAAACTATAAAAAAATTATAGACATTGTTAATCATTAAGATAATTATTACCCATGATATAATGAGTTTTATTAACTTGTTAGATTATATTGCATAGCTGCCTTGTTAAAAACTTTACCAAGTAAAAACTCAACTTGAGAAAATCTTAGTCTGAGGAGAACATTTCGACCATTTTGTTCGAGAAACTTGTTCACCGCTCCTGAATTATTCTTCCAGATAGACTGAAGGCTAACTCTGAGGAGACCGTAGTGACAGGAACAGTCAACATATCCCGTGCTAATATGGATAGCACTAGATATGCTATTTTGTAGGTTTGCTACCATAAGAGGATATTCAACTCTTACTCGAAGCTGATGCTATCACTGTTGAGATAGCTTTAAGGTGTTCGGTGCTTTACCGCTTTACTCCTCCTGACTGATGTGTAACTACATGAGAACCTCGAGAATCTCTAGAGAAAGAACAAAAAATTTTGCCCCATTGCATAATTCCCACAAGCATCCCTAAAACAATCAATACAAGCATTTAATATTTTTAAACCAGATTTAATAATAAAATTAATAATATGACAAACACAACGTTGATGCAATAAGAAAGATTGTGCATAAGTATTAAACAAAGAAGTAAGAATTTTTATAAGCTTAGTGTTTACAACTGCATTATCTAAAGTTATAAAAAATCTAATCTGTGAGGCCAAAATCTTCTAAAACATTAATAATGCATTGTGTAATCTTCTAATATTTTCCAAGGTTTCAAATAGCCGGCTATAGCCACCGCTATAGCCGGATTTAGCCTTTGGGAAGGCTAAAGGCTAAGAAAACTCACTTTTGGCACTAAACACGTTTGCCGCTATTAGCGGGCTAAATCCGCTAAATAGACTGCTGTTTAGCCGGCTAAGGAGGAGAAAAACCCTGAAGTGGGCCGAAACGGTTCGGAGCTGGCGGCCTGGCCCAAAGGCTAACCCTAGCCTCAAGCCGCCCGCCCGCCCCTCACAAGTGCTGTGTTACCTACGTAACCCTAGCCTCAAGCCGCCCGCCCGCCCCTCACACACAGCCTCACAGCCACGCCTCCCGACTCCCGAGCCCGTGCCGCCCGCCGCCGCCGCCACGCCTCCCGAGCTCGTGCCGCCCGCCGCCACCGCCACGCCTCTAGATCCCGTGCCGCCCTCCGCCGTCGCCACGCCTCCCGAGCCCATGCCGCCCGTCGCCGCTGATGAGGAAGACTGCTGCTGAGGAAGACTGCCTAGGAAGACCATGTCCCAACCAGAGCAACAGCAAGGCAAGTTCTACACTTTTACTCTCCTCTGTTCCAGTGTTCTTCTTCCTTCCTTTGCTCCATTCAGACTTTAGAGATTGAGATTTGAGAGGTTTTAGTTTGAATAGCTAGCATGTTAGTGCAGGGATGCTCATATATTACAAAATTGAATTAGGTTGTCATCTATTTGTTAGCTAATTTTTTTTCGGTTTGCAATTGCATGTTAGCTAATACATGGGCTCACTGTATTTGCCTAGACTTGAAGAAGAAGCATTCGCTGAAGTTCTACAAGCAAAGAGAAGAGTAAGGTTCTACATTTCAATGCAGGTTCAATCTTCTAATTCTGCTAATTCAGAAGATGAATAGATAAGTGGAATGCACTTATAAAGTTATAATTGCACATGCTCAAGTGTCTTTGTGACTTTTATGCCTTTATGATTTATCAGTTTAGTTTGTGAGTTTATTTGGAGAATTATGGACTGTAATCTATTGAATTTATGTGTTTGTTTGATAATATCCTGAAGGAATGCACCATGCCTCACTATTTGCTGCTATGAATGTTTTTGTATGCTAAAATATCCTTGATTATATGCTTGTATGTGCATAAAACATTGAATTCTGAGTTTTTTACATATACTTTTACTAATCCGCTAAATGAGGCTATTTGAGGCTATAGCCTGCTATAGCCTTTGTAACCTCTACGGAACCCATCCGCTAAATGTCTTAGCCCGCTATTTGAAACCTTGATATTTTCAGCATTATTAATTAATTTAAATCATGTAATTCTTTTTTCATTACCTAGTCATCATTAACACAATGTCTGATGTCAAAGCAATAGAGAATGTAGAAGTATGAAATATTTCTTTCATTTTTAAACAGTTGTTATAATATTTAATTTAATCTCTAGTTGTAGTTTGCCCAGATAAACACTAAATTGAGGGTTATGAGCAGTTCTAATATATTTTTGAAAAGTATGAGACTCACTAAAATTTAAAGATAAATTTTAAGAAGCAATTATTCTATAAAGGAATTCCTGGGCTACTTTCGGGTTGTACTTTCAAGTACGTACTGAGCCGTCATAGTTATATTGCAGCTACGTTTAGTGCATTTGTATTCGTTACCTTCTTTTGCAGCTTGCAGCATGCCGTTGTAGGTGACCCATCCCACCTAAAATTTTGCAGACAATTCATTACCATAAATTTTACAAATAGCATACCTCATCGAATTCCCATCATCGTTGATCTTGAACTTTTTGTTGAAATCGTTCTAGACTCTTGATGTAGTAACTCATTTTCTTTTTGCACTCGTGCTCTGAGTTGTGGATGCACTCATTGAGGCTGCAGAAAATGAATCGATTGGACCCTGCACCGCTGGGCTAGCCGCTTCTTCTGGCTCTACAATTTGTTGTGGATTGACCTTTCGCAAATGAATATCTTTTTTGAAAGGATTGCATATCCTCCGCCATGAGGCCGAATTCGGAGAGTTGAAAATCATAGTTCTCCATTAAATCAACTTCAAATTAAAATAGTAAAGTATAATTAATTTACTATTGAATCAACAAATAATAACAAAAAATTAAAATAAGACAACACTATTATCTCTTCGGCAACTCTCTGAAATTTTTTTAAAGTTTTTTGAATTTTCTAAATTTCGCACAAATTTCTAACTAATTTTGCCAAATTTGCACAAGGCCAAGGGATTTTTCACAGCTAAACAGAGATATGAGAGTCAGGTTTGAGGTGTGGAGAATGGAGATCGGATGCCCCCTATTTATAGGAAAAATTCTATATTTTTTTCTAATTGTTTGCTATTTTTAAAAAATTTTATGCCCCAACGATAAAAAATAGCTATTTTTCACGAGTCAAGTCGTGTGAGCATGGCCCTTTACGCCTGTTAGCGGCAGGTGTGGTCTTTGTGCGGCATGGCCCAAGACCGTTATCAGGCTGTGTCGTGCTAGCTCGGTGTGCCGCTTGCTCAGCCTAGACACGACACGATCCACCGGGTCGTACCGTACTTGGACCGGACCAATAGTGACGGACCACGGGCTGAAACGCTAAAACTTGGCCCATTGGTCATCTCTAATATAGTTGGTTATTTACAAAAGTTCTAAAAGAGTCTAGCATGGTGATTATTAGAATCTGGAGTAGCGCCGAAGATTATTGAAAAGTAGCTGCATCAAATATTATTAAAGATCAGACGAAAGTTATTAAAAACCGAGGGATAGCAAACCTGCCATGCAGTCGCGCCGCAACACCTCCTGCCACGCTTGGCCACCACAGTAGGTGCTGCTACAGTCAGAAAGTGTGATAGGGCGGTGGGGCCTACCACCTGCCGCGCTCACTACGGTCGCGAAGTGGCCAAAAATACAAATTTGGGCATGAGGAAACTACGTCTGAAAAAAAAATACTACGGGGCCAGATACGCATTGGGTTCCTCGTCCATCGTATAAACAGCAGCAGATCACACCAGCAGCTAGTACTGCAACACAAATGATGAGCTGCATCACTGCAGGCACGCAGATGCCATCAAACAAGAACTCAGGAAGCATCCAAGACTACTTCCAATGATAGTACAATCAGGCTCGGGTCTAACACATCTGCATCACACAAAGAACAAAATGATACTTTCATTCATCCATCACACAAGTAGCAAGTTTTACAGCAGAAGAAACGAAGCAAGTTGCCAATATGCTGCCTTGGACGTTGGACATGCGGTGCTCCAAGGGCAACCTCTCCGTTCTCCAAGGCAACCTCCAAGATGCGTGCGGAGAGAAGGCATGAGGCATCTGGACTTGGACATGCTGTGCTCGAGAATACAGTCACGAACCATCCTAGATGAGGGGTACTTAATTTTCGTAGTGACTTCTATTTCTGATTTTTACTTAGAAAAATTTAAAGTTAATACGATACTTAGTTTTTTAAAATAGTTTATGCATTTCTCTCGCTACCGTCTCACTTTGAAGATAAGACATAGAATAACGGGTGTATCACGCACCCCACTCTTTCGCACCTGTCACGTACATGTATTTCTCTTTTATTTTTTTTCATCGCTTACCTCCTCCTTCTAAAAGTTATTTCTTTCAGCTATTACTATTCGTTTTCAGTCAAAAGTCAAAAGACACAACTAAAAACTATCAGCAAATATCAATACGAACGCCCCCATGACTTGTATACCAATAGAGTCCGTAAGGAACATAGAAATTTCACATGAAATAATTTAATTTTCATAGAAATTAGAAAAAAAATCTCATTTCAAACGAGACCTAATTAATTAGCTAATGATGTTGTCCATTGCTGCTGCTGATCCTAAGATGAAGCCAAAGTAGGCAAAAACACAAAAAATAACTGCATTGTATAATGCAACAAAATATACGAATTGTCCAGGTCTTCAAGGCTCAAGCGTGTAACTCTTTTTGAACGGGGAGCGTGCAACTCGTATTGGTTGTTCACGTGAATCCAGTACAGACATATGTACACGGACAGCTGCATTCATATGTTGATGCCGCACTCATCATGAAAAAAAAAAGTAAAGAAAAGAGAAGCAAAATTACAATCACCTAGCTAGTACTATTATGTCACACTTGCTAGTCTCTTGCAGGTTACAAGAAAGAAAATTAGAGTAGCTGATCGATCCATCGAGTTAATTAACCAAATTACCACTAATCAAATCTTTTTTAGATTACTTGGAGATGGTGTCGTAGTAGCGGCTCCTCCGGACCTCCTCCGGCGCGATGAAGGACTCTGGGCAGAGGCCGGCGACGTTGAACACGACGTCGTCGATGGCCCACGCCTCCTCCATCCGCGTCACCACGCGCGCCGCGCCCACGTCGGCGCCGAACCGGGCCAGGTGCGCCACCGAGCTGCCGGCGTGCGCGACCACCGCGACGGCGCCGGCGGCGGAGTCCACGGAGCGGTAGTCGCCGACGCGGGAGGCGACGGTGGTCTCCCAGTACATGGCGGGCGCGCCGGGCGTCTGGATGCGGGTGAGCTGCGAGTCCTCGAGCCGCGCCAGCAGGCCGCTCCGCTGGCTGAAGTAGCCCGTCATGCCGTGCCGGATCACCTCCGCAGTGCCGTCGCTCCAGCTCGACAGCACCGACGGCCCCACGTCGATGCGCAGCGCGAAACAGTCCTCGCCGTCCACCTGCTTCTCGCCGACGTGCTCCGCCGCCGAGAACACCGACGCGATCGTCACCGGGTCCAGCCCCTGCACGCACGCACGCCCGACGGTCAGCACCTCGACACGTGGGCGCTTCTCATTGGTTCAAACATTATTCACGTACATCCTATACTACTACTTTGCCAACTTTGTATACTACCATCCAAGTACATGGGCAACTTTGCTGTACTGAATCAATCTGAATGCACGCCTGAAGCTTCAAAGTTCAAATTTTGCATTGCATACTGTTTCTGAATTATTTTTGTTTGGCAGTGTAGGTTAGGTGTGCACACTAATGGAGTATCAGTGTATCATAAATGCACAAAGGTTTCATGACATGGACTCTTTCTTGCTCAGACAACTACTATGGAGCAGTGTTCATATAGGATGCCTGTGAAGCTGAGCAGATTCAATTACCTTGCTTGGACTGTTGTTCTTGGGAAAAGTTCGGAAGTATTGTCCTTGTGTAGCGTCTGTTTGATGTGGTTATAACTTATGGTTTTTGGCTAAAATTTTTGAATTTTAGCTGTTTGCAACAGAGATTACGAAGTAAAAGATACTCACTTGCGATTTTGGATGATAGAAATGTTAGATTTTTAATATGTACTACAATTAACTTGTAGATCACATCTTAAAAAAATACTCTATTTAAAAGTTAGATACTATTGTAATAAAAGTTAAATGTCGGTTTTAAAAGACAGAAAAAACATGCCTTAAGGTTAAGAACACCATGCAAAACACTACAAAATGGACCAAAATAACCTTATGGTTGTACAATGTACATGAGAAGGTAGGAAATTTAGTTAGGTACTGTAATAAAAGTTAGAAGTCGGTTTTAAAAGCCAGAAAGAACATGCTTTAAGGTTAAGAACACCATGCAAAACACTACAAAATGGACCAAAATAACCTTATGGTTGTACAATGTACATGAGAAGGTAGGAAATTTAGTGAGCTAGAGTGTGGAAGTGGAAATACTACCTTCAGACATCAGAATAGCACTTAAAAAACAAACTCAGCATCTTCATATACACTTTTGACAACTTTAGTAGCAAAGGGACAAACCATGTAAAATGGTAAGAAAAAGTTACTGCATTAGTTGAGCATATATGGATCAGAGATTCAGAGGTGAGAACATGTAGGTTCAGCTTAGTTTATTGCCCTGGGAGAGAGTACTGTGGAAAGAGAAACCCAGTACACCATAAAACACAACTTGCCCAAAGCTTTTCTCTCTCTTTGCACAGTACATCAGCTAAGACACTCTTGGATGCCTCTAATGTGGATGCTGCGCTAGTACAGGGCCTCCAACAAAAAGAATTGTTCATAGTACCCCCATCCCCATCTCATTTCACAACCTTTTTCCTCAGAGATTTGTTGAAGTTTGGTGGGTTTGCAATTACATTAAATTAATTAGCTTAACCAGCAAGGAGTGTGATTATGTACAGAATTAGTACTAATCTGACAGGAGAATATGATGTGCTTCATCCCCATGTTCATCTGGTTCGGTTAATCACTTGCCAAAAAGGTACTTCTGTTAATGATAGTATGACACCCTAATAAAGAATTACCATTACTCTGATTGGGCTTCAAAAAGACTGAGCAAACTGTTTGGTTGGCTGCGTGGTTTCAGAAAACAGCATGGATGCATGACCTCACTCAAAGTTGTTAACATGATCTCCCATGTTCACCACAAGCATAAATTATCTTTGCCATGTTGAGGTAAGGGCAGCTTAAGCAAAGTCTGAATCACTTGACTTATTAGGCAAGATTGATCTAACACACAGGACAGTTAGACCTACTCATATATGAACTACTAGCCTACTACTGCTGCTGCTACATCCTACAATTGTTCAGACTATTTGGTGAACATGAAGATTTCAGGACTCAGAATGCATGACTTGAGCATCCAAATTTCCTATTGCCAAGCTGTTCAAGTTAGATTAGCTAACAATAATATCGGAAGACTTTCAAAGGACAGGTCAATTGGTCCAATCACAATCACATAGGCCACACTCTGTCATTTGGTCTCCTTCAGAGGACTTGATTAGATGTTTGTTCAGCTCAGCTAGCTGTACAGCTTCCTGAATGTGGTGTGTTCAACACTAGCTAATGATGTGTTGGGCCAATTTACCTTAGTCAACTTCCAACATCGAAGACGATCACTAGGATGCTTGGTACTAGTCTTTCACAGATTTCAGACTCACATTAACAACTATCCATTTGCCAAATTGCCCAAGATATCCAATAACTATTGTTACTAAGCAGGAGGCAGTGGTCTAAACATTCAGACATGCATACCCACTGGACACTTCAGAGAAAGGTTATAAGAGTTGAGATCATGAAGTATGAACTCTCTCTCTCTCTCTCTCTCTCTCTCTCTCTAAAGCAGCAGCAACATGAAACGATGATGATATCGTATCAGCAAATGTGAGGTAGCAATCTCAGATCAAATCCCGAGGCGCACACTGCGAATGCATGCATGAATGCCAAATCTACTTTTTTCCGTCCCAAAGATTCTTTCACATATCCGCTCGTTTCGGTTTTTTTTCGGTTTCTGCTTCTAGTTTCTATTTTTTTTCACTATTCAGTATTTTGTCTTTTTCTAAATTTTTTAGATATTTTAGGCTTTTTTTGTATTTTCTTTTTTTCCCGTGTTTCTTTGTATTATCCCTAATGGGTTAACATGTTTTTTTTTCTATTTTTATATTTTTTTAAATTAATTATACCCAAAAAACCAAATCAATACAGTAAAAAAACTAGCTACAGTGAAATTTCAACCAAAAATCAGAAGCTATCGCTAAAACAAACGCCCCTGAAATTTCAACCAAAAATCAGAAGCTATCGCTAAAACAAACGCCCCCTAATGCTCCTCTTGGTCACCCCTTTTTGTGCCATGAACACGCCCACTTCTAGCACACAAATTAAAGCGCAAAGGCAAAGGCGAATTCAGCAAAGCAATCTAAAAAAAAAAGCAAAGCAAGGAAAGCAACACTGTCTACGTATGCGCGCGTGCATAGCTTAGTATATACTTCCGGGCGTGCATAGCTTAGTATATACTTCCGGCGCTCTCAAATACCTGGCATTTTAACCGAAAACTTTGTTCACGAATATATACTACTAATGTATGAAGTGAAAAATCGTTGAAATAGTTTCATATTGATTGTAGAAAAGTAAAAAACGTAACTTAAAAGTATAAGAGTCTCTTACCTCATTAACTAGTTTTTAGAACGAAAAGATCCTTATAATCTAACAAGAGGTATACATTCCCAGATTACCCCTACCATATCCGCATCTCCCCAATTTTACTGCTAGGTCCTAATTACTTGACTACCCAGTTGTGTATGCTTACGAAATTATTGGAGAGTATTTTGGTCATATATTATCGAAAGCATAATTACTTTGGCGCCTCCATTTGGTAAAAAGTGTCAAGTATTTGAGAATAAGTGGAGCACTTTCTTGTATTCAACTATTTTATACAGTGCATACCTACCTTGTATACCTGTGTACATTGTACGGCCATTTTGATTTTGATGTGTAAAGTGAGAAAAGGTGATTATATTCAAGGGGAACTAATCACAATGCAAATGTCTAGTGGTGTGCAGAGCCAACCTGGAGCGCGCGCCGGAGGGGTCGCGCGCCGCCGCCGCGGGCGGCGTGGGCGCCGAGCCACGGCGTGCGGCGCCACGCGACGCGGCCGTCGCTTCCGGCGGCGACGGCGTGCCCGGCCACGGCCATCTCCACGAGCCACATGTCCGGCACGAGTTGCCACGCCACGAAGCACCCCCCGTGGCCGCCGGCCGCGCCGCCGGGCTCCTGCGCCATGGCCATCCGCACCCTCCCCGCCGCGTACATGCTCTTCACCGCGCCCTCGATCTTGGCGCACCCCGTCGTCGCCCTGAACTGCTCGATTATGTACTGCGCCGACGACGCCACCTGCACATCCACATATGTACATGCATAAACCGCAAGAACTCAACAGAGAAGGAGACAGGACATGGCCGTGCAGCGCGGCGCACGTACGTGGCGGGGGTGGCGCGGGAGGACGGGGACGGGGGAGAGGGGACAGGCGAGGACGGAGAGGAGGACGCGGAGGTCGGCGGAGGGGCGGCCGTCGCCGCCGTCACCGCCAGAGAGGAAGCGGAGGGGGATGCGCGCTCGGGCCCACCGATGGAGCGCGGCGTGGAGGCCGGTCTTCCGCCGCGCCCGCGCCGCCTCCTCCTCGCCGCCGCCCGGCTCCTCCGCCAGCGTGGCAAGCGGCGGCGCCATGCAGGCCTTCGCTGCTCTGCTTCTTAGATTCCTCTTCTTGCCAATGCGTTTGCTTTCCTGCTGTCCTGTGGTCACACTGCTTGAGAGCTTGCTCGCTGCTGCTCTTCTGCTGTTACAAGGAAAGGAGGGAAGAGAGAACTTGTTAAGAGGACTTGCTTGTTCGGCTGTGGGCCCGGCAGGGGTGGGTGTGGGGCCCACTGGCAGTGGGTGGTGGGGGTGTATGGAAGGTGGGGCCAGGGTTTAGGGAGCTTTGAAGGGAGGCAAGAGATGGAGAGAGAATGGGGGTTGGGGAAGGGTCAGGATCTTGTTGGGCTTGACAAATGGGAGGTGCTACTGCTGGTGGTATTGACTGAATGTTGGTGCCTTGGAGGCTCGGAGTTTGTTTACAAGTTTTCAGCGACTCTGTTAGATCCCGGTTTTCTACATCATGTCAGGTGCGGATGAACGGAACAAGGTAATATATACCTGGATAATGAGAAAGTGGATCACAGAAAAATCAACTGATGCGGACTATGATTAGCCTCGGTTAGTATGAAAAATCAATTGATGCGGACTATGATTAGCCTCGATTAGTATGACATCACAGCTAAGTGTGAGAACCAAGGAGAACAATGATCAACAGTGACATTTCAGTTTAGCAACAAGAACTTGCTGTTGATGTGGTAACTCTTTCCTGATTGATCGCCACCTGACCTGAGATATTCATATACTCGTTGGCTGATTTGATCATTCGTGTCAAGTCATGGCTCATGAGCGATCTGACTTCGAAACCCCATCACAACTACTACATCACATGACACTACATTGCAGGCCGTATCCTTCGGATGATGGCAGAATGAAGGCGACTCTGCAACTCTTGCCGTAGCGGCACACATTCTTTACAAAGAGGTGCAGACAGCCATGCGTGTGTTGATTTTCATTTTGCTTCTGTGAGATGCAGAAAGTGGGGAGAATGAGGGTGACTTGGTAACCAGATGTACACCTTACCTTCTTCTTTTCTTCTGTATTGGCATGCATCAGGAGTTCATTTTGTACTGAAGAAGAATCCAAGCATTTACCTTTTTTGTTCTTTGTAGGACAATGAACCATGGAGTTCAAGCACTAAAGTAAAAAAGAGTGACCTTGTCTGCATTTTCTAAAAGAGTCTCTGAGTAGATAGTTAAAGATAAATCTTTCAAGAATTTCCGAAGCTATACACCTCGATGGGACTGGGAGTTTAACTGGTGAACTTTTACAGAACAATGAGCTGTCTTGAGCGCGGAGTTCTGGCCCTGCTGGAGCTCCTTATTGTCATGTTAATTCATGGGGGCCTCCCAAGGGTATACCATCTATGACTGCTACCAGACCCTTTTATGTGGCATTTATCATGATCCTGTGGACCTCCGGTACCTCACTGACAAGTCAATCCAGCCCTTTATTTCCCCTCTTTTTTTCTGGTTCCTAATGATTTCAAGCTATGTGAATCGTACACTGATTTCATATGGTGATGTCAGCACAAAAACCATGGCTCATCGCTGAGACTGAGGGCCTGCTACATATAATTGCCGCATGCTTTATTGCTGGGCTCAGACTGCCCCAGCAATTATCAGGGATCAAATCAATTGGTGCTTTTATTTATTTATTTATTTATCACGGAAGTCTCATGGATGTTTTGTATTTTAATTCTTGTTGTGTATGCAGCTAATTCAGTACTAAATGAGAAGGATATTATACTTTCTGATTCATTAGAGAGAGAGAGAAAAAAAAAAGACAAGTAGTTGTAGCTTGCAAACTTACCCAGGAAGGATGGAAGACAGGGATGTTGTCAACTACTTGCATTGCATACTAAGCAAGAGGATGCAATGCAGCCAGAACTTCAGTTTCTGGGTTATTGTCACATTTGATGGCTGGGTTGCTGTCACTTGAGCTCTTGCATGTACTGATCCACATAACCAAACTGTTAATGATGTTGTTTTCCTATGATGCAGTCATTAGGCTATGATTTTTATAAGCCTATGATTTTTATAAGCTCAAGGCCACGATAACAGTCTTGCAAGGGCATGTCATTTTCTTGTGACCAGAAGTGTTGGTTGGCAAGAGAAAAGTACTGGATAAGATTGAACACAGCCATTTCTTTATATGCGTGTTTATGTTTGTGAAAAGAGTTGCATTCAGCTCATTAATCTCATTGGAGAGGAGGAATTTATATCGATTAAAGATGGATGATCAATCATCTAATCATGTGTATTACATACATAGGATAGGAATGTAAAGCTGTGTGTCATCATCACATAGACCTGACATTGTAACAATACTACCAAACTTCGGTGTCAGTGTGATGGCATTTCTTTCTCCTGCTGTTATTTTGGCTACAACTCTAAATCATTTATCGGTGGTGACATGATTTAAGTCGCTGTTGATGAGAATGTCTTGCACCAATGAATGAATGATTCCTGAATGTGACCTCTTACATCGATTTATTTGTGCAGTTATATTCTGTGCCACTTTCGGTTATTCACTCTTTCAAGCAACCCATAGCTGTCTAATTGCTGGCCTTGAATTAACCTCTGGAAAAGAAGGACAAGGATTAATGACAACAGAGGAAAGACAGTTTCTGCTTCTTCTGGTAAGATAGAAAGGGGCAAATGACAATAGCTTAGTGGAAATACTGCTTCCATGTTTGTCTGCTCATTGCCACTCATTTTGTTTCACTTCTAAGCAATTATCCAAGCTGTGTTTCCTGACTCGAATGTCAGGTTTCTTTCTCAGGACAAGCAAGACATCTCACTTCCGAGACAACTTTTTCACTTTACCACACAATGGTCCCTTGACACTCAATTTAGGATTTGTGAAGTCCTCCTTTCACTTTACCATGGATTTTTTTGGCTATTGGCCAGTGTGCTAATTGACAGTACATTTTTTCAACATATGGAAATACATCGCTTCTTATTCAGAATCCATCAGTTAATCAGCATCTTGATTGCATCATACGGATGCCTAATGTGATCATGTTGCCAAACATTATTCTAGTCTTGCGTAAGAGTTAACACAAGAGTTCCCTCAGCAGGAAATGACTAGACATTCCAATGTTCCTTTGTTTTAATTTTCTCACCAGGTATCTACATATATATTTGCAAACAAACTCTCAGAGAAACGAACTAGAACTACTGGGCTTTACTGACCTGAAAAGATTCCATTTACACGACATTGTTCTATGAACAAGAACAAATTTGACAAGGAAAAAAAACTGGCCCTTAACCACTACAGCGATTTTTTTTTGAACAAAACATTACAACAAATTTTAAGTAACCATCAGTATATGGGCCTGCAATTTTGGCCCAGTTAACTAGGATAGTAGGGTGCCCGAATGACTCCAAACTAGCCGAAAGGGCTGAGCTGAGGTCCAAATCCAGTCCAATTTCTCAAACACATAACCCGTTCGTTCCTCCGAAGGCAGAAATAAAATTGCAAGAACTTTAGGTGGCATAAACAATATTTTTCCTTTAGTTAAAAGCCAAATAAACTAAGGCTCAAACCATAAAACTGCGAACTAGTCATTTCGGAGCAACAAATTCGACGGATTAATCATCTTTTGTTGCTCGACCCAGTTCTACCCCAAGATAGTGATACCATCCGGCATAAGCCCCGTTCGGAATCAAAAGAAGGGATTTCGGTAGAAATTCTAGAATAATTGCATTGTTTCCTATAAGATTCTTGTGTTCTAAATAAGCCCAGGCTTAACTCAAAAGTCTAACATTATTCAGGGGAATCTTTGAACAACATCCAAGAACCAGAGTTGTGTTCTTTCATGGATCTCTTCCAGCTGACAGAGATCGACTTAGCCCGCCGAGTGTATCTTAACACGAGCAATTTGTTGCTTACTTCTTTTTTAACCATTTTATGTTAGACCATGTTGCTAAGTTTAGAATATTTATGATGATGAATAATTGACAATATTATGTATTAATATTATTTATTGTTGTTATTTTAGGTGTGCAGTATGTGTGGACTTATGCCGATCAAATTAGAAAGAATTTGTGCCGATAAAACATGTTGCTTTGGTCTTTGTATATGCAGGGTAACTTAGAGGAGATCGTGGTCTACGGTGAGGATCGGGAGATGGCTTAGTGTAAAGTGACAGTCCAACGTATCGCTCATGCACCACGGTTTTAATCCAATATGGTTTCTAGTATTTTGGCTAAACTACCAAAATACCCTTCCTTGATCTGGTCATCACCAACCACTGCAAACAATCATCATGCTTGCCACGATTAGGTTAATCTGAGAGGGTCTCACGTACTTTCTTAATTTTTGACATTCCCTCATGTTAATCTGAGAGGGTCGTACAGATCTCATGTGCGAATGCAAGATGAGCCAATTTATTGAACTCATTTCTTCCTAGAACTTGCATCAAGAAGTTGAGTACTTTAGCATTTGCCTCAACGTCAGCTGACAGAACAACAGAACAACATCGAGGATCACGTCATCAGCAAGAACAACAAAGGGACTTCTCACTTTATTCCAAATGGATAGGCCTTGAGTTTGGTGTATATCACCATCCTTATATTCCAATAGGAATAGTTGACCAAAGGAGGTTTATTATAATATCTCTTGACACTATTGCTCAAAAGACCAATTAGGATCTATGAAGAAATAACCAAATTCTGATACCACTTGTAGAATCGTGTAACATCTCAAAGTCCTAAGTACTAATTAAATTATGTTCAAATACCTCATTTCTGAATTTTGGTGGGTTTTCAAACATTTACCATCGTTATTAAAGCTTCTTCTAATTTGTGGTAGCTGGAAATAGATTTTCAAAAAAATATTAAAAAGTTAAGTAGAGCTTGAAAATAATTCAATTAAGTTCTAAATATTCAAAAATATCTCTACAAGAATATTTATAATTTTTAGAGCTAGTAATTTTTTTCTGGGCTCAAAATTCTATTCAAAAATTTCAAACCTGTTTCCCAATTCTTCATAGCCCAAAATGATTTTTTCAACTTTACTAACAATGCCTCAAAGTTTCCAACTATTTTAATTGAGTTCTTTGTTATAAGTGCATGGAAAATTTTTTGGCTTGATTTTGAACCTTCTTTGTATTTTTGAATAATTAAAAAAATACTACCTAAAAGCAGCAGCAACCAATTAATTTTCAAGAAAAATAGGGAGCTAATAAATGGTGAGATTAAATTTTATTAAAAACTAGTCTAAGCCAGAGCCTCCCCAAAAATTTTCACAATTTTTGTAACTCATTTTTTACATTTAAAACCCCCAAAGTCTTAGTGTAAATAGAAATTCTCCCAAACTCAAACAGTGCAAGAAAGTAACATGCAAAAAAATTGAAAAAAGTTTAAAGTAGATAAAATTTTTGAAAAATATAATAGAATCTACACAGTTTTATAAGCCTTCACAAAAATTTTCATAATTTTTGAAACTCATTTACTATGTCTAACAATTCCTCAAACCTCTTAGCCACCTTATCTCTCTAGCTGCCACATGGGGCCCACCTGCAAATGCCTTCTTCCACCTTAGGTGCGTCCAAGGATACATTTCGTAATGCATGACAAGTTGTAGTGCCACCTGCAAAATTTTGGGCCATTTGACTTCCTTAAGCACCCTGCCTAAGGCGTCTGCAGCCCCTTTGTCGCCCAAGCCTTGTTCCGTTGCGTCCAAGCCAGTGAAGGTGCATCTACTACCTGTAGAGCCCTTGTAGTGCCTTGGTTTTGTCCTCTTGTTCCCTATTGTTTTCTCGCCCTATTTAAACTTCCAATCGTGCCACTTTCTTCGCCATCCTCTCTGTTGTGGTTACACACAAAACAATAAAGGAAGGGGGTTACAGGGATGCTATGGAAGGACTGCTTGTAACCTCATACACCCTGGAGATAGCAATAGAAGTTAGTGCTAGTGTCTTGAAAGTTGATGATGTCTGACTCTTTGCTAAAAAAGAGTGCTCTGGTCTCCCTATGGCACACTCAGACGTGTATATATAACCATGGGGGCTTATTTACACAGATATCCCTATGTACTCCTACCTTTATAGGGGTACATATATTCTTTCTCCTACTTGGAGTTAAATAAACACTCCTATCCAAATCTATTCTTCTCTTTGTGGGCTTCCATGAAGCTGTCGGCTTGTTTTGCTAGCGTCGTGGGTCGTTTGGGTCAAGGTGGGGGCCACTTCCCCAACACTCTCCTTCCCATTTGGCTCAAGCTCGAGCTCTTGAGATCCACTACCTTGGCCGGAATACGGATGTCCTTCCTGATGCCGGCGAGCATGCCCGCCACAGCTGCTATGATGACATTGTCATTTCTGCTCCGTTGGTGAGTATTTGGCCGAGACATTCGTGTCACAATGCGTTCTTCACCTTAAGAAATAAAAGCCCTCTGTTGATTTTGACTTTCGTGCAGTGAATCTCCAGGAACATGGCCTCTTCCTCACCTCCGGCCAAACCGGCCAACGAACCTCACCGTCACTACAGCTCCTCACCGAGTGCAACCCCCTTTGATTCATTGCTTCTAGAGCATCCTCTTGGACCCTTCTACTTCCTTTGAAGACTGGCTTGTAGATTCCATCACCAAGGTGGCCCCTTCGCGAGGGCCCACTATCACTGATGCCAGTGCACCATGGATAGCCCGCCCCAGCCTTCCTCCACCTCCATTGACTGGTCCATTGAGTTTCCCATAGCCCCTAGATGCTCTCACACCCCTCCATTTCCTTCCTTCTTCTCCTGCCAACCACATCATCATTTGCCAGTACTGGTCGTTGATTGCTGCCACTGTGAACTCACCATGAGCCACAACAGAGCAAGCCGCTACTACCATTGAGATTATTGCCATCTAAGCGTTCATTATGCTAGTCCCCACTGCCTCCTCACCCTTCCCTTGCCACCAACAGAGCTCCACCAAAGCCAACAATGGCTGCTGCTGCTTCTCTTTCTCCTCCCTTACAGCCAAATGTAGAAGATGAAGTCCCTTTGTATGACAAGAGTGCCCCACCTGTAAGCAAAGGTTTTTTTGGAAGTTTATAAAAATGGAAAAATCTGACGTATAGGGCCCACGGTCAAACAGTCAACGCCATTTTCTTTTACCAGGATTTTTCAAACCAAACAAAATTCAAATGGCCATAACTTTTGCATACGAACTCCAAATTTAGTGATTTTTATCTCTAAATTATTCTAGAATTATGATCTTTCTGAATATGCAAAAACAAATTTTGATTTTCCTCTCTATTTGAAATTATTTGGTTTTTATTGTGTTTCTTGGCTTTTTCCATTAGACATTGATATGTTGGATACTTTTGAGGTTGGTCCAGAATAACAAGAAAGTGTTCAACAGTAAGGCAAGAAAACTTTCTTGATCATGTTGCTCCTATATTTTCAAATTCTATGTTGTTTTCATTATAAGTATTTCTGCATGTTTACTTTGAGTAAACTGTTATATTTATGCTTAGAAAATTAGTTATGTCATATATCGCAATAAGACATTCCTTGGACTTAAATGTTACTAGCCATTGTCACCATAGGAATTCTACCCACTGGTTTAGGATATATTTTAGTAGGAATTAGTGATTCTATCAGCAAATTCTTAGCCATGTTCATTACAAATGTTATACAAATTAATAAGAAAATGTTTGGAACATGTGTGTAAACTCTTGAGAAACCTTATGGCACATTTTAGATAGAGGAGTACCTCTCAATTAATTTGATAGCAAAGCAAAGATGAAAGACATATTTTAGACTTGGATGAGTGGTTGTGGAGACTGGTGCGGTATGCACGAGAAATTGGTGATGTGACCATGCCACATACTCATACAACCAAAGCTCCCAAGAATAAACAAATGCTGTATAAGGACAATGGCATCAACGCTATGCGCTCGTGGTTGGGGTCCACCAAAAGGGAAGCCGACCAATATATCAAGACCACACCTTCCCCAACTCTTGCTCAAGGTCACCACGTTACTTTTGGATCAATTCAAGCAAGAGTTCAAGTGGGACACATTTTAGAATTCAATTCGGCCTTCGGATCAATTCGGAGTCAGCCTGATAGGTCGGAATTCAAATGTGTATAACTATTGCATAAAAACTCCGTTTGAGGTGTGCAAGTACAGCAAAGAAAGAAGAGCTCGTCCACTTTCCAATGCATTTGGCCCCACCTCCAAATTCGTTCTGTGCGCATTGGAATCACCAAAGGAAGGCGACGCTGACTCAGCCTGACAGGTCCCACTTTAAATGCTCATAGATTTCGCATCAAGAGTCCAATTGGAATGTGTGAGTACAGCATGGAAAGCTTATTCCGTCCTCTTTACAACAGATCTGACCCCATCCAAAAATTCCTTTTGTGTGCGACGCAATCAACAAAACAATCTTCGGTTTTGGAAACAGAGATAGAATCAGCTATGATTTGAATACTTTCCATGTATTGAGAACTTTCCATATGCAAGGACCTGCGTGTCCCTATAAATAGAGGCTCATTTGGCCATGTAACTCAGGCTTGTTTAGATTAGTTTTCCACCGTGAAACTTCGTCGTGTGTTCTTGTGTCGACTAGACCAACAAGCTGCGATTGCGAGCCTCAACCCCTTTGTGTTCTTCATTCATATATGCAATATTCAGATTGCTCTTTATCTTGTTCTTGCTTGTTCTTCGATTGCTTGCGGGAATTGAACCTCGTGTTCAGTTAACGCGTTCTTGCACGGTTGATAGCGACTAGGGTGTGGTGTAGCGATTGCAGGACGGACTTGGTCGTCTCGGTCAAGTAGCCTCTTCGTCAACGTCATATCAAATCGAACTTATCCTTCTCATCGGAAGATCGGGCCACCCCCCTCATCAGTACCTCTCAATTAATTTGATAGCAAAGCAAAGATGAAAGACATATTTTAGACTTGGATGAGTGGTTGTGGAGACTGGTGCGGTATGCACGAGAAATTGGTTTGTGGTAGTCTCACCAGAGTCAATTAAGGGCCGAACATTAGTGCTGTTGACCTAAGCATTTTAGTACAACCATATGTTTCAGTATGGGATTAACTTGGCTAAATAATTTGCAATGTCTTAACTTTGATTTCGTCATTGAGATGAATGTAGGTGTCGATGATGACAACTTATGCTCACACGGTGCAAGAGAGGGCTTCCGATTAGACGACGATGTCCTTCAGCGGTGAAACCTTAGTGGGTGGGATCGGGTTGGAGTGATGCATTATAAGGCCTTATGATAATCGCTTAGCCGCATGCCTATGGCAGCATGTAATGGCTGACATCATGAGCTGATTATTTCTTGTGAGTAAAGTTGTACATCCTTAACAGAGTGAGATCTGAATCTATTCAAATAGCCGTATCCCCAGTCATGGATATTGCTTGATGACACCACACTGGTTAGATTTTCTGGTTTCAAATGGAATTGGGAAAGTGGTATGGTCAGATGAATCACATACTTTAAAAGCTTTGAGCTCAGTATGGATGGGTAAAGTCCATGCTTGAGAAATCGTTTGATGTAGGCATTGGGAACCTACACTATTTAGTTATAATATGTTTAATTATGTTTACTTTCAGCTACTACAGCTCTATTTTTACTTACTGCTTTGCAAATGCCTCTTGCAATCTACTATTTATATTGTAAAAGCAAAATTTGCATTGAGCAACAAAACTAGATAGAATAGCCATCCTTTGACAAAGCCAAACATGTAGCTAATAGCATTTGATGTAAGTCTTATGGAGTATGATTTTTGTACTCACCATTGTTTGTTAAACACTATTCAGAGCAAGAAGAAGAAGATCTCCAGATCAGTTACTTCCATGCCGCAGGTTTTGGCAAAGATGACATTGTTTGCTAAGGTTTAACTCCAACCAGTTACCTATGGTAGGCCATGGCATGCTCTCTAGAAATTGTCTCATCGCTAT
Organism: Melocanna baccifera; assembly: GCA_036346265.1. Lineage (NCBI taxonomy): Eukaryota > Viridiplantae > Streptophyta > Magnoliopsida > Poales > Poaceae > Melocanna > Melocanna baccifera. The sequence continues at coordinate 5,584,975 of CM070703.1, read as the reverse complement.
TTTGCTGCTATTTACCGGTTATGTGAACTATTTGGCCGGTTGGCCCTTTTATCAAAAGGTTAGTTGTATAAACCTATGTTCGCATGTTTATTATTATATGCTACTCAGGTTATTCATATCTGTATGGATGTGATACTAAAGATGTTAAATGTGTGTACTAGGACGTTGGTCTGACTAAAATCAATCAGTTTGACCACTCAGGTCACTGCAATATGAACGCTAGTCGAGGACAGAGCCCAGAGCAAAACTGCACACAATCCAAGAAAAAGGCTAACTTCTAAACCTCTAATATAAACGTAGAACTTTACATAAGTTCTCCCTAGAATGTCAAAAACTTATTCCCATAATAGATCGTTAAGATCAATGCGAAATTTCTGACCTTTATCTTAAACAAGGAAGGTTACACCAAAACTAGGCAAAAGAAGAAATTTTGATCTACTCTTGCTCGTGAGTCTTTGATGATATAGATGACCTTAGATGGGTTCTCATATGTCATAGCAAACTAGATCACAGCATGAACTCAAATCAAATCGCCCACAAGAGCAAAAACCCTAAAATCACCTCTCTCTCTCTCTCTCTCTCTCTCTCTTTCTCTTTCTCTTGAGAAAAACACGGCAAACACAGGAACTTTCCCTAGAGCGTGCCTAAATAGATGGAATCTAATTTTTAAGAGATATCTATACCTCTTACACGTCCTTGACACTAAGAGAGATCAGAAGTAGATAAGATCCAACTAAGAAAATCAAACAAATCAAAAGCATAAGGAAAAATCTATGGTACAACTCACTTGGATGAAGATTAGATGTTCATTTCACTTGGAGAACAAAACCAAGCAAACCAAATGTAAAGATTTGTCGCCTCACAATTCTTGTCTTTCTCATGTGCTCCTCTGCTTGAGATGATGCTTTATCTAGACTTATGTGATATACCTTGGCCTTAGGACCCCTTCCCTAGCAATAATCACAAAATGCTCTGCACATTGAAGAACAAGCAACCGATTGAAGCATAAATGATATGCATTTAACTCTTATCAGTAAAACAACACATGCATGAACTCATGTCATGACTCACACTCCCACATGCATGGACTCCCGCCATGACGTAATCAGAAACCGGCTCATTGAAAACCACCAAAGGCCGATCTAACCGACGACAAATCGAACTACACCTCTCAGCAATAGGAGCCAGTCTGACTGTGGCAATCAAACCGGTTTGACCTCCTACTTCTACTGGTCAAACCTCCTACTCCCATCGAACAGATCGTCCAGCAGGACTAGTTAGATCGTGTCTGCAGGCTGTTCTTACCGCTGTCTCTCAAACAGTAGAACTAGAGAACAAATGATATAAAATCAAACTCAAATTGTGAAACCAAAACACAAGAACAGTCAAATGCTAATCACAACCTTGAGTCTTCACGAAGTCTCAGAATTGGCATGTCAACTTTAGCTCCTGTCAGAAGCAGCATGACGAGGAATTAATAAACCTCTCTTGATTAATAAATAAATGCCTCTTTTCCCCTGGAAAAAAACTTTTAATTCCTGTCACTTAATTCGGAGTTCACATATCGGCGAGATAAGACCTGGTCCATATATACTTACAGTACTACTCCTAGCTACCAACTGATTAATTAATTAAAACTTAAAGGCAGGCGTGCACATGAAGGTCTAGCCACGACTCCTCGAGAATCACCATCACCATCAGCAGTCCATGGCCATCACCATCCTTGTGGTGGCAAATCTGCAATCCCATAGCTGCCAAGCTAGCTAGACACATATGTGCACTGAACGCGACATCGCTGCAGTGCAAATCACCGGTCACCCTCAACATGCAGCAAATCTTGAATACATTACTGTCACAACTATTTATCTATCCTCTTGGCCTGTCGATCGCCTGCATGCCCAACCAGAACCAACGCGATTTATGCTTATGAACAACCAAACCACTACTGCATTGCTGCTATGCTTCGCTCCATGACCTGGCCAGCTGTGAGGAGCCTGCCTGCCTGTCCTCGATGCTGACACGAATGAATGCAGCCAGCAGTACGTATGAGTTACCATTCTGGACACAAGGTCAGTATGTTTGTCTGTAGGCTCCACACGATGCTGCAGCATCCATTGCACTCGGTTGTTGAGGCCAACCGAGTGCCCTTGTCACAATACATTATCCATGTCAAACTATGTAATTGGTATTGAGAGATATGGCAGACATACAAAATAAAGCTGCATAAACAACTGCTACTGATCAGGGCTTGTTCTTTTTAACTGCGGTTTATGGTTTATAGGTGAAATTTTTAAATTTTAGCTGTTTGCGACAGAGATTACGGAGAGAGATACTCGCTTGTGATTTTGGATGGTACAGATGTTGGGCTTTTAACGTGTACTATAATTAATTTGTAGACTTTATCTTAAAAAATATCTCGTTTGAAAGTTAGGTACTGTAGCAAAAGCTAAAAGTCGTTTTGAGAAGCTGAAAAAAAACAGGCCGTGAGATGATGGTCTTTGTTCTGCTAGCTGGAGGCTATCCGGTTGGGCCAAGCTACGTCGACGAAGCTCGTGTGTGGAACATGGCGTGCCATTACACATTCGACGGTGTGAGTCTAGCATAAATCTAAGCTCGTCGGGTACGGCTAGCCATTAGCGGGCTCGCACGTGCGTCGGTGCGTGTGCAGGCCTGTACGGAGAGGTGGTACGGCCTTGGACTTGCAGGCTCGCACGCACGGGGATTCGCACGTGAAGTCACTGAGCATTGCAGTGCAGGCAGCCAGCTCGACCGACCTCGCCCTGGCGGTCCTGAGTAGCCATTCCCAGCTGCTCTGTCCCCTTGACCATCACCGGCCATTTTCCTGCATTTCCAATAGAAAACACTGCTCTTTCTGGGCTACTTTATTCCCAATTTTATGCTCCATCTTTGTGATGTGTCCTTGTCGGTGAATTATGCAGGGAAAAGAGGAATTGCCCGTCTCTAGTGAAGGTATCGTGTGTCTGTAATTTGGAGGTGTTTGCGAAAAGTTTAAGGAGTTTTGCCACCGTGGTATTCACTCGGGGGGAAAAAATTTTACACGTGGCGTGCAGTATTTTTTTTTCAAATATTCAGATTTGTCAACTTTTGGTAAATATATGAGCAACACAAAATCCTTATAAAGATTATATTTTCTGTAAAAATGCTTTTCATGATTTTTTTGTTAGTTTACTGAATATTTTTAATACAAAATAGTTGTTACAATTGTATCTTTGAGACCGTGAAAAGTTACAATTGTGAAGAATTTGTGAAAAAAAACTGAGCATTAGAATTGCAATCATGCTACAGCACTGTTAATTAGGACATATATATAGAACATGTCTTCATTATTCCATGTATTTGCTAGGGATTTTGTGTTTGAGAAGTCGCTATCCAATTGTTATGGACAAAACTTAGGATGGGCTAGATGTTGTCTTTGCATCCCCATCAAAAGGATTTAGATAAGTATCTTGTAGCTTAAGGTTGGCTAGTATGGAATTGGTCATGGAGGGGAAGAATTCTTGCCACCTTTTCTTTTTTTCCTTGGTAGGGAAAAAATTCTTGCACTTGAAAGCACTTGGCAAGGGATTGCTGGTCCTCCAGAAGATTCAACCGCCAACAGAAAGTGACTTTCCCTTTTGTGATGCAGACATGGATAAAATATGGATCAGAAGATTTCGATTTTATTAACATCGCTTAGCCCTAATGCCTCTGTTTGATGTAATGTGTCGGCAAAATGCTTTTGCAAGTGAGTTTGACTTAATTTGACAAAAAAAATCAATAGTATGCGAAACTCTTGTACCAAAAGAAAGGTCATAGAAAAAAACTAATCAAGTTTCCTTTATTTGGGCGGAAATGTAACCACCAAGTCTAGTAAATACCTCCTAAAACCAATTAGGAAGAGATAGCCTCCAGTGACCAATAAAGAAGTGGAAACCTCCCCAAAAAAAAAATCTCCGTTTCCACTATTTATAAGTGAACGATGGAACTTACTTGAACCGAGGATAAACAAACTGAAAAAAAAAATCAGAATAGACCAGCCATCTCTTCACACCAAATCTGGTTCTTTTTTTTTTATTATTATTGAAACAACTCAAGTTTTCAGAACAAAATTGGATCTTCTTGCACTGTTCCCTGTCTTTTGTCGATTTTAATCGCAGCCCTTGAATTCCTATCTCGAGATTCGTGCCCCTTCCCCTTCTTCGCCTCCCCCTCGCGTAGGCGCCCCTGCCCGAGCCGCCTTCGCCCTCTCCTCCCCTCCCACTGCGCCGTGCGCCGCCCTTGCCTCGCGCCCGTGCACCGCGCCCACTTGCCCTCTCCTGTCCCTTCGCGCGCGTCAGCAACCGCCGGTGGACCCCGCGCCCCACGTCCGCGCTCCAACCGCCGCCCGCTTCTCCCTCGCGTCCAACGGGCACAGCACCTCCCTCCGCTCGGCGCCCCCTCCGGACCGGTCTGGCGCCGCTACCTCATCCCGGGGTCAGCCCTCCCCGCCAATCCCCTGCGAACAACGGCTGGCTACCGGCATGGCCGTCATTACCCTAGCGGAGTAGCTCCCGTACCTCCTCCATCGGCCGCCATTAATGGCCAGAGACTTGCAAGCTCTCCCTCTCTCCCCCGAGTGTTAAAAGTCAATAGCGGCCGCGGGCGAGCTCCTGCCACTCCCCTCTCCCTCCCCGATCGACCAATTTGAGCTCCCACCTTCCCTAGCGCCGCCACCACCACCCCCTGGTCCAGTGAGCCAAAGCTCCGATCTCCCTCCTCACTCGACCAGAGTTCGATTACTTCCAGCTTAAGCTCCACCATAGCCCCCCAAACCCGATCCCCAAACCAATTTGAATCGGGTGGTGTTCAATCGGCCTGGCACCGGTCACCCACCTTCCCGGCCGCCACACCCCCCGTGGACAGCCCAATTGGGACCTCCCCGAGCTAAACCGACACCTCCCCTGTGATCCTCTTCTCCCATGGATGGTGAAACCGAAGCTCAACTCCCGAGAACTTTCCCAGGACTCTCCTGAGCCGCCACCACCTTCATTCTCTTCTCCCCCTCCGGCGACGGCCGCCTTGGACTTTCACCTCGGTTTGAGTGCGCCAATGGGTTTCCCTCACCACCCTTCACCTCTCCGTACCACCCATAGCCTCGTCGACCCGCTCCCTTGGCCGAATCGAAGTAAGGGGGCGACGCCCTGTTCTTTCCCTCTTCGCGGACGGCTGGAGGAGGAAGACGACCCCTCCCCGTCGGCGTGGCCCCATCCTCCCCGTTCGCTACCCATCCAGCGGCGCCCACCTGATCGAGCCGTCCCCGCGTACCGGTTCTCTAGCGCCGCGATGTGGCTCCGTCTCGGCCCTCCGTCCCCGATCCTACGGCGTGGAGCGGCGACTTGGGTTTTAAAACTTACCGCTTCGTTTTCGAGGCGACGTGGCTGCATCGCCCCCTTCGCGTTGCATCCGATGGCTCCCGGCCGTCCCTGCTGTTCCCAGGCCGCGCGCGCGTCGTGCTTTTGGGCCGAGGCCGTCGGCCCATCGGGCGTTTGAACCGCGCCGCGCGCCCGCGCGTTTTCCCGCCGTCACAGTGGGCCGGGCTGGACACTGTGCATGTGAACAGTAGCTTTAGTTTTTTTTTCCAGAACCGATTCAATTGATTAATATCTCGTTTGATTCGTTTCGTCGCTCCGATTCCTTTTCCGATGTCCATTAATCCTCATCCCAACTCCAAAATTCAAGTCCACACTCTTTTACTACCTTTGTACTTATTTAATTTATTTAATTTATTTTCCTTTCCATTGTTTTGTTTAAAAACAAAAGGCTTATCGTTATTTTATGTATTTTGTTTCCGCGTTAGCTTGCGAGGAGTCCGAGGTGGCAGTGCAAGGCTCGGAACAGTCGTCTACGCACTACGAGATCGTTGAAGTAATCGACGCGCAAAGCAAGTTACAACCTTTGACGCATGTTGAACCTATAAATTTCCGTATTTATTATTTAAACTATTTGCATTACTATTACTTGCTCAAGTCAATTATTTAATTAAAATAAAAATGTTTAAATGACATGTATATGTTTTAGTTATGACCTACCACAATACAAATGACATGTTTAGCTTGAGGCCACATTCACCTTGATAGACTTAGAGATATTTAAATTAGTATATATATATATATCTAAACCTCGCTTAATCAATCACATAAAATGACGAGCTATCGAATAGATTTGATAGTTTGCCGGTTTCCAAATAAATTAAATTCTTGTACTAGGGTAAGGTGAGATTAGTGGAGTGCTCAGTAGTGGACGAGTCCACGACCTTACCCTAGGGTGGAGGGTGCAACAGGCGGGTGGCGATACAGTTCGTATCGATTACCGGTTGTGGTTGGCAGTCTCAGGAGTAATTATAAGGACGAGAACCTTATACTGAATTTAGAGCACAGACATCGCTCAACCACAAGCATTGATCTGTCAATCCTAGTCCGGTAGCTGCTCATTTTAACTGAACCCCTACAGGAGTTGGAAGAGGTGGTACAGGTGTGTAGACACCGTATACGCAACGATGGGTCTTTACGAATTTGGGCGGTCGTGTTCCGCATTGGCCCGTGGATACCCAAAGTAGTAAATATTGTAACCTGTCGGGTAGGGTCTATATAGTGATTTGAGCAGTGAAAGATTTGGCCTTCTCAATACAGTCGCACACTAATTGCAGTGTGTATATAGCTTGACATTAGAAATTGAGAAGCCTTGTGGGTAAAGCTGACCAACTCTGCAGAGTGAAATTAATTGTATTCGAATACGCCGTGCTTCCGGTTAATGGAGCTGTGCTTGATGGGTGATTCCAGTAGCGAGGTATAAGTAGTTTTCTGATATTTTGAACATGTGTAAAGAGAAGAAATTAATGTTCAAGACCCCATTTCTTTAATTATAGTATATTGGAGTCTTTATTTCTAAATTATTTACAAATAAAACTGCATCGACACAAAGTAATAAAACCAGTATACACCCTTCACTTGAAATCCCGTGCATGTAGTATGTGAGGTTTACCATTGTAACTTATTGAGTACGGTGGTACTCAAACTTGTTTTAACACAAATTTAGATAAAGCCTGCCAAGGAGAAGGACAAGACTACGACGAGGATTCGGAAGGGCCCGATGGTGCCGATGAGCAGTGGTCGTAGGTTTTAGCCGCACTCAGGCTTGATCGCTGGAAGGTCTTTTGTAATGTAAACTATTTGGGCTAGCCGCCCCGCTACGCTAAAACTCGACCAATGTGTCGTATATTGTAAATTAATCTGGATCTTATGTGTGTAAGCTTGTTAGCTATGATGTACATTTCTGTACGGCACGCCGCAACTGTACGGTTTACTGATAGTTGCGAGTCTCCGTACGTCCCCGAAAACGGGGGCGTTACAATTATTGCTTCAGAATGCTTTACTACAAGGAGGACCAGTGTGAAAGCTGCTTAATCCATGCTTGCATAACTCTGAGCTATCTGTGTAAGTTATACTTACATACAAGTTATTATGTATTTTTTGGACTCACCAAATTTGTCAGTTACCTTTTTCTTTTGCCAACACTGGGACACCTCAAGTTTTGCTTTGTTATTTATAGGGTTGGGGAGCCTTGAGGCAAGCTGCCCTGAGCACTTTGCCACCATCCTACATTCTATGGCCACACTTCGTTTATATTTGGCTCCTCCTAAGTCTCCTCCCATTGGCCCTGCACTCACCCATTTAGTCTTCTGCCTCACAACCGTCTCATAAGTAAGAATCCTTTGTGAGGTGGTTGGCACTTGATACAAGGATTTGGAGGCAATCAACAAGGTAAGATTCTTGGTTCTTGATTCTTCGTCTTCTTCTTTTTCCTTTTCTTTTGTTCATATGTTCTCTAGATTGTGTGCATTTTTGGGAACAAAGAGATTATTGCTTTTATCAAGAAACAAGAAATGGAATGAGATGGAATTTGTTTTAGTTGAGTTACATACACTCTTTCCCTTGATTTTTCTTGAGTTGTTGCATCTTGTTCTGTTGTTCGCCTGACCTGACATGGATTCTGTTCTTGAAAATCAGACATCCAGAAACAGGAAAAAATAGAAAAGAAAGGCAAGAAGAAGGACATGAATTGTGTTTTCCGAAACAGTGTTATCAATTCCTAGAAATTACATTATGATGTCCATTAATTAGCTTTTCTTGGCACAGGTTGATATAAACTACAACTTGCGAGATACACAACGGAAGCAAATCAATCAAATCAGAGGAAAAGGCAGAAAGGTGAAAGGCTTGTAAACATCACATCTTGCAGCCAAGAAAATGGGGCTGTCAATCTCATACCCACCAGACGATTACCTGCCAGCAATGGAAGACAACATGGGCAGGATGTTCATCCGGTCCCTCAGCTTCGATAACATGGAGGCCGTTGAGTCGCCGTCGGCATTGCTCCCAGCCTTCGGCTCCGGAAAGCTGATCATAGAAGGCTCCCTGAGCTTCAAGAGAAGAGAGGCTGACCCAGTTCAGATGGAGACCATGGTATCCATCAGGAGTCCTAAATCTGACAGAGAGAGTTGCAACAGCAAGCCTAGTGCTACTGCTGGCCTATCAAGATTTGAGCCGACAGGAGACCGGGCACCGGATTCTCCAGTGGTCGGAATGGACAGCCCGAAGCACAAGGCCGCCGCAGTCAGGCTGCAGAAGGTGTACAAGAGCTTCAGGACAAGGCGGCAGCTCGCTGATTGTGCCGTTCTTGTCGAACAACAATGGTAGGATTGTCATGTACTACGCAATGGTTTTGCATTTGTCATAGTTGGGAGAGCTTATTTTTTGTCACTGGGATTCTAGTTTTATAATTTTTCTGATACTGAATTCAGGTGGAAGTTGCTTGATTTCGCACTGCTCAAGCGGAATTCAGTGTCGTTCTTCGACATAGAGAAGCCTGAAACGGCTGTTTCGAGATGGTTTCGGGCCAGAATGAGGGCTGCCAAGGTAGTGTTCTTGTTGTTCAGATATGATAACCTCAGTATTGTGATCTTGGTACAGTGTGATACATGTCCGAACTGTAGCATTGCCACCTTTGTAGTATCAGTTATATTGGAATACGCTGCATCGCTAACACAGGTGTAGTATTGCTATGACCTTTAGGTTGGCAAAGGTCTGTCCAAGGATGAAAAGGCCCAGAAACTTGCTCTTCAGCACTGGCTCGAGGCGGTACATGTCGAAAATATGATGTCTCAACACTATTCTGATGTGGCATTGTGCAAGGAAAACTGAATTTCGTATCGTGTCTGATTATCAGATCGACCCTCGACATCGGTATGGCCACAACCTGCACTTCTACTACCACCTGTGGCTCCATTGTGAAAGCAAGCAGCCATTCTTCTACTGGTTCGAATGCGCAGAACTCTGAAGACTAGTCACATCTCTGAACGAAACGGACAAATAAGTTTACTGACAGTTCTGTGATTCTGCAAACAGGTTGGATGTAGGTGAAGGGAAAGATGTCAGCTTAGAAGAGCATTGCCCTAGATGGAAGCTGCACAAGCAATGCATCAAATACCTTGGCCCTGTAAGTATCATCATTCCTCCTTTGATCTGAATGTATTCAGTTGCAGTCTTGCAGTAGTTGCATCCTACTAACACGATATGTTGTCGTGGAATTTCGCAGAAAGAGAGGGATTCCTATGAAGTGATTGTTGAGGATGCAAGACTGATGCACAAGCTGAGCCGTGAGATTGTCGACACAACCGGATGCCCCAAGGGCACAAAATGGATCTTTGTGCTGAGCACATGCAAGACACTGTACATTGGCCAGGTGAACCACTACTACATCCATGCCATTTCTTTGACAAGCTGCAACAAAATTTCGTCAACCTTGACAGCATTGTGGTAACTGATGAGATGCCAAATCTTCCACATCATTACAGAAGCAGAAAGGCACATTCCAGCACTCCAGCTTCCTTGCAGGGGGAGCCACATCTGCTGCAGGGAGACTAGTTGTAGAGAATGGAATTCTGAAGGTATCATGGGATCTGTATTCCTGTCAGCAACACGGAATTTGCTACTTCTGACTTAGAGATTCGCTCATGGCAGGCTGTCTGGCCTCACAGCGGGCATTACCGGCCCACGGAGCAGAATTTTCAGGAGTTGATGAACTTCCTGAAGGAGAGAAGTGTGGATCTTACCAATGTCAAGGTGAGGAGCAAAGATGTGAATCATACGTATCATCTCGTCTGCCCAAGATAGGTAAACATAGATGGCAATAGGGTTCTACTGCAACTGATGTCGGCGTTGTGCTGGTTTTCGGTTTTGCTCCAGTTGAGCCCATCAGAAGGCGAAGACGACGACGAGTTCAGCATCACGAGTGGCTGCCAACCCGACAAGCAAGAGCACGAGAGACAGGTGGCGCAGCACGATGGGACCAACAAAACCGAGATCAGCAACGGCACGCCCACCGCGATATCCACCGAGCCCACGGCGAGCACACGAGCGATCGGCAGGTCCTCCTCGGGCAACAAGCTGCAAGGGAAACGACCGCCCAGGCTGCTCATCGGTTCCAGCAACAGAAGGCTATTCGCGGCACGCAGCGACAGCAAGCCGTCACCGGGCGCGACGGACTCCGCCATGTTCGGCGAGTGCCTCGACTTGTGCAAGAAGAACCTGTTCGCGGAGGACGGCGACCGGGAGGAGGTGCCGGAGGAGCTGATCCTGAGCCGCATCAACTCCAAGAAGGCGATGGATTCGTACCAGCTGGGGAAGCAGCTGTCCTTCCGGTGGAGCACCGGGGCGGGGCCCCGGATCGGGTGCGTCCGCGACTACCCATCGGAGCTCCAGCTCCGGGCATTGGAGGAGGTCAGCCTGTCGCCCCGCGGCGGCAGGCCGACGAGGTTTTCGTCGCCGAGGCCAGGCCCCCTGACACCAAATAGCATCCCTACCGCGAGAGCCGGGGGCACTCCTGCTCAAGGTGACAGCATGAACATGTTACTCAAGCCTAGGCAGAGGAGTGTCACTTGACAGCCTTCTGATGCTCACGCCGTACGGACAGAGGCTCCCTTTCCTTTCTTCCTCCTTCCCAGGATGACGAAGCAGACTGCGTACAGTGAGAGGTTGAGAGAGTATGTATCGACTCTTTGGTGACGTCGCAAATACATCACAACGTTTGGCTGGATCGAGTACTAAGTTGTACAATCTTATCAGTTAACAATCCAATAGCAACAGACCAAAACTGCAACCAGGTAAGCACGCATTACACCTCCATTGCTCTGAACTCATACCACATAGCCTACGCAGAAGACAAACAAGTGTTGAAGAACTTGATTGGAAATAGGTACACTAAGCAAGGCAAACACAACCCATCATTTTACTTTTGAAGACAGGAGCCAGGAAAAAAGCCTCAGCGCAGCCTCCTGGCCTCCCTCTCGGACTCGAGCAGGGTGAGGATGTCGCCCTCGCGGACAGGGCCCTTGACGTTCCTCATGATGAGACGGTTCTGATCGTCCAGGAACTTCACTCTGACCTGGGTCACCTGACCCCTCGAGCCGGTGCGGCCCATCACCTTGACCACGACTGCAAGCTTGACCTGGGCATCCATGCTGCACCAACAGAAGGCTAACCATTAGGCAAAGCAGGTGCATGGTCAGAAACAGCTAGTGTACAATTCTATTGCACCGATTCAGGCACAAAGCTTGTGTTCACCATTACTTCCGATAGCATATACAAATGTCCGTGTGCATCAAATGTAAAATAAAATACATGCCTAGTGACTACAATTCCGGTGGTGAATAGATTGTATAGCTAAGCCCATGAGTAATAGACAACACGGCCTCGTTTGGAATGCGAGAATTTTCCTATATTCCTGCAGGAATTTAACTGTTCACTGTGAAACTACTGCAAAATTCCTGTGTTACAAACAGGCCCTTAACAGCTCCATGTGTTACGCTAGCCAGACCACGGTTCACATTTTGTTCGGTCAAATCCGATGAGTTTTCTGTGAAATCGAGCTATGAATACCGAAATCACAATCACATAACATGCGTTTAGTGCCAAACAGAATTCAAATTGCTGCCTTAACCTAAAAATTTCTACGAACGGCAATTCCCAAATCATTCAGCACATGGACCATCCAAGCGTATACGCATTACGCTGCCAAGCAGATCATCAAGAATCGGTCGCTAAAATGCAACTAAGGATGCAACAAATTCACAACTACACGAAACCGAGACTTAGTGAGATCTAAACAGTAGCGATTCATCTTTGCACAAGACTAAAGAGGCTAAAGCAAAACAAGCCAGTGTAATAAAGAAAACATCTTCCCGGATCACCACGACGCCACCAACGGGGCGGATCGGGAGCTAAACCCCCGAAGACATCAATCCACAACACCTAAATCCGCTATCGCGCGCAGCATCGGCGATCAAATCCGCATCGGCACACCACGTATATAGCCACACAGCTACCACGTCATGGAGACGAGGAGGAGGAGAGGGGAGAGGACATGCACCTTTCTTCGGCTGTAGGCGAGGGCGGACGATGCTGCTGTGACGACGGCTGCTGCGGCGGCGGCGGCGGCGCGAGGAAGGCGTAATAGAAGTAAAACCCTAACGCTCTTCCGGTGCTTATATAGAGCTGGCTCTACCGGCTTGGGGTCGCGGTCGTAAGCAGCGTTCAAAAAACCATTAGCCGGTAACCGTGGTAAACGGAAAACCGGTGGTACCGATAGTGAAAATACCGGCTAGAATTTTTTAAATATAAATTTAAATTTATGACTACATAATACACTACGTTTTTTTATGGTACAACAACTATTATATGAACTAAAAAAAGCATGAATTATTGTATTATTCTAATTTTTAATTACCCATAACCAATTTTCACCAGTTTTTTGGTTTTTGGACAGTTATCGGTCCTTCAACCATTCAAATTTGAAATACACTTTATAAATTTTGCCTGAATTTTCTCCATATTTTCTAGTAACTGGCCGGTACCCAGCCGATTACCGTTATCGGCCCTCCGACGAGAAATCCTCTGATACTGATATTTGGAACACTAATCGTAAGTGACCTGGCCCAACGGGTTGCCCGGCCGACTAAGCATCGTTCAGTTAGTCTGGCTAACTAAATGGTTGGACTGCGCCAACCCACGGGCTCAACCTCAAACACAAGCATGGCTCGAGAAGACCACGGACCGTGTCATGTTGGTTCGGGCACGTTAAGCCCGATAGGTCATGGTTGTCCCATTTAGCTTGTGTGGACCACAACAGTCAGCACCGACAGCGCAGACAAGGATGGAGAATGGCGCAGATGAGGACCACATCTGATTGATGCGGAAGACAAGAACCGAATCCCGTCGATGCCAACAACAGGGAGGCTTGGACTTGTCGGTGGCATGGAAAATGACTCATCCCCACTTGCGTGGACGATGCCCAACATGGCTGAGGGTCGGATCTAGCCAGCAATGAAGACTAGGAGTCTAGGATCGAATCCCAATGGCGTCGAAGAGGGTAAGCCCTGGATCTGGCCGACTGGAGGAGAGCAAGAAGTCAGAGAGAGAAGGAAAGAGAGAGAGAAAGCGTTAGGAGAGAGAGAGGAGTTGAGGAAGGAAGGAGGTGACGGCCAGCGGGGACAAGCGGGCTAGGGGGAGAGGAGGGGGCAACGATAGTGATAGCCAAGAGAGGGAGGGAAGGGGCGCCAAGCATAGATAATAGAGAGGGAGGGGAGGACGTGGCTACCATGTCATGCCTGCCTAGGTATGATACTATTTTGTGCTATGCTGGGTCGACCCGCCATGCAAGGTGCTGACCTAAACATGACATAGTTAGTTGGGTTAGTTTGGTCTAGTCGTAAGCGACTTGATGATCTGTTGGGCTGAGCCGTATGGGGCAAAAGCCCTAAATACTGCTACTTTTCAATAGGAAGATATGGGCCTGATAGTTTTTTAGGCTTTTTTTACTCTAACGAATGTTGTACAATATTTTAAGACTTGTGGCATTATGGTACATTCTGACAATCTCATTCAGTTTTCAGATATTCTAGTGTTCGACTATATGCATTTTTTAATCTAAACCAAGTTGCAGACGTATTATTACCCTAAAAATAGCTAGGGTGTAAATGGATCCGTATTATCCAGTTTCTCCAGTATCGTAGTCAGATGGTAGCGAATATAGTAAGTACAAAAAAAATCCGAATCTAGATAGTACCTGATATTTTTTTGTTGGATACAAATATGAATATGATATGTAAAATAAATATCGAATCAAATACAAATACATATAATATCCGGATTCGGGAGGCATAATAGCAATGGCTAACTAATACATATCTTTTACATTTAACCTTTAAATTAGGTATATTATATATGTATTTCAATCATCTTGATGAGGCTATCATCATGAGAGACTCTAATTTGGTACATCTCCCAATAAAGTTTTTTACCTGCTCTTTTTAGCCAAACTCGTATGTTTATAACCAATTTATTTGCATCTAGAAATAGTTAGGATTAGTAGCAAAATGACACCAATGATTAATGATTACATAATAAACTAGAGAAAATGAGACATAGATATTACTATAAAACCAATATCAGTTTGTTGAACTTCATTATGCCATAAGATATTCGCATCCAACGAAATTGAGTAGATATTCAATTCATATTTTTCGTACATATTTAAATTTATATTCGTATTTATTTAAAAAACATAAATATAGAAAGATCACTATTCGATCCATGACACCCCTACAAAACAACAGAACTAATAAGTGTAAATGTAAATGAAAGAACAATTCGATAACATGGTTTGTCTTAACTTTAATCTAATTTGCCAAACTAGTAACTTTTTTCAGCTAACAAAACTACTAGCTTTTTCATGGCTATTTTTCGACAGCATCTTTAAAATAAGCACAGCTAAGCCTTAAAAGGAACATTTTTTTAATGAAGCTAAGTACAGTAACAATTTAGCTTAACATTCTTGATAAATAAAAACGAGTCGATTCTACAAAAAAAAAAAGAGTCAATTCATCCCGTTGAAAAGATCAACTGAAAGAACTGCGACGTATTATGCTGTGAATGTTTACACTTCCCCCAATGGCAGGACTTAACAACTTATAAGATGAGAAACGAAAAACGAAATCTGTCCCTCTACTTTTCCAATCTTTTGAGGAAAACTAGCATGCTAAACAAGCAAGGAAACAACTACGAGCAGAGGCCATAAACTGCGACGCTGGACGTTGGGAATTAGCAGCTTCGCATATTGGAATTCGCGGTGTCAAAGGGACCTCAATGGTAGCTCAGGACTGATTTTCCGTCTCAAGGTCTGAATTCACAGAATCTGTTCGCTGCGCAGGAGATGAATTACCCTGTATAAACAGCAAGCGAACGGAACCAGCATAAGCTGTAATTCCAGAATTATCGGTAAGGGCATATCACTAGAAAACCAAGAGCGTATAGCCAGCGCACCACACCATGTCAATGTCTTTGGATTCATGAAGGCGGGCAGTTGTTTCTGCATTTGCATTTACTGGGGAGATGGCAAGGAAGAATGCTGCATGCATGTAAAGAGAATTCACTTGATGTGGGCGTAAAACTACGGAAAGCGGGGATTGTAGCCATGCTAGAGAATCAATAAAATCAGATGGGCACTTGCCTCAAGGGATCCTGGGCTTTGCACTTGCTTCCTGCCTGGGTCGATTTCCGACTGACATTCTACATTTGAGTAGTGGCTGTAGAAGACGTAGAAACCATATGATTCAATAGAATCCGTATTTGATAAACAAAACATCATGTAATGGAAACCTACAATGTGAAGTTAGTGGAAATATGTCTATGGGACAGTGGTAGATTTACAACTCAAGAAACTGCTATGCTATTATTATCACCAAGGATAACACGCCAAGCAACTGATTGTGTGGTTGAAAACAACATAGTCAACGACTCGGATGGACTATAGGAGGAACTTCCAAGTTGGCAGAAAGAAGTTCAGAAATTTTAAAAGTGTAGAATTACTAGAAAGGAAATATGAACTTTTCAACTCATGGCCATGTGTTGACATACATTCTAAGAAATATCTTTAATATCTTATAATAGATATGCCACTAAACAATTTGTGAGAACAATTTGCTATGGAGCTCTTTAAGAATGGATTGATTTACCTGCTTCATCAATTACAGGTACAATGGTATGCTCGTTAGGTGGATCACATCGACTACCTAGAATGCTATTTGTTTCACAATCCAATATTAACAGCATGTTAACACTACTATCAATATCACTTTGTTCTTGCAACTTCCCAATGTCAATGAAATACTCACCTTTCAAGTTGCTCGTTATCATGGTTGTCACGGCGTCGCCTAGACGACGCCAAGTCGTCCTGGCGGCCGGAGGGGGACGCCAATGTTACTCGCTGGAGTCTTGCTGTTGGTGATAGCAAGATCCTTACTCTCATTGAGAGGATGACACTCTGGGAATGGGGCAAATTTTCTTGTTTACTTCTTGCACAAATGCCATACCAACCCGAGGGGTTGGGGATACAAATTTATAGGCCGCTAACCAGCCAAGCATATGCCAAGATGCTAGTCCTAGATGCTAGTCTAAAGCTGTCCTAAAGGAGTCAAGATGCTGTCCTTAAAGGAGATGCTGTCCTTAAAGGAGATGCTGTCCTAAAGAGAGAAGAAACAACAACACAACAACAACACAATGACTTATCCATCACTCTCCCCCTAAGTCTTGTGCGTCGTCTTGTGGAAAAGTTGAACCACCCGACCCTAGAGCGAGCTCGAGGAATTTGACCCTCCCAAGAGGCTTGGTGAGCGAGTCCATAAGCTGATCCGTGGTGTTGATGTAGCTCGCCTTGATGCTGCCTTCATCCAAACAGCCTCGGATGAAGTGGTACTTCACCCGGATGTGCTTGCTCCGTTCGTGGAAAACGGGGTTCTTTGCCAGAGCCAGAGCGGACTTGCTGTCCACCACAGCGCCACCGCCGATGTCTTTGCCGAGAGATCACCAAGCGATCGAGCGAGCAGGCGCTGAGTCGAAGCGGTGGGCGCGCTATGTACTCGGCCTCACACCGTGGGCAGGCCACCACTGCCGCTGCTTCGATTGCCGGCTAACGAGGCACTTGCCGAGAAGAAGAGAATCCGCTTGTGCTCTTGCCGGTGTCGATGTCGCTGCGTGGTCGCTGTCATGCATGCCGATGAAGTGTGCGCGCGGACACCTCGGGTAGTGCAAGCCGTAGTCGGAGGTGCCCGCAGCGTGGCGGAGGATCCTCTTCACGGCTGCGATGCTCGTCGTCGGTCATTGCATGAACCGGACCGCGTGGCCGGCAGCCAACGCCAAATCGGGCGCGTGTGGGCGAGGTAGCGAAGGCGCCCACAATGCGCCCGTCTTGCGTCGCGTCCGCCTCCTCCGCCGTGCTCTCACGACTCGGCCTGACCTCTCCTCCATAGGAGTGTGGGTGGGTTGCGATCGGTGAGCCCGCCGGCTTCGGCAGTGCGCTTGGCGTGGCGGTCCGGCGAAGGAGATACTGGGCTGTCTGGTGGACCTCGATCCCGAGATAGAAGGAGAGGCCCCAAGTCGCTCATCCGGAAGGCGGTCTTCATTTCGCCTTGAGCGCCTCGACCTCGGCCTCCTTGGAGCGGTGATCACCAGTCGTCGGCGTGAGCGCCCGCGCCAGGCGTTGCGCCTTTGCCCCGCCGGTGACCGCGGCCGTGTGCGCTCTGCTGAACCCCATTTGCTTGAGAGTGGAGTCGGCTTAGCGTTCGGGCTCGTGGTGCTGCCGCCGCAAGCCGTGAGAGGCCTTGCGTGGCGGAGAACCTTGCCTCCTTGCGGGGATGACGAATCCGGCGGTGACGGACGTGGGCCTCCTCCTTCAAGTCGCCGTTGAGGAAGGCGGACTTAACGTCCATGTGATGGGCGCGCCAATCCTCCCGGCCGCAAGTGCGAGGAGTAGACGAACGGACTCCATGCGCGCGGCGGGTGCGAAGGCATCATCGGTCGACCCCCTCTGCCGCCGCGAAGCCTCGTGCCACCAAGCGAGCCTTGTGCTTGACGATGGCACCGGCTTCATCCCGCTTCGGCTTGAACACCCACTTAAGGGTGATCGCGCGGTGGCCGGCAGGAAGATCCGCCCGGCTCCACGTCGGTTCCGCAGCGGCGTCCATCTCCTCTCGCATCGCGGCACGCCATGCCGCGTCTTTCTCCGCCTCGGCGGCGGACGAGGCTCGCCGTCGTCTGTGCGAGGTGCGCTCGCCGCGCAGTCGCTACTGCGCTGATTCGAGGGCCGGCCGCCGCCGAGGAGGTCGCCCACGATGCGATAGCGCGAGGCTCGCCGTCGTGGTAGCGTCGGCGCGTCCTCGTCGTGAGACGGAGTAGCGAACTCCACCATGCGCGCGCTCGTCGTGGACCGGCCGCTGGGGTCGATCCGATGGTGTGGCGCGCCGGTGCGGGAGAGTGGGGTGTGGCGGTCGCGAAGGTGGTGGAGTACTCGCCGAGCCGGTGGCGAGCAAGGTGTCGAGTGGGGCGAGCTTGGTGAAGAGCAGTGCTAGCTCCCGGCTCTCGAAGTGGGCGTGTCGACAACAAAGTCCCTAAGAGTTGAAGTCGAACCGTCGTCCACCGCCTTGTCCCACGTCCGGCCTCGCCTTCCGTCGAACACAACGCCACGCGAGATGCGGGCGCCGTGTGACGGTCGAGGATGCGGTAGGCCTTGAGCCCTCGCGTGGCCGATGAACACTCGGTGCTCTGCCGTCGAGCTTACCGATGTGGCCAAGCTCCTTGGCGAACGCGAGGCCAAGACCCGCAAGTGGGAGACCGCGGCTTGCGCTCGTGCCAAGCCTCGTCACGGCGTCTGCTGTCGAGCGCCTTGGTAGGCGGCGGTTGAGGATGTAGACGGCCGTCACCGCCGCCTCTCCCGAAAGATAGCGGCATCCCCTGCGCGAGGAGAGCGAGCCATCCCCACAACCGTCTCGGTTGCGCGCTCGGCAGCGCCGTTCTGCGCGCGCGGCATGCGGCGCGAGTAGTGGCGCCAATGCCCTCATCGTTGTGATGCACGCGACGCGTCGGCCGCCGTGGTCGCGCGCCGTTGTCTGTGCGCGCGCGCACGCGTGAAGCTTGCGCGCGCTCGCCTCCACGGCAGCCTGCGTGCGCTGATGGCGTCCGCGGCCTCTCCTTGCTGCTGCGAGGACCATCACCCACATGTAGCGGGAGAGGTCGTCCGACGGCGGCGGAAGTAGCGTCGTCCTCGGTGTGGCGGTGTCACCGCCACACAAGTCCCGTGCACGAGCTCAAGCCTCTCCTTGGCTCAAACTTCGCCCGAGAGAAAGAAGTCGCCTGCGCCGTCAACACGCAGACGTCGCGAAGCGCTCCACATGGTCAAGGCACGGCAAGCCTCGCACCATTTCCGTAGCAGGCGCCGGGGCCTCGAGTGAAAGGTGCCCAAAGCGCTCGTGCCGCGCCACGCCTCGTCGTCCGACGGCGGCGAGACAGAGGGTTGTGCCACTGCGCGTGAAGAATGTAAAGTCGATTTGCGCCTCGGTTACCTTGGCAAGAAGGCGGCGGCGAAGATCCCAAATCCGCGGCACCGTGTGCTCTATCTCGACACGCGAGCCGTTCTCATCCACCGTATCCCAAGGCGATGATGGAGTTCCGCGGTCGGGGATGTAGTAGACGCCGGTGGCGGCTGTGCTCACGAACACGTTAGTGAAGATGGCGGAGCCGACGCCCTTGATTTCCACGCGGGCGTCCCAAACAGCGGGCCTCGGGCGCTAGAGTCAAACTCGGCGAAGAGCTCCGTCGGCCGGTCATGTGATGGGTGGCGCCCGGTGTCGAGGCACCACCCGCGTCGATCTTGTCGTTGCGGGCCGTGGCGAGGAGGGCATGTGCTTTTGGCTCGTCAAGGTGGAGAGAGAGCCATCGCTGCGGCGGTGCGTGGAGATAGTTCGGTGCTCGCGTGAGCAATGAGCGAGCCGCCGCTGCTCCTCGCTCGCGCGACATGGGCACAGCCACGTCGTGGTATCGACAATCCACAGCCCAATGACCAAGCTTGCGCGATTGTGGCAAGAGTCGTCTCGTGCCGACTTTGCTTGCCGCCAGCGCGCATGCTGGCGCCTCCACGGTCATCACCCTCGGCGCGTCCTCGCGCCCTGCACGGCGTCTTTGCGTGGCTTGCCGCGCTTGCCACGCTTGTGGCACGCTGTCGTGGAAGAAGGCTCCTTCTTCCCGTCACCTTGGTGGCGACCAGCGCTCCCGAGTGAGGAGGAGCTTCCGCCAATGGTGACGGGTCGAGAGACGCGTGGCTCATCGTTGTCAGCGACCTTGAGGCGACCAGCGCCTCCTCGATCGTCATCGCGGAGAGGTCCAGCGAGACTCGATCGGCGAGCCATCCGCTTGTACTTCTCGGGGCGCGGCGGAAGAGCTTCTCCACGGCTCTCTCCTCGCCGTAGGTGTCGTCGCGAACTGCACTAACCGCAGCGAGTGTTGAGGCGGAGAGCAAAATCATCAACGTCCTCACCGCTTGAAGGCGGGTTCTCCCACTCCTTGCGTAGTGCACGCAATGTAGACTTGCGGGCGCGATCGCCTGCCGATCGTCTTTGCGGCGATGGCGTCCCAAGCCTCTTTGGCGATCCGCTTGTTGGTAGCGAAATCGCATCTCGGGCGGGGCTGCGGCGATGAGAGCATCCAGCGCCGTCGATCCCGGTCGTGGTCGGCGTCGCCGTGTCGGATGCATCCGCATATGCCGCTGGAGCTTTACCTCATCACGCGCCCGCTCGGCGTAGTTGGTCTTGGTGAGGGTAGGCCACTCGCGCGCCGGGGCGGCGTCCACGGCGGCGGCACGGTACTCGTGGTGACCACGATGCCGAAGGAGAGAGCGCGTCGCTGTGAAGGCCGCTCTCGTCAACCCGTCACGCCACCGTCGTCGCGCCTCCTCCGAGGCGTCACCGCGCGTTCGCGTCTGTCTGGCCGCCGCCGCGCTGGCGTGGCGTCGCGGCGCCATCGCGCCACTCGCCTCGCCGCGCCTCCTTCTTGCCGCTCAAGATCCTCGCCGGCGCTGCCATCGCCGAGATGGAGCTGCCGCTTCTTTGCCGCGCAGAGCCTTGACCTCCTTCTTTGCCGCCGCGCGCGCCGTCTGCCGCCGCCGCCGCTTCCGCCTCGCTCAGCTCTTGCCCGGCTCGCCCGTACCCGGCCTTGACGCCCTTTCATTGCGCGGCGGTCTCTGCCGCCGCTTCTTCGCTGCGCTGCTCTGCGCTGCGGCGAGCTCGGCCGTCTGCGACGCCGCGTGCTCGAGGCGGCCGTGGCGAGATCGCCTGCGGACATGGCGCTACTAGGGCATTGCGTGGAGGAGGTGCTGCCGACGGCAGTGCTGCCGTCTCGGAGAGGAGTGGCGGGGGCAATGGGCTGCTTCTTTGCTGTTTAGTCTTCTTTGCGGGTGGAGAAGGAGATGAGCGAGAGATGCTCGAGCTACTGAGGATAGTATGGCTCGATACCACTTGTTACTCGGCTGAGTCTTCTTTGTTGGTGATAGCAAGATCCTTACTCTCATTGAGAGGATGACACTCTGGGAATGGGGCAAATTTTCTTGTTTACTTCTTGCACAAATGCCATACCAACCCGAGGGGTTGGGGATACAAATTATAGGCCGCTAACCACCAAGCATATGCCAAGATGCTAGTCCTAGATGCTAGTCTAAAGCTGTCCTAAAGCTAGTCTAAGATCTTTGTCCTTAAAGGAGATCTTTGTCCTTAAAGGAGATCTTTGTCCTTAAAGGAGTCAAGATCTTTGTCCTTAAAGGAGATCTTTGTCCTTAAAGGAGATGCTGTCCTAAAGAGAGAAGAAACAACAACACAACAACAACACAATGACTTATCCATCACTAAGCTGTTCACCTAGGAGATCTCCTGCCACTGACGCCGATCTACGCTCTTCTCCCGCCGTCGACGCCGAGAGGGGAGGAGGCACCGGGGAGGGGTGAGGTGGCGGTGGGAGGAGGCGAGGCGGCGGGGGGAAGATGCGCTGGGGAGAGGGGAGGCGGCAATGCGGGGGGGAGGCGCCTGGGAGAGGGGAGGAGGTGAGGCGGCGGCGGGGAGGGGGAGAAGTGAGCGCGGGGGAGGGAGAGAGCGCAACAGTATGCGTGCTCGGGAGAGAGGAAGTGAAGAGGCGGGGGGCTGTTAGGCTTCATACCTGTGTAAAGTTAAACGGCTAAACACCATGCATAGCTAGGCGAGCGCCTAGGAGTCCAGGCGCCCTTCGCTCGCCGTGGTTACTCACTCCGCCGTGACAACCATGCTCGTTATTGACATCATTTTTTATATCCTGACTTCCAGAACTTTTCATTCCCTAGTATATAATTAGGAGAAACAGAACAAATGACTCAATTTAAACAAAAGTAGCTAAGCACTGCAAGATTGGTCTATTGTCAACTAGCACAACAACGGGGTAATCATCCGTCGGAGAGAGGATGGACAACGATGGCTTGAAGTAAAACATCGCTAAGTGAAGAGGGCATCGATTAAGAGAGGAATAGATCTAGAATAGCTGGTCAAAGGAACGACCACAGCTGAACTTTAGAGACTAAAACTTGTTTATTCATTTTCATAATGGATCCATGCTACCCTTTTCATAGGAACAACCCAACTTAACTTCTAAGAAATAATCTATAAGAAAACTTATCTCTAACAATCCAATCTAATAATAACTTGTCTAACTAATAGATAATACCAAACACCTAAAAGATAGATTCCTAAATAACAAATCGTGCCTAATACATGCGGCGTTACAGTACCCTCGTGTGAATAGTATGCGTGCTACAGTAACCGGCGCCGTATTGCACCGCGGTGAACTGTTTCACCAGGAGGGGTGTAATGTTACGTGCGCGATACTATAGCACACATGCACTATTCACGTGGTTACTATAGCAACTGCGACGCGCATTGTTCATGCGGTTGTTGTAGCAACCGTGATTAGTTTCCTTTTTTAGGAACTAGATTAATTTTGTTAGTTTAGATGTTTATCTTCGGTTAGTTTGTTTCTTTATATTAGAGATTGTTTTTTATATGTCAAATCAAATTATCCCTATAAAAGGGATAGCATTATATTTTCTCGAATCAAGAAAAGATGAATAAATAAGTCCCTATTCCCTAAAATCCAGCTATAACCGTTATCTTGACCAGCTATTCTAGATCCATTCCTCCCTCAATCAGTGCCTTCTTCACCTAACACTGTTCTACTTCAAGTCATTCCGATCCGATCTCTCTCCAACAAATGATTACCCATTTGTTGTACTAGTTCACAACATGATCATAAGAAATTCATAAATGATTAGATATCATTCAAGTTTTAAATCAAATATTTGTGTCTTACCTCATGCCCAATACTGCCAAATATATCTTGAAATTTCCGTAAAGCAAACTCCATGTTGTGAAGCTCCATAAGCATTGCCTGCTTAAAGAAGGAACAGAAAAGATCAATTTGGATTTTTGGAGTTTCAGATACAATTGGAAGCTGCGGTATTGTAACAGAATAACCTGCTTCTCTGAAGTCAATCTCTCAATAATCTCATCCTTCACCAACAAAGATTTTCTAAGGTAATTAGGTAACATTGTTAAAGACAAAACAACCAACTTGATGAGATCAATAGAAACTAAGACTGAATATGAGCAATGCTTTCGAATTTAGTAAATGGATATTTCTTCCAGTTGGGGCTGAAATTTGTTGTTAAGCTTCTCAGCCTCAAGGTGTTCCTTCAATTCATATATGATCCTCGCCCTATTACGAAGTTCAAGCTGGTAACTACTAAGTTTTCCTTCCAAGAAACTAAGTTTCTCTGCAAAAATGAAACATCAGAATTAGAACAGCGGATTTCACAAAGATTCACCACATATATGGTAGCCATTATAATCATATGGAAATCACAATATGAAAATGATGAAGCCATATTCAAAGAAACAATCATACCAACAAAATATTTCTCGAGTACAGATCCTTTGGACCTTACCCTTCAAATCAGAAACTGAAATAGCAAATAAAGGGACATTAATACATAAAGAATGCACATCAGCATAACAAGGATAAAAAGTAACCAAAATACAGTTTATTGTTCAAACAGTAGTAACTAAAAAATATTCAATTGTGCTCATAGCTACATTTTTCTTCTCACTAACTAGACATTCCACATCACCTAGTACTTGTTTCACTGCAGCAACTTCCTTTCCTACTAACTAAATAAAGCCAGATGAGAATTCAGCTTTTCTGATATTACAGCAATCTGTTTATCCTTCATTTGGATGTTCCATGGAAGAGAACAAGCAGAATCCTGCCTATCAAACACGGTATTATGAGCTAAATGTCAGTTTTCTTCCTAACACAGGTAGTTCAATACTCAATGCTATACTCTTAAAAAAAAAATGTGGCATCCATGAACGTGAAATTATGTTGAATCTTTAGAAGTCCGTGCACACTATAAACCAATGAATGCTTCTGGTAAAAGTGAGAAAACTTCAAAACTTCAAATGTCTCCACTGCGGTCTGCGGCAGTGCGGCCCTTCAGTTAGTTTGGCCAAGCGGCCCAACCCAGTCACCAGATGTGAATATGTGATTCCATGTTTTCCATCGGCAGATCAGTTCCATTCCTCACTCGTCAGTCAGTCAGTGGACTGAGCGGAGGCCACGCCGGCGCTGCTAACCCTAGACGCCAGAGGCGGAGCACGGCACGGCGCGGCGGCCATGGGAGGTGCCGAGTACTCACTTCTCGGTTCTCACTTTGCTATCCTCCACCACCAGGTGCCACCCTCTCCGCTGTTAAGGGTATTAGAGATATAATAAGATTGTTTCAGTTGTTTCCTTTATATGCTTGAGTTTCTTTATCCGTATATGACATATTTCTCTGTAATACCCCCTTTACTCCATATATATATATTGCTCATTGAGCCTCTTCAATATACATACAATATTCATAATATGGTATCAGAGCAAAGGTTAAGGTTAGGGCTTATTGTTGCAGCCATCGCCTAGCCTCTGCTCGTCTTCCGCATCTGCTGCCCCTGGGAGGATCGATCTCCACTCCCGGGGGGCGGCCACCTCCTACCGGCTACTGCGCCAGATCCGGCCATTGCAGCACCGACGTCAGGTTAGCACCGACATCTGTCGCCCACCAGTCACTGCTCGTTTCCCACCGACCACCATCCCAGCTCGCCTTCGGCCTCCTCCGCGGTGCCGTCCTCTGTGTCCAGCACCATGCGTTGTTGGAGGAGGGTGAAGAAACAGTTCACCTACAAGCCTAACTTGACATCAAACCGGAAACCACCAACACCAGGCTTGCCCAGCAATTCAGCGCTGGGATGCACTCCATTATTCTTGGTGCCCTCTCCTCTCCTCTTCGCACTAGCAACATCACAACTACAGATTACCACAATCCAACGATGATGTCTTTAAAACTCACCCAATAATTCAATAAATCTACGCAAGCCTACACGAAGTCCGAGGCGCGCAGCTTGTCCAAAGCTACTACTAGGCCACCAAACTGGGGAGAGGGTGAAAGGGGCACGAACCCTGGACTCGAGCCTGCGCAGGGCGCCTTCCCGCGCGGCCACCTCTGCCCGCAGCTCCCGCGCCTCCCGCCGGTGCTCCTCCTCCGCCTCAGTCCACCTCTGCACCATCCCACCGAAAACCCCGTTAGAAAATATCCCTCCCGAAACCACCAAAACCCTAAGGCCGACACGGAGAGAAGCGTGGGCGGGAGACCTGGCTGGAGGCGTGGAGCTCCCGCACGGCGCGGTCCCGCTCCTGCGAAGGGGATGGAGGCGAGGAAGAGAGGGGTTAGGACTTGGGAGGCGGGAGGCTCTAGAAGGTTCGAGAAGGCGGTGGGCGTCGGTTAGCTGACTCACGCGGAGGGGGCGGAGCTCGGAGACGAGGGCGAGGAGCTGCAGCTGCAGCTGCGACAGCGCCACCACCTCCGCCTCCGTCAAGCCGCCGCGCCGGGGAGAGCTCCCTTCCCTTCGGTTCCTCTGATGATCCAACGGTCGCTTCGAGAGGGGCTTTCCTCCTTTTTGGCACCAGTTGGGTTGGCCAAGGCTGCCCTTGCCTTGATAACTTGATTCAGTAGTTATATTACTCACAACATTTCTTTGTTCTAAAAAAAAGTACAGCATTTGCTTAAGTTCGTATTAGAAGTGCTAAAATAACAGGATATCGTCTTGTTCTTTGGGTCTTTTCGCTTCTAACTTCTCCGAAAGTTAAAATAAATAGAACAACTTTTTAAAACGGATTTTCTAAACGATTTTCTAAGCTAAAAATCATATACGTCGTCCGCGTCAATATCTCCATCGTGAGTTATCATATAAAAAACACAGATAAAAATTATCAAATATAGCCTAAAAGAACAGAGACAAGAAGTGATAGTATACATCAAAGCCCCTCAAAAGGTTATCAAGTTTCCCAATCTTAAAATACTAGGAAGGGTATTTCATGTCTGTGGTGGGCAACAGCAGTGGCTACTGATCGGTGGATAGGGGTGGCGAGCAGCTGCAAGCGTCAAAGTGATGGTGTCACGGTGGCGAAATGTCCAGACATTGTTTTCTTTTTTTTACTTATGATTTTCCTAAATAAATAAATAAAAAAGGTTTTTATCGTCTTTTCAAATAACTTATCGAGATAACATTTTTGAAGCAAAACGGTTTATCGATATTTAGTTCGTTTGCATAAACGTTAGCGCTAAAATCAAAAACAATCATCCACAATATATGGAAAAATACTTTCTACACCCGGGTGTAATTACACCCACCTCTAATATACCACCTAAACGAATTTGAAATACACCTTTATCACTTTAGATACACTTATATACTAATTATAAGATACTTCAATGTGAACCACATGAAAGAAATTGCACATGAGTCCATAGGTTTTAACGTATTTTGTAAATACCTTCATATACGCACATAAAAAGAAGTATGTCTAAAAAATGTACATACTACATCTGAAAAATTGTTCATACCACCTAGATGATCTTAAATACTCGTACACTATATGTACATACTCTCCGTTACGCGAGATACTCCCTACGTTGTGAGATACGATATAAGGTGTAATTACACCCGGGTGTAGAAAAGAGGCTTCATATATATATATATATATATATATATATATATATATATATATATATATATATATATATATATATGTGTGTATGTATATATATATATATATATGTATGTATGTATGTATGTATGTATGTATGTATGTATGTATGTATGTATGTATGTATGTATGTATGTATGCAGGTGACATTGACTGCACACGCGTGCACAAATATATTGCACATTTGACTATTTTTTCGAGTTAAAATCAGTCAAATTGTTTTAAATATTTTTCATCCATATTTGTAATATATGGAAAAATGCTGCATATATAGACGAAAAATATTTCAATTATAGATAAAAAATATTGCATACATAGGAAAAAATCTGACTGATTTCAATCCAAAAAAATCGACAGATCTTCAGCACTTTGGATATAAGTCAACAAAAATTGAATATGTCGAAGCCATGTGGACCAAAACCATAGTGGTTTAGGATGAGGGGGAGATGTTCTGCATAGTTTTGAAAGTTTGAGAATGCCGTATGTCTAGTTTTGTAGTTCATTTGGCAAGAGTTTTAGGGAATCAAATGGTTTTTTTCCTAAATAAAATTACCTGAAAACAAGTAAGTGAGTTTAATAGGGTGAATATAGGGACCGGAAAATTATGCTTTCCTCTCTAATAAGAGTAGCACTAATCTCAAAGTAAATCAAGAGATAAGTAATATTTATTCATAATTCATTATGTTTTAAAAATTATATAAATCATTATTGAGAAAAAGCATAGTAGCATATTAGATGTGGGTGTAATTACACTCTATATCGTATCTCACAACGTAAGGAGTATCTCGCGTAACGAAAAGTATGTACGTATAGTATACGAGTATTTAAGATCATCTAGGTAGTATGAACAATTTTTCAGAGGTGATATATATATATTTTTAAATATACTCCTTTTTATGTGCGTATATAAAGATATTTATAAAATATACTAAAAGTTTGTTTAGGTGGTATATTAAAGGTGGGTGTAATTACACCAGTGTAAAAATATATATATATATATATATATATATATATATATATATATATATATATATATATATATATATATATATATATATATGTGTGAGAGAGAGAGAGAGCGAGGTAATGGAAAAGAAAGTACATATGCGCAGTGGCGTAGCTTTTAGGAAAATACAGATAGTTTAGGAACAAATGTGCGGAAACCATAATGCACCCCCGGGAAACTTTGTTCCGCGGTGCACAATGCATGCAAACACTCTACATAGCCGCATGCGAATGACACTGCGACACCCATGCAAGGAGGAAAGGAGAGTAGTGCGACACGACAAACCAATATGAATAAAAACAACCGATGATATTTAAGACATCTTCATTTTGAGACAAGAAAATTTTATAATAATCTTAAAAAAATTTAGAAATTCTCACATTAATTTAAAAAGAGAGAGAAAGATCTCTAACACTTATTTTGGTAGAGCTAGATTATAACGATGTAGATCATGATTCAAAATCCTGGCGGTAACCGGTTCTATCGGTGGCTACTGGCAATGACGGAACCAGGAATTAGAAAGACCTAGGACGAACCGATAGTGTGAAAAATACCGAGGCACAATAGCTCTACTTCTATTCCACTAGATGGCAGATGAAACAAGCATTCAAATATATTCTTTATGAAATGGAAGACGTCATGCTCACCTGAATCTTGACAAAGAGAAATCTCATCTGAGGAGTAATTGGCCTCTGATGTATTGTCACTAAGTTTTGGATCCAAAACTGAATGCAACTTCGGTAAGACTTCCTCTCGGTCCATGTTGCATGTGTGTTGTAAGAGAAAACCATTGTCCAAGAACTTTTCGTCATAACAATTGAGGCAAATCTAGAAACTCTACGAACTATGCTCCTTGACAAAGCTCTATCAATTTTATCATAGTGCTAACACAGCGTGTCAATCCTCACTGATAGGAAGCTACCCTGCTTCTCGCTTGTCATGGAGCAACAATAATCTTTAGCTAGCAATACGCAACAATGTTGTTTCTTGATAGAAGATACCCTATCAGCGTACTCCTCTCCATTGACAGATCAAGGAGGTATGTCGTTCTCCTTCGGGTCAATAGGATCTTCCACAGCAACAATCCGGGGTCCGGGCGGAGACCTAGGATAGCTACCTCGGCTTGCCCCTACAGTAGATCTGTCACTGGCTACACATAGAATAAAAACCGGTGATTTTTTATTTAATTCAAATTTAAAATTTTAAATATAAAAATTAGTTTTCCTAATGATGTGTACATCGTTTAACACTAATAGAATGCATTAGGAAGATACATACACCTTCTGTACTTGACTACATGCTTTTTGCCATAAATGTATTAGTTTGACGGTTTTTTTAATTTAAATTTAAAAGTTTGAATGCAACAGTTAGTTTTCCTAATTATGTTTACATTGTTTAGCACTAATAGAATGTATTAGGAAGATATATGCACCTCTCATGCTCTTTTATCATGAATGTATTAGACTTGTATTTTTTTATTTAATTCAAATTTAAATTTTGAATGTAACAGTCAGTTTTTCTAATGATGTTTATATTGTTTAATATTAATAGAATGTATTGAAAATATGCATATACCTCCTATGCTTAACTTCATGTTTTTTTGCTATGAATGTATTAAAAATTTTCAATTTCAAATTTAAAAAACCAGTTTTTAGCGATTTTTCTAGTCTTTAGTGGTTTTTCTCCAGTTTTTTGGACAAAAATCGACCAATTTTTCCCGTCATCAATTTCAAATTCAAATTTTAACACTCAAAATTTGGCCATTTTTTCCTATTTTTCCGGTAACCAGCCCGCCAAGATTTAGGCTAGTAGCGAGTTTTAGAACCTTGATGCAAATTAATCATATATAGATATTATATTAGAGTTATATAACAAATATAATTATATTTCACTTATAGGAAGTAAAGTTATACATCAAAAATAACTGTATCATAATATCTAACCGCACAGCTGTGTGAATAAATTGCTAGCTTCAGAAACAACAACACATGTTGTAACAGCGTCAGAATATTTCACTAACTTCATCTCCAGTTTTCACCTTTTTAACTAAGTGCGTGCCTACGTGAATCTCCAGCCAACTTGAACAATGGCCACTGCTAAGATCGCCAACACAACCAGTGGCGGAACCACCGCCGGGGCAAGCCGGGGCAGCTGCCCTAGGTCTCCCGGGCCGGGCAAGCCCCTCCCCCCCGGGCGGCCACCGTCGTCGGCTCGGCGCCCCGCCGCCCCCCCACCCCCCTCCCCCCAGCAAGCTTGGCAGCTTGGTGCCGTTCGCGGATGGGCCTCGCCGCCTCGGCCATGGGCCGCGCACACGACGCGGCCCAATCCAGTGGGCAGTGCCTAATCCCCAGACCCCCCCGAATGGCTGTGATTGTGAGGTTAGTGAACACTCATATAAATCTAACTATTTAGTCATCTATCCTCATATAAATCTAAAGTCATATTTCTTTTGCAGGTTTGTGAACACTCAAGGAATGGTTTTGGAAAGATTGCTTGGTGTTGTGCATGTTGTTGATACTACGTCCGCCTCATTGAAAAGATCTTTGGATGAATTATTTGTTCAGCATAGCTTATCCATATCTAGATTGAGAGGACAAGGATATGATGGAGCCTCAAATATGCGTGGAGAACTAAATGGTTTAAAGAAATTGGTGTCATGAAAAGAAGTCCTGATTTTTTAAGTTGTGATAGCCTTCCTGAGCTTGCTGTCATGTTGGTTGAAACTAGGCAACATTTGATCTTCCCATTGGTTTATCATCTCATAACACTTGCACTGATATTACCTGTGGCAACCGCATCAGTTGAGAGAGTTTTCTCAGCCATGAATATCATAAAGATAAACTTACGAAATAAGATAAATGATGAATGATTGAATGACATGATGATATGCTATGTTGAGCGAGAGATATTTGCGGCAATGGATAACAACAAGATTATGCGACGCTTTCAAGATATGAAGGAGCGTAGAAACCGCTTACCTCGTTTACCTCGTGTAACTTAGTGGTACAATTCTTTTCCTATCTGGAGTTTCAAATTATTATTGCATTGGTATTGAATTCAAGTTCTTATAAATTTTGTTGTGTTAATATGTTGTAAGTAACTATTGGAGTGCTGATGTTCTGGATATCTTAATCATCGATGTGCACTTACATCAGGAGTTCTTGTTAGTACTTTATATGATCTCTTAATATTGTATTATATGCTTGTTTAGTTGTATTAGTTAGATTTATATTTATTTGGTTATATTTGTTAGATCTTGACAATTTAGTGCATTTAACATTATTAATTATATTGACTATTGAATCACATTATGTCTTAGTATTTTTTTCACACTACCGGTTCACCCCGAATCTTTTAAATTCCTGGTTACACCACTGAACACAACGCATGGGTGACAAACACGAAAAAGGGCTAAAACGCTACGTATACACACTACTGTGGTCCTGCGAGCAAAAATCATGATGCACAAACCTTTACACAAGGGGGAGGGAAGGCTACTGGGTTAGGATCTCCCCTTTCGTTGTGGCTGCTGCCGCTGCCGCTTCATGCTGGCTCTCCTAGCTACGTCCCATGGCTTGTGTGGCACACAGACGCCCTGCTGCGACGCGAAGAACGACTCGTAGCCTGGGGAGTCAAAGGCGAACCCAGTGTGCTTGGAGTTCTCTCGAGGAAGCATGGAGATGGCGTAGCTTCTCGCTTCTTCTGGGCTTAGATGACTTCTCTCCGGCAGATGTATCATGCTGTACTCGTGGGGGTCATCCTTGTGCATCTCCTGGACAACTTGGTAGTCGTAGGGGAATAGCCATCTTTGAATCCTGCGAAAGCAATGCCAACATCTTCGAATTTTTGAAAGGAATCAAAGCCAAATGGCATAAAGTAGAATAATTTTACAAAAGGAAGAGCTGGTAATAAAGAGCGGATATCTTACGACAGATATAGTAAGTCACCAAAGAGAGCGATGATCGGAACAAGCAATAGTGTGAGGTAGAAGAAAAAGGTGCTCATCAGAACATAAATCACAAAATATACATTTTCCTGCAGAAGGAACACAGCATGAAGTTAATGCATTTGTAGAAAGAAATAGTCATCACCAGAGTAATACGTTAGTAAATAAGTCACCCACCTGTCTGTCAAATGATGTCATTATCGCAGAGTATATGAAGATAAACAGAAACCATGCCGCTATACTGCCAGCTACACTGAAATAATGCCATCTCGTTATAGAGTTGCACGCCATGAGAAGACGGAGGTTCACAGTCACCACAACACAAGTGAAGGCCATTGTGCTAACATCCCATAAACCAAGAATCTTGCCAGATGAACTGTGACCATGCCGGCTTGCAGCTGCAGTGAAGTAATAGAACACTATTGACTGATAAAAGGCAAAGAAAGCCCACACCAATATCACTCTCCACTTGAAGAATGTATTTCTGATTCCTTCCTGGTAAAGCTGTGGGTATTTTTTCGATAGAGACGCACTCACATCCTGAAAGGGGTAAGTTTAGTGCAATGCAGCAAACATAAGCACTCCATGAGTAGAATGAATACAAGCAACCATACCTTATCAAACAATCCAACCATAATGACAGGTAATGATGTGAAAATGACATTATATAGAGATTGGAACCAATCATCATAAAACCGCTGACCGGAAAAGCCAGTATGGAAAGTGAACCAGAACTGAGTTAGTGTAAATGTCAGATTCTTGTAGAAGAAGTATGTGATAACCTGAAGCAGAAAGTATCGTATTTAGACTTTTGAACTATATAGAAGGCTACAAGGTAAGCAACCATAGGCATACCTTGCACAATCTCAAATATGACCACCGTCCATGTACAAGCAGCAAATCAGTAAGATATCGAAACTGCGCAATGGCAAAATCACTAGCCATAACAGCTTGCATTCCTTCTTGTCCACTAATGCCAATCCCAACATGAGCAGCTTGAATCATACTCACATCATTAGCACCATCACCAATACTAAGAGTTATCTTACGAGCTCCTTTCTTAACTAAGCTAGTAACCTACAAAATATGCGTGTCAATTTTTTCGCACTTTTACAAGTTATGCGAGGAATAAGTCAACAAATCAAAGACTATGAGATTATTGACAATTAATAACTAAATAATCACCAATAAGACATGCTGCTTTGTTGATGGTGTAGAAACCAAATACGAGTGAGGGGGCGGACGTCGGCCGTGTTACGGGTCGCGTCCACGAGAGCGAAAGTAACACGAGGGTTTATATGGGTTCGAGAGTCCGAGATGACCACCCTACTCCTGTCGGTAGCCTACAAGAGGTTTCAAAGGGTCCTCCCAGAGGCACACCAATTTGAATGCATTCTTGTATTCCATTTGAGCTCAAATTACAAATAAGAGATACATGAAATATTTATAGACTCTTGGAGCTATACAAATGACAAGAATATCCCTCCGTGAGATAACTAGCCTATGGGTACAAACGAGGGGTATTACAGTCTTTTCTAAGCATAATTATATTTCTTGGACCTATATATAGGTGTTTTCCATAGAGCGAGCCCTGTTAGTGGAGGGATAAATTATTTCTTTAAGCCTAGCCCTGTTGATGCATTCGAATTGTAGCCGTCTCCATAACTGGGTGTCGAAGCCACGGCAAATCCTCATGCTTAAATGAAAACTTTGCCAGCCCCTACTATGACAAGGCTCCCGGTCCATTTTGCGATTCTGGTAACTCTTGGGCCGACTTTTGGCTGGGTTGTTTAAGCCAGCCCAGCCAACTGTTTAAGCCAATGTCGTAGTGGAGAGGAAACCTGTAGTGGTGGTGTAGTGGCTATAGGAGTGGTAGAAAAAGTCACGGAAAAAAGTGACCCGACAAGAGATGCTGGAGTGGAAGAAGGAGAAAGACAAGGATAGAAAGGACGAGACTCATCAAAAGTAACATTCCGAGAAATCCGCATCCGTCAGCCAACAGGACTAAATACCTTATGCTTTGGAGCGAGAAATCCCAAACTCCAAAGATAGCACGCGCCTCGAACTCCTCCAAAGAGCGAATGGGTCGTCCATGAGCTCCTTATGCTTTGGAGCCGGAGGAGGCTTTGTGGAGAGTACTTTTTAGTAGGAGCCATAGCCTTTCGTCGATCAACTACAGTACCCACGGACGAACGGCACCAATGTTGATGGTGTAAAAACCAAACACAAGTGAGAGGGTAGACATCGGCCATGTTACAGGTCGGCGTCCACGAGAGCAAAAGTGACACAGGGGTTTATACAAGTTCGGGGGTTCGAAAGGATCGCTCTACTCCCATCGGTGGCCTACGGGGGTTTCAAGGGGTCCTCCCGGAAGCGCACCAATTTGAATGCCTTCTTGTATTCCTTGTGAGCTCAAGTTACAAATAAGATATACATAGGGTATTTATAAGCTCTTAGGTTTATACAAATGACAGGAATACCCCTCCGTGAGAAAACTGGCCTATGGGTACAAACGAGAGGTATTAAAGTCTTTTCTAAGCATAACTGTATTTCTTGGATATGTATAGTGTCTTCTGTAGAGCGGATCCTGTTAGTGGAGGGATAAATTATTCCTTCAACATACTCAATAGTACAAAAGTGTACAAGATGAAGAGACCAAAACTGCAATAGCGAAAGCATCCAATGTACTATGATTAATAATAGATGTCAGCTGCACTGGAACTCTTTTTGTGGGGTGGGGGGGGGGGTACAAAATCGATTATTCCCAAAAATGTCATGCTGTTAGTTGTTCCCTGGGGAACAGGCACGCCATGCATAAGTAAGAATGATGACAGCAAGAAATGACATTTACCTGTGCCTTCTGCAATGGAGAAACTCGGCAACATACAACTGAGTGGCAAATTAAACTCAGACCAAGGAGATTCACACGCAGAGTTGGGTCTAGTGCATACATCAAGCATCTCCCATCAATAATGAGAGCCAATTTTCGTCCTGGCGTACTACTTAGAGAATGCTGGGCTTCCTCAAGGTAACTTTTCAGACTCTGTTTTACCGAGTCTCTAATGACACGTGCAATTTCCACAGGGTCGCCCTGAAAACAACTGCAGTGTTATATATGGCAGTATCGCACAGGTAGGTCCGTAGAAAAATATACACTACTAGTCAAAAGTTGGTTTACACCAAAGGATGCAATCATATAGCTGATTATGCTTGACCCAAGTACAAAGAACAAGAAAACTTGCACCATGAGATATGTACAAGGCATGCATCAACATGATGGAGAGGCTACAGCACAAAAGCAACAAAATCCACATAAAGTTTTAATTTTTAAAGCTATTAAAGAACAATACTTTATGCTGTTTATTCTAAAAAAAAGTTTGTGCAAGAATCAAGGCTAAATCTCCCCAAAAACAAGTCCCATAAAACCCCACCAACCCAAGTACCAAGTGAACTTATTTCACAGGTACTTGTCCAGTTGGGCTGTCCCATTACTCTAAATGATATGGCTGACACCTTTAACAGTCTCCACTTGTAGTCATTTAAAGCTTAAACAAAAATAACCAACTGGACAACAACAAAATGATATATATTCATCTTACCCTGTCTTCAGCCTCTCTAATAGCATCTGTCTCTGAACTTATGATAAACTGTTTTGTATCATTGTTCACCAGGCTGCATGCTACAGAGCAAAGAATTAACTCATATCTTCAGAAGCTATGTATGTCAGATGAAAGAGAAAATCAAGATACGAACTTCCAGAATCCAAAACCGAGTTTTAAAAAAAAACAAATGACTTTAAGAAACGAAATTATCAATGTAAAACAATTAAAATAGAATAAAAATCTCACCATATGCTATATTAATTGCTGTTTCCATTTTATCTCCAGTTAAAACCCAAATTTTTATGCCAGCTGCAGAAAGAGTTTCAATGCAGGCTGGCACACCTTCTTGCAGCTTGTCTTCTATAGCAGTGCACCCTATCAATAGAAGGTCTTTTTCAATTAACTCAGCTACCTACAGTGAAAAAAGAGAGGAACAAAAATTACATCAAAATGCGGCCAGCAATAGCGGAATAAACTTCAAGGTTCTTTTTTTTCTACAAATCACTCTGTCTGTAATTGTGTTATAGAACGCAGCAGTCTGTAATTATGTGATAGAATGCACAGAAGAAGCCATTGTAATGAACATAAAAATTTTAAACTATTAGAAAGAAAAGGGACAAACACTTACATATTCTTGTTCTAGTAAAAATGACCAAAATATTTTGTTCATGATCCTCATTCCTACCTTGGCAAATGCATATCAAATGGATTGAAAATAATTTTTTTAAAATATACCGTAACAGCAAGAGATAACAAAATAAATGCATACTAAAATTGCAAATGGGCAATTGAAATTTATAGATTGTATGGCTCATCTAGCTTTGAAAAAAAATACCCACAGGACTAAATACATTTGGTAAAGTTACAATGGTGGCAAAAGAATATTTCAACTTGTGAAGCACACAATACGGCAAAGATCCAATATACCACAATGAGGTTTTTAGGGGAAAAAAGTCTAGAGCTACAAAAATGTTCTACGTTGCAATTACTTCCTGAGCCAGGTTTCTTTTAGTACATAAATTCCAAAACTGGTCGTGAGAAGATGAATCAAGGTTTCATACTCAACAGTGCATGTCAGGCTCAAGTTCAGTAGTGGAGGACAATAAAGTAAGAACTCATGCAAGCAATAGAAGAAGAGCTTGTAGAGGTAGTAGCAGAACTTCAAATCACTATATTCGACAAAAAAAAAAATATCCTTCATACTAATAAAATAGGCACAAGATGGTGATGCATGCCTCATCAAGCTTCTTATCACGATCTCGTAAAGAAGATTTTGCTTGAATAAACTTCTCATTCCAGCTTTCATATTGCTCCCTGTTGAGATCTCTATAAGCAAGGCAAAGCGTACGCAAGCCAGCAGAGCCAAATTGTTCTAGATGTTCTCTGCACGTCTTTTTAATGTCATGATTTCCATGAGCCAATCTTTCATAAATGACATCGTCAGCACCCTGTTACACAATATTTGTTTAAGGTTAGTGCAACAATGTACAAAATGAAAGATAAGTTTTTTTTTCGTGTTACCTTGCAATAGAGAATGACTCTTCCATTTGGGAAACGGCAAACCACAGACTGACGCTTTCTTGTACTGTTAGTGCAGTGAAGTGTGAAGTGTGGAATAACGATTTCACCTCATTGAAATTACATTGCAAACAAATAAACACACCTGTTGAATTCCAAAACATTCAGGATTTCATATGCAATGTCTTGTATACTCCCCATCCTCTCAACATGTGATTCACGAACCATGACTGTGCTTGGCGTACGTCTACAAGACAGGCATAAAATGTCACCCTCCAGAAATTACCATTTGCCAACAAAATCTCTTAGTTCAAATAAATTACAATACAATTTATGAAAATAATGGATGAGCTCACGTCTCACATTCCTAAAAAAATAACTCGCATCTCACAGCAGTTGCTTTTACATTGTGTATCCATGGAACAATTCCAGTACAAGCATAGAGCCCCCAGGATGATTGGATAGATGACATAGAAGAACAAAACTTTAAGAGCAATCTAAAACAACCTTTAAGATAAGAATTACCTATAGAAGAAGAAACCAAAATTCTTTGCTGCAGTTACAAGTGCAGCCTCATCAGGAGAGGCAGCTTGATAACAGATCTTTTCCGGTGTCTCCTCACCCTCAGGAAGAACTGTATGACAGAGCGCAAGGCATCTGAAGAATTCCTAAAGAGAAACAAGAACAAATAAAGAATGGCTATTTAGCACATTAAAAAAAAGGAAAATCATGAAAAAGGAAACGAAGATTATTTGAAGCCATTTTTTTATCAAGGGCATAGATGCCTTTTGCATAATGTGGAAATCATGTCAATACAATTACAATAAAATGTGGTGTTGTGGCTACAGACCAAACAGAGAGAGAGAGGTATGGTAGTGGAGAGTTAGATGAGCAAATGACCTCTTGGTCTTTCCCAAGGGTTGATATCATGTATATATATGTGTACCTCACAAGGGGGTTTACACTCGTAACCTTACATCGAGCCTCCTCCGGAGGGCATTCATGTCATTACACATGTCTTATCACTGCCTCACTCGATATCCACGCCTTTCCACAGGCTAGTTGGGTTAGATGGGGGCCACCCCTACAACAGGAGCCTCTCATGGTGAAGGGCTTCACAGGCCGAAGCCATGTTGCCGAGCCCTTTGGCCCCCTCCGTCCCTGCGGCCTATGACATTGTGTGGTTATGTGCGCAAATGATTTGGCGCATGTAGGTCCTCGTGGCTCCGCGGAGTCGAGGCCGGGGGGCCGCAGCGGAGTCGTTGTTGAAGTCTTGCGCTGGGTGGTCGCATCGGAGTCGCGTTTGCGCTGCAAAGGCGAAGACCTCGTCGGTGCGGACTCCTCCGACCCGACCGCGCGCGCGGTGCTACGCAACCTAGCATCCATGGAAAGGCATGGGACACATTAGGTGCGAGAACGGTTGTGCTAAGTGTGAAGAGGCATGATGTGCAACGAGTGCCGGGGCCGTTCCGCTGAGGCGAAGGCTTCGGGGAAGGCAAGGTTG
Organism: Melocanna baccifera; assembly: GCA_036346265.1. Classification (NCBI taxonomy): domain Eukaryota; kingdom Viridiplantae; phylum Streptophyta; class Magnoliopsida; order Poales; family Poaceae; genus Melocanna; species Melocanna baccifera. The sequence goes on along the minus strand of CM070703.1, from coordinate 5,546,319 downwards.
GAGTCGCTTGGCGCCATGCTGCGGAGCCAAAGGCGTCGAACGTGCGAGGAGTGGCGTGGAGGCTGCGGACCAGGCCTACCCGCGCAACACTGTGTTGGTGAGGCGAGTCCTCGCCGGCGAGTCGTTGCGCGAGTCTTTGAAAAGCCTAGGGCGATGCGGCGATCGTCACGCCGCGGTCCGGGGAGGGTACCGCGCGCATCACCGGTTGGTGCACCGCGGATGCCCGGCAATCTTGCGACCGCGAGCCAGCGTCCGTTCCCAAGAGAGGCGGGACACGCGACATCGCCTGATTGGTGCGTCGTGGGATGCCAGCAGTCTTGCGACCGCGAGCCCGCGGACGATTACGCTTCTCGATCGGGAATCGGCGGGCTCCCACGGTTGGCCTCCGATCGTGGGGCGAAGAGTGCAGATAAAGGGTTCTTTACGGTACACGCGCGCGTGCCTCGCTGAGTCGTTCGCTGGTTGCTTTGTCTTTGTTGCGCGAAATCCACACGCCTCCTGCTCCATCAATCCTCCATGCAGGAAGAAGGATGGCAAGCCACGGAGATTCCGGTCGCCAGCTTAGCGGTAGTACCTCGTCAGGCCAGCGCGGCGCGACACCGCCAGCAGCGGAATTCTCGCTGGTGGCTCGCAAGCCATTGCAGGCCCGCAAGTGGTACGACGCCAGGCAGAGCTCGCAAGGGCACTGCTCCGGGGTGCTAGGGCGGAGCCTTGCCACGAAGGAGACAATCGAGGCCCTCCTACGGGAAAAGAAGATAGAGGAGCGCGATGGAGCTCGCCTGCCTGCCCGCGACGAAGTGGAGCCTCATCCCGAGACGTTAGAGGCGATTGTCTTCGCCGCATTTTTCGAGGCTGGACTCCGGATGCCGTCGACGCTCTTTATCAGTGAGGTCTTGGAGGCTTATGTATTGGAGTTAGCGCGGTGACCGAATCGATAGTTCGCTGGCGGTGTTTGCTGGCGGTCCGAGCGAAAGGCGCCATCCCCGCGCGAGCTTGTTCGCCCTTCTTCATGATGCGCGCTGTCAGCCAAAGAGGGTCGGAGGAGGGGCACTGTCCAATTTTGGCAACGTCCACTTCGTGGTAAGGTCGGGCTACGTGAATGTGGTCCCCGCTCTGGCAACGAAGGAGAAGTGGGAAGGGTGGATGCGGCAGTGGTTTTACTACCGTGGCGCCTACCGACAACTTTGTGGTGCCGGGTCGGTGATAGCTTTATTCGCCGCCCGGCCAAACCGGCGACAATCGGCGGCGCGAGACTTCGCCAGCGTCACCCTCTGGTTCAACATGCGCGATCTTGCCGAGGAACTTACCATGTACGAGGTGTCTCCGCTCTCCGGCCAATGGAGATATGGCGTGATACGGCGAGATGGCGTCCGCACCCTCGGTGTCGTCGCCGCAGCGGCCGGCCGTGGTAGGTACTTCGACCGTGTGTTGCGTATGTATATGTAACTGTGTTGTAAATGGGACCACACTTCGCGTGCAGTGCTTTCGTTGAAAGACGCGGAGCGCGCCGTCGAGGCCTTCTTGGGGCCGTACACGCCGAAAGAGCACACCTTGCGTGAAACCGCGACCGAGCCTGCGAAGCTAGGGCGGATAAACCGGGTGTGCGAGGTCCTAGGCCTCGTCGCCGCGATGGTGCCGGCGAGGCGGGGGCGTCTCCCAAGCGGCGAAGTGCTCGGTCCGTAGGCTGCGAGCGAACGGCGTGTCGGCGGCGGTCGAGAATGGTAGCTCGAAGTCACGCGCCGCCCCCAGCGAGGGCTTAGGTGGCGGCGGGCGGGCCTTAACAGCGGCGTCGTTGAAGACGAGGCCGTGTCGCTGTGCTCGCTGGCGAGACACGCCTCGCGTCGTCGTCGCCGTCCACGGTTGCCACGGACCTTCCGCCTGCCCCAGCTCCTGCGACAACTGGAGCGGTGGAGTACTCGTCATCGCCTGCTGCCGCCGCCGCGGACGTGCCGCCCGCTCCGGCCGGTGCAGGTACTGGAGCAGTCGAGGGTGTGTCGCCCGACTCTCCAGTGGCGAATCGCCGCCGGGTGTGATCGCCTTCGCGCACGGGGCAATTCCATGTGGCGGGCGTGGTCGGCGGGGGCTCGGTCGGCCAGGAAGCCACTCCGGCCAGGGAGGAGTCATCGCTCGGCGGGCGGAGCCGACACCTCCCCACGCCTTAGTGGGTGGTGACGGAGGTAGGCGTAATTCCTTTTCTCCCTGTGACTTCGCGAAGCTCTCTCCGATTTGCTCGCTCATGCCGTCGTCGACATCAGGAGAGGGGAAGTCGCCCGGACGCAGCCAAGGATCGAGCAGCGGAGGTGTCTACGAGGTCGTTGGTGACGTTGCGCAGAACGCTACGCAAACGCCTAATGCTGCCGCAAGGCTCCCAAGGCTCGCCGTGTCTGACTTCGTTAAGCACCTGGAGGCGCTCCGTGCCCTCGACGGAGCCGCGGAGTGCAACGACGGTAACCTGGATCGACGAGCGCTGTCGTCGTGCGGGGGGATCTTCTTGCCCTCGCACTGGGCGCCGCCGGGATGAAGGTAAGCACCTGAGCCCGCCATCAACATCGCTTACTGCGTGCATGCCAAATAGCCATGTCCTGCTGCTGCTAGGCGATCGCCATCGGCCGGGCGCTGGATGAGGCGCGCATTCGTGAGTGGAGGGCGCTAGAGAGCGACCAGCGGCTGCCGAGCGAGGCTCACGCCACGAGGCGACGCGTCATCTGTCTATTAGAGGCGGAAGTCCGCAAGGCGCGCGCGCGCAATGTGCCGCCGAAGAGGCCCAGCGTGCCGCAACAGAGGAGCGCGCTGGCTTGCTTGGGCAAATCGGCGCGCTGAAGGAGGAGAAAGCCCAGCTTATCATGGCGCTGGAGGAGAGGAACCAGGCTCTGGGCGACACGTCTGCGGCGGCGTGGAGGGCCATGGGGTCGTTGGAGGGGGCTCTCCGGGACCTTTCCATCGTCGTGCCGGACCTTACACACGACACCGCGGACGTGGCGCAATCGTTGGCACGGATTGAGGGCTCGAGCCTGGCGCTCCGTGGTGCGAAAGCTTTCGGCGATCACTGCGGCTTCGCCAGTGCTTGCCTCGCTTTTGCCACGCTCCACGCCCGGGGGTGTGAGCACGTGAACGAGCTGGTCGCTCCCAATTTGAGTTTGCTGACTGGAGCCGGGGTATTGTCCGGCGCAGTCCGCACCACCATGCCCGTCGTCCAGAGCTTCTACGAGCGGATCTGGGGCCACCTTGGAGAGGAAGCGGCCAAAGTCCTGTTACGTCGGACATTACATCGGGAAGGTAATTTCCTTGATGGTTGGAGGCTCGTCGGTATAACGAAGAAGCGCCGACCCCTAGTGTGGTGGCGGGAGCTGGTGGCTGTGATGCAACTTTTGCTTTTGTTATTGTTTTCTTTCGCTCGCTTATGAAAGAAAGTTCCGTTGCGCCGAGTACTCCATAGCTGCATGCTGCTTGTACAGTTGATTGCTAATATGGCGGAGGCTGGCACCTTCCAGCCGTCTTCGTTTGTGCTAACGGTAACAGTGCCTTGTGGGTGAAGAGTGGCGGTGACGGAGCTGGCGCTTAGTCGAAGTAGACGCGCGAGCACTCCGTCCCCCACCCTTCGCGGTGGCGCCGAGTGGGCGCCTGGTCGGCGCAGACGCGCGCGCGCCCGCCCTCACCCTTCGAGGCGGTGGCAGCGGAGCTGGCGCCTAGTCGAAGTAGACGCGTGAGCGCTCCGTCCCCTACCCTTCGAGGCGGTGGCAGCGGAGCGCTGCTGGCGCATATCAAAGTAGATGCGCGAGCGCTCCGTCCCCTACCCTTCGAGGCGATGGCAGCGGAGCTGACGCCTAGTCGAAGTAGACGCACAAGCGCTCCGTCCCCTACCCTTCAAGGCGGTGGCGTCCGCTGGCGCCTAGTCGAAGTAGACGCGCGAGCGCTTCGTCCCCTACCTGCGAGCGGTGGCGGCGGGCCGGTGCCTAGTCGAAGTAGACGCGCGAGCGCCCGTCCCTACCCTTCGAGGCGGTGGCAGCGGAGCTGGCGCTTAGTCGAAGTAGACGCGCGAGCGCTCCGTCCCCTACCCTTCGAGGCGGTGGCAGCGGAGCTGGCGCCTAGTCGAAGTAGACGCGCGAGCGCCCCATATTTTGTATTCCGGAGCGCGCGTGGGACTATCAACCACGACTTAGTTAGGCTCCGGAGGGTACGCCAACGCACGCGCGGGACATCCGCGTTTTGTTTAGACTCAGTAGAGTGCGCAGAGAAAACATCCACGTCTAGTTTATACTCCGGAGCATGCGCGGGACTATCAACCATGGCTTAGTTAGGCTCTGGAGAGTGCGCCAACGCGCGCGCGGGATATCCGCGTCTTGTTTAGACTCAGTAGAGTGCGCAGGGAAAACATCCACGTCTAGTTCATATTCCGGAGCATGCGTGGGACTATCAACCATGGCTTAGTTAGGCTCCGGAGAGTGCGCCATCGTGCGCGCGGGACATCCGCGTCTTGTTTAGACTCAATAGAGTGCGCAGGGAAAACATCCGCGTCTTATTTATACTCCGTAGAGTGCGCGCGGAGGCGTCCCCCCGTTGCGTCTTATTTATACTCCGTAGAGTGCGTGCGGAGGCGGACCTCGACGCTACGTCTTATTTATACTCCGTAGAGTGCGTGCGGAGGCGGACCTCGACGCTACGTCTTATTTATACTCCGTAGAGTGCGTGCGGAGGCGGACCTCGACGCTACGTCTTATTTATACTCCATAGAATGCGTGCGGAGGCAGGCCTCCGTGGAGTGCGTCTGCGGAGGTGAGTCTCCGTGCGGTGCATGTGCGGAGGTGGGTCTCCGTGCGGTGCATGTGCGGAGGTGGGTCTCCGTGCAGTGCGTGGGAACATCGACCACGTCTTTATACTCCGGGGAGTACGCGTGGTAGTGGCACCGACGCGTGCGCAGAATTCCGCGTCTTGTTTATACTCAGTAGAGTGTGCAGGGAAAACGTCCACGTCTTTTTTATACTCCGGGGAGTGCGTGCGGAAGCGAGTCTCCGCGCGTTTTTGGTGGGAGGCACGAATAGCTCCGCAAACGGCGAACTTTATTAAATTCTCGTTTGCTTGGGTGAACGAGTGCAAGAAGTCAGAGACTGACCATTGGGCTCGTTGCCACGACGATGGCCTTTATTGGCCTAAACATAGTACATCCGCAACCTGTCCACATTCCATGTGTGGCGGAGTGTCTGACCTTCCAGCGTGGCGAGGTAATAAGCTCCTTCGCAGCGATCTTTGCGCGACGATGTACGGGCCTTCCCACTTGACTCCGGCTTGCCGACCGTGTGCGCGCGGGCGCCATCACGAAGGCGAGGTCCCGGTGGAATGCTCGCGGGTATACAGAGCAGCCATGCATGCGTGCCATTTGCCATCCGTACTTGGCGACGTGTTGGGTGGCCTTGACGCGCTCTCCGTCGAGGAGGTCCAGGGACAATTGGCGCTCTTAAATGCGTGCTGGCGAGGACCCTTCGTGGCCGGCGGATCTCTTGGGCGTCATTGCCTCATCGCCAAGAGGAGTTTGAACGGTGTGAATCCGTCGGGCGTGTGGTCATTGCGCGGCGACCGAGAGGACAACGTGGAGCTCGGCCGGCCATTTGCCCTTTGGTAGTCCGACAAGGCGTTTTTTGACCCCGGCGGAGATGGCACCGTTCGCCCGCTCAACCGCTCCGTTGGACTGTGGATGTCCAACCGAAGCGAACCGAAGCGTGATGCCCATGTCGTCGCAGAACTCCCTGAACAGAGCAGAGTCGAACTGCAGACCATTGTCGGCGGTGATCTCCTTGGGCACTCCGAAGCGGCATATGATGTTTTGCCAAAGGAAGCGCTGTATGGCTGCCGAGGTGATCTTGGCTAGCGCCACAGCCTCTGGCCACCTGGAAAAATATTCCAAAGCGACCACTATAAAGCGCAAATCTCCTGCGGCTCGGGGAAGAGGTCAAGCGGCGTCGATGCCCGTCGTGCGGCCGCCATACAGGGGATGGGGTTGAGGCGGTCGAAGTGCGTGAATGACCCGTCCAATCCATTGGCAGCCTTGACATCGGCGCACAAGGTTTTGGGCGTCAGCAACGGCAGTTGGACAGTAGCCCTGTCTAAATGCCTTGCCGACGAGCGACCTCAGCCCCAAATGCGAGCCGAAAAGGCCCACGTGGATTTCCGCGAGGTGCTGTCCCTCTTCGCGTGAGAGGCACCGTAGGAGCGATGCGCAGACCCCTTTTTTGTAGAGCGCTCCATCGAGTATCTGGAAGTACTGTAGGCGGCAGAGCGCGGCGGTCGTCGAGCTCGGCGATGCCTGTAGAAGCGTGAATCGGCTCGCCCGATCGCCGATGGGTGATCTGGTGGACTAAGGCCTCGTCACGATTGTCCTGCGCGATGGCCGCCGCGTGCAGGACCTCGTAGAATGCGCCTTCGGGAGCGAGGAGTTGTTGGCTGGCGGCTTTTGCGAGGATGTCCGCTTGCTCATTTTCCGCTCGGGGGATGGCCTTGACCGTGATGCCCAGGAAATATCGCTCCTTGGCTCGCACGACTGCCAGGTACTTGGCGAGGTCAGGGTCCTTGGCCTGGTATGACTTCTCGACTTGCCCCGCCACTAGCCGTGAATCCGTGCGGACGAGGACTCGCCGCGCGCCCAGAGCTTTGAGCTTCGCTAGGCCGAAGAGTAGCGCCTCGTATTCCGCGGTGGTGTTGGTGGCGGGAAATGCGAGGCGCATTGAGTATAACAGGCGGTGTCGCTCCAGCGTAGTGACCACTGCACGCACGCGATAGGCTCCATCGATGTCGGCGTCCGCACCGGTCCTCATTCTTTGGGCGTCTTTGGGCGCGGGGTCGCTCGCGAGGAAGTCCGCAAGGATTTGGGACTTGATTCTTTGCGCGAAGCATATGTCGAGGAAAAAGGCAAGTTCGTTGCCCACTTACCAATGCGTCCCGTGACCTCTTTATTGTGCAACATCTCCGCCAGAGGGAAGGAGGACGGCACGGTGATTGGATGGGCGAGGAAGTAGTGTCGAAGCTTTCTCGAGGCCATGACTAGCGTGTAGGCCAACTTCTCAAGCTCCGTGTACCGCGTCTTGGCACCTTGGAGGGCTTCGAGACGGCGAGATCAAGGCGGCGAGGAACGCTCCTCGAGAACGAGGACGGCGCTACGCCGCCGGCCGAGGCGGCGAGGTAGAGGAGCCTGCAGTGCCGGGCGACCAGTGCGGTAGGCTTGCAAGGTGCTTCTTGAGGTCGTCGAAGGCGCTGGCGCAATCGGCGTCCCAACGAAACCCATCACAGCCGCGTAGGGTTTTGAAAAAGGGCAAGCCGCGTTCCGCTGCCTTGGACAAAAAGCGACTTAGCGCAGCCATGCGGCCAGCGAGTCTTTGGACTTCCCGTGTCGTTTTGGGCGGCTCCATGGCAAGGATTGCGACGACCTTGTCCGGGTTGAGCTTGATGCCTACCTTCCGGAGATTGTCGAAGGTCTCTTGGAGATCCTGGGCGTGAGCGGCCAATTGCTTGGTTTTGACGACTACGTCGTCGACGTAAGCCTCCACATTCCTCCCCAGTTGGGAGGTCAGCGCTAGCGCAATGAGGTGGGTGAAAGTTGCGCCGGCATTCTTCAGACCGAATGGCATTCTAACAAAGCAGTATGTTCCTATCGGAGTGATAAAGCTGGTCGTCTTCGTCATCCTTGGCCATGTAGATTTGATGATAGCCGGAGTAAGCATCCAAGAAGCTCAAGAGTTCGCAGCCGGCAGTAGCGTCGACCAATGGTCGACGCGTGGGAGAGGGTAGTCATCCTTCGCACGCCTTGTTGAGGCGGTGAAGTCGATGCACATCGCGCGAGCATCGTTAGCTTTCTTCACCAACACCGATCGCCACCAATCGGGTGTTGGACTTCGCGATGACGCCCGACTGCAGGAGCTTCACTACTTCTTCCTTGGTCGCCTCTCGTGGTCAACGGACATCTGCCAAGCCTTTGCTCGCCGGCTTGGCATCTGGCGGACCGCTAGGTTGTGGCCGATGAGGGAGCGGTCCACGCCCTTGATGTCCTCCGGGGACCACGCGAAGACATCTGCGTTGTTCCGAGAACTGCGAGAGCTCTTGCTCCATCTCCGGGAAGCGTCGCTATGGAGATGACTCGGCCGTCGGCACGGAGGTACCCTCTTGACTCGCCCCTCGGCCGAGGCTAGGGTCCATCCCGGGGCGGATGGTGTGTCCGCCTTGTGTTTGCCTGCTAGGGCGTGCACCCTACAGCGGGGACTCGTAAGCTCCGTGCGTCGGGCGAGGTCCTGGTTGCCAAAGATAGTGATTACGTCTCGCGGGCCCGGGAGCTTCAGGCACAGGAAGCCATGATGTGAGACCGCCCCGAAGGAGATGAGGACAGGACGACCCAGAATGGCATTGTACGGACTTGGGGTGTCCGCGACATCGAAGATGACGCCCTCGGTCCTGACGTTGTCGCCCTGATGTAAGGAGATCTGGAGATATACTTGGCCCAATGTACTTGACGGCTGGCCCCCAAAGCCGTGCAACGGGGTCCTCGATGGCTGCAGTCGACAGCGAGAGATTCCCATGCGGTCGAGGGCCTCCGCGAAAAGCACGTTCGCCGAACTACCTCCATCAACGAGGACGCGCGGACATCACATCTCGCAATGTCGGCTCGGATGAGCGAGGTCTTGGGAAACTCCACGCCTCGGGCATCGGCGAGCGCGCGAGGTGACCGCCGAGCTACTCCGGGCCACGGGCTGCGAGGCTCCCGATGGCGAACCTCGAGAGATGACGTTGACGGCGAACTGCGGGGCGGCTGGCCGCGGCCGCTGCTGCGGGCGGGTCCGGTCGGCGGCCGTCGGTCTGCAGCTCAAGCCTCTTGCATGGCGCGCACGATCTCACGGAGATCCGCGGCTCCACGGAGCGCATGGAGGGCCACCGGCGAGGAGCTCTGCACTCTGGGTGTAGTCAGCGCGGCGACACCCGATCACGCTGGCCCGACAGCCGCGACCACTGCTTGTGCCGCCGAGTTAGCCGCCACGTCAGTGTGGTGGATTCCCACGTTCTTGACGATCGCGATGCGATCGACGGCCGCTTGGCACTTCAGCAGCGAGCGAAGATGGCTCCTGCTCGCCCGATCGGTCTTTGTGGTGGTCGGCGGTCGATCGCTATTTCGGCGATGGCGGGGTTGGAGTCGACATCGGCGATGGCGGGGTTGGAGTCGACGTCGGCGATGGCGGGGTTGGTCGCTGCGTCGTGAGTGTTGCCGTTCACTCCCACGACCGCCGATGCCGACGCCTCGGTGCTGATGCTGATGCTGACGCGAGGCCTCGCCGCGACCCCCTTCCTCCACGCCGCCGACGATGTTGGTGCCATCCTTCTTGAGGTCTTGAGGCTTGCTTCCGTCGTCCCCACGGACGGCACCAACTGTTGTGGCTACAGACCAAACAGAAAGAGAGGTATGGTAGTAGAGAGTTAGGTGAGCAAATGACCTCTTGGTCTTTCCCAAGGGTTGATATCATGTATATATATGTGTACCTCGCAAGGGGGTTTACACTCGTAACCTTACATCGAGCCTCCTCCAGAGGGCATTCATGTCATTACACATGTCTTATCACTGCCTCACTCGACATCCACGCCTTTCCACAGGCTAGTTGGGTTAGGTGGGGGCAACCCCTACAACAGGAGCCTCTCATGGTGAAAGGCTTCACAGGCCGAAGCCATGTTGCCGAGCCCTTTGGCCCCCTCCCGGACAGGCAGCTCGTCCTCGAGCTGCTAGGCGGCGATCAAGACTTCTGACGCCGGTGTAGGAGACGAACGATGGCGGAGTTCTGCAGCGGAACAAGGTTAAACGATGCCTGCAAAATTTTGTTTGTTTGTGTTGTTTTTTTTTTCTTCTTTTTTTTCTTCTTTTTTTTTGCTCCGTGTTTTTTTCCTCTCTTTTTTATTATAGCTTCAGAAGGAAGCTACCTTTACTTAGCTTCTAAAGGAAGCTAAGTCTCCCGAACAGAAGGCACCAAGCGGATCGTAGGCGCAGTGCGAGCACGAGGCCGCACAATCATGCGGGCGTTCGCCACGGTTGCACGAGCAGCATAGCGCAACGCCGAACCAGTGAGCGATAGGCCCGGCCGTGGTGAGGCGGAGTAGTAGGCGGCCGCGATGGCCGAAGAAGCGGCGATGGTGGCGGGCGAGGCGGAGGCGTCGTCTGCGCTCGGCGGCGAGGACAACACCAGCGGCGAGTGGGCGTGCGGCACCGAGCGCGTAGGCGACACGTGCAACACCGGCGCCAGCGGCGGCGGTACAGGCGGCCACGGGCGGCTCGGGCGCGAGCTCGGATGCCAAGCGACGGCAGCCGTGAGGCGCGTGGAGGAGCGGCCGGCGGTGGCGGCGGTAACCGGCGAACAACGGCACGAAGTCGACGGTGGCGGCGGCAGCGGGCGGTCGCGGTCCCGATGAGTCGATGCGGCGACGACGCGGCGGGGGAGGCCCGACCGGAGGTGGATCTAGAGCGGTGGTGGTCGGGCGTCTCCGAGCACGGACCAGGCGGTGGCTGAGCGGGCGGGGACGGCACAGGCGGAGTTGGCCGGCCGAATCCGGCGGCGCGGCAGAAGTGGCGGTCGGCGCGGAAACACCGGATCCGGGCGGCGGCAATACGCAATGGCAAGGCGAGCGGAGGAATCGCGCCCATGGCGGTCGGCGGCGTTGGCCTCGGCGAGGCGCGACGGGGTGGCGGGGGCGGATCTGGAGTGGTGGCTTGAGAAGCGTCGGCCGATGTGGCCGGCGGCGGCTGAAGGGCGTCGGCCTTCTTTTTCTCTTGTCACTTCTTCATCAGATTCCCAAAAGTCTCAAGGGATTCCTTTAATTTATTCACGTTCTTGCTCATATCGTCCATCAGGGTTGCCATGTCCCTCAGGTTGCCATCTGATGGCAGATCGCTTGGTCATAAACCATGGTAGCAGAAGTCATGGGGAGGGATCGGCTGCTCTGATACCAAGTTGTCATGATCCCGGGTAAACATCACCAAGAAGATGGCCGGATGGTGTCGGCGTAGAGGGGAGAGGGAGAGACTAGATGAGGGAGACTATAATATCTCTCTTCATTGGTTGATTGATACCAATAGCATGCGGTAGCCTCCTTATATAGATGGCTCCCCTAACAGATAGATTCTAATCTCAATTATATCTCTAACAAATATAGCAACTCATATCATATCTCTAACAAAAGGAATCTAATCTCTAACTCAAATAGAAACTAATCTCTAATTATAACCTGACTGGGCCTTAGGCCCAAGGCCCACACCCGTAACAGTGGCTATGACCAAAATGGAACCAACAATACTTGTGGAAAGGAAGAGTTAAATCTTATTCACAAGTAGTCCAAAATATCTACCTTGCAAGCGTCATGATTAGGTTCGTTTCTCCATGCACCACGCATGATTCTAGTGTCATCAAAGTTGAATCCTTTCTCATGTACTGCAGCTGCTGATCTTTTACCCTAATGAAAGTAAATAAAGCAAATATAGAAGCAGTAACACAGCTAATTTTCCATGACATATAACACAGTTTAACAGCTTAAAACAAGGAAAATATTATAGACCACATCATCATCGATCTTGACTCCAGCTCGCTCAGCTCCTCCTTTTTCAATCTCTGTAATGCCAGCTCCATATATTTCCCCACCAATCGAGCATTTAAAGAACTCCATCAAGTTTCTTGTAAGCGTTCCAGTTTTGTCAGAAAATATATATTCAACCTGAACCATTATGTTAATGGTGAAAATCCAAAGTAAGAAGAACTATGTCAGAAATGTTTGGTTTTGGTGAAATTACCCCATTTCACAAGCGCTGATAATTACACGCACATTGGAATGAGTTGGTGCTAGAATGAGGTCATTCCATTCCACTAACCAAGCAAACCGTGTAGGATAAGATAGCCCCACCCATTCCAGTAACCAAACAAGGGGGCTTTTTTCAAACCAAAAAGATCACTAAGGACAAAAGGGAGAGATTACCTGCCCAAGTTCCTCATTCAGATTAGAAGTCCGGGCCAAAGCTGGTGTGTTGCTCTCGGCATGGTACATATGCAGATCGTTGTTTATGAATTGTGTGCACTGAATGAATTTGATCATCTACTAACCAAAGGTAACATGAGCTCCAAAAGTCCAAATATAGGACACATGAAATGAGAAATTGGACAATATACCTCAATGGACACGTAAAGAGAAATGGGAATGATTGTGGAGTATAGAGTTATTAGAGTAAACATGGTTAAAATGGTCACCTGCAGCAGAAGTATAATATAAGGCCACATGTAGCAAATTAGCTACAATAAAAAAATCTACAATATTATATACCACAAATCTGTTCTTGGGATTAAACTGGTCTTCCACATGCCCACGCAATCCAAGATAGAAGTATTTCTCATTAATAAACACACCACTGTTGACAAAAGTCAAATATAATGTCCATTAGTAGAGTACAATGATTCCACTTTGACTATTAACAAGGGTTATTCTTCCCTGCCAACCTTCATAGAAATCCATATACTACAAAAAGACTTTACCATTCTGATCGTCCACCCCTCCCACCTCCCACATAAAACCACTAAGAAAAAACCAGGAAAAATGTTTTTAAGAGCTAATCCATGCGCACATCTGTACCCCTCCTCTCCCACAAAAAACCACTAAATGAACCAAAAAAAGGCTCCCCAAACAAACTCCCGAAAACTCATGTCCTAATATCTACAGCATATCTTTTATAGCTAAATTGTTTTTTATGACAGATTGCAACAACGTGGAGACCTCTAGCTAGTTAATTAAGAAACTGTAAATTGATTATGCAACTGTAAGCCTCCACAACATTAACCTAACTGGTATAACAAATGTTCAGGATATACATGTAAACACAGAATATACAATAGATATGTCAAATAAATGAAGTGGATTGAGAAAAAACTGACCTTCCAATAGCACCAATAATGCACATCGTGAAGAGGGTTGCAAATAGAGCAAGGATAAGCTTGTCTAGCTTTTTCTCCAATGTACTTCGTTTAGATGGAACATTCATGGAATTCATCATAACCTGTGACAATGTTCAAATGTAGTAAACCTCAAAACTTGAAGACAACCATAACTTCAAGTTGAATATATAGGGAACACAAAAATTTTCATACTTTTGTCTCATGGCCCGTGAATATAACTGCCCCAACAATGTACTCTGTATTACGAAGGCTGCATCCCTGTGGCAAGAAGGCAATGAGAAGTTAGGGTGTCTTTCTTGCACACATGCCCCCACACAGAGAGAATTGAGTGCCATGCGAGACACAATTATGTCTGATAAAAGCAAACATTGGAAAAACAAGGAATATTAGAGCATCTCCCAATGCAACAGGTGCTTAAGGCGGATAGAAGGGAGAGAGTACGACATGTCACCAAGCATCCATCTAAGACTAACAGTCTAACCATTGATCCAATGCAAGCACCTTCTCATGGGTGCTCCGATGATCCCAACAACAATAATAAAGCCTTTTGTCCCAAACAAGTTGAAGTAGGCTAGAAATGAAACCTCCTCAAAGTCAAAGATACGAGAGTCTTGAAGACCTATAATACTAAAATACTAAGCCTTACAACCTGCCAACTGAGCCAAGAGTCTAAAACACTGCCCCTAAACCTTCTTATGGTTCCGATACGTTGATCACTAACTTCCATACGCTCCTATACAAAGATAATTCTTTAGATACATTCTAATCTTTCAAGTCTCTTTTAACTGCTTTCTCCCACGTCAGTCTTGGTCGACCTCTACATCTTCATACATTTTCAGGACATCTTAAAATTCCAATATGTACCGTTGGAGATGTCCAAACCATCTCAAGCGATATTGGACAATGTTCTCTTCAATTGGTGCTATCCCGACCCTATTGTTAGATATATATTATATAGTTGTGTATTACCATGTTGTATAAGAGGTTTCCAGCATATATGTCATACCTGTACGTGTATATATATTGATCCATTGGCCTCATGATGAATACAAACGCTATTCATAACATAGTATCAGAGCCAAACCTAGGGTTTTTGAGCCACCGCTGGTTCCTCTCTCTAGCCGCCGCCACCGCCTAGGGTTCTTTGCGCTCTTGTCTGTGATCGCCTGTCTTCTACAGTCAGCACCGCCAGTGGCTCTTTCCACCGACGAATCTTGGGAGTCGCAACTGGATCGGGCCACCTCGCCGATCTGCAGCCATCATCTGGGTCTGGTTCTTCCACCGGATCACGTAATCCCGCCGCCCTGTGATGTTCACCTGGCACTGCCTCCTCTTCGGATCTGATCGACGGTGAGGCCGCCGGCGTCAACTCCCCAGATCGATCCATCGAGGTCGGCCCCAATCATCGGCCCGTCATCCACCAAGGTTGGCCACCGTCTCCATCGACGTTGGAGCCGGAGGCGGGTCACCACCCACTAGATCGCTCCGCTCTTTAAGCCGACACCGGAGCCGGGTCGCCGCAGACATGGTCGCCAGGGTCGCTCCGGAGTCGCCGGAGCTACGGTCGCTGGGGTCACCGCCCGCCAGATCGCTCCGCTCTTTCCGCCGACGCCGGAGCCGGGGTCGCCGGAGCAGCTCCGAGCAGCCGTGGTCGCTCTGGGGTCACCAGGGTCGCCGGAGCTGCGTCGCTGGGGTCACCGCCCTCCACTTTCCTTTTGATCGGTCGGTTCACATTGAACCAACCGAGAGCGGTTAGCTCCTTTTAAAAAAAGAAAGAAAAGAAAGAAAAAATAAAAAAGAAAAATAACAAAATGTCTTCTTTTGCAGGCACCGTTTATGTTCCTCTTTGTCCAGTGATCTTCGATGGTCTCAATTTTCGAGACTGGTTTCAGCACATGCGTCTCCACATGTGTGGTTAGCGCCTTTGGAAGTTTCTTACCGGCTAGTTGTCTTGTCCATCTCACCCTACTTCACCTGCTGAGCCTATACTCTCGAAAGATGCTTCCAAAGATGCTCGTACAAAGGCACCTGAGACTTTTAAGAATGTCATGGAGACTTTTGAAGCTCAGTATGCTACTTACAAGACATGGATCAATGAGGATGCTCATGCTTCTGCTATTCTAGTTGCTTTTATGGAGGTGAACCTTACTGGTGATGTTGTTGGTTGGGCTTCTACACAGGCGATGTGGACGCATCTACACACTCGCAACGAGTCATCTAGTGATTCCTTGTACCTTGCTGTTGTGCGTCAGGAGCAATCGTTGTAGCAGAGAGATGCCACTGTGGACGAGTTTTATGCTTAGCTGTCATTGATATGGCGTCAGATTGACTCTTTGGGGCCAAATGTTTGTCGCACCTGTCAGTGCTGTCAGCGTCAACAGTCTCACCTAGAGCTTCGCTGCATCTACAACTTCTTGACACGTCTCCGGTCAGAGTTTGAGCAGACTCGTGCTCAATTGTTGGCTCGTCATCCTCGTGACTCTGTTGGAGGCCCTTACAGCTGTTCATACTAAGATTCGCCTTCGTGGTGCGGGTCTACTGTCGTCATCGTCGTTCCTTCGGTTTTGGCAGCTTCTCCAACCTCTACACCTGCTACGCCGCCAATTACTCCTTCACCAGTTACGCCTCCACCAGTGACAGCTGCTATTGATAGGGGACTTCACTACACCTATTGCAACAAGGATGGACATATGAAGTAGTTTTGCTACAAGAAAGATTTTCATCGTGATGTTCGTCCTCCGAGGAGCACTGGAGGTTCCTCCTCTCAGCGGAGTTCTGGTGCCTCTGACACTCAACAGTTTCTAACATTGCTAGGTGAATGATTGCTTCTGCATCGACAGGTACTGCTGGTTCTGTTGTTCAGTCTTCGGGTGAGAGACCACCTTCTACTTCTTCCTCAGGTATATCACCTTAGATTCTTGATTCTAGTGCTTCTTTTCATATGACATCTGATTCCACCACTCTCACTTCCAGTAGTCTTTTAGTTGCTCCTATCACTATTCAAACAGCAGATGGTACCTCTTTCTGTGATAGGACGAGGCACTCTTTCAAATTTATCTTTTCATGTTCCTGATGTCAGTGATATTATATCATTTTTTTTATGATTTCTCTCGGCATACGTGGATATACTTTATGTCATCTCGTAATAAGGTTCTATCCATCTATAAGACTTTTGCCACCATGGTCCGTACTCAGTTTGACTCCTATTCGTGTTTTTAGCGCTGATTCCGCTGGGGAGTTCTTCGTGGTTTTCTTACAGAGCAAGGCACTCTCAGTTTTCTTGTCCTGCTGCTCATGTTCAGAATGGTGTGGCTGAACGCAAGCATCGCCATCTTCTTGAGACAGCTCGTGCTTTTATGCTTCTGCTATTTCACCACAGTTCTAGGCTGAGGCTGTTTCTACTGCCACTTTTCTGATCAATATTCAGCCCTCCTCTGCTCTTTAGGATGGGATTCCAGTTGAGCGTCTATGTGGCAAGCCTCCTAATTATTCCAGTCTTCGCCTCTTTAGGTGTGTACAATGTTTTTCTTGCACCTCGTGGCGCACCAAGCTGACCGCTCAGTCTGTTGAGTGCGTTTTTCTAGGCGCACCAAACACCAAGCTGAGCACAAGGGATATCGTTGTTGGGACCCTATTGGCCGACGGATGCAAATTTCTCGGGATGTTACTATTGATGAGTATCGTCCTTTCTATTCTCGCCCTTCTTCCTTCACTTCAGCATCTCTTATCAAGGCACTTTTTTTCCTGACTTTTCCTTCCACTCCCATTGTCGTCACTCTGCCACCATAGCTTTTGGTCTCTCCGGTGCCTCCTTCCCAGTCGACACCTTCACCACCGGTACCCTCTCCCGAGGTTACTCCTAGATTTGTTTCTTCTTATCCTCTTTACTATACTTGTCGTTCACGAGTTGAGAATTCTTCTGATGTGCCATCTTCTAATGGGTCATCCTCTTCGACCTCTCCTCGCTATGCTCTTCGCGATCGCCAGTCTATTCGGCCTCTTGAGCGTTTTGGTTTTGCTGCCACTGCTCTTGCCGAACCGACTTCTTATCGTGATACTGTTATTCATCAGGAGTGACAGCATGCAATGATAGAGAATATTGCTACCCTTGAGCGTACTGGCACGTAAGATCTTGTTCCTATTCCTGCACGTCACTCCTATCACGTGCAAGTGGGTCTATAAGGTTAAGACCCACTCTGACGGTTCTCTTGAGCGTTACAAGGCTCATCTTGTGGCGCATGGTTTTCAGCAGGAGCATGGTTGTGACTACGATGAGATCTTTGCTCCTGTTGCTCACATGACCACTATTCACACTCTTCTTGTTGTGGCCCCTGTTCAACAGTAGTCTATCTCGCAGTTGAACATCAAGAATGCCTTTCTCAATGGTGAGTTGCGTGAGGTCTACATGCAACCGCCCCCTGAGTATTCTATTTCTAAGGGTATGATTTGTCGCCTTCGCCGATCTCTCTTTGGCCTCAAGCAAGCCCCTCGTGCTTGGTTTGATCGTTTCTCTTCTGTTGTCACTACAGTTGGTTTCTTTGCCAGTGCTCATGATCTTGCTCTTTTTATTCACACTTTAACTCGTGGTCGGATGCTTCTCCTTTTGTATGTTGATGATATGATCATTACTAGAGATGATTCTTAGTACATCACTTTTATCAAGTAGCGTCTTCATGAGCAGTTTCTCATGTCTAATCTGGATCCACTTCACTACTTTCTTGGGATTGAGGCTATTTTTACCCTTGATGGTTTCTATTTGTCCCAAAAAAAGTATATCCAGGATCTTCTTAATCGTCTCTTACTGATTAGCGCACAGCTGAGACTCCTATGGAGCTTAATGTTCATCTTCGTCTCATTGATGGTGAGTCTCTTCGTGATCCCACTCACTATTGTCATCTTGTTAGGAGGCTTGTTTATCTTAGTGGCACTCGTCCTGACATTTCGTACCCTATGCATATCTTGAGTCAGTTTGTTTCTGCTCCCACTTAGCTCCACTATTGTCATCTTCTTCGTGTTCTACGATTCATTCATGAAACTATCTCTCGTCGTCTCTTTTTCCCTCCCTCCAGCTCTTTACAGCTCCAGGCATATTCTGATACCACCTGGCTAGTGATCCCTCTGATCGCCGGTCTCTCTCTGCTTATTGTATTTTTCTTGGTGGTTCTCTCATTACTTGGAAGACTAAAAAGTAGACAGGAGTTTCTCGTTTGAGTGCTGAGGTTGAGTTGCGAGCAATGGCTTTGTTGACTGCAGAGGTTACTTGGCTACGATGGTTTCTTGAGGATTTCGGTGTTTCTGTTTCTACACCGACTCCTCTTTTGTCTGACAGTACAGGTGCTATTAACATTGCTAAAGATCCGATGAAGTATAAGCTTACAAAGCATATTGGTGTTGATACTTCCTACATGCAGACACAGGTACAGAATCAGATTGTTGCTCTTCAGTATGTGCCTTCCGAGTTTTAATTGGCAGACTTCTTCATAAAAGCATAGACCAGAGCCCAACACAGCTTTCACCTCTCTAAACTTCATGTTGTTGATCCACCATAAGTTTGAGTGGGTGTTAGATATATGTTATATAACTGTGTATTTACTAGGGATAGCAATCGGGCGTGGCGGGTACGGGTAGTACTCGCTCATACCCATACCCACGACCTTGATTTACGCCCACAGGTATACCCGTGAAGGACAACGGGCGAAGAATGTCGCCCATACCCATCGCCCGCGGGTACCCGTCGTCCGCGGGTATACCCATTTACCCGCAAACTGAGAGTCACCATGTACTTTAATATGAAATCTTCGAACACTAAAGTATTGCAACATATTATAGTATTGCAATTTTATTTGTAACATATTATCTTTCTACGCTAAAGTATTGTAACATGTTATCTTTCTACACCAAAATATTGTAACATATTATTTTTCTACACCAAAGTATTGAATATTTGTAGCATATTCATAGATCGTGGACTCGCGGGTAAACGGGCGAGACAGGTACGGGTGGAGCTTACCCATACCCGTACTCGTTTATCCGGTGGGCGAAATATTTCCCCCATTTTCATACCCATGGATAAAGAATACATCCCATACTCAGCTCTATTAGAATATTTACCATGGTTATTAAGGCGTCGCTTAGGCGACGCTTAAGCATCGCCTAAGCGGTAAGGCGGCCGAGGCAAAGTCGCTCGCGCTTGCCGTCCGTGCCCAAAGCGGCTCGAAGCGGGCGCGCGCGCAGACCGGATCCGGCGTCGTATGGGTGGAGGCGGCGGCGTCAGTGGAGGGCGGCGCGCGCCGGATCCGGCGCCCGTCCGGAGGGAGGCGGCCGAGCCGAGGCGGAGGCGCCACGATCCGGAGAGAAGCGCGCGCTTCAGTGAGAGAGGCGGCCGGCGGCGCTCGGGGGAGATCGACCGAGTGAGAGTCTCACTCGAGCGATCTGGGGTGAGGGGGGTTATAAAGGAACTGAAATTTTAAACTTTAATCCTCGGAGTTCTATAAAATTACAATTAGGTCCTTTTTTTTAGAAATCTTCTGATTTAGGCTTTGATTTAGACTTCCAGAGTTCCATTTCCTTCGCCTTAAGATGCGTGTAAGGCATCGCCTCGCCTCGCGCCTTACCGCTTAAAAGTTGTGAGGGGGTGGGTCGCCTCGCCTCGCCTTACCGCCTTAATAACTATGGTATTTACAGGTACACAGGTAAATGGGTACAATTGCCATCCCTAGTATTTACCCTCTTGTACAAGGGGTTTCCTATATATATATGCTATACATGTACGTATATATATATATTGACCCATTGGCCTCATGATGAATACAAGCGCTTTCATAACACCTATCACGTATATCATCATTGCAAATGCGATCCCGCCTTGTGTGATCACAGATCCACTACAGCATCCTCATCATTGCTACACTCATCTTCTATATATGTTGTCTTTTAGTCACCAATTTTCTGCTCCATATAGCATCGCGGGTCTAATCACTGTCCTATAGAACTTACCCTTTAACTTTTGAGGAACTTTTTTTGTCATACAAAACACCAGATGCTTAGCGCCATTTCACCCACCCCGCTCTTATCCTGTGGCTCACGTCTTCATCAATCTCACCGTCCCACTGTAGCATCGATCCTAGATAACGAAACGTGTTCTTTCTAGACATTACTTGTCCATCCAGTCTAACTCCATCATCTGCCCTAACACTGCTGAAATCACACCTCATATACTCAGTTTTAGTTCTACTAAGTTTAAATCTATTCAATTCTAAGGTCTTCCTCCATAGCTTTAGATTCCTATCAACACCTATCATACTCTCATCAACTAGCACCACATCAACGAAAAGTATACAACAAGGGATATCTCCTTGTATGTCCCGTGTGACCTCGTCCATCACTAGAGCAAAAATGTATGAGCTCAAAGCTGATCCTTAGTGTAGTCCTATCTTAATAGAAAAATCATTAGTAACACTACCATATATTCTAACATTAGCCACAACATCTTCATACATATCCTTAATTAGGGTAATATATTTTGTTAGAAATTTTTCCCTTTTGAGCGCCTATCAATGGCCTTCCTTGGCACTTTGTGATAGACTTTCTCCAAGTCAATAAATATCATGTGAAGGTCTTTCTTTTACTCCTTATATCTTTCCATCAACCGTCGTAGCAAAAAAAAACGCCTCTGCTCCGATGATCCCAAAAAAGGCAAAAATTCACAAAAGCCCATATAAGGACCCAACCTTATCTAAGCATCAACTATCAGGCTTTGGTACTTTCCACTCTCCAACATGGAAAATAAACTTCCTCTAAGCACCCTCCATCTTGGAGTATTGGAGGTGCTCTTTGTTGGAGCATTGGAGGTGCTCTTATACTCCCTCTGGTCGTAAGTAATGTTTTTTACTTTTCACTGTCCTGAAATATAACTTATGCTATACATTTCTTTGTTATATATTTGCAACAGTGACTACCGTACAAGCGTTCATTTATTACGCACTTTTATAAACATCGTTTCCATCATCTACTACTCGTCCTACATGTGGGACTAGAGAAGAAGTGGGAAATCGTTTACAGCAACTATCCTCAGTTGCAAAAGCTATAAAATCATGATATTATACAAGTATTTTCATGGCGGATCTACTAATGCCATTTCCGTGAGGCCAAGCTAAGTATTTAGAGAGATGTTGTTGGTCAAAGTTAAAAAAAATGTGAACACAACCCATGGTGACATTCTTTTTTTACCTGAGGGAGAAAAAGCTTGTCATGCTATATATAGGAACATGCAAACAATTTGACAAGTGAATAATCTTTTTAACAAATAAAAAACTGAAAGCAGAACTTACCCTTAGTAGTACTTGGTTTGGCGAAAGTGGTATAGTTTGCTTGTCCACAATAAGATTCCCAGTAAATGTATAAAGTGAATTGTTTGGCTGTTCGCACTGTATTTCACCTGTAAGCCATTTATGTAAGTTAGAAATAAAGCGTTGCAAGGAACAATCATAAGACAAACAGAGAATGTTTAGTTTAGAAAAAGTACAATGCTTCCTTAATTCCACCAACTAGAAATTACAATGTCCTCAACACGAAACAAATAAACAAAACCTTTGAATTCAGAAGCCTTTTCAGGAAGTATGTAGTCCCAGGTCTTCTCCAAAGCCTTCCTTATTTTCAGGTTGGTTTCCCCATCAAGATTTGCTGTCTAGGGATAAATAAAAAATATCCAACAAAACATCAATTAAAAGAAAGTTTTCTTCCAAGCTCATTTACCACACTTTCAAATTGAGCAGAAAAATGGAAAAGGTAAAAATGAATATATGAACCTCTATGTAGCAGACACCATCAGGGTTTGTACTTGATAGGAAGAGCAAGTCAGCAGGGAAATAACCGTCTTGCTTGATCTGCTCTAAAGAAGTGACGATCACTTTAGTTTTTGTACATATTTTGAGCTCAAGATTAAACACAACACACGATCACTAATGGAATAATAAGTTGCTATAAGGAAGATTTAAGACATTACCCTCACAATATCTCCAACCTGCAGTCTTTTCCATGGAGTACTTTCCCATTTTTGACCTTGCAATACATCGACGTGTGCATTATTAATTGAAATATCATTCTGGAAACGCTTCTGTATAAAGAACACCAAACAAAAAGGAAAGGACATCAGGTCTCTTAATTTAAGAATAGCACAACCAAAAAGTGAAGCAACTGACGAATACTAACCCAGTCCTCAAAAGCTTCCTTGATGAGAGACACCAAAAGCACAAGACTAAGCGGAACCACATTGGTGACAGGGTGAACTGGACTGCAAAAGTACAAGCACGTACGAAATTAGATTTTTTGAATTAAGGCTGAAGGAAAGTGTAGCTGAATTAACCCATGGACTTGATATGCTCAGAAGTGTCAGCTGTCAAGCTGCAACCACAGAATTATATAGCTAACGCAGGTGCGTCCATGGGTTTGAGTCACAGAGGGGGGGAGGGAGAGAGAGAGAGAGAGAGAGGGAGAGACCTAATTGGTGTAGTTGACAAGATTGAAATCATGAGAAAGTAAAGATTTGCCACCCGCCTGAACTGCCAAAGCAAAAAAAATGAATTACAAAAGGTTCCCATGCTCAAATTGCTGTTGAATAATACAGCGATCAACACTAAAATTGCTGTTGCAGCAACCAATGAACCACTTTGTTGGACACCAAAACATGCAATACAATAATCGTTACTTGATTCAACAATAATAGTCTATGAAGCTCATTCAAATACATGGATCACCCTCATCTAACAAAACAGTGAACTAGAAAACTGCCAGCTTTATGAAGTTGAACCAAATACAGCTTACATTGTGCAAAAAAAACGCATTGCAATTTAGTGCTTTACCAAAAACCAAAATCATATAATTTAACAGTGCATGCATGATATGCATAGCACATATACTCACCATATCTTAAACACGTTGCAACATTTGCCAAACCAGGTGGAAAAACCAGCAGAGGTGGATCAGGGGGGCGAAGTGCCGAAGTGTCTAGAATTGCTGTGGTCTTAAAGTTATTTCCATGAAGTTGGTGTTGGGTGGTAGGTTGTTTCTTTGTTCAGTATAGTCTGTTACTTTCCTTCTTCCTCAGGTTGTTCTCAGCCTTCGAGGCAGTTGTATTGACCTTTGTAATTTTGTTATCTCTGTTTATTATATAAGATCCTGCGTATCCTCGAAAAAGGTGGACATCGCATGCATCCACTATTTTATGCTAAGTATGATCCAAAAGCTGGGGAACGAAGCAACTTTAATGAGAGAGTGATTTGCAAAGTCAAAAGGATAAGATACTTATTTCATTGTGTGAAGAAATAACTCAGCGTTTCTAGTTTAAAAAGTTCATATTTGTGGAACATAAAAAAGGAAGAAAAGCAAATGCATTCAATTGCATACGACATATCATTATCAGGTTAACAAAATATGTGCTGACTCAGAAAAATCCCAAGGGAAAAATCTGCTCCAAAAGATGCCAAACCTAGAAGGTTTTCTCGATTGGCAACATATGTAATGAACCAAAAACAATGTATTTATACCTGTTCAAACAACCCTTTAGGTAGAAAAGTCAGGATGCTGTATTTTGTAGTCGACACAGAATTTCCCTGGAAATGCAAGCAGAGTATGTCAAAGAATGTTCAAAAAATAAAATATCTTTAATTTGTCAACAGAAAAACAAAGTAGCACCCTGGCATTAGAATTTGCAGGATTGATGGTTTGACACCCAACATGGGGGAAATTATGAAACCAAACAAAAAAGAGGTAATTGCAATGGTCAAACAAACTACAAGCATATTCGGAATATGGCAATGGTACAGTTTGATCTTTACAGTATCAATTTCCAATATATGTAATTATTTACACTAACGAATGAAAAGAAAGGGGGAAATTGCAACAGTGTGATGCTAAAAAAATCATGAATATGGGCATGTTCTTTTCAGCTTCTCAAAACGGCTTTTGGTCCTGTTCTTTGCGGTTTCTAAAAGCCACTTTTGGCTTTTGCTACAGTAACTAACTTTTAAACGGAGTATTTTTTTAAGATAGGGTCTATAAGTTAATTGTAGTACACGTTGAAAACCTAATATCTGTACCATCAAAAATCGCAAGCAAGTATCTTTCTTTCCGTAATCTCTATCGCAAATAGTCAAAAAGCCATCAGCTGCAGCAAAAAAAAACAGGCCCTTTGGCTTTTGCTACAATACCTAACTTTCAAACGGAGTATTTTTTTTAAGATGGAGTCTACAAGTTAATTATAGTACACGTTAAAAGCCCAACATCTGTACCATCCAAAATCACAAACGAGTATCTCTCTCTCCGTAATCTCTGTCGCAAACAACTAAATTCAAAAATTTCAGCCAAAAGCCATAAGCCGCAGCTAGAAAGAACAGGCCCTACAACTTACAATATAGTGGCAGCAATTTTGCAGGGAGGAAAGGAAAGCCATACACAAATGGGAAAGGCGAAGAGAAGAAATCAAACTTTATTTGGCACAACCTCCCTCTGTTGGGGAGGTGTTCCACTGAAATTAACGATATTTACAAGACCAGGGCAAGATCCACAAGCTTGTTATTTGAAACAGGTAAATAGCTTTGCTTCAGCTTGGTGAAAACCAGTGGTGACCGGTGAGCAGGCTGCCCTGACCGAACACAAGTCCAGTAATTGACACAGCACACGTCACACGCAGGCGCAGCTAAGGGTATGTAAGAACAGAATAGTTCAGCTATTGTATGTCGACTCCTCGAGCCTAGACACCTGGTGGAATCTACATCTTATTGCTGCCAATGACCTCGCAGTTGGCTAGTAAGTAGCAATGCAACCTCAATAACGAATTCTCGTCGACCAAACTGTATCCAACGGTAGAATCTCCCCCCAAGCAGCGGCAAAACAAAAAATACTACTACTCTACTAGTTCATCGCGCCAAATGACCCATCTCCTACCCACACACACGAGTCACGGAACGTGTCAACATCGACGAGATCTAGACCTCGACATAGGCCTCGAAGCGAAGCAAGCAGCGGATGAATCGAATCGTAAATCAGGCGCCTCGCCATACCTTGTACCCGACAGGGGCGTTGGCATCGCGGTCGTAGCAGAAGATGGTCCGCACGGTGGGCGCCTGCGGCTGCGGCTGCCGCCGGAGGCTGGCGCCGCCGAGCCGCGCCGTCCTGGCCGACTCCCCACGACCGAACGACGAGGACCCCGGCCCCGGCCCCCGAGGCGACGGCTCACCCCCGAGCCGCGCGGTGGTGACCCGCACCATGTCCTTTATCCGGGCACTCATCCTCCCCCCGCCCGCAGCGCCAAATCCGACGCCGGAGGAGCCCGCGAGAGATCTCCGGGAACCTCCCGGCGGATCGGGCCCAGATTTTTGGTGGATTTTGGGTGTCTCGGGGAAGGCGAGGAGGAGGGGATTCGATTCGATTTGGATCACGCGTTGTGTTTTTGCTTTTTGCTTTGGCTCCCTTTCTTCCGGGAGGAGAGGACGAGGGGAAAGAGGAGGGCTGGAGTAGACGAGGAAGAAAATGGAATGTTTTGCAGATTAAACCCTGGATTTCTATAAATTGTTGGGAGACGTCGGTAGCGGCCGTTTGGAGTTTGAACCGTGTCCTCCACTGCTGTTCTTTTCTGTTTCTGTTCTTATCTTCTTCTTCTTTTTTGAGTGAACCGTGTTCTTGCCTTGTACTCCCCCCTAGCTTTCACTTTTCAGAGGATTGCTCGATGAGCAAGCAAATGATGATTAGTGTATCAAAGAAGGCTAGGTCCACCATGTGGACTT
This sequence comes from Melocanna baccifera, assembly GCA_036346265.1. Classification (NCBI taxonomy): domain Eukaryota; kingdom Viridiplantae; phylum Streptophyta; class Magnoliopsida; order Poales; family Poaceae; genus Melocanna; species Melocanna baccifera. Next base: position 5,520,587 of record CM070703.1, on the reverse strand, counting down.
TAATTTTGTTTTAGGCCTTGTGTTGAACACATGGATTCTTGTGAAAATTTTGTGTTTGAAATATATTTTTAGGGTCTGTTCGTATTGACTTTTGCTGATGACTTTTAATTTTGACTAATAAATAGTAGTGATTGATAAAAGCGGCTTATAGAAATTGGAGCGTTCGTATCAGCTTATGATTTTTGGCTTTTTGTTGAGTGCATTATGTTAGAAACAGGCTCATAGAGTAAGACCCATTTTCTTAATATCAAAGCATGAAAAGTTTAGTACCATATTGCTAAGACAAGATGATGAGATCAATATATAAGGCGAAGTCTATGCCACTGCTTGAATTATGGAAGGGTATGGCATAAGGAGGGGTTTGGCAAATTATGTGTGCGCGCATATTTGCGTTTTTTTACGTGAAAATCGCGTGACTTGTGACCACATCGTGATATGGTGCACCACTTGGCAGACCAAGTCCATTTTATTTTTTGTTGAATCATGTATCATCTCTATCCTTTTAACTAGTCATGAGACTGCTTAATTATCATTATTTGGTTTTGAATATTATCGGTTACCAGTAAATAATTGAGCGGTTACGAGTGATTTATTTCGGTTCAATGGGGGCAATTATTATAGAGTAATTTACACGTCTATAAAAGACCTAGAGACATCTAGGCTTGGATCATTGAACTTATTCATTTTTCCTTCTCCTATTGTTTTCGTCCTCTCTGATGATATTGTGATGCGGTGCTATGCTGTCCGAACCTCGCCGGTCTTTTTCTCGACGTGCACCTGAAAGGAGGGTGAACGGTATCTCTAAGTCGTTGCTGCCGTAAAGACTTGTACGGGGGCGGCAATAAGGTTTCTGGGCAGCGCATTTGCGTGACCGTTCCTGCTCTGCTTCGTCTATGTCCTGCATTGCATCAAGCTTGCACTGTATCGAGATTACGCTGCTTCCTATTCTTCATCAAGCCCAATAGTAAGTTATTCGCGCGTTTGATCGACTTTGATATTGTATTTTCTTTATGTATTTTCTAAAGTACAATGAGTAGCCTACTGTTAGTTATGTGTTTTGCATCACTAGTTTATCGTATTTGTCTTCTAGTAAAATTTGGAATTAAATATTGTCTACATTTTCAACACATTATGTAAAGAAAGAGAATAAATGACGGTGCAATGAAAGTCATTACAACATTCAAACCATCTGACTTACGGAATTATGATATAATAAAATACAAAGTACCTTACAACATGTGAAATCGCAAATAGTGATTGATAGAAGCGACTTATAGAAATTGAAGCGTTCATATTATCTTAGAGTTCTCTGAGTAGAAATCAGAAATTAAAGCCAATACAAATGGTGTGACCATCAAGAATTTAGAGTGGCAAATTGAAACACCTATATATAATACTAAAAGATATCATTGTTTGGTTTTGACAAAGTTATCTAACTAGAGGGCATTCGTTTTAGCGATGGTTTCTAATTTTTGGCTGAAATTTCACAATAGCTGACTTTTTTTTACTGTAGCTGATTTGGTTTTTTGAGCATAATTAAAATTAAAAAATGTAAAAATAAAAAAAATATGTTAGCCTATCACGGAGAATGCAAAGGAACACGTGAAAAAATAAAAATACAAAAAAGCCCAAAAATTCTAAAAAAATTTAGAAAAAAACGATTTACTAAACAATGAAAAAAAAAGCTGAAACTAGAAGCTGAAATTGAAAAAAGCTGAAACAAGCGAAACCTTAAGAGTAGAGTGCCAATTGGATCGTGAAAACTAAGAGAGTGAGTTGTACGTACGTCTATGCACAGCATAGACATGTTCCAGCCAACCCATGGCAAGGTGGCTCATGACCAACTACCTGCGACGGCTAGCTTCTATCTTCGTACATACATCAAAGCATAGGTCATGTTATTTTGAGCTTTTTTGTCTATGTTTTTTTTATTTTTTTTACGACAGTGAACAATAAATACACCAACATAAATAACGCAAATAGTTTGATTCGAGAAGCCATTTAAAGGTCCAGTTTGTTTCGGCGAAACCACAAGCCACAAAAAAGCAAAAAAGAAAAAGACAAGAAGCAGAGTTAGCCACCAACCATCAGCTACCTATTCCCAACCCTAGCATGCCTGGATTTTGCATTCCATTAGCACGACAATTAGATAACACCGGAGGATCAGTTCCAGCTTGTAGGACTCCGGGAGTCCACAGTACACAGCAAGAGAGAAACTGCAGGAAAAATTAATTTGACGGCGCGCTATGAAAAAAAGGGCTTAAGATCACCTAGCCATTGCATCCCAATCTGTTATAAATATCTCAAAGATTTTTTCCCTTGTATAGAAAGTAATATTACAAAGGGGCCGTTTAAATGTCATGAGTTGGAAATGTAAATGAACGTTACAAGCCTCCCTTTTTCATAAGGCCGCTTCCTAAGACTGCTGCTTCCCCAAGGATCCGCGCCTGGGCCTGCCCCTCCTCAAGTTCCACCATGGAAGAATGTCCCACCATCATGGATGCTGATGTCAACCATTCACTCGATCTGTAGAAAATAAGTCAGATTGACCATCGAATTAAGAAAGGGTGTCACGGTGTTGCCCATAAGGCCAAAATCGGCTATCACACAATTCACAACAAGTTATGTTTGCAGCAAGATCCAAAAAGAAACAATATGCAATAATAACTAAATGTCGAAGAAGAATGATGCCTTGTGTCTACCTTCCAGATGAATTATGGTGAAGCAAAACAACATCGTAAGCTTTAATCATTATTATTATAAACCACAGAAATGTGGAGGTAATAGAAAAACAGACGGTTATAAACCACAGAGACGCATGAGACGCCCTAAAAACACAATACAGGTACCAACTCTTGTCAGCACCACGCTGTTTGTGGTAAAAAAATCAACACGCGGTTCTACTAAAATGCAATTAAACAGCAGTGATGTCCTTGTTACATACCTAAGGTATCATCGTCTGATTCTAGGCATGCACCGGAATTCTGCTAAGAGTGCTATGTGATCCGATGACCATTCAGGTGAAGGAAGAGCTGTGTCTTTTCTTAAGCTTTCCTCATCCAGAAGTTCCAATAATGACTCCACTGTCAATGAATCCGCTGAAATAAGAGAGCAAACATGATTAACTGACCATCATCAAACATATCACAATACTAGTTGCTAGAACAATGGAGATACCAACGCTGCAAACATAGAATAACCAAGCATACAGATACATTGGGTCAGGCACTCAGGCATTCACCTGTGTAAAATATGTAATCAACGGTTCCAGTGAAATCCCTTGTGCAATTTGTGAAAAGTGGTTCATTTGTTGCTGGGTCCATCCTCCTCCGCTGGTGCTCCAAATCATAGCCAAGACCTACCATTCTTGCAAATGAAGAATATGCACTGACCTACAAACAAGTAAAACCTTTGTTCAAAACCTTAGAACAAGGAAAAAAGGGATCACCAAGCCATGATAGTTTTACTGTACCAGAGGAAGCTGGTGAGTCAACTTGCTCACAGGGCGTAAAATTCCAAGGGGATCTATTGCCAGATCTGGATGCAACTGATCAACTTTGCCCATTGCAAGAAGCCCATGTGGAGTACTGAAAGGCAAAACTGAGCACTTAGATATTCATTTCGAAAAAACAATTAAACCAGAAAAATATTGCTCTGATGGAATTTGGATGTGCACCTTCCAGGGGTTGAATTGAAATCTCCACAGACCAACATCGGAATGTCCGCACTGACAGCTATTTTTTCCAATCCTTTTAGGAGGGTGTGAACCTGCAAAAAACATGCTTACTGTCAATCAGAATTTTTAAGATGTTGCAGAAAGCTAGCATAAAGAATGTGATGGTACGGACCTCCCATAGCTTTACATCTTTGAGGTCTTGGTGGACATTTACATGTGTATTCGCCTGCAAAATGGTATTATTTGAAAAACAAATGAGACCCCCATGACATCAAAATGAGTCAAGTCTGGATTGCTCTGAAGAATTATATAAGCTCCAAAGAAAAGGTCAAGGAAAGACATGATACGCTGACAAACGGCAATATATAATGGAAAAATTACAGTAGGTGGGCCTCAAAATCTAGAGCTAAGTGTCAAAAGATCTACCATCAACATATGGATTTTTCATACATCTTAATTTAAGGTCATCCTACATAGATATAATTCTTCCAAAAAGAGTATACAACTTTCAAATCTATTGAGCAAAGAAAATCATTTCAACTGCTGCCTTGCAGTATGCTGCTAACAGTTCAACAGCTGAAGATAAAAGAATCGCATGTTGCATAAAGTAATGTCCTTCATCCAGTAGACTACTTTTCACATATTTAACAGGTGCAACAAAAGTGTCAGGCGATGGAAAACGGCTTCCCTGTTCCCGTGTGGGTGTTTCCCTCCATATTCCCGCGATCTGAACCATTCGATCTGGACTGTGAGCGGTTCAGATCGTAGGAACACGGAGAGGAACACCCACACGGGAACAGGGGCGGTGGGCGTTCTAAGCGGAGGCGGTAGGGAAGGACTTGCTCGCCGGATGGGTATGGCGTCCAGGAGCCGCGGGAAGGCTGCGGCTAGGGTGGAACCCCAGCTGCCGGAGAGAGAAGGTGGAGGGAAGGGGAGACGCAGGAGATCATGTAAGATACCAAATCCCTGCTTGCTTTATTCATGCTATCTCTTCCCCTTTATATAGAGGGGGCCTAACAAATCAATCTATATTTAAAAGGAAAGGATCTTAAGGATCCATCTAATCTAATCTTGAGGATCTTATCTCTACTAACCATATTTGTGCAAGCAATTCGGCACCATCAACTCATGCCCCGGCCGGCCCTGTGGTTTTGGGCCGCCGGATGTATACTTTGCCCCACATGACAAAAAGAAACTTGGTTATCTAACAGATTAGAAGGAGCACAGCTGCTTTATAAGCATACAAAGAAAGAAGAGTAATTTACATACCACACAAAGGAGCTGTCTTTTACCAGGATTTTCAGTTCCATGGTTGCCAAATTTAGCTTCCAAAACCGCAATCAGCGCAATGTTATCCTTCAAAGGAAACAAAATGCATGATAATCAAAAGTCAGTAACAGAATCACTGAAGTAGCATATAATCGCTCTTTTCAAATTTATCTTACCTTAATCAATCGACTTAAAGCCACTCTTCTTTGAGCAGCTGGAATAATCGCATCTGTTAGAGACTGTGCAGCCTTATTGAACTGAACCTACACAAGCAATTACAAGAAGCATTAGATAGCAGAAAATTAGCAGATAACTAAGAGACCTGCAGTGGGGGTACCTCATATTTTTTAACATGCGAAAATCTGTCTCTACGGAAAAAAGTAGCACAGTCATCAATGGCATGAGGAACTCCAGTGTACACCTGTGACAACAACGAAGCAGAATTAAATAAGACATTGAAAGGTATTAAACCAAATTGCCAAAATAAAATGCAACTCAAAAATACCTCTGTTGTCCTTTTCTTGTAAAGTGCCTGATATCCATGTTTATCAAGCTCAGGTGCAAAAAAATCTTCAAAGTGGTTCAATTGTACCTGAAAACAGTAGGATTTAGCTTAATTTGCTGAGTGTATACATCAGACAACTGCTGGATTTAATTTATCAAAGGATCCCACCTGTTACGCATTAGTTTTTTTAGGTCACTTTACATTTTAGCATTTTTATTATATGAATTTAGTTCAAAATGAAGAGAGCAATCATGTAAAGAACATAACATAACTGTAAGCAGCTTCAGAAAACTATTCATAATGTACAAGCACAAAATATTGTGTCAGCTGAAACAGCAGGAAAACTACCATAATCTAACATTACTAAAGCAAGCAAAAATAAGTGATAAATGTAGCATGGAGCAACCATGCAGGAGTATCAAAAAGATTGTAGACTGTTAAGCATAGTTGCCAGTCGATTGGATCACAAAAAAATTGTTCATGCAAACATTGAGACTTGCTTAGTTTACTAAATAAAATATATCATGGGAAGAAAAGCAGAAAACACGTCACCAAAAATTTTAAATTGGGAAGATAGGTTAGCATATGGTACCTCCTGAAGACAGATGATATCAGCATGATAACCAATAATTTCACGCATCAAATTTTGTCTTCTGTAAGTCTATGAAAGTGCCCATGTTGGGCAGTAACTATATGCATCACTTGTTGCATATGCATCAGCAAGAATATTGTAGGACAGCACCGTGAATGTCCCGAATGAAGAAGTCTGGCTGTCTAAATCCAAATGACCCAAAACATCACCATTCACTTGGATAAGGCGGTGGAGTAGGAGTTGGTGCTGGAATCACACGTGATGTCATAATTGAAGTTGGAGGTCCCACAGGTACTTTTTTTTTTCTGCGTCCACAGCTACACATGCAAATCTTAGAACATGCCCAATATCATCTGCAGTCGGTGTATATGTCCGCGAGCATCCCACTTCAAACCAAGTTTCACCCGAGTTCTTGTCAGTGCCTGAGGGATACAAAGGAACAGGTCCGTTATTAACACCAGGGCTCTGTCCAAGATTTGACATTGAAACAGACCCGGTAGTACTGAGAACCCCAGAACTACCACTGCCAAATCTGCCAAATAGCTCCTCCTCTTCAGCTCCATTTTCATTTAAAGCACTACTAGCTCGCTCATGCAAAACCCTGTGGTGCTGCCATGCATCTGAGAAGCACTTAGCAGAACAATGGTAGCTCTTAGCAACAGGTATTTTTGACTTGAGACAACCTAGGCACTGAATTGTTGCTTGTTCCATTGGATGTACACTGCAGATAGCGACTTTCCGGTCACTTTGAATGCGATACCTTCAAGGAAGAAATCAAATCAATATAACACATTCTACTGGATAAACAGAAAGATTAGAAGAATGTGACTGAAAATGGTAAAAATCAAGAAGGCCACCTGAAGAACAGTTCGCATCAGCTCATGGAAACTTGCTATCGGCATATTGTCAGTAGTTTGTTAGGACATTTTGAGCATATACAATTTTGTTATCAGCATAGTGTAAATGTGGCAAGATGAAATAAGTTGGCTTGATCATGGCAAAACATCAAATCACAGGTGTGCTTCTGCGCGTTTGTTTGTTTGTTGTTGTTGTTGTTGTTTTTGGTTGATTTTAGTCCCTCAACCTGCTAATTTTGTTTAACAACATTCTTCTCTAGCCTTCTTTACCAGAATAGATCGTACACATAATAAGCTAAATTCTGTAGTTTAGATCAGAGGAGTATCTCTAGCCTACTCAAACCTTAACAGAGAGTACAACTACAATTTCATATATCATCAAAATTGTACACATTGCATGAGATGCTATTAAATTAGCTGACTGAAAGGCTGAGAGAAAATAGAGTTGAGGGGCAGGGCCAAAACTAGTGAAACTACATGAGTGTTGCTGGACCAAGTTCCAGTATTTCTGAAAGTCTCAGGTCTAAAATCTAAACCTGTAATTTTTAACTAATGCAATTTGGGCCTACTTGACATAAAAAAAGGAAATAATGAATGAACGAAACATTAAAGCACCAACATAATAAATCATGCTTAGTGTGACAAGAGTTTGAAATTTACCTACAACATGTTGACTATGTCAAACTGCTAAAACATAATCTAGAAGTGTTTTGCATAAATAAAAAAATAATTGTTTCAAACAAGGTAGCATGGAAAGAAAATGGATTTTTTGTGGGGTGGGGCTAACAGGGCAGTGAGAGATCAAACAAGGCAGGAAGACACAGGTAGTGAACAAAACAAAAGAACGGAAGGTCTGTTTCAAACTCTCGCTAACTTTAAGCAAGTGAAGTAACTTGAAATAAAACCTCAACCAGCCTAATGTGATATCTACTCTAATTTGCAATACCAAAGAAGTATTCTTTCTTTTCGAAGCATCGACAATCAGCATTGGCCCCTTTGAGTTCACCAAGTGAAGTTAAAGTGCTGTTTAGTTCAAGAAATACCCTAATCCTGGAATCATCTGGCCCCAATTTTAACACCAGCTCATCTGAGAGGGGGAAGAAAATTGCTAGCGCATGTGGAATAAGGTCTTTCCATAAAATTAGTTGGATAACCCAATTCAATCCAACAAAATTTGTTAAATGCCCCATTGCATCCAAGATGAATGCAACCAATCTTGTGTGACGATTGACGGCATTCCTCAACCAAACATCGTTCATAATATAACTCCCATCATGACTCCTATCTAATTGTCTATAGTTCAAACCACAACTTTTGAGTTTCCAAAACCCAAATAGGACCAAAATCAGATGGTTTATTAGATTGTTCAATGAATTACTCACCTATTAACAATCCATGTTAGCTCGTGTGGCTGCTTGATTTGACAAGAGGTTCAAAATTATGTGATTTGTGAGTTCTGTAAAAAAAATTATGTTTCCAACTTTACAATCTATTTATGTCTCAACAGCAAGCATTGACATTTTACATTTTTTGGGGATCCATTCTTTTTTCCAAAAACAAACAATTAGCTTGTTAGAGACTCGATGCTCCAAATTCACACAGCTGTACTTCAGATATGCAAGAATTAAGCAAATAAAAGCACATTTCCCTGCGTTTAGCAACTACTTAAGCATCTCGCAATCTGCTTGAGACTTGAAAGCACCATAATTGGTCAAAATTCACTACCACAGGCGCACAAGCAGAACTAAAGCATTCCACAATGGCATATCATAATCAATAAAAAATCACAATCACGAAATGCTCACCATCTGTATCGCATGAAGTGTCCATCAGCAGGTGCAGCCTCTGGCACGTCGTCGGTGGAGAGGATGCCGTTGGGCAGCCGCAGCAGCACGTACGGAGTGATGCCGACGGAAGGTGCACCCGCACCACGCTCAGCATCCTCCCCTCCTGATCCTCCTCCCTTGCTCTGCTCTACCCAGCCTCAGCACCACAGCCTCGACCTCCCCTCGCTTACAGATGCAAGCCCTAGATCCCCCACCGCCAGGCGGATCGGCCATCACCTACCGCCGCGCGCCGCCAGCGTTGCCTCCCACGATCCAACACCCGCGCCCTGCTCCTGCACGAAATCCCCCGGGTCAGGTCAGGATCCCACCGCCCGAGCTCGCGGGCTGGGGCAAATGGGAGATCCAGGCCGGAGGGGGCTCACCTGGGGATTTTCCGGAGGGCCCTCGAAGCTTCTGGAAGGTTCTGGATACGCGGAGAGCGGGCGCGGAGGGATGGCTAGGGTTTTGGGCGCAGAAGACTGTGTGTGTGTGTGTGGATTCACGATGGAATTTCGCGCGGGGGCTCACTGTGGCGCTGTGGGTGGACGTCGACTCGGGTATTTGTGGATTTGGGAATTCGTACGCGGCACCGGGAGGTGGGGCCCTGCTGTTTTTTTTGGCTAGATAACTAACAGTGCGTTTAGATTGACAGTGATTTATGATTTTTTACTATAATTAGTTTATTTTTTATATAGTTGAGATAACTTATTTGATATAATTAAATATAAAAAATAAAAAAAGATTAGACCATTATGGACAATACAAAGAAATATGGGAAAAAAGAATCGGCAAAAAACCAAAAAAATAAAAAAAAACTAGAAAAAATAAAATTAAGGAATATTGAATTAAAAGTAGAAGTCAAAAACCATCACCAAAAAGCCGTGTCATGGGTTGTACTTTGAATAGAGTTTAACTAGTATAAAGATTATTTTTTTTATCTATCAATATTTTGAGTTAAAGGTCCTTTTTGAACCTATCAATATTATAGGAACATCCAAAGAGTATGAAATTCTTCGTCAAAATCTCAACTTTTAAATTAGTGCTCAGATGTGAATATAAGGTTTAGTCTTTTTTTTCTAGTTGTCAGTTTTGGTGTATGGTAGAACAACTTTATTTCTAGAGGAGTATGGTAGAACAATTTATTTAAGCAATTATGTGAAAAGGTCGATTTGCCAAACAATCATTTTGAAAGAGAAAATGTTTTGTTGAATCTATTTGTTTTATCAAAGGAAGCATTAGCTAGGACATTTAAAATGTTGGATGCAGCTTAAAGTTTGAAGAAAGTATAAGTATGGTATATATGTTTTGTGTGAAAAATACTTAAAGGAAATACACGATATGCACAAACTACATTGATATTGGATTTTTCAACCCTCTGGGATTTGGGATAAGAGCTTCGTTTGGAGCAGGAGAAACAATATAAAAAGTACAATGTTTCTAATTATGTGAAAATTTGGATACCAGACTTGTTTGTGTAACAAAAGTGATGTGAAAATTCAAAATAGTGAACGGAAAACCAATAGCATAGGTCAACCTCTCCCATTTAGTCGTGTTGATATTTTCTCATGTTTTTATGGGACTGTTCTTTTTTGTTTCGGCTTATAGTTTATAATTGCGGCTTATAGCTTTAACTTGTTCGTGAGAGAGTATAAAGTAATAGAAACTTACATGCAGTTTTGACCGATATAAATAAATCGTTACAGTGTATACTACAATTAACTTGTAAGGTCGCCTTACAAAACACTCTGTTTGAAAACTAATTACTATAGAAAAACCGAAAAGCAATTTTTATAAGCTGAAAAGAAGAGGCCTTATACTTTTCTCCATCTTAATCACACTTAATCTCATGGTACACCTGCTATGCTTTTTTGATTTCTTACTTTTATTTAAATAACAAAGGCAAGAAAATAGGCATCATACCATTCTGGTTATGTACAGTATGTGTCTCAAGAATAGGTAAGTTTTTTCAGAACTGAAATGGGAGTTCTTCTACCATTTTAAAATAGAGCATTTCATTTTAACAATTTAAGAAGGGAAAAAAAATAGGCAGATGATGACACAATAGAAATAGACTTAGACAAATAACACCAAAAGGTTTTTTAGACATGTTAACCGGAAAATAACACATCTATTCCCTTGCCATCAATGGTGCTTGAGGAGCGAGGTTCATTCAAATGAACTATCAATCATTTGTCAAGCTACGCTTTTCGGTCTACCACATCAGTGAGTGACAGTCATGTTGTCTCTGGTAATCCATCGCATTGTGCCCTTTGATGTGGCGGTTGTTGACTTTCGCCTTAACTGCTATCGCTTCCTTCCTTCACTCTGACTCCTACCTCAACAATGTCAAAGCCAAGCCACCATCGCCTCCTCTCCGACTCCACCTTTAGTGACGTCAAAGTCAAGTCGCTGCCCCCTCTATCCAACTTCACCTCTAGTGATGCATCAAAGTCAAGTATTTGCCACCTCATCTCCACCTCCAGTGATGTCAAAGTCAAGCCGCCGCCACTTTTATCCATCTCTACCTCCAATGACGCATCAAAGTCAAGCCATGCCATCTCTATTCAATTCCACCTCCAGAGTGACGCATCAAAGTCAAGCCGCTGCCACCCCTATCCAACTCCACCTCCAGCGTCGTCAAAGTCAAGCCACTTCCGCCTTAGGCCCTGATCGTTTCGGATTTTTTCAGCTTCAGCTTCTAACTTCAGCTTTAGCTTTTTTTTCACTATTCACTACACTATCCACTAACTCAGCTACAGTAAAAAAAGTCAGCTACAATGAAATTTCAGTCAGAAGCCAGAACTTTCTATTTAACAATTGCCGTTAGTGACATGGCATTGTCATGTCCAGGACTGTCGGGCTAAAACCATGACGACCCTTGACAAATAGTGTTATTGCTAAAGTGGTTCCTGCAGGGTAATGAGAGCAATAGATATTGTTGTATTCTTTCTTTTGCGAAAAGGTCTTGCTTATAATTTGTTTGATGTCTAAATTTAACAAAAAAAATCTAATTTGATTTGTTTTCTAGAATAAATGATGACTATGATGTCATTTTTCAGTTGCCAATATTTCCATTATTATTTGTGTATTTTTTGCTCTTTGCAATGTGTTGTAAATTAAGTAGTCGCAATGATGTTGACACGGCAAAATCAATCCACAGCAATAAGAATACCAGATCACCATAGTAATCACTAAGAAATAGATGGACACGGTCTGTCGAGAGACATAGGTGTGAGAGAGAATAGTAGATGTTAACTCTTTTTTTTATTATTGATTTCCCTCGAGTCTCCAAGGGTATAAATATTTTTATATAAGCAAAGTCTGGAGGACGGTTTTTGGCGATGTATCTCCTTCACAACACAACACAATGCCACTATTATATTGAGTTGTTTTGAAAAAATAATAAAAAATTACCATATTTATTTATTTAAAAATTTTATAAACCATAAACCAAAAAGAATGAGTCAAATAAAGGCTGAGCATGATCTCTCGAGCCCATTTTTGCGTCCAGTGTTGCTCGAGATGGGCCTCCATCTCAATTCTTTTCGGCCCCAAAAAAGCCATGTTTTTGTGCCTACGAGATAAAACGCAATCCAATTCGAAACATTGCCACTCAACTTTCATCGAATCGTTCTGGCTGCAGCCATTTTCACTGACAAATCAACAGCAGCTGCAGCACAAAATATTCATTCTGAATCTGACATGCATCTGTAGTAATGTATCTCACCACGAACTCTTAACGCTGTGGACGTACGTAGTTTGTACATGTACTAACACCGGTACAGAATATCCATCGTGACATACGTTATACGTGCGGTATCACGTACAAAATACAGAGGAGTGTACTATGGACAGAATAGTGTACTGGTAGTACATATGGTTCGTTCGCTGTCTGACATTGCTCAAGCCTGGGCCTACATATGGTTCGTTCGCTGTCTGACATTGCTCAAGCCTGGGCCATACGATCGGGCCTCTAGCCCGATCTGGACGGGCAGAAGGTGACCAGTACTCTTGCGCGTAGCAGCGCGACCGCATTGTACGCGTTGTAAGCCTGTTCTTTTCAGCTTCTCAAAACGGTTTTTAGTTTTTACTACAATACCTAACTTTTAAACGGAATATTTTTTAAGATGGAATCTACAAGTTAATTATAGTACACGTTAAAAGCCCAACATCTGTACCATCCAAAATCGCAAGCGAGTATCTCTCTTCGTAATCTCTGTCGCAAACAGCTAAAATTCAAAAATTTCAACCAAAAACCATAAGCCGCAGCAAAAAAGAACATGCCCGTAGTAGGCCGGGCACGCGTCCCAGAACAGTCGCGAGTACACTCTGCCCCAGCAGGCGTCCGTACGCTCCGCGGCGGCAGAAAGCGTCTAGGCCGAACGCCAGGCACGCTGTTGCTACGGCTGTCTCTTGTAGCTCCAGCGGGCAAACCACATTCACGTTCTTGACGTAGCTGGCGATGGCGCACCTGCTGCGGTTCGTCTGCTTGGCTGATATGACCACCGGGACATTGTATCCAAGGGCGGATCCAAAGTGCCCCGTGAGGGTGCATAGGACATCAGGTCTAATATCATTTTTCTATTATATAGTCTATATAAATTTAGGTATGAATTTTCAGCTCAAATCAAAAGATATCTAAACAGCTCAAAGATTGAAGCTCGTGGCCAGACGATATCAATCAAGACCTAGGACACACAACCTAGAGTAAGCAAGTGCAGCTTAGTTAATACAAGCATGGCCTAAGGTGCTTGGTTAGCCAAGCCACTCTACGAAGAGAAGATAGCAGATAGAGGTCGCATCATACGCGTATCGTATTGTCCTAGTCACTCACATCTCATTCTGATACGGGGTCGCCCGATCTTCTCGACGTAGGATGGATACTCGCGGGAGTCTTGTTGAATCGCAATGATCCTCCAATGCCAATGCAAGGGACGAACACTCTTTAATCCGCAAAAACACACTCGCGTCGATTTCGCCGACCACCAAGCGAAGATCTATCGCGCACCCAATTCCCAACGGAAAGGCTGAACGATCTTGATTGAAGAACACTCCTAATTCCCTCACGGAATTTCAGCAGCAATGATAAACTCAAACAAAGTTCAATAGATTGATTATTCTCAAAGGTGGTCTGAGCCCTTAGGCTGCCAATACATGGCTTATATAGGACCTTGGGACGTCCATAGAGTCCACAAACCTAGTACAACTCAACCCTATATGGTTTTAGATACGAACTCTCATAAAAAGGAAATCGTCACATTGTTTTGGCCATAACTTTTGATCTGTGTCGAATTTGATATTGGGGCTAGATCCATTACGTAGCCCTTGAAAATATCTTTCCAAGGAGTACAAGAACACCCAAATCGGACTCCGTTTGTGAAAGTTATGACCTTTTTAGTAAGTGCCTGTCAGGCTGTCCCGAACCGAATCGAACTGAATTCTGAGTTGAATCCGAGTTTGAATCCAATTGGGCTTGTGGGAGGTACGAATTTGGCTGAATAATCTTATCCAAAACTTGTAGTTTATATCCTTGGGCTTCTCCCTTTTGCTCTCCCACTGAATGGCCTTTCTTCCTTCATGTCTTTGACACCTAATGTGGTTATCCTCTTCCTTTTGCGTCTCCATTGCTTTGCCATCAACAAACCTAAGAATGCACCATTTAATGACATGAGGTAGTATTCTATTCTTATGAATAATAACATTATATTTAGTTCGGAATGAGTTCACCTGACAATGTTTGATGCGGCTCAATAACTCTTTCCAGTTGAATAATATATTTAACTGAAAAGTACAAGACACGTACGTATCCGCATCATCCTCCCCTTCTTCAAGAAAAGCCGTCCTCGGCTTTTGATAGCCTGAAATTGTACTAAACAAAGAATACAACGTGTATGCATGGTATATGTATTTGTCAACAATACATCTTTGGATTATCTCATCATTAACTTCTAAAGGTGTAGTAAACGAAAAGAACATCACATATGCATGATATATGTAAGAGTCAATTGTTGTGGTATTCTCATTATTTTGCACAAACCGATGAATATAGTATCGATATCGACCAAAAGACGTATGTATTGCAATATTATTTTTCACATCATTCTCCCTCCCATAAAAGAAAGTCGTCCTCGACTTTTCTAAGGACATAGACATATCATTAATGAGCAAAATCAGATTTATGTGTTCATCCATAGGAAAGAAAATTTTGAGCGGTTTCCATGCTTCAACTGCACTACTCTGATTATTTTTACATGATTGTACATTAAAGATCGAACAAGTAGACTTATGAAATCTTTCTAAACAGTACGTGCTATTGTTGAAATTCATCTCATTGTAATCACAACATGGCATAAAAAATTGTTTATCCATAATATGCGATTTCAGTTCAGCAAGCTTATCACAAGTAATGCAAATTCTGTGAACATAAAATTTTTCATCTACACCATAATCTCCAATCAAATTAAACTTATATGTGTAGGCATAGGTACTAACTAGTGATTTTAGACATAAAATTTCAGCAACATTATCAATCACACTAGATAGCTCTCTAGGATCATGAAACATGATATAGCACAAAGAATCATTAGGAGATATTCTAGTAAGAACTTCCTTATGAGTAATCAATTCCACATTATGTAAATTGAGCAAAGAAATTTCAGAACATGGAGTTTTCAATTGATCATATGAGCTCTCAAAATTACTCACCTTTGCATAACTAAATTCAGCACCACTATTGTTACCTTTATTGTCCTTATCAGATGATGTAGGTGCTGGGGGTTTTAAATTGTTTGGATGTACCCTCGGGGCAGCAAACACTTTATCCTTTCCCGTGGTTATCTCCTCATTTGGCTTCAAAGGTGTCGGTTGTTGAATGTTCAATTCTTCATCTTTAATGTCAACCTGCACAATGTGAGAAACAACACTAGAAATAGAAATTAATGTGTTAGTTTCATATGCATCCTCACTTTGTCTATCTTCTACTTCTCTCTTTTCTTTTGATGTCTCTCTCACACTCTTAATTTGGATGTCCTTAACCTCACATATGGTGGAATCACACAACTCAGTCTTTTTATCACTCTCACTCAATTTGGCTATGTGGCTCTCATCCTCACATAGGTTGTGGTGTATCTTAGGAGCTATATGTAGTTTTGGAATACTATATATCTCCTTGACCGAAGGGAAAGTCCCATGCTCGGTCATCTTCTCATATGTCACACTAGTAGAGGCAACATAAATGAAGTATGGACTGGGAGAAAACTGTGGTTTACGTCTCTCCATAAGTCTCTTCTCCTCTTGAATAGCACAATTCACAAGATCTTGCACACTACCAAAATATTTATGTTGAAGTATAGCGGCAATCTTAGAATTCAATCCCCTTTTGAAGTATGTCTTCTTTGTAGTTCACTAATGACACCGGCTCGACGTAATGCATCTTGTAGTTCAAAATAATATTCTTGCACTGTATTACTCCCTTGTGTGATACTCTCCAAATAACGAAGCAATCCCTGTGCATAATAGGGTGGCACAAATTCTCTCCTCATGAGTGCCTTCAAATCTGACCAAGATTTAATGAATTCATTTCCAGATTGTTGATGCCACCAACTATAAGCATAATCTTCAAATTCTCTAGTGGCACACATCACCTCTTGGTCTTTGGGAAGCTTTTGAAATCTAAATACTTTCTCCATTCGCCATTCCCACTCAAGATACTCCTCTGGATCTTCACTGCCATAGAAAGAATTAAAGCTATCTTCGACTTGTTGTGGATGAAGTGCCCGCATAACATCATTCACGATGTTCGAGCGTAACACTTTCATTTGATGATTGAATTCAATGCGCATATCTTGTGCGAAATTGTTCATCTTGGTATTGAGTTGCGCTTTCAAGGTGGAAGAAGTAGTGGTGAACTCATTGCGCAAAGTTCCCCTCAAAGTGTGGAATTGAAAACGATCCACCGGGGTATGCTTCTCTTCCATATTATCGTCTCCACCTGTCATGATTAGTGGTACAAAGAACACACAAATACCACAACATATATTGGATATGTGGAGTTCACTCTATCTCACTTTTTCCTTACCAAGTAAAGTTCTTACCTTTCCGAAGTGAATTGAGGCCCAAAAGAAACTTACACTTGGTGGTGGCTACAATAGTAAGTGATGATCAAGCGGATTTAAAAGTGACCCACAATTGCACGACAAAGGATATTTAGGGGAGCTTGGTATGAAAATGTTTATCCTACACAATCTGAATTTCACGATGTTGTTGAATTAAGTAATAATCCAAGCTAGAAAATATTGCCTATGTGCCGATTCAAATGATATAAGTGAAGTATATGAACGCACACGCAATGATCAATGTGACTCAATGCAAACAAAAGGAATGAGCTAAAGGAAACAATTGGGAATATTAGCTCATTTTGCACCAAGTACTAGGAGAGACGCTAGCCAATTGCAATAATATGAATTTGAGGGCACAAGATTGTCCAAAGAAATTAAATACACAATCTGAATTTATGGACTAAGATTAACTCACCTAAATTCGGCCAATGCTTTCTTTTATTGCTTTCTTTTTCTTTCTTTCTTTCTTTTTTTTTTGCTCAAGCCGTGGCTCTCTTTTTTTTTTCAATTGGCTGCCTTCTTTTTTTTTGGCTCTCTTTTTTTTATACTCAAGGCCGAAATAGGTTTAATTGTTCGTAAGTCCAAAGTTGTTCAGCAATGTGTAGACAATTTTAGAACAGCCCTAAAGCAATTATCAAAGACTAGTCTCAAGGTTCAAAGGATTTAAGTGAAGATCTGAATATGTGCAACTAAGATTCTTGTGGCCAAATCAATCAAGAAAAAGGAAACCCAGATATATTCGGATGTGATATTCTTTCAAGATGCACAAAGATCTTATGTGGACAGCAAGAACAAGGTTTCAAAAAAGTAAATTGAATCTACTTTTTTTTGGATGCTAATTGAAAGATCAATTAGCGGATTTTCAAGGGGTTCAAAATAACAACGATTAAGAAACGCAAAAAGGACACTAAGATCAGCACGTAAACAAAATTTCTAATGGATCAAAACTTAATAAAACTCACGAAAATAACAAATGCAAAACTAGGGTTTGGATTTTTTTGTTGCAATTTTCGGTTTATTGTACTATAGGACAGAAATAAATCAATCTAAAAGTAAAGGATAAGATCCTACAGAGTAAACCGTGCTCTGATACCAGATGATACGGGGTCGCCCGATCTTCTCGACGTAGGATGGATACTCGCGGGAGTCTTGTTGAATCGTAATGATCCTCCAATGCCAATGCAAGGGACGAACACTCTTTAATCCGCCAAAACACACTCGCGTCGATTTCGCCGACCACTAAGCGAAGATCTATCGCGCACCCAATTCCCAACGGAAAGGCTGAACGATCTTGATTGAAGAACACTTCTAATTCCCTCACGGAATTTCAGCAGCAATGATAAACTCAAACAAAGTTCAATAGATTGATTATTCTCAAAAGTGGTCTGAGCCCTTAGGCTGCCAATACATGGCTTATATAGGACCTTGGGACGTCCATAGAGTTCACAAACCTAGTACAACTCAACCCTATATGGTTTTAGATACGAACTCTCACAAAAAGGAAACTAGATTTTACAGTCGTCACATTGTTTCGGCCATAACTTTTGATCCATGTCGAATTTGATGTTGGGGCTAGATCCATTGCGTAGCTCTTGAAAATATCTTTCCAAGGAGTACAAGAACACCCAAATCGGACTTCGTTTGTGAAAGTTATGACCTTTTTAGTAAGTGCCTGTCAGGCTGTCCCGAACCGAATCGAATTGAATTCTGAGTTGAATCTGAGTTTGAATCCAATTGGGCTTGTGGGAGGTACGAATTTGGCTGAATAATCTTATCCAAAACTTGTAGTTTATATCCTTGGGCTCCTCCCTTTTGCTCTCTCACTGAATGGCCTTTCTTCCTTCATGTCTTTGACACCTAATGTGGTTATCCTCTTCCTTTTGCGTCTCCATTGCTTTGCCATCGACAAACCTAAGAATGCACCATTTAATGACATGAGGTAGTATTCTATTCTTATGAATAATAACATTATATTTAGTTCGGAATGAGTTCACTTGACAATGTTTGATGCGGCTCAATAACTCTTTCCAGTTGAATAATATATTTAACTGAAAAGTACAAGACACGTGCGTATCTGCATCACATTCCCTCCCTCCCTATGTCCCGCCTCGCGCAAAAGCAAAATTCACCCTCTCACTCAGTCGTAGGCCCACAGCCGTCGGTTGGCAGAGCCCGGAGGCCTTGGCTGCAATCCACAAGCCGTCGCGTCTCCTGGTCGTCATCACCCATCAATTGTCTTGCCGAGTACTTGGTGGCATGGATTAGATCCTCAATTGACATAAGGTATTATTAAATTTCTTTTGATTTTTTTGATTTTTTAAGTAAATGGACTAAATTTATGAGTACAGTAGTCTCATCTTCGTGCAGGTTCACCTACCAACGCGTTAGGATCTCGTTACAACGACAAGCAGCCTGAGCCGTGAAACTAATTTTTTACCATTTAACTCTACGAGAGCGGTGGGAGGGGTGCCGATGGATCCGTTGCAGGCGTGGCGGCCCTCGCAATCTTCGGTGAGGCGGGCGGCGGCGCCCCTAGAGTCGGCGTGGCCGAATTGCCTTCGGCCAAGGTGAAGTTGCAGCCGGTCGCGGCCCCGAAGCGGCCGCCCGGGTGGCGGCGCCGCTTGGCCGCCCGTGGGAGGAAAGCGCCGCCGGCGAGTCCGGTGGCCGTCTTTGGCGGTGGCGCGCCGCCGGCACACCGAACGGGCACTTGTTTGAAAACATAAAATTTGCTGATCAGAAGTTTATCAGAGAGAGTCAGCAAGAGGATGTATGAGAGAAGCAGAGGAAGAACACCAGAGAGCAAGGAGCAGCGCGACATCTCTCTCTCTCTAGATCTCTGTGCAGAAATTTGTTGTGGAGAAGCTGCAATATACAAAGATGCAGAGCTTTATATGTACTTGCAAGATGCAGTGGAGAAGTGAGTACTGATCTGGAGCCTTTTCCTTTCTCAAGGGTGCAAAGTCTAGGAGACACTAGCAAGGAGGAGCTCGTGTTTATGTGACTTGCATTGCAATGGAAGTAAAGCAGGAGGCATGATTGGAGCGAAGCCGCCTGGTGCAAGCAAAAAAAGAAAGTTTAGGTAGGTACATTACAAAAGTTGAACTGCAGAAATCCTAGTGTGTATATTACTATTAGGCTAGCTAGAACATTTTTAGAGCAAGTTCTTTTCTTTGAGAGCAAATTCTACAAAACTAGTGCGATTGTTGGGCCCCCCAAACTCGCCCAACCACATAAGAACTTCAGTTGCAGCTTGTACCGCAACCACATACGCAGCCCATAGCTCTCGACAAAGAGCCCATACAGTTTATGCTCGCATCCGAAGAGTCCAACCCATACCCAGAAATCATTTCAAAGCGGCTTGTGGCTTAGTCTTTTTGACTTGTGGCTTATAGTTTATCTATCATCTTTCTCGAATAAATAAATGAGAAACAGCTTCTTTATCATCTTTCCGAAGTGGCTTATCAGGATAACATTTTTGAAGCTGTTATGGCTTGAATTGGGGAAAGGGTAATTGGCGAAGGTCGCCCCAAGCCCTTGCGGCCAAGGCTCTGACCAAGCCCTAATTTTAGAGGAACTGATCTTTATTGCCTCCCAAAGAAACAGACGACTACCTTTATATATTAGGTACCCTCCTAACAAGAAAACTCTGATACTTAGGACTCTTCTCAATACGGTTTGCCTACTATAAGAATAACATACTAATTGCTAACAAGTACTTCCAAATATATAATAGCCTTTCCTAATATAACATACTAATCCATCTCAAATTCAGAGCCCCCAGCTATCCTTGCTATATCCGTGATTGCCTTAGCCCCTGCAGCCCATCTAGACGTTGTCGTCGCTAGCCCTGTAGCACGTCTAGCCGAAGCACTCATGTTGCTACATCCAGGCCCTGCCGGATCCAGTGACTGCTCTTGCCATCGTGAACGACGAGTATATACTTTGCTGACAAAGACGTCCACAACACTTCCTCCCTCCTTACGAAATAGCTTGTCCTCGAGCCGGAATGTTGCGTAGCATTCCTTGAAGTCAAATAATAAGACCCAAGTAGCATCTGCAGGTGAACAACCTTTCCATTGAACAAGAAGATCCTAATTTCCGTGATTGAGGCGCACACGAACAATTCGGTCGGGCGATGGAACTATGCGACCATGAACAAAGTCTAGCAAGGCAACTGTCTCCTCCGGCGGTATGCCTTCATATTTCTTCAGGAGACCAACATGAAAGATGTCATGAATACGAGCACGAGCAGGAAGTAGCAGATGGTACGCTACTGAGCCAATGTGTTCCACTGCACAAAATGAGCCATAAAATCATGGCGAAAGCTTGGATGTAGAACTAGATTTGATGGAGGTGGCTACACGATGATGAAGGTGGAGCCACACCTAATCGCCCACCTCATAAGTAATCTCGTAGCACTTCTTATCGTGTTGCTGCTTCATATAATTCTGGGCCTGTAGCAAATATTCCCGAATTTCATCCAGGAACTCATCCCGGTCCTTTAGTTGCCGATCAACTGCAGCCACTTGAGCAAAGCCTAGTGCATAAAGCAGCAGGGTAGGAGGAGGGTGACCAAAGACCACCTGGGACGGAGTTGTCTTCAGGGACATCTAGAATGAAGAGTTATAACAATATTTTGCCCACAGAAGCCATTGAAGCCATTTTTTGAGTCTATCCCACGTAAGACATCGAAGGTACATCACAATAATGCGATTAACCACTTCTAATTGTCCGTCACTTTGAGGATGAAGCACGGAGCTAAGGTGAAGCTTAACACCAGTGAGATGAAACAACTCAGCCCAAAAATTGCTAGTGAAGATTGGATCTTGGTCACTGACAATCGAGGAAGGGATACCATGGAGTCGCACAATATCATTAAAGATCACACATGCCATTGAACTGGCCGTGTAAGGATGATTCAGAGCAATAAAATGAGCATACTTTGAGAATCGATCCACCACCGTCAAGATAACAGATTTACCTCCCACCTTTGGAAATCCTTCCACAAAATCCATTGAGATATCTTGCCAAACACTAGTAGGAATCTCTAATGGTTGTAGCAGACCTGCTGGGTGCAGGTGATCTGTTTTATTATTCTAGTACACAACACATCCTTTCACAAATTCCCGAACCAATTTATTAGCCTGAGGATGGTAGAACGTGGCACGCAAGCAATGCAGTGTCTTTTGAACACCTTCATGGCCCTGCCCATGAGCATAAGTGAAGATTTGCTGCCAGAGAGGGGATTCAGTAGGCACATAAACCTTGCCATCAAACAGCCATCAGAGTGGAGGATTGGGACGGACATCAGTGTTGTTTTCAATGCGAGGAATGCCATATCAGCCTTTGGTGTCCATGCAAACACTTCCCTCTTGAGCAACTTTGTGAGGGGGCTAGCTACCTCACCATAGCCCTTGATGAATTTACGATAGCACCCGGTGAGGCCAAGGAACCCCTGTAATGCCCTGATCGAAGTAGATGTTGGCCAGTTCTTGATCGCCTCAACCTTGCTTGGATCCATAGATACTCAACTGCCTAATATGATATACCTAAGGTATGGCATAGACTCTTTACCAAATTGACACTTGGAGCATTTGAGAACAAGTCGATGTTGATGGAAGAACCGAAGAATAGCCCAAACATAAATATCATAAAAAAGACGAGGACAGAGCAGCAGAGGAAGGGATTGAGAACCTCATTCATAAGGGCTTGAAAAGTGGGGGGGGGGGGGGGAGCATTCGTCAACCCAAATGGCATAACGATGAATTCATAATGACCTCGATGAATGCGGAAGGTCGTCTTCTCAATGTTCAGCAGGTGCATGCGCAATTTGTGATACCCACTATGGAGGTCGAGCTTGGTGAAGAAGTAGGCACCCTTGAGCTCATCAACCACAGGTATTGGAAATTTGTCTTTTACCGTCTTGTCATTAAGCGCACGATAGTCCACACAAAAACGCCATGAGTTATCCTTCTTGCGAACCAATAAGACCGACGAAGAAAATGCCGATGTGCTCTCCTTGATGATGCCCTGTGCTAGCATATCTTTGCATTGATGTTCAGTTTCATCCTTCAACAATTGCAGATAACGATAGGGATGCACCACGATTGGCTATGTACCTGGACGTAGGTGAATATGATGATCACAGTTGCAGTGGGGTGGTAGTCTGTGTGACTTCTCAAAGACATCAGAAAACTTGGCCAGTAGTACTGTCAATTGATCACTATGATTAGTCATGAGGACCTGGGTTGATTGGCGCTGGTCTGCAGGCCTTGCCACAACACCTAATGGTCTAATTGCGACAATGACATAGATAGAAGATCGAAGTCCCAGATGATACGGCCGAGAGTCCACAGCCATTGCACACCCAAAACCATATCAAACCCTGAAAGTGGTATGATATAAACATCCAATGCAAATTCTTCATCACCAATTCTGGCCGGTACGCCGGTGTGAGGCCTGTGCTGACCACCCTTTCTCCGTTAGCCACAGCCACATTGATTGGTTACCCTGCACTAGGTGTGAGACCAAGGCGCCATGTCGTCTCTTCTGCCACAAAATTATGTGTCGAGCCTAAGTCCACAAGAGCCCGTAAGTCTTCCCCATGGACTGCCGCTGCTAACTGCATCATTTTGCCAGCACGAATGCCTGTGAGGGCATGTAACAATATTTCAATGATGCCATCTGGAGAATCAGTGAACTCCTCCTCCTCATCAAGTTCAAGTAAATATATTCCTTTCATGGTGCATTTGCTAACATGATCTTTGGAGAATTGTTTCGGACAATTGAAGCACAAACCGTCGTTCCACCATCTCTTCTCTAGTCAAACATCGAAAATGGGAACTAGGTGTCTTATTGGCCATTTCTGTTGTTGTTGCTGGCATGGACAGAGGTGATGCGCCAGACTACATGCTTTTAGTGGACGCTGCCACGCTACCCATCATGCCTGGATTGGAATTGATCGGTTTGCTGGACACCGCTGGTCTGACAATCGATCCGACTTCCTCTTCACCAATGATGTCCAATCTCCTTTTGTATGCCCGGGCGAGGCTCATTGCCGCCTCCAATGTCACCGGGTTTTGGAGCTTTACGTCAGTTTGTAAGGGTTATGGAGGCCACTAGTGAATATCTGAACCTGCTGTTTTTCTGTCATATCATCACAGTGACAAAGGAGGGATAAGAATTGCTCTTAATTCTTCTACCATTCCTGTGCACCGGAGTTGTATGAGCTTGCCCAGAGGATTGGTCCTGATAGGTGGTCTGAAGCGGAGATTGATGTGCTCAACGAAACGAGGCCATGTTGGGACCCTTGGCTATGCTCTAACCGAAAGTACCATTGTTGAGCCACCTCGGTCATATGGTACGAAGCCAACCAAACCTTTTCTTCTTTCATAGTACACTGTTCAGAAAAAATTGTTCACAACGATTCAACCACGGGAGGAGATCTTCCTTACCATCGAAGATTGCAAAGGACAATTTGTGGAATCTCAGAACACCTTGGCCTGCCGCTGGTCCATCATCATCCTGTTTTGGCGCGTGGAAAACACCCTTGTTTCTGCTGCTGCTTGAACCGTCATTGCTAGACTGCAATTTGTTGACAACCTTCTCTATGTTGTCAAGCCTCTCCATTGCCAATGTCATCTTCTCCATCATCTGGAAGACATCGCTCAACCTTCTCTATGTTGTCAAGCCTCTCCATTGCTAGTGTCATTACCAAAGATGTTATGGCTTGAGTTGGGGAAAGGGTAATTGGCAAAGGTCACCCCCAGCCCTTGCGGCCAAGGCTCTGACCAAGCCCTAATTTTAGAGGAACTAATCTTTATTGCCTCCCAAAGAAACAGACGACTACCTTTATATATCAGGTACCCTCCTAACAAGGAAACTCTAATACTCAGGACTCTTCTCAGTACGGTTTGCCTACTATAAGGATAACATACTATTTGCTAACAAGTACTTCCAAATATATAATAGCCTTTCCTAATATAACATACTAATCCATCTATGATTCGAAGCCCCCAGCTATACTTGCTGTATCTATGACTGCCTCATCCCCTGCAGCCTACCCAGACATTGTCACCGCTAGCCCTGTAGCACGTCCAGCCGAAGCGCTCATGTTGCTGCGTCTAGGCCCTGCAGGATCCAGCAACTGCTCTTGCCGTCGTGAACGACGCGTATATACTTTGCCAACAAAGGCGTCCATAACAGAAGTGGCTTATCGACATTCGGCCCTGTGGGATCCAGCAACTGCTCTTGCCATCGTGAACGACGTGTATATACTTTGCCGACAAAGGCGTCCATAACAGAAGTGGCTTATCGACATTCGGTTCATTTGTATAAGCACTACGCGAGAATCAAAAGCCATTAGTTACAGTCATAAGTCATCAGCTGCAGCTGAAAAAAAAACGCATCCAAATTCCGCGGTTCAATTTTCTACCTTGGTGTGCTCATCTCTTGCCAGCATACTGTTTTGTAGTGGATGTTCCTGCGATTGATCCTCTGAAAGAAAGCACAGAACCTACATCTGGATAAAAAAAAGTCATACTGTTTTGTGCTTATCCGAATAAACTTTTAGAAGCGTCTTATCGACTTTTGATTCATTCGCACGAACACTCGTATTATGATTAAAAGTCATAAATCATAGTCATAAATCTCAATAAAAAAGAACCCACCTGACAGTTACAGGAATTCCAAACCCCGTTTAATACACTCTCAGATAACTTCTCTTCTTTACTTTTCTTTTTTCCCCGAAAGGAAGGTAAGCAGCAGTAGCTGTGTTTTTCTGTCAAGCAATGTGAATCTACAGGAGTTTCCATGAACTGTGTTCCTGGGGAATGAGGGAGCACCAAAAGGCAGCAGTCCACCACTGCACCGTGCACAAACCAAACTACTTTCGTTTTTGTCAATCAGGACGTGCACACAGTAGTGCTGCTGGCCTGCTGCTGCTGCCACTGCTGGTGGGCCCACGGGAGGGAGGATTCAATTGGGAAGACCGACCAGTACCAGCCACCAACCCAAGGTCTGACTGTAATGGCAGATCAGATCAGAATAGCAGACGGATCAACAGAGGAGAGAGGAGAAGACCAAAACAGAAAGGATTCAGAATATCAGACTGATGTACGGGACTTTTTTTGCCCCAAAAATCTAGCTTGTGGGGGCTGGTGATTCCCCATCTAGCACTTTTACTCTCTCACAATTAATTTAAGACTATTTCTTCCCTTTTACATATTAATATTCCTCTTTGTTTATCGTTTCCTAAACCATAAGTCTATCAAAATTTTACATGCTAGTGTCCTTTAGATCAGAGATATTAAATTTGAACTCTAATACCTCTTATTGGATTATAAAAGCCTTCTCATCTATATAAGATAGCTTATTAAGTGAATAGCTCTCTCACTTTTAATTGAAGTTCCTTACCCTTTTATAATAAGGGTGGATTCTTTTGAGCCTGTAGCTTAGCTTTCTACCACAACTAACATTTAAATAAAGTATCTTTTTAAAGTGTGGTTTACAAATCAATTGTAGTACAATTGTTTTGACTTCATCTACATCGGTCAAAATCGTATGTGAGTATCTCTCTGTGTACTCTATCATGAATAGTTAGAATTTAAAAAATTAAGTCAAAAATTATAAAATATAGTCTAAAAGAACTCATTCTGAATATGTTGCTATTTTAACACAGACGGATCAAATTAAAAAGAAGAGAAATGGCAGAGAAACAAAATAGAAAGGTGGGAATGGAATCCACCCGAATCGCGTGCTCCACCTGATTTCGTGTGCCCTGATCTGGGTAGAGTTCAACCACCGGTATGGCCCTACCCCGAAACAAAACAACCATCTCTTCTCTCTCATGAAACCCCAGAACAAAAATATCTCAAATGCTTCTCCTTCTTACTGGTTAACTGATAAATAGCAATGATTGATAGAAGTAATTTTTAGAAAAAGTGCCGAGTAGTGAGGGAAGAGATGTGTATGAGATGAGAACAACAGAAGTACAATGTGTGATACGTCTATGATATATCTTATTTTTAAAGCAATACAGGAGTGAGAGAAATGAGAAACCCGTTTCAGAAAACCGGTTGTTTACATTGTTTTTTTACTAAGGGGGTGATCGTTTTAGCGATGGTTTTTGGTTTTTAGCTGAAATTTCACTGTAGCTGATTTTTTTACTGTAGCTGAGTTAGTGGATAGTATAGTGAATAATAAAAAAAAATTGAAGGTAGAAGTTAAAATTAAAAAAAAACTTGAGCGGGGCTAAGGAGTCCTCCAAAAGCCAAAAGAGAACGACGTGACGTCTAATCGCGTCAGCAGTCGTTGGCAGTACAAATATAATTAGAGGCTGGAACGGTGCTACTTCAGAGCACCGTCCTTTGGACGAGCCACGCCACGTACGCTGCTTACTAGAAATGACGTGTTCTACCGACAAGCCACACCGGCCCATCGCAAACACGTAGCAAGCTTCGTAAAACGGATACCATGCCATTCGTTCCCAGCCGAAAGCCGAACAATTTGTTGCCTAATCGCATCACCGGTAGCTGACACGTACGAGTTGATCGGACCGGTACCGACCCTGGAGTGCTTCGCCCTTGGACGAGCCTCGATGAATCCCACCTGTTAAGAAATGACGTGTCTACGGTCAAGCCGCGCCAGCCCATCAGGCAACGGGCTTCACGAAACACGTATCATGTCGTTTCGTTTTTTATATTTGTACGTGTAAAAGCGCTCCTTTTCCTCCTTAATTTGCCTGAACTCGTGGCTGGCTTCGTATCGTTGGTCAGCGTACAGTGCATTATTGCGTATGGGCATATGGGCCTGTTTTTATGATTGAAACTTATGGTTTATGATTATGATTTTTGAATTCTATTCTATTTATAAAAGACAATATGTAGATAGAAATAGTCGTATATAATTTTGATCAGTACAGCTAGACTCGATATAGTTTGTACTACAATTTACCTATAGGTATTATCTTAAAAAACATACTCTTTTAATCATTGATTAGCTCCATCTTTAGACACCTGCTTGTACGAGTTGAACCTAGTCGTCTTCTGGTATGTTTGGCCTCTTTTTTTCGATTTTTAAAAGTTATTTTTTGATTTTTTTATAGTAATTAGCTTTTAAATAGAGTGATTTTTAAGATGGTGACTATAAGTCGATTGTAGTATAAACTGTAGCGATTTTATTTATATCGGCTAAAATTATACATGAGTTTCTGTTACTTCGTATCTTCTCTCATAAATAACCTATAAACTATAATCTGCAACCATAAATCATAGATCAAAGCAAAAGCAACATGCCCGCTTGTGACTTGTGAGACGTACAGTTTGTATGAATGGGACGGTGCTAACTGCCTATTCATGGTGATCGTTGAGAAGGCCTGTCAAATTTTAGACCAACAAGTTAAGCCAGGCACGTACGCGTACTAATTGAGCTACAGAGAGACCGATCACTGACATCTCCCACGACGTCACGTCCAAGTTTAGTGTGTAGTTAAAATTGCCATTTAGACCGGAGAGCAGCCAAAACATGATTCGACCCCTCGTTTCTTACATCAGCATCTTTACGTCTTTACACCGGAGCCATCCTCGTTCACTTCACCGGCCATTTGCTCTATCAGCCTGGATCCTATAGTGGGTCTGTTTAAAATAACTATAGGTCTGTTTTTTTTTGCTGTAGTTGATAGTTTTTGGCTGCGGCTGATAGTTTTTTGACTGTTTGCGATAGATATTGCAGAAAGAGATATACTCGCTTGTGATTTTTGATGATACAGATATTAGTTTTTTTAACATGTACTACAATTAACTTGTAGACCTCATCTTAAAAAAATACTTCGTTTAAAAGTTAGTTACTGTAGCAAAAGTTAAAAGCGGCTTTTAGAAGCCGCAAAGAACAGGGCCTGTAGCCTAAAGTTTTTAGCTAATTTTTTTGAATTTTAGTTGTTTACGATAGAAATTACGGAGAGAAATACTTGCTTATGATTTTGGATGGTGCAGATGTTGAGTTTTTGATATGTACAACTTATAGACTCTGTTTTTAAAAAAATATTTCGTTTAAAAGTTAAATATTATAACAAAAACTAAAAATAACTTCTAAAAACGATTCCAAACAAACCCACATGTAACGCTTCTCTGCTTCGAGTCCTTCGTCTGCATCAGCGCCCAGAAGTTGAGCCAGTAATAACGACGGCGACAAGGTCGCCCGATCAATCGTCTGGCATCTACAAGGTGTATAGTCAGCTGTCTTTCTTGTAAATCAGCTGTTTTTTCTGTTGCAAGGCTAATATATATTTTATTTTATTCATCGATCACAATTAGTTAGTTTGTAATGATGTGCGCCAAGTGTACCATATGGATGAAGATTAGCAGCAAGGAGTATTTTATAGGAGTGCTGTAATCAATTAATTAACAATGTTCTATATAATCCCAGAACCTTCCTTTAATGAAACAATGTATATGCAGGCATGTACTCAGAGGCTCAGAATAACAAGCAAGTGCACCAAACGATGTCGCGCTGTTCTCGTTTGGTCACTACCCTTTTCCATCTGAGGTTGCTTGTCCACTATTTAACAAAGCTTATGTCACCGTGGTTAGGTTAACCCATGAAAGAATCAAGGCCAAGCACCAAAAGTTAACCTCTTAACAACCCCAATGCAATACACATATAACCCACACACAAAGACACAATATGTCACACATATATAAATAAATTAATTTTATGGAGGAGACAAATTAATCAAAGAAAGGCTCCTACCTCCATTGTTTTGACAAAGACAAGGAGTCACAAGAAATTAAGCATGCAATGTGACAACGCTGTTGTGTGTTAACTTTATTGAAACACCCAAAAAATTCAAACCCATTTTGATTTTTTCTTGAGTTGTTTCGAATTTGAACACTTTCCCAATTGGTAACCCTAGCCAATGCTGCTTTCCCTTCCTAGCCATCCGTCTCCCCAAGTTGCTGGTGCCCTCTCGAAAGACGCCTTCGCCCCTGTCTCCCCCTTCACCCGGCTCAACCCTGTTTGCCGCTGTCACACGTAAGTCTATCGTCGCTGCCAACCTTGGTCAATCCATTGTACCTCCGACTGTCAAGCTTTGACACACTCATTCAATGAGCCTTGACATTCACCGGAGCGACCAGGGATGAATTCACCACCATCGACGCCCTCCTCTCTCACGGTCGACATACCGAGCCGCAAGAATTGACCATGCAGTGCGCCGTTCAAGGAATCACTGAGGCCGAGACGCCACCTCACTTGTCGACTTCCCTGCCGCCACTGCCGAATTTGGTCAAAAGCTTTTGTGCCATATCCTACCGGCCACACGTCATTACGTGAGCGGAGCTCCCCACTATACAAACCACTGTACCGTGGCTACAAAGATGTGCCATCGCGTCCATTCTTCATCACTGGCGCCCAAATTCACACCCAACCCACTCTCTTCCCCCTCCGGCTAGCACTTCGCCATCACCACCGCAAACCTTCAGTAAGCCCTATTTTTCAATTCCTACTAATGCCTTCGCCATTCTTCAATTACTTCCTTTCTTAGCAGCCTTGAGCCCCCACAAACACCACTATGCACTTACCTTAGCCTTTCCGACCCTCTAACTCACCGGCGATGACCTTTCCCACTTGGCTGTGACGCCTCGCCATGGACAGCTCTCCACAAGACTCTAGAGCCCGAGCTGTCATCATCATAGCCTTTCTCATGCCTTGGAGATGCTCAAACTAGCCCCACCTTCGCCAATTAACCCTCCTATAGCTCCCGCACCATGGTCAACTGTCGCGAAGTCCACCTCGTCGCCAGCCGTCCACAGTGATCACCAAACCCTACCAAGCCTCAAAATGGATTCTCTAGCGCTTGTAGACCCCATCTATGCCCTCCGTTCCCATCACTAATCTTTGCTCATGCTGCAATTGGCCGCCAACATCATGCCCTATTCAGCCGCTATAGTGGTGTTGAGAGGAAGGAGGTGATGCATAGTAACAGGCCATGGGCCATACAGTAACAACCCACAAATCTAAGCCAACCAGGCCAAGTTTCATGCTGAGCCCAATACTGTTGAGTACTATTTATCAACCTAACCCATAATCATTCGAATTTGACTCGCTACTATTTCAACCCGATCCGCTGTGAATAGTGAAAGCTTGTTACTGTTACCAACCCAACTTGCGATGAACAATAATAATTAATAATCCGTTACTATTCACCAAAAATCCTATATATATATATATATATATATATATATATATATATATATATATATATATATACTAGTAAGGTGCCCGTGCGTTGCAACGGAAAACCAAATAAAAGTGATGCATACTATCAAATATGATGTTTATTTATCCGCAGCAACAATATTTTTGATATTTAACAAATTAAGATCAATCCTAACAATTGCACTACATGATCAGTACATGGTATATTTGGTTGTTAAAAAAACTAATATATGTTGCCTGATCACTGCCCCAAAGCCTCTTCAGGTTTTACGCCCTAGCTCCCCATAAATCATTCCTACGGTCATCACCAATGTGCACAGCCTCTTCAGGTTTCACGCCCAACAGCTCGCAGGCCTTCAAGAATATCGTTGGGTTTGGCTTTTCCGCTGCAACTTGTTAGTAGGGAGCCGACAACATAATTTAATAGCAAAGATTAATAGGAAAACCATAGTGAAGCTTGGATACAAAGTACTGAATCGCAGTTCAGAGCTTAAATGATAGGCTTAGCTAAACCAGCTCATCCAAAATGGAAACCCACCTCAAAAGACACAAAGAATCGCATCAAACCGGTGATCACATTTCAGGCTTGTAAAGTGGCCAAGACGGGTGTCCAAGTTGGATACAACAAATGCTTTACACCACCCTCCTCAATGCTTCAAAACATATTTAGCATCGAGTCCACAGAGCTACCAAGCCTAGCAAACATAAAGCACTTTATAAGGTCTAACATACAAGAAGGTTTGACAAAATTTTGATTACAGCCTATCTCACCTTTTCAGTCATATAGTAATGATAAAGCTCCTCAAAGTACTGCAAATCTAAGCAGCCTGTAGAAGAACTGACTATATGTTGCCAAAAGGGTCTTCCATCATCGCAGGGCAGAGGGTTTAATTTTTAGTAAGGTGCCCGTGCGTTGCAACGGATCTGAAGTACACGGTGTAATTGCTAATAGGACAAACAAATAAGTAGTAAAAGTTTCAAGTATTCGGTATTGATTACAAACCAATCAACTTCCAAGCATATGCTATTCGTATCATTTGAATGTCAAAGCAAATAATAAGAATAATTACTCTGATATTTCTATGTTGTACGGTAGCACTGTTCTATACTTCTATGGTTAGCTAAGTATGTGCCTTAAAATTAGCAATTCAGTTGATTTACATAATTACATGATTACATCACATGTACCATAATAGGACAGTGACACCTTGACATTTTCTTCCACGAGTTATTCCTTGGGCTTCCTGTTAGAAACAAGCTCAATTTCAACATACTTTCCCTTATACAACCAGTCCATTGTCAAAATATTTTAGTTGCTTACTTCTATTTTATTCAAATAACCTGTGGTGATAACCACAACATCAAGTAGCACTGATTTCATGGGCCATTAAAAGGAAAATGAAAAAGGAAGAGAGTCATTATTTGGCACTGGCATATAATTGACAATAGGGCATAATATTCTCTTCTCACAACTAGAAGATTCATTCTATTTGTAACATGTCTTAGTATTCAACCAGGCAACACTGGAAATGGAATGCAATTAGAATTAGGAATGCCTCATGGTTTTTCTATAATGTGATAGTCATGTCCAATTACCTAAGCAGAACCTCCATGCGTGATGCAGCACAAATGTACGATGCTAAGCAACTAAGAGCTGCAAATGCCACACGCCTTACCATCTATCCAAGACGCAGCTCAGGTACAGGTTGACTTCATTATGTCTGAATATAACAAACAACTGCAATTATTCCAGCATGCTAATTCACATGATCCCTAATTTGTCAGGCTGGCGGAGTACCAAAAGAGGTTGATTCATATGCGAACACACCTTAATAAATATATTTGCTGCGCCACTCTTGCGCAAGCTGGGGTCACCTGCGTACTATCAATCATCGTGCACCTGAAAGTGGGATCAATCTCTCTAATTGCAACGAAAAACCAGAACATACCTTGAGGCGGTTGTCAAACTTGGAGATGACAATCATCGTGCACCTGAAAGTGGGATCAATCTCTCTAATTGCATCCAACCAGCAAAGGGCACCACTCGACGCTCGCTAGAGAAATAGGAGGAGGCAATGGGGCGGGCTCGCTAGTGACTTCACCATCGACAAGATCTCCTCCGCGTGCTCTCGGCTCACCTTTCTTAGCCTACAAAGAAAACACACAATTCCATCAAACAAATGACAAACTGACTAAACAACCACTCCTCTTGATTGAGATGTGAGAATTTGAAGTCTCAAATTCACCTCTGCCTACCTTAAGCACGAACCTGGGGTGTCGATGATGGTGAGGTTGGGGCGATGGGCGTACTCGGCCCTCATGATGATGGGCTTGGACTAAATTAGCGAAGCACTATACTCGATCTAAGAGAGATAAGGAGAAAACCCTAGGAGAAGAAGCGGGGCATGCACCTGGAAGCGGCATCGGGGATCTAGGGCGGTGGGGTCGTGGACCATCTGGAGGATGAGGGGGCGGCGGGTGCCCATCTCGACCTCGCGAACGTTGAAGCGGAAGCCGAGGAGGGCCTCGGGAGGAGCTCTTCCGTCCAATCGGCGCCCACCGCCACGATCTCCGGGATCGGAGCTTCTCCCGACGCCACCGCCGCTTGCGATCGATTATGCGCCTCGAACCTCACCTTCGAGTTCGACGCCGTGGCGCCATCGCCGCCGCCGCCGCCGCGCCCTCCTAGTGGATGGGGACGGATACGCCTTGGGGTTCGACGTCTTGCCGCGCGCAGCGCACGAGAGGGCGTTGGCCGCCATGGGATGGGTTCGCCGGTCACGAGTTGCACCGAGGGGACGACGGATTTGAGGACGCGGGGTTGGAAGGAGGGGAGGAGGCGCAGAGCGGGTGGGAGGAGGCGGTGCGGCGCGCGGGGGGGGAGGAGGAGGAGGCGCGCGGGTGGGAGGAGGGAGAGGAGGCGGCACACGGGGTGGGAGGGAGGGAGAGGAGGCGGCGCGAGGTGGGTGTGAGGCGGCGTGCGGTGGGGGAGGAGGGAGAGCGAGGGGAGGCCGGGAGCGAGGAGGGCGGGGCGTGGGAGAGCGAGGTGAGGCGGGGAGCGAGGGGGGCCTATGTAGATGGTCCAGATTCTATTTCATATCATAAGTGAGGGGGGACGGTCCAGATTTGATAAAGAACGGACCAACCACCAATTGCTTCTTTTATAATAGTAAAGATATATATATATATATATATATATATATATATATATATATATACCCATTTTGATCGTTTCAAGTCCATTTAAACCATTCTCAGCTCCATTTACCAACCTAAACTCTGATAAAATCTAGACCCCATCTTTATTTGGTTTTCCTAGATTTTATTCCTTTTATTTTATTTTTTCCTAGCTCATATTCTTTTGAGCACAGAATTAATTGCTTGCTTTTACTTGCACCAGCACATGATTTCGCTAAGCAGTCAGTCCATGAGGCGTATCAAGATCTGAAAGACTTAGAGTCAGTCAAGGACTTTGAACAAGGCAAATAACATATTTTTGATGATATTGAACCTATATTTTTAATTATTTAATTATAAATACTTTCATTATTCTTTATTTACACATTGTTATTTATTTAAAATAGATGTTCTACAATGACATGATGATTTAGCTATATCCTAACCATGGAAAAGGCATGTCTTACTTGCTGGTCATATTCACATTGACAAGCCTTAGTAATAATAATATTACTATAAAATTTACCATGGTAGACTAAGAACTCAAATATTTTACACTATTAAGAGATTCCGTGTCTTGCCGATAGAATTATAAAATGATACTAGGGTTAAGGATGATCATGGAAAGCCACGAGATAGTTGGAGTCTATGTCCTTGCCCTAGGGAGAAAGCTTTGGCTGGATTGGTGGTAGTGTCGTGGTGCATTGGCACTAGTACAAAAAATGTCATCACAGACAATTCAAAAACCTCATCATAGACAGTTTCGTGAGTCGTCTGAGTTTATGGGTC
This sequence comes from Melocanna baccifera, assembly GCA_036346265.1. Lineage (NCBI taxonomy): Eukaryota > Viridiplantae > Streptophyta > Magnoliopsida > Poales > Poaceae > Melocanna > Melocanna baccifera. Next base: position 5,485,565 of record CM070703.1, on the reverse strand, counting down.
AGTAATAACATGAAGTCATCACAGACAATTTCTTGAACCATCTGTGATACACATTATCACAGACAATTATTAACTCATAACCGTCTGCAATAGTTGACTATCACAGACAGTTTGTAGTCGAAACGATTATTAACTCAATAATAAAACTATTTGTGATTATTATTACAAACCGTCTGTGATAGTCAACTATCACAGACGGTTATGAATTAATAACCGTCTATAATATTTTTTCTATCTCTAAATCTATTTTTGTCTGTAATAGAATTATTTTTGTTTGTTGATGTAATATTAGAGAGGATCATTTAGATTTCATGTACGGATGCAAGATGAGTCACCTGATTGAACTCAGTTCTTCCTAGGCCTTGGATCAAGAAGTTGTATACCTTAGTATTTGCCTCAACCTTAGCTGATTGAATAACATTTCTCAAGATTGGTTAAGATCAAACAAAGAGCAACCTTGCTTTGATACAAATTATAAGATCGGGTATGACGAGTTTAGGGGGGTGAATGACCCTTTTAAAATCTTCCCCCAAGTATTGACAAACACAGTGGAAACAAATACTCTTAAGCACTCAAAGCCAAAAGCCAAAAATAACTGAGACATTGTCTCAAAATGGTCTGGCCATCGGCTTAACCTCGGTTTGATCGCCTGGTGGTTGGATTGCTTGCGGCACCAGTCTGACTGCCCAAGGGGCTGGTCTAACCGCATAGTGATTGGACCAATTGGTTCCTTACAGTTTGACCTCTCACCGATGAATACTACAATCAACACTGCACAAGATCCAAGAAAAGAGCAACTCTAAAACCACTAATCTAAATGTAGTGAAACTTGGAACAAACACTCTCTAAGATGTCAAGAATCTATTCCAATAATAGATTACAAAGATCAATGTCAAAGTTCTAACCTTTATCCAAAACAAAGAGAGTTGCACTAAATCAAGTAAAAGGGGGAAACTTTAATCTATTTTTGTTCATGAGTCCTAGATGATCTAGATGATCTTGGATATGTTCTCACATGTCATAACAAGTTAGATCACAATACGAATTCAACACATATCACTTACAAGAGCAAAACCCTAAAATCACATCTCTTCCGAAAACCCGTGCTAACTTAAGAACTCTCCCTAGAAGGTCCCTAGATATATGGGATTTGATCTCCAAGAGACATCTGCACCTCTATCACATCATTGGCACCACAAAAGATCAAGAAGAAAGAGACCCAAATAAGAAAGCCAAATAAATTAAAAGCACAAAGACAGATCTATTGCGTAACTCACTTGGGGCAAACTTTGGATGATTATATTACTTGGAGAGGAATGTTTTATAGCCACTCCTTCAGGATGACAAAGCTCTAAGCTTAGATCACACACACACAAAAGGTTGCTCACAAGGAAACCCTAATCCTAGACTTGATTCCCCTTTCTCTCTCTCAATACAAGGGCTTATATAGTAGAGGCTACTTACCTCTCACTTAACCCTAACAATCAGCCACTCCTTAGTGGATTATATCACTTACATATAGAAAAACTCGATAACCAAACACAAATAGATTTTACATCACGCACACTTGCACACTTTTCCAAGTGTGACTTACATAAGATTCCAATAACCCGATAAGACACTTCATTCACAAAAGACGTGATCTAAACCACTTAGACCAATGTCGCGGTTTTGCAAACCGTTACTGCACCCGGTATTAGACTCATAATTGCCACCCATCGGTCTTCACGAAGATGCGGTTCGCAATGCCTCGTCACCACGATCATACGCTTGCGCCGAAGCCATCACCATTTGAAACGTCCGAGTCCTATGGCATACCATATCACATGATAGTCCGAGATATCTAATTACTTGTTGCCAAGATTGTACGTCTACTTCGAGAACCGTAACCACTTAAAATATATATGTCCAATTAGCACACCATATGCACGCACTTGCCTTCTCACGATCCATGTCTATCTCCTCTGCTACTCGGCTGTCTCCTCTGCTTCTTGGCTAAGATGATGCTCCACTTGGACTTACATGATATGCCATAGCCACCAAGCCTTAGTCTTGCCATTGGCCGCAAAAATCATCAAGCGCCTGCCCATCAAAGACAAAGCAATTGATCAAAGTACAAATGACATGCACTTGACTCTCAAATAGCAAAACACATACATGAACCTACGCCATGACTAATACTTTCATGAAAATCCTATGACTGACACATAGACTCCGCCATAACTAACAACCAAACCAACTCAACTTAGCATAGCTTAGCATGGGCAAGTCTGACCGTGGCTACCAAGCCAGTCAGACCACCCTACAGGCCCGGTTAGACTACTATGCAGTGGACGGTCAAATTGCTCCACACAAACCGGTCAAACTGCCATGACAAGGCTGATTAGACCGCTCTCAAAAATCTCGCGCAACTCACCAAAAACCTCTATGGAAAATAGTTACCACCAACTAAGAGATGGTACTACCGCTCTCCGATCAGACCGCCATTCACTGGCCGGTTAGACCAGCACTCCTTGACAACAAAATCTAGAGAATTCAAAATACAAAATCAAAATCAAACAATAACAACACAACAAAGCAAGATCAAATACTCATCAGCAACATGAGGTATCCACCACCACTTGTTCCTACAACTAGTACAATTGTCCAACCGCGGCAGGAGTAAAATTCAACACGTTCACTTCAAGTTCGTTAATTACAACTATTACTAAGTATGGCACACTATTACGCATTTTTACCTCTTGTGCGCACACGGCAAATTCTAAACATCTAAAAAACTCCCGCTAATTAGCTCCTCCACCTCAGCCAGAAATAGTGGCGGGCAGTGAAGTAGAAGGAAGAATGGGTCAAGCTAATAAACCATAATTAGAACTTTAGCTAGAGAAGACCAACTAAACCAATACTTTTCGTAAGCAATTTTCATCGAAAGGGAGGGCGACAGCCCTCTTTGGCCTCAAAGTGTCTCCGCTGATGGCTCGGTACTATTAGAAATCAGAAGCTATCGCTATTTGAAATAGACAATTAACCAAAAGCATGTGAGCCTGTAGTCACCTTCTCAAAAAATTCGCGCTAATTCACCTCGTACTGGCAAGCACAACACCAGTAGCCGCCCCTTAATTATCAGACTCGATATGTAATGCAAGATTGGCAGTTGAGGGAGGCGCTTGTACGTTCGTACTCCGTCAGCCTCAATATGTAATGGAATGCAGTGTACGTAACGCCCCTACCGCTCACCAACAAACCATACACCTTTCGATTTCAATACAAACGCCACCACCCTCCTATATAAACCCGGTACTGGCGCGCGGAATCCCACACATAGCCACCAGCTCGAGCTCGAGCGCGCGCAGAGACACTTGGCTTAGGGGGCAGCAGCGAGCGCGATGGAGACGGCGGCGGTGGAGCCGTTCCCGGCGGTGGACAAGTGCGACGCGTCGGGGCGGGGCGCGCACGCCGTGGCGGCCGACCTGGAGGGGACGCTGCTCCGGTCGCGCAGCGCGTTCCCGTACTACGCGCTGGTGGCGTTCGAGGCCGGCGGCGTGCCGCGGCTCCTCCTCCTGCTGCTCCTGGCGCCCCTGGCTGCCGCGCTGGGGTACGCCGTCTCGGAGGCCGCGGCGGTGCGGGTGCTCGTGTTCGCGGCGACGGCGGGCGCGCGGGTGTCGGCGGTCCAGTCCGCCGCGCGCGCCGTGCTGCCGCGGTTCTACGCCGCCGACGTGCACCCCGGCGCGTGGCGGGTGTTCTCGGCGTGCGCCCGCAGGCGCGTTGTGCTCACGTCCACGCCGCGGGTCATGGCGGAGCCGTTCCTCAGGGAGTGCCTCGGCGCCGACGCCGTCGCGGGCACCGAGCTCGCCACGTGGCGCGGCCGCGCCACGGGGATGGTGGACCCCCGCCGCGGCGTGCTCTTCGGACGCCGCAAGGCCGAGGCGCTCCGGGAGATCTTCGGCGGCGACGTGCCGGACGTCGGCCTCGGCGACCGCCGCTCGGACTACCCCTTCATGAGCCTCTGCAAGGTGTGCTTATGTACCCACAGAAACTCCATGAATTAATCTTGATAGCATCCGCACGTCCTGCACCGTACGTACCCGACTCCATATTTCCACATCTCATCGCAATTCCATAAACCCACAACTACACATTTCAACTCCCCAACATGCATGCACACACGTACGATCTTTCGTCTTGACGTTTATTAACTTGTTCGTAAAAAAAAGTGGGCTTGTTTGGCACCTAGGAAATCTACAAGAAACTACGTGAAATGCTCCAAATTTCCTGTAAGGTTTCGGCACTCTAGGCGAAGGCACAGTTTTGGTGGCGATTAGGGCTAGACAAATACCGCGACAAGCTCTCCAAATTAAGCTGCCGTATCAAAGGGCACTGAATCCATCCATGTGGTACCGAGTTGCATCACACCACGCATGTGTTGGCCGTCCGATTCCGCATGTGCAACAATTAATTCGAGATGAGAGAACACTGTTGGTGCAACCATTAATTCCAGTGGCGGTCCGGTCCGCCTCTACTCACTCGATCCAATATCAGTGATTATATATGAACACCTAAAACGATATTTGCTAGTGCATATCTGTTACTTTCATAAACGTACGTAGTTGCCTCCGCTTACTTTTTATCCTGGATACGCTCCTGCGTAGTACCTATGCTTACTTTGATATATATATATGGTGGAGCTCAAAAGGACTTAAAAGTTAGCTTCTGTTTCTGGATTTTGTTTTTTTACTACTTAGTAATTTTGTCTTTTTTTTATTTTTTAAAGATTTTTTGGGGTTTTTTTGTATTTTTTCTCGTATTCCTTTGCATTGTTTACGATAGGTTAACATGTTTTTTCTATTTTATTTTTTTAAAATTTAATTATGTCAAATAAGCAAACTCAGTTACATTAAAAAAAATAAACTAGCTACAATAAAAAAGTCATAAGTTAACACCGTTCTGAACCCCATAGTCACAGACGGTGATCAGGCGAACCTATATGTTAGCCACTGCGGTGACCCGTGTGACAAATATGTTAGGGTCTATTTATTACAATTCCTGATGTGTCGTGCTCATATATAGAATTTATATTGCAGCATAATTTGGAGCTCAGAATTACCTACTTTTTTTCGTCGAATCAAAATTACTTAATAAGTGGAAAATGAGGCTTGCTTTTCTTGTGCTAGTGCTCATTTTTGCTCGTTGTAGTACACATCGTTGGTTGCTTGCTCATATCTTGCACATGACTCCAAGCCAGAAAAAAGATATGCTAATAGCAGCAGCAGCAACCACCACCACCACTGCTATTATATCTACCAGTTGTACTAAAATTACACACAATCGGTAAGATTGGTTGGGTCACATGTTAATTTTGCCCAGTTAAGACTGCTGGTTAAGGACCCGACATGGCATTTTCTATCTTCTACCCTACCTACGCACATTGATTAAACAACCGGGCGGCATCAATTACATTTACACGGCTTGGAGACCCTGCCAGCGTGGTAGGTAGGTCTAATGGGCTGTCAATAATAAGAGTAGAACATTCGAACACACAATTGTTTCTCAAGAGAAGAGAATGGGTTATTTTCGGCTGCGGCTGATGGTTTACGGTTATAACTAATGGCTTTTGATCTTAACATAAGTATTTATACGAATGAATCGAATACCGATAAATTATTTTAAAAAAACTGTTCTAATAAGCTGTTTCAAAGAAACAATAAAAAATAATTTCCTTTATTTGTTCGGAGGCCGACGACGAAAGTGTGTTAACCTTTCCTTACCCGACGGTCGGTTGCAAGGGTCACGCGATCGAGTAGGGGGTGTCTTGCTAACTTAGCTTAGCTTTAGCACCCACATACAGTTACCACCTTTTAGGTGCACCTAGTTAGATATACACAAGTTGAGGCTAAAGTTTGGTTGCTATCATGAAAAAAAAAAAATACATGCCAGCCAGGCTGTTACTCTTTCGGCCGAGAATCTACGGTCCAAACGAACCACATAATTTCTCCGTTCCCACGAGAAAGAAAGAAAGAACAGGGAGGCTTTGCGTGGTGACGGCCAACGTCGACAAGCCGTAGCAGTCGTTGTATAGAAAGTACGTGGTATAGTTTCGGTCCAGAGATCCTGAGCAGACGACAGTGTTCTGTGCATTACGCGTAATGCGTCCAAATCGATTAAATTGTGGGCCAACACACCGCGGCAGGACGGCACGATGGTTGTACATGTCAATTAACAAGGTTCGGTAGTGTGCTGTTAATCTCGAGCGCGTCTTAATTGGGCAATTAATGGGGTGTTGCATGCATGGGCAGGAGGCGTACATCGTACCGTCGGCGCCGGTGGAGGCCGTGGGCATGGAACAGCTGCCGAAGCCGGTCATCTTCCACGACGGCCGACTCGTGCGCCGCCCGACGCCGCTCGCCGCGCTGCTTATGGCGCTGTGGTTCCCGGTGGGCTTCGCGCTGGCCTGCCTCCGCATCGCCGCCGGCGCGCTGCTGCCCATGCCGTGGGTGTACTACGCCTTCTGGGCGCTCGGCGTGCGCGTCGTCGTCAGGGGCACGCCGCCGCCGCGGGCCGGGGGCGCGGCGGGGCGCACGGGGGTGCTGTTCGCCTGCTCGCACCGCACGCTGCTAGACCCAATCTTCCTCTCCACCGCGCTCGGCCGGCCGGTGGCCGCCGTCACCTACTCGCTGTCACGGCTCTCCGAGTTCCTCTCGCCGATCCGGACCGTCCGGCTGACCCGCGACCGCTCCACCGACGCCGCCATGATCAGGAGGCTCCTGGAGGAGGGCGACCTCGCCATCTGCCCCGAGGGGACGACGTGCCGGGAGCCCTTCCTGCTACGGTTCTCGGCGCTCTTTGCCGAGCTCACCGACGAGGTGGTGCCGGTGGCGATGGAGGCCCGGATGGGCATGTTCCACGGCACGACGGCGAGGGGGTGGAAGGGGATGGACCCCTTCTACTTCTTCATGAACCCCAGCCCGGTGTACATAGTCACGTTCCTGAACAAGTTGCCGGCTGAGCTCACCTGCGGCGGCGGCGGCAAGTCCAGCCACGAGGTGGCCAACTACATCCAGCGGCTCATCGCCGCCACGCTCTCCTACGAGTGCACCAGCCTCACCAGGAAGGACAAATACCTAGCGCTCGCTGGCAACGACGGCGTCGTCGCTGTCAAGACGCAGCCTCTGGCGGAGGCCAAGAAGGCCAAAGCTTGCTAGAGAGGGAAAAAGGGAGAGAAATGTTGTAGTAGTATTTTACCAAATGATTGCTTGTGTTGATGTGCATGGGTAGCAGTAATTTTCTGTTTCTTTTGGTTTACTTCTTCTCTGCATACGAAATGTACGATTTTTAAAAATAATCCTTTTTATTAATATTTTATAAATATACCACCGCTTAATAAAATTACAGAAATAATTATCTATTGCCAATTCAAATAACGACAGAGACTTGTTGCATTTAAATTGACGACTGTCTTACGTTGAGTCCTACGTGGCAGCGTGCAGGATTCTATCACCAATATGACTAGCAGACAGAGTTTCTGTCGTTAATGGAATTGGTGACAGAAACTATGTAGTATATTGCCGATTCGATAGGCGACAATCTTGTGGTAGTGTTGTCACTTTGGTCTAAAAAAGGAGGCAGTATGGTGTTGTCTTTTCTAATTGAAAAGGCTATGTTCTTGTTTGTGGCGGTGCGTGTTGTTACCAAGGGGCTATCTCATTCTCGTAGGAGAAATCATGTAGTACAGCAACTTTACAAACAAACCAAAACAAAGAGGAGTGTATCACTGCAAATATAGTAGCACGTGGCTAACACATAGTAGCATATTACAAATTCCCACTAACTCAAACGGACCTATGCAGGTTTCTTGAATTTTTTAAATAATCTATTTGTATTCCAAATTAAGTAACATATCTCCGTTTTTTATTTTACAGTAATGATCATCTGTCGCTCCACCATTGAGCGATTTGGGCTAGTTGTCCAATGGTTGCACAACAAGTGTCCAAGTCGCTCACCGGTTGAGTGACTAGTCCTAGTCAATCAACGGTGGAGCGACACCTTGACAAGTCACGCACCGCTTGGGCAATTTTAAATAATAATAATAATATTTTATTAATCCGATAGAAATAATTGTGGAAGAATAAATGGCAATTTTTGTTGGTAATATATTTAGCAAATCTTGTGTGTAGGTTGTTATTTTTTGAAAATAAAAAGACAGACAAGGTAGGTTGGTCCGTTTGTGATTTTCGTAGATTTTCAAGAGTGCGAAATCTGTTAGACTCGCAATAACATTTTATGATTGTCGTATATTATTGTAGTGCGATAAATTTCTAAAGAATTTTATGAGGACGATTGAGATAGCAATGATTCATAAGTAGGAAGGTAAGTGATATTGCGATGCAACAGGGAATTCATACACGGAGGAGAACTTTGGTTGAATGGCATAACGATAACAACATAATAGTTGATTCGACAAGGGAGTTACATGGCATGCAGGCTAACAAACTAAGGACGGTGCACGCATGCCTTTAGGTAATTAGAAATACAAGAGACATATGGATGAAGAGGGTCAAACTACAGCGTGGAATGTGGCCATGTACCCTTGCAGCCCAGCTCGACATTATACTTCTCACCTTATGCCTCTACTTTCATTGTGATGGTCCTCTTTCTTGCCCTCTCGGCCTCCCATCGCCTGGCATGCTCGAGCTCCTGCTCCTTGTGTAGCCTCTCTCGCCTTTTGTTCTCCTCCATCTCAGCCTACAGCTCTTCAAGATGCCTTTCATGGGCCTCATAGTCCTCCATGGCCCGCCTCTTCTGTGATAGTAGTATCCACATGTCGTAGGGGTGAATCTTATCATCTATCCACTGGCTGAAGTCGCATAGGCGTGGCGGAGACTGTCGTAAGAAGAGAGACATGGTTACAGCGTAATGGGAAGGAAAATAATGGTGTGCACTCACTACTATAAAAATCGTTATCACATACGGTTCAAAAATATCATCATAGACGGTTTTCTGAACTGTCTGAATTTATGGATCAGTGATAATCGAAGGTTATTACAGACGATTTGTGAGTCGCCCGTGATAAATACAATACAGACGGTTTATAACTAGAACCGTCTGTGATAGTGAATCATAGACGGTTTATACTACAAAACCGTCTATAATAGTTCATTTTATGCCTAATTTTTTTTTCTATTTTTCAGTTAGCCTCAGCAAATATTAGCTATGTCAATCCATCATTACAAAATCATAAGATTACAATCCACCATTACAATATCACAACAAAATATAGCAGAGAATATTTCATTTATATTACAAACCGAGCAGCCCTAAACTCCACAAAGTAGCTCAGGCAGGCCTTCTTGGCGGCCACCTCACTGTAAGCTCCCAGGCAGCCCTAAATGCCACAAAGTAGTAACACAAAGTTACCGAATCAAATACTAGAAGAAACAATAGAAGGAGCCAAACCACAAAGACTTCAATCGAGGAGGAGGAAAGTGAGGAGTCTGGAGAGATTTTGAGCGTATAAAGGGTAGGGGATGAGTTCAAGTGAGTATTTACAGGGGAGAGAGAGGTGGGACGATCCGTGGGGTGTGGGTTGGTCGGTTTCTATTGGCTATAATTGGGTTGGGGAGGTCACAGACGGTTTGAATAACGAACCGTCTGTGATATTGGCTATATATATATCGATATAATATAAAAAATTAGTCTCAAAATATAAAATAACAAAGTTCTATATGGCTTATATATACTCATTTGAAAGGTTTCGACGAGATCTACAACTTTGCAGTTGAGGCAAACCCTAAATTTCGAAAGAAAGATTGACAATTTTGGCAAAAACGGAAATAAAAAACTTACGATGCAAATTTGAGACTAAAGATGGCCGATTTTGGGGGTATTAGAGGGCGACTAGCGCAAGCGAGTCATTTGTTTTGGATTGGGCTCGTTATTAGCTTTCCATCGAGTACAAAAACATCAAAAACAGACATTGTATGCAAAAGTTCTGCCCGTTTTACTGAAGGTGTGTCAGAACGGAATCTTACTCGAACTCAGGCAGAAAATTATGCAATTTTAGGAATGTGCGAGGTGGGAAACATATCACAGACGATTTGTATTACAAACTGTCTGTGAAGTATCACAGACGATTCTTATCAAGAACCGTCTGTGATATTCGAAATATCACAGATGGTTCTTAGTAAGAACCGTCTGTAATAGTAATACAGACGGTTCTTGCTAAGAACCGTCTGTGATTACGTTTAACACTGACGGTTTTTGTAAACCATCTGTTATGAGACGTCTAATATAAACTTTTTTTTTGTAGTAGTGACTAAAATGAGATTTCATTACCAGCTGCCTATGGCTCGGTGTGTCAAACTTTCGGTCGGGGTAAAACGCGTAGTAGTTTGGGTAGCACCAATAACGCTGCCTAATGGTCCACTCGTCGGTTGATTTGACACACTTGTAGGCGTCCCGACACCAGCAAAGGGGTGGTGCCACCCCCATCGGGGCCCTTCTGGAGGGTGTTCAGCGGGCATAGGAGGGGGTCGGATCGTCCTGAAATTGTTTGGCATACTACGAGATAGCCTTCTTAGATTGATGAGCTCCGGAGGTGGCTGTTGAGGAGGAGAGTGGTGTGTGTAAGGCCGCTGACTAAACGCCCTGTGTCGAGCGACGATTTCCTAGGGAGCTTCCCAGTCCTTCAAGAGCTCACGGATGTGTTTCCATTCATTCTCCTTGTCCATGATATCTACGTAGTGTTATTGGTGAGGAGTTCCTAGCCGAGTAGCGCAGTATTTTTAGCGAGAGCGGATGCCCGGCTCCATTGCGATGAGGCATGGACGTGTTTCGCATCCATGTGCCACGCCCTTCGAGGAGGAAGCTTGCGGCAGTTGATTGGTCTCTTTGTGCTTTGTAGAGCAAGGTCACATCCTGCTTTGCAGAGAGAAGTCATGTCCTGCTGTGTAGAGAGTGGTCACATCCTACTTTACAGAGCAAGGTCACGTTCTACTTTACAGAGCGAGGCCATATCCTACTTTGTAGAGATAGGTTACGACGATGGATTAACATTTCAAATGAAGTTAAAATTTGTAATTACGATGCAATTAGTTTCACATTACGTATAATAAACAAAGTACTGACTGAAGTATAAGTTACAACATGAGAGCATTTTTAATCTTAGTACCACTATACACACAATAAGAAGTGGCGCTGCATTTCACGCCGGTGTTCCTACTTATTGGCAGGCGCCTTGCAAATTCTCATAGTGTGACCTTCTTGGCCACAGTGTCTGCAACGTCTACCCGCCGCTACAGCTTCTCCTTCGTCCATGTCGTTCCTGATGTGATAACTCTGCTGACGAATCTTCCCACCCTTCAATAGGTCAAGATTTGGAATCCAAGAACTCTGTGCAACATCCGACGTGGCGAAGTTGCTCACAACTCTAAAGCCTCTTAGCTTGCTACACCACGCCTGCAACACCCTTTCCTTCATGAAATATTTCGACATGAAGTTCGTTGGGTCCATGTTGATAGTCCTGCATGCGGCGAGGACATAAGAACATGGCTTGTGAAGGAGTTTTGGATTGTTGCATATGCCACGCCCTTCGAGGAGGAAGCTTGCGGCAGTTGATTGGTCTCTTTGTGCTTTGTAGAGCAAGGTCACATCCTGCTTTGCAGAGAGAACTCATGTGCTGCTGTGTAGAGAGTGGTCACATCCTACTTTGTAGGGCAAGGTCACGTTCTACTTTACAGAGCGAGGCCATATCCTACTTTGTAGAGATAGGTTACCACGATGGATTGACACTTCAAATGAAGTTAAAATTTGTAATTACGATGCAATTAGTTTCACATTACGTACAACAAGCAAAGTACTGACTGAAGTATAAGTTACAACATGAGAACATTTTTAATCTTAGTACCACTACACACACAATAAGAAGTGGTGCTGCACTTCACGCCGGTGTTCCTACTTGTTGACAAGCGCCTTGCAAATTATCATAGTGTGACCTTCCTGGCCACTGTGTCTGTAATGTCTACCCGCCGCTACAGCTTCTCTTTCGTCCATGTCGTTCCTGATGTGATAACTCTACTGACGAATCTTCCCACCCTTCAATAGGTCAAGATTTGGAATCCAAGAACTCTGTGCAACATCCGACGTGGCAAAGTTGCTCACAACCCTAAAGCCTCTTAGCTTGCTACACCACGCCTGTAGTACCCTTTCCTTCATGAAATATTTCAACATGAAGTTCGTTGGGTCCATGTTGATAGTCCTACATGCGGCGAGGACATAAGAACATGGCTTATGAAGGAGCTTTGGATTGTTGTATGTGTAGTTAGATTTGTTCACATGATCTCTAAGGCACGCCTCATGGGTAACAAGAGAGAGAGAGTTGTCCTAAATCTGACTTTGTCCTGAAGGAGGACGTTGAAACAATGCTCCAAATTGCCCATCACGAAGACTGTGTGTGACTGACCCTTCTCGGTCTTGGCCTGCATGTACGATGTAATCTTTGAGCAGAACGGTGTATGTGGGCTGGTTGCATGAAGTGCCGTATTTACATGCCTTTTTTCTAAAAATATCCGATTGTACTTTACAGAATGCCTTCCACGATAGCGACGAGGGGCTAAGTACGAAGGCCCTTAAGAACCCAGTTGTACACCTCCGCAAGATTAGTGGTCATTATGCCATACCTTATACCGTCCATGCCGTGCAATAAGGACTACTTCTCTAATGGCTCAGCTTCAATCCAATGGGAGAAGCACCTGATATTCCTCGAGGTCCTCTGCATCACATGGGAAGGATCAAGCTCCAGCAATGGTGTGAGACGTATAGGTTACACCACCCCAGGAATGGGCAGACACTTGTTTCTCTCAGTGACGTACTTCCTAGTATTCTCCAACATTTCCCACAATGCATTAAATTTACGCTGCTAGTTCTGCATAGCTAGCCTCTTGAACACCTTCATTAACGGTTAATATGAGTACTTCCTAGTATTCTCCTAGATGGAAATGCTCCATCTATTTCTCATGTTTGGCCAAGGGAACATTTTCTCGGGGTCCTACTGGAGTTTTCTTATAGCTTTCATCATTTCAAGGTGGCAATCATCGATTATATAGACATCAAGACATACCCCAACTGCTCCCTCCTTCAGATGTCGAAAGAACCACAACTAGCTATCATAATTCTTACTTTCGATAAATGCGGTGGCCAAGGGCAAAATATGATTGTTGCCATCAACACCAATTGCTATTAGGATCTGCTCCTTGTATTTCCCAGTTAGAAACATCCCCTCGACTGAGATCATGGGCAACATGTGCCTCAAAGCATCAATGTAGGCACCGAAGGCTAATAAGGCCCTATGCAAAGCCATGAAACCTGGTGGTCTTCTGAATGACTTGTCCTTTACAACAATGTATGTGCTCGGATTCTTGTCTTGCAACACATGGAGCATATAAGAAAGGTTATCGTAAGCCGCCTCAAAAGAACCGAACCTCCTTTGCAAAGCCTTCTGCTTCGCATGTCATGCATTCACGCAGTTAATATTGTACTTAAATTTCTGCACGATAGCCACCATGATGTGCTTGACCTCTAGGTCCTTCTTCTTCACTATCTCTCCGTACATGAAATTGGCTAAGGTGAATGTTATGTTACGATGTTTCAGCAAAATACTACTGAGCACGCAAGAGAGTGCCTCCACCTTGAAGACAATCTAGTGAGTTTCGTAATTAGGTCTACGTGTGTGCACAAGCTAAGGACAACCAACCTACTCGCAGACCACGTTGTACTACTCTTGGCTAGATTTTAGAACCCAAAATGTTCACTGCATGGACAAGCTTGGCCTATAGCTTAATAGCATCCTACAATGATCCATTATCAGTAAACATTGCATGAAGTTGAACCTCCATACCATGGTACTCCCATGGTGATTTGTGCTCGTCGTGTACAGTAAGACCCTCAACGTCCACCCTGTTCCATCCCTGCGGTATGGGATCTTCATCCTCATCGGAAGAGTTATCGCTATCCTCTTCTAAATTTTCCTCCTTGACCCATCATCTTTGCAATTGTAACAATTAGCTGAACCTGAATGGTTTGCGCCCTTCTGGGGTTGATTGCTGACATTGATAGGGCGGGGTCCTGAATTGTCATACCGGGTCACTAGAGCTGGGGTCTTGAAAACTGGCTGTTGCTGCTGCTGAGGCACTCGTGCAGGCTGATAAGTGTTGAATCTTGTCCTCTGTGACTGCTGTAAGTGAACTCCTTGCTGTCTCATCTTCCCTTTGTGAAATTCTCCCAACTCGCGGTGGGAATCCTCAATCAGTATGACCTTATCCACCAACTGCTGAAAACTGGCATAGTCGTTGCCCACGACCTGCACTTTCAATCTTGGGTTCAGACTCTTCTTGAACCTCTTCTGGCGAGCTGAATCTGTGGCTATGTCTTCTGGTGCGTAGCGAGCTAGCTGAGTGAATTTATTGAGATATTCGCTCACTGACATGTTCCCCTGCTGCAACTCACGGAATTCATCCTTCTTCATCTCGACAACTCCATCCAAGACGTGGGCGTTATGGAAAGTTTTGGCGAATTCTGCCCATGTGATGCTGTTCTGGTCCTCATGGGCGGCACAGTAGTTCTCCCACCACTCTGCTGCTGGTCCCTCAAGTTGGTGTGCTGCATATAGTACTTTCTCCCTGTCTGAACATTGGGCCAAGTTCAGTTTCTTTTCAATTGATCTGACCCAATCATCAGCCTCCATAGGCTCTGAAGAACTGAAGTAGGTAGGCGGTCTCGTCCTCATGAATTCTGCATAGATGGACTGGTGTCGTGGTGCCTGAGGTGGTACTGGCTACTAGTACTGTCGCTGCATCATAGTCTGCATATTCTGCATCATTGTCTGCATCATCTGAGTCTAGGCCACCAAAAACTGACTGAGGGCGGGGTCCAAAGTCGGTGGAACTGGCTGCGTGGTACTGCTCTCTGGATCCTGGTTTGCCTGGTTGCGGCCTGCTGTAGTCCTGGTATCAACCATCTTGCTGCTGCTCTGAAAAGAAAACAACTACTAACTGCCTTTGCCGGGTTTTAAAGATGAGATGGACAAGCATAGAGGAGAGGTAAATTTATCTAAGGGAGATTTTCTAATGGTAATCTACACTAAACAAACACTTAGCCGAAAAGGCTAACAACAAAACCGGGGAAAAAGAACTCCAATAAAAAGTTGACATGATTGCAATATAATGCTTTTGAGGGCAGTATTTGCAGCTCACATCACACACAACGGCAAGAAAAAGCAAAACGTTCTACACGAAGCTAAACTAGAACATGGCTTTAATCTGACGGCTCCTAATCTTCACGATAGTCTTCAATCTTGTACTGGAACAAATTGGCTGCTTGCTTGGTCCAATCTTCACCGTAAAGCTCGAAGAATTCTAGGCCAACCTTCTCTTGATTTTGGGACACTCGAGACATCTATGAATGTTGTAGAGATAAGAAGTCAAATTAAATTCTGGAAATAAATTTGTAGAGAAGGTAAGGATTAAGAATCCTAAGAATAAGGTAAGAATAGAGAATCACTAAATATTCATTTGTTGATTTAATTTAGAAAATAGAATTTTGAAATTGGCTAAAGCGACAATTCTAAGTAAGGCTTCGTACTATAGTTGATATAGCTCTGATACCATCTCTGTCGAGACACGAATATGCAAATCCGGACTCCCTGTGTATTCTGCACTAGTCTCAGGATCATGCTGGTGCACACAGTCAAGCATAGATGTCATCACAACCATATACACGATAAGAATAAAGGAAAAGCTCAAATATCAATAAATCTCAAAAGGTACGATCATATGGTCAAGCTTACAATAGATTAGCCCAAAGGGTTTAATAAAAACTAGCAGCGGAAATCCAAAGTAAAGCGTAGTGGCCAATCGACAAGCCCACAGGCTATCGAGTGGAGAACGAAGCCTAATCTGCGAAGTCGTCGAAGTACTCTCCTTCTGGAACCTCCTGTTGGTGATACTCCTCTTCCTCAACTGAGCAACATTGGGCATAAAGCCATGAGTACATTGGTACTCAGCAAGTCGTTTGTAAGAAATGAATGCAATATAGTCTGCATGGCTTACCAAAGGAAGGCTGAAAGGTTAATTTGCATAAATGACAGTTGAAGATAAATACAGTAAATAGATTGAAAGCGAACTTTAAGTAAAACAATAATAAATAATCAAAGGAATTGACATAACCACTTGCGGACCTCCCATCCACAAGCTAAACCAACCGCTTATGGACCTCCCATCCACAAGCTAAACTAACAGTGGATTAACCATCCACTGTCCAACCACAATACACAAGTTTTCAGAAATAACTACCCCTCGTGTGAAATCACCGAGCAGTGTCCATGACCGAGGACGCGGCTATTCGAATAGTTTTACACTCTGCAGAGGTTGCACAACTGTACCCACACGATGTGATTAGCCTCGCGCTAAGGAAATCACAACAAGGCCTTTACAAAATTCAATTCCAACTCAATCCGCCCGCTAGGGTTTCGCATCACACCCCCCCTTGCGCCACATGGAAATCAGCAATCATGTTCATCTCAATGGCAAGATTAAAGTTGAAACATCCCAAATTAATCAGCCAGGTCCGTCCCATACCAGACATGTGGTTTGCACGGTAAAGCTCAGATCAATGGCGCACAAAGTTAAGTCCTTAATTCTACCCGGGCGAGACTACCTCATCCCTCAAAGTGCTCCAACACTTCCCCCTTTACTGCACGATCACTCGCCCGAGTGCAAAACCAGATTTGTATAACCACTGTCGATGACGCACCAACGTCATGGCAGAAATTTTAATAAACGTGGCACCAACCACTGTTCTATATCTCATTAAGTCAAATTAATAATTCACATGCGATGATAAACTCGATCATAAATGTAAGCAAAGCTAAGCATTCTATCGTACCAACTGTAGGATCGGAAATGGCAACAGAGGGGGGGGTGAATGATGCCTCTTTAAAGTTTGCCCCCGAAATATCCACAAATATTTCTTCTCCAATAGCTACAATAGCTATGAAGTAAGAAATAGCATATGTACTGCAACTACAGAGAAACATAACCTAAGACTTCAGATCAATTCCCCAATAAGTGCACTTGAACTTTGCCATAAAGGAAATACTACAGGAAATAATTAACCACCCAAAGACGTGCTCACTGAAATATGAAAACTGAAGACTGCACTCATTTAAAATCAGCAGTAAGATTAAGTGAAGTGCAGTACTGAAATGAAAACTAGAACTGCAGGGAGGAACTGGAACACTGCAGGGAGGTACTGGAATACTGCAGTTTGGCACTATGGACAACAACACTTAAATCCCAGCCAAAACCTGAAGACACTCGGCAGAAAACTGAAAAGAAGACACTGCTATCACACTGCCGAACTGCTATCGAATGCTCCTGCGAACTGAACCAATACAACTACAGTAAATACTGTTCACCACTGGAGAACCAATAGTTTGAAGAGAAATTGCTGCCCCTCTTTGGTGGAAAGATTTGGTTCTCAACCTATATAGCTGAAAGAGAAATTGAAGGCTGCAGCCGAACACACCTGATTACTGCAGCAGAGAATAACCGATCGGCAAGGTGAAGAGATACTACGCACTGCTCTCTCCCGAAACAGATTTTCAGATAGGCTCCCAAATGCAGCAGCTAAAAGAAGACAGCAGGTTAAATAAATTTCTTGCAGACCGCAGAAATCAGGTGGATTAACACTTAATTGCTGCTTTTATCAATTTCAAGAACCAAGATTTCAAATGAATTTGCTGCAGCAGAACTGAAACCGAAAGCTACAGGGGAACCAGATTTCAGCCGACAGAAAGCAACACCGTGTACATAATATGCTTGCAGACAATTGACACGAGTGAAATTAAGGGAGGCTAACTGAAGTTCTCAGATTGGAGGAGAAAGAAATCAAACTAAATAGCAAGAACACCTCAAGAGAATAAAATTCAGATCCAGAAAGAGAGAGATCCACAGAATCCTCATTTTGTCAGGAAGGATTAGCAGGAAGGCACATTCTTAGCAGAGAAACCTCTTATTATAGATCCTTGCTCTAAAGAATGGTTTGACCAGAAATCCTTGAGTATAATCCCCTCACAGAACAAACCATTAAACAATTAATCCATCAAGAACCCCTCTTCTTAAATCACAAAAACTAAGAAGCAAAGAACATAGCACAGCAGAGAACACAAGAAAGGGGATAGTTCAACCTAAATGCATTTCATATTGATTCTCAGACAATGTCTATTACATGGAGAGGAATGATTACAAAGTTTTACTCCATCTTCTCACCCCATTCTCATGATGGAAATCACACAACCAAATTTGCAAGAGAAAAGTGCCCCAAAAAGCAAGCTGAGCACACACGCACAACCTAACCACTCACAGATTACTACATGTTCTACTACTCCTTCTCACTTTCTAGCACATGCTCATAGGAGACAAGAATGGAGAACACACGCACTAGCTCAAGAAGAATGAGCAGCCACAACCGGATTTCACCTCTCCTTCACACCAAAGGAGGGGAACAACCAACACTAAAAGCACACCAGGCAGCTAGCACTCTCCACTCCTACATGCATTTCTTACATCCCAGCAGCATACACACCAGCAGCAGAGACAAGCACACAGGAGGCACACCATTAAGCTTTCTCCTGCGCATCCAACCTCAAGGGAAGCCAGCACCTCTCCTCAAGAGGAAATTCAAGAAGTGGCAGCCCTGACACACTCCCTTGCCCCATATACACTTAAGGCAAGAGACAAAGTCAACATGACCAGATTTTGGAGGAAGAATCAGCCCCTCCTCTCATTGCTTGAGTCAATTTACCAAAATGCCCTCAAGCACTTTCCCGGAAGCTTCCGCATCCGATACCTCGACCGTCTGGACCTCGACTCCTCCCTGAGTCTAGTCGGTCCGCTCGTCATCGCCGTCGTGTCCGTCATGGCGATTCGGTTCCTCGTCTCGGCTCGACCTCGGCCGCCTCGATCATCTTCGGCATCTTTGACCGTCGGACCTCGACACCTCCACGTGCCTAGTCCCGTCCACCTCGCCTCACCATGACCTAGCTCAAAGTCCTGCGATCCACGGACAAGCAAACCATCACATAGCACCGCACGAAACAGTATATTCCACATTAGCACAGATAAAGATACTCAACCCTAGAATACCCAAAACAAACTCTAACTCACTAAACCAACTGTCAATATCTCATCACAAACATGGGGATACCTCCACATGGTCTCTCACCAACCCATGTGACAAATAACCTAGCATCACTAGTATGTTTTCCAACCGATGGTGATAATGGTATCATGGCATTCCAAATTATCGAGGAGGGATGAATTCAATTGGGACGATAACTACCAATACGAGGGTTTGAATAAAAATAGCGATGCAATGTAATTTAAAATAAAATAATTAAATAATAGATTGCAAACTGGATTCAACATGATCAAAGGACACGACTTGCATTGGTTATGCTCAGCGAGGTACTCTTGGTCTTCGGGCGTAGATCCCGCTCCTCCGGAATCGAGATCTATCGAGAGAGAAAACGACCGAAACAAGAAAAACACACAAAATGATAAGCAAATGAACTCCAAAAATCATGAAACCAGAACCAAAAGCTAGAGCTCGATTTTAGATGAATTTAGAAAAAAGAACGGGGTCAATCGGAGCTAGGATGGACGAGAACGGGCTCTCGAAAAATAAACCTAAAGAAAATCCTAGAAATTCAAAAATGGCACTGTGCTGTGAACCCGGTCCACAGTAGAACTGGTCCACGGTGAACCCGGCACACGAAAACAGTGCGCGCGGCCGGCGGGGTAGGGCTGACGTGACGCGCGCTGGTGCCGCCACGTGTCACTTCGCGGCGTGGGCGCCGCGTGGCGGTGGCGTGGCATGACACGTGGCTGCCATGTGGCGGTAGGGCTGACGTGGCTGCCATCTCGGCTAGGGCTAACGTGGCACCGGTGCGGGCGCGGCGGCGGCATGGGATCGGACGGCTCGCGGACGTCCACGCGGCAGATCTGAGCCTTCGGCTCAGATCTGAACGAGCGGTGGAGATGGGGCGGCGCAGAGGAAGGACGGCACGGATCGTCGACGCGTGGCGCGGCGCATCGCGCGGGAGCGGGCGAGAGCGCGGGCGGTGGCGACGCGTGGCTGGCGCGCCCGGCGCGTGGAGTGGGTGACGAGGGAGGCGATGTGGGAGACGAGCGACGCAGCGGCGGCGAGGGGGCAGAGGGGCTCACCAGCGACGGGGACGACAGTGGGAGGGACGACGGAGGGTTCCGGCGACCGCGAGGACGCGCGGGACGACGGCGGAGGCTCCGGTGACGGCGAGAACGCGAGGACGAGCGAGGAGCGGCGACGCGAGAGTTCGGCGAGGCGGGCACGCGAACCGAGGAGAGCGGCGGGTTTTAACACGCGAACTGAGGTAATCCCGATCGGATACGGCGACGGGCGCAACGCGGACGCGGTTTGGATGGCCGAGATGCGAGCGCGGGCGATCCAACGGACGCGGATGCGCGCGGCGAGCTACGAGCACGGGCGACGACCGGGGCGACGCGGACGGCGACCGGGGTCGGAGACGAAGGAAGACGATGGGACGAGCGGCGACGGCGAGGAGCGGCGGGCACGACCGGGGTCCAGAGCGACGGCGCCTGGAGACGGAGGTCCGGTGGCGGCTCGGAAGCTGCTGGCGGCGAGGACAATGGCGGTGCGAGAAGCGGCGGAGGCGGGTGCGCACACGAACCGACGGCGGCGGGTTTTATTTCACTCGAACCGAGGCAGTTCGGGTCGGGGACGGCGCGAGGGCGCGGCCGGATCGGAGACGAACGCGAAAGAAGCGGCGCGCGCGGCACATCGGACCAGTTAGGGCGGCGTCGGCGCGACCGAGCGGCGCGGAAGCGAATCGCGCCGCGTGGCGCGGATCCGGCAGCGGCGCGGGAGGATCGGGCGGCTCGAGCGGCGGCACCGACACGCGCAGCGCGGGAAAGGGTGAGAGCGAGGCCTTGCGCGGCGCGGCCGGCCGAGTTGGGCGGTGGGGGGCGGCGCGCGGAGGAAGCGCGCGCGGCGGCGGCGAGGCGGCCGGGCGGGCGGTTGACACGTGTCAAGTGGGGGGGGGGAGAGGGTTTGGATTTTTGATTTGTTTTATTTTTCCAGAAATGCAAATAAAATACTATGAGCTCTGAAAAATAGCAAATAAATCCCAAAAATTCACCAAAAATACCAAAAAATTCCTTGAGACAAGAAGAATCCAAATAAAATATTTTCAACTTATGTTAATGTTTATTTTACTCAGATTAAATCATTTTAAAATTTAAAAATTCATTTGAAGCTTGATTTAATTTCAGAAAATACCAGAAAATTTCTTGTGACACAAGGAACTAAAATAAAATATTTTCAGCTTATGTTAAAGTTTATCTTAATCATATTAAATATTTTTAAATTTCTGAAAATTCAGTTAAGCTTGATTTAAATTCAAAAAATTCTAAAAATTAATTTTTTTTAAATTCCAGGTTTTGAAAATCCCCAAAAATCAGGATACAGATCTCCATCTGACGCACTATGTTGTCGACATACTCCCCTACATCCTTATGTCCAATGGGTTCAGCGTGCGGTGTGCGATCTTCCTATTCTGCCTAAGCAACATCTGTATCCGCCTATCTAGTAGGCTCAACGTGTAGTGTACGATATTCCCATGCTACCTTCGCAACATCAGTTACCGTGTCCTCTTCATGAACCTCATGCTTCGTGCCTAAGTTGCTTCCACCAACCAGACGATAACCATCGGCAAGGCCTGATGCGACTTCCTTTAAACATGCTTGCATGAGTAGTACACAACCATATCCACGTCGCCGACAACCTTCCACAAAAGCTCTTTCATTAAATCATGCACATTAGTCTTCTCAACTTCCATCGAATGTGCGTGGCAGACTGACTCCAAAGTCCGTGTAGGACGATACTGCACACCTCGGGGTCCAAGGAGAAGCTACATGTGAGCCATCGCAGGACATCTCTGATTAGAATATTCTCTACTTTCGAGTGTACCAAACTAACTTGCGGGAAACCACTCATGTCAACACCGTATAGACCTTCACGAATCGTACCAATACCGTAATGCACATTCAATCTTGTGGGCTCAGACATGACTAATTTCTCACTGCAAATATTACCATTTGTCAATATACATTCACTAAATACGTGCTAAACTACTAAGTAGCGACACGTTTCCTACATTCGAATGAGAACAAGAACATATGAGACTATTACCTTTTCACGAAGACTTTCCCTTCTTATCAATGAGCTTCCTTCGTCTTTCTCTCTTACTTTATGAGCTCCTCTCCTCTCATTCTCTCCCTCTCCGAGCTCATCTACTTCTCCCCCCTCGTTCTCTCTTCTTCTCCCCCTTTCGCTTTTCTCCTCTCCCAAGCTCTTCTTATTCTCTCTCGAGAGAAATGGTGTAAGAGACCACGAGGGTGTCGGGTTTACCTTTCTGCACAACCCTTGCATTGCTCAACGGTTGAGCGACTAGTAGCCGAAGGGACTAGTCACTCAACCAGTGGATGATTTGAACACTTGGCGTGCAACTGTTGGGCTACTAACCCAAGTCACTCAACGGTGGAGCGACAGAGGATCATTAATGTAAAATAAAAAACGAAGGTATCTTACTGTAATTTAGAGTAAAAAATAGATTATTTAAAAACAAATTCCAGAGTTCCTTCTATCATCATTTTAATTGACAATTGGTCTATTTGTCTTGAATTGAAATAACAACAAAACCCATGACGACGATGTGGTACTCTATGGTCCATTGGTTCGATGACAAATGACAATAGAAAGCTTTGTCGCATATTGAAATGACGATAGAGCGTCTATCATCATTTAAAATAGCGACAAATGATTATTTTTATATTTGTTTAAACGATGGTATATTTATATAATATTAATAAAAATAGATTATTTAAAAAAAATTCTGCAATGTACTACCAACTGCTGGTTGAATGCAGATTATTTTAAAAAAATTCTGCAATGTACTACCAACTGCGAGTTGAATGCCGATGTACAGAAGTTTAATGAAATCGGGGACAGGAAACTATTCTTGTGCGTGTCAGCAACGTGCACCTTTCTGTAGGCAACAGCTAAGGACATAAAAGCAAAGTTATTCGGTTTGGTAGATTAGATAGCGCAGTATACCCATAGGTCAGCCACAGGTACTCCTTTCGATTCAGCAAATGAACAGCTCAACAAGTAAGACGACACCGAACATCACTGATATATATACTACCAAGAACCAAGCAGATCAGATCAGTTGATTTGTCTTCTATTTTTGCCACCATTTTGTTCCACCAGAAGAACAAACTTGCCCTTCCAAGAAGTTATCACACCAATTGAAGAGAAGAAGATTGCTCGATCCGTCGTCATTGATTTGATTGCTCAGCTAAAATGGGTAATTGGGCGCAAGTTTGAACAAAACAAGAGTTCTAGCTGTATTTTCTGGGCGTATATAGATGATAGATCTTACACTTCAGTTCCTTCCAGGTTATAAATGCTATGCTCAGTCCTATATACACCCTAGTACTAAGACAACAACCATCGATGCCATGTCACGTATCACACGGTGGATGGATTAATAACTTACTGTGCGCATACGTTGCAGCTCTTCCGGCAGAAACCAGGTGCTTCCTTGGTGCCCACCATGTAGTTGGGGTTCTTGGCGCACTCCCCTACTACCGCCCACTGGGGGCAGAGGACGTTCTCGTCCTCACACCCATCAGCAGAACCTCCCTGCTTGCTAGGATTGTCGAAGGACCTCACATGGATCCATTTAGTCGCGGACCACTTCTGACCTTCGATGACGGGGCAGCTCCCGTGCAAGCTGTCAGGGTCTGTTGTTGCATCAGGGTGGAGACTGAAGAACAGCATAGCATCGCCCTTTATGGGTTTTACTGCAGAGGACAGCCAAAAGTTCAGTTTAACAATGAAGTAACTGTCATCGTGGAAAGTACCACTGAGATATGCAAAGCTAAGAAAGCCTATTGAAGATCTAGTCTACTGACATTATCAGTGAAAATGGAGCATAGAGATAATGCTCCAGTATCAAGTGAAAAGGATCTGCAACATAATTCAATTTCTTTTAGCAACTATCCATTATACCTGCATATCCATTTTTAGCACACTCAGACCACGTCTCATCCTTGTGTTGTGTTAACTTCCCCTGCAGAATATCTGATTTATTTGCAACTTGCAAGGGAAATCCTAAGAGAGTTAGACAAGGACAAACAAATTACCTCTGCATTGGGGAAGATGGTCTCTCCGCCCTTCTCAACATTAGATAGGTACATGAGCACAGTAATGATTCGATGCCCCCCGAGGGCTTGGTTATTTTTGTCATGGAAGTAATCATAGTGTGGCTCATACTTCTCACCATTTTCATAATGTAATATTTGAATGGGCTCACCATTCTCTGAGCATGGACAGAATAATGATAATACTATTATTAACTATTAAATAGACAGAAATGGTAACCTAGAATGGTTGAGTAATTTCATTTAGGGTACCTGGATGAAGGAATGTCCAAGCAGCAATCCTCTCCTCTATTCTTGCTACAACTTCGTCCTGCCAAATAAATAGTTTAGTTAACAAATAACATTGTTAAATTTTCTACTCTGTACAGAGGTAATCGCCGGAAGACGTGGCTTATGTAGTGTTTTACTAATTCCATATGTGCCATGCACAACAGATGTAAATCTGTGCTAACAAGCAACACAGTTTATTGGTCCAACTGATTTGAGAGCAAAGGTAGATCTAACAGTCTTAGGTCCAGAAAGAAGCTCCACGGCATGTGTTTGTGGCTTTGTGCAAACACATATTTGCAATACTGAACAGTGATCAACATCTCAGGTTCAGCTGGTAAGTCCTAAGCAATCACAATTACAGGCTTGAGAATGGTCAGCATTGAAGTCCTAAACATGACTAAGCAATATGTCAAAACAAGTATATTCTACGAGATAACAACTTAGATGAAATGGCCACAAAGAAAAAGGTGCAAAACATGAACACATGCAGGAAGTGAGGGAGGGCAGTTAAGTCCTAAACAAAGACATCCAGAAAAAAATTGAAGGATGATGATTGATGATTCAGATATTGGACCTGAACCCCATAAAACCAATGCACACACCACAGGTGAATTTCCAAGGAGGGGGCGTTAGATAAACCACAGCTAAATAGTAGACCATTTTTAGACAATGCACACGTGACAAAGCATGATACTGCTTCTATTGGTATGGGTCTAGAGGACAGAAACTGGTGGACCAAATCCAAAAGAGCAAAAATAACATGTAAAATTAACATCAAAACACAATCACTGAATTATTTTGTGCTAATCCGTAATCCAAGTATGGCCGAATAGAACTTGTGAAGGTAACTCCTAATGAAAATCAATGATATTAAAGAATTGTGCCAAAATTTGTGCTGGTTAAATTTCAATCGAATCCATTAAATTTCAATTGAATCCATGATTTCAAAACTAATAAAACATATACTAAGGAGCATTTGCCATTCAATCAAAATTGGAGTTTCTGTCATACATTTCAGAGGTCCACAGAAACCAAGCACTCGCTCAAATTAACACAGAACAGTGGGGAGGGAAAAACATATGAACATATCCCATCTGAGCACAAATTTCAGAAAAGGCAAAACCCAATAACAATGAATATCAATAGTGATTCACTGTATAAATTTATTGAGATTATATCATAGCAAATCCACAAATGGTCCTCCACAAATCCACATCAGACGTGTATGGCAATGAAGTACTCCCTCCATCCTGCAATATAAGTCCGTTTGGGATTCGTAAAGTCAAGGTTTTAAAACATTAACCATTAATATATGTTAAAGTATATAATTTGACTACATGAAAATAATGTCATTACATTTGTCTTGTAAAATACTTTCAGAATATAATTTTTTTATTATTTTTGCTAGTATATCATGATAAAAAATAACAGCCAAAATGTTATGTTGGAGACCATGAAAAGTCAAAGTGGACCTATATTGCAGGACGCAGGGAGGATATAATAAGTATAATAAAGCAACCAGGAAAGGAACAAACTTTGCCTGACTGGAAATAAATGAATTTTCTAGACTGTAACTCAGCCAACATATGATAGATGATGTCCTGACAACTAATATAAAATGGTATATACTATGGTGTGTTGCCTACCGCTAGCGAAGTGAACCAAACACATAACAGTATAGTACTTTACAGTTTACAGTACAGATCACAACTATCGTGAAGTGGTATAAGACAAGTTGAAAACAGTAATATAAAGAATAGAAGGAACAAACCTACAGCTCTTTGCATACCCAGGCAAACAAATTTAATATAAATGGTAAATCCTTGACATAATGACATTTTATC
Organism: Melocanna baccifera; assembly: GCA_036346265.1. Taxonomy (NCBI): domain Eukaryota; kingdom Viridiplantae; phylum Streptophyta; class Magnoliopsida; order Poales; family Poaceae; genus Melocanna; species Melocanna baccifera. The sequence continues at coordinate 5,459,122 of CM070703.1, read as the reverse complement.
TCCAGATAACTACAGTAAACTTTTCTACCAAACAATAGAGCAAGCATACTGTCTTTGAATCAATCTGAATACTTACAGAAACCATTGGATTTCATGGAAAAGAATTAAAAGCTACTCCTTTAAGCAATACAATTAGAAAAGATGAACTCGAGCATGAAGTTTCAGTACAAACCTGAGGTCTCAAACATGCCCTGAAGATATCAAATCACCACAGATAACTACTGGTTCAAAGTCTAGGCATACTTCCCCCCTTCCAGGTTTGGTCATGCTAAAATAGTATCTCCAGATTTTTTTATATTAACAGAGTATCTCCAAATCCATACAGAGACAATCAAAGTTCACCAAATATGCAGAGAAGAATTATAGTAGCTAAGATATAGTTGCATTCAAGCATTTTTCCCACAAATCACCATGATTAACAAAACAAACGTGAAAACATTATAGCACCAATTAATCGATACAAGCACATAAATTCACCTTCCTAGCTAGCTTCATATACCAATCTAGACACAAATTCCAAAAAGGAAAAAAATCAGCTACCTCTTAGCCACAGAATAGCAGTGGCGCCTACAGTATCATTTCCTGAACAGATCAGCCCATATGTTCTACCACCCAAAATACCCGGTTGATATAAATACAATTTGTCCTGCAAGAATTTCACTAATTTCGCTTCCCATGAGGAGATCACGGCCAATACAGAAGCATTTCCTTCCTATATCTCTACAGTTAACAGTGCACCGAATCTAAAGGAAACACCTTACCAGCTCCGAACCAATCCAACCCCAGAGATTATCAAAATGAAATGAGAATGACTAGGTGTTTTGGCTGCTGACCTGCTTCTTCTCGAGGAACATGCCGGAGCTGGTCCGCACCTCGCTCATGACGCTCTTGCCGGAATCGTTGTCCGCCACCATCGACTTCTCCAGCTTGTCCTTCGCCTTCAAGCACCACACATCGAATTAATGAACCAAACAACCCAAATCATCAAAAGCCAATTCACCCAGACACCGACGAGATCGAGGGGCAGGCCCAGTCCACTCACCAGTACAATCAGGTGGTCGCACTCCGCGTCCGACAGGAACCCCTTGTGCAGGAAGGCCCTAACCACCGTCACAACGAACAAAACGGCCGTCAGAGTTATAACCTAGGTTCCGGGCGGGGGGGAGGGGGGGTAGGTGGGAGATCAGATCGGTCACCTGGGGCGCCACGAGAGCTGGACGACGCGGGAGGGGTCGAAGGCGCCGCCGCCGCTGCCGCGCGACGCGGCGGAGGCCCTGAAGATGGCGAGGTGGAGCGCTAGGACAGCGAGGAGGAGGTGGTGGTGGAGAGCCATGGCGCGGCGAGATGGGAGGACTGGGGAGGAAGAAGCCAAGGCGGCCTTGGTGGCGCGGTATGTGGAATTGTCGAGGCGCATATGGCACGGGGACGTCACTGACGGTGGGGCCAATAAACTTGTGGTGGGTCGACTTGTCACAGAGAGAGAGAGAGAGAGAGAGAGAGAGAGAGAGCGCGCGCGCTCGCGGGGCTACATGACAGTTTCCTATTTGATAGGCACTGAGGGTCGACCTGGCGACGGCCTTCGGTCGGATCAAGATAAGACACGGGTCTGTTCTTTACGGCTTCTAAAAGTCGTTTTTAGTTTTTAATACAGTAACTAACTTTTAAACGGAGTATTTTTTTAAGATGAGGTCTACAAGTTAATTGTAGTACACGTTAAAAAACTAATATCTGTATCATAAAAAATCGCAAGCGAGTATCTCTCTTTCCGCAATCTCTATCGCAAACAACCAAAAAGCCATCAGCCGCAGCCAAAAGCCATCAGCCGCAGCCAAAAAGAACAGGCCCACGGTCTGTTTAGACACTATTATGCCATATTGACTTATATATCTGTTATTTGTTTGATTTAGATATGACATAAAAATGAGATAGATCATGTTAAGTCGACACAAGTAGACTTAGCCCAACGGGCCAACGATGGTCTATTCAGTACGGTGGATCGGTTGAGCACGATTGTTAGCGGGGAGCAAGGAGGCGTACAACATTGGCGTGGATGAATGAGGTGACAGCAGTCACAACTTACTTTATTGCTAGTAGCAAGTACATTTACTATCGCTCACAAATAAATTTATTACCAATCACAAGTAATTTTATCATGTTGTATATATAATTTTTCTGTCATCCATGTAACGAATTACTTTACATAACGTATAGAAAGGGACTCATAACATATAATTTCAATCCGATGAGCTGCACGTCCTAAGGCTCTTCGGAATATCGGGGAGGGGATTGACAATGTTAAGCACATAGAGTAGCATGTAGAATAATAGCTCTACATTGTATATGTTGCATATGAAACAAATACATCATAGCCCTAAATTACTATATATTACGAAATAATATACTGCGTGTACTAGAAGAAATTACTGCTTATCAGTTATATGGCAATTTGGATCTTCTATCATTCGCCGTCGTAAAATTCCAAGAACTTTATGGCGAAGAAGGCACAATCGTTTGGGAGAACCTGTTTTGGTGAGGCGAATAACAACCTTCTCCCATTCACAAACTTTGGGAACTTTCCAATGGTCGCGACATGATGTCATTGAGACGTGCAACCACCTTGCTGCCGACTGCACGGTGATGATTATCGGGGTTGGTGCATTTTTGAACGTAGTCATTTGAATATAGCATGTTAATGCGCCTATGCACAATATTTATGTAATACACCGCCTATGCACAATATTTATGTAATACACCGACCAGTGGGAGTTGTGAAGTAAGGGGAGGAAGACCTGACAATTGAGACAGAAGGGGTTGACGATGATGTGAAGACAAAATTTATTGCTTTCATAATGTAAAATTATAGAAACTCACCAATTTTACTGCCTTAATGTTCATCTTGTCGAGTAGAGCTACCAAAATACTTGCGACGAGCGTGCTATTGTACACTTTATTTTTCAAGAACTCCTCAACGTTTATGTGATATCCCAAATCTTTTGCTTTTTATTTATTTTCTTTAATTGGAATTTTCTAGATTTAAAAATCCCTTTTCTAAAATGTTAAAATCAAGCCAAGAGAGTGAGTTATTAAAATCAATCATGTAATTGCGGTCAAAATAAGTTAAAATTATTTTATTTTGGATTCCTTATTTTTTTCTAAATTTATTGTATTTTTTTGGGATTTATTTGGATTTTTGCTATTTTCTATCCTTTATTTGAATTTTTAAGTTTTTTCTAAAAATCAAAACAAAAAAATAAAAAGTTTAAACTTTCCTGCTCTTTCCTCCGGGCGACGCGTGAATGGCTAGGATGTGCCCACGTCGCTGTTTGAACTCATCCCACCACTCCCACCTCACGATCCCATCCGATCGACGTGTGGACGACTCGGATTGAGCGAAGTCCCGCGCCGGACCATCCCCGCCACCCCTCCCTTTCCTTCTCATGCCCTCACCAACGTGTGGGTCCTACCTGTCAAAACCGTTATCTTCACCGCGCCCCGCTTTCCTTTCTTCTCTCCTCCCTATTTCCTTTTTTTGATGGCGACCAAATCACCGCCAATCTCAGCTTCCCTTCTCCTCCTCTCTTCGGTTTTGGAAACCACGCACGCCATCAGGACAAATCCCCAAATCTCGGCCCTCCTTCCTTCCTCGCCTGCCCCTCTTTCCTTTTTCTCCCTAACTGCAATTTTTCCACTACTATCTCCGACGAGAAATCCCACCCGACTTCCTCCCCCTCAACCCTATGTAAACCCCTACCAAGCACCCCTAGCCTCCACACCACCCCTCCCCGCCTCCAATCACCTCCCTTGAGCTTTGAGTCGACCCCACGCCATATCGACCACCCTCAAGGAGCGCCTCCGCCTCCATCAGCTTCCCCGTGGCCCAGCGAAGCTCGACGACCCCTTCACCGCTCGTGATTACCACTAGAGGAGCCACTTCACCCGAGACCCGAGCACCACTGCTGCCAATCCTCGCCGCCAACCAATCTTGGGCCACTTCTGGTAATGCAACTGTGCACCACTAGCTGCCGTCGAGCCCCACATCGCCGTCGATCATCAGCTTCCACACGCCACCTCCCCTCTTTTGCCCGATCGGACTGGTTTGAACGTTCTTTATCGTTAGGACGGTTCAAAAGTTCCTAGCTGATCGGACAATTCTTTGTCGATTGGACAATCTAGAAGATCCGGTGTCATTTAGACAATCCAAACATTCTCTAGCCGATCCAATGGTCTAAACATCTCTTGATTGATTGGACGGTCCGGATTACCACACAGGCGCCACACCGCACAAGTCCGACCGCGCGCCCACGTATCAGTGACGTAAGGACCCAATTGACAAACTTGTAATAGTTGGGCTTCTTCTTCTTGTCATCACGAGCTTGTGAAGACTTATGGTACTCCTCCTTGTCCTTCAGCTTAGGGTATTTTGCAAGATTATGGTTTGGCTCACCGCACTCATAGCAGAAGAAGGGACCTTCTCTTTTTCTATTTCTCACATTGTGATGGGTTTTTGTGAATTTAGTAGATAGGAGAGCTAAGCCTTGCTCATGTAGCTTCTCTACTTGCTACTACTCAACTTATACAAGATGAACATGGAAAAGCCAAAAGATCCAAGATCCAAAATCGAGAAGAGCCATTCTTCATAGGTCGATCGTAAGATACATCAACTCTATCTTAGGGAGACGAGAGATGAAGTCAATCTGATAAGTCTTCAATCTCGAGTATAGGTTATCCAAGATAAGTTTACTCATAACAGTGTTATTATTGATGGATGTCTTCACCCCCAAACCTTCACATCTAAGGCACCAAGCATTTGACGTGCATTCTCAGACTCAGAATAAGTCAAGCCAACTACAATAAAGGTTGTGAGAATCTTGATGAACCTAGCAAATAACTCATCCAAAGATTCACTGTGCTTTTACTCAAACTTGGAGTACTCTTTCTTGAACTCATTCTGTCTCATTTTCTTGATCGCTGTGTAGCCCTCATGGTAATTAGCTAGGGTACTCTGGATCTCATGAGCAGAAGTCAAGCAAACTACTTGATCAAACTCATATCTAGCAAGCCCTTGAATCAAGAAATTATGAGCCTTATTGTTGGCCTCCACATCCGTAGTATTTACTAAAGTGATTTGGTCATCAGCAGGCAAAATATAAGGTCTCTTGACTTTCACCCAAATGGATTGCCTTTGGGCTTGAATGTAGGTTGTCATATGATCCTTCTTCCAATGAGGAAAATCCATGCCCTCAAAAATTAGTGGCTTGGTAGAATACTGATATGATGCCATTGCTCCTAGACTGGTTAGGATCTATCAAGAAAAGCTAACCGGACTCTGATGCCACCTGTAGGACCTGAGATAGCAATTAGGGGGTGAGTGATTCTTCATTTTCAACCTTCCTAGGTTGTATTCCAAAACTTTTACTCCTTTAGCTATTGGAAGCTAGGAAGATCAGTTTAGGCCCACCACCGAAGAAGTCACACAAAAGCAAAAATAAAACTAAGTTCAAACTCTAGGGCCGGTACTACCATAGGTAAGTGGCCGGTAGTTCCACAGTTGAGTGGTCTGACTGCTGTAAAGGCTAGTATAACTGGCGAACTGTAGCATCGCAGGCCAAAAATGGTATGACTACACCCCTGTTCATATAATAGAAAACCAACCCAAGCCTAAACAAAAAATAGTTCAATCCTCAAAATACAAAGTCTACATGACTTGAGACTTTTACACACACCTTGTCAAAGATATTAAGAACATAATCTATCCAAAGATCGCATGGAGCTTGGTCAAAGTTTCAACATTTCCTTCAGACAAGCAAAGTTGGGCCAAAACAGGGCAAAACTCACAAACTTGACCAAGATGGCTGTCGATAGATTCTCACATATCACAACAAGCTAGAGTACCTAAAGATTCAAGGTCAAAGCCTTATGATCATGATTTCACAAGAAGTGCTCCAAACAAGCCAAATGATCTTGCTACAGCTAGAACCTAGACGAATGGCATGTGATTCTCATGAGGCATCTACATCACTTACATGTCCTTAGAACCAGTAAAATCAAGAGAAAAGAGATAAGAGCAAAAACACTAACCAAAATAAGTGCAAAACTAACAAGATCAAGAACACACCCTATAGGATGAAGAGGATTAATCTATTATAACTTGTAGATGAATATTTTATAGCCATTACACCATAGAGAATAGAGCTCTCTCTCCCAAGAGCACTCATCCAAACCCTGAAAGGTGTGTTGGTTGCTTTTCTCTCCTAAGCCTTCACCATTGCCACCAACCACACACACACTCAAATAGATAGGGTAACCAGTCCATATATAACCCTAATGGATACTATTTACTAGTACATTCGGACAAATCCATTAACCCTATACACACTAGGTTTTACACTCATATAAGACTTATGCACACTTTTCGAAGTGCGCAAGTTTAAACCCGCTAAGGAGCAAGTTTCCATCTACCTAGCCTCCTTAGTGATTCCTTAACCTAAACTGCTCTCCAAACATTCTCCAAGGATTCGATTTTGCTCCCTTTGCCACTTATGATACTTTTGCTTCCTTGCCAAACGCCTTCACCTTGACCGTGGATCTCACCTCTTTCCTGAGCTTAGTCTATGATCATCTCTTGCTTTGAAAGTAATCCTCATGCTTGCAATGTATAGGTCCACCAATGGCTCACGTATCGGCAAGTGTCTCTATGTCGGTCCCCCAACCATATCTCACTTATACTGACTGCACCATTCGATGAATCATTGCTCGAACCTTCCTTTTAACATCCCTTTTCTTTTCCTATGCTCTGCTTAAACCCAACCATCTTGCCCAGCTTCCTTGGCCGCACCTCAGCTCATCCTTGAGCCTAGTCCCAGTCCACACCGTCGGCCATGGCTACCTCAAGCACCCTGCATATCAAAGACCAAGAAACTGTTTCTAAGCATAAGTTCTTTACAACTTGACCTATGTTAGTCTAAGCATACTTCATACACCATGAATGCAATGACTTTGAGTTCACAACTATCCAATTGAATGTTGTCGTCCTTAGACCACTGGAGCTACACATCATCGTCACTGGCCACCGAAGAACGTCATCGTCTTAACCAACAACATCCATTCTTCAATAGTAATATAGTAATACTTACAATACATTGTATAAATTCAATGCCTTCATTCAAAATTTGAATTTCAAATATGGGGACTACACCCCGTGTTAGATCATTCTTTGATAATCCCCTCCAAATACATTACTTGATGTTTGCACTTCTATAAATACAATGACTAGCCTGAATCACGATGCGCTATCAACGTGGAGATTTTGGTAGAAGGTCCTACCTGATGGATAGATCCATTTATGCCGCTTTCCAAACAAACAACGCAGGAAAAGAAATTACATAGTACTAGAAAAGATCTGTACTCCTGTGCTGACATTGTAGCCCTTGCATCTGGCTATGGAGTACTCTTTGCAAGCATATAAGTCCATTCTATTCGATTCAGATACATTCAGATTTTAGACAAAATACTAAATCTGAAAGATTGTTGTGCCATGTACTGATTTCTCATAGTGGAGGGCCGTACTGTGATGTTCTGGGGAGGAGGGATGGTTTGGTGGCAAGTAAGTTCAGGGCTGACAATGGCCTGCCTTCACCATTCGAGTCAATCAACTCGATTATATACAAGTTCAATGATGTCGGCCTGAACATGACCGATGTGGTGGTGTTATCAGGTATCAGTATCGTAATTAGTAGGAAACTGTTGCTTCTAAAATTAGATAGCTCACTAGGAAACTGTCACAAAGATTTGATCAATTATACTATGTACTTCTCATGATCTGTTTTTGCCATGTCAATATTTGGAAAACTCATCATCTGAATTTGAAAAATTATAACTCAATAGTAGCCCACACAATCGAGCAAGCCCGGTACGCACTATTTAGCAACCTCTTGTCATCCACCACAAGTTCAAGGAAAGAGGAGGAAACTAGAAGGGGAAGAGAGCCAACAACCACCTCCAGGTGGTGAACAAGGAGGCTCCAATCTGATCAGTCTCCTCTCTGATGACCTCCTCAATGAGATCATCACCCACCTTCCCACCAAGGACACCGCCCACCCGTAGGTCATCTCCTCCTAGTGGTGTCTCCTCTGGCCCTTCGCTCCGCTCAACCTCGACTTCACTCACCCTCAGTCATGGTGGACATCTTCGCTAGCCTCATCTCCCGCATCCGTTCCGCCCACCCAGGCCCCGGCCGCTGCTTCTCCATCCATTCCACCTACTTCAACATCCAACAAGACTGTCAAGCTACCTTCGATTGCTGGTTCTGATCCCCTGCCATCGACAACCTGCAGGAGCTTGAGTTTGACCACAACCACTGGCTTGAATTGCCGTCGACCGACACCGAGGGGGTGGGCAGCTTCGGCCACCGGAGGGTAGGCTAGAGCCTGATGAAGCCCTCCGGTGGCTCTGCCCCTGATATGAGTATCACTTCTTGCAATTGGTCATAATATTCCCAGTCTTTTTTCGTAGTGCCTGGAAATATTTAGTTTCCTTAAGAAAGTGGTGCAGCTATCTACAAGACATATTTCCTCACCACTGGATGCCACATAGGTTCCATAATAAAGCATTTAATAAATAATTATTCAGCAAAGATATGACTTTAATAATAGAACTCAATTCATTAAAAGTTTGGAATAAATGCATAAGTCTGTAGGCAAATGATAAGTTGATAACTATGCTCTCACATAGTTTACAATAACCATAGTTCTACATGAACTTAATCTAAATCAAATGCACACATTTTTAATGGATAAATGTTTGAATAATAGTAGCTAAGATACAAATTAGAAGACTACTTCGAGTCCCCATAAAGGTCTTTGTAATCATCTCCAAGAAGATCATCAGGGTCATCATCTATCTGGACATTTTCATTAGCGTCCTTTACGGTTAAGTAATCATGCTTCTCATAAGAGCCATGTCTTCATGCTTCTCACGCTCTTCGATCCTTTGCTTGTCCAGCAGCAAAATGTGACTCATGACCTTCCTTGGGTTTCTTCCATCCATTCTTTTCTTGGTAGAGCTCGACGAGATGCTTATGGGTATGGCAAATACAAGATCAATGTCCCACAGTTCCACATCTATAGCAGGTCTTCTTCTGCTCCCGATACTTATCATCTTGAGATTCTTTCTTGGATTTTCCCTTTTCCTGAGGCTTAGCCATTCTCTTAAAAGCTACCTACTTCTTGTCTTTTCCACTTTTCTAAATTAAACCCTTTCCATAGTTCTGTTTATTCCTTTTCTTGTAAATATTGGCATGAGTTTCAAATGCAGCTATATGTCCAATGGAAAGAGACAAGTAATTCTTCATAAGCAACTCATCTTCACTTTCTGCAACTAGCCACTCACCAATCAACTCTGAATATTTTTCGTACTTTGAGTGATGATAGTTCCTTTGCATATTCACTTTATTTGCGTGAAAAATGGACAACGTCTTGTCAATCATATTTTCATATGAGACCTCCTTACCACAGAGTTTCAGTTGCGTAACAATACAGTGTAATCAGTGGCGGACCCAGGATTTTATCAAAAGGTATGCCGCACCAAAATTTTCATATGCAATTCAGTAAAACCATTTGTCAATTCGGTAAATAATTGTAACCTTCAATGGACGACAGAAAAGCAATCAGAGTGAGAAGAATGACCAACAAAAACCAGACAGTGATATATAGAAAGATCAAAAACCTGGTATAGTGGACGGAAAATATCAGCAAGAGCTAGATCTCTCTCCATCACAAGAATAGATATTTCCAGTGAAAGATGGACAGTTTTCTCCAGAAGAATCCCATAAGTTTGAGTAGTTCGCTCATTAATAAGAGTGTCAACACCCACTAATATGATATTCATAATATTGCGGAAAGCAACTTTCCCACTCATGAAATCCTGCATTAGAATTTCGCAATTGCGAGTTATACACAATGCAGATATAGAGGTTGTGTAGAAGTTCATGCAAAATATTTAGATATCTAAACAATGCTAGCAACATCCGACTTTATCTTTGGGATCGGATATACACCATAAAGCATAAGCAAGCAAGCAATTACCGACTGAAACAAAGAACATATGTTTCATATAAATTGAAGAGCACAAAATGTACACTAATCTGCTAAAACTCTTAGCCTGTCAAGAAAAGTGTGATCAAGTAAATAACTATATACTTGATGTTGAAAAGCGTGAGAACTGAGAAACCAAATCAGGTAGTATGTTCCTAAAAGTGTTTTTTCTGAGCTGCTAATATTGCATTGTACAGCAGAAGTAACTTTAGTCTTACAGAAATGTTTGTCAACTATGAAATTAATTGATTCTCTCACTAAGTCAGATATCTCCCACTAGCTGGGATAACTTTACCATTCTCTTCCACTCTTTTTAATTTATTGTATATAACTTTCTGTAAAGTTGTTTTTTGAATATAATATATTAGTAGGGTTCTCCCAATTTGAAACATAAAAAATATAACAAAAGATATATATGTCAATCGTGATACTCACATGCGAAAGTACTCCAAGCAGGCAAGTGCCAATTCCCACTTTTCCCGAGGATCAGCGTAGGCTCTTTGAGGAAAAGGCCCAAAGACATGAACTTGTTAGCAAAAGAATTACTCTTCAAAATGTTTGAGATGGAGATTATAGAATAATTAGTAATAAGTACCTCTGGCCTTTGTCACTAATGTTTTTTTTCTTCTGCAATGAGAGCATTGACCAAGTTGAGAAATGATATGGTTGATGGATAACTCTCCCTCCATGCTTCAACTTCATTCAACTCAAACCTCATGTCATAGACCTGCCAGACGCTTGTTTCATCAACAATGTAGAACATTAACCAAGCTACTTATACTAGCATTTATATGGACTTGCTCCATTTATACATGAATATAGAGCAACCATCAATATTGTGGATACTAGAATTTGTGACATTTTGCAAATAAAGTGATAGTTGACTTCACAGAAAATTTTAAAAAAACTGGAACACTTCATTTTCACGCAGGGTTTTGCCATCTTGGATTTTAGTCCACAAGTATATCATGTACTTGCAAATATCAACAAATTTTAGTTGCTGTTTTCCAATGTAAATGTTTTGGACAACAGGCACCAGGCCTTCTGGTAGAGGAAGCTGTGCAATTCGGAGTCTGAAGATCTAACCTTGGAGGCGTGGGTGAGGCGGTCGCCGCTCTCGCCGACGGAGATGTTGAGCACGAGCTTCTGCACCTTGATCTCCCGCATTGGATCCGACTGCTTCTTCTCCGACGCCTGCGGAACCCACGCACGTAAGCAACCAATCCATCACGGGCGCGCGAATAACCAAAGATGCGCGGCATTTTCGCGGCGGCGGCGGGACTCACCATGGCTATCCGGAAGAGCAGAGAAGCGGCGGCGGCCGCCGGTGGATCCATAGGGGAGCGGCGATGAGGCCAAAGCGGGAGAACGCCGTCTGGAGGGCGGGGCCTTCGGTGTGCGGAGGAAGGCCGTGGACGAAGAGCTGGCGGTGGGAGGGGGAGGCGGCGGCGGCTGCGCGGAGGCGCGAGACTGTGTAATGCAGAATTTTAATCAGCCATATAGTCTTCTCACTAGGCACTGGCGTTCACGAGGCAATAGACCATAAAGTAGGGTATTAGATATTGTCAGCTTCCAGCGATTATTCCAGGCTTCCTGCAATCTAAAATGCAGGCACTTAATTCCGTGTTATTGCTGGTCAGATATGTCTTGCTTCTTCCCCGAAGCTGCTTCGCTGTTGCTTCGCAATTTTTGCACTTACCATATCAGCTCCCAAGGACATGAGGTCAGTAGTATGAATCCACTATTAGCATTAACCTTGCATTTGGCCTTAATATGATGCATTACATAATTCATTTTCTCATTATTGCTTCTATTTTTTGCAAACAGGCCTCTAGCGTAATGGTTAGAGCGCTCTAGTAGCACCTCTCAGGTCCTGAATTCGACTCCCAGTGGGAGCGAATTTTCAGACTGAGGGAAAAAAACCCCTCGCCTGCTACCACACCAAAGCACAAGTCTAAGGTCCGACCCAGGTCGTTGCTCGTTCTCACGCGGGCGACGGTGCCGCTGTGTAAGTGTGGAGCAGGGATTCAGGGGTTTTCTTGATCTGTGTGAGAAGATCGTCACAATACCTAGGGATCGTCTTACCCCGCAGGTTGAGTTTTTTTTTAATTATTATTGCTTCTTTTTCATGTCCTATTGCGAGAATCATGAGTCGGGATCTGCTCCAATGTCACTGAATGCACCTATACCATGTGGTGGATCAGTTTGCATATGTTCTCGATTTCTTTGGGTAATCCTCTATCATATTCTCTCAAATTTTGATCAAGCTCAAATGATGTACCAAATATTTGTGGAGTAATTTTTTGTTCCCTGGTCAAATTTTCTCTTTCCAGATTAGGTTCTGCTACGTGCTTAGGTGTCACTGCGGGTGCTTACATTCTTGCTCTCTATGCAGTAGGCGCTTCTTCAAAGCCAGTGTTATTGGCTTATTCATCAAAACTTTTTGTTGAACAATGTATTGTATGTTGCAGATAAAGTTCAGGCAAAGTATAGGGAGCGTGTACTATGTCTTATCGTTGTTTCACATCTATAAAGCTCCAACTTGGACCGAGTAGTTTTTATAATAAGGTAGCTTTGAGGTAAATGACCTACTGGATTACATTTTTAAAAAAGGATTGAATTAATAAATTCATATTTTTAGGTGGCATCCAATTTGTTATATTACTATGGGATTAAGGCACCGCTCAATTTAGTTTCTGGCTTTTATTTTTTTCATTCATTAATTTCGTCTTTTTCTATTTTTTTTAGTTTTTAGGCTTTTTTACCTTTTCTTTTTTTGCCGTATTCTTTTGTATTGTCTGTGATAGGCTAATATATTTTTTTATTTTTATTTTTTTTAAAAATTTAATTATATCAAATAAGTCAACTTAGCTACAGTAAAAAAAAGTCATAAGCTAACGCTATTCTAAACACCCCCTAAGAATTATTGGGTATTAATTGTTGCTTGTTGATACTCCTGCCCCTGAAATAATAAGTAATAGAAACTCGTATGCGGTTTTAGTCGATATAAACAAAATCGCTACATGTGTACTACAATCAACTTATAAAACTCGCCTTGAAAAGATACTTAGTTTAAAAATTAATTACTATAAAAAATCAAAAATAGTTTTTAGAAGCTGAAAAGAAGAAGCCCTTAGTTGCATGTTGAAATCAATCCTAATGTTTGAAGGTCACGAGGGTTACATGGTTTTTGCAGAAGATATATAGATAAGTTAGTGAGTATTCTTGCATGATAGTCCTTCCCCTAAAAGGAGAAGTTTGGTCTTCATATTTCTTTTGACTGTTGTCTAATATATATAGGCCTCTTCATTGTGTTTTATAGATAAGGGCATAGGTTTGATAGGAAGCTAATCTTTAAGTATTATTAGTGGGTATTCTTGCTTCTTGATAGTCCTGTTCCTAAAAGGAGAAACTTGGTCGTGTTCATGTTTTCTTACTGTTGTCTAATATCAATATTTTTTCTTCATCGTGTTTTATAGATAAGGGCATAGGGCTGATAGGAAGCTAACCTTTTAAGAATTAGTGGATATTCTTTCTTGTTAGTGTTCATATTTCCTTTGGCTGTCGTCCAATATTGACCTCTTCATGTGCAACCACCAACCAACTTAATCATTTAGCAGCCCATACTGTGAAGTATGAACTAAGGCCAACTTAATCATTTAGCAGCCCATACTGTGAAGTATGAACTGAGGACAACTTTCTTGCTGCTGCTGGTTATGTTAACTTTGCTTTTGTGGTATCTAAGGCATGTTAACGTGGATATCCCTTTTTGCTTTTTGTAACCATGTGGTATCTGTAAATTGTTCCTTGACACCTAACATGATAGTTCTTACATTTATTTACTTCACCGTTCCATCCATATTGATGGGCTAGTCTGAGAATTTGGCGAATTTTATGGGTTGGTCTCATGTCCCATCTCATAGTGCCATCATGTTTACATTGCAGCTGGCACTCCTAAAATTATTTATTTAGATGTATTTGGTCGGTTAGTATCAGAAGTTCGCCGAGCCACAGGGGCAAGTTTTTGATACATATAGCGTATTTTTGAACTGTATTTATAAGAATATCAATATACACATAAAATTAGCAAAAACATTTGTTTTATCGTTCGGTTACCGGACGGCGACGCCGTACAGTTGAGAGCTAACCAAACGAGCCCCGTGGCCGTGCTGTAGGGGGCCTGCCGCCTAGCCATCATGTGGCCAAGAGCCTACCACACGGCCACAGGGTGACATGTAATTATGCACCTTCATTTACCCTTAATTAGCCCCCTAGTTAGTCTTTATTAGCATCATCAAATTCCTTGCCACACGGTGGCTGTGAGATGGGCTCTTGGCACCATTTGGCGGTGGTGGCCCCGTGATGTTTCTTTAGTTACTTTAGTAAACATGTAGCCAAATGCCATTTGGCTGCTATGAGAAACGAGTGCTCATGCATTCACGACAAGGGAATAGACCATCGAAAGATAGCTTGCATCGCGTCTATCTCCCCACGCTCAATTCACTCCCACCATTATCTGTGCTTTGTTAGCGCGTTGCGCTCCCACTTGTACTATAAATTGCGAGCTCTCTCGCAGTCGCTCTCGTAGTCGCTTTCACATTTTCTCTCGCAGTCGCTCTTGCAGTCTCGCAATTCTTCACAGCTGATTAGCAATCATATTAGCAGGTAATTCCTATGTAATACATACATACATAATTATTTATTTGTAGTATTGTGCTGCCATTAAATGTATGTATGTATGTACGTACGCATGTATGTATGTATGTATATGTAGATATATGTGTATATATATACATACATATATATACATATATATACGTAAGGAACATATGCTATGCACTCACCCTTACGGTGCACTCAAACTAAAAAAGTCATGAAAAATTTTGAAAAATATTTCTACATGTACTTGTGCACCGTAAGTATGAGTGCATAAGCATATGTTCCCATATATGTATATGTATAATCGTCGATATGAGTCCGGACAGTATATTTGTAGGCACTCTCGGTCGGATACGAAGACCACCACGAGTGCATAAGGACCTCAAAGTAGCAAACCACCACGAAGAGACCTTGAAGTATCTCTACCACCACTACGAAGTGAATTCAAGACCGCCATGGGTGAAAAAGGATCTCGAGGGAAGCACACAACCCCGAAGTCCTTGGGGAAGACCTCTTCTCTCCCCAAATGTATTTCATATGAGTGTTCTAGGGTTACAAAATGGTCTTCTCTCTCTCCTATTACAAGGGGTCTTATTTATAGGGAGAGAGGGAGAGGCCTGCGTAGTTACAACTTTGCCTTTAGGGTTTGACATACTCTTAGGGGTATTTTAGTCATTTACTTCATGTGGACCCCGTTGGGTCTGGGACCCTAGGGTCAGCCTAGGGTCTTCCTCGGATTGACATTGCACATTTTGTCTGACCTTGCGTACTTTACCCGGGGATGGCCCGGGGTCTTCCTCGGGTCAACCTTACGCGCTTCTCCCGACTTGCTTACTTCGCCCGGAGTCCTCCTCGGGTCGACCTTGCGCACCTCGCCCGACCTTATGTACTTCGCCCAGGGTACTCCTTGGTTCGACCTTGCACACCTCACCTAGGGTTGGCCTCGGACGCCCCTAGGGCCGATCCTGCGTACTCCGCCTGAGATTATCCCTAGACCCTCCAAGAGTCGATCCCGCATACTCCGCTTGGGGTTGGCTCCGGCCTTGGTTGGGGGTAGTCCATCCAACGAGCGCCGCCACTCCGAGGTGGTTGTGGGTTTGAGGCAGCGTGGGGATCCTCCCCCAACATGCATATATATATATATACACACACACACATATACATATACATATACATATACATATACATATACATATACATATACATATACATATACATATACATATACATATACATATACATATACATATACATATACATATACATATACATATACATATACATATACATATACATATACATATACATATACATATACATATACATATACATATACATATACATATACATATACATGTTAACATGTGTATGTATGTATGTACATACGTACGTATGGATATACATATATGTATGTACTATTTATTTTATTATAAATTTCTATTTATAGTATTTTATTTTTATTGTAAATCTTCGCACTAATATTTCATCTATCCCATTTGTTGTAAGGTATGTCTTTATCAGAGCTTTTTAAAGAATTCTACAATGAGAACCACAGGTGTCAATCGTGGATTGCAGGTGACACGGATGGCCCTCCGCCCTTCAAGCTGCGGGGAGGGAGGGATCATTAAGAGCTGGACGATCGCTACGTCCCAATCCTATAGGCCACGGGCTTGTTGCCCTTTGCGAGGCTGATCTCCATCGGATACCAATTCACCTTGGACGGCAGCATGCTTTTGGCACTTGTGGATAGGTGGAGGCTCAAGACGTACACCTTCCACTTTCAGTAGGGTAAGATGATGGTCACTCTACAGGACGTCTCGTTCTTAACCGGTCTCCCGCTCTAGGTTGATGCACTTGTTCTATCTTCTCCACCGACGGATTGGAGGGACGGGCTAGTGTATCGGTTCGGCCTGGTTGTCCCAGAGAGTGCTCATGGTGTCTCCCGCATTTGGCTAAGGTATTTCAGTCAGTGCCCGCAGGATGCATAGGACGAGGTCGTCAGGACGCACCTCGTCACGTACCTTCTTCAGCTCTTTGGTTAGAGCATATTTCCATCCACACACGGCAATATTTGCAAACCCGACTTCATCTGCATCGCTGAGTCATTGGTTGATGTGAAGGTTGCGGTGATGCCCCAGTACATATCATTACGACCTAGATGGATTGAATATGGGGATTCATGAGCTTCACATAGAATCATATCATTAATTTCATTGTTGTTGGGCATACAGATACAATTCTCTAACCAAACTGTTCCATGTTTATCCTCACTAAAACCGGTGGCCTTTCTTCTTCTCATGTTCTTCCTTATCTCCTTGATGTTCTTATCAACCTTTTGAGCTTCTTAGATCTGGTCGGTAGGGTGGGTTGAATTTTGAAAGCCGAGAGAATACTTCGATCCACAAGGTTTAGGTTAAGATAGGAATTTTTCTCCTGAAGTTGAGTCTATACCTCTTCTGTCAACGTTTTATTTGCGTAGGTTTTTTTGCTTAATGCATCTGCTACAACATTGGCCTTATCTGGATGATAGTGGATCCTAAGGTTATAATTCTTGATTAACTCTAACCATCTTCGCTACCTCAAGTTGAGTTCTACCTAAGTGAAAATATACTTCAATATCTTATGATCTATTTAAATTTCACAATGGTTACCAAGAAGATAATGCCGCCAGATCTTCATGGCATGAGCCATTGCTACTAACTCTAAGTCATGAGTGGGATAGTTGCACTCGTGAGGTCTCAACTGGTGTGACGTATAGGCTACCACCTTACATTCTTACATCAAAACACAGCCGAGTCCTTATCGGGAGGCATCATAGAAAATTTCAAAATTCTTATGTATATCCGGCAGAATGATTACTGGTGCTAACACTAACTTTTTCTTAAAAGTCTGGAAACTCTGCTGACAAGCTTTTGTCCACTTGAACTTCTTGTACTTTTTCAGAAGATGAGTCATGGGCTTGGCTATCTCGAGAATCCCGCTAAGAAGTGTCGGTAGTAACCGAGAAGTCCAAGAAAACTCCTAATATCAATTATTGGCCTAGGTTGCTTTCAATCTATTACTACTTCAACCTTGGAGGATCTACTGCTATTCCTTTAGATGTCACAACGTGATCAAGAAAAGCTATCCCTTAGCCAAAACTCATATTTGCTGAATTTGGCATAGAGTTGGTGCCTTGTAAGTTTTTCTAGAATTAGTTTGAGGTGGTCTTCGTGCTCTTTCTTATTTTTGGAATATATGAAAATGTCATTAATGAAGATCACTACAAACATGCATACATTTGCCTCATCACGATTCTTGTCTTTCTCCCATGATTCTCTGCTTATGATGATGCTCTACCCAGATTTACACGATCCTCCATGGCCTCAGGGCATCTCCCCTAGCCTCAGTCTTGCCGTTGACTGCAACAATCACCGAGCGTTCTGCACATCAAAGAACAAATAATCATCCTGAGCACAAGTGATATGCACTTGACTCTCATCAACATAATTGATGCAAACATACACCACTTGACACCCACATCAAGATTTCCACAAATGCATAGACTCCCTTCATAACTAACACTTGTATAAACTCATACCATGACTAACATAACCGAAACCAACTCAACTCACTCAACAAACTCAGCACAGGCCGGTCTGACCATCAACCAACGGCCGGTTGGACCGCTATTAGCCGACTTAAAAACTTCCCAATAATAGGGGGCTGATCTAACCACGGAAACCATGCCAGTTAGGCTGCTCGACAACCTCCGGATGGATTGCTGCCCACGGCCGATCACACTAGACCCTAGTCAGACCGCTGCCCACGGCTGATCAGACCGCTATAACACAACGGTTAGACTGCTTTTGCAGGCTAGTCAGACCGCTACCCACCTGACAGCAAAAACCAGAGAATAAATAACACAAAATCAAACTCAAATTTCAACAATGAAGGAAAGCGATGTTAAATAATCATCATAAGAATGAGGTGACCTCCACATGACATTACAATTTTAGAGCTATTTAGAGCCGTCCAATCATGCAATCAATGGCTCATATCAGCATACAACTTTTTTTAGGGAAACAGATTAACGTACAACTAGAGGCAAACATTAGAGATGCCAGGTTTGGCCCAAGATTGGTGATGGGTTGGGGTTGGTATCTCTTGTCTGGAAACGTAGTAGTCAAATCAAATTGCTTTAGATCCAGGTTTGACCATTAGGTTAAGCTTACCAACCCAGAAGCAAGTAGAGTTTTTAGCAAGTAGCTTTTCAGCCCGGCTCAGGGAAATTTGCGATTTGTGGTTGATGTGCTGTGCTGCGACGCGCTTTGGAATTTAGTTATTTAGGGGAGATCTTTATTAATTATAGTTAAGCTCTGCCATTATTCCTCTTATAAAGATACTTTCAAGTATTTATTGTATTTAAAAAATAGAAAAAGAAATGTTCTATTCGTCGGAAAACTGCTCATGTCTTGCTCAAGGCCGTTGAAATTAGGGCCTAGTTGGTAGGGTGTATAAGCTTGGGCCAGGCTCCTCAGATGTAGAATCGTTTTCGTTTCACATGTTTGGATGGCTGCACGCGTAAAGCAACCTAGCCGAGCGGATGCAAAAGGTGTCTCCGGGCCAGGTTCTGCAGAAACGCCCGGTTTTTTTTCTCCGTTTCTTTGGATGCAGGCTGTGCTAATACGTTATTAAGCAGTGATTAGTGCGTATTAGTTTATATTAAAATGTTTTAAAGTAAATTAAGGTAAAATAAGGGCTATTAGAATATTTTAAGACAAAATGAAAGTCATGCTAATTTGTTTTGAACCATTTCTTGCGTCTACACATGCGGTTAATACCCTTACGCACCCAATCAAACAACTTCGCCACAAATTCTACGCATGACCAAACGTACAACCAAACCCCATCTCACATTGTAAAGCAACCGGTCCGTAAAGCAATCAGACCTACCAATCACTTTGGTTTATAATCATCTTCTACTTTTTTTTTTCACTATTTAGTAATTTCGTATTTTTCTATTTTTTTATATTTTTTCCTTTTTTACCTTTTCTTTTTTTCTCGTATTCTTTTGCATTATTCATAATAAGTTAACATAGTTTTTTATATTTAATTTTTTAAATTTAATTATATAAAATAAGATAACTCAACTATAATAAAAATAAACTAAATATAATAAAAAAATTATAAACCACCGCTATTTTAAACGTGAGAATAGTAGTGTGGTATCAGATGCTGCGATGATCCGGATCCCAAAGCATTAGTGGATGACCCTGACCCTGTGTGTCAATCTGAGACGTCCTTTCCTGTCAATATGCCACTGTCTAAACATCTGATAATACCACTCGCCATTCCTCCAATCCCCACCTGGTGGTGTTTGACAATACTCGCCACTGCCTCGCTGAGAATACCCTGAGCGGCTTCCAAATCACTATAAATTTGTCTTTATCTGTTTTTTTCATTTTTAGGAATTTTTATGTTTTATTTTTTTCCGTATTCCTTTCCATTGTCCATGCTAGATTAACGTACCGCTTTTATTTTTATATTTTTTAAAAATTTAATTATGCCTAATAAGCCAACTCAGTTACAGTAAAAAATCAACCAGTTACAGTGAAATTTCAGCTAAAAGCTAGAAGTTATCGCTATTCCAAACGCCCAACTTTGTTCGAGCACTAATTCACCGGATTTCTTGCTTTTTGCTGAAAAATAATGACCAATAAACATCAAACAAAATAAAATTTATCTAGCTAAATTTCACAAATATATGGGTTCTCTCCTGTGCCTTCGACTTGATGTTGGTTGTTCTTATATGCACAGCATATCTTGGCGTCCTGGTTAGCTCCTCGGATAAGCTCGCGTGCATGCTAGATGCATGCATGATGAAAGTAAATTTCTGGACATACTGTTCTTGCTGTGGCTCATCTACATTGTATTCCTTTGCCCCGTCCTTTCCGTGTAAAATGAACATGAATATTTACACACCATGGATGCCAAAAAGGGATGACCAAGATTGCTCCTGTTCTGTTCATGAAACAGCCAGCTGTTTGGATGGCTGAATGACCAGGTGAAAATTTGGTATGGTGTTTGACATGCCTACTGTACTGCCTAGTACGTAAGCACCGTAACATTTGCAAACCTATAGTCTCTCCATTCTTTTTTACTTATTATTTTGATTTTTCATAACCTTTAAAATACGACAAATCTAATGATATAGTTTTTAATGATAAATCTAATAATATAATTTTTGTATAACCAATCTATATAGTTTTAAATCTATTAGTGATCAAAATCTAAAAAGTTTGATGACATGAACTCTATGAAATCAAGTAAAAAAACGGAGGGAATACAAACTCTTCTCGGCCGTCTCAGTTCAAAGATCTGCACAGTGTCACACTCACAACTATACTACCAAAATCAACTATGGATGTGTTCGGCACAGCTTCTGACTTCAGCTTTTTATTTTTGGTATAGTAACTTACTTTTAAATAGTATGTTTTTTCAAGATAAGTTACTGTACCGAATTTAGCTATACTGATCAAAATCACATACGATTGTTTTTCTCTTCGTACTATTTCTCGTAAATAATCAAAATTTAAAAGCCAAAAGTCATAACATAGCCCAAAAGAACCCACTCTATGGGCCTGTTCTTTTTGGCTGCAGCTGATGGCTTTTGGCTGCGGCTGATGGCTTTTTGGCTGTTTGCGACAGAGATTGCGGAAAGAGATATACTTGCTTGCGATTTTTGATGGTACAGATATTAGATTTTTAACGTGTACTACAATTAACTTGTAAACTTCGTCTTAAAAAAATACTCCATTTAAAAGTTAATTATTGTAGCAGAAGTTAAAAACTAAAAGCTAAAAGCTGAAAAGAACAGGACCTATAGCTAGCGAGGTGATCGCACGGATTTCGAACCGTACAATCATGCAATTGCTCTGTTTAGTCCTCATTGTTGTTAATTAAAGTGGGATGGTCCTCATTATTGTTGATGCTCCAAGTAAATAAAGGCCCAGTTTAAGCTCTGTTCTACTCTCAACGGTACCTTCCGAAGCAATGTTTGCTGCTTGGATTTTAGGAAGCTTTACATTTCTTCCTCTTGATCTTGCTGCAGTATCATCTGAAAATCTTGGTAAATCCAAGGGATTTCTCAGCCGTGCCAAGTGCCGGGCTTGGTTTCCTCCAATACATCAACTTTATTTGAGTGCTACTCTGCGCTGATGTATTTTTTTTCTATGTGACATCAAACGAAAAAAAAAGGAAAAGTATTTCAATGAATTTCACAATACATGCACGGCTTCTCTTGTAGGGCCTTGATTTGATGTTAGCTCTCGTATGCTTAGCGTATATATAGGTGTCTTGGTTTGTTCCACAGGTGATTAACCATGCTAGATGCATGATGAAAAATTTCTGGACACAATTATTTCTTGCTCATGCTCATCAATAATGTGTTTCCCCTTATTCGTGAATGCAGACTTACAATAGAGGTGGCGAGGATTTCTGTTATGTGTTGGATTACTGAGAGTATTTAGGTATTTTTCTAATTTGAGAAAAGAAAAAAAAAAGAGGTGGTCCCACCTGTCGGTGGGACAAGAGAGGAGATAAGGTAGAAGCCTTCTCCGACGTCCTCTATTGAGTTCCCTTTGCCATATCTCTTTGAGACTTGACATTGAGGAATTTGGAGATTTTTTGTCCGAGATGACAAATCTGGTTGGCTCTCCACCGAGTTGAGGGAAGAAGAAGTTGAGGCTTGTTGGTTCATGTTCTTGAGCACACTCGGCCAGTGTGCTTGATTGGTCTTGTGCGGCATCCTCCCTGACCCCCGACTTCGTTCTTCTCAGTGTGCTGAAGTTTGGAGGCCGGCATTGTATCTTCGTGTACCTCGTCTCCTTACGCGGCATAGTGAGGCGTTTAGTTTTCTGGGACAGCGCCGAGCGCGTGCCTTGCCCTGTCTAGTTTCTTCTCAGTGATTTCAAGTATCACCGGTGTTGTAAGTATTCCGACTATTTACTCTTTGCACTGTGCTTGATCTACTTCAGATATTTGTGATTTATCACTGGTTGGAAAATTGCAAGGAGGTTCTGTAGGCTAATTGCTCGATGACTTTGAGTTTAGACTGATCTTGAGCTTGCAATCTTCATTCTCTGAATAGTTGAATCATCTTGTGATACTTGCTATCATCTGTAGCATCTGTTTTTGGTTCACTATGGTTAGTTTTTCGGTCTCTGTAATTAATTGCTGATTCAGGTATATAGCTTCAATCTATAAGTTCATTTCTGTTGACTAATAGTTTGATGATTATGATGCTTTCTTGATATATATGGCAAGGTAGGCTTGATGATTTAATATTTGTTTAAGATAGCAAGTCTTTGTTGAGCTCAAGATCTGATTTAATATTTTATATATATATATATATATATATATATATATATATATATATATATATATATATATATATATATATATATGATTTCATATGAAAATCAGTGTGGAGACGGCCAAGATTAATGCACAACTTGCATTCTGAAAGCAATATATATCATTCAAAATCTTAATAACATGCTGATTTTGGTCATACATGTAGTGTATTTGTTGATACTAGTATTCAGGTGGAATGACTTAGATTGTTTACATATGTAAATGTCATTTAAGTCATTAGAATGCTGATATAGTCATGCTTATGTCTATGTTAATTACACTAGAATTAATTCTAAATTTATACTAAAACCGTATTATTTGCAACATTATGTTCTTAAATCAACTGCTTACCAAGGTGGTTGCTCGCCCACACCCACGATGCCATTGACCCATCTTTCGCTGCTGCACAGTCTCGCCGCATGCTCGCATCGATCCGTCATCTATCTCTGTGTTTATTTTAGGCAATCCAATCATATAATCAATAAGTCCGTCAAATTTAAGGCCCCGCTCAGCGATGGACGTCAGCTTCTTTTTTACTGTAGCGATTTCGTTTTTTTGTTTTTGTTTTTTTCATATTCTTTTGTATTGTCATATTCTTTTGTATTGTCTGTGATAGGTTAACATATCGCTTTTATTTTTATATTTTTTTAAATTTAATTATGCCTAATAAACCAACTCAGGTATAGTAAAAAATCAGCTAGCTACAGTAAAATTTCAGCAAAAAAACATAAATCATCGCTATTCCGAGCGCCTCCTTAAACCTTCGTACAAAGAGGAAGACCTGCACCACTTTTTTTTTTCCCGCAGTTATCAATCCAGAGTGTCAATTTTGTTACTAATAACATAAGTCAATGTCCATCCAGCAAACGGTGAATGTGTGTTCAAGAATACGATGTTCAGATTTCAGCCGTGCCGACACTTGGTGCAAGAGATCCAATGTATGGGCGAGAAAAAAGCCGGGAAGAGAAAAGGGAAAGCGAGTGTCGCCAAAATAAAGAGCCTTGGTCACTGTTCTTGGCATCAAACACTATTGTCTTGAGATCTTCAATTTATACAGGGATAATACAAAGACAACATCTCTAATAATTTATCTTTAACATTATTTATCTAACTATTTTTTTATCATTTTTATCATAACTTCTTCACTCACACTGTCTCACCATTTATGATAATTTGTATACCTAAATTGCCTCTTGTATAAAAGATATGATATTCTCCCTTCCAACTAGGATTTTAGATAAAGAGGTTGGTAAGAGACGACTGAATCCACCACTATCGGAGATGGCCTTAGTCAGTCTAATCAAGGACAAAAGCTACCACTGTTTTTGGAAACTGGAGCACAGTGCACAGATTGGCAAAGGAGAAAGGCCCCTGTTTATCTATGCATCTGGCGCCATGCATGATGCATGGCCTGTAGCCCTGCAGTGCGGGCACCAGAATGGGACATACAAAGATCGCAGGAAGAAATGATATGCTACCCTTTTTCTGCCTGAACTTTTGCTTTTTCTTTGCTCATCGGCTCACTTGTACTTGAGTACTAGGTCAATACTGTAACAGTAGTAGTTGCCTGCGTGAGCTAGCAAGAATTTGGTATGACGGGCAGTAATACTGTAGTTTCAGGAACCAAAGTTACCTGTCACTGATGCAAATCTTCTTTCATTGGAAAGAAGCACCTTTTGTACTTTGCATGAGTGTTCTTCTTCAAGTGTCGCTAAAAGTCCAGGATTTAATTTTGTCAAGGAATCAATATTATTCTGTCATATTTGTAATATTTTTATCCGTGTTTTTTTGCAATATTTTTTATTTCATGTATGCAACATCGACTTTTGTATTACATATTTTTTTTTGCATACGGTTATTAAAAATATTGCACATATTACCTAAGAATATTGCATCAGAGCGTACGATACGAATACTCACATAGTTCTTTCTTTTTTTAGTGCTGCATATATGGCCGACAAATGTTGCAGACATAGATGAGAAATGTTGCGGATGAGAATATTCATATCGTTCTTCATTTTTGTTGCAAACATGACCGAAAAATATTGCAGTCGGACGTCCGGAGGCAGACGCTCGGATCGGATGTCTGGGCCGTAGCATTACCCGAAGCATATTGCTTTGCTTCATAGTCCGTCTTTGTGTATCCATGTTTTTTATAAGGATTTTCTACGTAAAATCCGTATATCCTATTCTTCCATTTTGTTGTGCGTTTTATAATAATCATATCATTGGTCAAGTTTTGAATCCTTAGTCTATGCTCAGGAGGACCAATTTCCGCTCCCGAAAGCTGCACTTACACAACATCAAGGAGCAACATCGAGGGATCATCGAGGCGGCATCCGTAGAGAATAAGGGGGGCATCATCCAAGTCACGGCGTTCAGGGTAATATCCAAGGCGTCAACTAGGCGGCGTTCAACCCCATCAATCTGCACAACTTCACATCAGCTTCAAGTAGCAAATTCTCTCTTCTAGGAGTAGTCACCGTCATGCCTAGATCATGTTGGTCCTCAAGGAAGACATCGCCGCTGTTCAAACCTAGCTCCGTCGAAAGTCATGTGTTCAAGTTCGGCTTTGCTCCAACAGGCTTAAAAGCCTCGACTTCTAGCTTTGGCTGTTGATTTTTACTGCAAGTACATTGTAGCGGTTAATAGCTTTTTCGAAGTCAAAAAATGAGAAAAATAAAAAAAATAGGGAAAGAAAAAACCATTATATCATCACAAAAAATGCAAAGCAATAAAGGGATAAAAAATAAAAAACCTAAAAAAAAAGTCGAAATTAAGAAATCGACACATTTCAAGTGACCAAAGATGGCAACGGGTAGATACCCGTCGGGTATAGCCAACCCATACCCGTACCCGACAAACAATACCCGTACCCGCTACAATACCCGTACCCGCACACGGGTATAGAAACTTACCCATATCCGCACCCGCGCGGGTATTTGTACCCGACGGGTAACCCATACCCGATAGCAGAGGAGGAGGCGAGGCCGCGAGGACTGACCGGAGGGCGGAGGAGGACTGGAGGAGGTGGAGCCGGAGGAGGAGGCGGAGCCGGCGGAGGCGACGGCGGCGCCGGAGGCCGCGAGGAGGAGGCGGAGCCGGAGGGTGGCGCGCCGGCGCCGGAGGCCGCGAGGAGACGACGGAGCCGGAGGAGGCGAGGGCGGAGCCGGAGGGCGGCGCGCCGGCGCCGGAGGCCGCGAGGAGACGGCGGGGGAGAGGAGGGGCGGGCGCGGCGGGGAGAGGAGGGGCGGGGAGGACGGGGTAGAGGGGCAGCGGGGAGAATAGGGGCGGCGGGTGGCGGAGGGGCGCGAGTGGCGGCGGGTGGGGGCGGCGAGGGGGACGGTGGTGGGGGGCGGGCCGGGCGGCGGGGGAGAGGAAGGGCAGCGGGGGGGGGGGGCGGGCGGCGGGGGAGCGATTAGGGATTTAGGGATTTGGGCGCGGGGGTCGGGCGGGGTACTTCGGGAGAGGAAGTGACTTTGCTAAGAGCACACAAGTAAGAGTACTAGGGAAATTCAAGGCTTGCATTGCTACATGTACACGATCAATGTACTAGATGTTCCAAGGAAGTTTTGCTAAGCACACATGAAGACAATAACCAGGAAGTTCCAAGCTATTCATTGTTACATGGAGATTCTAAATAGCATTGCTTCGCATACTACGGCAGTGTACAAAGCTTCGGCTCCGATTTGGTGATGTGATTTCAACTCACCTCAACTTTGTCTCCATGCCGACACATGTTCTAACCCGGCAACTGCTCCAATGCTGGTTTGTTCTTTTAGCAACCATTGGTGATTTTTATGACGATCTGTCATCTTCTACGGGTTATTATGGCAAGATCTGCACATACAGAATGTAAGGTAGAGTTGCATGTTCTTTTCAGCACAAACATTGTTATTGGTATACAAGTACATTTTTGTCCTTATTTTGAAGCAAGAAGGAAAAAAGACAACATAAACTTCTAGTTCAGGAAGTTATGCAGTTCATGGATGTTTGGATTCAGTTGACGGGACACTTGATTTGGTGTTTCATTCACCGTTTGATGACGCCTTGATGGTAGCTAGCATAATACTTTCCAAAGTTTGTTATTCATTAGTGAAAGTTATACTCTAAATTTGAGTTGATATGAGGGATTTAAGTGCAAGAAGAAGTTTAATATCTGCATAGATACTACAATGATTGGTATTAAATTACAGTGCATTCTATTTGTTATAACTCAATATGAGGGGCCTATTGTAGAGTTTGTTTCTACTCTATTGACAACACATTGAGACTTCCTTTTCATTCGGATGTTATTTTATAGGAGCAGTTTTCAACCATGTCATGGAATTCAGTTACATTTACTATTAGAGATCATATCCAACTTGGAGAGCCTCTGACCGGATCCTTATCTAATATGAGTAGAGATTGTATCCCACTCAAAGTCTATTATCTATACTCTTATTGTTCTAACGCGTTAAGTGTGTAACTCTGTAGATTAATATATGCTTGGTTGTAACTCAGAAATATATTTTCGATCACTGGTCGGTAGTGATCCTTAGCAGAACATATCGATCTCTAATTATACACAAAGATCAATCTGGATGAATCTTATACAATATGATATATAACTAAGTCTTAGTTACTCACGATTAGCTAACTCTTTACGACTAGATCGTATATGGTCATGATCAGTTCATCTCCCCATACGACCAGTTCATAGAGTAATCTGTGATATGTTTGACTAGGTCATGACTAGTCAGTATACTCAAACTACTGGTTCGCATTCAGCCAACCTATTGACCTGTTTATGTATTCTTCTTTTGTCTCATGATATTTGATCGAATTCCAGGTAAGAAATGTGTCATCCATATACTGTTCAATCTTTTTCTGATCTAGTGATGAATAACTTCATGTGGTCAACTTTTCAACCATTCGTGGTATAGCTATGCACTTTCTTTATCCAATCACATCGAGAGACCCAAGGATATCTCTTCTGTTATGTGGGAGGGGCAAATCATATATCCAACCAGTCATTTTTCTCCGCACGTTCCATAGTATACACAAAGGCTACCTTTATAACTATCTAATTATGGTATAGCGTTTGGCAATCCGTAAGTGCACATATTATATATGTAAAAAACTATGATGATTTTAGGCACAAGAATTATACATCATAATTACTTGAGACCAACTGATGACACATAAAATATAACAATCTTAATAGTATCTTAAGGTGGGTTAATCCAACATTATTTTCTCTAACATGTGTTTATATTATTGATTTAATACCCTATATCTATAACCAGTGAAATATGATCATCACTCAATACATATGCTGGTATATAAGTCACTAGTGTCCCGACCAGTGACATCCGAATATGGATCTTTTAGAATAATATCATACAACAAATAAAAGAGCTTCATTAACAAGTTACATACTTGCTAATCATTATAAATGAGAATTCATTCAAGAAATGTAATAATATATTATTCAAAAGATCATAAAAGTCCATGAGATGGGTTCTTTACTATATCTGTCCAACACCTCAGGTGATGTATTGGCTTATGTTGTTTGATGATTAAGCATTTATTTTTAAGAGATCAATTGCACAAACTTAGATTTGTTGGGGTTATGAATTGTTGAAAATTCAGGTTTGTTTGTCTACTTTGTTAATATTGTGTGTTCTAGACCTGCTTGGTGGTTTGCTCAATTTGGCTTCGTGAGAAGCGTTCGGAGAAGATTGTTCTAGTCTACCATTACAATTTGGCTTCATGAGAAGTGTTTGAAGAAGATTGTTCCAGTGTTAATCATTGAGATTTGTTCTATAGACTTTAAGACACAAGGTAT
Source organism: Melocanna baccifera (assembly GCA_036346265.1). Lineage (NCBI taxonomy): Eukaryota > Viridiplantae > Streptophyta > Magnoliopsida > Poales > Poaceae > Melocanna > Melocanna baccifera. The sequence continues at coordinate 5,430,145 of CM070703.1, read as the reverse complement.
CTTGATGAAGATTTATTTAGAGGAGATTTTCATATTTTCGCTATAAAATTGAATTTGTCTTAATGTGGAGATTGTTAAAGTTTGATCCGAATTTAGATTCCTGTCTAAGCTGGATACGTGCAATGATTGGCAACATGCTGACCTCATCTCAGTTTCGTATTGTCTTAGAACTATTATTCCTTAGTCTTATATATGTACCCCTGTAGTTGTATGGTTAAGATGCGTCAAATAACACGCCTGTAATTCTCTTCATATAATGAATTTTGCCTTTATGCATCCGCGGTTTCTCCCGCAAGGGTTTTCCACATAAAATCTGTGTCTTTTGTTCTTTTATTTTGTCGTGCATTTTATAATAGCATTGCAAGAATCACAGGGGATGTTCGTATTGGCTACATCTGATAATTTTTTGTTGAAAATAAATAGTAGTGGCTAATAGAAGTGGTTTTTAGAGGGAGTGAGCGAGAGGTGAAAAAAGTGAGGGAGAGATGTGTGCGTAAGACGGGAGTAAGATGAGTGGGGTGTGTAATGCACCCGTGACCCCTGCCTTGTCCTTGGAGCGAGACGGGAGCGAGAGGAGTGGATAAGCCACTTTGGGAAACCATGTGTTTATATTGGCTTTTGATTTCTCCAAGCAGAAGTCAATATGAACATCTCTACGGTCCCATGCTACAGTCACAAAAAAGAAATAATGGTCCATGACAAATTTGTGATGAGCGGAAGGAATGCCACTTTGGGGGCAAATGGCTAATGTAGAACTTTCTGACGTGGTCAATGTAATATACATATTCCGTACTTTCTGAAATGCCATATGATCTAACATCTGAAGGAGATAGTGTCCAATCTAGATTGAATGGCACTTGAATAAGATGATAATTCGAGATTGGTTGGGCCCAATGGTATCTTTCCAGCTGCAAAATTGCCTCAAAAGAAGTTCAAGCAGGTAGAATGGCGCACTGGGTACTCAATGCAGTAACAAAAAAGACAATCTTTCTCGTCACTGACAGGCAGCAGCACAATAAATAACTCCATCCTTTCCTCTCTTGCTACTAATTTTTCAAAAGGGATGCAGAGGGAAGTACTTTTATTTCTCTTATTGTTAATCTTCCTGATGCAAATTACTACCAGAAACTGGGAGATAAATAATGTTCTTGTCCACACCTAGGTTGTAGCAATGTTAGGTTAATTGGATAAACATACTAGAATTGACTTCATAGTTGATGCCGTCTTTGCAGGAAATTACGATTTGTTCAATGGAATATCATTTTGATTCTGTTATCTTTTTCCTTCACTATGGCGAGACTGTTTTATGTTTGCACCTACCATTGGTCACGCTTGTCAATGATGCTAAATAATCTCTGAAACTGCTGAGTCCTTGCCGTTTTCCTTTTTTTCCTATACTGTATTTCTTAAATCATTGCAAAATTTAAATTAGTTTGGCCCACGTCATCCTATAAAAAGATCGGCCAGTTATCTGACGACACAACGGCTAGTCATAATCACCTGATCCCAATGGAGAGATGACCGAATTGAGCTCATCTGTTATTAAGATAAAGTGATAAGGACAAGCTGAAAGTAACCACATACTGCCATGAAATTATTAAACAAACCTTACATTGATACTTAAATCAACAATTGCTTGGATTGGCACAAGCTGATCGGAAAAAAATGGAATGCTGTCTGTCAGACCTCCCGTCGGTTTGATTACTGAGATGAATATGAACTACATGTGATCCAATCAGATAGGAAAATTTGGACTGAACTTAACATGAGGAATGATTTATGAAAAAAAAATATGTACACTTACTGACACTTCTCATCATAACTTTCGAATTCTGAGAGCCTCAAAATAGAAGCGGCCAAAATTATTCAGATTTTGGATTACACAAACTATGTGAGTTGCCATGTTGAAGTACACTAAAAACTATGGACGATCACCATCATCATAGTGAAATATCCTAAAACTGATAAGCAACATGAACATGATATCCAGGTACTCCAATCACAAAGTGGCTGAAACTCAATCTGGTAAGACCTATGCTTCTTGAAAATAAAAGCATGATCATAACAGTTATCAGTATTTTCTAATAGCTTGGAACAATGAAGCTGTAATAACATATACTACAGTTAAACTATAGTAACTACCGGGAACATCCAGATATATGAAAAGGAAGTATTCACTCAAAACTATGAACGGTCACAATCCTGAAACATACATTACGCTAGATTACTTCATGGGGTTATAAACAGAACACACTTACACACATGCATATTCCTTGTGATTTATACTCGTTATTAACCATTTTCATTAAAAAACCATTTTATTAAAATCGATCAACATTTCAGTGACTCGATGTGCATAGTATTGGCAACAAGAGTCAGGAGCCAAATTGATGACTTGGAGGGGACCATAAAAATACTTGTCCTTGGACATCACTACCACATGCCCAATTGCAAAAGCAATGGTGCTACCAAATCAAAACAAACCAGGCTGCTTTGGTTAAAGTGTTAGGGCATTATGGTGTGCTTTTAACTAGAAAAAATGTTGGTTTGGGCATGCACGAATCTACTTTTGTTCTATGTGTAGCAGTGTGGATTTGAGTTTTTTTTTTCTGAAATGAAATGGCAGCAATCCTCCTCTTGCTTATGAGCAACTGTTGATCAGTAGAGAGATTGAGGGGTTTAGAAGGGAAATGGAAGCTTTAGGTCTACCAACTGGTGGTTAGGAGACGAATACACCTTAACAAATTTCATCACCAACTTCTAGTGATCAGCAAATGCTTGTATAAAAGGTCTTGAAATGCCAAGTTGGTATCTTTCCGGTCAAACACACCAAGAAACTAAGGAGCAGACTTGCTTCTCTGTGCAGCAACTGAACAAACCGAGCGGCAAGAATCTACTTCAATGCTCTATTGACAAAAATGACACAAACAAACTTTTCAAATATAAATTATGTTTGGTGGTATTATTTGTTGACAAGGGAAAAACAAGATTTTAATTTTGTTAACGATGATGTGGTGAAAGCACGCAAATTGCCGATAAGCACACCACCATGTTGTACAGCTGATAGGGACCTAGGAGAGGAAAGCGTGCACGCGAAGCATGGAAAAAATCTGTGGAGAGGAGCATATGAGGTAAAATTCAGTTTAAATATCCCTCTAAAAGTTCAGCTTAGATTTTTCTTTTTGAAGGTGAGTTTAAATATATTTATGGGTAAAAAACATAACGATGTCTAAATTTAATTAAGTTTATGTGCTAATATATACAAATTTATTGTAATAGATATTCAATTTAAAAGTTAAATCATACAATCTCATTGTAGTAAATCTGTAAATGTATAATATGAGCTCTGAAAAATTGGGCTTAGCTAGAACTGCAACATTAATTATATATATATATATATATATATATATATATATATATATATATATATATATATATATATATATATATATATTAGAACGATGAAAAAAGAAAATAGTGGTGGGGTTTTTTTAGTATTTGTAAAGAGATAGTGCTAGGCATGCATATATATATATATATATATATATATATATATATATATATATATATATATTAGAACGATGAAAAAAAGAAAATAGTGGTGGGGGTTTTTTAGTATTTGTAAAGAGATAGTGCTAGGCAGCTCCCTATTGGGTGGTGGCAGCATGTTATTTCTCAAAGGAGCTAGAAATTAAAGCCACTATAATTCAGAGGGGGAGGGGGAACCAAAAAGAAGCAGAGAAAGAACAAAAAGAAGAGCTATAATATACTGCTCTTTTGTTCTAATATTCTCTCCTTGAAACTCTTTCTAGAATCATTGGGATCACCTCTGTCCGTGCTCTTGGTAGTCTCTGCCATAATACTACACCAATATAGCTTGTTCTTGCCTTTGCTTGTGCCCATAGTTATTTGCAGAGAGGTATAGCCATATCTTCTCTAACCTGTCTCTGCTCTTTGCTTTCATTAATTTTCTCTGAATGTTCAACTGTTCTTGTTCAGCTTTCCTTTTTCTTGCACTGCTGCTTGGTATTTATTTCCTGCTTTTTGAGTTTTTTTTTTTGGCTTCTAGTCAGCTTCCCATGGTTGGTGAGTGCACCAACTGAAAGGATTGCCTCTTGCTTCTCTGGGCTGTTCCAACTGTGGCTTAGTTTATCTGGACTGAACACAAGAGTTGAGATTTTGTGGATGTGTTCATATGGTGCAGATGCTTGTGTCTTCATTAGTTTTCATTCCTTCATAGCTACTATTTGTTATGGTTGTTTTGTTCAAATTAAATGCCGAGTTCATCAATTACTGAACTGATTTGATCTGTTCACTTTTGCAGATACAGTGCAGCCATTGGATGTTAGCCTTTGAGGAAGTGCAGCAATCTGCTTACTATCTCCAGGTCAGTGGAAGCCTTAAATCTCCTTTGTGTCCCACACTTTCTTTTCTAGATGTTCTTCAGTTATGACTTATGAGATTTTCATTCACCCTGTCAAAACATTTCTTTTCTTAATAAAGGACGTCAAAACATTTGTCAACCGCTCTTCGTCTCCTGACGAAGTTCGCGAATGTTATGTCGTCTCTTTTTTTACCCCAAAGATGGTTAAAAAAAGTTGCTGACAATAATAAACAAGCATGTAGCCTGCAACCATCTCCTCCTGATGCTAGATACTAACGCTGCTGTGGTCACAGTTCTCAAATCTGTTGCAGCCAGTTCACATCTCCCTGCCAATTCAAGACTGACTCTTTACAGCTCAGATAACACTCATTTGATGGCGAAGTCAAGCACTGCATCCCCTCATCCTTACGATGATTCATCAGCCAGGCTGCTGTTCATCTGCTTCTGAAGATCATGGCCACATTCTTCTCTGCTTCCGCCGATCAAAGAGACGTCGGCGGGGACATGCCGTTCCACCATTACCCTCCATCTAACCTGTACTCAGAATCCTCAATGGTGGGTCTTGTTCCTCTCCCTGCAACCACCATTGCGTCGGAAAATCGGACTGCGCAAGGCGATGGTAGGAACGAGCTTGCATTCATGAGCGCGACACAAGAGGCGAGCAGCGCTGCAATCAGTCTGCAGAGGCAGCTGATGATGATGAACGGTCAGGCAGACGCTTCAGCAACGCAGCAGCATGGGCTGCTGTCACTTAGCCTTGGCACGCAGGTCCCGGTACCTCTTTACCAGTACCGTCCGGGAAGCGCAGGCGCCTCTTCGCTCGGCCCACACCAGCCGATGGCATCCAGCAGAGGCGTGCAAACCGGCGTCACAGTCGAGAATTCACAGTATCTGAAGGCGGCCAGGGAGCTGCTGGATGAGTTGGTCAATGTTCAGGATGCTATAGTGAAGCGAAAGCCTGACAAGAACCAAAGACACAGTTCAGGTGAGTGCAAGGGCGCCGATCAGGGCGAGCACAAGGCCTCGAACTGGCAGGAATCCGCCGTCGATCCTTCTCCGGCCGAGCTCTCGCCGTCGGAGAGGAAAGATCTTCAGAACAAATTGACAGCACTGCTTGTCATGCTGGATCAGGTACATACTGAATAGTAGTTGCCTGAAAGCACACGTATATCGCACACAAGAACAAGAAACCCCCAAATTCTGCAGGATTCCTGCGAGAATTGTACTGTCTTCTGCTCACGCCAAACTGCTGCATTCCAAGCTGGCCTGATCATCACTATGCATAAAACTTGTGTAGTCATTTAACCAAAGAAGCAACATTGACCCGACAAAGTGCTCAACTTTTGTGACAGGTCAACCGAAGGTACAGGCACTACCAGCAGCAGATGCAGGAGCTCGCGTCGTCCCTGGACGCCGCCGCGGGGCGGGGCGCGGCGAGGCCGTACACGGCGCTCGCCCTGCAGACCATCTCCCGCCACTTCCGGTCGCTCAGGGACGCCATCGGCGCTCAGGTGCAGTCCACGCGCCGGAGCCTCGGCGAGCCAGACGCGCCCGCCCACGGCGGCGGCTTCCACCGCCTCCGGAACATCGACCAGCAGCTCCGGCAGCAGCGCGCGGCGCAGCAGTTCGGTATGCTGCCGCACCAGCTGCAGCAGCAGCAGCCCGCGTGGCGGCCGCAGCGCGGCCTCCCGGAGTCCGCCGTCTCCGTCCTCCGCGCCTGGCTCTTCGAGCACTTCCTCCACCCGTAAGACCTCGCTTCCATTGCCCCATCACTGATCACTGATCGCCATATATTGCTGTTACAATCTTGCAATGATTCTTCAGGTATCCGAAAGAGCCCGAGAAGCTGATGCTCGCAAGGCAGACGGGCTTAACGAGGGGTCAGGTGAGATCAGATCAATGTGGCAAGATTTGCATCGTATGATCGATATGTATATGTCAGTGAGATTCATGAATCTTGAATTCTTCGTGAAGAAAATGCGATTGCTTTGATTCTGTGCAGGTTTCGAACTGGTTCATCAACGCTCGTGTCCGGCTGTGGAAGCCGATGATCGAGGAGATGTACAAAGAAGAGTTCGGCGGCGAGATGGAGTCGAACTCGTCGTCGGAAAACGGCGCCGGGAAGGGGAAGGACGAGTCTGCCAGGTCGCCGGAGGACCTGCAGAACCCGTCGAGAGCTGCCGCGATGCGTGGCGTAAGCCAGATCAGTCCGTTCAAGTCGGAGGCGATAGCCGGCGCGGGCGCCGCCGTTGCCGGCCTCGACGACGGTGCCGTGAACAACGCGTACTCGATGGCAGACCTCAGCCTGCACCAGCGCCACCACCACGGGTCAAGCGCCGGTGCCGACGCCGGCAGAAGCCTCCTCCATGACGCGCTCGCTCACCACGGCGTCAGCGGCGCGAGGTTCTTGGACTTCGGTAGTGCCGTGGCAGGGCTCGGCGGCTACGACGGAGGAAGCGTGTCCCTGACACTGGGCCTGCATCGCCACGACGTCGCCGGAGGCGTCACTGTCGTCACGTCCGAGCAGCAAAGACTGACGCCGGCGGCTCGGGACGACGGCGTCTACGCCGGCACGTTCGAGTACGTGGACAGCCCCGACGATCGGCAGCAGTTCGGCTCGTCGTCCCAGCTGCTGCACGACTTCGTCACGTGACCAACGGGAACCCGCGACGCGGGGCGGATGATACATCGACCGACACCTCCGCCAGCGCCGCCGTGGTAATAGTTACTGCACAAGAATTGTAACTTGTATACATGATTGGGGGTGTAAAGGTATTAATTAGTTGATACTTCATTTTAGCTGAACAAGTGGAGAACAAGATTTGTACAGAATGTTCACTATGCATATACCAGCAGATTTGTGTACTGATTGAGATACTTCTTTTCTACTGGATTGCTAAAGCAAAAATAGAATTGAAGATCAGCATGTACCTCACAAAAGAACATTATGTTCAGAATCAAACTCCAATTGAGCTAGGCTCAATTGATGGGAGGTGTACCCGTCACCCAGGTTCCAGTTGCCTATTCTTCCTAAGAGAAAAACTAAAGAACGGTATACCGTTTCTTTCTTCACTGACAAGATAGCTCGATCTCATTCTACGTTGCCTCCTCTTCCTCCTCCTCCGCCAGCGCCACCACCTCCCCTTCCTCCTCTGCTACTGCCATCGGCTCTGGCTCCGAATCTAGCGACAGTGGAACGCCACCATGTTGACGGGTCACCAGAAAGCAAAACAAAGATAGATAGAAGGGTTTGAGCCAGGCATGATCTTCTACATTAGGAAAATCCAAGTGCTTTGTTGACTCTAAGTTGTACACACATAATAGAGTCCGACAAATCCACGTAGTGTTTTGGCCTTTGGCCGTGCGTGCATGTGTTGGTCATGCCATCAGCACCAATATAAGGCCAAAGGGCATACCCTATGTATCTGAGATCAGCTATATTTTATATTTGAGAAAATAGAGAAAAGTCATGATGGTTTTATGGCGCAATTCCATACGTGAGTGCTGAGGTTTTCCTGATTAGGGTTTGAGTGGATTTCGCAGATCAAGTACTGAATTCTTGAGTGGCGGAATTGAACCTACAAGGTTTATCCTTCTGAATTTGTAATCAATCTCTTGCTCACGGTTTTGGGAGATTCTGATTGATTGCTCCTATCTTGGCTTTCGGAGATTCCGATTGATTGCTTCTATCTTGGCTTTCTTGTTGATCTAGTGCAATTCAATTGTACCATCCATCTACAATTGGCATAGCTGAAACCCTAGCCTCCATTGTTGCTGCAAGAAGAGGAAGAAGAAGGGCTACTGATTGGCTAGGAAACACTCTCCTAACCACAACTCTAATTTCCATTACTGCAACAAGAATAAGAGAGAAATTTATTGTTGTTTGTACCGTGAAAATCGGGCCACCCTTGCGCATCAACTAACCTACTAGTTAATCTGTGTCAACTTGACTCTAGATACCATAAGAAAAGGCAAAGAACTATTAAACTCAAAATAAGAAAAAAATGCATAAATATACTACTTGTGTGCATGTTGTAGGACCAAAGATGGCAATAGAGGAGGGTGAATGGTGCCTACTAAAAATTTTCCTCAAGTATTCTAGATTTTATTATCAGATAACTAAGAAGTTACAGAGAATATCACATTCTCCCAAAAGTCAGATAAAAAAGACTCAAAAAAATCAAAATTCCATGAAATCCCAACACTGGCGGTCTAACCTCTCTCAGAGGAGTGGTCTGACCACCGGGCAGTCTAACCGCCATGGTCACACCGGTCTGACCGAAAAATCAGTAAATGAATAGTGATTTCAACTAAAATCAACAGAACTTTTGATTCATAGATTCAAATGATATAAATCATTACAGGAATCTTCTCTATGATATTATGAACCTATTCCAACAAACAATCATGAAAATCATAACCAAAGTTGACACGTTTTTCAGTTTGAAGGAAGAAGGCACAAAAATCGAGCTAAAACCAAAATCAATGAACACAACTTGCTCGTGTGTGGATGATGACCAAGATGACTTTAGATATGTTCCCACATGTCTCAGCTACAAGAACATGAGTGAAATCACGTCAAAAACTCTCAGATCAAGAAATCACACTTGCAGACCAAATCAAGCAAAACTGGGTTTTCTTGATAATATTGCTATCAAAGTCCTTAGATAGATTGAGATAGAAACTCTCATGTAATATTGCTATCACATGTCTCTATTTCTTACACGTCTTTGGCACAACAAAATCAAGAAAAGGGAAGAGGAGAGATCAAAACCAACAAAATTAAGAGCAAATCAATCAAAACATAAGGGATCTATGGAGCTGATCAAAGATTGATGTAATGCTTACATGAGGAGATAAGTTTTACAACCACTCTATCTTAGAAGATAGAGAGCATACAACACACTCAACTCTCAAACTCGAACCCTAGACATGAGAGCACAAAAGAGATGGATTGGATGGTTAACATAAGTCTACATCCCAATACCTTTATATAGGTGGGCTAACTAGCTATACATATTGCTCAGTAGATACTATCTACTTAGCATAATGGGGAGAACCCCGACAAACCCACATACATGGGTTTTACTCACACATTCACTTATGCACATTTTTCATAGCGTAAAAATCTGAATCCACTAGATCCTTTACTCTTGCTTAATTTTGATCAAACCAGCTTCCTCTTGACCTAAACCGTTCTCCAAGTGACACTCATGGGTTGCGATTTCGATCCAAGGTAGATTCTGGTATTTTGGCCAAACTACCAAAATATCCTTTTTTGATCGGGTCTTCATATTCCATTGCAAAAAATCGCAATGCTTACCACGTGTAAGTTCACCATTGACTTGCCATGCGTCGACAAGTCTCCCGCTCTAGTTTCACCAGACCATACCTCACTTGGACCGACTAAGCCACATGGTACAAACCTGTCGTTCGAATTTGCTTTCAATATTTCTCGCCTTTCTCGTGCCATGCTTGAGCTTCCCACCTTACCCGGTATCCTTCATCATTCTAGGCCTTGGCCTTTCCATGAGTGTAGCTCTGATCCTCGCCATTGATCATAGTGACTCCAAACGCCCCTACACATCCAAAAACAAAGAAATTATTTTTTGGGCACAAGTTCTTCACAACTTGATCAACGTTAGCCAAAACATACATCATGTAATCTTAATGCAATGATCCAGGTCACCCAAATTCAAACCATGACTCAAATTCCAAAATCCTCAATTTCTGTGGAACCGGTACTACCACTGCTCTCAAGCCGGTACTATCGCTTCTCTTGAAAATTCTACAATACAACCCGAATAAAATATAATCTTTTGCAAAATCAAATAACCACTTTAGAAATATTACAATGGCTCACTACAACATTAAATATGACCTTCTCATATGGCTTTCAATCTCCCCCTTGATGAACCCATCGGCAATACTCAAAAATACAAATAAGAGATGATTTTAGACAAAGAGAATGAATTTTACAAAGAAAGCTCCAAATGGTCAAAAGAAGAATACAATAAGCTGAAAATGACTATTTGAAACAGAAATAGATAGAAACTACTAAAAGTGACAATTTCTCACAAAAACTTCGTATCCATCAAATGGGTTGGGAAATCTCACTCTAAATCCATATGAAAGAACAATTATTCTATTTGAGCTTAGTCATGGTGAGAAAAGATCGAAAACTCTAACTTAGCAGAATTTTTGCACAAAAACACTAAATTATACTAAAGATATGCATTTTATCGATCTTTCTCTCTCTTCGATAATGGAGTCATCAAGATGCATGAAAAAAATAGAGCATGAATAAAGTAATATGGCTATATTTTATTTATTTATAGTATTAGGAGTAATGAAAATAATCCAAAGTGACTCTATAAGTATTACACCAAGCCATTTTTTGTGAAAAAACTATCTAGATCATGGCAAGCTAAATGAGCAATATTCTTACTTTAAATGGATTTTCAATATATCAAGTTGCTCACAATCATAGTTTAGTTAAAGGTATCTAAAAATAAGCCACACTATATCAATATTCTAAATAGAACCAAGAAACTACAACTAAGTCAAATTAGAGTGCTACAAGTTCAATGTTAAATCATTTTGTTCAAACACTTGGTAACGCTTGTCATTAAGCAAATTTAGCACATTTAGTATTTTGTAAAAATTATTTTTGGCTTTATCTTAGCAAAGCAAGTGCTGAATTAGGAGTCATCCATAACTGTCTCCTAAAATTCAGCCATTTTTCACAGATTTTATTTTCTTAACTATGTGCTAGATCTCAAGCCTTATACGATCACCCCAAGCAAGAAGCTTAAAGAAGTGATCTTGATTATCTAAAACTCCCGTTGAGTTCATGCCAAGCGCAGTTGAAAACAGTCTCATGAGAAAGAATTGATAAGGTCAGTTTTTTGCATAAAGATATCATTTTGTATTTTCTTGACTTAGTTCAAGAATAAAGAGCTAATACTAACACATACCTCAAGAAAGAACTAGTATAGTTCAATCTAAAGCTTAATTTATATTCAAGACTCAGTTTAGCCTATTTAATATGGCATAAATCATAAAATGATCTCTATAGCATGACTAGTCACAAGATCCAACAAGATACGATTTAATTCAAGTTGTTCACATTTAGTAAAAACTAACATGGCAAAAGCTAAGCTTCACACAGAAAGACATGATAAATCTAGCAAACTAACATAAGGTATGGCAATATGTAAAGCGAGATATCATGTTGCACAAGAATAATAGTTAAAACTCTATTTATTTATATTACAATGCATATTGTTGAATTTAAAATGCAATTTGATAAGATGAATGCAAAAGAGATAAACTCCCTCTCAAAACTGTTCAAAAGGATTAATAACCCCCCAACTCTTCCCGTAAAGAAGCAAAATGAGAAAAATCAAGAGCTTTAGTGAAATATCCACAACCTGTTGCTTAGACTCTACAAAGTGAAGCACAACATCATCCTTTTCTACATGGTCTCTAAGGAAATGGTATCTAATGTCAATGTACTTGGTACTAGAGTGTTGCACTAGATTTTTGGTAATATTTATGGTGCTAGTATTGTTACAGAAAAGAGGAACACTATCTAAGGCCGAACCGTAGTTCCGCAGAATAGATAAATCTAGAGAACCTGAGAACAGCTACTAATAGTAGCTACATACTCTATCTTAGCAGTGGACTGTATAACAGAAGATTGCTTCCTAAAAGACCAAGAGATAAGAGATGTGCCTAAGAACTGACAAGTGCCACAAGTAGTCTTATTATTTACTCTGCACCTCGCAAAATTAGCATCCAAAAAAAGCCCAAATGGAGAGTGTAGAATTAGAAGACTACCAGAGTCCAAAATTAAGACTGCTCTAAAGATACTTGAAGATGCGACGCACTGCTTGACGATAAGAGATATGAGGGAAAATCTGAAGTCGACAGCACAGACACACAGTAAATTATATGACCAACCTCGATGTCATGAGATAGAGGAGAGAGCCGATCATGCTGCGGTACTCTTTCTGGTCTACGGGCTCTCCATCCTTGTTAGGATTTAGTATAGTCGAGGTGGCAATTGGAGTAGACATTGGCTTGTTGCTTCCCATGTCAAAGTGCCCAAGAAGGTCCTTTGTGTACTTACTTTGGTGAATTAAGGTCTCTTCTTTCAGTTGCTTGACTTGAAGACTAAAGAAGAAAGTCAACTCATCCATCATACTCATCTCAAATTCCCTAGTAATAGAATATGAAAATCTAGATACCAAAGCATGAGAAGAACCACTGAATATGATGTCATCCATAAAAAATCTGAAGAAGTAAGAAATCACTACCATGCCTGAGAGTGAATAAGGTTTTATCTATCATTTCTATTTTAACAACATTTTTAAGCAAAAAATTCTCAAACATATCATACCAAACTCTAAGGGATCGCTTCAACTCATACAAGGCTTTGGAGAGCAGACACACATGGTTTAGAAACTTAGAATTTTTAAAGTCAGGTGGTTGCTTGACATAGATCTCTTCCTCTATGAAATTAATAAGAAAGCACTCTTGACATATATTTGAAATAACTTGAAGTTCTTACATGCTGCGAATGCTAGCCAAATTCGAATGGCTTCTAATCTAGCTATAGGTGCAAAGTTCTCTTCAAAATCTAAACCCTCTACCTAGGAGCAACCTTGAGTTACAAGCCTGGCCTTGTTGTGAACTACCAACCCATCCTCACTGTGCTTATTTTCTAAAACCCATTTTGTTTCGATTATATTACGATTAGGTGGATGTTCAACTAAGGTTCAGACTTAGTTTCTTTCAAAGTTTTCAATCTCTTCATGTATGACATTGACCCAAGAGGAATCAGATAAGGTAAGGGTGACATCTCGGGGTTTAAAAGATGCAACAAAAGCAGAATGTGTATGAAAATCTAGAGAGATAAATCTAGAGTGAGTAACACACCCATAGAGATCTCCATCATCTGCTCCTGACGGTGTCATCGTTGTATATGAAGAGAAGATCTTGGTGTAGGCGTGGCCTCTATCTCATGGGTTGTAGAGGTAGGAATAGAGCCACTCGAAATATCAATGGAATGAGATTGTACTTCTGAAGCTGGAGATGTAGAAATAGGCTCTCCAGTTAACTCAGGAGTGACTAGAGAATGGATTGGGTCCTCATGCTATTTGTCAAGGTCGTCGTCGATGAAGATGTACTCACTCTCACCAAGTACCTATGTACCTGCACTGTCGGGTCTAGTCTAGGACTAGCCTCATCAAAAATGATTTTACATCTCTCAATAATTTTGTTAGTACCTAAATTAAAAACACGATAGCCACAAGAATGAGTAAGATATCTAAGAAAAATGCCATCATAACATCCAGATTCAAAATTATCAAGGTTCCCATATTTAAGAATAAAGCACTTGCAACCAAAAATCTAAAAATGAGAGACGCTAGGCATATAACCAAATATTAACTCAAAAGAAGTCTTGCCTCTAGCCGATCTCAAAAAAACTATCGGATACATAACAAGCAATAGAGATCGTCTCAACTCAAAACCTTCTAGAGATGCTATGCTCATCTAGCATGGTCATAACCATTTCAATAAGGGTTCTATTCTTCCTCTCAGCAACCCCATTCTGCTGGAGAACTCTAAGTGAGAAAAACTGGTGCTCTAACCATTTTTTAGTGCAGAAAGTAGCAAAGGAAAGGTTCTCAAATTCTGTGCTATTGTCACTCCTAATGGCTCTCAAGACTCGTAGGAGGTTGACTGTTAGTCTAAAAGCCAACTACCTGAAGTAACCAAAAGCCTCATCCTTAGACGTCAGAAAATACACCCAAGAATACTTAGAGTGATCATCTACAATGACAAACACATACCACTTCTCTCCTGTAGTGATGGGGACATCCCTCCCATGGATACAACCGTGCCTACATATGCAACTCATCTACACCAAGTGTTACAAGGTTCACTTACTCGAGCTCGTGCTCGCCAACTTAATTACCAGGTGAATTCATTTCTAGATTTATATATTACTGAGAATAGACCGCTACCTAATGCAATTAATTTAATTGTAGTTAGAAACATAGGAAAGGATGAAGGAGAGGCATGTGGAGTCACGGACATGCATGGAAGGCACAATGGAGGTCACCTCGTCACTTTGGTTCCGAATCAAGCAAGAGTTGGAGTTGGACTCATTCTGGATTCAGATTTGGACTGCTGTGATAGTATCAAGTTCAAACGGACATGACTTCTTCATACGGACTCCGTTTTGGACGTTCGTGGACTTTCTGGAAAGCTTATCAAGTTTACTTTCCAACGGTTCCAATCTCATCTTCAAATTCCATCTGAGCCGATCATAATCAATAAAAGAGTTCACGTCTATTTCTGAGTCCGAGTTCAAAAGAGTGCTGCGCCACCTCCACTTGGGCCCATGGGCCTTATAACCCTAGGGACGTGCGGCCACTTCCATGGCCACCACGCCTGGTCATCTCCCTATAATCGAGCCACCGTCTCCCTTTTTCAAAACTCGAATTTTGTTGAATTTAGGTTTAGTCATTGTGCAAACTTCTATTCTTCAGTTGTGTTAGACAACCACCTATCAAGACTGCCTTCGGGATCCCACCTTTGTTTTTCAATACCATCTATGCTATTCGCAATATCAGCTGCCTATATCTTATTCTTACTAGTTCTTCAATTGCTCGCAGGGATTGAACTTCGTGTTCAGGTTAATCGTGCTTCCAGCTTGGTCAATTAGGTATCGGAGTTGGTTCAACGATTGCTAAGGCACAAGCGTCGTCGTACGGTTGTATTCGGATCGCGAGAGTCACCTCCACCAAAATCGATAGTTATCAATCTCATCGAAAGATCGGGCACCCTGCCTGCTTCATGTAGAGTAGACTCTAGAAGGGCTTACTGTGTATAAGTGAAGCAACCGTCTAGGTCTATTAGTCATCACTAGAGTAACAGGTGGATGAGAAGTAGAAACTATGTTACCATACCTACAGGGTGAGCACACTAGGTCTCTAGCACTTTTAAGCCTAGGCTGTCCTCTAATTAGGTTCTTGCTACTTTTTGCGCCTCAGTACTTGGGTTAATGAGAAATAACTTTGGAATCTAGTACTGAGTCACACGATGCTTAGAAGCAGCAGTAGAGACAGAAATAACATGGTTAGCACAATGATCATGAGCATGCATACGAGACCCACCTAACCCTCTCCTAATTACAGAGAATATTCTCAACTAACTAGGAAGTTACAGAGAATCAGACGGTTTTTAAGTAAAAATCGTCTGTGATAGTCCATTATCATAGACGATTTTTCCGTAACAACCGTCTGTGATACTCCTTCAGTAGCATAGACGGTCTCCAAGTTAAAATCGTCTGTGATAGTGTATATCACAGACGGTTTTGTGAAACCGTCTGTAATTTGACGTCTAGTATTAGGCTTTCTGTAGTAGTGTTAGTTGTTACAACACTGTGTGCCATTTGGCAGATTGCTGTATCATGCAATCTTTTGTAGTTTGTTGGAAAGAGATGGTTTTGGTTGTCTACTTGTCCTAATAGATCTACAAGAAATAAGAAAATAGTATTGAGAGGTCACTGACTGGTGCATCATTTGCTAAATTAAGCATTGCCAGGTTGGTCTTAGCCGCCTGGGAGAGAGATCACGTAAATTAAGCTTCTTTGCAACCTTAATCGCAGTTTGATACAAATTGTGAATCACGTTAATTTTTATTTATTTGATTATTTTATAATTTCTTTATATTATTTGAAATATTATCTTTAATATAAATAATTGTATTTTAATTTTTATTATTGTGGATTTTTATATTTTTTATTGAATAATGTTTTTGTAACATTGAATATCCATCTTAAAACCCCTAGCTCCAGCACCGGTAGAACTGGATTTCGTAGAAGTGCCAGCAGGGGGCTTTCAGGTGCAGAGATGTGTGGTAATACTGTCCTCTCCAAGGCTTTTTCTACCCCTCCATCAATGAAGGCCGTCGCGATTGTGATGGTTTTGTAGCTTCGACTGGGAGGCACGGGCTGAAATCCGTAGCGGCTGTGAGCACAGGGGATACACGTACGCTGCGTATAGACTTCATGGAGAAGGGACGACGCGACGCACACACTCTTGTAGCGCCCAAGCATGGCAACGAGCAGCAACTGCACCGATTCTGCAATATAATGGAGCTGCATGTGGTGCCTGCAAGTCTATTGGTCAACCATCGGAGCCGTTGGGCTTGTTGACAACAATGGTTACTACTGCATGACGGTGATGTGGATGAACGAGCCGAACTGAGCAACGCAGAAGATCAAGTTACAAGACGAGAGACTGTACATGATGGTTTCTTGTACAGGGTGTTAATTTTCTGCTTATTTGCTGTGCATGTACATGCATAACCATATGTTGGCTACTATGAGATGCTTTGCTTTGGCGTTTGCAATCGATGAGTGACACTGCCTTCTAACTGAAATGCATCTGTCGGGCACCACACGCGTAGACGACGACTGGAGAAGCAAATCTTGGAAGCCATCTTTCCGTGATCGGAAAGATTGGTGACGACGAGAACCGATGCAAAGCTACCCGGTAGCCCTGGTGATCATCATTGTAGATGATGGCCCCGTGCATCCCCATGAATCGGAAATTAACCAACCGAACTATATTACCTTACTGTAAATTCCTAAATTAACCGAGAGTAAAAAGACACAAGTGTCTGAACCTTGTTCAAGCATTCTTTTTCCAGTGTCAGGCTGCCAGTTAATTAAAAGTAATGCATGTACTCATGGAATATTTTACATCTCAATCTCTCAATTTCTCTGAGTTACATTTGCAAAGCTACGTTCATGAAAGAAGCAAAGGAAACACTTACTGCAAGCAGGAAGAAGACTGTCGCCGGTGCAGACACCAGAGGTTCAGGTCATCAGCTCTCCAGCCGTCTTCCCCGATTCCGATCAACATGGAGTCGTTGGGGGAATGAAGCCTAGTCTGAGATCGTCCACCTGCACAGCGGCGACGTCTGCCACTGTCCGGTCTCGGGCCAGACAACATTGCCCTCAACAAGATGAGAAGAAGACGACCTTCTCCTACATACTATTACTAGCTACTTGCAGCTAGCTAGCAAACGATGCTGCTTTTCTGCAGCCTTATGGCAGAGGCAATTGCGTCAAGTCCACAAGCAAGCTATCACCTTTCTTGCTGCTTTCACACTATACCCCTTGCATGCACGAACAAAATGTATATATTGAAGCGAGTGTCTAGTCATCACTCTGACATTTTCTTTTAAACAATCATTTAAATTTTTAACCGTTAGATCAGAAACCCAATAACCCCCATAACTCCAGAAAATAAAGCAGCCGGCACCATAAAAAGTAGGGCCCACGGGGTTCCCAACTGATAGATTAAAGAGACAGAAGTGGCCAAAAGACAACGCAACATGTTTCGGCCTACGGGTGCCGAAACCTTTTACTATGAGAGGTTACTATTGAGAGAGTGGCCTCATCTTTGTCCATTCGGTTTGTTGGACCAAGAGACCCAATAAATATGTAAAAGGATATTTGTACCCCTAACATTTTGAGTCATAGTAAGGGTATTCTTGTAATCTGACTTTAAAGCCATATATACAACCTTAAGGGAAGGAAGAACAGATAGATAACTATTTTTCTATTATTTATCCTCACTTCTAGTATATGCCATGCTACAGGTAACCCCTGGTAGCTTTCATATAGCCTCTCATTTATTGTTTGGTCTGTAGTTATAATAATGCTAGAACTAATTCAGATTTGGAATCTGAATGGAAATAGTCTACTTGTGCATGTATTTCGTATTGACCAGGTAGCTCAAGAATCAAGATCCATATCTGATGAATTTTATTATATAAGTGATTATGTCCCCATCTTGCCGGGCATTAGTTCTTCACGCTTTTGGACTTTGCACAATGCATGGAAAACTTCTCCTACAAACCTAGCAAATTACTACACGTGCACCTAAATTAGTACTTCCTCTGTCCACTATTTCCTATTATAATATGTTGTTATAAATAAGTGATTATGTCCCCATCTTGCAGGACATTATGTGCAGGTGGTGACATTCAGTCTCTAAAGTACTACTTTGTCCGCTATTTCCTATTATAATATGTTGTTATAAATCACAAAAAATGTCATAAAAATATATTTCATAATAAATTTAGCAACACCAAATTCATATGGCCAACCTAGCTAATTATTTACATATCGTCAAAACTAAAAATAATTGACTAGACTAATTGTAGGATGACCTACATTTAGTGATGGACGGGTACCATTTTGTGTAAATCGTGTATAAAAAAACTCATTCTGATTATGTTACAGATTGGTTGGTCATTTTTTTCTTATGATTACTTTAGATTTTATTTTGTTTTGTCTTCGCGTATTTCAATAGGGGTCCCTTCTCTTTCTTATTTTTATTTTTACACTGAGTGATTGAACTTGAAATTCTGTTTCATCATCTCTATTTTCTACTGTCATATTTAACTCTCTTTGAAGATTTTGGAAAAAAATACACTTCGCCTTGAAAATGAGCATCCACTAGTCATACTGTATTTGCCAAAAGGAAAATCACAAGCTGATAATCAAAATACTAGTCTTGTTGATAGTGAAATGTTCCCACTAACCTGTACAAACTAGTAAGGTAGAGCTGACTTTGCATTTCGGACGAAAGCTTGTTTTTATATCAGAAAATGTCAGCCTTCAGTCTTAGGCACCGCTTAAAACCAACTTCTACTTCTAACTTCTGTTTTTTTTCAATATTCAGTAATTTTGTCTTTTTCTGTTTTTTTAGATTTTTTGGGCTTTTTTTGCCCTTTCTTTTTTCCCCATATTCCTTTGCATTGTCCGTGATGGGCTAACATACTTTTTCTATTTTTATATTTTTTAAATTTAATTATGCTAAATAAGCAAACTCAGTTACAGTAAAAAATAAGCCAGCTACAGTAAAAAAACTATAAGCTAAATGCCAAACTAAGCGCTACCCTAAGCGTGAGCGCGCTCCACCACCTCTCATGGGTACTTATTCTACGCTCTACCACCTTGTATGGTTCAAAACACATATTTCACCACCGTGGTCAAATGATAAACGCTGGTAAAAAAACCCTACCCTCTCACACCTTTGTCAACCCCTATGCTCCTCTCCACCCACCTTTTTGTGCTCAGACAATACAATAATTGACTAGCTTATGTATAGTAAATCTGAACTTTTTATGCAATAATATTTTTTACATAGTTAAAACATATCCATAATGTATTTTTACATAGTTATAACATATTCATCATGTATCTCTTTTTTATGCATATTTTTTTCTGACAAAATACTTCAAATGGAGTGTAAATAGGATAAATAGTTTACGAGATATCGTCGTTCAAAGTTTACAATCAACTCACATTTCTCTCAACACCAGCCCCTATGCGCTTAGCGTGGCAGTAAATCTCTAATAAAGATGCAGTAAAGGCATAAGAAGTGCAGTAATACTGAGTGTGATAGTATATGTCTTGTAAAGGTGTAATAAATGTACTAGAAGATTGTAGTAATTTCCTCAACAAAAGACACAATAAAGGTCAATAAATATTTTGTAATGATGTTGTAAACGCAGAAATAGGTTGCAGTAAATCTATTGTATAAGTTCGAAAAACGCACAATGAAATCATATAAATATGTTGTAACAGTGCAATAAACGCATATGAAGATCGCAATAAATATCTTTTAATGATGCAGTAAATATTTAGGAGTTATAATAAATATGTGATAGAGGTGCAATAAGCACACAAAGAGGTCGTGGTAATTCTGTTTCAATGATACGGTAAATCCACATAGAGGTTTTACTATCTTTGGTATATGTCTTGTATCTATCTTGTAAAGGTGTAATAAATGAACAAGAAGATTGCAATATTTTCCTCAAGAAGATTATAAATGCAGAGAGAAGTTGTAGTAAATCTGTTGCTCAAATTTGGTAAACGCACAATGAAATTGTAAAAATCTTTTGTAGCAGTGTAGTAAACGTATATGGAGGTCACGATAAATCTCTTTTAGTAATGCAGTAAATGTTAGGAGCTTGCATTAAATGTGCAATAGAGGTGCAATAAGCACACAAAGAATTCATGTTAATTCTATTGCAATGACATAGTAAACGCACAGAGAAGTTTTACTACATTTGGGATATGCCTAATGTCTGTCTTGCAAAGGTGCGGTAAACGAACAAGAAGTTCGTACTATTTTTCTCAAAAAAAGCATGATGAAGGTCATTGTAAATATCTTGTAACGGTGTTGTAAAAGCATAAGTAAGTTATTGTAAATCTGTTGTATAGGTTTGGTAAATGTACAATAAATCGTAAAAAAAATTTGTAACGGTGCAGTAAACATATATGGGGTCGCAATAAATCTATTTTAGTGATGTAGTAAATATTATGATGTTGTAGTAAATATGTGATAGAAGTATAATAAGAACACAAAGAGATCATGGTAATTTCATTGCAATGACACAATAAACGCACTGAGAGCTTTGTACTGTGTTCGGGATATGACTAGTGCATCCAACTTCAGTTTTTTTTACAACGTAGATGCATTTATCACTATTAGCGACACTTATATCATTTTGTTCCTCTCGTTGCCAGTACCCTACCAGTGAAAATTGTTCGTGGATCGGAGCTACTAGTCAAAAGTTATGATTAAAACAAGAAAAGAAATTTTCTAGTACTAACATGAATCTCATATTTGTTGGTTGGTTGGCTCACTACGTCACTAGTTGACTTGGTTTCTATACGAAATGAGTGTATATAGGTGGATTGGGTGCGCTCATCTGGCCGACATGTAGAATAAACTATTCTTCGCTCGGTGCTACTATATATATTTAGTCCCTTCCCTTGAAATCATCGTAGTAATACTATAGTACACATATGCTATTTTTTAGACCACATATGCCATATTTAATATTGTTTAATTCCTAGCCATAATATTGCTCTTAACCTCGCAAAACAAATACCACGTGGGAATAGAGTCGGTTGGCTTTTGTTTGTTTATATCAAAGCTTGTATTCCATTTCCACGATGCTCCAATATGAGCTGATCTTTCTCTGGCTCTACAGACTGCAGAGAGCGTCTTCGACCTCTTTGGTCAAGATAAGATAAGCGATGTGACGTAAGCTAATGGGAGAGTGTGTTCCTTTTTCTTCTTGTCTCTGTACATTTTCCATGATATGTTGTTATCTGCGTACTGTTTCTCTGAACACCAGTGTGGAGAGTACTGGTGGTGTTGCATATGTCACCGGCGAGAGGTGGTGCGCCGGAGGACCAGGCCGGTGAAGACGACGCCGAGAAGGCGGCGATCATCAGCGTTGAGGGAGGGAAAGGAACGTGGAGGCATGCGGCGTTCCACGTGGCGACGACCATCGCCACGCCGGCGGCCTATGCTCCCTTGCCCTTCGCTCTCGCCTCCCTTGGCTGGCCTCTTGGTTAGTACTGTCATTCTCTCTATATAGACTGTCTAAGCTTTTGCTGCTCTGGTGATTTAATCATCTGTTCTTCGGAGAAGCTTCCCTTATGGTATACGATCTTTGTTTCTCTTTTATTCAGTAATTAACTGTTCTTTTGCTGCAGGTGTTTGCAGCTTGGTTATAGGAACACTAGTTACATGGTGTTCTAGCTTGGTTATCGCCTCATTGTGGCAGTGGAACGGAGACAAGCACACCAGCTACCGGTTACTTGCAAAGAGCATATTTGGTCAGTACTAATTTTCCCCATGAAATTGTTCTTTTTCTAACTGATAATATTGTAACAGCAAAAACTTTCTTAACTACTGAAAATGTTACTGGAAGTGGAATGAGGCTACTAATTTCTCACAGAAATATTTATTTGATGATTTAGTTGTGATTTCTCATCAATGTTCAGTACTTGAGTCTAAAAATAACTTCTGAAAATTTATCTTAAGCGACGACAAAAATAACTGTAATTTATTGAAGGTCCCTCCGGCTACTGGTATGTGTCATTCTTCCAGCAAGTGGCATCAGTTGGCAACAACATTGCAATCCAGATTGCAGCTGGCAGCAGCCTGAAGGCTGTGTACAAGCACTACTACGCTGCTGATGATGGCGCGATGACGCTGCAGCACTTCATCCTTCTCTTCGGCGCATTAGAGTTGTTCCTCTCCCAGCTTCCTGATATCCACTCGCTCCGTTGGGTCAATGCTACCTGCACTGCTAGCACCATTGGATTTGCCGGGACAGCCATTGGTGTCACCATTTACGACGGTAATCTGATCATATTCGGTCCGCAAAAGGTGCTGAAATCACTGTAAATAAGGAAGAATGAACAGCGTTTTCTACTGCAGGATATCGGATTGACCGAAAGGAAGTTAGCTACAGTCTGCAAGGAAGCACTGCAACTAAGATCTTCAGGGCTTTCAATGCATTGGGCACAATAGCGTTCTCATTCGGGGACGCAATGCTGCCAGAAATTCAGGTGCACATCTGACGCTCAGTTGAGATTCTTGTAGATAGTATCCAGTCATTCTCAACAAACTTAACTGAAATTCAGAGCACTGTGCGAGAACCGGTGAGGACGAACATGTACAAGGGCGTATCAGCGGCGTACACAGTCATCATCGTGTCCTACTGGACCCTGGCATTCAGTGGCTTCTGGGCATTTGGCTCTGATGTGCAGCCCTACATCCTGTCCTCCCTGACTGTTCCAAGATGGGCACTTGTAATGGCAAACCTGTTTGCAGTCGTTCAGATCACAGGTTGCTTTCAGGTAACCTCTTGATTCCATCAGAAATTTCACAGTAAACCATCCGGTAACTGTACTTCTTCACCAAGATATACTGCAGGCCGACATATGCGCACTTTGAAGAGCGCATTCAGGTGAAGAACACGAGGAGGTACAAAGAAAGGCTGTGGCGGCTGATGTATACTTCTGCATACATGGCAGTGATCACCCTCATCTCCGCGGCAATGCCGTTCTTTGGGGACTTTGTGTCTGTTTGTGGAGCAGTTGGCTTCACCCCTCTGGACTTTGTGCTGCCTGCACTGGCATTTCTGAAGGCCGGGAAGTTGCCTGAAAACCCGGGATTGCGGTATGCTGTGAAGGCACTCAGCTCCACCGTCGCCATCTTGTTCTCCATCGTCGGAGCTCTTGCATCCATCGGCGCCATCAGAGCAATCGCGCTCGACGTCAAGACCTACAAGTTCTTCCATGACATGTGATGGTAGTGAGGTAGTATCAGGTTGCTTTGTGCATCAGCTCGCTTAGACGTAGGTTTCTCTGTGCCAGTGGTAGATAGATGCCTGGTAATTTGCAATGTCATCTGCAGTACAAGGAGACGAACAACAACTAATAAGTTTTATGGGGTGTCTATTTATAAGGTGCCACATTTTTTAACTATTAGAACAGAATCAGAATCAAACACACACATCTCAAGACTAATCCAAAGGACAGGAAAATCGACTTAGAGAGTTCTTAAAAAATCAGGCAAGTTACAAATAGCAATAATACTGTAACAGAAGCATTTGGAGCAAAGCAAACAGGATGGATGCTGTCAGACAAACACTATCAAACAAGAGTACATTCCTCCTTAAACAAGAAAAGTTAAATATGAAGGACAAATCGAATTTCCTCAGACCTGATTCTCATATTGATCAGAACACAAGCAGTTACGTATTCTGGTGTTAACAGATATTTATCCCCCTTCATGGATACTAAGAGAACGAAAGTACTGCCCATCATAACGTCAAAATGACATATACATACCATTACCACTAGTACATTAGCTCCATTCCGAAGAGCGAACAAAGGAGGTTAAAAAGGGAACAAAAAGGAAGATGAAAAGTAATTTAAAAAAAACTAAGACCAACACTAAAGCAGCGTTCTTCTCAGGAAGTACTAGCTTATTTTTAGATGCAACATTAGCTAATCTCAGCTAAAATCCTTCAACCTTCTCCTCAATACATCCAAGGACTTCTTTCGAGCATTCTGCACCGTGTTTCGGCTTGAAAGACTCCCAAACAAACTGTCTGGAGCATCCCTGAACTTGTCACAGATGATGGCTACCTTCTTGTGGTCCAAGGATCCAAAATTCTTCTCCCTGATTACAGGATTAATGAAGTTCTCAGGCTGGTTGCTGAGCAAAAGATTGATCAGCTGCCTAATTTCGACCAGGCAGTCTTTGAAACTCGTTTCCTTTCTCAGGTCCGACAATCCAGTGCTGTGAAATCTGTCATCTGCAAACTTCTCCAACATTTTCAGGTCAATGTCAATACCTGCAACAGCATTGACACTGAACCTTTTCACCCTGTCGCTAAGAAAAACTGACATTATAGAGTCGGAGATGTGGCTAAGTGCACCAGAAACAACCTTGTAGAGGGCCTCTCTTGGCACAACCTGCTGCGCAGTTGATACTAGTGTGTCAAGATAGATAAGGACCTCATTCATGTAGTCATTCGCATATTCTGGAGTTTCCTCTGCTGTCCAATTGATGCTGGTCAAGAGCAACATAAACTCATCTATCTTGGAATTGGCCAAGGTTATTAATCCGGTGCACGCTGCATTTTGGGACGCTTTGAGCACAGCTCTAGCAGTCAAACCAGAATGAAGCTTCTCAAGAAGCCGTCTAGGAATGCCACAAAGTTGGGCAGCATGCCAGAGGAACATATCACAGGACCGCTCAAGAATGGCAATATTTCCTGCAATCTGCACCATATGTTCCATGTCTAGACAACCACCATGTATCAAGTTCAGAAAAGCATCATTTAGTTCCTCAATTAGCAACTTGTCTAGGTATCCTTTCACCACATCATAGAAGTTCATGGTACCAACATATGACAAGTAGCTCACTGAATCTTCAATAAAAGAATGCACGATACGGCAAGCACTGGGAACAGAAGAGGAAAATGGTGCGGCATATGGCAAATCCGGAACTACGTCACTGGGTTCAAGTTGAAATGCTGCGACATTTATGCTGTACTCGTTTTCCTTCTTTACAACCATCCGCTCATAGGAGCCCTTAGCAAAGACACCATCTATCTCCTTCCGGCAATCAGAAAGAAGGAGCTCATGATATTTGTCCCTGTTTTTGTCAAGAACTTCTAGCAATGATGTGGCTTGATATCCATACTTCTTCATGGTTGCACCCAGAAGAGTGACATAATCTTTTACAAGGAGGAGGTGGTTAGCAGCATCCATATGAGAGAAATATTCCTCTAAGATACATGTGACCTTAGAAATAGCTGTTTCCCACATTGTCTCAACCTGGTTCTCGGATAGAAGCCCATCTGCAGTTCGAAGGACACGGTCCTCAACGATAAAAAATCCAGCTACCTGAGCAAGGAAGTGCTGGTGGGACTCAAGGAAGGGTTGTGTCGTGGAAATTTGCATGTCCAAGTTGAGCTGCATGAGCCTGTTATTGTAGTAATATTCTCGAAACTTTTCCCCAAGACCAAGGCATATATGAATGTGGTGTGCTCGGTATACTGGTGTAAGATCAAATTCTAGTTTTGCTTCCTCCTCTATGTGTTCCACATCCAAGGCATACGCGTGCTCATCAAACCCAATACGGCTACATTGCTCTGC
Source organism: Melocanna baccifera (assembly GCA_036346265.1). Classification (NCBI taxonomy): domain Eukaryota; kingdom Viridiplantae; phylum Streptophyta; class Magnoliopsida; order Poales; family Poaceae; genus Melocanna; species Melocanna baccifera. The sequence goes on along the minus strand of CM070703.1, from coordinate 5,404,187 downwards.
TTCCCTCTGCCGGGAACGCATTCCCTCATCTTTCTGACGAGCCAAAGAGGTCTGGTGTATCGAGACCTGCCCAATCTCCTTTGCCATCCTCCTGATGTACAAAAGCCACTCATTAAACTCACTGCAAACTTTCTTCTCGATGTACAGCTTTATCATTGGTATCTGTTTCTGAACAACCTTTTTAAGAAGCTTCAGAGGAATATTTTGCACGTGGTCCTTCTCAATCAACTCCAAAGTTTTCAATGCAGCATTAAATTTGGCTTCTGAAATGTCCCTGTTGCATATCTGGCACAGACTGGTGACTTGCACACAGATCTTCAATGTTGCTAGGGCTTCCCCAGCATTCTTATTTACTGAATACAACTCAAGAAGTTCATCAAGCTTCAACAGCAGGGTGCTAGCAACCTCTTGCAAGCGTAGGTTTTCACCAGACAATGTGCCCTTAAGCTCATCGGCATCAACCAACACGCTACGTAGTTCATCAACCGCAAGGATGAATTCCTCATAGTGAAGTCTACAAAGCTCTTCAATTTCAACCTCCTTCTTCTTCACGATGCTCCTGAGGTTGTGCAAGAGAGCTTCAGGCTTCCCAGACTCAAAAGTATGCCGAACAATCGGACCCAGATCCTCATCATTTGCGATAAAGGCAGCGAGGCCCAAACCAATACCACCATCTCCATTCTCCACAGCACCCCTCTTCTTTGTCAGAGCAGTCATGGTTCAACTGCAAAACAAAAGGAAAGAGATGGTGCACACAGTAAGCTATGTTTCGACTTCTGAGAACATTTAGACGCTACAAATGGTGAGCATAGGAACAACACAGAAGTAGAGAAAATTAGAAGCCATAAAATCATATTTTTGGAGAAGCAAAAATACCGAATAAGATTGGCATTACAGGTTGCTCAATATCGCTGTTTCCTTTCCAAAAGTCACATCAAACAATAGAAGCACCGAGAAAACATTAAATTTGCACGACTCCACAATGGAATCTTAAGCAAATTAAAGCCAATCCCACATAAAAGATGCATGCTAAACAAGCACTATCACTCAATCAAGAACATCTTCAAAAACACGCACAACCATCCATGACAAGTTGTTCTCGATTCCCCTACAAAAATCCCAAATTGTTCGCGTCCCGGTAATTACTCGACGAACGATCGCAAGGGGTCAGTTACACACACAACCAAATCTCACCACAAGCTTACAGGGATCTACACTCTACCGGCAGATAGCGAATTGACGCAAGAACTAATGGTTGCACTCCACCCCTTTTGTTGTCCTACAGAAACTACACTGTTTTGTGAAGATCACAGGCCGCTGCTACTTACATCCCGGACGAAGAAGAAGAGACGACGGCACGAGGCGCCCAGTTCGCCTCATTTTACGGGAGGCAATCGGCTCGCGAGAACCCAGCTAAATAGCGTCCCTGAGCGCTAAGAAATGCTCATCTTGGCAAAGCGGCAGCTTCCCCTAATCCCTCCCTAGAGCACATGCTCTTTCCCCTAACCGCCCCCCAAGAATCACAGGATAAGAAAGGGAAAAAGGAGAAGAAAACGCACCGGAGCACCGAACTGAAGGACGACCAACACAATCACGCGCTAGGGTGGGTGGGGCGGGGGCACGGCTCGAACCTTGGTCGCCGGCGGCTGGAGCGCAGAGAGAGAGAGAGAGAGAGAGAGGCGTCGTCCCCACTTCGAATGGTACTCCGGGTATTCTAGCTGCTTCAGGAGGGCACGGTTCGTTTAGTTTAGTTTGAGGATGTTTTAAGAAAACGACTTGGATTCGCGACGATCACGAGTTCACGACAAGATGACCCCATCAAAGCGTGTGCTTTGCCTGCATACGGACGAACGGGCTGCATGCTTTAGTGTGTTTATATTAGCTGCGATAAATGATTTTTAGTTATGATGAATGATTTTTAATGTAAAATAAATAGTACTAGTTGAAAGAAATAGCTTTAAAAAAATTTGACGAGTGATGAAGAAAATAAGAAAGAGATACGTGCATTAAACAGGAGCGAAAAGAGTGGGGTGCGTGATACGCACGTAACCTGCTTTATCCACAGAGCCAGAAGAGAGAGAAAGGAGTGAAAAAACTGCTTCAGAAAGCTAGTGTTCATGCAAAAACCAATATAAATAGGTTCTTAAGCAATGTTTTGGTGTGTGCGCCCGCACATAGATGTTTTTTCTATTTCCAAATTCCGAATTTATATAAATTTGAATAGCAAAGCTTTGGTTTGGAATTTTAGTTTCATTTTATATTTTATATGTACAGAATGGCTAAATAACACACAATTAAAATTTTGAGAAAATCATTCGAATTTCTTATGGTTGGATTTGCAGCACAATTCATGCTTAGACCCACCTCCATCTTACATCCAGTGAGGTTTAAGACCCAGGTTCAATGAGTTATGATTTCGGGTTTACTGGGACTCGGATTTGCCATCGACCGTGGGATTGCATTAGGGCAACGAGCGGGATGGCAACGACTTGGGGATCTTGGATGGGAAGGTAACTAGGGCAAACCGCCTCAGATGGACAAGAAGGGCCGACAACTATGGAGGAGGAAGTGAACAGCGCCAACAAGGGTTGGGGTGGTTAAGAAGGGAGGGGATTGGAATTAGGGTTAGGAGTAGGGTGGATGTGTATATGAGTGGGCGATAAAACGATGGTCAGAAAAAACTGATTTTTAGAGAGAAAAAATAGTTGACTGATTTTTTAGATCATGGTGTCCCAAGTAATATTATATATATGGATTTTTGCTACTGTATTTTGTATGTAGATGCCACAATTTTTGTTTTATCTTTATAATCATGTGATTTACTTATGTACATATGGATGCCTTGTTCTTTTTTGAAATTTTAATTCGGTAAACATATTATAGAAATTTGAATAGCATGCCTCATATATATCTAGTGAAGCAGGAGAACATAGCCAACAACATTGTTAGCTCTATTACTATGGTAAAGTTCTTTTAAGTTTATGACTTATAATTTCTCTTGAATAAACAAATGAGATGATTTTTTTGTCATCATTTCTAAACGGCTTATCGAGACAGCTTTTCAAAGTGACTTATCGGTATTTGATTCGTTCGCACAAGTGCTTGTACTAGGACCAAAAATTATCAACCGCAACCAAAAAGAACCCACCCTATGCTTGTTCATCGAGCTCTCTTCCTTCATTGGACTCCCTCCATTGCTCATAATTTATCCACATCTATCATGTGCACAAATTAAAGAAACACTAAATCTAAAAAAATTAATGAAAAATGATCATGCATAGCCCTATCCAATAACATACTATTATACAATTTAGTCCCTTCCAAAGTATTTAAATATAAATAGAGAGTGAAATTGTTGTAATAACTATTTTATTAATGAACAAATATATTAAAAATGGAGGCTCCCGAAACCATGGACATTCACAGTGAAACTGAGAGAGTACATGGATCAGAAGACCGAAACGAGCGAAGTCTTAATGTTGTTGATTGGGCATATCAACCGAAGCTCTACGTGCCACGCCCTCATTTCTCTGTATATAGATCACATAGAGAGAAGAGGACAAGGCTTGGTATGGTCTCACATAGCGGGATGATCATATTAGTTACAGCTAATAGCTTTTAACAAAAATAAATAGTAGTGGTTAAAAAAGTAGCTTTTAGAAAAAGGAGATGAGTGGTAAACAAAGTGAGGGGGAAACGTGCACAAGATGAAAGTAGGAGAAGTGGGGTGTATTTTGCACCCGTAACCTCTTACCTTATTTTTAGAAGGAGATAGAAGTGAAAGAAATTAAGGAATCGTTTTGAAAAGCCAAATATTTATATTAATTTTTAACTTTTTTAAATAAAAAATCAGAAGACAGCCCACTGTGAGAGGAGACCGCGTGTGTTAAACGGAGGCCGAGGAATCCCTCTCTCCCTTCGTTCGATCCATGGTCGGTAGACTGGGGCAAAGAGCAGCCTTGTGCGGACGGCATGCAGCGACGACAGAGTTGACGGAGCTTTACAAGCCCAGCTAGCAGGATAGCGACCTGAACTTATGGATCGAACCCTCCTGGTCGAAGCCCAGGCTTTGCAGAACACGCCATGCGCCTTTCGTGTTGATCTGCAGGCATAGTCCGTCGTCGCTATGCGTTTGAGACCAGCAAGTTGTATTTTCCCAAGACAAACCTCTGCACGAAAGCTTGCAGAAAACATGAACCCTTCATGGCCAGGCCTCATGATACGGGTCACCCTACCATCTTAATATCAGAGTATGGTTTCTTCGACAGGATGCCTAGATTAATTTCTCCTTGCTGTTTTTATACCTAGAGTCTATAAACTAAAAACTGCAACGAAAAATCTAAACCCTAGTTTCAATCAACCTGTTATTTCTCATGAATTTTGTTAAGTTCTAATCCATTAGAATTTTTGTTCGTATTGTTCGTAGCTTGATGTTGTGTCCACCTAAAAACCGTGAAATTGCTAGTTGATTTCTCCGATTAGCATCAAAAGGAGTAAATTATATCTACTTTGAAACCTAGTCCTTGCTGTCCAATCATAGTTTCTTGCGCCACCTTGCCCGTTTGCGCCGACCAAAGGTGAATGCTGAATCCCAAATCCAGCTGTTCCGAACTGAGCTGCTGGAATTTTGGATCCGAATCCTATCTGATCTGACCTCCAAGTAGTGGCTCGGCCGGTTGGAAACCCAGAGCTAAATACGCGAAAAGCCATTGATGAGTTGGTGACCGAATCGAGCCGTGCTTAGCCGAGTGCCCTGCTGTTGATTTGATCCGAATTCCTTTCCACCAATCTGGGGATGGATTAGAATTCCTTGCGGCTCCTCCTTCCGGAATCCCTTGGGATTGCTTGTGTTCCGGATTGGTTTGCTGTCCCCTGTCCGGATTCCTTTGGGAGCCGTTTGGATTTAGGAGTCGAACTCATACAGAGCTAACCCTGGATTCAGAGCTCACCAGCTGTTCTGCTGGTGTCAGTGGCTTCAGTTACATCCGAACCAAGTAGCCTTCGGTTGCTAGTTGGAAATATTCAGAACTCTTGCAACACTGGAGGCCGAACACTTGTAAACCCTGAGCTTCACTTCAATTCTATTTATCTTGATACTAGCATTTGATAATTGCTTAGGGGGCTGTTCTAGAGTTATTTAACACTCGCTGATTTTTGGTGGGACTGGTGAAACCCAAAAAAGGGAAGCAAAAACCTAAGTCTTGGCAGAACCAAAAAAGAGGGAGAGAAAAGAAAGACACCGTATACAGAAAAGAGTCGCAGATACATATAAAAGAAAAGAAAAAGAGGTTTAAGCCGTATACCCACAGTTTTTCCTCCTCCTTTTTGGTTGACCTAATAACCGAAGGGGGGAGAACATAGTAATGCGGTTGTGAACAAGAAAAGAGAAGAGGTCATGATATTTCAGATAATAGATTGATTTGTTTGTCCTTTTCATGATGGCTAAAACTATATCATGGAAAAAAGTAGGATTGCTTTGCTAACCAAGATTGTTCAACATTTTTATTGGAAATTAGGAACGTGATAAGATTTAACTTGATGGTCGTAAAGTTTGGTGTGTGTTCCACGAATTAAAAAGCATTCGTTCTCGCACTGGCAATAGAGGATCACTACGATTCAAAAGACTACACATGTATATCTTAATCCAACATCAAAAAAATCAGACAACCCGTATAACCTCAAATGCAGCACAAGTCTCCTAGTTCAAGAATGGCAACAGACATGATTAGGCGCTAACCCTCTCACTAAGATAAAGTCATATAAACAATAGTAAATCCATACCTTTGCACTAAAATCATCACCGTTTAGAGGCGCTCAATTTAGTGATGGCTTATGATTTTTTCACTATAGTTAACTTATTCTTCACTATAACTAATGATGATTTATTTGGTGTAATTAAATTTAAAAAAAAATAAAAATAGAAAAAACATATTAGCTCATCACAGACAATGCAAAAAAAATACGGGAATACAAAAAAGACAGAAAAGCCTAAAAACCAAAAAGACAAAATTAAATAATAGTGAATTAAAAGCCAGAAACTATTGCCACAATGAGTGAGGCCTTAATCGTAACATGGTAGACCACACCTTTCCCTAGCTTCTCTGGCTAAAATCCGCCAAGCTTTCAGCTGCACTCTTCTATGCTTCAAAATACACTAGAACACGAGTCATTGCGACAGGATAACCAAAAAGTTAAAAAAAAGATGAATTTAAGAAATAGTGAATTAAAAACCAAAAATCATTGCCAAAACGAGCGAGACCTTAATCGTAAAATGGTGGACCACCCCCTTCCCCAGCTTTTCTGGCTGAAATCAGCCAAGCTTTCAGCTGCACTCTTCTATGCTTCATTGCGGCAATGGGATGATAAAGCAGGGAAGCAACATCAAAAGCAAGAATCAAGAGCCTAATTCGCTCAAGGGCCATAAAAGAAGTAAAATGACATTACAAGTTTACAACCATATTTCATATTCAGAACAACCCAGATAATCACTTCTGTCCGGAAGCAGAAGATATGGGTGCAAGGGCCACGTATTGCACACATATAAACCGGTCGGTGCAACTGAAGTCTGGAGAGATTCTAAAAAGACACTTCTGTTTCTCCAAATTTTCCGTCATGTAATATCGACGTTTCTAGCATTTGTTTCGACAACAGGTTGCAAAAGACAGAAAATAACTCTACTGCTAGTTTCTCTAGACCCAAAAAAAAACAAACAATGCACATGAGATGGTTGGTCACTGCTATAGTACATGTTCATCCTTCACTGGTCACCATCGTGGATTTCTCAAATGCTGCTCTAAATACTGTTATCTGTCCGTTGTTTCCAGAGTTAGGCATTGACTGGGTGTGGGTATACTTCCTCTGATCGAGAATGCCTGAAACACAAACCAAATCAGAGTAAGATAATGATGACAAAACTAACCTACGATAATTTCTTTGACAACTGTGAAAGGCATTCAGAAGAAGTTATTTCATGTTCCTTTGTAATCGAACAGTGAAGACACTAGATCCAAAATTTGAAATCCATACACATTAATACCATGTTATCAAGTGTTCTGCCATGGTGATGACTGTGAACCAGAAACACCTCAATGAAAACCCCAAAGAAAAAAGAAATCAAAACCCCAAAGAAGACATCGATTGGACAAGTATTCATATACCTCCAGTCCATAAAATGTTACACAAAAAGACTTTTCCCAGTTCTCTGGGAGCTCACATGTTAATGAGCTCAAAAAAAAAGAAACCTTGAAGTTCTAACACATCTAGGAAGGATGTCAGTGAGCAGAGGATTATAGTGAAAAGCAATTTTCATTGTCCTCTCCCTAAAAAAAAGAAAAAGAAAAAGAAAGCCATTGCTCCACGATAATGTACATTCAAATTTCAAAGAAGAAATTCAAGGTCCCAAATGCTTACCACATTATGCAAAACAAGCATATCTACTTCTGACTTATGGCCTCGTCTTTAGTCTTTGCCTGAAGTTGTAAGATGTACAGGTAAGAAACAAACACCTCAAAACATACTGGAAACAACAGGCATTTCTAAAGATGAAGAGCATGTGCTTTCAGCATTTTCCTACAAAGTATATCAATGAAAGAATAGATCTAGATGGTGGAATCAACCGACCCCAGCTGCAGTATCCCTTCGGACCTTCCTAGTTGGGTTCTTCATTGTGACAAATTCTTCAGCAGTTGTTGGGTGAATACCAACAGTGGCATCAAAATTTTGCTTCGTCAATCCAGCCTTAACAGCAATTGCAATACCCTGTCATAAATAATTTTACATCCACAAATATATTAATTAAAGCATGAACAGAAAGATGATAATAAAAATAAAGCGCACACACCTGAATAATCTCAGGTGCATCTTCACCACACATGTGCACTCCTAGGACTTTGCTTGATTTAGCACACACAATAACCTTCATGTATACACGATCAGGTAGACCAGAAAGAGTGGCCCTGAGAGGTCTGAAGTTTGCCGTGTAGACATCAACGTCTCCATACTTTTCGATAGCCTACATAAGTATATGGTTTACTCAAAATTGTTCATGCATTGCAAAACTTATCAGTGTGCAATTTTTTTTATTACCTTCTCTTCAGTAAGGCCAACCTGTCCAATTGGAGGTTGAGAAAACACAGCAGATGGCACAGCACTGATCAAAATGCATAATACACAACATTAAAGTACATACACCAGTTGTACCTGAAATATTTTTTAATGACTGAATTCCAGTGCGAACTACAAACTGTCAGGACATGTGGGGCTGCATTAAGAACTAATATGAAGATGAACAAGATCAGGAGAACTACGTACCAACCGAAAGATTTCAATATAGCAGGTTATTTTGAATTGCGGATAAGATATGGAAAGGGAGAAGGATGGACAGGAAAATTGATTCGTGTTGAAATACATGCAACTACCACAACATAAATGCATGAGTGGTGGCGTGAAATTGTTTCCCACAAGAAACATGATATGTAATGAATGAGCAACAAGGCTATGCTCATCCATGAGCACCCAATCAAATAAAAACATTACAAAGGGACAAATATTAAGTAAAATAAGGGAAGCCTTTTGTACCACTTAAAACAAGTGGGGTTAAGAAAACTGATATGGATCTTATCTAAATGCATACCTGTAATCTGGTTTAGTAGGTTCATTGCCAAAAATGGTCTTTGCTACTGCCCCACCTTCCATTAATGCAACTGGCGTCAGGTTCACCCTATTAGTAACATCTCCCACAGCCCAAATTGAATCAACTGAGGTTCGAGAATATTCATCAACCTAGCATCACAAATTTATTGCAAGAGTTTCAAATATCACTTAACAGTCATCAACAGTGGAGTTAATTGAAGTCCATAAAAACACACAAAACCTGGTATTGTTACACATACCATAATTGCCCCATTCTTATCCATTTTGACCCCAACCTCTTCCAATCCCAGATTCTACAAGTATATGGTTTGTATAAGGATGAATGTCTCTACTCTCTAGAAATTTTACAGGTGCAGAAATCCAATTAAGAGAAGTGGAAATGACATGGTCATATAATATTAACCTTTGTATTTGGTTTTCGACCTGTTGCAAACATTACATGCGAGAACCCACTCATAGTTCCTTTGTTAGTCTTCAGGGACAGCAAACCATCATCTGATTTAGTTACTGCTTGAGGAGTCTGTTCTGTATGAAATGTGATACCCCTCAAAGACATTTGTTCAGCAACAAAATCCCTGACCTACAAAATCCACAGGGAGTAAGAAATTTAATTTAAGGCATAAAGTGTTCCAAAAAAACTCAAGGCATGAAGAACTTTATATCAGATATGGAGGTTTTTTTGTTTTGAATACTTGTGCACCTCTTCATCAAAGCCTCTTAACACTTTCTTCTGACGGATAAAAACATGAACCTCACTCTTTAAGCCATTGAAAATACCAGCAAACTCCAAAGCAATGTAACCACCTCCTACTATTGCAATCTTCTCAGGTCTTGACGGCAAGTCCAATGCTGCATCTGAATCGATAACATGCTCGATTCCTGGGATGTTAGGAATGGATGGCCGACCACCAACAGCTATAAGTATATTTTTGGCAGTGTAAAGCTTGCCATCCACACTGACAGTATGTGGATCAACAATCTGCATTAGTTTAAACAGAGATGGCATCAACCACTGTCATTACTGCATCAATCCTTTCAACAAAGTTGCTTATCCAAACTTTAACCTCATTTACAAGCATCACCTAACCTTTCCACGGCCTTCAATTATAGTGACTTCCGAATTCTTCAGCATGTTTGTCTGAATACCCACTAGGCGCTGCAGCTCTAAATTCTTGTTGGTTATCAGAGTGCTCCAGTCGTGCTTTGGATCAGTCTCATACATCCACCCAAAACCACGACTCTCTTCAAACTCATGAGAGTACTTGGATGCATACACCAGCAATTTCTTTGGAACACAGCCACGAAGCACACATCTGAAATAAAGACAAATAAACATCTTACATTCGCTGTTTTGACACTGAAACAAGGCAATAAAAGTTCAAATAAAAACCAATAAATACAACACGATTATGAATGCTGGTTGTTGTTATGAATATTATATGTGTATTCAAGAGGCCCAATAGGCAATATATATATGGTACAAAAGGGACACAAGACTAAACCCTAGTACAATAGGAGATACCACTAATACCTTTAATACCCCCTCAAATGCAAGACATATGCAATAAAATTATATTTAAAAAGGGTTGACACTAAAATAGGAAATATTCAAAATCTGAATCTTTACAATGTCGTCGTAACGTGCGACTCTTGAAGATTGTGTCGAAGCTAGAAGAACTCCATCTGATATCGTGCAGCATCCCATAAAACAGATTGAAACCCAAGACGGCGGCATCACAGTGCACAAAAAGCACAGTGCAGACGAAGGGCGGCAGCCTTAGAAGCTCGAGATGATGGCTTAGAGAGAAGTGGTGGCTGTTATGAATAGTGCTTGTATTCGACATGAGGTCAATAGGCCAGTATATATATACAGTACATGTATGTCATATATACAGAGAACCCCTTATACAACAGGGTAATTACACATATATATGGAATATATCTAACAGTGGCATCATAAAGATTTCTTCGATCTACACGTGGCTCAGAGAGAAGAACGGCAGCTGCTGCTGTGTAAAAAGCCACACTAAAACCTAAAGGATGGATTAAGGCTAGCAAAACAATCGAGTAACTGACACAGAAATTTGTGGACTCGCGTGGCTTAGACAAACTAGAAGATAGAGACTACGGATTTGAATGGACGCAAACGGAAGACTTAAAAGAAACTAAAGACTGACACATAGAGGATACTAGTAGCAAGGACACAGAAAAAGAGTATGCACTAACTCCATACTACGGACACCAATCCTTGTGCAACATTTCCTTAGCTCCACCACCACAAAAGATCTCCTTTCCGTCCGCACCAACTTGCAAGCCAAAACGTCGCGATAATTAAAAAAGCCATCATCACCAAAAGTGCTAGCCAGCATCCTTTATCATGGCAACATGGCAGTCACAGCAAAACAACAAAGTCATACTCTGACCAACAAAAGAGCTCCCTCTTCCGGCAGCAACAGGCACACCCTAGGGCCGCCACTAAGCCCACAGGTGGTGTCTCCAAGAAAGCGGTGTAGCACCACTGGAAGCCAACAACCACCGCAACGTAGAGGGCAGGCGAGAAGTGGCGTCGGCTGCATGGTTGGGGGAGCTGAGGCAAAGCAGGAGCTGCCATGGGCGGAGGCGACGGCCAAGATCCGGAGACAACGACGCGGATCCCACAAAATCCGGCTGTAGAGGCAGAGCAGAGGCCTGGCGCACTGCGGGAAGGGAACACAACGAGCCGCACCTCTACCTCAGGGCGAGATTCTAACGCACGAAAAGGAAGAGCGCGCCAGAGGTGACCGGGCAGCGGCGACCTCGGGGAGGATCCACTCGGATCCAGAAGAGGCAGCAGCGACCTGAAGAGGCGCGATGGCGACCAAGGCAGGCTAGATCCAGCCAGATCCGGTAGAGCCGGCAACGAAGAGGCGCGGCGTCGGTGGCAGCCGAGGAAGGCCACCAGATCTGGGGAGACAGCGATCCAGAAGTGCGGCGGCGACTGGATCTAACGAAGAGCAGTGGCTGCCTAAAGAGGATGTCGGCGGCAACAGCTAGATCCGATGAAGAGCGGCGGCTAGAGGTTGTCAACTGGATTTGGGTGGGGCAAGGCCATCTGGCGAGACAACCAGAGGCACGGATGACGACGGTGGTGCGGAGGAGGCCAACGAGGAGCCATCACCAGGTCTGATGTGGAGAGGCCCGGATCCGACCGACCTCGGTGGCAGCGGCTCCCACCAGCGGCGGTGGCGGATTAGATCCACGAACGAGGTCGACGACAGTGGCCCGAAACGAGGTGGCCGCCCCTAGGAGTGGAGATCGATCCTCTCGGGGGCAGCGGCAGCGAAAGACATACAGAGAGGCTATGGTTTACGAGGTTTGACTCTTAGCTTTGATAGCATGTTATGAATATTGTATATGTATTTAAAAGGCTCAATGGGCAATATTTATAGGAAACACAAGACTAAACTCTAGTACAATAGAAAATACCACTAATACCCTTAACAGTTGTATGGTATCTGCTGCTACGCAGCCCATTTTCGTGAATCATGGATATGAGAAAAGACTCGATAAAACATTCAATCTACAGGATGTTAATAGCAAAATATAGATATACACTAACTGGACGATACCCGATAGCCTAAGTTCATAACCAGCTACCAAAGTGCATCATGACAGAGCTCTCTGCCACTTCTAAGCTAAATTTTGACCTCACATCAGCTGGTACACATGTTGCTTTGCAGTTTGTAGCTCTATATGCAACAACACTACGATGATAATGGCCCCTCCGAAGGCATGAGCTCGATGAATCAAAGGTACAAGCCAATTTTTCTCAAATTGATAGCGATCATTGATCAGGATGCACAGAAGCACTAAATTGTGCGTGAATTGCTCGATGGTTTCATCTCCGCCGCTCCTAAACTACCAATGGGAAGCAAAGAATGCACGCAGCCAAGCGTGTCGGCTACAAACACGGCATCCAAATTCCAAACAAACATTCCCGCGGATGAAAAGTCGCGACTGGACATACGAAGAGTAAACATGAGGGTGGAGGGGGAGGTTCGCTTACGTGCCGCCGACGCCGCCGAGGCTATCGGTCGCGACGATGGCGAATGGCATCTCGCAGACGGCGGCGCGGCAGCCGTAGAGGGAGGAGGCGGCGCGCGAGGCCCGCATGCCGCCGCTCCCCGCGCCGATGGTGAAGAGGTCGTAGTCGTACCTCCTCCCCCCATCGCCCGCGGCTGCACCGGGGGCCCCGTTGTCCCCGGAATCGGCGGAGACGTAGAGCGGGCGGCGGAGGGGTGGTGGGAAGAGGTGGAGGAGGCCCCGGGAGGCAGCGGAGGCGAGGGGGTGGTGATAGAGGCAGCCGCGGCGCGCGGAGAGGGCGCGGGCTACGGTTCGTACGGCGGAGGCGGAGGTGGAGGAGGAGAAGGGGAGGGTCGTCGTCGCCGCCGCCGCCGCCATGGCTCCCTCCCCGGCGGCGTAGTAGAAAAATCAAGTCGAAATTCCCTCCTCGCATCCTCTTGGCGTTTTTGTAGCTTCTTCGAGGCGGGCTGGGCCCGCTGGGGTCCAGGAGCAGTAGGAGAAGACGATGATTGCTTCGCTGAGGCACGAGGTGGCGCCCTCCATTGCTAGCGCCTACAGCAATGGCCTTTCCAGTTCCGCTTCCCCGATTGGGAGGCGTATTCAGAGAAAAGCGGTTCCACTACCACCATCTTGCCTACTCTAAACAGCTTCTTTGACTTTTTTTAGCTTTCGATTTATTTAAAACATGTCAGCTTTTTATTTCTGCTTATTTTGATTTTTTTAGCTTTTTAGCTTTTCTTTTTTTTCTTATTCTTTATATGATCTATGATGATACAACGGTTTATTGTATTTTTTTAATTAAATGGTTTAGAAAAAACCAATAACCACTATAGTACAATATCAACCAAAAGATAACAACCAAAATCAGAAGCTTAGCTCTTTGAAAAGGGCCCTCAGAAGCGTAAGCTAAGGATGGAGGCCCGATCTCGACACTCCGCACAGACAAGACAAATGCCATTATCCGACGGCCCACAGCTCAATCCTACAGAATCCAGCCTTGAAACGGCCACCCTTTGGGAACACGGCTTCTGGCGAAGATCCAGAGCATTCTTCCTGTCCCTCTTGTGCTCTAGATCTTGCCACATCAACAGAATCACGAGGGGAACAGAGAAAAGAGAACAGGGAAGCCGCGTCTTCGGCCCATCCTCTCCTGTTTCCCTTCTTTCTCCCATGCAATCGCTCTGCGACCATGCTTGCAGAGCTGAGCTGATGCATGTACCTGTTTGCAAGCGCTGAATGCATGTTCAAAAAAATTTTGCAAGAATTTCACAGTAATCAGTTCATTTCTGCATGAACAAGAAAAAAACTCCCGTGCTCCCAAGTCCCAACAGGGCCTAACATTACACGCATCATCCCAATGCAAAGAAGCACGAGGACATGACACCCATAGGCTCCTCCCGTGAGTCCAGGCCTCTATGTCAGTCAGTGTCACAAAATTTCTGTGCCGCCTTTCGTTGGTCCCACGGCAGCAGCACTCTTCATATGGCAGTGCATCAGATCTTAGCAAGAGCTGACAAACAGAATACAGACAGACACAGGGAGCTGAGATCCATGGCAAAGAAATTCCAATCTGTGGGCAGATCCGCTAATAATTAGCCTGTAAGGCTGTGTAACTACTCCATGGAGCAACCTGAGAACCAAGAAATTCATAGGCTTTATTAAAATGTTATTACAAACCCACTGGCACTGAGTAGAAACAAAGACCTGGGAGAAGGCTGGAAAAGATAGAACAGCCAATAGCAAAACGATGCAGAAAGGAACAGGCCACTTTATCCAGCAATTCCAGTTTATAAACTAGTCTTAAGACCACCGAAAGAAGCTAGTGCCCCTTGTCAAGCACAAAGCACGCTACTAAATCATAATACCAAAAATTAACAGCCACGAGGTGTCACATGGGGATCAGATCAGCAATTAGCAGATTGGTGAGTACAGTACTTAGCCATAGTACAACCTTGCAATCACAATGCACTCTCCAAACTAGAGCATAACAAAACAGAATCAACCCGGTCAACAAAAGCAAAAGGGGCAAACAAAAATAGGGAGAGAAGAGATGCTTAATATAGTTAGGTATCACCAGTGCTCTTCCATGAAGGAGAAGCGCCGATTAGTTCATCTGCATTTGGCAGGAGAACAGTTTGCAGGAGTGGTCGATGGGCACGTGCAGAATCAGACCCCGTCTTACGAGGGGTCACTACGCTGGGGCTTGGCCTGGAAGGCCATAGATGGGCAGGTCATGGTGGCTAGGCCTGGGAGACGAGCAGCAGAGACAATGGCAAGATATCCTTCCCACCGCTGCTTGTCTTGCCATTCCCTACCATCACTGATCTTGGATCCACCCACCAATGGCAATGCCTTACCCTGCAAGAACGAAGTGACAATATGATATCTTCGCACAGAGATTATAATAAATTCTGGTACCAAAATACGTATGAAATGTGCATAATTGAGGTTGTGTACACCAAAAAAAAGGAAAGAGGAACATAATAAATTGAAACTGAAAAGCTAGTGGCTTGGTATCATCTTCTGTAGGCAGTAACTTCAAGATTATATAAACATATCCAAGATCGATTTGGATAAACAAGTAGGGACCAGTAGACACCATTGATTCACATGCAAGGATAAACAAACCATTGCAGAAATCAGGACGTCTCTTCTGCTGGCAGAGAGGAGGAAACAGTCAAAAAAGGTACCATATTAGGTTAGACTGCAGCAGGACAGCCTATAAGGAAAATCTCGTGTATCCAATGCAAATAACCAAGTGCACTCAAAGAACTAATACCATGTGCAAGTGCCAGCCAATCTGATGGTACAGAGAGTTTCTGGGTACAGTTGAAACACTCTACAATGTCTGTATATAATGGCATCAAACTCAGCCCAAATACAGGGAAGAAAGCTACAGCCTTGCTCCTTCTATGTACCTTCACCTCAACAAGATCATCAGGGAAACCAAGTAGTGATCTCATGTTGTAGTGCTGTACTATAGGATATCAACATATTGTCAATCAGGTTAGTGCATCACATTCTTTTACATTCTTCATTGTCTTCCCCAATGTTCTTCATTCATTTTGCAATAGGATGAGTACATATATATACACCTGAATCACTTGGTTAGATCAAAATGCATATTTTTTTAGTTATTTTTAATTTAACTTTTGTAATATCAAATATAGGCAACGGAAAATTGAAGTTTAATAGGCAGCATGCAAAAAACACCCCTCTTTACATGCCGAACATAATACATATATGAAGACACCTCAGTAATAACTAATTAAGAGCATATGCATATGATAATGCTTAAGAGCATATGCATATGATAATGCTTCTATTGCATCATTACAAACTCAATACTTGCAAGAAACCAATCATACAACTAAAGCATGAGCAGTCATCACATCAGTCTTTGTGATATGGTCACATGCCTCTACTTAGCATATTTGATTTTAAGGGTAATATAATCTTCCACACATGTCGATTCCATATCAGTTTTGGCTGTTTGCACCCTTAACAGGCATTGGAGCTTGGAGGTCAAACGCAGACAATGGCACAAGGGTGAAACTAACAGAGGCATGCCGACTATATGAAAATTGAGTTGCAAATCAGAATATCCGACGACATTCGATTTCCAAATTTATTTATTACTTATATTCTTTTTGTGCATGAATGTACAATAACAAACAGCACATTTACTTAGGGAGTTAGGGTACTTAACCATTTGTTAATACATATTGCACAGCAAATGAGTAAAAAAATCTCTGATCATATGTGCACTAACTCTAGGGCAATCCATTTTTTGTATATGAATTAGTTCGAACTTTTTTGATTACTGGGTTAGCAAAATTGAAGTGCAAAGGAACTTTAATAAGTAACATTCTGATGGCACAAATCTCAAAATACTGACTATTGTGAAGATCTGTTGTTAATCTAGTAACTCACCACATAACTAAGATGTATGATTTATTGCTGTACAACATGACCAAAGTCACATTAGCACAACATTACATTGTCACCACTACAATAGTTTTGTAATAAATGTCTTGGTATTTGGAAATTTAAGAAAAATGTAAGTAGAACGAGCATGCGAATTTTTACCTCATGCAATTACATCAATTACTAAGTTTACTTGGTCTAGCATGAAACAGCCTTGGAAATTTGCAGGTAGTAGGCACACCACTTGTTATGTGCACAATCACATGCACAAGGTCACAGCTAGTCGGCTGTGTGAGCCCAAAAGGCCGGTGCAAGGAAGGCGAGCAGCAGCAATCAATTGGAAATCAATTAGGATTTGTTTAGTTTTGTAGGTTATCTCCATCCTTTAGTTGTTATTTTATCAAGTTAGTTTCCACATCATTAGATACTATGTTTGTTATGGGAGGACACCTTCTATAAGAAGGGGGCTTTGTCATCCCTTGAGGCAAGCAAGAAGAATAAACAAGTTCATCCTTATCTCTAGTCTCCTCTCTCCACAAAGCAAGCCATCGCCACCAGGCCATCCTCTTGGTGGTATTTACGGCCCATAATGAACTAAGGTTAATTACACTACTGTTTGTGGTGGCAAATAAGAAATCTTAAACTTGTACCTAGGTTAATGCCATAATTGCAAAAACTTAACATCAGTCATGTATGGTAAACCTACAGGTCGGGACAGAGGTTAGAAAATATCCAGATAGCTGATCTTAGCAAGTATTGGAAAAGATTTACAGCCTTGTGTTTCAAGACATTAGGTAAACAGATAGCACATAAGACAAAGTGAAGCATACATCTCTGTTTAGGAAAGGATCCAAATATTAAGATGCATATCACCAGTTCATGAGAGAAGTGAAAAGCAATCATTTTGGTCTGATATCTAACTTTTAGAAGCATATCAGTTTGCATGGAGCCTAAATTGTATCAAACTACCAATATCATATTAGACTTGGAGGTCTGTCCAGCATCAAGCAATATTTGAGGGGAAAATAATGAAACTAAGGCTAACTGGCTAAGCAAGTCCTTGCTTTGGAGTAAAAGATGATCCAACCAGCAAGATGGGCATATAACAAATACGGCAATTACTCCAAGCTTAACCCGCGGCATGATATCCTCAAACCAAGGCTTGAGGCAGCATTCCTCAACGGTGTAAGCGTTCGAATCTTATTCAACTTTATCTGTTAAAATTAGAATCATACCAGCTATGAATTATATTAGGTCAACCAATCATAGTCGCTAAAGACTGCTAGCAGGAAAAGCATCAAAATGTTAAGGCCAACTAGCATGCAGCTGGACACAAACTGAAAGCAGCTTTGGTCCAGTGAATTGCCTTTCACCAAGACTATTGCCTTTCACCAAGACTAAGGGAGAACTTTGTTTCTATTGTCCAGCTAGATACAAGAAGCATCATAAAGTAATCTTCAGCTTTGCAATATCAGTGAGCTGTCTCAACAGCAAGAACACTGAATCTCAATGGTAATTGCCCTTTTTAGTCCCTGGTCCACCATTTTCATTTTGTAAGATAGTAAGATACGATTATTGAATGAAATTAAGAGCTCTAAAATATGCTTTTTTTAGCTTCATGGTGCTTTCTGTGGAACCAGAGCAAAAACTCCCTTACCCAAGTTGTGACACTTCAAAACATAACACTATAAGTTCAAACAGACCCAAAAAAAAAGGCACAGGTGTTGTCAAAACATCAGGAAACAAGCTTAGTTGAAATTACTCCAAAATGAAGTCTAGTAAGCTACTACATCCTAAGAATTCACAAATATCATTTGCCAAAATTAAATTTCAGGATGGTGCTTTATAAATACCTTGACTGGTCCAAAAGTAGTACTGAAATCCTCCCATGATTCCATATTTGATATATGCATTGGAACCATGGTTAGAACCTGCAAAAGTGAAAATGAAAATCTTTAAGCTATAATAAAATGTAGAGAATTGAACTCAAAATGAGCCAAATGTGCAAAGTTCTGAATCTTCTGTTTTCAGGGTGAAAGCATATATTCAGAGACTTTATCTAAAAGAGAGAACGTGAACTCACTAACTTTAATCAATCATATCGAGTTGAAAATAGGAATGTCAAATCTTGAAATCAATGACTGATAAAAGATATGCTACACAAGGTATCACACTAAAGGGTATTGCCACACATAACTTGCACAACCTCACAGAGGTCCAGTCTCCCGAGGATCTGAAACCGACCCTTATATAGGAAAACAAGCAGGCGTCAGGATCTAAAAGTAGCTGGCACAGTCCCGCCACTATGAAACAATGACGCAACCGGCCTTGTTAGTGGAGTTGGTTATATGTCTGCTTTTAATGTGGACCTATGCAAAGAAATGGATGTTGCATACTTGCATTGATTAGCAACCGAACACCGCTGTTTAAGTAAAATTACAGATAGATTTAGAGTGAATTCATCAATCATAAAGACTCCTGCAAGGTTATGATGACGGAAAATTCCCATAAGAACACATGCAAGTCAGTACAAAGCAGGTGAAAGTTGTTGAGCTGGTAGGTGTGAGTTGATTAAATCATAGGGTAATTGAGTCTGACATAATTTGCAATTTGAAGCATATTTTCAGTTGTTAGCATATAGGAGTATAACAACTCAAAGCAAAGCAACTGAAATGGCTAGAAAGAGAGTAATGATTTCATGCCATGACATATGCTGCAATATATGCATAGCTGTCTTGCACACATCCTCTGTAAAATACACTAACTGACAACTATAGATGAAAGTGAATTTTGGGGAACGTGTGATCATCTATATGGTATTGCAAGGTTCAACAACCATGTTACAATATATCGTATTGTTAACATGATAAAGATAATAAATAGCACTTACAGATATGCATTTGAACATGGATCAAAGAAATGGTCCGACAGGGGGTGCACGGAAACTTATGCAGTCTAGAGTAAATTAGGTGCAAGTGCAACACACATGAAATTTAAGGTCCACCAATGTTCTATGTAGGGCATGCAGATGAGACTGAACTAAAGTTCTTTACATAATTAGATTTATGCTCGTTGGATGGCACAATGTGTACATGTATGTTTGCCATTCAAGTTAGCAGGGAAGAATTGTTGAAAAGAATAACATAGCACAACACATCTGGAATTTAATTAGCAAAAGCATGAAACGAATTGAAACCAAGGCATTATGGTACAGCATAAACATCCCATCTGCATGTTGCACAATTCCACCTAAGATACTTAAGACCACAATAGGAGAATATGTACCTTGATCGGCCTAGGTACGATCTATTTAATTTTGTCCAAACTTTCAATTTCATGGACCCCAACATCACAACTAACACTGATTCATTTACCTAATCCCCAAAGCTGGGTGACAAAACAACAATGTTGATGTGCTTTTAAATAAAATAACACTTCCACATAACAAATTTGAGGATCATCATGGAAATGCTAGCATTTTATATACATATTTCTGATGCTAGGCTTTTAGAGAGTAAACAAAATTTAAGAGTGCATCCATTTTCCAGTAGTGTAATAACAGCAATACAAACACATTGGGCATTTCTAAAGCTCGGTCTATGTAATATGCACCTAAACATACTGCAGTAGACACCATGTACTGTGTGCGTGGCTTTGATCCTAAACCAGTTTGCTTATTCAATATAAAAGAATGTAGCACACTTCTTCAATTGGTTGTTCCAATCAAGAACAAACCACAGACACAGACACAAAATCCCCTGCAACAAAGCACTACACCGAAAACAACCTCATTAGCACTAGGAGCCCACAGAGTTGCTCAATCCATTGATTCATTGGCCATTGCTCAAGATCTTTTTACTATTGACAAACATCTCAAAAGCGCGATAATAGCCACTGCCACTCAAGCCGTTAATTCCGAGCACAATCACGGGCAACAGCCCAGCCTGAGTGGCAGTTTGGTTCTACGCCATGACAAAGCGGCACACCATCCGGCCTTCGGCGCAGACACCGCAGGGCCAATACCTCAACCAAACTTCTACGTGCACCAGAGCACTCAATATTATAAGGTACACTCAACACACCGAAACATCGACGCCGCCCCAAAAAAATCTCACCAAACTTGCAGATTTGAGAGGTCCCCAGCTGCCCCAATGACACACCGCCGATCCCGCCAATTTCTGCAACGACACACACGATGCCACCAGCACAGAGTACCTGACGCCACGCACCGCCGCGGGGAAGATGAGAGTGGGCAGGCGAGCACGGAACCATAGCCCCGGTCCCCGAGGAGAACACAACCATGTACAGTAGTAGCAAAAGGGAAGCGGCAGGCGCCTCCGGGTTTCCCGCGCGTATGCGGCGGCGCGAGTTTACCATTTTGCCCCTCCCTTGCTTTCCCTACCACGCCAGCCCAACGCGACCAAAAGCAAAAGCAGGACAAGCACCGCACTGTACAACCCCCGCGACTGAAACAGTGAACGCCTCGCTCACCTCGTGGGGGATGCCGCCCGCCGTAGAGCCACCTCACCGGCTGCCAGCGCTTCTTCTTCCCCCGGAGGCGGTGAAATGGGAGGCGCGGTTGGTGGGGAACTGGGGATTCGGGGAGGGGGAAGGAGGAGGTACGCTCAAAGTGACTTTTACTTCAGGGTTATGTATCTTTACTGCTATAAAAGAAGGAGTCGGTGGTTATCGAAGCCTTCATCTAATCTGGACTGTCGGATCTTCCCTCCCCTCCCACCACCCATGTGCATGCGTTGCGGACATGTAGTTAAATGATCTCCGAACCGTACCCCTACCTCCCAACCCGCGCCCTCCCCACCCACCCACCCTCCCACCCGCGCCGCCACCTCCTCTCCCTCCCCCCGCGCCGCTCCCCTCCCTCCCTCCCACCCGCGCGGCACCTCCTCCCCCTCCCTCCCACCCCGCGCGCCACCTCCTCCCCTCCCTCCCACCACGCCCGCCGCCTCCTCCTCCTCCCCACCCCGCGCCGCCGCCTCCTCCCCGCCCTCCCACCCCGCGCACCACCTCCTCCTCCCCAACCCCTCCGCTCCGTCGTCGCCTCCTCCCCCCACCCCGCGCCGCAGTCGCCTCCTCCTCCACCCCACCCCGCGCCGTAGCTGCCTCCTCCTCTTCCCCACCCCGCGCAGATCCCAATTTGCTATGGAGGAACTGCATGACAAGGGCTACAAGGTAGTGTGACACTCTGGGTTGTCTAGCTGGCAGCATACCTTGGGGGTTCTGTACGTATTATACACTTATATTGGATGGCTTGGTGCAGGGGAGGACGCTGCGATGTTCATTGTCACAGGCAAAGCACAGGCTATTCGTTGGAAATGTGCCCAAGGGGTTGAGTGAGGAGGAGCTGAGGAACATAATCCAAGGGAAGGGGTCAGGTGTTGTGAACATCGAGATGTTCAAGGTGTGGTTTGTGATGTCGTGATTGTCTTTTGTACGATGAAGGTTCCAGATTTGCTAATAGAGATGCTGTCTTGCAGGATTTGCATACACCAAACTTTAAGGTTGATGGAAGCCAATTGGTATCAGTCACTGGCCAACCCAAGGGTACATCAGATTCTTCTTCTGCGGCTGCTCAGGTAGACACTGTACATGAAAAACTCAATGTTTACACATATCATACTTCAATGTTTGCAGTGTAGCTCTGCGATTTGACGGCAGGAGCCGTATACGAACCTGTTTATATTGCAAGTTGGGTAGTTTATTTGTAAAAGAAGCATTTCGTTTACTTTTTTGGATGCCATAATTCATTAGAAGCAAACAGAAGCCACTGGCAAATGAAATAAATAAGTGTGAACTGTGAAGTATTTCGAACTTAAATTTATATTTGCTTATTAGTCATTTCTCATTCGTTTTAGTGGACCCTTTTCAATGAATTTTGTATAGGAAACATGACTACAAGGACAGAGACTTCATGAGTCTTACAACTTTAGTTTCAGTTGAACATTTGTTGAAGAACACATGCTTTAGTTGCCACAAAATAAGTGCATCATGTTGCATGTTAAGTTGGTTACCATGTCTGAACTAGAATGGCTATTCAAGGATTTGGTGTCAAATTTTAACCATCCTTTTCGTAGTGTATTTGTGTGCTGCAAATTTAGTTATAACTGCATTCTGACTTTAGCTTCTGCCATGGGCTAAACCTGCATGAGCTATTCTGTTATGAATGAAGTCTCCTATTTGTTTAAGGCACTCTTCACCTGTTGATTTTCTTTCCATAAGCAGAATTTAACATCAAAATGTCTTAGTTCCGTACCATTTTTTGTTGAATCCTTACATTTGTCACAATCACATTTTGATTCACAGGTGAAGACTATATATGTGAAGAACCTACCAGAGAATGCTTTGAAAGAGATGATTAAGGAACTCTTTGAAAGACATGGAGAAGTCACAAAAATTGTTTTACCACCTGCTAAGGCTGGGCATAACAGGGATTTTGGGTTCGTTCACTTCGTTGAAAGATCAAGTGCATTGAAGGCAGTTAGAGGAAGTGAAAAATATGAAATTGATGGTAATTTTTTTCCCATGATATCACCATTATCTAATGAAATTTAATGTTGTATTGGTAATGTTTATTTAGGTAATTGGGTCATGTGGAAATCGGATGTGAATTAATGTAGTGATTATATAGGACCTTTCAGACGGCACTACTATGTTGTTATAAAATAATTGTACATGATAAATTAGTGGTTTCTTTGTTTTGGGTCTGAGGACCATATATTAGTAAAAGTAGGGTCATGTGTGGTGGAAAGAGAATCGAATTGGCACTTTCAAATAATATGGTTCTAACATCTCCATTACAACCTTTATAACTCATGTAGTTGAAATCAATGGTATCAATTTTGGTTTGATCAACTCCTTTTAATTCTATTTATCTATTAATATCATTACTACTATAAAAGAATGAGTTGGTGGTCGTCCGTTCTCCTCCAATCGTCCTATTCTTTTAACTTCTCACCACTCTCTACTTCCTAATTGATTAGAGTAACTCTCTTTAATATCATTATTCTCTATACATTCAATGAATTTCGTTGCAACGCACGGGCATATAACTAGTTAAAGTGTAATGAAGTGGTTGTTAGTTTTTTATAGCAATTAAGGTTAAAAAATAAAAAAAGCTATATTATTATAGAGATAATATAAAGAAAAAATTAAAAATTAAAAAAGACGAAATTAAGAAGTCAATATGTTTCAAAAGCTAGAAGCAAGAGTGTTTGAAACGGAGTCGAAGAAGAAATGGTTTCTGTGGCGTGGGCTTGGAGGTGTTTGATTGATGCGCGTTGCAGGCACAGACAGAGAGAGTTTTTGGGCACATCTTATACACACTATACCTAGGTAGCGTTCGGAATAGCAATAGCTTTTGATTTTTACTGAAATTTTACTGTAACAGACTGATTTTTTACTGTAGCTGAGTTGGCTTATTGGGCATAATTAAATATAAAAAATATAAAAATAAAAACGGCATACTAATCTAGAGCGGACGATGCAAAGGAATACGGAAAAAAAAACAAAACATAAAAATATTTAAAAATGAATAAAGCCAAAAGTGCTATAGTGTTTTTGTCGCTGGTCGCTCAACTGAGCGGAGCCTTAAGTGTGTACGCATCTTTTGCACACGCTACAAAATTAATTAGAGACTCAAGATCTTTGAAACACAGGACGTATTATATGACAGGACGAGGCGATAAGCTAGCAAATTAAATATATAAAACGAATAGTCAATAAATCCGTATGTAAGTGACATGCCACCTTTCCCTCCCCTTCTCTCTTCGTCTGCCATAGAAGAGATCAAGATCTCAGCAAAAGCAAAGGACTCAAAACCCAAGTATGCATCACTCATGCACATCATACTCACACGCACACATACATACATCTTTTACATACGTTAAAAAATTAATTGAAGACTCAAGTTGGTAGCACGGATTCGTGCTGTCTCACTCAATATACTTATATACACGTGTCCATATATCCGCTTAAATTAATGATGAGCTCGTATCCGCATCCCTCAGTCTCACGCGGGTAGTGGGAATTGACGGTCGGGATTTGAGATTGTTGGGGGGAGCGGGTGGTGAGCCAGTGAGGTGGCGGAGGGCGGCGAGGAGCAACAAGCAAAGGAGCTCAGCTTGACGTGGGGCTGTTCGCTGCGGTTGCTACCTGCCTTCTCGTAGCTTTCTTCAGGCCTACAGCTCAGGCCCATTTTAACACACGGGAATATTTTAAATGCGCAAATTAAAATAGTTTGTTATTTCTGTGAAACTGCTGTGTTCTAAATGTAAAATTTTTGCTTTTTAGTTCAAAATTTAAAAATTTCTTACAAATAGACCCCTGGAGAAAAAATTTACAAAAAAGGACACGTTGCTCGGCGCTAAAGCACATGGCGCCGAGGATACATAGCACGGCGCCATGTGCTTTGGCGCCGTGATATGACACGTAGGATCCACAGTGTCAAAGCACGGCGCCAATGCACATGGCGACAGCGCTAAAGGTCTTGGCACCGTGCTCTGGGACTTAAGCCCGAGCATGGCCCCCCGCCCCCCATACCTCACTCCCTGAACCAACCACATAGATCCGTACAAGCCGTAGAAATCAAGCCTAGCTGGATCTGTCCTCCTCCTCCACCAAAGCAAAAGCCAACAGCACAAGCGAGTTATCCGCATCACAGCCAATAGAAATCAACAACGTCCCCTCATACTTGCCCAGTAGGAACGTCCCATCAATTGACAGAACAGGCCTACAATGTTTGAAAGCCTCCACACACTGACCAAAGCACCAGAATGCTCGAAAGAAAATCTGCCTCCCGTTGACCCATACATCGGGCTTAGGCACGTACTCATACTGCATTTCTGCATTCACCGCTTTCATTGCGTTCAACATGGCCGGCAAACGCTCGTACGCCTCCTCCTAATCACCATAAATCAATTTCAAAGCACGTTGTTGCGCCCTCTATGCTTTCCCATACTTGATTGTGTAGTGCCACTTTAGCTTAACGGCCTCTATCACTGCTACCACGTGCATCATCGCCATATGCTTTATCATGGGGTACAGGCGGGTTGCAATGAACCGCAAAGTCAACTGACGATGTTTCTGACCGAGCTCAGAAGACCCACAGCTGTGCGGTCCATCCACAGTTGTAATCTTAAACTTCTCCGTACCATTCACTTTTCTTGCACAGACTTTCCATACACACCCTATGCTCTCACATACGATGGTGTACCGACGTTTGGCGTATGAGTTCTTAACCCGGTATGGACGGTTGTACACGATCGAGTACTCTTTCAACCACACCTTCAATGCCGACATATCCTCAAACATATGACCCTTCTGGATTATGATACTAGCCTCTGGCCTAGGTACGTCCCTCTGTGTTTGCCCTCTATCCGCGATAGCTCTATGTGCGTTGCTTAGGTCATTGTAATCAGACACTAGCGAATCATGGCTAGGAAATATTATTCTCAACAGCTCAATTTCACTAGACGTCAAACCTGAGACCGGTCTGTCATCATCTGAGTCCACAGCCCTCGCATCCTCATAAATAGCCTCGTCTCCTGCAAGCTGTACATCCACCCTGTTAGATGCTACACAAACCATGGGTTCCGCAAACACTGTCTCCTCGTCGAATCCACCAACAGACTGGTCATCGATATCCTTAGAGTCAGCTTCTACCTGAGTCAATGGAACCTCACATACTTGAGCCGAGGGTTCAACTTACACATCGACCTCTTCATGACCCGGTGACCCAACCAACGGTGAGTCATTGCGATCGAATGCAGCCCTACGAGGTGATGTATCTCTCACCACCATCCGCACAAACAAGTCAGGTGCTCTGACCTCTGAGTCCAAAATGACGGCCACATAGTTATCCCATTCATCGTCGCTGCCAATTTAAACCAATCTCTTTATACGCGGCCCCTTTGACGACCCAACATCAATCAATTCTTCCACAACGACATCACCATGCTCATCTGTCCATCCCAGCATCTCTTTCAAGCGACAAATGAACTCACCATACGACAGACGTGACCTAAATAGCAATGTGGTCTCTTCCATACCCTCCAAATCAACACCTCCATTGTCACTTCTCTTCACAGTCCCACCATAGTGCAAAGTCACAATCTTATCCATCTATAATCAACAAGCAAACATAACTCAGTCCAATCGGCCACAACAACGAAATGCTATAACGTTTAACGATTACTAATATCACTAATCGCAAATTTCTCTATGACATCGATGTTAGTGATGTGCCCAAGAGGTAATCATAAACAACTCAGAATTAAGGTTAAAAGGGATATTGATCCATATGGGATTAGGGTTCTAATGGGCCTACAACGTGGAAGTCCATTAGCATGCTCTATAAATATGTAGAGGTGGGGCTGCAGGGGTGACACTACTATCCTGAAAACCCTAGCCACCACCTCCCCTCGGTCGTATCCCGAAACCCTAGCCGGGCGCGCGGTGCTAGCACACCAGCGCACGGCGTTCCATCCCGAACGTGTGGACTTCGTGGAGGCGCCGCTGCGGTTGCTGCTGTGCTGATCGGCGAGAGGCGCAAGGCTATTGCTAGGACGCGAGGAGGAGATGTTCATTTCGTGAAACGATCGACCGCTTCTTCTTCATCGACGCGCATCTACGTTCGACTGGGCTGCTCCAACTCTTCTTTCGTTGCGAAGCGCATATAGTGGCAACTATCCATGACTCCCTTACGCGCATGTTTTCTGGTTGAACGCGGTAGAAAATCAAATGTTGTAGCTAGCGTAGCCTACCCGTTCTCCTTCAGTGGTATCGAGCAAAGCTGCGTAGTATGTGGTCCGGATCATGCGCTTGTAGATGCAACGGATTGATTAGATCAATCGGTCATAAGGGGTTGAAATAGGTATGAGTTGATAGCATCATGTGGCCAAAAAGATTAGTTCGTGCTCCTTCTTTGATGTATGCGTGACTTGCACCTACCGGCTGGAATCACCATCGGGTCTAACTGCGCGCACAATCAGTAGATCGAGCCAACAAATCGAGGCCTAGTGTTGCGGTCTCCTCAAGTATACCGATCACGATGATTAATATGATTGATCTAATGAAAATTGAGACATTTTGAATGGCTCGGATTTGGGTTGATTTGATCGGCCTGATGAGATTTTTATAGTGATTTCATAGATGCGATCTATGTAATTCCGCCGTTGCGTACACGCATAGATTGTTATACAAAACACATTCATGTCAGGGCGGTAGAATACGTTCTGCGCTTAACTTATTTTTGCAGGGAATGATGTGAATGGTATGGCATAGATGTATATGTGATGCATGTGTGTTTTGGTGGCCTGTGTGTCGTATTAATCACAGCTGGATTGAGGCTGTTCTTTAATTGTATAACGACCTGCGTGTCGACTTGTGATGCTTGAGCTCCTCATGTAATTCATTTGCTAGCTATTAGTTGTAATAGTTTAGTTCTTTACCATGGAGACTTCAAGCATGATGACAAAGAGGACAGGAAATATGACGAAGGAGATCACCGTGGAACCATAGCGATGGCAACCACTATGATTCAGAAGGTCATACCATTCACAGTATAATGTGATTATATGCATGTGATGTTTATTTCCTGTCATACTATTCTTTCATGTCATACCTGTAGAGGATGTATTTTTCATGACAGAATAGCTTCCCTCAGAAAAATTAAGAATTTAATTGTTACCCTTCCAATTGCTGCCCCTATAATAATTACGATAATTGTTTGATAAGTCTGCCAAACCAGAGTACCATCAACTATCTTGATCTAATAGGGTGGATGTCGGACATCCATATGCATAGTGTTGGTTTACTTGACATGGCTATCAAATTGGATTTGAGCCTTGGGGGCATGATGTTGGGAGCCAGGCATTGGATGCCACCCAACAAACAAGAGTCACATAAGATGTGATTAGCAAGCGTTGCTTACATACGTCACTAGGTTTCTAGCGGTGATGCCAAAGCTCACTAGAACTTAGATGAACATGGATCTTGACCACTATATGTCGTTAGAGGGAAGACGGTTACAAAACATATAGTGGAAGTGTCTTTTGTTAAATTGTTTAATGGAATATCAAATATGAACACAGTACTGAACTTTGCTTGTTTATTTTGTGTTGTAGATCATGGCTGCTTCTAGTAACAATTCTAGTTTTAACTTGCAATCTGTTCTTGAAAAAGAAAAACTGAATGGAACGAATTTTATTAATTGGTACCGCAACCTGAGAATTGTTCTCAGACAAGAAAAAAAGGAATATGTTCTTGAGCAACCCTACCCCGATGAACTCTCTGAGGGTGCAAATGTTGCCACCCGCAAATCTTATGAGAAGTACTACAATGATTCACTCGACGTTAGCTATCTCATGCTTGCTACCATATCCTCTGAGCTTCAAAAGTATTATGAGAATGCATATGCTCACAGTATGATTGAAGGACTACGTGACATATTTGAGAACCAAGCTAGGACCGAGAGGTTTAACATTTCAAAATCCTTATTTGCGTGCAAACTGGCGAAAGGTAATCCAGTCAGTCCTCATGTAATCAAGATGATTGGTTATATTGAGAGCTTGGAGAAACTTGGTTCTCCCCTCAATCCTGATCTGGCTACGGATGTTGTTCTCCAATCTCTTCCTCCGAGCAGTGAGCTGTTCATTATGAATTTCATATGCGTAGCATGGATAAATCATTAAATGAATTGCATGGAATGCTTAAGACAGCAGAGAAAAGCATTAAGAAAAATACCAATCATATGATGATGGTTCAGAAGGAGAATAAAAAGAGGAAGCGTTGGACGCCCAAAGACAAAGGTAAAGGAAAGGTTCCTAATGAGCCCCCGAGCTCTAAACCAAAGCCAAATGGTAAGGTCAAATCTGGCCCTTCTCCTGATGATGAATGTTACCACTGCCATGTCAAGAGGCATTGGTCTAGGAATTGTAAGAAATACTTGAAGGATCTGAAAAAGAAGATGGGAAACGAGACTTCTGCTTCAGGTATAAATGTTATAGAAATTAATCTTACAATTTCTTCTGATGAATCTTGGGTATTTGATATCAGATCGATGATCCATACTTGCAAATCGTTGCAGGGTCTAAGAAGGACTAGAAGTTTTGCGAGATGCAAGCTGGACGTGCGTGTCGGCAATGGAGCAAAGGTTGCTGTACTAGGTGTCGGCACTTATCACTTGTGATTACCTTCAGGATTAATTTTGGAATTAAATAATTGTTATTACATTCCAGCATTGAGTAAGAACATTATCTCTTGTTCATGTTTGGAGGAAGATGATGGTTATGAGTTTGTAATAAAGAACAAATATTGTTCTGTTTATTTGAATGATATACGCTATGCACATTGTTAATTAATGAATGAGTTATATGTTCTTGATCTTGAGGGTAAGCATATCTATAATATTAATGCAAAGTGGCTGTGGCCTAATGATTTGAATCCCGCTTTTATTTGGCATTGTCGCTTAGGTCATATAAATAAGAAACGCATAGAAAAGCTCTATAAAGATGAACTACTCAACTCATATGATTTTGAATCATTTGAGACATACGAGTCTTTTTTACTTGGCAAGATGACAAAGGCGTTTTTACCGGTCATAGTGAGAGGGAAAGTGACTTGTTGGGACTTGTACATATCGATGTATGTGGACCAATGAGCTCAGTAGTCAGAGGTGGTTTTCAGTATTTCATTACTCTTACCGATGACTTTAGTAGATATGGATACATCTACTTAATGAGGCACAAGTCTGAATCGTTTGAAAAGTTTAAAGAATTTCAGAATAAAGTACAAAATCAGTTAGGCAAGATAATTAAAATTCTGCGATTTGATCGTGGAGGTGAATATTTGAGTCATGAATTTGGTGAACATCTAAAACAGTGTGGAATTGTTCCACAGCTGACTCCGCCTGGCACGCCTCAATGGAACGGGGTATCTGAACGGAGGAACCGAACCTTATTAGACATGGTTCGGTCTATGATGAGCCAATCTGATCTTCCATTGTCCTTCTAGGGATATGCTCTAGAAACTGTTGCGTTTACACTAAACAGAGTTCCATCTGAATCAGTGGAAAAGACACCATACGAGAAATAGACCGGGAAACGTCCTGGATTGTCTTTTCTTAAGATATAGGGTTGTGATACTTATGTGAAACGTTTGACATCTGATAAGCTCCATCCTAAATCTTATAAATGCTTCTTTGTTGGGTATCCTAGGGAAACCAAAAGATATTATTTTTACAATCGGGAAGAAGGCAAAGTCTTTGTCGCTCGGAACGGTGTCTTTTTGGAAAAAGAGTTTCTTTCAAGGGTGTTAGTGGGAGCAAGGTGCAGCTTGAAGAAATTCAAGAAACACCTGAAAATATTTCAGCTCCTATTGAACCTCAACAGGATATACAAGATGTTGTACAACCGATTATGGAGGCACCGCCCACACGTAGGTCTACAAGGGCACGTCGCGCAACTGAAAAGTTCACGCTCCTAAGCATGGGACAACACGACATATTGTTGTTCGACAATGATGAACCCAAGAGTACACGGAAGCAATGATGGGACTAGACTCTGAAAAATGGCTTGGAGCCATGAGGTCCGAAATAGAATCCATGCATGATAATTAAGTTTGGAACTTTGTGGATCCACCTGATGATGTAAAAACTATTGAGTGTAAATGGGTTTTTAAGAAAAAGATAGACATGGATGGAAATGTTCACATCTATAAGGCACGATTGGTGGCGAAAGGTTTCAAGCAAATTCAAGGTGTTGATTATGATGAAACGTTTTCGCCCGTCGCTATGCTAAAGTCTATTCGGATCCTCCTAGCGATTGCTGCCTATTTCGACTACGAGATTTGGCAAATGGATGTCGAAATGGCTTTTCTAAATGGAAACCTAAGGGAGGATGTGTACATGACACAGCCTGAGAATTTTGTTGATCCGAAAAATGCTGGGAGAATATGCAAGCTTCAGAAGTCCATTTATGGATTGAAGCAAGAATCTCGGAGTTAGAATCTTCGTTTTGATGAAGTAATCAAAGGGTTTGGCTTCATCAAGAATGAAGAAGAGTCTTGTGTTTACAAGAAGGCTAGTGAGAGCGCACTTGTTTTTCTGATCTTGTATGTAGATGGCATATTATTGATCGGAAATGATATTCCAATGCTAGAAACTGTGAAGTCTTCTTTGGGAAAAAGTTTCTCAATGAAAGATCTCAGAGAGGCAGGTTACATTTTGGGTATAAATATCTATAGAGATAGATCGAAGAGGCTAATTGGATTAAGCCAAAGTATATACATTGACAAGGTATTGAAACGGTTCAATATGCAAGATTTCAAGAAAGGTTTCTTACCTATGTCACATGGCATTAGTCTTAGCAAGACTCAGTGTGCTTCAACACTTGATGAGCAAGAGAAGATGAGTGCGATTCCGTATGCCTCAGCCATCGGATCCATCATGTATGCTATGCTTTGTACACTCCCAGATGTTTCATATGCTCTAAATGTTACGAGCAGGTATCAATCTAGCCCCGGTCCAGCTCACTGGGTGGCTGTAAAGAATATTCTTAAGTACTTTAGAAGGACTAAGAATATGTTCCTTATTTTTGGAGGTGAAAAAGAGCTCGTTGTAAAAGGTTACACCGATACTAGCTTCCAAACTGACAAAGATGATAACAGATCGCAGTCTGGTTTTGTGTTCTGCCTCAATGGAGGGACAGTGAGCTGAAAAAGTTCCAAGCAAGAGACGGTATTCGACAACTGAGGCCGAGTATATTGCAGCTTCTGAAGCTGCAAAGGAAGCTGTTTGGATCAGAAAATTTGTTTTTGAGTTGCGTGTGATCCCTAGTATGTCCAGTCCAGTGGATCTCTATTGTGATAATAGTGGATCCATTGCGTAAGCAAAGGAGCCTAGGTCACACGAAAAGTACAAACATATACTTCGACGCTATCATCTTATCCATGAGATCATTGATAGAGGTGAAGTGAAAATTTGCAAGGTGCACACGGATTTGAATGTTGCTGATCCGTTGACGAAGCCTCTTCCACAACCAAAGTATGAGGCACACACGAGTACAATGGGTATTAGATACTTAC
Organism: Melocanna baccifera; assembly: GCA_036346265.1. Lineage (NCBI taxonomy): Eukaryota > Viridiplantae > Streptophyta > Magnoliopsida > Poales > Poaceae > Melocanna > Melocanna baccifera. The sequence goes on along the minus strand of CM070703.1, from coordinate 5,371,448 downwards.
ATGATTGACTCTAGTGTGAGTGGGAGATGATTGTATCAAATCTATGTTTATAAAATTTTGAATAAGGTGTTATTTGGTTCCTTAAATAATGATTGTATGCATTGATTGGCAAGTATGTGACTTGTTCGTGAAACTCTTTGTTTTATTTAATATTATTCTAAAGATCCCTAGTCTTATGTCATTACGTGGGACAAAAATGATTTATGGACTAGCACATGTATTGATTGATGATCATGTTTCACGGATCATGGATATAGGAATATCAAATTAATAATGTAGACACATGTTAGAGAACATGGTGTTGGATTGACTCACTCCGAGACGTTGCTGGGATTGTTATGTGAATATGTGCTATCAAGCGATCTCTAGTGGTATACCTACTGGATCCTTCGACCTGAAATCGCCATTATTTCTCACTATGTGTAGTGGTGCGCTTTGGGGCTGCCAAACACTACTCCGTAACTGGGTAGCTATAAAAGTGGTCTTCAGATGTATCATGAAACATGGAATGGGATGTGAGCGGATTAAGATAGAATTTGCCCCTCCTACATAACAAGAGAGATATCTCTGGGCCCCTCGATGTGGTTGGATTAGAGAAGTGCATGGCCATGCCAATGTGATTAAAGAGTTAATCACAATGTGACTAAAGAGTTAGTCATGAGTTGTAATCCACCACAAGATCAAGTGAATGGTTGAGCTATCACAAGGGTGTCACGAATCTCGCCTTAAGTTCGACTGGTATCGTGTGGCAAAGGGATCCAAGTGTGTGTATATCAAGGTTTAGCCGATATGATCTTTATGTGTATTCGGGAGTCAATATGGCCTGCTAGGTGCCACTATTGACTTTTAGCTTGAAAAGGGTTTTCGGGTCATGACTGTTTACACATAATCCTAACGGGTCACACACTTAAGGGGTTGGAATTGGAAAGCTTGCCTATATGATTGTCTCTAGTGCAAATGGGAGATTGTTAGTGATGTGCCCAAGAGGCAATCATAAACAATTCAGAATTAAGGCTAAAAGGGATATTGATCCATATGGGATTAGGGTTCTAATGGGTTTACAACGTGAAATCCCATTAGCATGCTTTATAAATATGTAGAGGTGGGGCTGCAGGGGTGACACTACTATCCTGAAAACCCTAGCCGCCACCTCCCCTCGGCCGTATCCCGAAACCCTAGCCGGGCGCGCGGTGCTAGCACACCAGCGCACGGCGTTCCATCCCGAACGTGTGGACTCTGTGGAGGCGCCGCTGCGGTTGCTGCTGTGCTGATCGGCGGGAGGCGCAAGGCTATTGCTAGGACGCGAGGAGGAGACGTTCAGTTCGTGAAATGATCGACCGCTTCTTCTTCATCGACGCGCATTTACGTTGGACCGGGCTGCTCCAACTCTTCTTCCGCTGCGAAGCGCATATAGTGATAACTATCCATGACTCCCTTACGCGCATGTTTTCTGGTTGAACGCGGTAGAAAATCAAATGTTGTAGCTAGTGTCAACTGTTTTTTATTGAAATATTTTAAAGCTTGCTTTGAATATAGAAGTGTCGCAAGAAATAGTTCAAATATTCTTGTAGAAATTAGAAAATCCAAAAGAAGTCTTAGTTTCAATTTTTTTGATTAAATCAATTAGCACATGGTAAATTGTCTTGAGTTTCGTAAAACACCCTATTGAGAAAAAATTGCATATAGTATAGGCTTTGAGATAAATCCATGACATCATGTGTGATTATATCTATTATCTTTTTTTAAGACACCGTTGCAACACACAAACACTAGTATATATATGTACATATACATATATGTATGTATTATATACATATAATACATATATGTGTGTGTGTGTGTGTGTACACACACACACACACACACACACACACACACACACACACACATATATATATATATATATATATATATATATATATATATATATATATATATATATATATATATAAAGTGAGGGCTATGTTGCACGGCAGAGAGAATCCCAGCGCAAGCTTATGCCACAATACAAATTTTATTCTGTCCCAGAGGTTCCATCCTTGACAAGTTGGTAGGCCTCGCTACGAGGCTTGCTTAAAATTAGTTTGTAATTTTGTTTTTATTTTTTATCTCATTTGAGACATTCCAATAAGCCGCATTTAAGGTGTTTCGTGGTCCTACTAGTTAGCCGCGTAGATGCCATGTAAGGGATTATTTGATTCACATACTAAGAAGTGCCTAAGGTTACCATATATTTTTGCTCAATTTTGCCAAACTTGTGGCAAAAGCGAAAGGCACCATTTTGCGGCGCATATTAGACCAAAACTGCAGTGACATTGACTTCACACTGCACTGAATCCTAAAATTTACTAGCGTTCGAGATGGGCAATGGCATAGAGAAGTGGAGTAATTGACACCACCAAACAATGACAATACAAGCCAGCTACAACAAAAAGTCAAGAGTTATTGAATGCAGCGGTAGGACTCTTTTTCTGACCTCACCGCCCATGCATCAAACATCAACTGAACACTCCATGCTCAAGAAATTTTCATCAGCACATTGACATTGCCTGCGCTCGCAGGGTAACTTCATGAGTTCTTGCAATTTGACCTAGTAATCAGCTAATCTTTTCCAAGGTTTTCACATGCCAACTTGCAAAGCAAGGAGGTCAGCACACCTACTTGTGAAGCCTCAGCTAATATGCACCTGCAAGCCAACATTCACTGGCACAACAAGAACCTCAGCCGACAAAGCTTGCGCACCTCAACCTCCATGTGTTTGTGCTTCAACATCCTCCAGTACAGTGCAAATCTCAGCATGCCGAGGATGCTGACTGCCACCAGCGACAAACTCATGCACCTCGCTGTCGACCTTGAAATTATTTTTAGAATCGATCTAATAAGCCAAGCCAAAGGAAAATTTAATTTCATTAGAAATTGACTCTTTCAATGTTTAACTAATTAACGAGTGTAATTGAAGCAATTTTGAATCGAACCAACGAGCTTCACTAACGAGCTTTTTTTCCAGCCCTACTTACGAGCCTCTGATAGCGCTCCCTATTGCGGGGCAGAGTGTAATTTGCAAATAAGTCCAGGAGTGATGGTTTTGGTGTAGAGGTGGCCAATGGGCTGGGCCTTAGCATGCTGGCTTGCCACTATAAGTTCAGTCCAAGCACGGCACGGCCTATTTAGATCATGGGCCGTGTCATGCCTGAGCCAAGCAGGCGACACGACACGGCCCGATAACGGTTGTGGGCCGTGTTGGCATGACACAGCACGGTGTCAACTTGCGTAAACAGGTCGTACCAACACAACATGGCACAACCCGTTGAAAAATAGGCATTTTTACTATTTTTTGATCGTTGGGGTGTAACAAAAATTTTAAAAAATAGCAAAAACTTCAAAACAAATATGAAATTTTTTCCTATAAATAGAGAGCATCCGGTCTCCATTCTCCACACCTCAAAGATGATTCTTATCTCTCTGTTTAGCTGTGAAAAATTTGGTAGTGTTTGCGCAAATTTAGCAAAATTAGTGAGAAATTTGTATGAAATTTAGAAAATTCAAAAAACTTCAAAGAATTTTCGGAGAGCTGCAGAAGAGGTAATAATGCTACCTTATTTTAATTTTTCTGCTATTATTTGTTGATTCAATAGTAAGTTAATTGTACTTTATTATTTCAATTTGTGGTTAATTTAATAGAGAACTATGATTTTTAACTCTTTAAATTCGGCCTTACGATGGAGGATATGCAATCATTTTAAGAAGGATATCTATCCGTGGAAGATCCATATCCACAACAAACTGTAGAGCCAGAAAAAGCGGTCAGCCCAACGGTGCAGGGTCCAATCGATTCATCTTCTACTGACTTAACAAAGTACATGAAATACAAACGAATTTGCTATAGATATTGTCATTTCATTATATAAAATAGATATTTTCACAACAATATTGGTTCAACAAACACCACAATAAAAATGTTGAAAATGACTATAAATCAAAGAAATAACAGCTTCATTGATGGACACACCGTTGTTGGGAAGGAACAAAGGAATACAGGTGTCGTTGTTTTGAGGGTTCAAAGCTAGAGAACAGTGAATACCCTATTTTCTTAGGGATAATGGATGAATTGTCCCAAACTTAAAATGCATTTGATGATTTATCCTATGATGTCTAGGCCTACATGTCAGTGACATATTAAGAACAAATCATTAATTGCATCTCGACTTATGCGGCAAATGATTAAATGACCCATTTTCTTATGGTTACTATCCAATAATACTCTCTGTTTTGCAATATAAGTCTAAGACCATCATATATGTAGATCAAGGAGACATTAAATATAATAAAAAATTAAGACTAACATACTAGTTGGACGACTAGTACTAATTGCTTAACGGTAGAGTGACTACTTGCTGCTAGCTCGTCTATTTCTCTTTGACCCAACCCCCTCACGGACTCTCTCACTATTTCTCTCGAAAGAATATGAGAGGAGCTTGAGAGAGGGGGGAAGCATAGGAGCTTGGGAGAGAGAGTGAAGAAGAGGAGAGCTGCTCAGGAGAGGGAGAGATGACATGAGAGGAGCTCATAAAGTAAGAAAGGAAAACGAAGGAAGCTCATTGATAAGGAAAAAAGGTCTTTGTATGAAGGTAATAGTCTTATCTGTTCTTGTTCTCATCCGAATATAGGCAACATGTTACTACTTGTTGCTTTATCATGTATTTAGTAAATGTATATTGATAAATGGTAATATTTGCAGTGAGAAATCAGTTATGTCTAAACCTACAATATTAAAAGTGCATTACGGTGTTGGTACCATTTGTGAATGTCTATACGGTATTGACCTGAGCGGTTTCACGCAAATCAGTTTGGTATACCCGAACACGAAGAATGCTCTAATCGGAGATGTCCTACACAGACTTATATAAAGCTTCTCCTTGGACCCGAGGTATGCAGTGTCATCCTACATAGGCTTTGGAGTCGGTCTACTACGCACATTCAATTTGAGTTGAGGAGGTTATGCACATGGTTGCATGGAAATGCTTTGTGAAAGGTTGTCGGTGACATAGATATGAGTGTGTGCTACTTATGCAAGCATGTCCGAAGGGAGTGGCAGGAGACCCTGCCGACGGGTATTGTCCGGTTGCTGGGAGCAGCTCGGGCGCGCAAGGCGTGGTTCATCAAGAGGATGAGGTGGTTGATGTTGCGAAGGTAGAACTGGAATATCGCACCGCACACTGAGCGTACCGGACAGGCAGATACGAATATTGCTGAGGCAGATTAAGAAGATCGCATAATGCAAGCTGAGCCCACTGTATAGGCGGACGCAGGGGAGTATATCAACAACATAGTGCATCAAATAGAGATTGATGACCGGATGACCTAGACCGAGGAGGAAGCTTTAGAAGAGGATGGCGATGACTCTTCCAATAAGGACAAAGGTCCTATGCTACAGGGATAGAATAGAGTGGATGTTGAGGGTCTTTCTGTGTATGGTAAGCATGAATTACCATGGGAGTACCATGGTACAGAGGTTTGGCTTCATGCAATATTTGCTAATACAGGATCACTGCATGATGCTATTAGGCTAGGAGCAGTACACCGTGGTGTACAAGAAGGTTGGTTGTTCTCGACGTGTGCACGTACGTAGAACCAAGTACGAGACTCATTGGATTGTCTTCAAGGTAGAGACGCACTCCTACGTGCTCAGTAGTGTTTTGCCAAAACATCGCAACCTAACATCCATCTTCATACTAATCTCATATACGGAGAGATAATGGGCCTGTTTGATATGGCTGTGGCTTCTGGTTTTTGGCTGAAATTTTTGAATTTTAGTTGTTTGCGATAAATATTATGGACAGAGAGATAATCGCTTGCGATTTTAGATTGTACAGATGTTGGGCTTTTAATGTGTACTACAATTAACTTGTAGACCCATCTTGAAAAAAAATACTCCGTTTAAAAGTTAAATACTGTATCAAAAGCCGCTTTTAGAAGCTGAAAAGAACAGGCCCAATGAAGAAGGACCTAGAGGCCAAACACATCATGGTGGCTATCAAGCAAAAATTTAAGTACAAGATTAATTACGCGAATGCATAGCATCAAAAACAGAAGGTTTTTTAAAGGAGATTCGGTTCTTTCGAGACGGCTTATGACTAACATTCCTCGTATGCTCCAGGTGCTACGGGATAAAAACTCAGGCACATACATTGCTGTGAAGGACAAACCATTCAGAAGGTCGTTAGGTCTCATGGTTTTGTAAAGGGCCTTCTTAGCGTTTGGTGCCTACATCGATACTTTTAGACACATATTGCCTGTGACATCAGTCAACGGAACATTTCTAACTGAGAAATATAAGGAGTATATCTTGACAGGAATTAGCGTTGATGGCAACAATCAGATTCTACCCTTAGCCATCGCATTCGTCAACAGTGAGAATTTAATGACAGGAATTGGCGTTGTGGTTCCTTCGACATCTGAAGGAGGGAATAGTTGAGGCACGTCCTGATATCTGTATAATCTATGATCGCCACTCTGGGATGATAAAAGCCATAAGAAAACTCCAGCAATACCCAAAGGATTGTTTGCTTGGCCAGACATGAGAAACAGATAGTGCATTCATACCCTTGAGAATCTACGAAATTTACAAACAAAATTTGCTAAATGTATTATCTACAAAATTGCTATTTACTCATTCGCAATAATTTTCATTGAATTAATAAAATAATAATAATATTTTAAATCGTCTAATGAGTGGACTACTTGAGATGTCATTCTACGGTTGGGTGACTAGGGCCAAATCGCTTTACCGTTGAGCAACTTATGCTAGTCGCCCAACGATCAAGCGGCCACGTGTTGCTCTACTGTTGGGCAACTTAGGCTAGTCGAGCAATTTAACCACATGTCGCTCGACCGTTGGACGACTAACTCAAGTCGCCCAACGATGAATCGATTGATGACTATTACTGTAAAATAAAAATACAGGTATATTACTGTAATTCAGGATAAAAAATAGATTATTCAAAAAAAGGCCTACTACTGTTGTCTATACATGTACGCACATTTTAGATGCTCACATACTTTCTTCAAAGTTTCTTTTTCTTTCACTTTGCGAATATTTGATAGAATTTTTACGAAAACTGATCCATTAGTGTCTTAGGGCCGTGCACCGGCAATTCTTGACCTGCAGCCTCGTATTCTGAAAATAATTGCATAAATCGTCGCACCAATTTTCTCACGGAGATGTTGACAGTTTAAAATACTATCAGCTCTTTTTTACATGGAATTCAGTAATTCCATTAATCTAGATGCACGGATAAATCGCCGATCACCAGGTCACGAGCAAAAGCGGGAACCCTGTCAGATGATGGAATTGTTCCCCTATTCCAGATTAAAACCATGCGCCACCGTTCCTTTTTTTGGGATGAAATACTGTGCACAACCCAACTCATCCCTAAATATGTCAGTCAAACTATAAGCAACTAGATTGGCATAAATTAAACTTGCATCTGAATTACAATTATGAGAATATGCTACATTAACAATACATTGCTGGAAGCCACAACCTGCGAGGCAGGGACTATAACAATTTTATAACAAGCGAGAACATCCAATGCACCGCGTCAGTCTAGTTCTTGGTTGAGGCTTGGGCAAGCTGAGATTGGATTTTATTTGAGAAAAAGTTCTCGAGCCTGCACGACCAAAAGGAATAAAAACCAATCAGCATTTCTCAATATTGGAAACTGCATGCTGGGTTCCCACTCCCAGCTGGTATGTACAATACCAGCCATATTTAAGGCGAATTTTGTGCTATTTACAAGATAGGAGGGCATTACTAATTGTACTAGGTACAGTAATGCAAATAGAAAGAATAACAGATTCAAGTGATCAGACAAAAACATCGGAAACCACCCAGTTTCCAACTTACTGGCCAGGACTGATATTTTCAAAGAAACATAAATAGATCCCTGACCGGGAGACCAAAGAACATACAAAGGCAAGGCCCTAAGTTCATTGCTCACCGTGTGGCGCATTTGTAATAGATCGTATCGGGAGAGTTGTAAGTTTTCGCATTGCTGAACATTCTCTTCATGTCGGCTACAAACATCTCTAAGGTCACATAATACTGCTCTGACTCAACTCTTCTTGACATTGTCCTCAAATCTGCAGACAGGATTGTGTTCAGCAACCGCTCGACTTAAAATACCATGCAACATTGCTTTGAAAAGGTGGGATAGGAAAGGAAAGTAGAGCCCATAAATGATTTAAGCTCACCAATGGGATCTTTGATAATGTCATAATAGTCTGGAACATCGCGTGCATCCACCGGCTCTTTGAATGGCCAAGCATCAGGATGTTCATACATATTCTGCAGCACGAGAAGTCCTTATTAAAAGTGACAGGCTATTTGATATTTCTTTAATTTTACACCAGTAGACGTCAACTTTTTGTATGTTTGGCACATCTTTGGAATAGGAAAGGAGCATAAAGTCCTATGGTAGGCAAAAGATGGTACAGGCTTATCCACTGCATCAACTAATCAAGTACCAAGCAACATGAATGTCATGAAAAGATTAGTGAAGATAAAAAGACTTGCCTTCAACAACTGCCGCATAAGGCCAGAAAGCTGCTGTCTGTAAGTATTGTAATCTGAGGAAAAAGCTGAACGTGATTTGGAATGCCCCCACTGATCAGGAGTCCACCCAGCTTCCCCTGCATCACATTAACGGCTCTGATCAGACCTGCTTGATTACTAAATCAACAAGGAAAAACTAAGATGCTAGAGCTAGAAACATATAGATGCACCTTTTTTAAAACATTATTGAATATTTGACAGTCTCCTGTTGCTATAAGTTCTGTTGTACACTTGTACTCAAGTTTGTTAGGTCAATAGTGAGTAGTGCTGATGATGTTATTTGTGCGAGATTTTCAAAAATAGCTACCGGCCTACCACTAGTACAGTTGGAACAATTGAATAGAACAGCTGCAGCAAATGGTTTAAGACAGCCAGGTGTAGCAAGTTTAGAAAAGGGGGAATTGAGCAAACGGTATTCAAGATAGAGGCTATCAAAACATATTTATAGAGAGTGAACAAGGTAACACATGTTTGCATAGAATAGTTACTTACTCAGACCAGGAATGTCTTCTGGTTTCATCGGTCTTCTTGGAATACCAGCGTCTTTCTAAAAAGAATGAAATGGACTTGTTAAACACCATGTTTGTCCCAACTGGGCTAATCAATTGTGTGGAGCAGGTTAAGGCAAAACTTCTGAAAAGTAAATTATATATCTTGCCTTTGTTTTTGTCCAATCTAGTATAAACACCAAAAGAATAAAATAAAATGAGACAAACTACCAGCAGTAAACTAAAAATCCCATGTTCTTCCAAAAGACGCCATTACTTAACAGTATGCATAGTGCAGGGCTGCCTTGTTCCGAACAAGGCATGCCTCAAACTTCCTATTCATTCCGGCTTCGGCTTCCAGAATGAACGCATGGGCTTCTTAATTTCAGCTTTTTTTGTTTTGTTTTGTTTTTGTTTTTCTCCTTTTCCTTTACAATGTCCGTAGAGATATAACAGTGTTTTTTCATTTTTGTCCTCATTTTTCTTCATTTTCCTTTAATTGAATGACTAACCTTTAGAAAGCTCTTTTCCTCTACAGCACAAATCTAAAGAGAGGTTATGTAAATGAAACACATTCCAAAAAGGGAAAAACTAACCTTTTGAAAGTCGATTCCTGAATAAACAATATGGCAGTTAGAAAGCTCTCTGATCTTCTCATCAATTGCCTGCAGAGTAGAAATACAGTCAATTGGCAAAACAAACAGAAGACCTGTATAGACCTACTTTATTCATGATTGGCAAATGCATTGCATGGAGGATTGATGGAGGATTGGTAAAACACTAAAGACAGCTGAAAAGGTATGTGTTGATTGCTTCCAATTCATGATTTGAGTAGCTATAGCTTGTCAAACCACCTGTCTTTGACGCCGAATCATCGTTGCAAGATCAACATATGGCAGCTTTTGATCAATTTTGCACTCCATCAATATTCCTCCGTCATAGTCTTTGATGTACCTAGAACCAGCAAAGTGTTAGAATTAGCATTGGCAAGGTAACAAACTAACAATTACATAGACCCTATCATACTCTTTGATCACATTGAACGTGCAAAATTTTTTGCTCCTAGCCTGCTACCCAAACAGCAAGTGCTATTAGCCTATTATCATAGATACATGTTTTTCAAGTGTAACTGCCAATTTATACTTTTCAAGGAACATGATAAGTCTAACATAATTTACAAAGATACACTACATAACATGCTTACCCTTGCCATCTTTCTTTGTCCAACGTTATCTCCTTTGTGAAACCCTGCAAAATGCCAATAACAAGTTAATATAAAATGAAACCAAATATTTTTCGGAAAAGAAGTTTTTACCAGTAAGTTAAACTTATTTGTTCTCTTCTGTCTGAAATCTCACGAGGCCTTATCATCACGAACCTATTGCTAAGCAATAAACTGCTTCTGGACATGATGTCTAAGTGAACTAGTCTATATCTGACAGCAAAACTGTAAGAAATTAAGCTATTAAGGCTGTCGCCTGATGCAAGGATTGTTAGACAATGCTGGGCACAATATTGCTTATGAAGAACTTTCAACCCAACCTGTCAAATAACTTTCAAAACCGTCAAAATTCTTGTTACTAATTCTCTCTATCTGTAAGACAGTATAGCATCTCTGCAGATCTAACCAAAGCATGAACCTTTTATAGTTTTTATGAATTATATTATTTATATGTATTTTGTGAGGTTGAGGTGTATTTCATACATGTCGCTTCAGAAGTTTTTCAGTACTAACACATAATAAATGTAATTTTAAGAAACAAAGTATACAAGTCCTGTTCAAAAGTATCGTGGCTTTTGGCTGATTGCGAGAGAGATTGAGAGAGTAAGGGACGCGTTAAGAAGCCACTCCGTTCAAAGCGGCTCCTACAGTAACTCCAACAAACGGCTTATAGAAACCACCTTGAGAAGTTACTTCGTTCAAAAATTGGCTTCTAAATGCCAAAATTCAGAAGCTGTTTGAAACAAGACCACAAATGCAAGGTCAGATGCCTCACCTGCTTTACAAAATAGCCAACAGCATTGTTATCTGCATAAGTTAAGAAATGAGTGAGCCCATCAGCATCTCGCGCATGTTGCTTCAGATGATTCATTAACCTTGTTCCATAGCCTTTAACTTGCTCATCAGCTGTAATAGCACAAAATGCTATTTCTCCAAACCTCTGACTACAGTTTTCATAAGCAGAATTAGGGCACTAACTTATGCAACAGACTCAGGATACTTATGCAGCAGAAAAGGAACATCATTGACATAGTGCACAGCATAACGTAATAGAAACAAATCAATTGCCAGAGAAACAAAAGTAAACATATCTCTATCCTGCAATGTAACCTGGCAACTGCTTTGAGATCATTGAAAAGTGGAATTGTATGAGACAAGCTCATCATTAGAAGTCAATGTTTAACTCAGAAAAATTGACTTAACAGCTGTTGGCTGCCATTTGCTTTCAGTTGTCAAGAACTATTAAATCTTTAAACAGAAAAAGTAGCACATACGAAACTTGATGAATTAACCATGCAATTGCAAACACAAATGTATAATATCATAGCAATAAATACCAGCGCTGAAGTGGCAACGTTACCTTGCATAAGGGCGGTAAGTAATGCCTCCTACAACAATATTATTCCTGATAACCATCATTGACTTGTGAGTTCTGCAAAAATAAAATAGTTACCTTGTGTAAGTACCATTCAAGAGATTTAATAATCTTATAAGCAATTTCCGAAAATAGCCACGTTGACTATATCTAAATTATAAAACATAGGCACATTACATTGGGCATTACCTATCCATAACAAGACGGACAATGTACTCTTTGGGCATATTTGGAAGCTGCCGAGCGAAGATATTCTTCAAACCTACCAACCTGGGGAAAGACATAGCAGTTGATAACAACTCCCAGGTTGTTAGCAAAATGAACTAGCATACGCACCAAATCATATGTTCATCAACTCCATCATTAGAATAGCATAGAAATTTCAGCCTCCCTGCATCTTCCTGCAGAACAAATTCACCTACCTCAGCAAATTCGCATTCCACTTAACACTTGATTGTTCTAAAGTCTAAACCCTAACAAACAGTCCAGCATAATCAAACCAAATAACTCAAAACAAAGTCTCCACCTCGCGCTTGAGGCCCTCCTCACGGGCGCTGTACGCGCCGCTGGTCTGGATATTGTCCGTGAACAGCCCCTTGGAGTCATCCTTCCCGTCGCCGGTGGCCGCGGACGCAGCGTCAGCCTTGGGAGCCGCCGCCGCTGCAGCTGCGGCAGTGACGGAGGAGGAGTCCGGCTTGGGGGGGCGGCCGGAGGAGGAGGCCGGCGCGCCGTCGAGGCGGGCGGCGGTGAAGGTGTGGAGGGAGTCGTCGTCGTCGTCGTCGGAGTGGGAGGAGGACGGAGACGACGGGCGGGAGGGCGATGGGGAGGTGGAGGGGGACGACGGCGCGGTGGTGTCGTCGTCCTCGTCGGCGGTGGCGTCGGAGAGGGACGATGGGGGGAGCTTCCGCTTGCGGTGGGACGCGCCGCCGCCGGAGGTCGCGCCGGAGTGGGAGGGCGAGGGCGCCGCGAGGCCGTCCATGGGCCGTTCTAGAACGTTCGAGGGGCTAGGGTTTTGCGGAGATCTGGGAGGCCAAAGCAGCGAGGCCTTTTACTATACGCGGTGCAGTTCGAACCGGGGACGGGGAGGAAGAGGCGAGCGCGAGTGATGCTGTGTTGTCTCACTGCCGGTGGGACCGCAGAATCTGTGGTTCCCAGCTGTCAGTGAAGCTTACGCGGTCTCACTGCAGCTGGGACCGAGGAATACGGCGCCCGTTTGTCAGTGACACTCTTTGTGATTTACGCCCGGACCATAAATTTACGTGGGCAGATTAGGAAAGCGGGAATGAGATAATCCGTGAACCCTCGGGGTTTACATCTTGACGGGCGCAAAGCTGCAAGAGAAAGGGTCTGCACTCTACGTCTCAAGTCGCAGGACAGTGGCGGCGGCGGCAACAGCTGGAGCGAACCAGGGAGGAGGAGGAGGACGAATTTGGTAATGAGTCATTCGATCCTGTCCATTCAGGTCAAAATTATTCCTCACAAACGTAGCGATCCTTCTTCAGATCTCGCAAAATTTAGGTTCTATTTGTAAAATTCTATCCAAATTCACAAGAAAATACGGTTGTCTTATACCCCACCGGAGAAAAGATCCATTTCTCCATATCTTTTTAGCTGTATCTAAACCAGTGATGCAGAAGTTTGCTTGCGTCCTTCGTTTTGTTTCCTTCAGTTTGCGTGGATGATTCCGTTGAGCTCGCCCAAGCGTTGCCCCTCTTTTTCGCTCGGTATTCTTCTCATTTTTATTTTCCATTCCTCAGTGTTACACGAAATTACGTAGGAATTACCAAACAAGACTGCCTTTTAGGGGGTAAAATGTTACAAAAACCTAGCTTTCAGATCGTCATTTGTTGCATGAGTAATAATATCTTTATGCATCTTGATTGGCCGCAACTGCTGTTCCCTACCACATCTCGCCTGGGAAGCATGGTTTTTTAGCGTGTGGTGCTAGGTGTTATTGTCCCTTGCAGCATCGACAGGCGAATTTTTGCAGCATATTGTAATAACTAGCAACCTTGGTGGGCTTTTATTTTTCTCTTAGATCGACTCGGTGTTGCCAAGCTGCATACTTCCTGTACTGATGCATCAAAATCTTCACAAATTTGTGTTTCGGTGAGAAAGTCCCATTTAGCTTCGACGATACAGCTATTCTTGTTCGCTGTGTCAGTCCATGGACATTAGTGCTATTTTCCAATATGCTAGTAAGGTACTCGTGCATCGCAACAGGATACCAAATGAGAGTGGTACATATCAGCAAATGTGATCTAAAACTGTTCAATAAACATTTTGTTTATCTTACGCACATGCATGTTCACATTTAGTAGCGCACAATGTTTTATATGCAACATATAGTTGTCCATGGGAGAAAATTGTTATTTATGTTACTTTAGTTGGGTTTATTTTTCCATGAAGCAAAATGCACTCAGTATTGAAGATTGGGCTATGCATTTAAATTGCAGTGTGTGGTAATATTTGCAAAAAATATTGAAGTATTGTGTTCAATGGACTGAATTATATGAAGAATGATTCAGTAATTTAAAAATACAAACCTCTTCACGTTCAATGCTGCCAGTGTTTCTCCGGTTCAGAATTTAGGTGACAAATAAACAGCATGGCTCCTAAAGTACATTCAGGAATTTATGTGCCTAAAACCTAGAAAGAGTTTACAATAAATATAGTGAACATGGTCTCCGTGTTAACAGCATGCCTTGTTGTAGCAAGAACACCAAGATATATAATGTGGCTTGATATTACTAAAGATGTAACATTGGTTTGTTACCTCTGTGCACATCATAAGGGGGAGTATTCATGAAGTTATATAAGGGAAAGGAGTTAAAAGCAAACAACACAAATTATTCAGTGTGCCAAAACATCAAACCTGAGAAAGATGAAGGCATCCCCAGCAACAAGTCGTTTGGCACTAACAAATGCTCTAGCCGCTCTGCAAAAGGTTTCTACATGGCTGACCTGAAGCTGAGCAAACAGGTACTTGAGACGGATTCAAAGAGGAATCAGTGACCTAATTCAAGCCAAACTACAATTTAAACTTGGACGCAATATCTTAATTTATTAGCACAACTCTTAAATCAAAGGAACTAAAGCATGAGAACTACTTGTCCTAGGAAACTAAAGCATGAAAGCTGCAGCATTAATCGACAGAACTATAGTTATGTATGCACACATCATCAAACGGAGGCTCATGCCAAGAAATCAAAATGCACAAATTGTTGGAAACACAAGTTGGTACCTCTAATTAAGCTAATGAGGTAAAATGAGGTATACAAATTGTACTGCAAAGTGCATTTAAGACATAGATCCCCATATGGAACATAGTGTGGAACCTATGAAACATTCCTCACATTTGATTCGGGAAGCAGGGTGAGTTGAGCGTAGACCTCGTCGATCGGTGTCTGGCTTGGCCTACAAATGGAACAACACATCAAACACGCATGTTACTGAAAAGGAAAGCTCACAGCTTGCAAGCAACACGGTGCAAGTACCTTCAATTCAACGTTCATGACCTCACACATGATCTTCCACGGGAGATTGTACATCTGCATTTGTTGCTCAGCCACCTGGTTGGTCGATGCCTCCACCTGAAATGGACAGGACCAAGAACTCCAGGATTATTTCCCGAAACACATAGCTCTTTTCCAACCGAGAGAATGCAAGTCAAGAACTCAGAGCTTAGTCACTGATCACTACTGAGCATGAAAATCCCCAAATTTCCACCAAGTGAAAACAGAAGCCTGAAAAGGCATCCAATTATATAGCAACAAAAGAAAGAAACTTCTCGCGTCAAGTGAAACAAGTCGGCCTAAAATTATTACGTAACAAGCACAAGTCACAGGATAAGCTCAAAAGCCTCAAATTTTCCCGACCAAAGCATGGGGGGAGAAGAAGTAACCAATGAAACTAAGAAAAACACCACTTCTTAGTGATCTAGAACTGAAACTACCAAATTCCACCCAGAAATTATGCAAACCTCAAAGTTTCTAGTTATAATTGAAGTTCCAATCCAGTGAGATTTTCTGGCCTTCTAGCTTGTCGCCTTTGCTTAGAAACTTCTTTTCCGGTTTGTGGAAGCTTACTTGTTCAATTTAGCCGATATAACATCAGAGGTACCATCCAGGGGGCTAACCAGTAGGCTGAATATACAGCCTAATTTACGCATGCTAAAACATTTGGAAGGAGCAAAATCGTCACATTTTTTTTAACAAAAAGCAATTGACGAGCAGCAGGTGGTGATGTTTTTCCAGTATGTTCTTTAGGTACTGGTGCTGTTTCGGGAAGAATTTGAGATAGAGACTTAGAAGCTCCATTGATTTTTTTTTTTGAAGGGAAGCTCCATTGATATACCATGGTGTTGTTTCTAGTTTATCTGTACTTACTGCGCTTTTCTGGGGGATGTAACTGCTTTGGCAGTTTAACGCTTTTTAATCTTCTATAAAGTTCTAGCAGAACTCCTGCTACTTTCCTCCCAAAAAAAGAAGTGAGCTTTTCTAGCCATCGAGTTTGTCTTTGCTGAGGGCCCTCATATCTGATATGTGGAAACGTATTTGGTTTAAACTGGTCAATCATGGTTGTAAAAGCAAGTTTAGTCAAATTAACTTCAGATGTACATTTAGGGGTCTAACCAGTATGCTGAATATACTGACTGATATATTGGATTTAAGACCATGTGCAAATGTAACATAGAATAATTAGTGTCAAATTGAAGCCATGTTCAGAGTTGCCCAAGCTAGCTAACATAGGTATTGAACATCAAACAAATACCCATGCTTACTATACAGTACCTAGCAATTCAAACTACTTTCGTTTTGCTATAATTACAAGACGCTAATTTAATTTGTCCAGCAATGACGAGTTAAAAATTACATGAACTGGTTGCAGATACGAGATTATTATGTTTTTAAGTGGTATTGCAGTGGCCGATATCGGCCATAATTGTGCTTCATATGTAATGAACCAACCCAAACGCGCATGATGCCTGTCTTGTAGAGCCATTGTCTTAATACTAGAACATGATAAATACTTCATTATTATTTTTGCTCATTGAGATGCTATTTTCCGGAAATAGTTCAATGATCTAACCCTGTATTGTTCTTCCAGCTTGTGCAGATGTACCATCATATGCCACCTTACGGTTTCCTGAGGATGTTTCCTATTATGTGTAGCGCAGCATGATGAAAGAAGTGCTACTTTGTTGCTCTCCTGGCTTTAATCCTAAAAACTCGGTGCTAATGGGCAGGTTTGGTGGCAGTGTCATTGGCTGGTGATGACAACTACAACAATACAAATCAATTTTTACAATGGATCTGCTCTTGATGAACCATCACGAGGGCCCTTTTCAGGCAAGAGCTGTTTCTGCGTTGCAATCAGTAGCTGCTTCATCCAACTGCCATATAATGCATCGCTTCTCAGGTCTTTACAGAACATGTACTGTTTTGCCGAATAATGTCCGCATATCCTTTTCAAACTATCGTTATTTCATATTTTAAGTCAAAGTTGGTAGCCTCGAAACAGAAGAAGCAATCTTGGTTCAGGTGCGGTTCATGAAGAGGCAATCAAACTTAGCAGCTGTTCTTTCTTTCTTTTTCTCCTGTCACTGTAGCTAACAAGAGCAGAGAAAATGGAAGATTTAGCCCCACACCCGCAACCTGCGCGACTAAGCTCTGAAAAGAGTAATCTAATCCTCTCAGCTTTGCTAAACTCCAAACTAAGATAGCGATGTAATTGACCTCTTCAGTCAACCATAAGTTGGGGCGTGTACCTAGTCCTGCCTGCCTACCATTGGATATTCCGGAAGTGCCCCAGCAAGATTTGCTTGCAAGATGAAAGTCATTTTCGATGACCTCTTGCCAAACACTTGAGTAAATGTCAACAGTTGGACTTTTCTTTGACGGCGAACTGGAAGATCAAGACAGCAGCACAGGCAATATTCAGAATATTACCAGTTTTAGTTATATATGCTCTTAATCCATCTTTTATATTAACACCCTCCATATCCATTGACCACATGGCAAATGAAGAGTCAGTTATTGAGGATCACATTCAGGCCTTGTTTCGACTGAGGTTGATGGCTTTTGACTGTCGCTGATAAATAGTATCGATCGAAATAAAAGCCGCATTATTCTTTTGGGTTGAAGCTTTTAGCTTTTTACTGATTATGCTGATTTAATGATCACGTTGAATTGCATTGCATCAAATTGAATGTGGGCACATACAGAATCACACATACGTACGTTCATTACATGGACATGCTTTGTACTGCTGTAAAACGCTTTCACGCGACTAGACCATTGTGATGGCATTACCTACGTAATTGACATAAACATCACTCGATGGAACGTATACTTCGTCCAGTAAGGTCCACTTCCTCACTTATATAATTCATGTCCAATGCCGGATTACCAATATCTAGGTGCTACGGCCTACTATCTATTACAAAAGTTGTGCAAGGTCACATGGAACTGCCCCTCAGCTGATAACTTTGACCTGATCCCCTAAGTTCAGACCTGGCAGAAAAGTCCATTCAGCGCCATTTATATTCTGTTTGACAGAAGAAAAAAAAATCTTCATTGCCGGCTGGCCGTCCGCAGAACAAATTATTAATACAGCCTTCTGCCGGCCTGCAGCTGCAGCTCTGACCAATTCTCGTCTACAAAAGCTTCCAATGGGTTCCTCAAAGCTCATTGCAGCCGTCCTTCTCCCTGCTCTTCTGGGCCTCCATGCCGTCCCAATGGCCACCGCGGCAAACTCCAACCTCTTCCGCGACTACATCGGCGCCATCTTCAACGGCGTCAAGTTCACCGACGTGCCCATCAACCCGAATGTCCGGTTCGACTTCATCCTCGCCTTCGTTATCGACTACACCACCGCGACCGAGCCCCCGTCCCCGACCAACGGCCAGTTCAACATTTTCTGGCAGAACTCGGTCCTCACCCCGTCCGCGGTCGCCGCGATCAAGCAGAGCAACCCGAACGTGCGGGTGGCCGTCAGCCTTGGCGGCGCCACCGTGAACAACCGGCCCGTGTTCTTCAACATCACCTCCGTCGACTCCTGGGTCAGCAACGCCGTCGCCTCCCTGACGGGCATCATCCAGCAGTACAACCTGGACGGCATCGACATCAACTACGAGCAGTACCAGGTCGACCCGCCCACCTTCGCCGAGTGCATCGGCCGCCTCGTGACTACCCTCAAGGCCAACGGCGTGATCAAGTTCGCGTCAATCGCTCCCTACGACAACTCCGACGTCCAGCGCCATTACCAGGCCCTGTGGGCGACGTACGGGAGCGCCATTGACTACATCAACTTCCAGTTCTACGCCTACGGCCCGACCACGACGGCGTCGCAGTATGTCAGCTTCTTCGACAGCCAGATCGTGAACTACCCGGGAGGGAACATCCTGGCCAGCTTCACCACCGCGGCGACGACGAACTCGGTGCCGGTTGACACGGCGCTGAGCGCTTGCCAGACTCTGCAGTCGCAGGGCAAGCTCTATGGCATCTTCATCTGGGCTGCAGATCATTCTAGGAACCAAGGATTCAAGTATGACACACAAGCGCAAGCACTGTTGGCTAATGCCACTACAAGCTACTAGTGAGCTTCATAGCTTTTCTACTAGTGAGCTTCATAGCTTTCTGGTTAGATTTTTCAAGCACTGTAATATGGAATAAAATGTGGTAGATTGTTGGATCAAGATTCAAGAATGAAGAATAAAGTCTTAATGGTAATACAGCCATGTCTTGGATCTTTTTTTTAGTGTGATGTATGTCCTCTTGAATTTAGCCCCACACCAGCAACCTGAGCAACTAAACTCTGAAAAGAGTAATCTAATCTTTGCAACTAAACTCTGAAAAGAGTAATCTAATCTTTGTTGGAATACGTATAGACTACACTAGTACATATTAAAAATTTTTACCGTGTAAACCAAAAAGACATGCAAGAAAGAGATTATAGATCGTTACCACTAGACGCGCAGTGCAGCGAAAATAGAGTTGAACCAGTCGATTCAACAAAAAGTGCGTCAGTGTAGTGGAGGCAATCGATTGTCCTCCGGCCAACCGTCTCCTCCTTGCATCGTCTCGATCAGCATCGTAATTGTAGCAGCATCTCTACCGAGATCTACACGTCCAGGGAGGGAACACCGTACGTCGGTATGCTAGCACTAGCATGCACAACAGGGGTTATGAGAGGTGACGGCTAGAGTTTTGATGGGTGTGTTTCAGGATGCCTCTCTCAGCCCCCGCACCTCTCCTTATATAGCCTTCAATCATATCCTTATCTGATACGAGTAGAGATTGTATCTCACTCAGAGACTATCATCCGAACTCTTATCATTCTAGCCCATTAAGTATGTGACTCTATAAGTTCATATATATTTAGCTATAGACCAAAAACTCCTTTCTGATCCATAAATTGATAGCGGTTCCTAGTAGGACACAACGACTCCCAAATATACATAAAAATCATATTAGACGAACCTATATAGTGCTTTTGTATTAATCCCTTTGCCTCATGATACTAGATCGAACTCAAGGCGAGAAACGTGTCATCTTATAATAGCTCGATCCTTCACTCGAACCTGTAGTGGATTACCCAACTGTCGTTGACCCTTAACCATATTTGGCATGGCCACACACTTTCTTAATCCAACTACATCGAGTGGCCCAGAGATATCTCTCTCGTTATATAGGAGGATCGCTCATATTTCTCTGCATGTTTCATCGTAAACCTGAAATCCACCTTTATAACTACCCAATCATGGAGTTGTGTTTGGTAATCTCTAAGTAAACTATTACACATATATGAAACAATGACGACATCAGGTCTAATGATTCTATATACACTATATATGAGACCAACTGATGACACTTAATAATATAACAATTCCCGCAATGTCTTATGGTAGGTCAAACCAACATCATGTTTTCTAACATGTGTTCACATTATTGATTTGATATCCTATATCTATGATCCGTGAAATATGATCATCAATCAATACATGTGCTCATCTGTAAATCATAATTACTCCACATAATGATATAAAATTAGGAATAATTTAGAATAATATTAAAACATAAATAAAGAGTTCTACGAACAAGTCACATACTTGTTGATCAATATGAAAGACATTTATTCAAGAGACAAAATAACATATTATTCAAAAGATCATAAGCATAGAAATAATACAATCATCTCCATAATTACTTCTAAAACATATCACTAACAATCCTCTCAGCTTTCCTAAACTCCAAACTAAGATAGCGATTTAAATGACCTCTTCAGTCAACCATAAGTCCTGCCTGCCTGCCATTGGATATTCTGGAAGTGCCACAGCAAGATTTGCTTGCAAGATAAAAGTCATTTTCGATGACCTCTTGCCAAACACTTGAGTAGATGTCAACGGTTGGACTTTTCTTTGCCGGCGAACTGGAAGATTAAGACAGCAGCACAGAGAATACTCAGAATATTACCAGTTTTATTTATGTATTCTCTTAGTCCATCTTTTATATTACCACCCTCCATATCCATTGACCACATGGCAAATAAAGAGTCAGTTATTGAGGATCACATTAAGATCTTGTTCTGATTAAGGTTGATAGCTTTTAGCTGTCACTGATAAATAGTATCGGCTGAAATAGAAGTCATAGTATTTTTTTGAGCTGAAGCTTTTAGTTTTTTTTACTGATTATGCTGATTTAACGATCACATTGAATTGCATTGCATTATACCAAATTAAAAGTGGGCACATACAGAAACACACAAAAGTACGTTCATTACATGGACACGCTCTGTACTACTGTAAAACGCTTTCACGCGACTAGACCATCGCGATGGCATTACGTACATAATTCCCGTCCAATGCCGGATTACCAATATGTAGGTACTAGGCCTGCTATTTATTATAAAGTTGTGCAAGGCCACATGGAACTGCCCCTCAGCTGATAACTTTGACCTGATCCCCTAAGTTCAGACCTGGCACAAAAGTCCATTCAGCGCCATTTATATTCTGTTTGACAGAAGAAGAAGAAATCTTCATTGCCGGCTGGCCGTCCGCAGAACAAATTATAAATACGGCATTTCTGCCGGCCTGCAGCTGCAGCTCTAACCAATTCTCCTCTACAAAAGCTTCCAATGGGTTCCTCAAAGCTCATTGCAGCCGTCCTTCTCCCTGCTCTTCTGGCCCTCCATGCCGTCCCAATGGCCACCGCGGCAAACTCCAACCTCTTCCGCGACTACATCGGCGCCATCTTCAACGGGGTCAAGTTCACCGACGTGCCCATCAACCCGAATGTCCGGTTCGACTTCATCCTCGCCTTCGTTATCGACTACACCACCGCGACCGAGCCCCCGTCCCCGACCAACGGCCAGTTCAACATTTTCTGGCAGAACTCGGTCCTCACCCCGTCCGCGGTCGCCGCGATCAAGCAGAGCAACCCGAACGTGCGGGTGGCCGTCAGCCTTGGCGGCGCCACCGTGAACAACCGGCCCGTGTTCTTCAACATCACCTCCGTCGACTCCTGGGTCAGCAACGCCGTCGCCTCCCTGACGGGCATCATCCAGCAGTACAACCTGGACGGCATCGACATCGACTACGAGCAGTTCCAGGTCGACCCGGCCACCTTCGCCGAGTGCGTCGGCCGCCTCGTGACGACCCTCAAGGCCAACGGCGTGATCAAGTTCGCGTCAATCGCTCCCTACGACAACTCCGACGTCCAGCGCCATTACCAGGCCCTGTGGGCGACGTACGGGAGCGCCATTGACTACATCAACTTCCAGTTCTACGCCTACGGTCCGAGCACGACGGCGTCGCAGTATGTCAGCTTCTTCGACAACCAGATCGTGAACTACCCGGGAGGGAACATCCTGGCCAGCTTCACCACCGCGGCGACGACGAACTCGGTGCCGGTTGACACGGCGCTGAGCGCTTGCCAGACTCTGCAGTCGCAGGGCAAGCTCTATGGCATCTTCATCTGGGCTGCAGATCATTCAAAGAACCAAGGATTCAAGTATGACACACAAGCGCAAGCACTCTTGGCTAATGCCACTACTAGCTACTAGTGAGCTTCATAGCTTTCTGGTTAGATTTTTCAAGCGCTGTAATATGGAATAAAATGTGGTAGATTGTTGGATCAAGATTCAAGAATGAAGAATTAAAGTCTCAATGGTAATACAGCCATGTCTCTGATCTTCTTTTAGTGTGATGTATGCCCTCTTGAAATTTTCCAGTTTACAGAAATTTATCTCTATAACTCTAGTGTTTATCTTTTATATGATATTTTTTATAGAAGTGTCTGACCATCACCTGAATATTTTTTTTTCTAAATAATCATCCAAATTTCTGACCATCAGATCAGAGATCCAACAGCCCTTTTTTTAGAGGGCATTCTTTTTGAGAGGGGATTCGCGACTGTTGGATTTCTGATTTAATGGTCGAAAATCTTGATGATAGTTTAGAAGAAAATATTTGGGTAATGTTTATTAACTTTGTTTTTTTTATTGTTTCCTGTAGGACATACTGATCTAAGCTTGGGTAGATGTGTTTTTGTCAGACCATGGTTGTTAGGCTGAGTCTGTGTTTGCCTGTTTGCTATGTTGTTAGGCTGTCCATTTGTTTGGTCAATGCATGCGCAAGTACGTCTAATAGTAAGTCTAAAGCAAACCAAGTTGTATTACTTTTTCCATCCATGGCCTTACAATTGATAGGATCTGTTATACTTTGATACTTTTTTCTTATACACAATAGCTTTTGGATTGGATTAGAGTTTATAAGATACGATACAAACGTCATGGTATCAAGAACGAAGAAGATGAATCTCATAAATAGAATAAAAATAATAACGTTGAAGCAACCATGACGAGAAAAAAAAGATTCGGCAAAACCAATTGTAAATTTCTTAAGCACAATATCAAAAGAGTATAAGAGATTGTCGTCCACTTATAACTATATCGAATCTTTTAGAACCCCTCGAATCCTTGCCCTATACAAAAATATAGTGCTGAATAATATTCTAACATTTAATCCTCTCGTACGCCTTTTACTTTGGATGAGTAGACTTGATTGCTTTCCATGATAACTCCTATGGTTTATAATCATTCTTAACTCTTCTTTAATTTGGAGTAGGAATTCTAATTCAAATAGGAGTAGGAGTATTAATTCTAGTAAGATTGATATAGGACCTTTTATAGTATACTTTTCCAAATTCTAAAAGAGTCACATTAACTCAACAGGATCAAATGTTTCCCCATGCATAGATCTCCATCCAACAACACCAAGGAGATCGATCAAATTCTTTGCAAGTTCATCGAAGATTTTCATGACAAATTAATCATGACATATAATTAATAACCAAAGTCCTAAGGCCTATATAAGAGCCTGGCAATGGTGACTGATGCTTGAGGCATGCATGAGCTCCTTAGCCTAGTTTGGGATCTGATACGAGCTCTCATCGATGGGCACCACCTTGGGCACATTGACCGGGAACATGTCGACCTCCCTGATCCATGGGTTCTCGCCGGCGCCGGCGCCGTCGATCGTCCTGAGCGCCTTCCAGACGGCGCTGTTGCACTTGAAGCCGGAGCCGAAGGCGATCTGCCACACCCGGTCGCCCCTCTTGATCCTGCCCTTGGCCTCGCAGTAGGCCAGCTCGTACCAGAGCGAGCTGCTGGACGTGTTGCCGAACCTGTAGAGCGTCATCCTGGACGGCTCCATGTGCCAGGGGCTGAGCTTGAGGCTCTTCTCGAGCACGTCGAGCACGCCCCGGCCGCCGGCGTGGATGCAGAAGTGCTCGAAGGCGAGCCTGAAGTCGGGGAGGTAGGCCTTGACGTTGGCCCGGAAGACCTTGTTGAGGACGACGGTGGCGAGGAACCGCAGCTGCTCGGACATGGGCAGGACGAGCGGGCCGAGCGTGGTGATGTTGGTCTTGAGGGCCTCGCCGGCGACCACCATGAGCTCCTTGGAGAGGGACACGCCCACCTCCCCGGCCTCGTCCTCCTCCTGGGTCACGCACCCGTAGCTCTGGTCGTGCGCGCCCCGGTGGGTGCGCACCGTGTGGATGAGCTGGTACTTGGCGCGCTGGCGGTCGGCGCGGCGGTTGGAGAGGAGGATCGCCGCGCCGCCCATCCGGAACAGCGTGTTGGTCACCAGCATGGGACGGTTGTTGCCCATGTACGCGTTGAGGGTGATGTTCTCCGTGCTCACCACCAGTGCGTAGGTGTCTGGGTGCACCTGCATGCGACGGTTTAGCATGCATGTGTCAGCAACAACAACGCAACGTACTTTGAGACTAGCTAATTAATCACAATGATAGCAAGTCTTGGTAGGACAATGGCCAATGTTAAAATGTTACTAATGTGCAAATGCAAATGCAAACGCGTTGTGATCAAACGATGGAGATTTGTTTCTTTTCTGGATCCAGGACCACGTACTGCTGAATGAACTGAGCTCTGTGAAGAGATGAGCCCCACACATTCAGGGCTGCTTGCAGGCCTTAAAGCTCCAACATATTTGGTGGGTCGTATCCAGCGAATTAACTCCGTGAATAAGCTCCTACGGTGCATGCGTGCCCTCCGCATGGGCCGCGGCGTAACGCCCGTATGTATATGTATATGTGTATATATATATATATATATATATATATATATATATATATATATATATATATATATATATATATATATATATATATATATATATATATGTATGTGTATATATATGTGTATATATATGTATGTGTATATGTATGTATATATATATGTGCATGTGTATATATGTGTGTGTATATATACAAAGTCTCTTTTCTACTCTAGGTGTAATTACTTTCTATATCGTATCTCACAACGTAGAAAGTATTTCACGTAATGGATAGTATATACGTGTAGTATACAAGTATTTAAGATCATCTAGGTAGTATGTATAATTTTTTAGAGATGGTATGTATATTTTTTTAGATATACTTCTTCTTATGTATATATACGAAGGTATTTATAAAATACACTAAAAATTATGAACTCTGTTGTAATTTTTTGTGTGATCGAACAACACGATACAACAGTTGGACGGAATATTTCTCACTAAACCAACTAAGTGAAACCATATCGTCCAGGATGAAATGGTTTCATCCACCAAACCAAACAAAAGGACGATGTCTCATCCGGAATGAAATGATTTCATCTCGCAAACCAAACGTCCCTTAGATAAATGGATGGATAGATAGATACAGGCAAGCACGGATGAAATTACTCATTTTACTACGTAACTTGTAGATCTACAAGAGATCGATGAGCTGGTGCAGCAACTGTTACTGATCAACCATGCATGATACTAGTACGTTGGGAAAAAGGATCCTGCCGAATGGACAAGTACTGGTGTTGAATTGCATTCTGCATCGTGGAGCAGTTATTGCTGTCCCTGCGACGATCGTGGGGGAGCAGGCTTCTCGAGTTCCATTTCCCCGTTTCACGTGCTTTTGTCTTGGCCAGAGCTAGGAGTACAAAAAAGCTTGTTTGTTGCAGCAAGTTGGGTATAAACGAAGTACATAATTTTTGTTTGATTAATTGAAGGTTTATGAAATGAATATAGAAGAGATAAATATGTATCTCTCTTAATCCATGTCCAACTTAGACTCCGAAAAAAAAATATATGATACGAGATAATGAAGCTTGTTGTGAGTTCACTTATGAATAGGATAACAGATAGGTGGATTGCCGTAGTTAAGCAGGTGGAGAATATTAAGTGTTCTTTTTTCGTCCGTGTTCACTTTGATTACACCTTTACTATCTAACGTCTGTGTAGGGGTGCAAAAGAGGGGAATGATTTTCGTCCATCCGACGCTTACGGAGTGAATACAGATTAGAGAAATAGGAACCTAACACTATCCATGTTTGATTCTAGCTTTTAAAAAATATGGAACAAGATTCATGATAGCGAGATATCCCTCATTATTGCGCCCCTGGCGATCTTACTGACTTCCACCCAACCACAAGGCCGCGCTCAAGTCGGCTTCCTGTCGCTGGCGGTGGGCGAGTTTTTTCTTAGCGCAGTGCATCGTAGCTACGATGCTGCTGATAAAAAAAAATTTCGGTTTTTTCGTTTTTTTTAAAAAATTACTTATACCTTTTTTTCCGTTTTTGTTTTTGATTTTTTTTATATTTTTTTACATTTAATTATACTCAATAAACCAACTTAGCTATAGTGTTTTTTCAATCAGCTACAGTATTTTTTCAGCAAAAGTCAAAAACCATCGCTGTTCCGATCACCCCCTTACTCTACTGGGTCAGGGCCGTGTTATTTACCGGGGAAATCACAGACACTCAAATCTCTGTTCTGTTGAATCGATGAGTAGCCCATGATGGCCAAGGTCTGGGCAGGCCGCAGCATATGGCTGTAAAATTGCAGTGGTGTTCTAGCTTTGGCAGGATCAATGCGAGATTTTGGGTGCATGAGGTGTTCGTTTAATCAGTTGTTGACGAAATTAGTTGTCTGGTCTGGTGAACATTTTACATGGCCTGATTGAGGGGACCTTAAGCCGAAGATTAAAATTTCTTAAATCTTAGATAAATTTAACCTCATGCTGAGAAGTTTGAAGTCCCCAAACCTCAGCATTTCTGACAAGATGAGCTTATAATATATACTTGTGTGTAAGCCAAAGAGTGTTTGGTTGGTGCTCAAACCAGCCGTACCAAACTTATAATTCTGCAATGTGCATGACTAAGCCTGAATATTTAAGATTAAGGCAGAGGCTGCTCGCTGGCTGAACAACAGAGGTCCTACTCAATGCAGTCCATGTCTGGAATCTCATGTTTTTGGCACAGTAGCTGTTAGCCACCATATTTACGGATTGCTACAAGCATTAAATCGAGCTAGACAGGCATTTAGAAGTGAAGGA
The DNA here is from genome assembly GCA_036346265.1 of Melocanna baccifera. Taxonomy (NCBI): domain Eukaryota; kingdom Viridiplantae; phylum Streptophyta; class Magnoliopsida; order Poales; family Poaceae; genus Melocanna; species Melocanna baccifera. Next base: position 5,343,859 of record CM070703.1, on the reverse strand, counting down.
CCTGAATGATCACTTGATCCAACAATGCTGCACATTGTATTGTACTTTTAGCAGGAAAATGATAAAAATGTTCATCAAATCAACCATGTGTAATTTTACCTACTTGGGAAGCTCAGGTACTGTCAAGAGATGCATGATAATGTATATACTTTCGCAGTCTACAAATGTAAGTCGTTTAGAGTTCCGTGATGTCAAAATTTTCAAACTTTAACTATTAATATATAGTAAAGTGTAAAGATTGATTGCATAAAAATAATATCATTGCATTTGTCTTGCAAAATTCTTTTATAATATATATATTTATTATTTTTGCTAGTATATGATAATAAATCATAGTCAAAGTCTTATATTAGAGACCATAAAAAATCAAAATGGATCTACATTTGTGCATGCAGGGAGTATTTTAATTTCTAAATGGAGTAGGCTTAGTTACTGGCATCTCATTAAATATTAATCACTATGGATTATTTCTACAGGATTCTATCCGTCTAAAGTCATGCATACAGCAAGATGCTCTCATTGATTATGAACGTAGTACGCCATTATTGCCTCAGTTTTCGTGCATGCATTAGCCCTTAAGGCGGTGTCAGTGTCAGTGGCGTGCGTACCTGGAGCAGGCGCTTGGCGAGGTCGATGGCGATGATACCGGCGCTGCAACCCATGCCGCTGAGGTTGTGGGTGACGACGTCGTCGCGGAACCTGTAGCGGTTCACGATGAGCGAGGTGTAGGACGGCGTGGGGCTGAGGAGGCTGGAGTTGAAGATGAGCACGCCGACGTCGCCGGGCCCCACGCCGGCCTTGCGGAGGATCTCGTCGACGACGCCGAAGATGACGGCGTCGGACTCCTCCTTGGCCGTCCGGAGGCACATGTCGACTGGGAGGCTGATGAGCGACATGGGGAAGTGCGTGGCCTCGCCGAGCCCCGACCGCTCCAGCATCCGCTTCTGGAACGCCATGCTCTCCTCGCTGAACCGGCCGCACCGGCCGAAGTGGACGATGGTCTTGGCGCGGGACGCCTCGTGCGCCGCCGGCGCCTTGTACCCGGCCAGGTCGACCAGGTACACCGGCCGCGGCCGCGACGCGGCGTACGCGTACGCCGCGACTGCCGCGGCCCAGCAGGCCGTCACCAGCACGGGCACGTTCACGTTCGCCTCCCTCCAGAGGCTGCGCACCTTGTCCGATGTCAGCGTCGAGAGCCGCGGCGCGATGAGCACGAGCAGGGTGACAGCGAGGAGGAGGGGTAGGTGGCTGATGAACCGGTGGTGCAGCAGCCTCGCGGGGTTCTTGGTCGCCTGCTTCAGCGTCCTCAACAGCTCCCCATCCATGGTGGTATCAAAGAACCCTCCTCTTTCTCTCTACTCTATGAAACTACGAATCTTTCAAGGAATGCCAAGAGGAAGAAGGTATGGGGGGTTGAACAATGGTGAGAGTGGATTTATAGGGTTGGAGAAGGGGGAGGTGGGCTTAATGCCAAGCTGGTAGCTGATGAGGAGGCAGTGTTAATGGCTTTATTAATGCATTAATAACTGTGGTGTGCTGCTCTGCATGTACATGCACACTGGTCTGCTACATTGCTATGCATAGCATGTAGTATGTACCTTTTGTGCTATATATACATGTATATTAGTGTAAGTATGCAAGCAATGTCCGTAGGACAGCCAAGATGAGTAGGTGGCAGTGAATTGATTGCTCAGTAAAAAATACTATAGATTGGAATTTACTTTTTTCCTTTTTGTGGATTAAATTCACACTGCTGAATATGCTGATCTTGTTTTTCCTTGTTTTGCATAGGGCTATGTTTGCTTTTGGATTTGGCAACCCCTGTTTCAGCATAACTGAGAAACTTCAGACAGTGTAAATTTGGGAGTGCTGGTATCTTATTTTTGAAGGACTAAGAAGTTCTAGGATAATGTTACAATGAACTATTGTCAAGTTTGTAGAGTGAAAATTTGAATTTTCCTACACTTTTGTCAATTTTGCTGTCAGATTGATCGGTCTGACTACTGCCTTAATGCCGGTCTCACCACTGGTTTGCTGTCGGTTAGACCACTAGTGTTCTGCTGGTTAGAGTACTCCGGGTGGTTGACTGCAACAATCAGACCACAGGTGGGTAGTACCAGAGTTTAGCTGCCGAATGTAATTTTCCAGAGCGGTTTTTTTTGTTTTGCGCTAAGTGTGACTGGTCTGATCGGCCTCTAGTTGGCGGTCAGACCGGCCCATAAATTGATTTTGTGAATATTGTGAATTTGATTATGGGATGATTTGAATCTTGTTTGATTAGTGCATTAATGTTGCATGATGCATGTCTTAGCAAACATGGGTTAAGTATGAAGAATTTGGTCGAAAATGATTTTTTTTTTGTCTTTGGATATGGAGGAAGCTTTAGAGTCAACCATAGTCAACAGTAAGGATCGAGACTATGTTCATGGAGGAGCTGAGACCCATAATGGTAAAGAATACCAGGTGAGATGGTTGAGCTCAAGCATGACACGAGAAAGGTGAAAAATATTGAAGGAAAAGTTCGAGCGACGGGTTGCACTAAGTGGCTTAGTCGATTTAAGTGATGTGTGATCCGGTGGAACAAAAAAAGAAGAGACTTATTGATTTGTGGCAAGCCATTGATGCACCTATACGTGGCGAGCATGGTGATTGCTTGTAATGAAAGATGATGACTAAGTCAAGATGAGGTTATATGGTAATTTGCCAAGTACCAAAAATTGTGTTAGATCAAAACTACGGTGCTTGAGCAGTGCTTGGAAAAGCATTTTAGGTCAAGAAGATGCTAACAAGATTAAGTGGATCAAAGGCTAAAGATTTAGTGGATTCGGGCTCATATGCTTTGAAAAACATGCATAAGTTAAGTGTGTGAGGAAAACTTATGTTGTGTAAGGTTAACATATTTTTCAAAAATACGCTAGTGGATAGTATCCATTTAGGTTAGATGTGGGCTAGTTGCCTAATCTATTTAACTGATTGAGATGCATCTCTCATTCCAACCTTGTGTTTTAAGGTTAAGGTTAGAAGAGTGAGTGCTGTGGTGTATTCTCTTGTGACTCCACCATTCGGTGTGACTCTGGACGCTGCTCATCCGATCCAACCCCTTGTGTCATGATCACAAAATAGGCCATAGTGCCCGTCAGCTCCTCTAGAAAGAAGGGTGGGGACTCCGCCCCAGAAGGATGCCGCAAAGATAAAGGCGACGGGCAAGGGGAGAAGACTCCCAAGAGGGTCATCTGGCTCTCTCATTAATTGGGCCCTTCCAACATGAAGAGGACCCTTCTGGAGCAACTAGAGAAGTAGGGCAAGATCGAGTGTGCTGACTTGGCCGTCTTGCCTAATTCTGACGAGGTCTGCCCTGACCCAGGGCTGGGGATGCTCGTTGTCTTCACCTCACAGTACGAAGCTGGCCTCCACATCCCTTCGGTTGGGCTACTAAAAGATGTGCTCAATACATTCGATCTTGAGGTCGCCCACCTCAACCCGTGTTCCTTCATCTGCCTCTAGGTGTATGAGTGGGCGATGTGGAGCTTGGGGGTGAAACGCCTCTCAACTGAGCTCTTCTGCTTCCTTCACTATGCCATGCTCATGACAACGTATGCCTATGAGAATATGAGCTCCTCGTACGGGGTGATAGCCATTCAACTCTGGGGCAGCCGACAAAAGTTTAAATTCCCCGTTAAGGCCCACAAGGTAAAGTGGGAATCGTAGAGAGATCTGTGGTTACTGCCCCACTCAAGGATTTGGCCTCATCAGCATCGGGAAGAAGCCATTGGTGGATTGCTCGCTACACTTCTCGCCTTCCGTGGGCACAATGGATAAAGCCCACTAGCACCTTTTGCAAGGACTCGCTATGATGTTCAACATGTGTCATCTTGTCGAGGAGTATTGCATGTTGAGGATTGTCCCCCTCTAGCAATACTAGAACCTAACCTTTACAAAGGGTGAGGTACTAGGGTGTATCCATGCTTTTTGGGGCTTTTCTAAGTCCCTGTGTCAGTTTTCACGCCCCTTACTATACTATGTTTGCTCCACCCTCAACCCTTTTCTAATCCCTAATTGGACCTGTAGCTTTGACGCTCCCGCAAGTGGAGAAGGTAGCGGTGGTCTTGCTCGGGTGCAAGATGAGGGTAGAGCATGGTGCAGTGAAGGACTTGATCATGGGGGATCACCGCAACTGCGCATGCAAGATGCTCGGCATACCAGTGCCCACTCATTAGCCCTTTGACGAGGATAGTGTGTCCAGGTAGGCGACGAAGTGCCCTCAAGAGGTCTTGGTGGACTCACCCGTGTCACCTGAGTCAACAGGACGTAGTAGCCCCCGGGGCTCGCCTCGAGCAAGGCCTTCTAGCACTGTGGGCACCTCTTGTCACCCTGGTAGGGGGAAGGGACTTGTGACCAGCCTCCCCCCATCAGGTTCTCGAGGATCTCCCACTTTCTCCTTGAGTGCTGCCTTGACTCTCGGCCTAGGAGGTTCTCATGGGGGAGACATCGAAGAGACAGCAATGGGCTCCATGCCCATCGGGGCCCCTCACGCGTTCACCCTGCTGAGGACTCTACTAGTTGACTCATCCTCACAGGAGAGCTAGGGTGTGAATGATGAGATTGTCGAGGTCAATACAATAGGCACCACCTCAGTGGGCATGTCAGGGGCCATAGTGGGCACAGTTTTGACCACCACTGTGGAGATTCCCGTGGACGAGATGGCTCCACGACCTAGACTTGTGTGCATGATTCCCAAGTTCGTACCGCATGAGGGCACACCCTGGGGCATGGTCTTAGGCGCTCTATTGGTTTGGAGGGTGCATCACCACCAAGGACTTTGCCCTGCCGATGCCTATGTTCAAATTCTTGAGCGAGGCCATCGCTCATGCGGTGCCTACCGACCTCGACTAGGCCCTTGAGGATGATCCCCTAACCAAGAGGCAGGCATTTGCTTTGGTGGAGTGTGACCTTATGAAGGTCACCGGGTCATCCACTTGCTTTGATTTGGAGTGCTCTTGACCCTTACCTTTTCCTCTTGTAGAGTCTCCTCGCTATACGCAAAATGTCCTCCGCGCAAAATGTCATCTTGATGGAGAGTAAGAGGGCCATGAGGGAGGAGGAGAGAAGGGCGATCGCCGCACAATAGGTATATAGGTACAGGACCCTACAGTATAGGTATATAGGTATATGGTGATTAGGAGAGCATCATGCTACATCTGCACTAGGACCACCACTTCATATTCAGTGACAACATTCTCAAGAACAGATGATTGAAGATCTCCATGAGTGAGTGTAATATCCCGAAAATTCACTTTCTTTAAAAATTTAATTTCAAATTAATTATTTAAAAGTATCTGAATTTTATTTGGATTATTTGTGTAGCACTGGAATAAAATCTCAAAACTCTAATTCTAATTTCTAATTTTTGTTCAAATTCCAAATATTCAAATCTCAAAAATTCAAAATCTCTAGAAAAATACCGAATCTATTTTTTTTGGGTCTACCATATTTTCCTTTTCTCTTTTCCCTCTTTCCTCTCCTTTTCATTTCTTACTTCTCTTTCTTCTCTTGTTCGCTAGTTACTCTTGGCTGACACTATTCACTCTGCTACTCTGTCTCCTCAATACTTCTATCTGAACCAACTTCTTCAACCGAGCTCACCAAAGGCCATGGCCATTCAAGCCAAACTTATTCTCCACTCACCAAGGAAATTAAATGTAGCAAAAACATCTTCATTCACTGCTAGAAATCATTTGCTCTTGAGTTTCTTAGTCATTACTTGGATGTTCTTGTGTTCGAATGCCCCTTGAGCCCAGTTTTCCATAGCCTCTGAATATTTTGCTTAGCCAATGACAGTTGGGCCCCACCTGCTATACTCCCAAAATGCCAGAAAAAATAAGATCCCTAAAATATTTCTCGTTTTACATTTTTCTAGAATTTTCATTCCATTTGAACTTCTAAAAAGCTCGTTCTCTGTCGTTCAAACTCCGAATCCAGTGATTCAAGTTTATAAATTCATCTAAAATCCTAATCTTTCTTCCAATATATATTGTATATTTTTATGATTTCGTTCATATTTATTTATGTTTCTCGTTTTGCGCGTAAAACTCAACATCGCCGAAGAAATTCTCAACCCGCATCAAGATGGTCTAGTCAACATTTAAGAAGGCAAGTCACCTTTGATTATCTTGTACCTATGTTTATCGAAATCATATTATTATTTTAAATCTATTTGCATTGCTATGTTAGATAGAATGATAACTTTTGTCTTAAGGATACTAGCTAATTCAATAATTTTTATACCCTCATTTGATGTTGACAACTATGTACCTTTGTCGTCCTATGCTTTTCTTGTTTCAATATTGAGATTATTTTGCTATTTGGTAACTTTAGAATGATAATAACTGCTTAGACAAGCTAGTCGGTCACTATAACCCTATGGGTGGGAATAATGCTATGAACTCTCTAAACAATTGTTTTTATTAAGTGTTTGGCAATAAGTGATGCCATTGGTTTATAAAATAAATCAAGATGGTGAAAATGGTTTTAGACTTGGGCGGATGGTAAGATTGGGTTGGTGCAGATTTAGCATGAGAACTTGTATTGTGAATATTCCACTCTAGTCAATTAAGGATCAACACTTATGATTGTCGAAACTGAACATTACCGTATAACCACAAGTCTAAATGGGTACGAGCTAGCTGATTGACTTGCAAATGTTTAGTTCAGATATTACCAGTGGTAAGTGGATGCTAGGGTGTACTGGTTTACTAACAGTGAGGCACAAGAATTTACTGTACTCATACGGTGCAAGACGAGGCTTCTGATTATGGTGGATTTAACCTTTCAGTGGTAAACCTCAGCGGGTGGTGTCTAGCTAGCTTGGAGTGAGGTAAAAGCTTTGTGATAAATTATTTAGGTCTCATGCCTAAGGAAACATGTTGGCTATTAAGATGACTTATCTCTTGTAGATAAAGTTGTACAATCTCTACAGAGTGTAAAATAATTTGTATAGCCGTGCCCATGGTCAAGGGAGGCAAGGTGCGCTTTCACATGGTAGATCTTTGGTTTTGGTTTCAACAGTAAAAGTTTTGGGAACTCGGAACTGGTTGGAACTCTCGGGAGTGTCCTAGCGAATGTAGCCAGTGCAGATGGATGGAACATGTAGTCTTGAACCTTGGCAATTAGAGGCTATCTAATAGTATTGGTGATTAGACCTTCATTAGAAAATTTATTTAGTTTCAGTTAGTGTAATTACTTTGTTAAATTAATGCTTTCAAAAATGTATAATGGTATTTGAAATAAATATTGCTTTGTATAAAAAAACTATATTATCCTTCCTTTGTTAAACCCTACATCTACTATATTTTTCCAAGACTTGCGGAGTACTTTATGTACTCACATCCTACACTCAAAATAACTCATAGAGGATTATGAAGCTTAAGAAGTAGATTACGACTACTTCGCGTGTGGGTTCGATGAATGCTTCCCGGAGTACTAGGTTGCGCTTTTCTAGTCAATAGTCTGTGGCGTATTGATGGACCATCGTCACAGTTTATTTCTGCTTCCACTGTGTTTTGTAAGTTTGAGAGATCTTGTAACCTCAGTTGTAATAAAAAGGCTATAATGCATGTACTCTCTATTATTGTAATAAAGCATTGTTGTTTTTTAATCATCACTATTTGACTATGTGCGCTAGCTTTGATCTGAGACTAGTACGATAATACACAGAGGGTTTGGATTCAAAAATCTAATCCTGACAGTGAGTTACTTGCTCCATGTTTATCTCTCTAGATTTCTATACATATTCTACTTTTGTTGTATCTTCTGAGCCCCAAATGTCACCCATGCTTCATGTGATTCCTCTTGGATCAATGGCATGCATGAAGAGCTTCAATATTTTGAGAGAAATCAAGTCTAGACCTTAATTAAACCTCATTCTAACCATAATATCATTGGTACAAAATGGATGTTCAAAAATAAGCAAAGTAAGGATGGGTTAGTAGTTGACAACAAAGTTAGGCTTGTAGCTTAGGGGTTTCTCCCTTGTAGAGAGCTTAGAATTTGAGGACACCTTTGCATCTATAGCTAGTTTAGAAGCTATTTGTATTTTGCTAGCATTTGCTGTGTCTAAGGGTTTTAAGTTGTTTCAAATGGTCGTCTTGAGTGCTTTTCTGAATAGTTCCATAGAAGAAGAGGTTTATATCAAATAGTCTCCTGGTTTTGAAAATTCAATGTTTCTGAACTATGTGTATAAGCTTAAGAGTGTCTTGCTTAAGAATGGTTTCAAAACAATAATGGTAGATAAAACTCTATTTATTCTCAGGCATGGTAGTGATTTTCTTATTGTTCATATTTATGTAGATGACATAATTTTTTGTGGCTCTTCTCATGCTTTGTTATCTAGATTTTTAAATTCCATGAGCAGTGAATTCGAGATGAGTATGATGAGTGATGAGGATTAAATAATCACTTAAATACGACTTTAATACTTAATTAAGACCATAAGACCCATGTGGTCATAAGCTTTCTAAAGTTACTTCCTGAGTATTACTATGCACTTTGCCAGATCAGTAGATCACTCGGATAGTCTGTGAACTACAATAAGGGACCGCTCCTAGAGAACTCCTCCCGTATGATGAATAAAACACGTGACTTATCTACTCTAACCAGCACAATATATCGGCCATGTATCTGTGACAACCGAAGATCGGTTATCATCATATCTCTCTGTCTGACAATGACCACCTCTCCGATTAGACGTGTTGATTCCATGAGACATATCCTCAAATGGATAACAAGCACCTATTGAACAATATTTAAAAGTTGATGAGAGAAGACAGAGGGATAAGAAAGACAGGAACAATCAATCGATCCCAAATCAGAATAAATCAAGGCAACCAATATCTTCTAAGCGGTGGAACATTATATATTAGGGCTAATTAAGACCTTTTTGTAAGCCCATTTGTAACCAGTTCACAGCAATAAACATCATTCCATTTCTCTTGCTAACCCATTCGAAGGAATCCAATCTCCTTTCTCGTATTTTCGTAAGATCGGTGACTTGACAATCGACAACTAGCGACGTCTGGGGGTAGAAGGCACTAAATCCTTGAAGTTCTTCATCAGCAAGCATTGTCCTCTCCTCTTTATTGTCAACATCGCCCATGCGACTATGACAGGAAATTGGGATGAGAAGACCTGGTTCGATTTGGTCGACTACACTGACCTTGACATGGATGCATGTATCTGCACCATGGAACACGACACTTCTTCATCGCCATCCTCTATCCTAGGCTCGCCCGTACTTGAGACCAACAAGGTCAACTAGATGGAAGAAGACATGTTGGCCTCGTCATCAACACTGCTAGGGGAACCAATTGTTTCAACCTCATCGAAATGCCCAAGTAGCATGGCAAGCTCGGTACTTCTGACAGGCAAACATAGAAACAAGAGTGCAACAACATGATCCGAAGGTCAGAGTACTCTCAATGCGGTTATAGGTGACCATTATTCGTCAACGGCTCCTACGTATAGCAGGAGCTCAATGACATCTAGTCAGGGTGTCGATGAGGTTGCTTCCGACAGAAAGCCATGAGATGATAACAACACTCATCATTTGATCTGCAATCCGTCAAATTAGGTTGAGTCCACTGTACAACCTTCTAAAAGTGTTGGTCTCCAATCATTCCCCATCGTGGAGGCTACTGGCCAAAGCAATAGAAAGCTCTCCCTTAGTTATGATGGGAGTTCATAAGGAGATTCATACTAAAAACATGAAGTTAACAGAATCAGAGATACTATTGTGAATCCTGTGCAAGATTCTCCATGGCAGATTCTCATAGGACCCACTGGTTAGATTGTTGTAAACACTCCTGCATCACCTAGAGGGAATGGAAACAACGGAACTAGTGGACATCAACCATCTAATCTACCTGCTTCTATCCCTCCATGCCTACTGAGTTGTGTGGAATGGGTGGGAAACTCGAGGTGAAGCTCAAGTAGTCACACCCCTTCTTCTAGTTGGAACGCTTTGAGGTCTTCGATAATTATCAAGAACCTACAATGAGTCCATGATATTTTGAACAACCTAGACCCTGCTCTAGCAGAAACCCTAGGATATTCTCTCATTGCAGGTCAGGTATCAAAGATTTTGCAGCAGACTATGTGACGAACAGAGATGCACCAAGAACAAAGTGTTCTCAGAGCCAGACGCTAACTTCTTCCTAGGATTATCCGCATGATAGAGGCCAACTTGGATGGGCTAACAACAATTCATCATTAGGCCAAAGACCCACTCAAATATTTCATCAAGGAGTTATGAGGGAAGAAGGCTTTTTAAGAATGAAGCAACTCCACACCCTTGTCATGAAAAATGACATTAGGGATACAGTCATTATGTGAACCATGTATCTCGTCGGAGACAACTTCACTGTCCATGACTGGATAGGAGTACCAATTCCTCACAATGACTATCAGAGGAATAGGACTCTGACTGAGTACAATCTGACTCCTTTCTAGATAAGGCAACATGACTGATCATGGGTTGTCAAGTTTTCTTGGTAGGCCTCCAAGCGATGTGTTGGTGAGAAAGGTTCCGACTAACAAATCTTGAAAAATTAAATGGAAAATAAAATCCATTATAACTCTATAGATTTATACCACTGCTATCAGGGCTGCTGGAGGTGACGACAATGCAATGGCAAACTGTTTGCCAACAGTTCTCAAGGTTTCTACCTGGTCGTGATTGCTCAACCAACCGCCAGCATCATTTTATGCTTGGGAACAACTCTGCGGTCTACTGATTACCAACTTCCAAGGGACATATGACCACCCTAGGTAGGAAGATGACCTTCATCGAATTTGACAAGTGCTCAATGAGACCTTACGACAATACATCAAGAGGTTCAGTTAGGTTTGTAACACACAGATTCTTCTATTATCTAGGCATTCAAAACTGGATTAAGGAACAAGCAATTTACGGTAGACATTTCAATGAACCCTCCATGATGAATCGTCGAACTATTTGACATGACCAATAAGTATGCAGATGCTAGTGAAGCAATTGAGTGGAACAAGGTCATCGATCGGATAGAGAAGATTCATCAATATAGTTTGAAGAATAAGGGAAAGAAGGTAAAAAAACCATAAGCTCAACACCAAAGAAGTCCTTGTGATTGTAGAGAAGTACACCAAAAATATAAAAGGATTATTCCAATTAGAATAAAGCAAAAGCTTCGACTGATGAATCCAAGAAGAACAAGAGGTGGTGTCCACTTCACCAAATGGTAGGGCATGATTTGTGCAACTATCGTGCCTAGCAAAAGAAGCTAAAAAACTACTACTTAGATAAATGTCCTCTCCCTTCCATACACGAGATTGGCGAACTGAGCACCAAAAAGGATAAGAATGCTGATAAAGAAATGAAGCACTAGGAGCCACATCACACCATTGATGTTATCTTTGGTTGGTCCTCCTCCTACAAGTCCAGATGTCAACTGAAGACTCTGGAACGGGAGGTGAACCTCACCGAAGCATCAGTCGCTATCAAGCCATCTAGGTGGTCAAAGGCAACCATCTCCTTCGGATGAGAAGATTACCACATCCCTTCAACTCAACCAGGTAGGTTCTCTATCATTGTAGAACCTACCATAAATAACTACAAAGTTAATTGAGTTCTAGTAAATGCAAGTAGTTCTCTCAACATTCTATTTACGAGAGCTTTAGAACAAATGTAAGTTACCAAGTCAAAGTGAAGCCCATGAATTATGCCTTTCATGGTGTAGTCCCGGGATCTTTGGCCAAACAGATAGGGCAAGTGTCCCTAATGGTTACGTTCCAAAGTCCTAACAACTTCTGATCTGAAAGAATCTTGTTTGATGTGATAGATTTTGAAATTGCATACAACGGGATACTTGATCAATCGATTTTAGCCAAATTTCTGATAGCCACACATTACAATTATCAAAGCCTCAAAATGCCTGGACCAAAAGGAGTCGTTACAATTCAAGGAGATAGAAAAATCGCTTATGCGTGTGATTGTAAGTCCCTCGAGCTTGTCGATGAATTACCTATCAGGAATACTAACCCGCCTCCTATACAGGTAAAGCGCTCAAGGCCAAGGTAGCTCCAAAACCCTTCGACCAATTCAAGGAGGTACCTCTTGACAGGGATAATTCGACAGAAATTGTCAAAGCGTCGCTTGGACTTGAGAATGCTAGTATAACTTTTCAAAATTTGTTGGTTAGGGCAGGACTCGATCCTAAATATGAAAAGTTGCTCATCTTCTTCCTCTGAGCAAACTCGAATGTATTCACATAGCAGGCATCCAACATGCCCAAGTCCCCAAGGAGGTGATCGAGCACAGGCTACCACTTCGGCCTGACAAGAAACCGGTCAAGCAAAAACAATGGCATTTTACACCTAATCGGAAGGAAGCAATCCAGTCGAAGGTCAACAAACTACTCAAGGTTGGGTTTATTGATAAAGTTGTTCACCCAGATGGCTTGTCAACCCTGTAATGGTTAGAAAAAGTAATAAAAAAATGATGAATGTGTTTAGATTTCATAGATTTAAATAAAGTTTGTCTAAAGGATGACTTCCCCTTCTATGCATTGATCAGCTTGTTGATTCTACTTCTAGTGGCAGGTTATTAGGATTTTTAGATGCATATTCCGAGTGTTGCAAGATTAGTATGGGTAAAGAAGGTTATGAGAAAACTTCCTTCATCACTCCATATGGAACTTTCTGCTATGTGAAAATATTGTTTGGTCTTAAAAATGCTGGTACCCTATGTCGATGACTTGGTTGTAAAAATGTCAACATTGGAGATCATATCTTCAAACTACAAGAAACTTTCTCTAACTCAAGAAAACATAACCTTAACTTAAATCCAGAGAAATGTGTGTTCGAAGTTTTGCTTGGGAAGCTTCTTAGTTTTCTAGTTTTGTCTAGAGGAATAGAAGCTAATCCAAAAAAGATAGCGGTCATCGAACAGATACATCCTCTGACCACAAAGAAAGAGGTATGAAAAATTGACCAGCTGTACAGCATCGCTAAATCATTTCATAGCACAATTGGGAGAAAATGGATTGCTTTTCTTTAAACTTCTTCTAAAACAAGAAAGTTTTGAGTGAACTGGAGAGACTAATGATACCTTTGAAAAAGTCAAGAAATATTTGACAAGTACCCTGGTTTTAGCCTCTCCGAAACTGGGAGAATCTTTGCTCTTGTATTTCATTGCCATACCATTAACAGTCGGTGCAGTACTAGTCGTTGAATGTGACAATATCCAACGACCAATATATTACGTAAGGGAAGTCTTACACAGGCCAATATATTGCAATTTTTAGAGTGGGTTGTTTTTACGCTGAGTGTGACTGGTCTGACTAATCACTAGTTGGCGGTCAGACTAGCCCAACAATTGATTTTGTGAATTTGGTCATGCCATGATTTGAAATTTTTTTTGTCAGTGCATTAATGTTGTATGATGTATGTCTTAGCTAACGTGGAAAGGTTTGAACGATGGGTTGCACCATATATTAACTTTATTCATCTTTTATAGTGTCTCCTTGTTTTTGTTGATTTGCTCTTATTCTTATTGGTTTTGATTTCTTCTCTCTCCTTCTTGATCTCTTTGTGTACCAAAGACATATAAGTAATGGAGATGACTCATGGAGATCATATCTTATCCATCTAGGCATCAGGTCTTGAAGAATTTTGATGTTCCTCGATTTTGCTTTATTTTGGCATCATCTTGAAGTTTCTTGATCTGAAAATTTTTGCTTTAAATCTTTGAGAGTTCTTACTTATTGTGACATGTGAAAATACATCTAGAGTCATCTTGACCAACATCTACCCCCGAGCATGTCATATTCCGAGTTTTTAGTTTTTGACAGGTTATGGTGCAACTTTGCATATTCTCAATAAAGATTCTAACTTTGACAAGGATTAATGTGATTCTTTGATGGAATAGATTTCTGACACCTTTATCAAGATGTGTGCAAAGTTTCATCTCTTTTAGTTATGAATTTTTGGAGTTGCACTAAAAGTAGTTTTAATTCGGGCTTATTTTCTATTCTGGGACCTAGGGAGCGGTCATACCGCTCTAGACCCGGCCATACTGCTTGCCGGCCAGACTACTCTCTTGCTGCCAATCAGACTGTTGTGTTATCGTCGATCAGACCACTCCTAAGTCGCCGGCCAAACTGCTCTGCTATGAAGTTTTTCTTGCTTTAGTTCTTAAGGTCGTTACTTTAGTCTAGGCTAAAAATACTTGGCAGAAAATTTTATAAGGCACCATTCACGCCCCTCCTCTCTTTGTTGCCATTTGATCCTACAACTTCACATTTGCATTTATTGAGTGCAGATAGGGGCGGAGCCAGGAATTAGATATAGGGGGGCAATATAGACAATAAGTAAAAAGAACCAATGAAACCATGCCGGATTTACTCCAATAGTCACATCCACGGGCCGGTTCATGGACGGAAAGCTCATCACCGACTACATCGTCGCATCGCTCGGCATCAAGGACCTCCCGGCGTACCATGCCAACGGGCTCACCGACGCCGACGCCGCCACCAGCGTCAGCTTCGCGTCGGGGGGCTCCGGCATCGACGACATGACCGCGCACAACGCCATGGTGTCGCCTCGCAGCTCAGCGACTTCCAGGAGCTCCTCGATCGGATCGGCGCGCCCAAGGCCGTCGAGATCGCCAGCAAATCCCTGTTCGTGCTCTCTGCTGGCACCAACGACGTCATCATGGACTACTACCTCATGTCGTTCCGAGCGGTGAACTTCCCCACGATCGATCGGTACAATGACTACCTCATTGGCAGGCTCCTGTCCTACATACAGGTCAGAATTGTTGGTATAAACCCAAGTATCGTTCAATCTCACGAATTTTACTAGTATTGTGTATCGCTCGGGTGGAGAAGAAAGAGACGGCAAGACACCGTTGAGAACTCTGAATACTGGGACAAAGGTTCAGAGAAATGCTATTGTCACTATGATGAACAATAGAACGGCAATACAATGATTTCAGGAACTGAACTTTCAGTTAAACAAATCAACTGATTACATAGAATTTAAAACTCTTACGGGAAAATGCTAACTACTCCCTAACTAAACTCCTGATAACTCTCCATGATAGACTTGATCCGATCAACTCATTATTGCGAATCTGGACTATTTCTTCTGACTGATTGAGTACAGCTGAAACTTTAGGAAAACTGCCAGCTCCGAGTCTTCAGTTCACCTTACGTGTTGAGCTTGGCGTTTCGACAAAACTCATTCTTCTTGCAACGGCTTGATTATTTCCAACAAGAATCAGATAGATGGCTCTCTTCCTCGTCTCGATTGATCAGTTTATGTTCTATGCCTCTATATTAATAGTGCTTTCTATGTGCAAACATTGCAAAACCTGTACTGCTGTACAACCTGGGTGCACGGAGATTCATGGTGGCCGACATGCCGCCGGTGGGTTGCCTCCCAGCTCTCGGTGCAGAAGAGCCTCACGGGGATTAGTAGATTGTTGGGGGGTGCCAGGCCCCCCTGGCCCCCCCTCTCTCCGCCACTGAGTGCAGATATATGTAACATCGTAACTCCATCTCCCATTACCACCATGTTTAGCTTTCCATCAACATAAGCAATTGGATGAGACTTGCATGGACCAGATTTAGGCAGACTTGGTGGACATGTGCATCACGTTCATGGGTGGATTCTTTTGGGCTGTAGTTTATGAGTTAAAATTTTGAATGCTGACTATTCGCAAAAGGTAGTACACAGAGAAAAATAGTCGCATGCGATTTTCATTGGTACAGTTGAACTCAGTATATTTTTACTATAATTTTTCTGTTAACTTCATCTTAAAAAATACATCATTTAAAAGCTAGTTATTATAGCACATACAAACCAAAGCCAAGCTCAATGAAACCCAGCCATGTGTATGCAGTATGTGCATTAAAAAAGTCACAATTCAAAGATGAAGGCTGGTTGCAGGTAGTCTTCTTCAATCTTCAGGCTGGTGTTCCACTTTTTTTATAAGCAATACTGCTCCGTCGTTACTATGTTAATGGAGTACAAGAGCACATGCACCGCATGCCAGGCCTTCAATGTGAGTTGCAGACTTTGTAACCCGCTGACCTAGCTTCTCTCTCCACTTCTCCGTTCTCTTGTTGGATGGTGATGAGACGTGATTTAGATCTTAATTTCGGGACTGTTTAGACTTAGCTGACTGAAGAACTTGGAAGGATGAAATTCGTTGCATAAAAATTGCCTTCCTCCTTAATTACGTAGGGCTTGCAGAGGCTGCAAGAACTGCAACAGTAATATATACATCTGCCAAGCGACAGTCGAGGCTAGCTGCACAGGTCAATCTCTGTATGCTTTAGTGGGTGTTACTGCGTACACTGCTCTCTGGAGACACGACTTGATAAGAAGAAATAAATGTATGTATCAACCAATCTTCATGGAGTGCATGTATCACAGAATCATATAATTTTCGTGTTGAGAATTTGTTTCAGAAGAAATCAAGAAAGAACCAAAAACCACAAGACTAGATTTTGAGGCCGCTCGATTGAGCTGAAAACGATGGCTTATGATTGGATTTGCACTATAACTGACTAAAATTACACTGTAATTGATGATGGTTTATTTCATATAATTTAATTTAAAAAAAATAAAAATAGAAAAACATGTTAGCCCATTACGGACAATGTAACCGAACATAGAAAAAAAAGAAAAGACAAAAAGCTTTAAAAAGACGAAAAGCCAGAAATAGATAAATTTAAAAATAGTAAAAAAAAATAAGTCAGAAGTTCAAATTCAAATGAGCGGAGTTTGTGCAAAGTGTATTAGGATTATATGCAACTGTAAGTTTCTGACATAAATATTCTGACTGTAGTCTGCATACCACACTTGGAAATGGGGTATGCCCTCTACTTGGTATGAGGTCTAAGATCCCAACATACATAAGGGAAATAAAAATATTTTTCTAGCATAACAACCCCTCAACCATATTAAAAGAAAGGTTTGGTAAGGAAGGATTCAAGAAAAAAACAATCATCGCCCGTCGTCTTCAGAAAATGCTGATGCGAAAAAAAAACCATTGTATATGGTTTTCTGTACAAAAATTAACTCACCCTTTTTTTAAGAACACGTAAAAAGCTTATGCGTCATTCATTAGCAGAAGAAGACAACTGTAGCTACGAACCAAACACCTAGCCATGCACCTCTCTTTTTTTTTCCAGGGACATCTCGCCACCCCTCAAGAACCAGCTGATCCCAACAAATCAAGGCGAATATCCCCTCTCTTTCTGCCATGAAAAATAGTTCTGGAACCTTTTTAATTCCCTAATAAATTTTTTGAACAGGGGCAGTTGCGCTCGAGAAGCTAAATAATAGTTTTTAGAAGTCGAAAAGAAGGCCAAACATTGTTTTAATTCCATCATTGAAAAGTTTGCGCATAATTAACACACCTAGTATAGGGAACTGAGCACTGCTACTTTCATGGAGGGTGTCCTTGAATGCCCCACCCACCCGGGCTTGCGCTCGGGATTCTCTGACGTAGCTTCGGCTACGTCAGAGCGTGACTTTGGCCGCGATCTGGCCGTCCATCTCTGGATGGACGGTCCATATTATTTCTATCTTTATTTTTTAGTTTTTAATTTTTTTTATTTTTAGTTTTTTTACTTTTATCTTTTCATCTAAAAAGATAAAAGTAAAAAAAACTAAAAACTAAAAATTAAAAAAATAAAAAATAAAGGTAGAAATAATCTGGACCGTCCATCCAAAGATGGACGGCCAGATCGCGCTAAGTCACGCTCTGAGAATCCGCGCCCCCAGGCTCTAACCCAGGTACTTACCTTCTTGTTAAGTAAATGTCAGAGCTCATGGTCAAATTTTTTTAAAAAAACAAATCACCCAGTATAAGGTGAAGCATTTAAGTTCAAGCCCCACCGGAAGCGTTACGATGGTTAGAGGTCTTTGGCATTGACATTTCAAGGCAAGTTTAGGGTTTAGTTACCTCCACTAGGGTACTTCTGATAATTCTGCAACAACGAGCATGGCCAATTTGTAATATCCGATGGTCGATATCATGTCGAACTGATGCAAAAATCAGAGATTCCTGCCATGGAAATCAAGTCGAATTTTGTCAAGGGCCACTCAACAATCTTACATGTTGATTTTGCGATCGAACAGCTCCAGAAACGCGGATGTGGCGATCGCTACCAATGAAGGAGCACAGC
Organism: Melocanna baccifera; assembly: GCA_036346265.1. Lineage (NCBI taxonomy): Eukaryota > Viridiplantae > Streptophyta > Magnoliopsida > Poales > Poaceae > Melocanna > Melocanna baccifera. The sequence goes on along the minus strand of CM070703.1, from coordinate 5,325,629 downwards.
CAATATAGCAACCCTAAACATGGACCATATGCTTATGTCATATGCGATGGATGCAGGGCGGAGCTAGAAATGCAAGATGAGGGGGGGTATGCGTGTGGTTGGAGTCATTTCCTTTTCTCGCGAACGTCAGTACGTCTAGTTTGAGTCAACATCAAATGTCGGTTTCTATCAATAATCGCAACGTGGACCATTCGAACTCTGGGATGACGGATAGTTGTATATGTGTGATTCTGTTTCATGAGCATTTTTTTAAAGTAGTTTTTTTCACTTGACATATCAACAGGTGATCAACGAGTAAATAGAGTAAATTGCATAGGAGGTCACCGATCTTATTCGATTGGTTCAGGTATGCCAACAAACTTCCAAACTGCACATTTAGACCAATGACCTTGTTTAAGTGGGTCACTCTAGATCCTTAGCATGCTAGCTTGGCTACGACCAATGACATGGCATGTTGACTCATGCCACCATGGCATGGGGGTGCATGATCACTATAGAGAAGATGTAATTATTAATAAACGCTATACTTCTGTTGAAATGATTTTTCTTTTTTTGAAAATCACTCGAATTTCTCATATCTCACCTTTGGATTTTCTTAGATATTCTTGCTCCAACCGGTGGTCAGGCGTGTTAGGAATGTGTTCATCAGCTTATGGTCAATGTGCATGTTGTGGGGGTGATCCAGCCCTCCGTAACTGGATCTTATAATGGACTCAATATGTAATAGGCCCAATAGTATAAATGAATATACCAATATACTCTCACCTTTTGTAATTATTAAGAAGTAGAATAGAAATTTCTTATTCTATCATATTCATGTATATAAACCCTTAAGGGAGTATGAGGGAGAGAGATCCACTCACTTACACACAAGCTCTCTCTTGTGGTTAACTTTCTTTCTAGCTCTTACCTCCTCCTATGGAGAAGGGTACTCAGTACCCCCTATTGTGCTGGTACCACAACAGATGGTGTTGTCCGTGGGGACCGCGCAAAAGCTGCACACGAAGGTCGCTAAAGATTGCCACCACTAGAAGGATTTTTCTAGTATCAAACAAAAGGTAAGGCTCAAAGTAGGCTACCTTCGTGTGTGTCGGGTGTGTTGTTGCCTTGGCCCGCCAGCAGTGTGTAAGGGGCCATTGGGGGAGGGCAGGTGCCTTGCACATACTATCGCGACTACTACAATCATGAGAGGCTAAGCCAGCACCGTCCCAAGACCTCAGCCGGTGACCTCGACTCCGCGCGTCCTTGCTCGGCTCCGCCTCCGTGCAGTCCACTCAGTTCTGAGTCCGTGCAGCCCGCATCCTCGCTTGGCTCTGCGCTCGCTAACGCCCACATGTTGAGGACGGTCAGATCCATCAGTGGCGTGGTCAAGGATGGGTGGATTTGACCTCATATATCGATGCGACGTCAAATCTGACGAGGAGACCACTGGATGTGGTGGTCGATCATGCTACAGTCACTACTCCCCACCCCATCGGATCTTGCCACTGTGAACCGAAGCCAACAGTTGGTAGCGACCATGGTAAGGCTCATCAGCACGATGCAACCCCACTCACTAGCCATCGGCACTCCGCTGGGTGGGGGGAGACGGGGACAAGAGAGAGAGAGAGACAGAACTCGGCCTTTTCTGGAGGCTCCAGCTCCACCCTCCTGGAGTAGATCGGCCTCCTCCCTCCTCAAGCCCCCACGGTCCGCCTCCTCTTAGACCACATCCCTCTACCTCTTCCCTCCCTTGCTCAGTCTAAAATTCCATATCTAGATTTTTAGATTGAGAGAGGAGAAGCAAAGAAGTGAGGGGAAGGTGAGGGATCATCCCAGGAGAGAACTCGCACATGGCTTCTTGAACACACGTACACACAACTTTATTGGTGGAAGAGCATACGGGGGCACTTGCTGGAGAGAACGAACAACACTCTAGATCTTTCGGCGATGCAGCAACTACCTTGCGTCTATTTTCTCTACTTGCTCTCTTATTCTATACACCAGGCTAACTACATACATGAGCTTTTATGCACCACCGGTCACTAAGGCCATAATCCACGCACGCACACAGTGAACTAACGCTTGATCCTAAAACCTTGGATCATGACCACTTCATGCACTACCAACAGAAATGTCCACTGCACTCCTTCCAACTCCACATGCAAGATAACAACCCAACTAAACTCATGACCATGCACACGTTGAGCAACAACCCATCCTACTCGTAGGCACACGACTCAGCCAAACACTATGGCATGCAGCCTGCTACTAGCACATGCAAGTAGGCCACATCTCCACTATATGCATACACCACATGACTAAACAATCTCTACTTACTAATGCAACAAACTAACGCACCATGTCAAGATTAATTTCCAACACGAGAGAGAGGAGGAAGATGGGGTTGGGAGGAGGTGCTTGCCAAGAGGAGGATGTGGTTGAAAAATATAATTAAAAATGATTATTCCTTAGTCTTTGCATTTGCATTTTCAGGGTGTTACATGAAGATTCACCTCCCCTCTCGATGCATTGTATTCATTTGTGTTTCCACCATACAATGGCGCACACAAAAATCCCATGCTGAAGGCAACATTGTCATTTTAACTGTGTCCTTCACTACCAACTCGCTCAGCAAGTTGGAAATTGCACCGACAAGAAAACATGCAATATAATTTTTGATCTTTCGTTGTAACACACGGACATATATAACCATTACATTCTCGATGAGTAATTGTCTTGGGACGGCACATTCTTCGCTTCTTGTTCTTGGTCTAGCGAGTGTCATTGACCGCGTTGACTGGCCACGCATTGCGCACACACAGCGGTGTGCCTTTACGACGGCCGGCCGGCACGAGCCACGCCGGCATTATTAATAGCCATGTGCCGTGCCGCTGCCCCGGATCAAATGCGATTTAGGGCGGCGTCTGCATGCGCGCTTCCTGCGTGCTGTCTGGCTAGTGGCCGCCATTACTGCACGGAGAGGTGTATCGAGTTTCTTGCACGGCGAGCTGTGCAGAGCTACTAGTACGTACGTACGTATGTATTGATGTAGCGGTACGTAGATGAGCGATGCACGCTACGTCTTATACATACCCAATTTGCATTGACCAACTTAACGTCCGGGCCCCGGGGAAGTCTCCAGTATTTCCCTTCTTTGTTCATAAAATACGCATCTGAGAAGAAACTTCAGGAAAAAAAAATCATGGAGATGGGGAATAGATCTCCACGGCATCGTACAAAATTTCTAACTCGAATACAATCGGAAGAGGGAGGATTCAGAGAGAGAGAGGACAGCTATGTTATACGTACTCCGCTGTGTAGGAATATATAAGAATAAATATTGTTTTAGACAAAACACTGTTTCAAATAAGTAACTTTGACTATCAATTTCCATAGTAAAACGGTAGTTAAAAGTATACGATATTATATTTTAAAAGTACTTCTCGTAACAAATATAGTTATACTATTTTTTATATAATCAATTTAAATAGCTTTGAACACTTCAATTCTAAAACATCGTATATTTCTGAACGAAAGGAGTAAACAATTTTTTTTAAGAACAGCGTAGACAACTTTTAGCGATAAATAGTTTGTCAACCTTTTCCTCTCTTGTTTTTCACTTCCTCCGCTACCACTTGTAGATGTGCAACAGATGGTGAGAAAAGTATGCAATCTTTCAAAAAGCGAAGTATATGTAATCCGTATAAAACACAAACACATGTAATTGCATATATCTCTATGAAACAAAATGTGTGCCATCAAGTAACCAAATCTGAAGTAATTGCATCATTCCAACTTCCAAGAAGTGTATTTGAGAAACACCGTGCTCCAAACAGAAATTTACATGCATACATACATATAATGACAATACAATACTACAAATTAAAAATTACTATGGAAAAAAATTACAGATGGAGTCATGTTGCCGTATACGTATTCTTGTACGAGTCCATATCTGTGTATGAGAGGAGTCCGTTTGTTAGTCCCCTAACCAGCCTTTAAAAGGGCCATGCAGTCATGTAATCGAGAGCAAGAAAGAAACGTTGGAAGTAAATGAGAGAGAAGAAATTATAGGATCATCGATTGTAGTGCGTAGCAAAAACTTTTCTCTTTAAAAATATGTTGTGTTTTGATTGTTTAACCTAAGAAATAGCTAAAAGTACAAACGAGATAAAAAATATTTTTATTCCTGATTTACACAGAAAGAAAATATTTGTTTTTATTCTTGGAAAGAAAATATTTGTTTTTATTCTTGGTACTGTAGCACGTATGCGAATCAAATTAAACCAAAACTAATTAGCAAAGCCAATTACTTTGGTCCGGCCGGAGAAAACCATTCAACATGACCTCTCATCTAAAGTCACGGTAGAAACACATACCATGCATGCGGCCATAATGCACTAATCACTTCTCAATCAAAAGACTAATTATCTTCTCAGGTCTTACCTCTCTGCATACCACTCACCAAGCAATATCAACACAAAAATTCAATGCAGAAACTAACAAAAATTTCTCACGCACAAAAAAAAAACCTGCGTACAGTCAAGAAGACAACTGAAAAGCAAGCTAGCAGTAGTCACCATACCATCAAGAAGCTACTTCAATTCAGCAACCCATCTTCAGGTCAAGTCACAGGGCACATGCATCCAATACCCATCAAAAGCCACGCATAGCTATCCACGCTGCTAGCACCTTATCCAAACGATCTCGTCTCTCCCAAAAATATGTCGATTCCGCCGCCGTTGCCTTTTTTTTCGCACGCAACGTATACAGCAGCCACAGCCTTGGGCGTTCGAAATAGCAATTATTTTTTTTGACTAAAATTTTACTGTTATTAATTTTTTTACTTAGTTAAGTTAGCTTATTAGACATAATTAAATTTAAAAAATAGAAAAATAAAAAATATATTAGCCCATCACAGACAATGCAAAGGAATACAGAGAAAAAGAAAATACAAAAAAGGCCAAAATATCTAAACAAAATCAGAAAAAGATGAATTACTGAATAGTAAAAAAAACTGAAGCTAGAAGTTGAAACTGAAAAAAAACCGAGTTGAGCGGGGCCTTAGGCAATACAAAACCAACCCTAATACAACTTCTTCTTCTGAGCCTTTTTATCTTGACTAGCCTTTTTGGTCCACTACTTTTTAAGGGGCCTGAAACCCTTTTGTAACTTAGATTTTTCACTTCTTTCACATGTCGTAGCTTTTGGACCGCACCGCCGTAGCTTCAACATGTATCATCCATCTTTGATCTTCATGCGCCCCTAACTCGAACACGACCATTTCCTCCGGTATCCTTGACCTTCTGGACTATGACTTCACACCAAGCCATCTCTCGATCCTCGCCGTAGACCACGATCGTCTCTAAATTATCTTGCACATACAAAGACCGTTTTTTCAGAATATGTTCTTCCTAACTTGACCGACATTAGTCCACACAACGTCACATATCTTAAATAATATCGATAAACAAAGTTATCAATTATTCATCACTATAAAAATACTAAATCTAGCCTCATGATCTAACAGAAATAAAAGAAAGAAAAGCGGAAGTGTTTCACTGCTTTGTGCTTCCGGGAAAATATCGTTCTGGTGTTGCATCGTGTTCTCTCTCCAGCGAAATCAACAGAGAGCAGAGGCTTCGGTCCATCACGTGAAGTTTTCAGGGAGGTGAGAGGAGAGGCGCTCGGTGAGGAGGCGCCGTCGGCGAAGTGCTCATATTCGATGTCCACTCCGTAGATGTTGATATGCCCTCGGGGGACTCCACGGCGTTGGCCACCCACGAGTCGACGGAGGCCGGCGCAAAGTTGACGTACGTTGACCTTGTTGTTCTGCATGTTGAGGTCGCCGCCGATGCCAAACATGACGCTAACGTTGTGGTGGGCTTCTTGACGGCGACGACGTTGGCGGGAGAGAGGTTGGTCGTGTCCCAGGACGGGGAGAACACGCCGTTGGTCGGTGCCGGCGTGGGCTACTGGCTGACCTGCGTGTAGTCGGTGGCGAAGGAGAGGATAAAGGTGAAGCTGAGGCCGGGGTTGACTGGCTGATAGACCATATGAGAGGGTATTAGGTTATATTTTGATGGACCATTGTAATTTAGGAGGGTTAGTAATTTGAATTTGTATTTTGTCAAAAAGAATTAATGCCTTGCATGTTGCATGTCCTTTACAGTTGGTATCTCAAATGAATTATCGAGTCAAATGTCAAGATTCTGCTTGTGCACCAATGAGTGCAAGGCTGCATGCTCTCTAGTCACTGTTGCATGCATGCATGCATGTAGTATGCAGCAAGGCATTAAATGCTAAAGTTTGTTTTGGTTGGTATTTTATTCGATCAGATCACTGCATGTGCTGGTTGTTAGCAATTAAAGCCTGTATGAAGTCACTTTTAAAAGCTGTTTTTAATTTTTATTATAGTACTTAATTTTTAAACAAAATATCTTTTTAAAACAGATCTACAAGTTAATTGTAGTATACGTTAAAAACCTAATATATGTACCATTCAGAATCGCAAGCGAGTATCTCTCTTTCCGTAATCTCTATCGCAAACAGCTAAAATTCAAAAAATTTAGCCAAAAATCATAAGCTACAGCCAAAAAGAACATACCCTAAATACTGCATGTTTGATCAAAAAGCTTGCATGCAGTTGTAGCGGCAGCGGTTGAACCGCCCCGTCATACCAATTGGACCGGTTGTTGGCAGTGGTCTGACCGGAATTATTATCCGGTCAGATCGGCCAGAACATGAAATTTCGTTGAGTTATTCATGGTCAATGGCGAGGATCAAGGTTACGTCCATAGAAAAGCGGAGGCCTAGAATGATTAAGGATGTTGGGTGAGACGGTGAGCTTAAGCATGACATCAAAAAGGTGAAAAATATTAAAAACAATTTTGAATGGTGAGTTTGAACCATGTGGTTTAGTCTATTCAATTGAGGCATTGTCCGGTAAAACCAGTGCCTCATCAAGCAGCAATAAAATTAATCTTTGATCTTCTCTATAGCTATATCTATTCTTGATTGATTTGCTCTTGGTTTGGTTAGGTTTTTTCTCCTCTCATCCCGTCTTGATCTTGTTGTTCTAAGGACGTATAAGAGATGAAAATAATCTTTGTGAATCATTCTCTACCCATCTAGATATTTTGGTAGCAAGTTCATTAAGAAACTCGGTTTTTTTTGCATATTTTTTATTTTCTAAGTAGTTTCTTAATATGAGGTTATTTTAAGTGATTTCTTTGGTGTTCTTGCTTGTTGTTGCATGTGAGAATATATTTAAAGCCATTTTGTCTATCCTCTATCCATGAATAAGTCTTGATCATTGATTTTGGTTCTAGGTCATTTTTTGTATAATCCAAAAAAGTCTGAAATTTAACATGAGTTTTTGCAATCTATGGATGGAATATGTTCCTAAGACTTTAAACAAGGTGTATACAAAATTTCACGGCTTTTGGATCATCCAATCAAAAGCTATGCTAGTTTGAAGATTCATAATCGCGCTGATTTTACTGTTTATTTACTTGAAATTACTATTCATAGCGGTCAGAGTACTAAAACAAAGGTCAGTGTGGGACCCTGGAGTAGAAACTCCCGGACCCCCCTGTGTATTGCAGTACTAGTCCCAGATCAATGCTAGTACACACAGATAATCAGACAAAATGATACATTGCCAACAACGCTTTATTACAATAATAACGGAAATACATAAGTCCTGGCCCAAGGCCTTACTACTGCGGTCCACTGAACCTCTTACACAAAATAAAACAGCGGAAGCAAAGTATTCAGATAAACGGCCCATCAATCTGCCACAGGCAATTGACTTGAGCAACGAGACCTAGTCCTCCGGAAAGAATCCATCACAAACAAACGGAACAAAGAGTCGTAGTCCCCTTCCTGAACTTCAACCTCTTCTGAGAATTATTTGAAGTGCAGTATGTGAGTACATAAAGTACTCCGCAAGTCTTGGGAAAGATGCATTAGATGCAAGGTTGAATAAAGGAAAGCAATATGGCTCTTTTGCACAAATCAGCATCTTATTTCAAATTTATATACTCCTTCTAAAAGCATTTTATTAAACATTTAATTTTTATAATCTGAAGTTTAATAAGTACTTTAGTGAAGGATACAAACACCATCACTGATAAATATGCTATCTCCGCCAAGGTTAAAATCACCTGAACTTGTTACATCCACCAGACTAACTTCACGAGAGTTCCATCCACTCTCTAGTTTTCTGAAACCTTTTATTTTTAAATTCAAAATCAAATCTCTACTGTGTGAATGCATTCCTTGTCTGCCTTTGACCGTGGGCACGGCTATTCGAATAGTTTTATTACTCTGCAGAGTGCGTACAACTTTACCGACAAGAGATATGTTACCTTAACAGTCAACACGCTTCCTTTGGCATGAGACCCAGATAAAATATCACAAAACTTTTCACCTACTCTAGTATAGTTTTATATCACTCGCTGAGGTTTCACCGCTGAAGAGTTAAATCCACCACATTCAGAAGCCCCCTCTTGCGCCATGTGAGTGCAGTAAATCCCTACCCCTCACTTTGAGTAATCAGTAAATCCCTGATACCTATTTTCCAATAGTGACACAAAAACTAAACTATTATAGGTTAATTAGCTAGGTTGTACCCATTTTAACTTGTGGTTGTACTGTTTTACTCAGATTGGACAAACACAAGAATCGGTCCTTAGATGACTAGGGTGGATCATTCACAAACCCATTTTTCGTGCTAAACCGCACCAACCAAACATTCCATCCACCCTCGTCAAATATTTCATTTTAAATTTTCCTTTTTAAGTTAAAATTACAGTGGTAACATCTATTACCACTTTCCAAACAAATCATTAAATCAAAACATTCATTAACCATTTTTCTCATATGAGCATTTTTACATTTAACAGCTAAACTAAGCATTTGCTAATACTCTAAATTCAACAATAAGTAATACTAACTCATTTATAAGTCCAAGAATATCCTATGTTGACAAGGGTACAGGGTAAGCTATTTCCAAAGGAGGGTATAACAAATTGGGTGTTTATCTAAATTCTAGAATTAAAATTATCAATTTATTAAACATAGCCATGCAAATAATTTAAAATAATTGCAAAAATAATTTATAAAACATAGGAGCAAAATGGTCAAGGAGACTTGCCTTCTGGAATTATGTTGGAATCTTCCCGAAATTGCTCTTGAAAATCGTCGGACAAATCGGATTCTACACGAGAAACGAGAAGAACCAAATAAATAAAATAAAATAAAAACTCAAAAATTAAAAATAAATATACCAAATGAAAGTTTGGAATTTTAGATGAATTTAGAAATTTGAATGGGTCAATTTGGAGTTAAAATGCAAAAGTTATAGCCTTCCAAAGTTTAAATACAAAATAAAAGAAAAAGGCTATTTTCTGGATTAAAATTTAAACCGAAAATCATTTATGACGTCAGCAAGAATTATTTTTCTAAAGGAAAATAGGAATAATGATGTCAGCACGGGATTTAAATAAAGCCGTAGAGACTGACAGGTGGGGCCGATCCACAGTGGACCGAGTCCACGGAACAGTACACGCGATGGCAGCGTTGACGCGGCAGGCTAGGGCTGACGTGGCGTGCGCTGGTGCCGCCACGTGTCAACTGCTGACGTGGCTGCCACGTGGCACCTGGGGACGGATTTTGGCTGACGTGGCAGCTGACGTGGCATGCCACGTGGCTGCTGACGTGGACTAGGGCTGACGTGGCACGCGCTGGTGCTGCCACGTGGCTAGGGCTGACGTGGATGGCTCGGGCGCGGCGGCAGCGGCGAGATCGGACGGCTCGCGATCGTCCACGCGGCAAGATCTGAGCCTTCGGCTCAGATCCGGATGAACGGCGAAGATGCGATGGCGCGGAGGCGGGAAGGCGAGGATTGCCGACGCGTGGCGCGGTGCGTCGCGCGTCGCGCGGGCGGGAGTGCGAGCGATGGCGACGCGTGGCCGACGCGGGAAGTGGATCGGCGACGCGTGACGGGCGCGTCGCGGACGCGGGCGCGGAGTGTCGGTGGATCCAACGGCGGAGAGGGAGACGCGTGGCGAGCGCTGATGCCTCGCGGTTCCGATCTCGGACGGACGGTTGGGATGCGATGGTGCGGAGGCGGGGAACCGCTGGATCACCGACGCGTGCCTAGCGCGTCGTGCGAGGTGTCGCGCGGACGCGAAGCGCGCGCGGCGCGCGCGGCGGCGCGCGACCGAGGAGCGGCGCGAACGTGCGGGTCTTGGCGCGAGAACCGAGGGGCGGAGCGAGCGACGGGGACGGCGGAGGAGCTCACCGGCGGCGACGAAAACGTGCTCCGACGACTTAAAAACACGGCGGTGACGCACACGAAGAGGAACTGGAGAGGAGGGTAGTGCGCGAAGGGAGTAGATGGGCTCCCTGGCGACGTCTTTATACCCTGCGGAGAAGAAACGGACGCACGGCTCGCCGGAGTTAACGCGGACGTTTTCGTCTCAACCGCGAAGCGGCGACGATCGAGGTGAAACGGCCGCGCTTAACGCGCGCGACGAGAGGCTCTCAACACCATTAATGGCGAGGAGTAATGGCCGGGAGGCGAAGAACGCGGAGCTCGGCGGCGGCAGTAATGGTGATGGTGCGGGCGGAGGCGGAATAGGCGGGGACGACGGGCCTGACAGGCGGGACCCGCCTGTCAGCGAGAGAGAGAGAAACGGAGAGATGGCTCGGGTGTGCGACGCGTGGCGGAGGGAAAAGAACCGGGCCGTCGGATGAGAAGCGAAGGGGTAAGTGAAGGCGGGCGGTGCGGATCGATCCGTGGCGGGTCGACGGCCGAGATCGGGCGGGCGCGGGTGGGCGAGGCGAAGCCGTGCCGCCGCGTGTCGTCGGCGGATGCGACGCGTGGCGGCGGCGCGGATCGGCGCGGAGGCGCGCGCGCGCAGCGCGGAAGGGTGTCTGTGTGCGCGCGCGCGGGATGAGCGACGCATGAAGGAGAGAGGAAGATCGGGTGGCGGGGAGATTTTCCAAGAATTCCTTTTTCCAGAAATTCAAATAAACTTCTATGAGCTCTAGAAAATAGCAAATAAATCCGAAAAATTCACCAAAAATACCAAAAAATTCCTTGAGAGACAGGGAACCCAAATAAAATATTTCCAGCAAATTTTGATGTTGAATTTAATCATATTAAATTCTAAAAATTCATTTAAGCTTGTTTTAAATTCAAGAAAATTTTAGAAATTTATTTTTAAATTCAAGTTTTTTTAAAATCTCTGAAAATCAGGATGTTACAGTCAGGCTGCCTCGGAGAGGTCAGACTGCCACTTGGTTGGTAGTCAGACTACTAAGGAGAGGTCAGACAGCTCTCTGGTTGGAGGTCAGATCTCTGGGAGCTTAGTTCTTCAAGATTTTGTGTTCTTGAGTGATTTGCTTTAGATTTCTTGTTTTAGATTTGATTCTCTGTAACTTTATAGTTATTTGAGAAAATGATATAGAATACTTAAGAAAAAATTTAGTCAGCATTATTTACCTTGCTCTATTGCCTTTCGGTTCTACCTGGGCACATCGGAGAACCGTAGGCCGGTGAACTGCGCACCGACGCACTCCCCGGAAAAAGGTGGCCGTTTGTCATGGATGACCGATCGGTCGCACTCGAGGCGAGGTTTAACCAAGTGCGTTGCTGCTAAATATGTAGTTGGCGATCAGCAAACAAGTGAGGTTCCGTTTCTTGCACTGCTTGGTAAAAAATCACATCGTGGGGCAGTACGTTTACTGTGACGCCGCGCAAGATACATACTGATTTGCAAGACCAAAGGAGAACTTGCAACTTGTAATATGACTTTGGTCCTGTTTTTTTGCGATTTCTAAAAGTTACTTTTGGCTTTTGCTACAGTAACTAACTTTTAAACGAAATATTTTTTTTAAGATAAGGTCTACAAATTAATTGTAGTACACGTTAAAAACTAATATCTATACCATTAAAAATCGCAAGCGAGTATCTCTCTTTCCGCAATCTCTGTCGCAAACAGCCAAAAAGTCATCAGCCGCAGCCAAAAACCATCAGCCGCAGCTAAAAAGAATAGACCCTTTGCAGTCGTGTTGCACATTTGATTATCGCATTTAGACATGTTCAAATGTTGGGCCAGCCCAGGCCTAGAAAACCTCGGCCTAGTATGGTCAGCCTGGCTAGACATGGAAACAGCCCGAGCCCGACAAAGCCTGAAAAATCCTTCTCTGCGAATAAAGTATTGTTTTAAAATTCTTTTATTGAATAAAATATATTTATTTTATCTTTTTTCTTAAGCTTCTACGGGCTTTGGGCTGGATTTGCGTGCCGAAAATTAGGCCCCGAGGCCGAAAAAGTTAGGCTGGGCTGCCCATGAGCAAGGCTAGTCGTATCGCTTGTCTTAGGATAAACATGGTTTGACAAGTCACTCGGCTGTTTTTTCATTAGATTTTCCAGAGTTCCGTTCGATTATGGACAAGTCCTACACTAATATTGTACTTGTATGTAATCAATGCAATAGAATATAAATATTGCAACAATATAAAATCATGGCAACATCAGATCGTCAATACAACAATTTCTTTTTTGTTGCAATACTAGTTATGTGCCCGTGCGTTGCAACGAAAAACCAAATAAAAGTGGTGTATACTATCAAAATATGTGCCCGTGCAACGCACTTTGATAGTATGCACCACTTTGATAGTATGACCCGGGGGCCAGGAGGGGGAGGGGGCGGCGGGGGTAGAGGGAGGAGCGATGGGGAGGAGGGCAGGGGCCGGCAGGGGGAGGGGGAAGAGGGGAGGCCGGGAGGGGGAGGGAGAGGAGGGGGTGGTGGTTGGAGGGTTTTAGGGTTGGCCGGGTGGCGGGAGGGGGAGGGAAGATTCGACGGTCCAGATTGGATGGAAACTTCGGCAACCACCAACTCATTCTTTTATAATAGTAAAGATAAACGACTTTTTGTAACAAAAATAAAAAAAATATTGCAACAACTGAAAATCGTGGTAACATGATATACCTAGCGCCATGAAAAAATAATTCGTGAAAATAACGCTAAATATTGCAACAAGTTTATATTTTGTTGTAACTTTTCAAGGCAATTGATAAGAATGCTTGTAGTGCATGGAGTGACAAGTTGAATATGCACAACTTTCGTAGCAACAAGCAGATATGAAGATGTCAAATGTGTGGTGTCTCCGTTTCAAGAGAGAGACGTTTCGTGTGCCACACGAAGATTGTCAAACAGTGACACTCTCAGTGACTCTCGGTTGAATATGCACGCGCGCATGCGCAGCGTACCAGCGAGGCAGCGACGTGAGGCCACTACAAATTAATTCGGCAAATACCAGCAACCACCACATCATTCGAGTGTCCAGGCCATTAGCCGCCATGACGAACGGCTACCTGTTCCGGGAGTACATCGGCGCGCAGTTCACCGGCGTGCGGTTCTCCGACGTGCCCGTCAACCCCGACCTCAGCTTCCACTTCATCCTCGCCTTCGCCATTGACTACATAACGAGCCAGTCCTCCCCGCCGGAGCCGGCCAACGGCGTCTTCGCCCCGTTCTGGGACACGGCCACCCTCACCCCGGCCTCCGTGGCCAAGGCCAAGACGGACCACCCGAACATGAGCATCATGGTCGGACTCGGCGGCGACACCGTGCAGAACACCGGCGTCAACGCCACCTTCGCGCCGGACTCCGTCGACTCGTGGGTGGCCAACGCCTCGCAGTCCCTCACGGACATCATCAACCTCTACGACCTCGACGGCGTGGACGTCGACTACGAGCACTTCGCGGCCGACGTGGACACGTTCGTGGAGTGCGTCGGCCGCCTGCTCACCGAGCTCAAGGCCCTGTTCCCCTACATCACCACCTCCATCGCGCCGTTCGAGGACCCCGTGATCCAGAGTTACTACCAACCGCTGTGGCGCAAGTACTCCGGCGTGATCGACCACGTCAACTTCCAGTTCTACGGCTACGGCGCCAACACCGACGTCAGCATGTACGTGCAGTTCTACGACGAGCAGGCGGCCAACTACCCCGGCGGCAAGGTGCTCGCCAGCTTCGAGACCGGGAACGCCACCGGGCTGGTCACGCCGGACGTCGGCGTCGACGCGGCGAAGGAGCTGCAGCGGCAGGGCAAGCTGCCCGGCGTGTTCGTCTGGTCGGCGGACAGCTCCCAACAGAGCAGCTACGGGTTCGTGTACGAGACCAGGGCGCAGGAGATCGTCGCCAACCATTGATCCGTCTGATCGATGGCGTCTTGTTTTGCGGCGTTATACGACTTGAATAAACAAAGCGCCGCAAGGTATTATAACCCCGTATACGTACGGAGACTAAATAATTGCACACGGCTAATGTGCACTACACTGTCTAATTAATGTGTTTTTGTGTGCACTGTGCTTTGTCTTTGCCATGTTTTGGGAATCCGACGGAATGGATGATGTGTTTGTTACATGTAGTGCTACCGCGCATTGATTTCTATTTTTTAATTTTTAGTTATTTAAGTTAGAAACCATTTGTAATGTATCGATTTCTAATTTTAATTTATTTTAGTTTTTTTCTATCTTTTCCTTTTCTCTTTATTACTTTGTGTTGTCTACGATGATATAATATTTTTTTAAAATTTTTTTAGAAAAAATTAATAGTTGTTACAGTACAATTTTAATTAAAAACTATAGCTATAAACTTAAATCAGTAAGCTAGCTGAAGGGGGTCTAATCTGACGACATAGCGTGGCTGGATAGCTTTATAAGCTGGATCAATGGAACAGATTGCAGCTAAAAAGGGAGCCTGCAAGACAGGGAGTTGACAAGTAGCAAGTAACGATGAGAACATATTTTAACGCACGGTTTGCGCAGGCGAGAGGGCCGTGCACCTGCGGCTGGCGGCTGCCGGTGCGTGCGCGACTCCTCTCCGTCCCAAGCAGCGTTTGCCTTGCTTCTGACTTCGAAACCCCGTTTTGAACAGTTTGTGGTACGGTTTTTTTTCCTTGTTTTTATTGTTTGTGAGGATATAATATTTTTTGTTTTTGATCTTATATCATTATATGAGACTATTATAAATTTATAGATCAGTATATATATTGATTGATTTTCATATTTCACAGATTACTAGTTATGTGCCCGTGCGTTGCAACAGAAAACCGAATAAAAGTGGTGCATACTATCAAATATTATCTCAAACTGAATAATAAATATCAACTTTTTCTTACATCATCATGTATCAAACAAAACATATATGTTTATACTCGTAAATAAATCAAGCATCATATTAGTAAGATGTAACAATACTTGGAACCATCTCATCAGGTTATAAAGTATAGGGCACCACTGTCGTATAATACCACAAGCATTGGCATCTGCGGGTTAGAGAAATGCAACTCATCAAGGCCTACTATTTTCGTTGGCTTCATCTACGGAAGTTTGGTTTCCGTAAATTTGAAGCCTCCCAAGATATCCCATAAAGAAATTGCATTGCTTCTCACTTGACCAAAAGGAGATTGGCTAAAGAAAAGATTCTGTTGCCTAGCATCTGCAATGCAAACAATACCAAAATTAAGGCTAAATTGTTTTAGTACAAGGAAAAATATATATCTAGAGAGCAAAGATTTGTGAAGGATTTTATGACAGTGTGATTACTATGTATTGTCATCAAATAATAACAAAGAAGTTGGGTTAAGTTCCCTTCCAAAAAAAATTGAATCACTGTGTAACACCAAACATGTATCTGCAGAAAACTGAAGCAGTGCTTACTGCGATGCTTAAGTATTGTCCTGTTATTTCCGAAGTGCACATTTGGTTGAAGAATTCGCATTCAGTCATCAATTAAACTACATGAAGAGAATAAGGCATAATAACAGATAATGTCAGAGACATGTGTCAAGGCGCTGCAATAGGAAAAGTAGAAACATGTCCTCCACGATCTAAAATTAGGTTCTTTCCATGCTTGGAACCATCTCATCAGGTTATAAAGTATAGAGCACCAGTGTCGTATAATACCACAAGCATGAAAGTTAAGCAAGTAAAGTGCATGCAGATAAGAACAAACTATTTGGCACCAGTTCTCTTTTTGCATGACGAAAAGAACAAACTGTTTGGCACCAGTTTTCTTTTAACATCCAAAGTTATAATGAATGAGTGTCACGCAGTTGGAGATTGATATGGTAAAATAAGAGTTTTGTGCACTATGGATACCAACAGGAAAGTTGTAGATAATAAATCAGTTTATTGACCTCCCAAAGCAACTAAGGGATCAGTGCTACCATAAAACATCGTGGAGAGCCTTGATGAACTGAATGAAATTGTCTCTGGTTGTGGCTTCCTTCTTCGTGCATTATGATCAGATAGACGTCCACGACAGCTTCGCTTTTTCTGGTCAAACTCAGCTAAGCCATGAAACCTAAACCAACGAAGTATTAAAGAAGGAAAAAGGGAAGCAGGTAAGGTTAATTGTTTCAGTTAAAGAACAAGCTGTAATTAACTTCTTTAAATTTATTTTTTTATGACATATAAGGCTTCTTTCTAAGATTCCACTTCCACATTATTAACAAACTTGTATAGTAGTATGCAAACCAAAAATAAATGCCCATTTTGTTCATAGTTCTTATGGCTCCACTGTTTCTGTGTATCTTGATTAGGCAAGCAGGTGATAAATATAAATAGATCTCATGCAAAATAATTCAGCAAACTTAGCATCATCTAACAGTGGTTCATGCTATTATAGAACTGACTAAATCCTCTCACCTTTTGGTGCGACCATGAAGCAGCGCCTCACCGGTCTAACCTCGCTAAACACCTCCTCGAGCTACACAATACAAAGCATATCTCACATTGTAAATCCAAAGCACTTGCCTCCAAAACTCTAAGCTGTAAATTCGTAAGGGTTAGGAGGAGCTCGCGCTTACGTCAGAAGACTTGAAGGTGTAGGGCAGATTGGAGACGAAGACGGTAGAGGGGCTGTGCCCTCCAGCACCGTCGCGGGTGAGCGGCCACTGCACAAGCTCCTGCGCGGCCCCGTCGCTGGATCGCCCGATGCTCAAGAAACTAAAGAGGCCGTAGCGCTGCTTGCGCTTCTCCGGAGTGAGGCGCGCGAGGACGGCGACGGAATGGTCGCCCTAGCGGAGGCAGACGACGGAGAGCGTGCCAGCGCCGAGGTCGAGGCTGCGGTCGGGGTCGATGAGGTGGAGCTGCACACCCGGGACGACGACGAGGGTCTCCTCGATGGTGAGCGGGGGCGGGGCGGCGTCATCGGCGGCGTCGGGGAAGAGGTTCTCGACAAGCTCGCGGGGAGGCGAGGAAAGGTGGGGTGGCGGGGAGGCGAGGGGAGGCGGGAGAGCGAGGGGAGGCGGATCGGGCGGCGGGGAGAGCGAGGGGGAGGTGGGCGGCGCGGGGTGGGGGAGGAGGAGGCGGGGGCGGCGGGGATAGTGAGGGGCGGCGGCGGCAGCGCGGAGAGCGAGGAGGCGGGGGGAGCGAGGGGCGGCGAGGTGGAGGAGAGAGCGAAGGAAGCGGGGAGAGGAGGAGAATGGCGGGCGGCCGGGGGAGGGGCAGCGGTTGGAGGGTTTTAGGGTTGGCCGGGTGGCGGGAGGGGGAGGGAAGATCCGACGGTCCAGATTGGATGGAGGCTTCGGCAACCACCAACTCCTTCTTTTATAATAGTAAAGATAAATATAAAAATATTAAATCAATAATGTGGACACATGTTAGAGAACATAGTGTTGCATTGACCTACAATGAGATAATGCAAAAATTGTTATATTTATTAAATGTCATAAGTTGATTTCATATATAGTGTATGTAGAATCCTTAAACCTAAAATCATCACGGTTTACTACATATGTAATAGTTTACTTAGAGACTGTCAAACACTATTCCGTAACTGAGTGATCATAAAGGTAGATTTCGAGTGTATAGCTATATCGGATGTGGTTGGAGAGTTAATCACAGTTAAGTAATCCGCTATAAGTTCGAGTGAATGATCAAACTATCATAGGATGACACGTTTCTCACCTTTATTTCAGTCTGGTATCATAAGCTAAAGGGATCGGTATATAAACATTATATAGCTTTGTCTAATATGATATTTATATATATTTAAAGGTTGTTATGTTCTGTTAGAGATCACTACCGACTTATGGACCGAAAAGGAGTTTTTGGCCTATAGTCAAATATATGAACATACAAAGTCACACACTTAACGAGTTGAAATGATAAAGGTCCGGATGATAGACTCCAAGTGGAATACGATCTCTACTTATATTAGATCCGATTGAAGGTTCTCTGAGTAGGATATGATCTCCACTCGTATTAGATAATGATCCAACCTTAGGTTTTTCGAGTTAGATACGATATCTATTCGTATCGAATAAGGATCTAATTAGAGGCCGAGGGAGGTATCCCAAAACATACCCATTAAAACCCTAGCCACCACCTCTCATAACCCTGTCGTGCGCACTGATACTAGCATACCGATACATAGTGTTCCATCTCTAGACGTATGGACATTGGTACAATTATGAGGAGGAGACGGTTGGCTAGAGGACGGTTAACTACTTCATTATACTGACGCGTACTTTATTGAATCGGCCACTTCAACTCTACTTCCGCTGCACTGCGCGTTTGTGTGGTAACGATCTATGATATTCTACTCGTATGCTTTCTGATTTATGTGGTAGAAAATTGTAATCTACGCTAGTGTAGCATATCTATATCCCAACAATTAAGAGAGACGTTGTAAAAATTACTGTATGAAACTCCTTGTATAGTGATTTTGTCTCTGTACATATAGGTTTTTTTTATGTTATATCCGTATATCCTATTCTTTGATCATCTTATACTATTTATGGTTCGTTTTTCTGACAAGTGGTATTCTAACACCTCGTGACATGGATCTGATCGATCATGGCATGCATGTGCACACACCGTATTCCTCTTACATCAATAGTAAGTAGTACATGCCTCCCTGAGTCCATGGCCTGTTCCTCTTCTTTGTTGCCTTTTTTATTCAATTTGAAAATGGCAGCTGATTCCAATTTGCTACTAGTACACTTGTTAATTGTTTCGACGAATCAATTCAAGCAAAGTGCACGTTTGAATTGTCAAAGTCGCACGTGCATGATGCGTGGTGAGATGTCCTGATGATTTGATTGGAGATCTCGATCGGAGCTGGTGCTCCTGCTTGCATTGTTTGATCGCATCTCTTTGATCGCATCTCTTTGATCTTCTATTTTAGAGGGTTAGTTTGTATTACTTTTTGTTAATAATTTTTAGTTTTAACTTATAAATAGTAAAAACTTAAAGAAATTGTACGAAGACAGAGATACTCATATGTGATTTTGCCCGATATAAATGAAGTTACAATAATATAATTGACTAGTAGACCTCGTATTGAAAAGATATTTTGTTTGAAAATTAGTTACTATAAAAAATTATTTATTATAAAAAATAGTTTTTAGAAGTAAATACAAATATAACCTTTAACAGTAAGATAAGGAAAAGACAAATCATCCCCAATAATCATTTCCTCGTCATCTTTCAGAGATGACTGGAAAACCGCAAACGCGTTGCACCTGATTAAATCATTTTGCCGCTTTAGAAATAGGGAACTAATTATTGGGGATGATAATCATTTTGCCCGTTTCGAATTAATACCTGGGAAATTAGTATTAAATTTCTGGCTCCAAACATATTCAAACTAAGGGGTGTTTGTAATGGCGTTAGGTTATGGCTTTTTTTTACTGTAGTTGGTTTATTTTTTTATTGTAGTTAAGTTGACTTATTTGATATAATTAAATTTTAAAAAATAAAATAGAAAAAACATGTTAGCCTATCACAGATAATGTAAAAGAATACAGAAAAAATCTAAAAAAAGAAAAAACGAAAAAACGAAATTAATGAATGGTAAAAAAAGCAAAAATCAGAAGTTAGAAACTAAATTGAGTGATGCTTAAGATGTCATTTGGCCAAGGTTTTTGACCTGTATATTGTAGACCAAAGAGGAGATAGTCTACATGGAGAGAACAAATCTTCATGTACAGAGCAATGGCTGTGACGTTGTACTACTCTACAAAGAATCTGCATCAAGTTAGACTAGCAACATTTCTAGTGCATTTTAAACATGCATGTCAGCTCTCCCACAGACTAGTTCGAAGAAAGATCATCGTTTGGCAGCAACTATCACCGACTAGCCACAAGCAACGTTGACAGCTTTCAATTCAAGGGGTAAAACCTTACGGTTTCTTCTCGAGATGTATGAGATTAAATTAATAACCCCCCTCATTTCAGTTTTTTTTTTCAGTTTCAACTTTTTTTTCACTATTCAGTAATTCGTCTTTTTCTAATTTTTTCTAGATTTTTTGGGACTTTTTTTGTATTTTTCTTTTTCCCTGTGTTCCTTTGCGTTGTTCGTGATGAGCTAACATATTTTTTTATTTTTATATATTTTAAATTTAATTATACCTAAAAAGACAAATCAGCTACAGTAAAAAAAGTCAGCTACAATAAAATTTTAGTTAAACGGTAGAAGCCATCGCTAAAACGAACGCCCATAAATGAGCCCTGAAACCTAGGTCCATTTTGATATTTTGGGGAAATGATAAACCGAGACCAACATCTTCAATATTAACAAAATACACGGCTGTTGATCGCAAGGCCTGTTCTCAGTGATTTAGAGACAATGAAAAATCATTTATTGATTGCAGATCATCTCAACGAAATACCAGTGACCCAACACCCATTTTATTGACATTCGAACTACTCTTGTTGTGGGGATTTGTGTAATAATTACTCGGCCTTAGGGCATGTACAACCCACAGACGGGTTGTTATCTATAAGTTCTTTCCACTTCACACACACACAACTGAACAGACAGCTTGTACAATGGGTCGTCTATTTGACTGTCTGCAAACTGTTTAATGCATGCATGTAGCCATGATCAAGCATGAATATGATTCCTATATACCATTGTGTTGCTTCTTGATACAAAACAGATCAAGCATAAATAAGATGAATATAATTACAATATTTTTTAGAACCATCAATATAAATGATATATTAATATATACATAATATAATAGTTTTTTCATAAATCAAATAAAAAATAATACGATTACATCATGTAGTATAATTTCCACACTACAGATATCTTCGAAGTAGATTCTCTTGCCAAGCTTCAGGTTTTCTCATTGAAGATTGAAAGAAACACTGGAGGTTTTCTCATGTACTCTACGAAATAAGATCGATTGTTCCAGGCAGCTTGTTTTCTTGTCGAATTGACAGCTCCTGCCGTCCATCAAAAAGCTAGCAACGTACTGTTCAATAACAGTTCCCATCCAACATTTGCTAACTACTACTAATCTCTTGCACCAGAAAGGTAGAAATGTTCAAATCAGAAGAAAATTCTATACAAGATGTTTTACAGTAGCATCTGCATGCAGGCACCTTCAGTTACTGTGTTGGGTA
The DNA here is from genome assembly GCA_036346265.1 of Melocanna baccifera. Lineage (NCBI taxonomy): Eukaryota > Viridiplantae > Streptophyta > Magnoliopsida > Poales > Poaceae > Melocanna > Melocanna baccifera. Next base: position 5,304,199 of record CM070703.1, on the reverse strand, counting down.
CAAGGTTACCAGAGTAGTTGCAAAGTATGAACGTCTCTTGTACTTATATAGTCTGAAATTTCAATTAAACCATACCTCAACTAAATAAAAGTATCAAGCGCTGTTGTATGAAATTTTAGTTAGGAAACAGCCGCTTCCTCAAACACTTTAGTGCAGCAACATGCTCATCTTTTTCTTCAGCAGAGAACCCTCCTGTGTCTCGTGAGAGGAGACAGTTGTATGTCTCCATCATCTTTGCTTCCATTTCCAGCTTCTTAGCTTCTTTATTCTCCATTGCTGCAAGATGGGCAAGTCTTGTTGCTTCAAGCTTCTCAGTTGATAATTTTTGTTGTACCTCCAGCACCTTTAAGCGATTTGTGTGAGCTTCAGTTTGAATTTTGTTGAATTTATCCAGATTTTCCACATCTATCGCAGTTTCCTTCGACTTGCCTTCCTTTTTAGCTTCAAATGCAGCTTTCTTTGCTTTCTTTTGCCCCATTGGTCGTGGGCATTCATTAGGATCTATAGGTACTATGTCTTCCATTACATCTTTCTGTCCTGAAGCCTTCCTTTTACGTGCTTTCTTGAGCTTATCATTGTATATTACCCCACTTTGGCTGTTCTCGGCAAACATACCAAACATCCATTAACACAAAATGTCCTAGCTTCAGCTCTTTGTTGTCTTCCACATAGAACCTATGGGCCATATCAATCCACTGCTGATCTAAATAACCACTAGTATATATCCTGCGAGCCTTCACCCAAGCACAGTGCAAAAGGTCAGTCCACTTATTAATCTTGTGCCACCGGTCCTTGTCTTGCTTGGGATTCCTTCTCCTATGTGCTGGGGTTGTCATGTTGTATGTCTTAGCAACATCACCCCAGTACTGGTCGTTCTTCCTATCAGCTCCAGCGACTGAGTCCGTTGAATTTTCCAACCAAGAGCTCATCTGCAATTGTATAGAAAAATGTTATCACATCGAAAATGAAATGCAAGTTTATTGAACCATATTGTTGTACTGAGACTCACCAGCCTAACATCTTCTTCTTGTGTCCATAAAATTCGCTACTCAGTCCTACCGACCTCATCCCCACTGTCCACATCAATGGAAACTTCTGGCTGCGAAGTGGGCGTCGCCACGAGTGGCAGTGAAGAACCTCCAATGTCCACAGGCCTTGGAGCCTTGAAAGGTGCACAATGAGAAAGACCACCGACTAAATGGAAATTTTGTGACATTTGCGATTGATTGTTGAAAAAACTCATAAATCCACTAGAGGGATGTGGGTTGTTATTCCTGCAAAAGTAAATGAATAATTAGAATCACATATCAAATATACTCTGTCAAACATATAAGCATGAAACATTTGCGACTGATTGTTGAAAAAACTCATAAATCCACCAGATGTAATATACTCTGAATACAAAGCAGCATTATACCAACTGCATAAGTTCCCAAAAACCACATGAGCAGGAAGTTGTGACCATTTATTGCTGTTTGGAGCATCGATATGTTGTATACAACTAACTAAGAGTTAGCAGCTACTATGGATATGTAGAAAACAACTAACCAGGTACAGACAGCTGACTATCGGTAGATAAAAAAGTGCATCAACCAATTATTTGCACTAACCAAACCATTTCTAATCCAAAGATTTGCTATTTCACAGAATGCTTTATCCAGAATCTTTAATAGGTTATGACCATTAATAGGTTATGGATTGAGCTTCAACTGAATCCAGAAGCTTTAGTATATGTATGACATATACTAAAGCTTGTACTGAGAATGATTTAGTTCTGTATCACATACATGGTGAACTAAATCTCATATACTAAAGCTCATATACCATATATGTGTACAATACTTCCTGCTTGAGGACTTAGCAATTGCAAACCATAAGCACATAACAACAATTTCAACTAGTAAATATGAAGCAATTTCAAAAATTCGGTGAACAACTAGCAATTGCAATTTCAACTAGCAATTTTAACACTTCCATCAGCAAGGGGAATGAACTGGACATTTGCTAACTTATTACAAGGTGAACAACAGCATCTGAGTACACGAGAGTGGATTCTGCATTTTTATGTCAAAAGTAAAAACTATTTCACCAATTGGATCAATCCATATGCGTGCAACCCAAAGCTTTCTAGGCAAACCAACACCAACCGAGTCATCTCATCAGGGTCATTCTGAAATTCTCAATGCACTAGCCTGTATCCCCAATCTGCCACCGGACTTGTTCAACCAACTCCACACACGAACAGCATCGAAACGCCCAATCGGGAATTCAATCAACAAGAAAACAAAATTGGGAATGATGTGATACCAGGTGGCCGGTGAAGGATGGCTCCGGCGGTGTCGCCACGCAGCCAGCACCCTTCCTCTCCGGCACCGCCGCCGTCGCTCTGCTCCTCGCTGCGCCACGGTCTTCCTCTCTGCGCGCGCGCGCCGCGCATCCGCTGCAACGCCCTTGCTCTTCCGAGCTGCCGCCGCGCCCTGGCTCTTCCGAGTCACCGCTGCGCCCGACATCTGCATCTGGATCTGCTTGGAAGCTGAAGAGAAAAGGGAAATGGGAGCTGAAAAGAAAAGGGAAGGAGAAAAGTTGGCGCGCGTGGAAGAAAATGGCTGCCATTTCGCGCGCCCGCATCTGGATCCGGCCATCCGCTTCGCGTCGCTTGGAAGAGACGGCGGCTCTACAACGCTCGTGGCTTCGGCGATATCGCCTAGGAGCACGAGCGCGCCCCGTCGCCTCGTGAGACGACGACATGCGAGCCTCCCTCACTTTATTACGATACACGTAAGATGGTTTTGATGTGCTGGCAGGATACAGATGATAGTTATCGCTGGGTTGTACATGCCCTTATATGTTGCGTTGTTTTCCATAAAATCTTATATATGTTTCAACACATACTTTGAGGCATTATTAGGAACACAGGATTTCCTTTCTCTTTCTCATAAGAAATGAAATAATTTTTTTTGAAATCCAGACGTTCTAAACAAACCATACAAATGTCATATTTATTCGAAGTTTTTTTAAGGATTTGTTCAAACTTTTTTATGGCACGGCGTGGTTTGGACCTGAACCCGAGCACGACGGTCGACAGAGTAAAAAAACAAATCTAGTACGGACCCAGAGGTGCCTCGTTAACCGTGGCGAGATATTGACCGCGATCCGAGACCAAACCGACGGCTGCTCCTCGCGTGGCCGCCGGATTAAAATAATCGTGGCTCGCCCGCCATTTGCTCACCACCTACCACCCCCAGACACACAGGCTTCCTTCCTTCCTAGGAGGATGGGCCCACCCTCTGACCGCCGACGTGCGGCCCACAGCAATTCACGTTGCTCATCGCGAGGGTGCCGCGTGCGGGTAGGAGAAGCCCAGCGTGTCTTCCTCTCCTGCCGTTCGCTCTGCCTTTTTTCTTTTTCTTTTCAGCGCTATTTATCAAATTAATAAGGAGGTGATCGTTTTAACGATGACTTCTGATTTTTAGTTAAAATTTTACTATAATTAATTTTTTTTACTATAGCTGATTTAGCTTTTTGGGTATAATTAAATTTAAAAAAATGTAAAAATAGAAAAAAATATATTAGCCCATCACAGACAATGCAAAGGAACACGAAAAAAAAAGAAAAAAATGCAAAAAAACTCAAAAAATCTAAAAAAAATCAGAAAAAAATAAATTACTGAATAGTGAAAAAAAATTGAAGCTAGAAGTTGAAACTGAAAAAAAACTGAAACGAACGGAGCCTAAGTCGTAATCTAAAAAAATACTGTCAACTGTCAACATAATTCCCGCCAAAATTCAACCAATGTGACGTGGGTATGGCATTTCAGAGAGAGAATATGTTGTTGTGGTAGAATTCAGAATAAGATATGCTAATTAAAACGTGGACTGGGGGTGTACCTATTATTGTTCACAGAAGATGGGTAACAAATACTTGTGGAAAGAGCCGAAACCAAAAACAGCCTTGTACATAAAAGTCTAAAAGTCATGACAAATACACCAGAGGAAACCATGGAAGGGCATAAATTCATTCTTGGCTTGGCAGTTCGTGGGCACCGGGTAAAAGAAGAAATGATTTAACCTTTCCCTTTTCTGAGAAGAGAAGAAAATCTTGTCAATCTTTGGTATTATAGGACTGTTTTTTTACTACAGTTTATGACTTTTAACTATGATTTATTAGTGTAATGGTAGTACTCATTTAGACTTATAAGCTCAGGTTTATACTTTTTTACTATAACAGCTGAAAATATACTATCGTTGCTTCAACTTTTCCCAGCATAATTAAATTTAAAAATTAAAAAAGTTATATTATCACAGATAATATAAAAAGAATAAGATAAAAAAGATAAAAAAAACCTAAAAAGATAAAAATTAAAATTAAAAAGCTAAAAATACGAAGCAGAAGCTTATTAAAGTAGACCTAATAAATAGTGATGCTAAAACAGCCGAAACCAAAAAAACGACCGAAGAGCCGAAGAAGAACCCCTCTACAAATAAAAGCCGCTCCTAAGCAGAGCACGCTGCACCACAGGAGATCTCTCCCTCTCCTATCCACCTCCGTTCCTCTCTCTCCCCCTCTTGACTCCCCGTTTGTTCCTTCCTCACCGACTAGAGAGAGGTAAACCCGCCGAATCCCTCGCCACGATCTCAGGTTTTTCGCCGATACTTTGGTTCTCGTTTGTGCCCATGCCGCGTATCTGTTCTTTCTTGGTTTAATTGCGCTAGCTAGCTTGTTCCAGACTCCGTTTTGGCAGGTAGGATTTGGTTCTTGGCTGCGGCGAAGGTGCCAAGAACTCTGGATAGGATAGCATGTGATGGTTCTCGCATGGTTTGCGTGCGATTTGGGGCGGATCCTCGCATGTAGGGTGTCCTTAGTTGGTGTGGTTGAATCGGGAAGGCTTCGGGTCATTTTAGGATTTCCGTAGTTCTGTTTGTCCATGGCAAGCAAGCTGTAGGGGAAACGGTGACATGAACTAGGGTGAAAGTTATTGGTCTTGTTGCGTCGATTGCGTTGTTTATTATCCAGTTCCAATCTAATACATGTATGATTCGTTCCTGTTTTGTTGTGTGAATCCGAAAGCTGCGGCGTTTTTTTCCTTGTTTCTTGGTCAGATTGGGGCAAGCTGTGAGCTTCAATCATGATGCCATGAGTCTGCAAGATCCAGTTTTTTTTTTCATGTTCAACTGTAGTTCGATCCGTGCATTGTTTATCTTATCTGTTCATAGGGGTTTAGATCATATACCCTCCCCTTAGTTGGGAAATTGAGGATTTACCCTTCCCACTCAATGACATGTGAGGTCATCATAAGTCACTGACACGTGGGTCAGGAGGGTAAATCCTCAATTTCCATCTAAGTGGAGGGTATATGATCAATAAATCCCTGTTCATATGTCCAGCAGAGTAGAGGTATAGTTTTGGCACCATTAGCGCTCGATGCTAAGAGGGCTCCCATTAGAATTGTGATCAAGCTCGGTTTGGCGAGTTTGACCTGTGAAAGGCAACGTCAAATGGTTCAAATTGTTATTCTGATGTGGGGAAGACTTAAAAAGGGGCTTAAAATTTCACCCCCTAAATGTGTGAACTCTTTTTTGGAAGAGCAATGTCTTACTCTTAAGATACAAGGAGTCTAAGATGCTGTTGTCTTGTTTTGGTATTGAGCTTTGGTATCTGGTTTCCTGTTGTTTTCACCATGGTGTGCTTACTATTGAAATTTTGAAATAAACTGGATCTGCAATAGTACTTAAATTAAGGAGCTTAAACATTGAGTGCATACAGATTCCCTGCTGCCATATCGGATAATTTTTATTCATCACTTGTATTCACCATTAGCTGGAAAGATTCCTTCAAGCAGTGATTGTTTAATCATTTGGGGTTAGTATCTTGTTTTGATGAAATCTGTGTGGCACATGACGATGAATTAACGAGCTGCCCTCTAGCAATGGATGTGTACAATACGGCAGTTTGTCATATACCCTTTACCCTTCGACCATCATATTTTCTTCAATTATACAAAGTACACAAAGTTTTTCTCATGAGTTCCATGCAATTTTATTATCATCTTAATTCTATCTGTCAATATTTCAAGAGATTCAGTAATCCCTACGTGCCAATTTGACTTATATATATACTCATTGTTGTTTCAAATGATTTACATGACAGAATGGGGAGCACCGAGAAAACCGGAGCCACTTATGGTGCGTACACATATGAGGCGCTGGAGAGGGAGCCCTATTGGCCAGCTGAGAAGCTGAGGATATCAATTACTGGTGCTGGTGGTTTCATTGGATCCCATATTGCTCGCCGTCTGAAGAGCGAGGGACATTACATCATTGCGTCTGACTGGAAGAAGAATGAGCACATGACCGAGGACATGTTCTGCCATGAGTTCCACCTTGTTGACCTCAGGGTCATGGACAACTGTTTGAAGGTCACCAGCGGCGTCGACCATGTCTTCAATCTTGCTGCTGATATGGGTGGCATGGGGTTCATTCAGTCCAACCACTCCGTGATCATGTACAACAACACCATGATCAGTTTCAACATGCTTGAGGCTGCACGTATCAATGGTGTGAAGAGGTTTGTCACTTTGTTTCCCTATCTAGCTGCAGTATACTGTGGCCTTCTCCACAGACAAATATTAACCCTTGCACCAAATCTAGTTCTGGAGTTAAACTGAAATTCAGTAATGAATGAACGGAAGAAGCTTTCTCAGAACAGAAGGATGACACCTAGAACATATAAACAGCATTTTTTAAGCATGATAGTCTTCGGGAAGCTTTGGGTACAGTTTGAGGCTTTGATCTGATTTTTTTTCATTAGTAACAAATCCAGATTTGTATACTAGTCAAGTTGATACTAACATTAGCATACTGCACTTACAAAAACCAGAGTGCTTCAATGATATTAGAACTAACTCTGTTTTCTGTTATATTATAACGTACATGACATACTTTTGAAGTATGAAGTCTCAACTCCACATGATCTCATTTGGTCCATATTGACTCATTTTTGTATCTCTTGCAGGTTCTTCTATGCCTCGAGCGCATGCATTTACCCTGAATTCAAGCAGCTTGACACAAATGTGAGCTTGAAGGAATCTGATGCCTGGCCTGCTGAGGTGTTTTCATCGAAATACTATTAATTATTTTCTATTAGTCAAGCGCGCACTCAAATTTAAATTTCCTTTGCTCTACTACCATTCAGCCTCAAGATGCCTATGGCTTGGAGAAGCTCGCAACCGAAGAACTGTGCAAGCACTATACCAAGGACTTTGACATTGAGTGCCGTGTTGGTCGTTTCCACAACATATATGGCCCGTTTGGAACATGGAAAGGTAAACCCACCAGTTCTTGAGTCAGTTGACCATAGGTTATCCTGAGGCAGTAATTCAATTTGCATGAATAGGTGGTCGTGAGAAGGCACCAGCTGCCTTCTGCAGAAAGGCTCAGACTTCCACCGACAGGTTTGAGATGTGGGGTGATGGTCTCCAGACCCGATCCTTCACTTTTATCGATGAGTGCGTTGAGGGTGTACTGAGGTATGTAGCTACTTGTCATATTATCCAGATACTAGACTAAACCAATACGTGCATAGAAATGAGAAATCAACCTAACACGATACAAAAACTTTCTAGATTGACAAAGTCGGACTTCCGTGAGCCACTGAACATTGGAAGCGATGAAATGGTCAGCATGAACGAGATGGCTGAGATTGTTCTTAGCTTTGAGGACAGGAAGCTGCCCATCCACCATATCCCTGGTCCAGAGGGTGTCCGCGGCCGTAACTCTGACAACACCCTCATCAAGGAGAAGCTTGGCTGGGCTCCCACAATGAGGCTCAAGGTATGTCACTGTCTTGCTAGATCTTCTCATTTACTACATTAATTATGAAATACTCATATCTTCATACTGGGACACACAGACCCAACCCCACATGATAAAACTTTAAGCTCATTACATTAGCCAAAAGAGAGACTAGTCCAGTTATGATGCCTCAACAAAACCTTCAGAACTCGCTAATATCTGATATCGGTAAATTCTGTGTCAGGATGGCCTGAGGTTCACATACTTCTGGATCAAGGAGCAGATTGAGAAGGAGAAGACCCAGGGGATCGATATCACTGCATACGGGTCATCCAAGGTGGTGTCCACCCAAGCTCCAGTTCAGCTGGGCTCCCTCCGTGCAGCTGACGGCAAGGAGTAAACTGAACAGCTCTCAGGTGGATCAGCGCCAGCTTGGATCCTTGGAAAATTTGGACCTAGAAATAGCACCACCTATTCTGCCCCATGTGGTTTAGCAGATGTTTGTGTTTTATTCGTCATCACCCCATTAATTTTTTTTGTGTCACGTAGTTCTTTATATGCGGTGCATTTGCTTTGATGAACAATAAAATTCCCTGCTTTTCTTTGACACGGTGCTGTGTTCAGTTTTTCTTCAAATGTGCCAAGTCTTTGCTTTACTGTGCTTTGTGGGTATGCAGATCATAACCAGCATCTGTACTACATAGACCTTCATTTCAGTTCAGAGTTTCATACTTCCAAACAGTGTGGGCATGCTTTCATACTCTCCATAACAACAAGCGGTCTTATAGGTAGATTGTTTATCTGAACTGTGATTTGATCCCAGTATTCCATACCAAATTTCTTGCAGCCTGCTAAATTTTCACAACAGATCAATAGAGAACGCAAAGCAACTGGAATACCTTGTCGCGTGCCTATTATATAAAATTCAATAATGAGTTTTCTATCGAGTGCCTTTCCTTTTGAAGTAGTCGACGTTTAGCTTGTAGCTAGGTTGGTATACGCAACATCTCGAGTAGTGCCAGCTAAACGGGTGACTCGGCACAACTTGTTTGGCCTGACTAACTAAGCAAGTCGCTGGTCCATGAGTTGCGTTTTGGATACAGGCATGGCTCGAGGAGGTCACAATCTAAATTGCACAAAAAAAGAAATCCAAAAAATAGAATTCAAAAATATAAATCAAAATCTACAAAAATGAGCCTATACCCTAAAAACATAAACATATCAAAAAATACAATAAAAGAGCTTTATTAAAATTTATTAATGTTTAGACAGCCTAAATAATCTGAACATATGTAAACGGGCTCGGCCCAGCCCGGCCGACATGGCACGGCCGGCCACCTCTCTCCTCAAGGATCTCTTGCCTCGCTTCTGCTACTCCGACGTCTATTTCGGCATTAGCCGACCTTATTTTAGGGAGAGTGGACGTGCATGGGACCTGGTGGGAGGCACAAGGACCTCCCGCCGTGTACGTAGTAACAGCAGTAGGTAGCCTGTTCTTCCCTGCCAATGTTGCAAGGCCGAAGCTGAGCCTTTCTTTCCTGTCGCTCGACGCCGTGTGTCGGTGTACGCGAGTTCCAGGACCAGCAGGCGCCCAGGGAGATTCCATGGCCTGGCCTGTGCACGCGCCTGCAAGCCGGTGCCTCACCAACCTGCGGTTTCCTGGTTTTTCGATTTGGTCACGGCGGTTCTTCGCCCTGAAGCTCAAGCACATCACTGCTTCGGCGTGCTTTCAGGCCATGGACTGTTTCAGTTATCGCGTGAGGAGTTTATACGCACTTGAGGGCGTCCCCCCCCCCCCTTTCCGCGATATCCCAAGCAGGCCTGTTTCTGCAGACCTGAAGAAGGCGATCGCGCTGTAGCAATCCGGCATCATGGACTGAACCTCAGGGCCTCTTTAACTGAGAAAGACGAGAATAGAAAAAGCGCAGAAATTGGATGTTACGTTTTTGTTAAATCTCTCACAGGAATTAGAAATATAGGAATGAGTAACAAGTGCTATTTGGTTGGACCACGGGAATGAAGCAGGAGTTTTGATGATCACCATGGTTGTCATAGACTCGAAAGGAAAAAATTTTCGAGAAATTTGAGTAGATGTTTATTTTCCCTCCGAAATTGCTATGAAAGCACGCCATTCCATAGGAATTTCAAGGGAAATCTCATAGACTTTTCTTTGAACCAAACATGTCACACATGATTTTTTTCCATAGGAATATATTCCTCTGAAATTCCTTTGTTTTCCTTCGATCCAAAGAGGCTCTTAGTCTCCATCCTTCACGCTTAACTGAACTGGCAGTGTATGCTGACCTTGGGGTGAAGCACCAAATTTCAAATAATGTTGTCACACTAGTTACTAGTGGGGTCAAACAATCCTTTTTCTTCATCATTTGCCAGGGATTCCTCCATTACTGAGAGCACATATACACCCCTGAACTGTGAATTCCAGCACAGAATCACCACTGTTTTTCTTTCTTTTCCTTGTGCTAACTCCTTTTCCTGCTTTGTTTTTTTATTAGTCGGAAATGTGGACCGCATCAAATCGCATTAACAAATCATCGATGAAAAAAATCGACAGTAGCAACACCCAGAACGAAGATCCAAACTTGCTGATGGATAGCTAATAGAGCAGCCTCAAAATCGAGCCCCCCAAAAAAAGGTTGGACAAAGAGACAGGCTTTGGCAACTTTTGGTGCAAGTGCAACATCACTTGCAGGACCACCTGAGATTCCCCTATCTTTCAGTTTACCTAATCTTTTGAGGGGATTAGAGGGCTAGCTAGCCTTTGCATTATAATTTGCAACACCTCTGGTTTATTTTGTTCTGTGTGCCAAATGATTGAACATTCAGACTTCAACAGGTGCTATGTTCAGATCAATTAGGGCCACGACCTATAGGAGGAGGTAAGTATTGTTAGGTGCACATGGCGTTTAGTTTATGATAATATGCCTTGCAATACACCTGATCCGCTTGGCTGGTATTTTAACAATCATGTTTGAATTCTGAAAAAAATACAAATTTTAACAGTTATGTTCAAATTCAGGGAAAAACATTTAGGGTCACGAGATCGAATCCTAAAATCGCGATTGAAATTGAACTCTTGCCACCAGTCATAAAAACCAAGGTGCCACACCACTCAAACCATCAAATGGTTGGCCACCATCATTGCTTAATAGAGTTTGGGCAAGGAGGGCTTATTTGGGGTGTTCAGAATAGCGTTAGTTTATAGTTTTTTTTATTGTAGCTAGTTTATTTTTTTACTATAACTGAGTTGGTTTATTTGACATAATTAAATTTAAAAAAATAAAAAATAAAAAAATATGTTAGCCCATCACAGATAATATAAAAGAATACGGGAAAAAAGAAAAGGCAAAAAGCCTAAAAATAAAAAAAGACAAAATTAATGAATAGTGAAAAAAAACAGAAACCAGAAGTTAAATTGAGCGGTGCCTTTATATAGTTGCCTATGAATAAATGAGTATGAAATTCGAAGCAACAAAGGAGATAGAGGCTTCCTTCTTTTTGGCTTTTCTACAATAACTAATTTTCAAACGAAATATCTTTTTAAGATAGGATCTACAAATCGATTGTTGTAGATAATATAACGACTTCATATATAACAGCTAAAACCGCATGTGAGTGTCTGTCTCTCTGTACTCTTTTGCAAACAGCCAAAATCCATAAATCGTAGCTCAAAAGAACAAGCATAGAGAGTGTTGTAATATGCAAGTGTGTGTTGTCATGTCCAGGGGCGGATTTAAGTTTATGGCAGTCTAGGTTCCAACCCAGGGTGTGGTATTTTTATCAGTGGAAAGTTCAGGTATGTCCAAGACATAACCCTTCCCCTAGCCCAGGTAGTAGTGGCCTTCAGCCTGAGGTGTGCTGATATGGGGTCGTCCAATCTTCTCGACATAGAATTGGATACTCACGGGGTCTTGTTGAATTGTAGTGGTCCTCCAATGCCAGTGCAAGGGATAAACACTCTTTAACCATCAAAACACACTTGTGTCAATTTCACCGACTGCCAAGCGAAGATCTATCGTGTACCCAATTCCCAGTGGAAAAGCTGAACGATCTTGATCAAAGAACATGCCTAATTCTCCATAGAATTTTAGCAACCAGGAAGAATATGAACAAAAACTTTAGTGGATTGATTTTTATCAAAAGTGGTTTGTTTACAATGGAGCTAAGCCTGACCTTATATTGGCACTACAAGGTGCGGCCAACGCACACACACCCAAGATAGAAACTAATTCAAAATAAAAAACAACTCAGATTGATTGAAGATCACGGATTGATTTCCTTTTTAAAATAATCAATCCGATCCATCTGCATCTATATAAAATCTACTCTTACTTCTTCCCTTGGTTCACGTTGCATGCAAACAGCCACCACATACCATGTGCAACTTTGTTAGAGCCTTCCTAGTCCCGTATGCTCTTTTGCTATTCTTCTAAACGTATCTTCACTTTAGTCTTATACAGATCGAGTATAGATCTGTATATAATTACATAAAATAGTAGTAGTCATGTATTTCTAAGTATAATAATTAAAGATATAATTAAAGTAAAGTTTACCTGATAATATTTAATACGGCTTAATAATTTTTTTCAGTTAAATAATATATTTATGTAATGAAATCTTGGAACCGTCACTCGTCGTATCTGTTTTAGTTCTGGACCTAACCGAATATATTTTGGTGCGGTCCCGCATCGCCTTTGGCCACTGGGCAAGTTGGTGGATTGGTGGCCCTAGCTAAAGCAGCGCAAATAGGACTAAACTATGCCTGATTCCTCCTAGGATGCTACTAATTATTAATCTATGCCCATAGATTTGTATCGTTTGATCATGGAGTAAGTTAGCAGGTGATAGATAGCTCACGGCTCAACCTACTAAACACCAGTGGATTGTTGTTTACTGAACTCGGTACTAGCAACTTAGCAATCAGCCATGTCTGCTTTTGTTAATTCTCTCAAAGAAAATTCCATGCCCTGCCCCTGTCCTCCATGCGAATTGGTTGATCCAAGAGGATGTGCCATTATCCTCTCCTCATGTGTTGGGTGATTTTGATCCAGAGTTGCCATGAATTCGTGGTATTTTTTTTTTACCTTCGTGCCCCAAGTCTACGAGTTTTCAACCCAAGCTGCGTTGCTCCTCGAAACAGGCAAAAATTATATTGGGTCTGTTTGCTGATGGCTGCGGCTGATGGTTTTTGGGTGCGGCTGATAGCTTTTTACGATAGAGATTGCGGAAAAAGAGATACTCGTTTGCGATTTTTTATGGTACAGATATTAGTTTTTTAACGTGTACTACAATTAATTTGTAGATCCTATCTTAAAAAAATACTCCGTTTAAAAATTAGTTACTATAGCAAAAACCAAAAACAGTTTTTAAAAACCGCAAAGAACAGGGCTTCCGGTTCATAGAATTAAACTTTCTGGATCGGACATTGCATCCATGGTGGTGTCGTAAACCGTCCTATCTGCAACGTAGGAAGTCTTAACGTATGAGAAATAATTTTTTTTATAAAAATCCTTGCATTCCAAACAGGATTTGAATTTGTACGAAACATACGCCAATTATAGCAACACTTTTCTGTCCCTACGCGGATTAAAGGCCCTGCTTATCGAGGCTGTAATGGAGCAGCAGTGAGCTTACGGGCAGTAAGGGCATGTATAATAGTTAGAAACAACTATATTATATTTAGAGATAATATCTTCAATATATTATCTCTAGTACACTCTACAACATCATTTTTAATAATTTTTTTTATTTAAAATGGGATCCATATGTCAAGTTTTTAATTAAACACCACAAGCTGTCTCCCCTTTCCATGCTATCTTTCTCCCTCCCTCTCATCACAATCTCCCTCCCTTCCTATCATATAGGATCATCAATGACAATCAGAGAGAAATGGATGATTGTAATCTATAGCGAAAACTTTTTTCTCAAATTTACTGTCGTTTGATTGTCCAACCTACCAATATAGCAAAAACAAAAACAAAAAAAAATAGCAAAAGGGGGAAATATTTTTTCAGGTATTGTAGCAAAATAATGTAGCAGAATGATGTAGCAGGCGTTGATTTTGCTCGGCGTTGTAGCTATAGTGTTGTTACTGTAGCAGATTAAAAATTCAACACCATCGCCTTCAATGGTTGCTGCGCGTTATTGTGGCAAACGTTGCTTTCACTTTTTTTTTTGTCGCGAGTGATACTGCTTGACAAAGGACGACGCACGGTTCGTCGATCTCATGTGAAAGTCTTTATGCTGCGCATGTGGACCAATGCAAGAAAAGGAGCAGATGCTGCTATCTTGCCTCGCGAGAATTCTTCCCTAAGACGACGTAATGCGAATTGGGACGTCGATGATTGAAACGCACCGCCGCTAATTTTTCTTAGAATATATCTATTTTTTTTATTGTTGGATCATCATGTTTGTAGCTATAAAGTACCCTTCAGGCACCCCTCAAATCCTAGCATGAAAATTGCATCTATTAGCATTAAGGTTAGCACCTAACTTCAACTCTATTTATAGTCTAAGATTCAAATCATGATCTTATCTATAAGATCATGAGTTCTTTTCTAATTCTAACAAATAAGGGATTAGAAACCCTTACGTAACACAGGGTTTTTAATTTTTGTCATACAACCCAATTCGGTCCAAAGGTTATGACACATGATAATTTTTGACATTCCAAAATTGTCATGTGTCATAGCCTTCAGATCATACCTCCGTAGCTCCAACACGCATCATCCATTTTTGATCTTCACATGCCTCAACTCTCCCTCCTCTCTGACCGCCACCCTCCCCTCCCTCTGGTTGCAGCCCTCTCAGTACGATGAATTGATAGAGAAGACTCAGTACGATGTTGATACGATGGCAAATTCAGGGAGAAGGATGCTGCAAATGCGAAATGCTCTATGTGACATTAGATGGTAGCAGTTTATCTTGAACACATTGTAGTTGTTTTATCCTAAGTTGTAATTTGTTTTGTCTTTTTTTTCTTTGATACGGTGGATGGCCTGAGCTAGTCACCACATTATAAGGTTGTGCGTAATCTACTTGTAGTCTTTGGACAAAATTAGATTACTAGAAGACTAGAATCTTGTTTCATGTACTTGATGTTCGATGCTTGATCCTTGAATGTTTGGATGATTCATGTAGAAAGAGTAGTGAGGTGTAGAAAGAGTAGTGAGGTACTATTTCTAAATTAATGTTGTGTGTGACATTGCTTCTCACTTGAAAAAAATGTGAAGGCCAACTTGGCGATGTGACATTCATCAGAAATTGCATTCCATGATGTCTCTATGTATCAAGCAATTGCTTTGGGCACGAATAGTATCAGAAAGTGCAAGTTTTTCTCTGAAATGTACAAGCATCAAATTTTGTGTGCTTGTTTTATGTTATGTTTGATTGTTCTAGACTGCTTGTTTGGACTTCAATATCTCTTTTTTCTCCAACCAAGTGCATGTTCACACATATTCAGGTGCATAGGTGGCCATATATTCTGATACTATTCATGCAAGTAGCATCCTGATACTCTACATGAACACTGCATTGAAATGTGTAGTAGCTAGCAGCAACTAATTGCCTAGTTTGAGACATCAAGACGCCACTTTATCAGGAAATGTACAGTAGAAACAACACTACATATAGTTCACGTCCATTATTCAGTTTGACAATGAAATGGCATCATTAATCCTTCCATAACATCATTTCATTCATCCATCAAGAGCAAGCTTACAATTTCACATACATAAATCTAGCAATGCCAAAGAAATTTTTGATAGAAATTTATAGTTCAATATGTATCCTCTCAATGAGGGCATCATAAAAGGATATTCAGGCTGCTATGATAGGTCACAATGACTACTAATACTATTTACATCATGGCCATTATTGGACACAGACTATAGGCTAAGGATATGATGTCCCCTGTCCTTAGTTGCGATGATGATCAAAAGTATCGTCGTGAAAGGGCTAGCGACATGGATTAAGAGTCTTGCAAGGGGCAGTCCCAGTTAGTGATGGCGCGCACCGGATTGGAGAGTTTGTCGGACGGGGGAGGTCCATCTTAGATTGGTGAGTTTGGTCTTGGGGTTTTTGGAAAAAAACACAGCCAAGGTGCGGGGGGTTTTGCATAAATGGTGTTAAGTGGAGTGGTGGGAGCCCGCACTCTTGGATCACGATTGAACGTATCTGGTTGGTTGAGTGCACAAGTGCATGAAGAGAATTGTGTGCATATGATACGTTGCCTCCTATATATAAATACACACACATATGTATGTATATATGGATGCATGCATACATGCGTGCATGCGTGTATGCATGTGTATATGTATGTATATACACATATACTCATATATGTGTATATAAATATCTGTATGTATATATGTATATGTGTGTGTATGTACATACATATATGTGTGTATATATGTATGTGTACATGTATATATATGTATGTATACACATGTATACATATATACATGTATGTATATGTAGGTATATATTTGTATGTATATAAATGTATATGTGTGTATCCTCATATTGAATTTATCAGGTATTTATGTTTTTCTTAAAGGGATAATTGAGGAGTATTTGCCCCTCCATGTGGCTCCAAGACCCACTCAAGGATGAGTCCTCAATTGCATCTATGTGAGGTGGGCAAATTCTCAAATGTCCCTTTCTTAATATGACTTGATAGCGGTTCTGTAACTGCAATAATCTCGAGTGAATTTTCAATAAGCATCAAGTTAGCATCACGGATGTACATACTATATAGTTCATGGCAAATCTCGAGTGAATTTTCAATCCATAACAAAGTTTTTTGACGAGGGGTTGCGCGAGTTTAGTTTGGGAATTAAAAAGAGCATTTGTACGCAATACACGTAATATTTGCATTCTCAAAGAAAAGATAGCTTTTGCAAAATAAATCTTTCTTTCGAAAGAAAACTCAAGCACTGTTTAATGAAAAGACGGCAAAACAAAGCCTCAGTTCGTCGGGTTCAATCCTTAAACAATTAACAGTTCCATGTGTCGCCTCAAATTTGCTTGTGAGCAACATTCTGGTCACAAAAACAATCACAGGTAGAAGCCAAATGGCAGTGATCTCAACGCTGTTACTACTATCATGATCAGATCAATAGATCAAGTAGCTAACTAACGAAACAATATAACAATTAAGAAATCAAAAATGGATGTTAATCCGATGATTTTTTTACTTTCTCTTCCTGAATCTAACACTACACTACATATTTTTTTTCACCATTTTCACCTCTCGTCTCAAAAAAAAAAAAAAACCTCACTTGAGTGCCGAAAAGACTCCCAAAAAAGTGTTAAATTGAAGAAAATGGACTTTTGCATCTACACCCTCCGCAAAGAGGAACATCGCAAGCGGCCCCTGTTGTTACGCGGGAGTTTCTTCTCCGGCGACGTCGTCGGCGGAGTCGGCCTTCTCGGGTGGCAGCGACTCGCGGTCGTAGGGGGACATCCACTTGGCTCGCATGTACTCGGGCTTGCGCCAGGGTGGGAGGTGGAGACCGCGCTTCTTGAGGCTGGCGCGCGCGGCGTCGGCGGCCGCGGCGACCAGCAGACGGAGGCGGTCGTCCTTGCCGACGAACACCGCTGGTAGCCGCTGCAGAAGGGCGCGGTAGGCCTTGGTGGGCCGCGCTACCTCGAACGCGGACCGGAAGTCGACGTCCACGAGGACGCGCTCCCGCGCGCCGCGGTCGGAGGCGGCGGGGAGGAGCACGTCGATGAACGCGTGTTCGCCGGCGGGGTGGGAGGGAGACTTGTTCCAGCGAGAGACGCAGACGGCGGCGTCGTGGCCCGCTGCGCGGAGCGAGGCGGCAATCAGGCGGAGGAGGTCTCGCCTGCGCGCCCCCGCCGCGCGGTGGTGCTCCAGGTGGGCGGAGACGTCGGCGAGGAGGTTGCGCTCCCGGAGCGTCGCGCAGTGGACGAGGCCCTGGACACGGCGGCGCGCGTCAACAAAAATCAGTTCTTGCGCACTTGGGCTTGGTCATCGCCGACGAAGAGAGGATGAAAAGAAGCCAAGTCACTACCTTGATCGTTTCGGTGACGTCGGAGGACGCGGTGGCGTCATCCTCATCGTCGTCGTCGGAGTTATCGCCGCCGTGGAAGCAGTTGCAGCACCGCCCACCGTGCCCTGCCTTCTCGGCGCCCGCGCCGCAGCCGTCCTCCAAGAAGCTGCGCACCATGCCGTCCAGACACACGGAGCTCGGCTCCGCCTCATTCTTCTCTCCCGCCGCCGCCGCAGGCGGAAGCCACTCCGCCGGGGAGATCCGCAGCAGCTGCCGATCGAACAGCCGCTTCAGCATCGACCTCGCCGGCGCCGAGGACGGATCTCCGGAGCATCGAACAGCAGCTGTCGATGCGGCCCTCATATCGACAAAAGGAACGAACGGCGCCGGACGTATCACCGGAGGACGCGATCTTGGGAGGCGGCGATCGCCGGAGACATGGCCGTGGGGGCGGCTACCCGTGGATGATTCGATCGGAGAGGTTAGTTTTTTTAAATCTTTTTTGGGTCGTCTTTCTGGTGTTGAGTTTTGGGGGAAGAGGACGAGAAGAGGGAACCAAGTTTTAAAGGGGTCGGGAAGGCCGACGTGGACGGGACGGTGGCGTGGCGTCCGACGTGGTTGTTCTTCCCCCCATTCTGTCGACGTGGCGCCTGACTGGTGAGTCTTGGTACTCAGGGACCTTGTACAAGTCGAATCGTTGGGTGAAATGATGGTGGGTCTTGTTGCGGCTTATGATTTTTCAGGGCTTATAATTTTTGTTCTAGAGTGAACGTTTATGAGAGTAAATCGAATATTGATAAATCAGTTTAAAAAGACTGTCCGATAAATCGCTTCCAAACATATAGCAGCATTGCATTACCGAAAACTCCATACTTTTCAAATCTGGTAATTTTCTACCAATTATATATCAATTATACCATATCATATTAGATATTTTTTGAGAGCTTATCATATTAGATATTGGTATGACAAATAATTCCATTAGCGGAAGTATCTTTTTAGAGTAGGGGAGCTTAAGCTTTATTAATTATAAGCATGATTACAGTTAGCGTGTACGTATGTTGTATCCATACAAGAAGTCCGACATACTAATAGATGCTTGTTTCGCACACAGATGTATAAATAAGATTAGCTTTTTGCCTCTACACGCAAAACAAAGTTTTGTTTCTAAGAAACCCCTGCTCAACCATACAGCACCGCACCATATCGTCATTTAAATTGAAACAGAAGAACTGTGTTTAAATTTTGAAGCAGAAGAGTTGTGTATATATTTTGATGGAAAGAGAACATTTAAGGTTCCCTATGAAATTCTTACGAAAACCATACATTCTAACGTGTCTGAAATAGGATAATGTCATAACCTTATCACTCATCTTACTTCACAAGACGACAGCTAGAACAAAACGGAAAGAGCAATCTGCTAATTTGAAACCGCCGTTTGAAAGAAAACTAGTAAGGTGCCTGTGCGTTGCAACGGAAAATCAAATAAAAGTGATGTATACTATCAAATATGATCTCAAACTGAATAATAAATATCAACTTTTTGTTACCTGATAACTGTAGTACAATCTATCTGATGCAACATTAAGCTGTTCTATTGTGTAGTTGATCGGAACCTGTAGTGTGCACCAAGTAAGAATTTATAATTGTCGAATTTTTGCATATTTCTATTTGGATGTAAGAAAGTGCTACCCCCAAACTTACAAAATTTATAATTGTCGAATTGGAGTATCATGAATAAAAAATTTCAAGCTAATAACATAGCTTCAAAAGAACAAGTTGACTAATATAACCGAATAGCCAAACCTCTAGACCTCGATTCATTTCTAACAATGCAATCTCTAAAATCAGCATAACATTCCAAGCAATAAAGACACGGCACTACTCATTTTCTGACCACATGCGCAATAAAAGTCATATGAAATTATGCATTTTTCATAGAAAAATAACAGGAGAAAATACAAATAACAGTAGAAAACGCAGCAAAGAATGCTCCTTGAACAAATGAGAGTAGTATGCATACCACATAAGCAAACGACATGGCGATGAGATGGCAAGAAATCTCCATTTGTAATGAGAGATGGCTTTTCCAATCCAATCTTTGCTTCATACATATATTATGATCAAGAGTAAGAGTAGCAAAACCATGTGCATCCAGTCTATAACCAACCAAGTAAAGATAGTATTCAACAAATATTCAATTCTTGTCATAGCAATCTAAAGAATTAGTGTTCCTATGATCAAGAGAAGCACAGCCTTCAAGACAGATCGGGCAAACATCCTCCTCATCAGGCTTATCTTCTGGAACACCTTTATCACATGACTCATACTCCTCCACCTTTAAACATTCCCGCTGATCATCCATTTTGCTCTTAGTGTCTGTCTTTACCAAATGTGCACATGAATCGGTAGCTCTAAGCTTCCATGACTACCATTAGATGTTAATTATCATCACTCATTCTCATAGATAATCAAGTTTTTTACCAGGGTTTTCTGCAACTGGCAAGCCCACATTGTAAGGCAAAGGTGCAAGTGGTGCTCGATAAGTGTCAGGAGTGGATGTATTCAGATTTGTGTCAACTGCAACTATAGCAGAAGCTAGAGATGATCCATCAAAGGCTGAAGACAATGATCCATGCTCCTCTAGATTTTGCTGATGCTGAATAATGCAAAGCTGTCAGCCAAGTCAAGTAATTAACAATGTAAAAGTTTGACACATTATACCAACAAATCAGCTTACTAATCAATCGTGCCTTTTTTTTTCAAGAGGCTATGATTATCGCATAGACTATACTAAACCAAGCATCATATAGTCAAGAGAGTTATATTGCTAAATCATCAAGGATTAAAGACAACTAATGGGAGCTGCACACTACAAGCAAAATAATTTCTCCTGTTGCATCAAAAATGCAAAAGCGGCATTTAAACTTCTAGTACTCTGTTAACACACAAAAAAATCTGGGGCACTCTCATATGCCAGATCATTAAATCATTAAATGAGCAGAATGTATTATGTACAGCAACCAGAATAAAAATGTTTGAGAATCATGATTGCATATAATTTGATTCGGTTTTCATAAAACATATGTAGACTACATTGCAATTAATGACAAGGACAATAAAAAACTTGACGCTAACTCAGTGGAATCTTTTGACTTGAAAAGAAAGACAGATAGTAGATAACTCCCTGCACATTAACTTCAGGTTGTTTGGTAATGCATAGTGGCACACAAATAAGAGAACACAATTCAGAGGACATAATCTAAGACAAAGCAGGGTCTACATAAATGGACTTTCTCAGTACCTGCAAGCCATACATCATGCATGAATGTCATATCTCAATGCTTTGATAAGCTCTAAATTGTAAACTAATTAACAACATGGAACCCAACTATTCCTAACATGATCAATCGGTTATGTGCCTCTTGAGTCTTATAATTTCTCCTAGCATGGTAATTGCAAAGAATTATCTCTATGGACTGTTTCGAAGGTAATATTTGCCTTCCATACATGAATAGCTAGCTACTAAAGGCCCACCATTCTGAACTCCTACAGAAGCAATCACGGAATTTTCTGAGTCAATAGTAGCACAACAAGAGGGGTTTAACACAGATGGGATCAACCATTGAAATTTCCTTGTAATCCATGATACATCCTTGCATTTTCAGAATAATTAGGTACTACATAGCTAATGACTGCATGATTAGGTTTATGTCCACTTCAATAGCTACTTGCAGCTGATGCTTGACTCGGAACAAAAAGGTCCCAATGTCCCCCCAACTGCTACTAACTGCACCACTATCCAGACCGTTCAGGAAATTCCATGGCTACACTGCAATTTCACCATTTTCGATTTATACCCTAACATTCTTTGGATTCACGAAATGGTTTTGTCCATTCCTTCCTGACTTTCTGTTTGCTCCTTGAGTTCCCACGTGTAACGTATGAAGCGTGTTATGCGACTCATGCCAACAGCTGTTGCAGGTACATCTCTCTTCCCGCAAAACCCACTAATAAAAGACCAAAACTTTTAACAAAATCTCCACTAAAAAAATAAATAATTTTACGACATACCAAATCAAGGTTACAAAGGTCGTTGGCATATGCAAATCATCGTATCCAGGGCTAATTAATTTCTTGCACCGAGTTGGCGGTGCAAACTATAGTTGACATACGCAAATCTAAATCATATCCAGGGCTATGATAAATAAAGAGGCAACAAAACCACTTACCTGCCGGTTTCTTGCAACACAAAACCTTCAGTTTGGCACCATGGTTTGGATGATCCGTGTTCTGGTGCGAATCATATACTGCACCATGGAGAACTTTATGAAGCAGCGGATCCAAATAAAATGTTGAAGTAGGACGGCTGCGAAGCACAAAATGACGGATTAAAAAATATGTAGCGTAGAAAATAACAATGAGATGTGAAATATATGCATACATACCAGATTTGGGGTCTTCGTTTAGTATTTTCTCAATGAAGGCAATCCAAACCGAATTTTTGCTTGGTAAGGAACAAAAGGAGACGGAGAAGGGTAGAAGGAGAAGTGGACAACAAAGTAGTTACTCTACCTACTGTAATGTTGAAGTAGGCAATTGTGGAGCGCACACGTTCATTCCTTGCAACCGCCGTGCATTCAAGTTGGGCGGTTTGCAAAGGACGTGCTGTGCAGTCAAGGTCAGCGGTTGGCGAGGGAGTTGACGGTAGCAGCATCGCGGAGGATGGTTGGCGAGGGAACTGGCACGAGGAGGGGCAGCGGCTGCAATGGCGGCGGCGGCGGAGCGGAGGAGTGGGGGGAGGAGGAGGCAGCGCGCGGGGTGGGAGGGAGGGGAGGCGGCGGCTACGCGGGGTGGGGAGGAGGCGGCGGCGCTTGGGAGGGAGGGGAGGAGGCGGCGGCGGCGCGGGGTGGGAGGGAGGGGAGGCGGCGGCGGAGCGGGGTGGGGAGGAGGATGGGGAGGAGGCGGCGGCGCGGGGTGGGGAGGAGGGGAGGAGGCGGTGCGGCGGCGCGGGGTGGGAGGGAGGATGGGGAGGAGGCGGAGCGGGGTGGGTTCATTCTGTATTCATTACAGCAGCTACAGTTGTATAACAAACAAAGCTATATTTTCAGTTCTCGTTGTAGATATTAGAGTTGCTACAGTTGTATAACGAACACAGTTATATTTTCAGTTATGGATATTACAGAATGTGGTATAATGAATACAACTCTATTTTAAATATAAATACAAACATTCTAGCATCTAGCCGCACAAATTGCGGGGATTCATGGCCAATTTTTAGAATATATGTTTGTTGCTACTTTGAATATTTTTAATGATACCGTAATCCACATAATGATGTTTGGTGAGAACTCTCTCGCCACTTCTTTGCACTATTGCCCTCATGTTTGTGTGACCTTATAAGATAATGGGAAGTATGATAAGTTAAAGTAATTAAGCTAGTATAAATGTAACATAAACTATATAAAGAATTACCATTAGCTCCCCAATCGCTGTGAGGTGAGCCTCTAATCTTTCAAGCATCTCATGAGTAACCTCCAACACACCTTGACGTCTGTTAAGAGATCTCCTACTTGCAACAAATGTGGCCTGCATAGTATTGGATATATAATAAAACGAGCACAACTTCTCTTTGATAAAAGAAATGTCAAATAAAACTATTTCGCTTTGAGGCTTACCTGGCTTTCCAAAACTACTCCACCTTCAATTTCCTTCAAATTATTCTCATGCAAGGTCGTTCCACTACCCACGAGATCCACAATAGCATCAGCCATACCCATCTTCACGGGAAAAAAAGGAATTAGTAGTGTACATTACCCTTGATAGATTGTGTCACAACTCACAAGTTAGCAAATCAAGACTCAAGACAAGCATGCCAATATACCATATAAGTAGCAAAGACAACTCCCATGTTCATTATCATGTGAAGAATTGAAGCTCGGATCTATCATAATTTACATCCCGATCATATACGGACAGTATACTCATACAACTTTATGCTACACTGACATCATAATTAATAAAGCAAGAACAAAAAAAGTATAACAGTACATATAATAATATGCAACACCCTAATTTGTGCAGAATGAAATGACTAACTGTGTTATAACAAAATGTTGGCATTTGATTTCTCTCAAGATCTAAAGACAAGCACTATGGTGAAACAGAAATGGACAACCTACAACAGCGTATCATCCAAATTTCAAAGATATACATGAAAAAATGAAATGCAAAAAAGAGGAGGGGAAATCACAAGGAAACAGAAGGAAATTAAATATAAAGAGAGCAATCTCACAGCAGGATATGACTCAAGAGCTCCATCACCAGCTAAAAACAAAACATGCTTGAAACCATTCTCTCTCAAAAACATAGCGCCTAGCTGCAACACAATAACATAACTTAGATCAATGATCAGCAAAGCAGTGTCCATGAGGGGGGAGGACTTGAACAAATTTAAGTTTGTTCAAAATTATACATATCCAAATCCTGTAACAACACGCAAAATTTTAGTTTCAGGCGAATGGCATGTGATGTTAACAATATCAAAGACTTAAACACGACCTACCTCGTCTAGCAATATGTTTGATGTATTGAAATCCTGATAAATGACTGGCTTCTCAGCTTCATGTAGAAAAGCAAGTCCTTTTGCAGCACCAAGTGCAATTTTCATTCACAGGAATCTAATGCATCAAGACCTACACGGCCTGGATAGGAATCTAATGCATCAAGACCTACACGGCCTGGATAGGGGCAGCATCAAGATGGGGTAGTTGGGGGGCTTTTGGAGGCAGTGGGGGTGGATGGGCTGGCAGCCGGCGGGCGGAGGAGATGGGGGAGGAGGATTTTGTGGGGGGGGGAGGTGGATGAGGCACCGAGCGAGGAGGATGGAGCGGCGAGCGTAGGGGGATAGGGCGACAGCGGAGGCGGAGGATGCGGGGCAGCGGTGGAGGAGGAATCCGGCAGATGCGGTGGGGGGCGACGG
Source organism: Melocanna baccifera (assembly GCA_036346265.1). Lineage (NCBI taxonomy): Eukaryota > Viridiplantae > Streptophyta > Magnoliopsida > Poales > Poaceae > Melocanna > Melocanna baccifera. Next base: position 5,279,393 of record CM070703.1, on the reverse strand, counting down.
CGGAAGCGGAGAATGGGAGGCCACGGAGGCACAAAGGGAGGGAGAGAAGGCGGTGGCGCCAGTGGAGAGGTGGCCGGAGGCGACATCGGGAAGGAGAGCCGGTGGCCAAGGAGGAGGGCGAGGGGGTGGCGTTGAAGGACGACATGAGCGTGGAGAGCAGCGCGTCGAACGTCGCCGGGTCGACGCCCAGCTTCAGTCTCCTCAGTCGGGCGGCGGACCGGATCTGCCATCTTCCTCCCATCCGGCGGCCAGATCTATCAGATCGGCTGTCTCCCTCCCCTCCAGTGGAGGCGGCTCGAGCGCGAGAGGAGAGCGACGGAGAGAGCGAGCGAATGGAGCACAGCGCTCACTCGGGGGTGGATGACGAACCGATCCGGGCCAGTTTCGCGAGGGGTTGGGGGAGTAGGGGAGGAGGCGGCGGCGGCGGCGTGGGGGCGGAGGTGGTGAGGGCGAGGAGGAGGAGGCGAGGAGGCGCGGGGTGGGAGGGAGGGGAGGAGGCGGCGGCGCGGGGTGGGAGGAGGCGATCGCGGGGGGGGAGGCGGCCGCGGGGAGAGCGAGGGGAGGCGGATCGGGCGGCGGGGAGAGCGAGGCGGCGCTTGGGAGGAGGAGGGAGGCGGCGCGGCGACGCGGGTGGGGAGGAGGCGGTGGGGGAAGAGCAAGGGGGAGGCAGGGGGAGAGCGAGGGGGAGGCAGATTGGGGTGGGGGGAGGAGGACCAGCGCGCGGGGGGGAGGCGGTGTGGCTGCGAGAGAGATAGAGAGAGGGGAGGAGGCGGCGCGCGGGGTGGGTGGGAGGGGGTTACGAGATAGACGGCTCGGATTTTATCTCGTAATCAGATCGAAGTGATGAGAGAAGAGGAGTGACGACGGGTCAACCACCAACTCCTTCTTTTATAATAGTAAAGATAAATCAAATTTATCTAAGGGTTCCTGCAAATAGGACAGCCAATCATACCAGACAATAATATGTATTCAATCTTTTATTGACTGTTTTCTTTTGTTCGATACAAATCACTTGAATATGAATTGCTACTCTCTTGTAAGTATTACCAATATCGTATTATGCAGCTTCTTTCGTAACTTGTCAGCTTTAACAATTTGAAACTCCGCACATGCCAAACGCTCTTCCAGATCTTTTATTTTCTCCTTCTGTTCTTCATATCCTGTCATCGCCTCAATTGTGGTCACATCAACAAGCTGCAAAAGTAAATAACAAGATCACACACAGAGAATGGTGCATTGTATGTACTTATTAAATTTTGCATGATAAGATATGTTTTCTAACCTTCACTTTTCATTGCAATCGCAAGCTACTCGCAAAGTTTGAATCGCTCTTCTGCATATTACACGCTTCTGAACACAAGCATAATGGTAAGCCAAATAGCCGTACACACAAGAATTAACCAAGTGAATATGAAGCCACAAACCTCAAAGGTCGACACTTGTACACTCAAGCTTTCACAGTCTTTTGAAGACTTTCCACTTGTTCCTGTAATAAGCAAGTTCAATGCTCAAGCTATTCACTTGCGCAATGCATTGATCACGGTCATCTCTAACTTGTCGCAGCTCTACCGAGGCACTCCACTTCTTTTCTAAGTTCTTCCTTCACCCTAATAGCCTCTTGCTGAGAAGTCTGAGAGAATATAAAACAATTCTAAATAACAGAAACAGGAAACATATGTGAAATCGACATATGAATAAAGCTTAAAACAAGAAACCTATTCCACACATTCAATATACAATCTACGCTTTCACTCGAAAACATACAAAACTCACCCTAGAAGAATCCAACTGGTTCTTCATTGAGTTGTTAAGATCTTTAAGAGTAGCCATAGTTTCCATCATCTTTAAGAGTAGCCATAGCCATAAAAAGAGTGGCCACTAATCCTTAATATCTTTCAATTTAGTTTCTCAAATTAACCATGGTATTGTACATTTGATCAATGAAGATCCCAGAAGAATTTCCTGGGGATGAACCGATGTGAGCCGATTAAATCTTTTGTTCCTTCCTTCCCCAGAATCACTTAGAACAGGTGTGCAGGCAACACATTGTGGAGCAACCAAAGTTTTGTTCCTCACCAAGGGCAACTTAAGCTGCTCCAATTGAGATGGCATAACTGCAGTGAAAAATATTCAAGAAAAAAGAGCATAAAAACTTGAAAAGAGTATAAAAACAGTAGTTATTGCTGTCAAATACCAACAACAGTAGTGCAGTATAAGAAAAGAAAATTGCAGTGTTCCCATAAATAAATTACCTATATGTAAATATATGCTAAAAGCATGATATATAGGTTTGTTTGCAACTCTAGAATGAAGAGAAGCCCTGCTGACACGAGAACACATGGCACTATACCTACACAAAAAAGTATTTATTTCCATGAAACATGAATGTGAAGCATAGCCATGTTAATTATATGCATGTGAAGACAAATTACCCACAAATACTAAATTGCACCATGCAACCAAGACTCTATTATGTAAGTAGCTGAACTCAGAATATGATATATAAGTTAATGTCAGAAATCAGAATATGCATATATAAGTTAATGTCAGAAATTAGAATATGCATAGTTGTATTTAGGGTTTGGAATGGTTGGGGTAGTCCATTCACCATCTTCCTCATCATCCCAGTCCTCAGGCTGCACAAAGAACATTAATATTTAAAATCCCACATTATTATGCACCATATTTGTATAGAGTGGATTATCAAATTAAGAACCTTCTTAGCATCATGATCAGGAATTTCTTTGGGAATATCATCATAGCCCTGGAAATAACAAATTATGAGTCATATTGCATAAACAAAGAACATACAGCTCCTTTCTAGCTTCACTGTTAAAAGAAGTAAGAATCCAAAGAAGCATTATGTCATATGGTGTAAAAGCTCTTAATTATGATCAGGTAATGTTTTCACTTTTCATTTCGTTATTTATATACATGATAGTATTCACATGGCAGCAACAAAGGAAATAATACCTCTGGCTTCTTGTCCTCAGGATTAGGAATGTACTCCTTGTCCCAGTCCTCTAGCTGCAATAATCAAGGCATTATCTCAGTAACTATTGAAGAAGCGTAAGCAAAGCAATTCACACAAACTGTAAGCAAACTGTAAGCGTAATCAAGGCATTACATGGTCCGATCGAATCGAAACGAAGTGGCATTCCAGTCGAGGTGGGAATCGGGGCGTGCCTGGGCTTGGAGACGCCTGTCTTGTCGCCGGCGGCGGTGAGGATGTCGAGGCGCTCCTCCGGTTCGGCGGTCATCTAGGGGCAGAGGAGGAGGTGGCGCGGGGTGGGGAGGAGGCGGCAGCACGGGAGGGGTGGGGGGAGGAGGCGGCGGCGCGGGGTAGGGAGGAGGGGAGGAGGCGGCGGCGTGGGGTGGGGTAGGGGGAGGAGGCACGGACGGAGAGGGGGGCGGCGCGGGGGTTGGGAGAGGCGGTGGTGCGAGGAGGGAGGATGCGGCGCGAGGTGGGGAGTAGGAGGCGGCGGTGCGGGGACGGAGAGGGGAGGCGGCGCGCGGGGTTGGGGCGCGGCAGCGCGAGAGAGGAGGATGCGGCGGCGAGGGGTGGAGTAGGAGGCGGAGGTGCGGGGATGGAGAGGGGAGGATGCGCGCGAGGTGGAGTAGGAGGCGGAGGTGCGGGGACGGAGGGGGAGGCGGCGGGGAAGAGCTAGGGGAGGCGGATCGGGGTGGGGAGGAGGAGCGCGCGCGGGGAGGCGGTGCGGCTGCGAGATAGAGGAGGAGGAGGCGCGGGGTGGGAGGGAGGGGGCTACGAGAAGACGGCTCGGATTTTATCTCGCAATTAGATCCAAGGGTTGAGAGAAGAAGAGTGACGACGGGTCAACCATCAACTCCTTCTTTTATAATAGTAAAAATATTTTGCTTCGGAGCGAGTGCCTCGTTGGACACCTCCTAGCTCCTACCAGGAGTTCTCTTGCCTTACCAGGGAGATTGCCCTCTCCACGGTCTTCATGGGATTAAAAATAGACTAAATTATTTAATAAAAAATAATGTTATAATTTTACTTATAAATTTATAATTATTTAGATATATTTTTTTAAAAAAATATAGTTTTAAAATATATATTCTAACATACAGATTCAAATTTTAGTTCAAATATATAAGAAAAGAATGTAATATCCCATACTAAAAAATTGTAATCTATTATATAAAAAATAATTTTTACCGGATCTCCGTAGAACCCGTGAGGGTGGGCGACCCCACTCCAACTCCACTAGCATAGTGGGAGCCGTCCCTGTTCCTCTACAAGAAGAGATGGCCCTCTGCCCCTGATGGAGAAATTTTCCACGGAAATAATATTATAATTTTATTTATTAATTTATAATTTAGATTTTTTTTCAAAATATAGTTTTAAAATATATATTTTAACATACGGATTTAAGTTTTAGTTCAAATATATAAGGAAAGAATGTAATATCCCATACTTAAAAATTGTAATCTATCATATAAAAAATAACTTTTACCGGATCTTCGTAGAACCCGTGAGGGTGGGCGACCCCACTCCAACTCCGCTAGCGTAGTGGGAGCTGTCCCTGTTCCTCTACAAGAAGAGATGGCCCTCTGCCCCTGGTGGAGAAATTTTCCGAACCCGCTCCTATAGAGAAATTGCCACCCCTACTGCTAAGTGCTTGCCTGCTTGGCCCTGCTCTCATGCGCTGCTGTGTCTTTTCCTGACCAAACAAATCCAAGCTTAAGCTGCACATTACCACTTGCTGCAACAATTATTCGATGGGTCGCTTGATGCTTCACATCCTCAACCTCAAATCAAACCAAAGCAGCGATCTTACTAGCTTGGTCCACAACTCCTTGGCCTTATTCTTGAGTTGTTCTTGGAATATATATCGCTCTTTACTTTAATAATCTGGAATGCGACTTGTGACAAAAAGAAAGTCTGTATTGTTTTGTTTTGGATTTGTTAAACTAAGCGAAGTATTTCGACGCTTCATACGAAAAGAAGAGTGCTAGTATTCTGAAGCAATTGACCGACTACTGTGGCACCGTTTGTTCTAGCTGGTAACTGCAGATGTTTTACGATCTACACAGCTTGTTCTTTCTTCAGAACATGCAAAAGCTCTGCACAAGATCTATACATCTTTCATTGGCCTGTCAAGATTTGGAGGTTTAAAAGGTCAATGTAATCCCTGTGATTGAACAGGAGTAGTTCTACACTACTACCACTGTGCAACAGCTTTATGGCAATGGACCAGGGGTCGACTAGATATTTCATGTGACTATCCATCCACCTTTCTTTTTTTCCTCTTCTCCTTTTCTTTTTCCCCAAACCACTCATTGCCGCGATGCCTTGATCAGGTTCTGTAACCCTATCAACAAAGTTGATCCTATCCGATAAAAATCATAAAAATTAAGGTCACCTTTCTTTTTTATGTGTGGTTTGACAAAGAGGCCAGTGGTCACCACAATGTGATGTGTCTGGGTAAACAAACTAAAGGGAAAAGACCGATGTTGCGAAAGGGAAAAAATAGTACTTCCTTCTAGTCTTATTCATAAATATAGGTTATATTTTATATTCTAATATAAAATAAATGTGTTGTTTCTCTATATATCTTTAATAAATATTCATCTTTACTTTGTATTCCCTATATTATGCATTGAATGTAGCATTTAGAGATACTAATTAGAGATGGTCTAGTTATTTTCAAGTCTCTTGATCTATAGGTAAGAAAAAAATACATTCTATATATTTGGATGGAGAAGTAGATACAGAAGAGGAGAGGAGACTAGCTAGGGAAGCAATACTGATATGGCATGATAGCGAGAGGCACAGCAGAACCAACCTTATCGTTTAGAGAGACAAGAAAAAAGCAGAGCAGGTCATGTGTCACTTTATGTACATACTAATCAATCGAAATGGTATGGTTAGATGTGCCACATCATCTATTCAATGTTATCATTTTTTGAGTAACTTGTTGACTTGTTCAGTGCCATCCTAGTCACCGCTAATATGCGGAGGAAAATAATTTAAAGCTCGGTTGAAAAGTTCTGGATATAGCCTAAGCTCTAACCTCAATTCGATTTTTAACCTCAAAATTTGAAACCGTTCTAATTAGAATCTCAAACTATCAAAACCGTTCGCTTTATCTCCTTGACCCAAACTAGGGTAGTATTGTCTGACATGGCACCGACATGTCCATTTTCTGCTAACATGGCATCCAGGTAGAGTTAGCATGGCTCTCTTCTTCCTCCTCCTCTCCACCCTTTCTCTCGCTCTTCCCCATGCCGAGGAGCACTTCTGCTTCCCATGCTCCTCTTCTTCTACCACTGCAACTTTGACCTCAGCCCCTCGACATCTTTGACCATTGAGCCCTCTGCTTTGTCAATGACCTAGGCGTTGTGCTAGGCCTCTAGAGTGGGGTCTTAAGCTGCTCGACGATGTCAAGTCGGACAGTGTGTTAAATCATGCGACGGCAATCTACTCCTCTTCTACATTGACAACCTCTATGCCAGTAACTCCTGCACTTGCCATTGGGTCCATCTCCAGCCGATCCACCTCTACTATGGCATCGTTGGGTTTTATGTGTCCTGGAGAAGGATGAGAGTATTGGTTGCTGTACAAGACAGGAACCAATGGAACGTATTGGACAATGATGGATGTTTGGTGCTATAGGATTACACCAACGTAGCATGGATCCACTCCACCTGCACCAGATCAACTTGTCGGTAGCCGCAACTGCTGCTAACAACTACCGCAATCCAATCTCTTTGTTTTGTTGAATTCAGTAAGATCTCCCAAAACCGTTCGCATCATATTGTATTCCAAATGCTCCTATTCATTTCCCCTCAATCAATTTCATGTTTTCTCCATAGGAGTTCGCTGCCACAACCTTCTTCCCCAATTTTGGCCGAGCCTGCTGTCACCGACGCCATTTCTCCTCAAGTGAACTCCAAGCCAATTTCTTCCTCCTCAACCACCACCCAGAATTCCTCTTCCCCCAACCTCTAATTTTGGCTCTCTACTTCTAGGGTGCCACCACCACAACAAGTTCCAATTTCCACTGTGGGACACCATCGCCAGGTCACCTCAGAGCATGTGCACCTCTCCATTTTGCCCCTCTACATCCCCGATTGACACCTTTCCACCTTTCTCCTCCCACGACTTGGCCACTACACATCACTGCGTGTGCCCCCCAGCCCCTCCCCCTGTGAGCATGCACCAATGTGTCTCCGATTGCTCCACCACCTTTCCTAGCTCCTAGTCCCTCCCAGCAACCTATTTTTATGGTTGCCACTACCCCGTCGTCGCCCTACCGTCGCTAGAGAGGCACCAGAACCGTTGCATCATGCCTCCCCTGTCTTGCCTCTATTCGGCCCCACCCTTCTTTCCCTCTCTCTCTCCATGCGTATGACAGCTAGTCTTAAATGATGTTGCAATTAAGTTAATTAAGTGAAGAAGAGTGCCACGTCAATTCTACCTAGATACCATGCTAGCGAAAAATGAACATATCGGTGCCACGTTAGACAAAATCACCTTGGTTTTGGTTGAGGAGGGGTAAAGTGGATAGTTTCGTTAGTTCGAGGTTCCAATTCGAACATCTTCAAAGTTCGGTGTTGAAAAATGAACCGAGAGCAGAATTAAGGTTCAAAAGTGGATTTTTTTCTTCTTAAAATGAAAAATAAGATGGGAAATAAGATCTTGAGTTATCTTTTCCATTTCAGATACAGGTTGTCATGTAGTAACAGAATACAGAGGCGGCAACGAAACCATCCCCTTTCTCATAAGAAAAACCGTAGCATTCTTACGTATTTGTATATGACATCCGTTCATCTTTTCCTTCACTTCCTATTCTGAGAAATCTAAAGCTCGAACACGATCATCCAAGCTTAATGGGGTGTGACCGATTCGTGATAGGTTGGTATCATGCTAGCAGGCCATGGACTAACAGGTGGGCCCCACTCCTCACCTATCTTCCCATCCAGGATCAATCAGCATAAAGCCATAAACCATCAGAGAATTTTCAGAATTCACATAGGAAAGGACAACATAGGCTCTTTTTTTCTTCTTTTCCCTCTAAACATCCCTTGTCGATGACAGCGGCCACTGTGCTGCCAACAGACATGGTCTTCCATTCCATTCTTTCCTCTGGGCAACAATGGCAGAACGACTAATGTAGCATTATAGGCTTGCAGCATCAGGATGCAACAAAGTTGCATGCCATGGCACACATCACATGTGTTGCAACTTGCAAGGGCTTTGTGTGCATTCAAACAACTTTTCACTATGAAATCATTATGAACTAGGGGCAGACGTAGAAAACAATCTAGCCTATCAAGTCCATTTGGACATAGGGCCATAAAAAAGCTCGAAGCTCACGAGCTGCTCGAGCTCGACTCGCTCTAGGCTCAATTAAAGCTCAGCTTAAGCTCCAAACGAGCCGAGCTCGAGCTTGATCCTGAGCTCATGAACTTTAATGAGCTGAGCTTGAATAGCTTGCAAGCCTCAGGCTTTTCTTACAGCTCTAGATGCATACTAAATATTATCGAGCTTACTCAAGCTAAGCTCGAGCTTTTCTATTATTGAAAATTAGTGTATGTTGAATTATTTTGTACTGTTATCAAGCTTACTTGAGTCGAGCTTGAGCTCGAATTTTTATTATTGTTGAAAATTAATGCATATTAAATTATTTTAACTATTATAGAGCTTATTTGAGCCGAGCTCGAGCTGAACTCGAGCTTGGGCCGAGTCGTGCTCGAGCTGAGCTCTAGGCTTAGACTCCAACTTAGGCTCGCTCGAGCTCTCAGCTCGATCGTTTACCGAGCTCGAGCTTAGGAGGCCAGGCTCATTCGAGCTCAGCTCGTTTATAGCCCTATTTGGACATTGCTGCATTGGGGAGCCAGGGAGGGAGGGGGAAATAGGGAATCACCTTCTCGGCTTCTGTTCTTTTGTTGGTGTGCCAACGCCGTGAACTGGTTTCGCCATGGTAGCACAGCTAACATCTGACGATCGATGCCTCCTCCTCTATGGTGTGGCCATGTGAGCTACGACTCTGTCATTCAGGCTTTGGCCCTTGCCACCGTCACTGGTCTCTGCTACCTCCTACTCTCCTAGGCTAGCAAGTAGCATGCCCTCATGGACTATCGCCTCACCGGACTGCTTGTCGCCGCCACTGTCTAGAGGGAGAGGGAGACTGGGATCTAGGATGCATCCATGGAAAACTTTGAGATAGGGTGAGCAACGGCCACCTACTTATGTACCTAACTTTGGCTTTTGTTTCCTGACAAATCTCTACTACTTAAAAGAACTAGTTGGTGGTTTATACATTTTATCTATCTTTCATCTCCTCCTCCTCACAAAATGGAACGTGCCAACATGTGGGCCTTCCTATCGAGTGATTATTCCCGCAACCCATCCTCACATAAGAAAACGCTTCGCCCCACTCTTTCTCTCACATTACCTCTTGGCTTTCATCTTCTAAATCCCTAACAAATGCAAGGCGATGGTAGTGGCTCCTCAGGTGGAGCTGCTCGGCGCGGTTCCTCTCCCCTCCCGATTGCTATAATGTGGCGGTGCGGGTCTCGTGCCATCTCTCACATCCTCGAGACTTCGATGCCATCGCTCGCAACAAACCCAACACTTCCTCTCCCCTATTGTCGGACTCCGGAGCAACAACTCCAGGATCTTCTGCGTAAATCACACTAGTCTAGAATATCAACCATAATAATATTTATTCATTAACTAAATATGGACATGATTACCAAAGTTTACATCCATGTACCATAGGCCAAATTTAAATACAAGTAGCGAAAGAAAAACACCGAAGCGGAAGAAGCCCACTGAGCCTACCCATAGGCAAATGACAATAAGACACGACCTACTCTTCTTGGTCCTTACTGTAGTCAAAGTCGTTTTCCTCTGAGATGTGAAAGTAAGGGTGAATACAAACTTGTACTCCGCAAGTCATACAAAAAAATATAATATAATGTTAAAGACAACAAAGGAAGGCATATAGGGTTAGTTTGATCGTAAAACAACATTTAATAAAATACAGTAAATAGATTGAAATTACTGCATTTAATATAATATTGTAAATAAAATTAATACCGTTAGTGCAGGTCCATCCCCCACACTAATCTAACCACGGGCATCCCACCCAGACCATCTTTTTCAAAAGTTCTCATATGGATTCCATCCATCCATATCCTTTTTAATCTCCTATGGATTCCATCCATCCATAAGCTTTTTCAAAAACTATTTTGAAAACCAAAGTCTAATCTATGATAGTTTATATACTCTACGAAGGTGATACAGTTTTACCCATAAGATATGATTTGCTCATTGTGTTAGCCATTACACGTTTTCTTAGGCATGTGACTGAGTAACCATAACAAGACCTTTACGAAGCTAAACCTTCAACCTGGCCACACCTCCACTATGGTTTCACCTAAATAAGGAATCCACCAGATCAGGTTCCCCTCTTGTGCCATGTAAGACTTCCCATAGCCTACGCCATGCTCACATTCAGCTTATAGCGAGACTTAGGTTGGGACCTACTAATTAGTCAACAAGGACTATCCTATACCAGTCTTGTGGTAGTACGAGCTTTGTAGCAGTAGCTTACAGACTAGTCCTTAATTGACTTAGGCTCAATCCATATCCCCCTTGTGCCTAGTATCCACGTTGAGCCACTAAGCTACAACGTATACCAGCAAGCACCCATCACCTTATTCATGGCCTAAGTCTAAACCAGATTTTATATTTTATTTTAAAACATTCCATAGACCTTCTCGAATATATTTTAAAAACTTATCATTTCATTGAAAAGTTATCCTAACCTAAAGTTATATCTATGCAGATCTCAACATTTACTACAAAAATTCTCTAGTCATACTAGTATACTAATTATAGTTTTAATCTAAGGTGATAAGGCATAAGAATTTGCAAAGTCAAAGAAGTCATAACAAATGGGTAATAACTAAATAAAACTAAATTTAAAAATACAAACATTAGAAATTAAGCATATAATGTAATTTAAAAATAACATAAATTTATTTATAAACTGTGATCAACATAAGCAAGGGTGTGTGTGACTTGCCTTGCTCTGTAATTTGATGCGAATAGTCATTGTAAAATTATCTGGAATCGTCACAATTTACAAATAAAAATAACTTTCTAAATTCAAATAAACTCTTAGATTTGAAAACATTGTATATTTAGATAGATCTTGATTTTAGATAAATTTATAAATTTGAATGGGCTTAATCGGAGTTAGGATGAAAGAGAATGAGTCTCTAGAAGTTTAAATTCTAAAGAAAATAAAAAATTGGGATTTTTGGAATTATTTTTTTGCTAAAAAGGAATTTATGATGTCAGCATAGATTTTGGGAATTATTTTTAAAGGAAATCAGAATTATTACGTCATGCTGACTCCAGCCATGGGTTGATTGAGACTGACTAGTGGGCCCTATCTACCGTGGACCAGGTCCATGGACCATGGATCAGCTGAGACGGCATGGAGGGTGATGTGGCATACATGTGGCAACCGACAGGGATGATTTGTTGATGTGGCAGCCAAGTGGCGCTGACGTGGTTGCTGATGTGGCTTGGGAGGGCTCGGGGTCTAACGTGGCATGCCACGTGGACGGCACGTGGCGGCCACATGGACCTATGCCATTAGGTGGCATGCCACGTGGGCGTGTGGTTTGACGTGGTGGGCGGCATGTGTCGTGGCTGCCATGTGGCAGCTCGGCACTGAGGTAGGCTGCCAACTAGCGCCATGTGGCGGCCACCTCAACCGTGCCATCTGACGTGAACTCGTCGGCGAGAGGCGGCGCATGGAATCCGATGGTCGCCGACGGTACGAGGCTCGACGGTGGCCAGCGAGTGGCGCAATCAAGAGAGGAGAGCAAGAGGAGTTTAGTAGTTCACATTTACATTACCAGAAGTGGTCGGAGATGGGTCAACGGTGACGATTGGCGATGACGGTGCTCGGGTTCCGGTGGAAGCGATGATTTGATGGTGAATTCGGGTGGCGCAGGGGTTATCGGGGTTTTTTCCTGATTTGTGTTAGTATGTTAGTTGAAAGCCAGTACGATTTTTCAGGTGGGTTGCATTATTGCTGAGGAACCAATGTGCCAGTTATCCATATATTGTATTGATCCTAGGCTTATCATGCCCTAGATGTTCATATTAGGAAATGACTGATGTAGTAATGCTCGAGGTGTAGTGATGCAGCTTTACGATTGAAGTGAATAGATATTATGTTAGCATAAAAAAATCATACTTTATATTGTGGTGTACTTTCAATTCGATAAATTTGGTTTCACTGAGATAAAAGGTCCCCTTTTGTTAGACTGATCTAGCACCCAGGTTAAGTTCCCAACAAAGCAAAGCAGCAAGCATAGTTTCATTAATTTTAATTTAGTCGAAGAATAATGTTGATATGTTATACACTTACATTTGATTACTCATTATGGATGCGGGAACAGGTTTCTATTCTCAAGTTTATGAGCTCTCACTAGTTTTTCTACACAAGGTACAATACAATTTGACGAAGCATGATCATTAATGTTCTGGATAAATTGTGTTAGAATGCACCAACATACATGTTTTTTACTGACCATGAAGAGATCAGAAAATTAGCATATTGGAGGGCAAAGGGCTTATAGGCCACAAGTGAATATGTTAAAACACAACAACCTAAACATCCTTGAGAAAACACAGCAGCTTGCGTCAACTCTAAAGTGCCTTTTCCCCGTGTTTCTCATATTGAAGTTTTGACGTCATACTTGCCCAAGCAATTGTGCAAACTACAATGTTCATAATGACTTGATTGAGATAGATTCTCTCCTCTTACTAAAAAATTTCTCTAGTTCTGATGTTCATTAATTCAATCTTTTATTAAGATTCTTACTATATTTTGATGTTGCCTAGTTCTGAGAAACAAATACATTCCGTTGTTAGTCTATGGGATGGTAGGGTATAGATGTTTAGGCGCATCATGTGAGAAAAATGCATAACAAAGTATATATAAGATGAATGAATCTTACTATTTGTGTGTGTATCCAAGTGTGCTTGGGTGTATTCACAAGGGCATAATGCTATGAATAGGTTAACACAACACAACTTGGATTGTGATCAGTGCTATTTTGAAGCAAAAATACAACATAGATGTAACACCCCAGGGTTTAAACCGGCTCAGGCCCACTCCCACTCGGAATAGACCACACACACACACAACTAACCCATTTGCATTTTTCTTAAACAACTTATGCAAAATAGTTAACCCATGGCTAGTTGTTTTGGACACCTTGGCCTTATATGTTGGTCAATTTCATCTTTGGTAGGCAATGTGGACTTTCATCTCCCACATGGATTCATCCATGCACACCCATGCATGGGTGTTGGTAATGGAGTTTATTTGAAGACTTTTACATAAAAGAATTTTTATATTACTCAATCTGGAATGGGAACTCTACTGTGTGCCAACTTTTATTATTTGGGTTAGTGGCTTTATGCAGCTGTTGAAAGATGTAATGTTGTTCCACGCACTGTTGCAATGTAAAATAAAGCATTATATCATTATGTTACTCTAGCCAAGGAAAATTCTATATTGTTAATGTCATTCTCGATTTTTTGTTCTGTTATGACATGCATCTCTGTTAGATCCTTCTGGTGATATTTTGACATTCTACTATTCTATTTTAAGGTGTACTGAATTGTATCAACTATTTCTTTTTTTTACACATGATGGGATAATAAAAACAAGGAAAAACAAACACAAAACATGATTTTAGTTACATGCTTTTGAATGTTGTTAGATATGTAGTTTGCATTGCTATTTCAAGAAATGAGGATAGATATTGGATAGGAGATGCTAAGCATATAGGTCTTGGACCTAACCAAGGCTAGCTTTACCTGCCTTTAGAATACTAAAATTTTCTCATAGCAAATTGTAGGCATATTATACAGACTCTTCTAAGAGTCTAGACTCAATGCTAAATGCAAATGTAACAATTGACCAATTGTTATATATAACTGAATGTTAATTTAACTTGTTTCATACTTTTCATTGATCCCAGACACAATTTGTCCAAGATGCCAAATGTAGAGAAGAGCTTGTTCAAGATGCCAAATGTAGATGCAGAGAAACTGGTCATGCAGGAAAATGTTGTTATATTTTTGGTAGTCTCATACTCGATTTTTATTTGGATTGGAATGTATCCAAAGAATTAGCTTTGGCTAAAAGTGCATGGAAGTTAGTGATCCATGTATCAGAACCATGACATAAGAAGAATATTTAGAGATGGTGTTTTAAGCGCAGGATATAAGTCTTAGGGTTTTAACCTTGTAAGTTTTATTTAATGCTCTCGTTTCTTTGACCTTGAGGAGATTTTATTCCTAGCCTATCCCAAGTTGTTTGGGACAAAATGCTTTGTTGTTGTTGTTGATAGGATATTACACTTCTTCCCCGGTTCATTGTGTACATTGGCCAGTAGGGCCATACAATTGATTGTGCTCATATAGTTGCATATATTCTTTTTTACTTTGGCTAATCTGTCTGTAGTTTATTAAAAAAGGGTTATAAACTAATGATTCAAACTTGGTCTTTATCTCCTGTTTGAAACATGACGATTCATTTGGGAAGTCTAGCAGAATCAGTGACCTATCCTACGTATTGTGTACATTGTTCCAAGATGAATCAGAACAAGCTTACTCAACACATCTGATCTATCAATCGGAGTGGAATGCAATCCATGGGTAGCAGCATAGCAATTAATTTTAATCTTTCAAGTCATAATTGTCACCGCCCCTCCCATAATACCTTAATTTTACTTCTCATAGTACTTGCTAAAAGTTTTACTTCTTACGGTGCTTGCCACTAACCTAAAGGTAATTTCATTTTTGCCACTACGTTCTCTCTCTGACATGTGGACCAGGCCCCTTGTCAGTGAGATGGCCATTGGCAAAAACAAGATTAGTGCACCCTTTAGTTCGCATGATATATTTCAACTCAAAGATTATGATAATACATTGTGCAATCATATAAGATGTTTAACTAATTACATAGCACATTAGAACAGGATAGTCCTTCTACGCAATAATAGATTTAAGGCATGTTTTTTTCCCAGATATTGGCTTTTGGTTTTTGCCTTTTCTATAGTAGTTAACTTTTAAACGAAGTATCTTTTCAATACGGGGACTATAAGTCGATTGTAGTAGATATTGTAGCGACTTCATCTAGATCAGCCAAAATTGCACGTGAGTGTAACTCTCTCCGTACTCTCAAAACAGCTAAAACAGCTAAAAACAAACATAATAGCGAAAAACCAATAGAAAAAACCTTCTCCCCTCCCACCTTACACACAAAACCGCTGAAAAAACAGAAAAAAAATAAAACTGTACCAAAATAACTCTCAACAAATTATCCCCCTTGTACATGTCAATCCACCTACAACGTGCATGCCTCGAACTAGTATAAATTAGAAGGTTCTATTTGGAACGTGTGAATAGATCCCGCAGCGGAGGCTCTCTAGTCCCTACTTCCCCGGGGGGTTGGAGATGAGGGCTAACAACCAGGCCTAGTTATTGGGTGCTTTCTTTTTAACTGTGTCTGATGGTTTTTAGTTTTAGTGAGAGTCCTTGTAGAGTGAACCGAAGGCTAATAAGCCATTTTCAAAAGATTATCTCGATAAGACGCTTCGAAATGGCGATGAAGAAAATATCATGTTTGTTTATTCGATAGAAGATATAAGCTATAAGTTAAAAAAAATAGGGCCATTGGATGTCTTTCAAAAAAAAAGTCAGGCAAAGGAAGTAGTATTTAGGAGTGACAAAAATAAAATGCGCAAATTCTTTTAATGGCAGCGATGAGAATGCTCGTTAACAGTGGCGAAAACAAAATTTTCCCTGGAAGAAAGGGCAGGGCCAAACCCAACTCAGCTAAATGGGCCAAGGCAAAGTACTGATCAACTCTAGCCTCCAGGGTCCCTTCTTTAGTACCATCGTGGCTGGACAGGCCGAGTTGTTCTTCGGCCCAGAGAATTTTTCTGTTTCTTGTTTTCACGCAGCCGCCGAAAAAATTCTTTTCTGTTTCTTGTTTTTTGGTGCTGCCGGGAAGGGAGGGAAGGGGCTGCTGGCGGCGAATGCAGCCGCCGACAAGGACAAGAAGAAGGCGCCAGTGTCCCGCTCCTCGCGCGCCGGGATCCAGGTTTCGTTCCCTTCTCCCCTCCCTTTCTTGCCTCTAAAAAATGATAGGTTTCTTGGATCGTTCTTGATGGGAAAGCTTAGCTTCTTGCGCTGCAATTTTGTTAGATCTGCGAGCAATTTCGCGGTTTCTTGTCGCGGAATTAGGCCCTGGCTGCAGATTTCGTTCGTTCGGGAGATGTTTTTTTTTTTGGAAACACATTAGTTTGTGAGATCTTACGAGCCTGCTACGATCTTATGCTGTTCTACCTTTGGAATTCAACCCCTCGTCTCCAATCGTTGCAAATAGCTGGGATGCCAGATTAACCGTTGCCTTTAGGTTATGTGTCCCTGAAAAACTCTGTTTATGCGAGGGCTCACTAGGCACTAGCATTAATTTGTCATGGAGCCTGTATATAGGCTAGCGTTTTTTTCTTTGCTATAGTTTCTTTGCTCTAATATAAAATCACTGAAGAAAAATGTCTGAATTCTTATGATTCATGGATTTCTGCGTTCTTGGTTCGGTGGTTCCCTGCTTCCTTTGATAGGACGGCAGAGCAATTGCTAACCTGTACGGTAGTAGCAGTACGCTGTAGGCTTCAGACTTTCAGTATCATTGACAAGCAAGTGTAAGTATTCCCCCTATTTGGATTAAGATTCTACTCTAAATTGAAAAAGTGTTAGGAGGGGTTATATAAATCATAGGAAGAAACCAAGTAATCAAGTCTACTTATTCAAAGCAGAGGACGTATGAGACGATTAGAGACTAAGATATTCTTTAGCACTACATTCTTATATAAGGCAAGGATCCAAAAATTCTAAAAGATTTAAGGGTTGTGAGTGAGTGATAATTCTTTATACTCTTTTCAGATTATGCTTAAAGAATAAGTAAATTTGCTCAATACTATTGCAATTGTTCGTGAGTTGTAAAATACCATTGCAACAAGACTGGACTTACAAATGCTATCGCAGACACAAAAAACTTTAGAAAATGCCATTGTCATTAGCTTTTCATCCATTTGCTCTAATAACATCCATCTAGGTGAGAGAAAAAATTTATAAATGACAATTTTGCCCTTTGACATTCTTCTCCTCTGACATTGGGCATAGGCTCGTCGATGCCTACCTCCTACTTGCTTAGTTCCCTTGCATTCCCCTCTAAGTTCTGAGCTTATCTTACCATGGCGATGTTCATGCAACATGGCAACACAACAACAGGAAGACCTCACTGTGGCTACCGGAGATCAAGAAGGCAACCATTGCCATGGCAGTTCTCAGTGATGTCGAGGATCAAAGATGTGGTCCTTGAGCATATATGGTATGTACAAAAGTAGTTGATAGCATTTGATTGGATATAGATCTCTCACAGTGAGCTAGTGACGGCAATGGGGGAGGATGGTTCTTAGGTTCGTTGGTGCTACAAAGTCGGTGGCGCGGGCAAGAAATAATTTGTTTGGGATGTTCAGTGAGATGTGGTGATGGTAGATTGGTAACCAATTTGGGTCGAGATAAAGTGGAGACGGTAAATTTGAGCAGAGACAGATGATTGGGGATTTTGGCCACGGTGGCTTACAGGCGAAATTGAATGCTGGTGGTGGGCTCTTGCAAGGTAGATGAATGTCAGACACAGTAAGAACAAAAGATGGATGCACTTCGCCCACTATCTGTCAGTATTGCTTGTCGATGTACGAAAACTTGTACAACACCCCGCTCTCTTGTGTTCTGTAGAGAAAGAAGGGGAGGAAAGGAGAAAAAAGAGAGGAAGAAAGAAGGGCTGAGATTTAACTCAATTTTGGATAGATGGATGATATTTCAAGGGTAGAATCATCGGTAGGACCCACCCTAATAAGAAAAAAGAAGAACTAGTAAAAATGAGTGTAGAATAGTCATCCCATACCTTTTTGATGGAAAAGGTGATGGAGATGGTATTCTCCAGATTTTGTGCCGTTTGCGATGGCATTTGATAGTGTGTGATGTTTGTGACAGTATTTCACTAGTCTTAATTGATTGCAATGGCACCAAGAAAATTTAGTCTTAAAGAATTTATGGTCGGTTTCGTCAAATTTTTTCTCTTTCGTGGTTGCTTCAATATTGTTATTTTGATTCTGTCTACAAGATTCGTTTTCTTCATTCTTGATACCATACATGCTTGTACTGTACCTTATAAACTCTGATCCGATCTAAGGGTTGTTATGCATAAGAAGAGCTATCAAAGTGTAACATATATGATATATCATATAGTAAATTACTGACTCGCTTCTATCTCGGCAATATTGCAGTTCCCAGTGGGACGTATCCACAGGTAGCTCAAGTCCAGGGTCATGGTGAATGGTCATGTTGGCGCCACCGCTGCGGTGTACTCTGAGCAATCCTTGAGTACCTGACTGCTGAGGTCCTAGAGCTAGCCGGCAACGCTAGCAAGGATCTCAAGGTGAAGCGTATCACTCCGCGCCACCTGCAGCTTGCGATCCACGGTGATGAGGAGCTGAACACCCTCATCAAGGGCACCATCGCTGGCAACAGTGTCATTCCTCACATCACGAAATAGCAGAGATCTTTTTGTAAGAAATAAAGATCTGTACGTAGTTTCAAAAAATAGAAGGTTTTTTTGCCAAAAAAAAGGTGACGTGGCACGGAAGAAGGCTGGGAATCCTCCCGGCCTTAATTAGGGAGTATTGCAAGGGAACCTTTGTGTCATGTACCGCGTGAGAACGGTCAAGCTAGCTAGCTTACTTGTAGTGAATTATGGGCCCACCGCATGGAGCAGCGGAAATGGGGCGCGCGGCGGGAGTCGTGCGGGCACGGAGCTGGACGGCCGAAACGCTTGCTGGGCCAGGCCGACTCATCACAGGGGGGGAGGAGGAACGCGTGGTCGCCGCTAAGGCAGGTCCACGGGGGACGTGGCTTTTATCTTTCTGCTGGAATGGCACAGTAAAAACGTTTATTTTTTTAGATATTTAATTGAAAATAAAATAGAAAATAAAAATAAAAATATCATTGTATTTCTATGGATAATATAAATAAAAAAGTCAAGTTAAAAATCCAACATGTCGAACGGTTTCTGGCGGACGGGGGATGGATGTCTTTTACTAGTTAATTATTAACTCATATCATTAATCTTGGGTGATCGTTTTAGCGATGGTTTGTGGTTTTTGGTTGAAATTTCACTGTAGCTAGTTTTTTTTTACTGTAGCTGAGTTAGTGGATAGTGTAATAAATAGTGAAAAAAAACTGAAACTTTTAAAAGTCAAAACGATCACTGCTCGTTTTCCTGTTGCAACGATCAATATTGTACAAGTTTGATTCTTTAATTTGCATTGCTTGTGTCCTTGCTGTACTGTGAATTGACAACCATTTTGTGAACTGCATGAGATGAATCTATTCTGTGGCTGATGCCAAGTTACAGGCAGTCCCCTTCATGGTTATGCTTGTAGTCAAAAGGCTACGTACCTACCCTACATGTGCAGGTCACGGATTAGCAAGTAGGTAACTGTGTTGCACAACATGATTGCCGAACAATTAAGTTCCTGACGATGATGCTTAGATAGTGATGCATCGGCGAACTGCATGACTAATAAGTCAAAGCTAGCCTAACTTAAGAAATATACCTGACTTAATTAGCCTAAACCACTTACACAGTACTGATCTGCACAAAGAGAGGAGATACATGATGAGAGCTAGTCTTTGCTGTTAATACCATATAATGCACCACCTTTTTTCAGAAAGGTGAAACTAAAGGCACGAAAAGTGCGAATCATTATATTCAGAAATGGAAAACTCCAACCTGTTTTTGCTGAATGTTTGTCAGTACTACGACATGCATGAAAGCCTGAAAGGAGATTGGGATAGTTACCTGAGGTAATTGCTGAAAATAACACAATGGTGAAGTGCAGCTAGCTGTTAAAGAATGCCCCTTACCTGCCATTCCTTTTAAAAAAGGAAACAAAAGGAAAAAATGCCATTCTTTGAAAATTATTGCTCTTACAATTGTACACATTCTGCCATTTGGTTCTTTGCACAAGTATATAGTATGATCGATTTGTTCTACGAATTATTTATTATGAATATGATACAAAAAAATGATTTCCTTATGCCGAAGAAACTGTTCATTGTTTCAGACAGCAGAAGCTAATTAATTAGGGGGCAACTAGCGCCCGGACATATGAGGGGGCTTCTCATCGTACGCTCTGGTGCAACATCAATAAACTACTTGTGCAACATTGTAATCATGCATGCAACAAAATGCATAATAACATTTGGTAAAATCGAGATTTTTTTTAAAAAAAATCAACTTCACACAAATGCATAATATCATAAATATATAACTTTGCAAAATGCAAAAATAAAAATATCAAAATTTTCAAACAAACAATTTATAACCTTATAACACTGCAATATTTAAAAATAATAGTTGCAACAATTTAAAATTGCTCTTGCAATAATGGAAATAAATGCTTGCAATAAATTGAGAACTACGGCCTCTACTACAACAAAAAAATATGGCCATACGTAACAAATCATACAACCCCTTGCAACAAAAGACAAGTCAGCTCAGGCACCATACGCTTGCAACCATATGTATGGATGCTAGGTACGTAGTACCATAGCTAGAACACTCAAACTAGTTAGTGTATATACGATTAAGGAGGTGTTGATCGATCTCACTTAATTTGGGAGGTCGATGACCTTGGAGTGGCCGCGATTCTTGAGGACGACGTTGTACATGTGGGTGGAGCGGAACCGCGCAAAGTCATGGGGACAATGAGATGAGGTTGACGCTGCCATCGCGGCGATGGAGCTATACGATGGCATGGTCCTCGTAGTAGCACTCCCAGCCAAGCCCCATGATCCGCCGCTCCAGCGCCTCAAGCGACGCCATCATTTCGTTAGCCGGCACGTACACCTGCGCCATTCATGTGCACCAAGTAGAGATGGAGGGAGAGTGAGAAGATGGAGGATGCGAGATAGTAGAGAAAGCTTCGGTTGCTTAGGTGAAGAAGATTACTAAAAGGAGGAGGCTAGTGAAAAAATGTAACAAGCATTATGTGGATGGAGAAGCTTCCAATACTTTTGTCGGTAGGAGGAGTTGTGTGAGTGAAAGCAACGTGGGGGAGTGGAGATGCGTCCGATATGAGACGTCCTATCGGACGTCTATATACTATCATTTTTCAATTAATTATGGTGTGAACCTGGAGCAAAATAAAGGGTCATTTTTAAGCTAGGGTAAATCTAACATAGGGTCTATTAGCTAGTGAAAGAAAACTGTCCAAACACACTATTCATTAGACTATTAGATACTACCGATTAACAGTATCATATGTAAGATCAAAGAAATTGCTAGTTGCCTCGCAAAAAAGAAAAAGAAAGAAAGAAGGATTGCTAGTTTATTCATGCAAACATATAACACACACACACGTATGTGTGTGTGTGTGTGTGTGTGTGTGTGTGTGTGTGTATATATATATATATATATATATATATATATATATATATATATATATTCCTTCCTTTTTTTCCTTGACAATCGACGGACTATTGTTAGGTAAAACTGTAAAAGTACTTTAGATGATCACAGTTATAATTAATGGGCTAATTTTGCTTCAAGAAGAAATTGTATGTTGTATCACGATATATCATCCCACATTGTCTATATATAGCTGCGATAACCCGCAATCAACTGTCCATATGGGAGGTTAATGAATTAGTCCCATATACATATCAGCTGGGATCATGTAAATGCCTTAAGGAGTTACATATTGGCCAAGTAAGAGTAAGCTTAAAAGGCGTCTGCTTTGAAAGTATACTTCTTAAAATCAATAGATCACAAACGGTCACTATATTTATACACTTAATTTTCTGATCATAGGACTCGTCAATCAAATGACAAACTGAACAATAACACATAATTGTTAATGGGCATATCTTAATTAGCAATACATGCCCATGCTAATTATTCTCATACGCGATCATAAAAGATAATGGAGCCTATGTAGTTCCGGAGATTAATTATTGTTACACCAGCCAACTTGTTTTGACATCGTCACACTAGAAAATTACATGAAAAGTATCCCACAAATCCTTCAGAAATGATATGCCAAAATCTAAAAACCAATGAAGTATATTTGGTATATGCATTTGCAAACTTGTTTAAATCTAAAAAATAGTAAAAACCCACGAAAGTGCAGTGTGTTTCGATGCTATCTCCAACAATTTAAAGGCGACACATATTTCGATATGGAAACGATGAAGTTGGAATTTATATAATCCTATCGCCTCATTTATGTATATATAGATATCTTTCGAAGTTCATGCTGTTTGTTTTAAAAAACATACTCATCTCAAATAGACAGTTCCTTATTTGATTTTTGCACAGTTTGGAAAATTATGCGAAAAATTATATTTTACCTTCAAATAGGTAGATCTGAGAGGTCTCTCTCCCTCCCTCTCTCTCTCTCAAAAACAGCTGGATCTGAATACATGCTACAGTTCTCTAGTTGCCTCTCTCTGGTGCTAATTACTGCTAATGATGCTGGACATGTAATATGCCCAAATCCACTTGCACCCTAGAGTTATTGTGTTTGGTTTAAAACTATTTAAGCGTTGTGGCACAAGAGTGACATCGAAATCAAGCCAACAAACAGAAAATATATACTGTAAAAACATGCATGCAACTAAAATTTCATGGATGAGAGAAGATAGACTCACCGATCAGACATCTCCATATTGATCGTATTAATTTACCAGCGCCTAACATAAGTGCCTACGTGTATGCATGGCTTCTTCCATGAACTCTTCACTGTTGGAGAAAAGGCAGCAATATAGGCATGTAAGTAACATCATCCCTGTGTGTAGTGACGGATCTAAGATTTCGTCACATCGTCGGCTGTGAATGACTGTGGACTACTACTAGTTGGGATAGGGAAAAGGTTTTGCTCCAGACTCACTTGAGCTTTGCACTAGTAAAAATTCCATACTGTGAGCTAGAACCTAGGCTGCTATAGGCCTAGATCTGCCCCTGCTTGCATGTATATCATGGATTGGCCTTTTGTAGATCTTGCATATAGAGAAGGTGCTTGCTTCTAGGGTTTAATTAGTAATAACCTTCTTGTGCTGCCATGAGAAGATGAAACTGCCAGATGATCTGATGGCTTAATTCCCATGTAGCTAGCTCTAGGATGCAAATCATCTCTGTATAAGAGCACTACTTGCAGATCATGCTGGCAGCTTCATCCACTAGTGGTGCACGAGAGAGAGAGAGAGAGAGAGAGAGAGAGAGAGAGAGAGCTATCATCCTTTTGAGCGAGGTGGGGAGAAAAGAGAGGTGAGAAGATGTGGATGTGAGAAGGGTGATTAGGGCTTCTTATGGAGCATTTCTTCTTGCTAATGCCTGCTTGGACTACTGCTAGGAAAGTTGACGTGAAAGAATAATTCAGAGGATGTGGTCCCTGAGAGGAAGTGAAATAGAATATTGCAATGCACACCCGCCATGACGCACGCTAAGGCTTTACTACATATAGGGCGGGCTTTTCAAAAGTTGTTTGTATGTCTTTTGTGCATCTCTTTGTCTAAATTTTAGATGAATTTTATGTAACTCTATTAGCATGAAATTTGATGAATTTTATGTAACTCTATTAGCATGAAATTTGTGTAGATGAGGTACATGTTGCTGTTTTAGTTACACAATAGAAATAAAGAAGTGATGTGCCGCACTTAAAGTAGGAATATAAAATGAAGGTAAGATGGTTATTCCATATATAGCACCACAATTTTCTTTAATAAACCGCTACATACTGAAGATAGAGTTAATTTTTAATGGAAAAACATGATATCTTCTATTAAAAATTTAGTTTACTAATTAATATTCAACAATACATAGAATACATGATTGAGATCAAAGGTTCAAGCACCATGTTCATAAAATAATCGTGGTATATTTCAACCCAACAAAAACCAACTGATGCTGTAAATTGAGGTGACTAGCCAGTGAGCATAGCAATATCCCTAGAGGCCTAGACTGTAAAAGCCAAAACGATCACTGCCATATGACAGTGATCATTTTGGCTTTTAAAAGTTTCAGTTTTTTTTTCACTATTCACTACACTATCCACTAACTCAGCTACAGTAAAAAAAAGCCAACTACAGTGAAATTTCAGCCAAAAGCCAAAAGCCATCGCTAAAATGATCACCCTCATAATAGGGACCATGCTTCTTATGACACTGTTGTTCTCTATGCAACTATGCAAGTGATCATCATCAAAGAGAACAAAAGGCATCTCCCTGAATTAACGTAAGACAACAAGATCATGTGATCTCCCTATCTCTAAGACAAGAAATATGTTGTTAGCATTTCTTAACCTCTTCTGTCTCTCACTTTTTGAGTACAGGGATCTAGTATTCGTCAGGATACAGGAAGGCAAGAAAATTATCAATAATCTTGTAGGATTAGATATGGCGAGTCAAAGGAGGGGTAAATGACTTTTTCAAATTCTCCCCACGTATCATCAATGACACGCAGTGGAAACACAAACTCACAAAGCTAAGAGCCAAAATACACAGAGACACTATCTCAAATCGGTCTGACCGCCGGCAACACTCCAATCTAACCGTTCGGCGGTTGGACCGCATATGACACTGATGTAACCGCCTAGTGGTTGGACCGCCCAAGGCACCGGTCGGACCGCACCCTGGTCTGACCGCTCGGTTCCTTGCGATCTAACTGCTCCCCAAGGAATAGTGCAGACAACACTGCACACGATAAGGAAAGATCTAACTCTCAAACCACTGATCCAAATGTAGTGAAACTTGGTACAAACTCTCCCTAGGATGTCAGGAACCTGTTCTAATCATGGATCATGAAGATTGATACAAAAGTTTTGATCTTTATCCAAAACAAGGAGAGTTGCAGCAAAATCAGGTAAAAGAGGAAAATCTTGATCTACTTTTGCTTGTGAGTGATAGATGATCTAGATAACCTTGGATAGGTTCTCACATGCCATATCAAGCTAGAATATAGCACGAATTCAATCTAAATCACTTACACGAGTAAAACCTCAAAATCACCTCTTGAGGAAAATCGGGCAAATCCAAGAACTCTCCCTATATAGAAGGTGTCTAGATGGATGGGATCAATCCCTAAGAGCTATTTCCACCTCTTACACATTCTTGGCACCAAGAGAAATCAAGAAGAGAGAATTCCAAATAATAAAGCTAAGCAAATCAAAAGCACAAGGAATAATCTATGACATAACTCACTTGGGTAAACTCTAGATGTTCATTTTACTTGAAGAGAAATATTTTACAGCCACTCTGTCTGGAGGACAGAGCTCTAAGGCTAAAGCGCACATACACAAGGTTCCAACATAAGAAAACCCAAACCGTAGACTTGATTAACCTTTTCTCATCTAGCATATTTCTCTCTTAACATAAGGGCTTATATAGAGGAGGCTTGTCACATCCCACTTAACCCTAACAACTAACTACTTCTTAGTAGATCATATCACTTACAATTTGGGAAACCCGATAGCCCACACACAAATGGGTTTTACTCTCTCACACAGTTGCATGTTTTTCAAAGCATGACTTCAACTAGGTCCTAAAAACCCAATAAGATATTCCATCCATAAAAATGTGACATAAATCACTTAGGCCAATGCCACGATTTTACAAACTGCTACTCTATTTGGTATTGGACAAAATTTTAAATTTCCACTCATCAGTTTTCATGAAGATGCAATGCCCAACGCCTTGTCGCCAAGATCGTACGCATGAGCCGATGCTATCACCACTTGAAACACCTAATTACTATGGCACACCACATCACATCATAGTCCATGATGCCCAATTACTTGACACCAAGATCGTACGTCTGCTCCGAGAACCATCGCCACTTGAAACACACAAATCCAATTGGCATATCACATGCATACATTGCCTCCTCACGATTCTTGTTTTTCACCTGTGCTTCTCAGTTGAGATGATGTCCCATTTGGACTTATGCGACACACCACAACCACCAAGCCTTGGTCTTGCTATTAGTCGTAACAATCATGAAGTGCACACCAAAGAGCAAGCAATCAATTCGAGCACAAATGACATGCACTTGACTCTCAATTAGCAAAACACCATGCAAGGACTTACGCCATGGCTCACACTTACATGAAAGCCCTATTACTAACACTTGCATGGACACCGCCATGACTAACAACCAAACCCAACTCAACTTTGCACAGCTCAATAGGGGTTGGTCTGACCACCACAAAATCTCATGCAACTCGCTGAAGACCTCTTTGAAAAAGTTAATGCCAACAAAGGATTGGTATTACCGCTCCCCAGTTAGATTGCCATGCATTGGCCAGTCAGACCATCGGCTGGTCAGATTGCCACTTCTTAACAGCAAAATTAAGAGAATCCAAAACACAAAATCAAACTCAACCAATGACAACACAATAAGAGTAAGGTCAAATACTCATCATGATCATCATGGGGTTGCCACCACATAGTCTTACAAACCTTTTTGACAAGGAAAGAGGGGAGGGACCTAAAACTAGCTCTAATCAGTCTGCATATGGGTAGAAAGCATATTTTATGCCTGTATGCCTTCTCCTTGATCCAAACACACAAGACATGATTGTCTATATAACACTAAACTAAACATTTGTGAGATTTAAATAGACATTTTTATTGTTGGATCTAGACAAGTGTCCTGAATCTCTCCACTAACTCCCCTACATAGCCCTCTCTACTCCCTAACCCAAATGCACCATGTTGTGCCACTTCTGTGTCGATGATAGAGATAACAAATCACATCTGATCTAGGAGAAAATACAAAACAATTCAACCTAGAGAATTGCTAACTAGTACTTGAGTGTTTTTTATTGAGCACTTGAATTTCTCACCGTAGGATTTTGCCTGGAGATTCATGCTCCACCTTCCTCTTCGGCTCCAACGAGAGCTCCGGCGAGTTAGGGTTAGGGTTCAGGTTCGGGTTGGGCTCAGTGGAGCCCCCAGGACTTAGAGTGAGGTCGGGAGCGGTGGCAGACCAGCGGTGGGTGGTGTAGGTTGGTGTGTGCGTCAAGGATGAGTGGTTAGGAGGTGGTGAGGAAGAAGGACAACATGGGGGAATTTCACTGGAGAGGAAGAAGAAGGTGGGGGGTGTGATAATCAACCTACTTATGATTACAATACTATAGCAAAGTTCTTACATAAAGTATGATATAGAAGTCGATTACAAAGTTTTAAGGCTTACAAGCCAAACTTAATTTACAGATGAAAAACAACAAAAGGTGGCCACACCACGAGCAACGTTTGAGTGTATGGTTGACCTAAAATGTATGATCTTCACCATCATAGTACTCATCATCTGCTAGCATGTTCTCTTCATAATAATCATGGTTTGAACCAAAATATGCAAAAATAAGTACATTAGTACTCAACAAGCCATGTTGGTAAAGTTTTATAATGAACTTGAGGATTTCAAGGGAAATATCTGTCAAGGAGGGTTTGTTTTGGAACTATCATCACTAGTACCCATATAGTTTTATTTGTAAATGTTTGACTTCAATCAGAACAAGTTTATAAAGAAGGTTCTATTAAGGGGGGGTTTGTCCATTAACAAGTTCTCATTTCCAAGTTACTACAATTTTAAATAATAGTATTACTTATGCCTTAATTTAGGTATTATCCCCTTTCAACATAGCTCTATTGACCGAAAGCACAACACATTTGAATGATTCAGTTTAATCTCTATAGAAAATGTCCAATTTTACCTACACGACATCCACGACTTGTACGGGGCTAGAATAATAGGATTCATTACTGATTCATAACGATAGTACTATCTAGTACAGAGAAGTTCCCTCTCAGTAGTGGGTCCCTTACTAGGCCTACGGATGGGTGACTCCTCCGCTACTCCTAGGGGTCATACTGTGGCATAGGCTAGTTTGTGGTCCACGCTAACACCAAACCTACCCATGGAAATACCAATGAAACTAATACAGTAACTAAATCAAGTTCGAGTAATCAATCCTATGGATGGGTCGTAATCATGTATTTTCTCAAGGCACAAGTGAACTTCTTATATGCTTTGGATGGAACCACCTTTCTAGCAGAGACTTGTGCATGTAACCACTGGGTAGCTTCTATACACAGTCACCTTCAAACCACACACCCATATCCACCATCAGCTAGCATTATCCATATCATCACTCTAGATGAGTGATCCAATACTTTTATTCATTATACCACATTGTAATGAGATGATCATTGTTATTCATGTTCACTACTATGTTAATTTAAAGTATGATACACTAGCTCTAAGTCTGTCAGAGAAAACCATACCAAATTATGATCAAGGATGGCAAGTAAACAATGTAATTAAGACACTAACTAATTAAATAGGATCATTTAAAAGTAACTGATAATAAATAACATTGATAATTTAATAATGCAGAAATTAACCCCTATGTAATATAACCCAACTCATATAGGAATTTAATATGATCAAGGAACATGGCTTGCCTTGCGACTCGTAATGGGCATTCACTCCTTCGTAGATTTCAAAGTTGTTGCATCTTATTCTAGTTGCCTCGGGGGTGGCTTCTTTGTAATCTTGCTCACTCACTCACTCACTCTCTCTCTCTCTCTCTCTCTCACACACACACACGAATAAACCCAAATAATCCTATTACAAAGCTACACATAAAATACTATCAGAAGAAAAAGAAAAACGATGTCAAAAAGTGAACAAAAAGAAAACTGACAAAAATTCAGCTTGGGAAAACTTGATTTGGAAATTGAGGGTGAACAATGATAAGGGCCCATTAGGGTTTAGGTTTAGTCTACTATGTAGAATCGGCCCTAACTAGGTAAGAAACGGTCTAGAGCTAGGTAAATCAATCATGAATTGGTTCTAAATCGATCTAAATTGGGCTGAATCGGTAAGAATCAGGTTGAACTCAGTCAAAATGGTCTGACTTGGGTTGGACTCGATTTGAAACTGACTTGGGTTGGTGAGAGGTGATATGGCTTGGCCGTGTGTGTACAATACTAGACTTGGGCTTGGTCGAGTGCAAGTAGTGGAAGATCTAGGATTTGAGTAATGCGGATGCAAAACTGCGAATTTAAAAATTCAAAGTACATAGTACAAGAGTTTAAATGTTATACATTATAATTTTGTGAAGCACAGTCAAAATACAAAATACTTTTGCAAAAAATTACAACTTCACATGACGCTACTTCATTGATTGAAAGCGGTTGATTACATCATTGTCACTAAGTTGTAGAAAAAAGTCACATTAATATATGAAACAAAGCAGTCATTCAAGTATTGATCACCCATGCTATTCCTTAGTTTGTTCTTCACATAATTCATTGCCGAAAAGACTCGCTCAACACTTGTAGTTGCCACGGGAAGGATTTGCACCAACTTGAGAAGCAAATAGACAAGTTTATAATTATTGCATTTCTTTTTTTTAACAATCATCACAAAAAGCTCAGCAAGATTCTTCACCTTTCTAAATCTTTCATCTCTATGCACATCAGTACTGAACAAATCAAGTTGGAAAGGAAGTTGAACTAAATCAGTGGTTGAGAAGTCCTTGGAATAAAATTGTGCAAGTCTAACAATGTTGTCCTTGTCAAAAGAAGCGAAGGAATCAATGGGATTGAATGATGTCATGCAAACAAGCAAACATGTGTCAAACCAAGACACTATGAAGTGACATATACCTCCAATTTTTCTTCTTGGGAAATCATGTCCTCGTGGTTGACATGGCCCTAATGCAATGTATCCTCTTCTCATTGCATCTTGTTCATTAACATCATAATCTGCGATAAATTCCTCTTTCTAGGATCATGTGGAAGCAAAACGATATCATAAATTTCTTCATCCATATGATTTGATTCTGTGTGCTTGCATCCCCTATGCATGTATCAGCCTCATCCTTACTATCATGTAATTCTTCCACAATGGGTGAATTGTTATTACTGTCAACATTGACATTTTTATTATGTTCTTCTAGCAATTGCAAAGCTAAAATAGGAGTGGAATTGCTGTTAACTTTGTTTCCTAGAGAGACTTTTGGTGTGGATGTACATGTTATCTTTTTGGGACTTCCCTGCTCGATCCTACAAAGACTTCAAATTGACTATCTTCTTCTCTATTTTCTAATTTCTCAACTCAATTCTACATTACACAATTAAGCACTAATTACTAGATGTTTGATTGGATCTTACATAATACAAATTATGGTCAAAATTTTAAAAGGAGGAAAAGCTCACCTTGCTTCTAGCTATCGGCCGAACTCCAGAGTAGTCGTCGGCCCACCGCGATGCCAACTCACTGAGCCAAGCTACGCACCTACGTGGTGCACCGCTGTGGCCTAGGGCTGGTGGCTTGGGGCTAGGGCACTGAGTGGTTGAGACTGCTTCCGAGTCCCTGACTAGCCGACTGGTCTGTGAAATGTGAATGAATGGCTAGGTTTTTTTCCAATGGGCCAACCAGTGCCAATGGGGCATGGGCTGGTTCATGAGGAAGACACTTTTGGGCTAAAATCAGAGAAGTGCAAATAGAACCTCATACACACATATATATCTAATATACCTCTTATATATTTGTTTTTCTTCCAAAAAAATTTGGGGGGTGCAATTGCACCCCAATGCACCCTCCCAAATCCACCCCTGGGTGCAAGTGACTTAGGTCAGGAGCGTAAGATGGTTAGGTCGAATTGAGTGAGCATAGTGCTGATTGGCATTGTTCCTCTTCTCGGTTGAGCATAGGAAAATGGAGAGAGAGAAGACAACAACGACTGTGATGCGGTGACAGAATGGTGGTAGTGACATCTGCAAAAGATGTTTCCAGATGTCACGAACCCATTTTGGGTGGTTCGGGAGTATGGTGGGGATCACAGTGGTTGGAAGAGACAAGGCAAGGGCAGCGGCCATGGAAAGGGGGAAAATCGCTGGCGGTGAACTCCGGTGGTCTCCAGTGCAAGCGACGGGCTCATGAGCATGGCGTGGGCATGGAGAATCTTCTGGTGAGGATGGCTTGGCTCAAGGTACAGTGAGTAAGGCTGGCGGCGGTAGTAGCCATGGCGATGGGGTGAAGCTTCGGTGGCAGCTATGTATGGGAATGCGGTGATTGGTGGAGGTGAAGGAGAGCATCAATACAATGATGTGCACCTCATGATGTGGATGGCAAGGTAAGGGTAAGACAGAAACATCAGATCGATGGTGGTGGTGACAAGATTGGTACCAATAGCACTGCAAGGATTTGAGTAAGGTTATGGCATGGCCAATTTGGAGCGAGGGATGATGATGAGGATGAATTTTGGGAGATTACCTATGCCCCCGAAAGGAGAGGCGGCGCTCTCGCTGGGCTTGAGGATGATGACAAGGTCTCGCGGTGGTGTTGCTGGTTCTAAGAAGCGAAGGGGAAGTAAAATGTCTAGCTGATAGAGTTGCTTTGACTTTATAGCCACTTGGAGGTGGTGGCGGATAGGAGGCGGCAAGCGATAGAGGTAGCACGTGGGTGATTGAGTGAGCTTCACGGGTGAGCTAGCATGCGACATCGCGAAAGTCATCAAGAGGAGTTAATGAGGGGATGGTGTGGGTGCGATGTGGTTGGCAGTGAGACTTCGGCGAGATCATTTGACAGGGCGAGTTGGCGATGCGGAAGCGGCCAAGACGTGGGCGACGCACTGGCACGGAAGTTCAGCTGAGCAAAAACAACCCATGGGAGAGGCTGGCGAGTGATGTTGGGCCGGGGAAGAAAAACGGGCCACGTTAGGAGGGAAAAGGAAAAATGGATTGTGGGCTAGGCCAAATTCGGTCCAAGAAGGGGAAAAGGAAAATTAAGAAGAAGAAAATTTTAAGGATTTTCAAAGAAATAAGATGACATTTCTGGCACACGAAAAACACAAAAAAAACTTAGAAAAATACAAAAGCGAATTGAAATATTTTGCAAAAAATTTTTATGGAATTTTGGGAATTTTAGGGCTCTTATAGGGTGTAGGGCGGCTCGTCGGAGCAGAGGAAGAAAGGTGGCACGGGAAGGAGGGATGCTGGAGCGGCAACAATGGAGGCTCGCTAGCAGGTAGCACTGGAACTGGGGACGGCAATGGCTCGGCTACGGGGGGTGGCACGGTGCGACGGTGGCAGGTGGGGTGGCCAGCGACTAAGGTTGGGGGACAGGAGGAAGGGGGAGTATATATATAGTTTGAGGAAAGGGATGAGATCCTTTGGATATAGATCTAATGACTCAAAATTTGAGTACTCTTTAACAAAAAAAAACTTATATACCCTCTAGACACCGTGTTTAGTCTATTGTGGAGGAGGGAGGGGAAGACGAAGGTAAGGGGTAATCGGCGCTAGTGAAGCATTGCCGGAGACATGATGGAAGGTGCTGCGATCCGATGTCAGACCAGGCTTCGCAGAAGGCCAAGGTGGTCACAACACTTGTAGGTAGAACTCATGAGCTCGCCATAATCACTTGATAGAGATGAAGGTGGGGGCAAGGCGGTGCTAGAATGTTTAAGCACGTCCAAATATTAGAAATTTATAGGATTCCCGTCTACCCCAAGATCAAATATGAAGTTACTACCTCACATAAAAACATAAATTTCTTTCTTTTGAGCTTAAAAATTCAAGCTTTCATTTTTAGGTTAAAAAACTAGAGTTTATATCCTCCTCACAAAGAGAGAGAGAGAGAGAGAGAGAGTGGTTTGCAGTGGGAGATGGAGCTAAGCCAGATGCCTAGAGTGAAGCTTGGCACCCCGGGCCTCGAGGTATTGCAAGCCCTACCTCCGATCCTCCCGAGCGCTTTCCGTTCTTGTTCTTGATTCTTGCATCTGGTTGCAATTCTTTGGAAAAGAAGCGAATAAAACTACAGAATTCATCAATTGGGGGAGTGAAGCGAGGCTGCGAGAAGGCCAAACAAGGTCCGATCACAGTGTTATTGGAGAAAATGACAGTTGCACTAACCTATTGGCCCCTGCAAGGATCCAAGCCCCTACCTCATCCTTAATAGCCACAGTCAAATGGCCTGGTGAAGATGGTGTTTGCCGGAAAATTCGAGCATTCCGCTCCTTCCATATATGCCAAGTGACAAGCATAACCAAAGTGGCAATTGCCTTATGTGGAAATCCATGTGCAAAAATGACCGATTCCCACCATTTTCGAATTGAAAAAAAGGTGTGCAAGAATTCGAGTTGATGGAATCACAAACGATCCATTGTGTGATGCATCTCCAGATCATTTTTGTGTAGTGGCACTCTATCAATAGATGGATGGCAGATTCTGAAAGTTGTGTACAGAGGGGACATGTGTGCTGGTTGGGCC
Organism: Melocanna baccifera; assembly: GCA_036346265.1. NCBI lineage: Eukaryota > Viridiplantae > Streptophyta > Magnoliopsida > Poales > Poaceae > Melocanna > Melocanna baccifera. Next base: position 5,245,906 of record CM070703.1, on the reverse strand, counting down.
ACCCTTGCATGGTCAGTCGATCCACCGTCCATAGCCTATTCTGGATGGCAAGCCAGGCAAAGATTTTGCATTTCTGGGGCACCCAAGTTTTCCAGACAAGATGGTTCATAGTGGTTTTTACTGCTATGAGAAACAGTGTGTACGCCGAGGCCGTCGTGTATATTCCATTGTGGGTGAGTTTCCAGATGACTATGTCTTGTAGTCCTTTGCGCAGGTTAATGACAGAGATGTGCCCCCAAATAAGAATGAGCTCGTGTATGAGCTGAGTGGTTAGGCTAGCTGCCCAGTCAAGGTCACACAGCCAACTGTTCCCTATTAGGGTAGCTCGTAAGGTGCGGTTCTTTTTCCTAGAGGCCCTGTAGACGGTAGGTGCAATATCACATAGTCTGTTTCCTCCCGCCCAAGTAGAACTCCAAAACCCCACCTTCTCTCCATTCCCAATCGTCATGGCGGTGGCCGCGGCACAAAGGATCTGGTCCTGGTCGTCACATAGGTTTTCCATTCCTTGCCAAGGTTTAGTTTGGGCACTCCATTCTTGCCATAGCCATCAAAGTCTTAGAGCCCTGGCAAAGCGCTCGAGGTCTAGTAGGCCGAGCCCCCAAGCTGTGTCGGTCTACATATTGTTCCCCAATTAACCTTGCGCTTGCCTCCCATTAGCTGTTCAGAGCCCGCCCAAAGGAAGTGCCTCATTCGCCTATTGAGTGTAGTGATCACATTTTTTGGCACTTTGATGGCCGTTAGGAAGTAGGTCGACTGGGCTATCAGTACAGATTTCACAAGGGCCTTTCTACTCGCCAGAGTCTGGTGGTTGGCATGCCATCTTGCCAGTCGGGATGCGTACTTGTCATCAAGCTTTTGGAAGTCTACCCGGCGAAGCCTTTTTATAGCGAGAGGCAAGCCAAGGTAGCTAAAGGGGAAGCTTGCTTGCTAGGCTGGTAAGCCCTGTAGTACCTCGCACAGGTCGATGTTTTCACACCTGATTGCTGCAACGTGACTTTTTTGGAGGTTGGTTTGTAGCCTTGTCATGTCATCGAATTTATTTAGAATCTGGACCAATGTACCTACATCGTGTGGATGTGGCGCAAGGAAGATGGCAGTGTTGTCCGCATAAACAGAAGTTCTAAGGATAGTTGCACGGCTTCCCAAAGGGTGTAGGAGATGAAGTTCCGTTGCTATGTTGAGGATCCTTTTCAGTGGATCTATTGCTATGATAAAGAGCAAAGGGATAGCAGGTCACCCTGTCATAAGCCTCTGTGGTGCTGTATCTTGTCCCCAAGCACTCTGTTTAGAAGTACCGTAGAGGTGGAAGTTGAGAAAAGGTAGGTAACCCAATCTCTCCAACGGGGGAGGGAAACCTCTGTTTTCCAATAAGGCCAATAGGTAGTCCCGCCTTACGGAGTCGAAGGCTTTTGCAATATTCAGTTTGAGTAGGAGTGAGAGAGTTCTGCTTTGATGGTACCTTCTTGCCAGGTTTTGTACATATAACAAGTTGTCCTGAATGCATCTACCTTTAATGAAGTCGCTCTGACTAGGGGAGACAAGATCATTCATGAAAGGAGCCAAGCGTAGCGCCATGACTTTCACAATAATTTTGGAAACACTGTGAATAAGGCTAATAGGTCTAAAGTCCCCGACAGATTGGGCTCCATCTTTCCTGGCAATAAAATTAAATTTGCGGTGTTTGTGTGATGAAAGCTGCTTGTTCTCAAGTTAAATAATGCATGTAGGGCCAACGTGAGATCCCCCTTTATGATGTCCTAGCATGCCCGATAGAAGGTCTTGTTGAACCCGTTGAGGCCCAGGGCATTATCCGTCGATGGATCTAGTATCGTCACGTGCACCTCCTATTCAGTGAAGGGGACAACAAAGGTTTGAAGGTCCAAACGTTGTAGTTGGAGGGTGTCCTAGTTGAAGGTGGTGGCAACAGGCAGGTTGTGGCCCAGAAGTTGGTGAAAGTGAGTAGACAACATGTTTGCCTTGTCCTCGTCGGAGATGGCCTATCCCTAGCTAGCGCTGAGCCGTTGGATGAAATTTTTTCTTCTGCGACTGTTTATCTTGATGTGGAAAAATTTTGTGTTTTGTGTCCCCCTCTCTAAGCCAGTTGATGCGAGAAGCTTGCCTCTTCCGAGACTTTTTTAGGGTAGCTAGACCCATCACCCTTGTCTTGAGATGCTTCCGAAGCTGACTCTCCTCGGGCAACAGGAGACAACTTTCTTAGGCAACGTCCAGGCGTAGGATGAGCTTTTGGGCCATGTGAAGTTGGAGTCTCAGCGTCAGAAATAGTATGTTGCTCCAGGACTTCAATCTTTTGGCTGTGTTCACCATTTTGTTGTTGAGTCTTCGGATTAGATCTAGGCCAAGGGTCGGTTCCCCCCAGGTGTGCTAGACAAATTGTTGTGTTCTCCATTTTGTTGTGTTCACCATTTTGTTGTTGAGTCTTCAGCTCTTGTACGAACCTCTCCTTGTCTCTATCTGTAGAGGGGCCGTATACTGTTGTCATGAAAAATTGTGTGGAGCATTCGATGATTTTGACATACATGGTCAGGGAGTAGTCGTGGCGGCGACAGTTGGATATGCGGACGACCTCCAAATTCCAGAGGATCAAAATACCACCATGGGTGTTTTTGTGAGGGCAAGAAGATGAAGTCATGAGGTCTATTTCCGACAAGGGTATGGCGCGGTCCAACCCTGATCGTGAATTTGGTGGCGTGGAGGCGTGTCGTGACATGGTATGGCGCGGGTGGCTGGCCGATATGGCTTGGAGGTCCTCCGGGGGCATTTGACGGCGGCATGCAGCAAATCAGAGGGGGGGAGGTGCTGTATGTAGACGGAGTACAGTGGTAGTAGGAGGCACGGCTCAGTATGCGAACATGCGACCTGGTTGCCACAACCTTGCGGACCTGGGCGGAAGCCATGTAGGATATGATGTAACCCGCCTGAGGCAGATCTCGTGGGTATAACCGGCATGTAGCAATGTTGATTTTCATCCTCCTGGCGCATTAGACATGTTAGATCAGCGGTTGAATTGCAGGATATGATGGCATTTCGCCTAGTTTTGCTACAAGGATTATGAACTTATTTAATAAATTGAAGTTGCAGTGAGTCGTTGCCCCCTCAAATTCAGAAATATTTGGAGCGCATTTTGTATACATGGTGAGGCACTACACTTGGTATCATTATGAAATATGAATCATGGTATTATAATCCAATAGCAGGAACAAATGTGATGGGAGGCATGCTCATAATTTTTTCGAGTTTTGCGTGAAACATGGAAGGTCTTGTTATAAGTTATAAATTGCTCAAGTTGATCAAAAGCATGCAGATTTGTACAGTTTTACAATTTGGTATTCAGATTATTAGTCCTGCTTGAAGCCTGCGTATTAGTCCTGAACATTGTCTTTTTTTCATTGTTTGAACATAAACCAGTGGTGATATGATTTATGTTTTTGCATTTTTGTACAGTTTTACATTTTGGTATTCAGATTTTTGGACATTGCGTATGTTTGGACCCATGGGGAGCAAATAGGAGTTGGTTTCAAGTGTAATTATTGCTTACCCACATTTGGAGGAGGAGGTGTAACCCGCCTGAGGCAGATCTCGTGGGTATAACCAGCAATGTGAAATCATGCAATCATGTGGCACCGGTTGCATTGGGTGAAAAAACTGGACCCAATATCACAGTACCAGAATCTCAGCAGATTCTTCTAGCTTAGAGTATTACACTCTACTACCATTTGTTGTGGAGATCAGAATTTCAGTTCTTTTTTGTTGGAAGCTCATCTTGTAACTTTCATTTTCTGCAGCCTCTGAGTTTTCTTGCAGCCTCTGAGTTTGCTGAAAGCTGCTACGAATCTATGATCGGCACAGAAATAGCTGCTGGAAGCCTGGAACAAATCCGGAAGACCTAAGTGTGATTGTCTTGCTGTTCTGCCATTGCCATCTATTACAGACTGTGATTGTTTTCGCACTGCCATCTATTCCGTATGCTTCGCCCAGGCAACTGCACAGTGACTGTTTTGCCGTGATGCCAATAATGCAGACGCTATCAGGATCTGTGAGATTTCAGAGATTCAGACGGCAATTCTGTTTGACATTGCGATCTATGTGCATGTAATTATCTATTATGTGCTACTGTTTATGGCCCATTGGGTCTATGTTCTCTCTGAAAACCGAATGCTTTGCTATGTGCCATCTCTATTTATCTGTAATCTTGATCTGGGCGAAACTAAAATTATCGGCCAATATTACCCGATTTTTTCCACCAATTTCGCCCAGTTATCGGCCGGTAAGATTTCGAATTTCGAATTTTGTTTAAATTTTTCGTCCTAGTTCCGAAAAAACCGATTATCGGTGCTACCGGGCTTACCGAACCCCTCCGGTAAAGTTAAGATACCGGTAATGAAAACCCTGAAGCCATGTGGGCAGAGGATGGCAGCAGGTTATGAGTAGAAAGCCACCACAGAACACATCTCGTTGGTGACATGAAGCGCAGAAGTAGTTGAGAACGGCAGTGCACGGCTCGTTCATGACATTGCATAACGTACAGGTTACAAGTTTCATACGCAAAGCTCTCAGGTAGCGAAGAAGGTAGCTGTACATAGTAGTGCAGTAGGTAGTCGGACGCAGCAGTGCTCACCCCGTCCACAAAATACGACGCAGGCCGAGGCATGTCGCAGCTGAGGGCGACGCAAAAGTCGCTGCGACAGTGAGCAGAGACGTCATACTCATCCGGCAGTCGACCGGACGACCCCTCCAGGCTGGCGTCGACCGTGGCTAAGCCGCAGCCGCATCGTCGAACTCCAGCAACTCCGAAGGCAGCCTGTAAGCCCTCGTGCCGCATCATTCTGGGGACGACATGTGCCTCCGGCGGGAGGGCCTGCCCCCCTGACTCCTCAAGGGCGCTGGCATGGGCAGCTGACCACGACGGGGATGCGGCCAGCAAGCCTAGGGTCTCATCGTCGCTGCCGGATGGCTGGGATGCCGTATCTGAAGGTATGGAGGTCGGAGATAGCGTTGTGTCCACTGACGGCACGACTGTGTGCTTGGCAGCGCTCCGTCCTGCCTGCAGAAGCATTCCAGCCGCCGTGTCTGCCTTCTGTTGAGAACAAAGGTGCTCGTAAGTTGAACAAGACCACTAAGTACTCTTAATGCTTGAATGAGAAAGTACTCGTAGACCTAAAAGAGTAGGTACTTTTAGAGCTAAAAGAGTAGGTACTCTTAAAAATTTATGAAGTAGGTACTCTTAGAGCTAAAAGAGTAGATACTCTTAAAGTTCACAAAGTAGGTACTTTTAGAGCTAAAAGAGTAGGTACTCTTACCACTTTGATAACCACTACGAGGACTCGATTATGACTATGACATCGTAGTCTGAATCAACACTCTGGGAATGGTAATCTAAGACACTTCTCAGCATTGCTATGTTTTTCTTCGCCTCCAACCTCGTAGCTTTTCTCTAATTCTATTCCAGTATTTAAAGAACAAAAGATACAAAGATGTGTCCACTGAATCGTAGCGATTAAAGCACACATTACAACTATTTAATTGTGCTATCCCACAATCAGTCGTAACTGGCTACTATGACTTGTTACTGTCCTGCGACTAGTAACTGACCGGCTACGTTATTACTACTAGAGCAACTGACTATGAACTAAAGAATATTATGATTATTATCTATTGACTACCGACAACTTGATCAAACTTCTAACGCCTTCGGAGGTGCAGCCAGCTACATGGGGAGCAGAAACGAGGTCGGCCGTGCCTTGGCAAGGAGGGCATCAGTGCGCGTCATGATATCATTCCACTGCTTTGGTACATTGTTTGCATTTTTTTAGCTTAAAATTGGATAAAATAGGAGCAATGCTTCTATGCTTTTCTTTCTAACAAGTACCGATATATGGTCATATAGGTTGAATTAGATGGATTGATAGAATATTTTATTCAAGTATTGCCTTTCACATCGCAAAAAGTGCACTACCTCTACTACATTGACTTAGTTCAAAACCATATGAAGTTGCCTAGAAAAATGATACTACTGTAGAATAAGTTATCATAGATGGTTTAAAAACGTCATCACAAACGATTTTATGAGCCGTCTGAATTTATGGGTCAGTAATAATATGAGGTCATCACAAACAGCTTTCAAACCGTCTGTGATGTAACTATTACAAATGATTTTAACTACAAACCGTCTATAACATTTAAGTATCACGGACGAATCCAACTACAAACCGTCTATGATATTGAACTCTCACAGACAGTTTGTAGTTAGAACCGTCTATGATACATTATATATCACAGACGGATTCAACTGAAGACCATCTGTGATAGTTCAATATTATAAATGGTTTCAACTGCAAACCGTCTGTGATATTCATTTCTATTCCTAAATCTCTTTCTGTTTGTTGGTTAGTATCAGAAAATGCTAGCTATGCTCTTTGAAATAAGCAGATCAACACAGTATATATCCAATTCATATTCATTCATTTCAGAAACAAGGATATTCATTTTACAAATCAATTAACCGAAATAAAATAAATTACCCTTTAACAAATACAGTCATGTATAATTAAGGTACATATTATCCCAATCAAATTCATTTTATATTGTGGAATTCCTATATGATTTTATGACTTTAGATATTAAAAAGTACACACACTCTCCTTGACTTTTTACAAGGTCGGTCTGTTCCAACACAGTAGTAGTGATGGACATAACCTATTGGTAGGAATATTAATATCGTACATACATATATAACTAGATAAGTATAAAATAATTATTGCAAGATTGACAAACCTAAGAATCATTGGTCTTCGAGGAATTGAGGAGTACTTACATATGTCGTGCATACATATATAACTACCTCTGTAACGTACGTGACGAACGACATACGTGATTCCAAAAGGTTAGCCTTAGTCATTGGGTAGGAAGAAAAGACTACAATAGATTTTAATTACTCTTACCAAATAGTCTCTTTTCACCAAATAGGCTCAAAGCCTCACCTCCAGCTTAAAGTAGCAGTCTAGATCTGGAATTTAAGACAGAGGGTCGATGGGTCTGCACGCGATTAATATGGTAGAATTATCATAGATAGTTTTTAATACAAACCGTCTATGACACTTCACAGACGGTTCAAAGAAAAAACCATATGTGATATTTAGTTTTAATACAAACCGTCTATGACACTTCACAGACGATTCAAAGAAAAAACCGTATGTGATATTTAGTAATATCACAAATAATTCATGGTAAAAACCGTTGTGATACTTTATAGACAGTTTTTACCATGAACCATCTGTAATATTATACCTTCACAAACGGTTTTTAGTGCTGGCAGCAACGCAAACGGTCTCTAAACTAAAATTGTTTATGATAGTATTTAATACTGACGGTTTTAGAAAACTGTCTGTGATATGGTGTTTAGTATTAGTTTTTTTTTTCTAGTGGTGTGATATAATCAGTTGCATTTAGTTATCAGGATCGGGCCTTTCCTTGCAAAAACTACCTCGCACTGCAGTTTTAACATTTAACAGTGCAAAGGGATTAAATAGATAAATGCGGAATGCCCCCTCCAACTTCATTTTAATGGAACCATGACCCTAGCTTTCGTACAGATGGAAGCCCAGAAAGAAGTAGTGATTTCCTTCATGCCTTATCCGCAAGTTAGCGATGCTCTGATTACCAGTTTGTCAGTTTCTAATATGACAACCTATTGGCTACTAGGCCCAATCGGCTGCTAGTAGTAGTGCGTTGCGGCAAGCCAGGGCTTCGATGATCAGTTCGTCACTGACATGCTTATACCATATGGTTTCAGCTATGATGAAGGAAACTGCTGAGTACCAAATAGCTGATCCTGTTCCTCCTTAATTGCATACCTAAGCCACAGATTGATACACAAATTGCATTATTTTCCCTCAGTAACTGGATGAATCATATGGAGATATTGTGTGAGCAGGAGCTAAAGCAATTGCCCCGTTGGAAGGTGAAAGTGGCCACCAAGTGCGGCATTGCAGGATTCGACATCAGTGGCGTGCGTGTGAAGGGCACTCCAGGTTATGTGCGTGCATGCTGCGAAACAAGCCTTGAGCGCCTTGCTGTTGACTACGTTGATCTATTCTTCCAGCATCGCGTTGACCAGTCAGTGCCCATTAAGGAAACTGTGTGTATCTGTTGATACTTGATAGTGTACTGTGCTTTGAATTTCATCCACTGTGTCTGACTTCGTCAACGGCCAAGTGTAGATCGGGGAACTCAAGAGGTTGGTTGAAGGGGAAGTAAGATACCTTGGCTTGTCCGAGACTAGCGCTGATACTGTTAGACGGGCACATGCAGTTCATACAATCACTGCACTGCAGTTGGAGTGGTCTCTGTGGACCAGAGATATAGAGGAAGATATGGTTTGGATCTTTTCAGTTTATATATGATTTATATTTGTACTATCTACAGTAACTAGCTTTTGAACGGTATATTTTTTCAAAACAGGGTCAACAGAAAAATTATAGTAAAAAGTGTACTTAGTTTAGCTGTCCCAGCCAAAATCACATGCAAATATTTTTCTCTATGTACTGCCTCTCGCGAATATGCAGAATTTAAATATTTAAGCCATAAACCATAAACCCAGAAGAACCCACCCATAATCCCACTGTGCAGGTTCGTCCACTCCCAGTCCAATATTCTTGTTACAACAGTCTTGATGTCTTGATGCGGATACACATGTTGATATTGATGTGACCACGCCACAAACGCATATGACCAAAACTCCTAAGAATAAACAAAAGGTGAATTCGTTTCTTCGGTTTCAATTTGTCTTAAATGAGAATATGATGCTATCTAATGATGAGGACATTCCAGCTACTTCTACATCTAATGTGCATGAGAATATTCACGAAGCCGAACCTACGATACAAGGACCAATGACTTGAGCGCGAGCGCATCAACTTAACTATTAGGTGAATGCGTTCCTAACTTTACACACAAATGTTTCAAAGAATGGAATACTATTTAATACTTATGATGATTTAATTGTCCTTAGGAACCATAGAGAAGGACTACGCGAGCCCAAATATACAAGTGAAACTGTCAAGCGCAAACCAAATCTTGTTCACGAATTCGACTCAGATTTGGCCCTCCTGACAGCGTTTACTTCAAATGGCCATAACTTTTGATCTAGGAGGAATCTCGGGGTCCATGAGTACTTGATGGAAAGCTTGTGAAGTCTACTTTCAGATGGATCTGGCCCCACCTTCAAATTCTTTCTGTGTGCACCGAAATTACCAAAACAATTCGACGCTGACTTAGCCTAACAGGACCAATTTTAAATGCTCATAGATTTCACATCAAGAGTTTATTTGGAATGTGTGAGTACAGCATGGAAATCTTATCTCATCCTCATTCCAATGGATTTGGCTCCATCAGAAAATTCTTTTTGTGCGCGACAGAATCATCAAAACAATTTTTGGTTCTGGAAACAGAGATTGAATTCGATAGGATTTGATTACTTTCCAAGTATTGAAATCTTTCCATATGAAAGGGCCTGCGTGCCCTATAAATAGAGGCTCCATTGGTCATGTAACAGACAATTAGGAGTTCCTTGTATTTGCCGAAATTCTAAAGGGAATTAGGAGTATTCTTCAATCAAGATCGTTAAGCCTTTTCGCTGAAAATTGGGTGCACGAAAGATCTTCGCTTGGTGGTCGACGAAATTGACGCGAGTGTGTTTTGGCGGATTAAAGAGTGTTTGTCCCTTACACTGGCATTGGAGGATCATTACGATTTATCAAGACTCCCATGAGTTTCCATCATACGTCGAGAAGATCGGATGACCCCGTATCAAGTGTTTTCTACTTTAGTTCTAGAAAATAAGTAGTTACATGTTTCCATAGGTAGCTTTTTATAAAATTTCATTTTGTAAGACCATGTGGATATCATCCCATGGTTGTGATAAGTAATTGATCTTTAGAGGGTTTGCGGAGTCTAAGTTTGTTTTTTGAGAGTTTGAAAGTTTTTTAGTTGATTCTATTGCTGGCGGTATGACTGGCATTGGGCCGTGATCATACTGGCCAAGCGTGGTCATACCGACTAAGGAGCTGTTGGGTCATGTATTTTTTTGAATAGAGTTGTTTGAGTGTGGACACGATATGGGTGTCGTTACTTGTATGTAGATGGGTTTATTGTTTGGTCCTAGGTTTATGATCAGTATTTTGGTTGTATACTTTTTGGTACGGTGCATTGTATAGATAATTGTGCCTATTGATAACTTTGTGTATTGTACGGTGCTACGTAATGGTTTGCTTGTTGTTGTTGGTTGTAGGACTTCGGAGCTAAATCATGGTGAGGCGTAGAAGGACCAAGACTAGGCACAGGATGGTGCTGAGGTTCAGAACGGTTAGGGAGACGCCGAAGATGACCGAGGCTTGCGGAGTGGTTACAAGCCGAGACGATGAGAAACCGGAGTGGGAGCTACCAGTGGTGATCATGACAAGCAACGGCAAGGTAGACCGGGACTAGGCTCAGGGAGGAGTCGAGGTCCAATGCGGTCAAGAAAGCTGGGTGCTGTCATGCGCAAGGAGAAGTATGTGGTGCGCCAAGTGACTTAAGTCGTTGTGCAAGCAAGGACGGTTAGGTGGGATATGGACATATCAGAGGCTTGGTGAAAAGTTATTTGGGGCCACGTCGAAGATGGCAAAGCATGGATGATGCTTCATGGCAAAGGAAGTGGGAAGCTTCGTAGAAGGCGGTAGAGGGACATTTTGGTAATTTGCCCAATACCGAAAAAGTGACAGTATGTGAAACGGCGGCATTTGCCTAAGTGGTTTAGGTCTTGTATATGCTAAAAATGTGAAGTAGATCAAGTGTTGATACACTAATGGGTTAATGATTGTAAGTCACCTTGAGAAGCGTGCGTGGGAGATAAAACCCGTTGTTAGGTGGGGTTAACAGGTTATCCCCGGTTTGGCCTAATAGGTGGATCCATTAGATTTTGGTTCAAGTTATGAGGCTATATAAGGGGAGGAGAGGAAAGGGTTAGGGTTTGAGAAGGTTGGTTAAGCCTTTTGGTGGTTAGCTCCTCCTCCCTCCTATGTAAGATTAGGGTTCCTTCGGTTGGAGCTATGTGTATATGTGCTCTGGGCTTAGAGCTCTGCTATCCTGAGACATTGGATATAAAACATACCTCTCCAAGTAAGCAATACATCAATATTTGATCATCTCCATGGATCTGTTATGTTTTGATTGATTTGCTCTAGATTTGGTTGGTTTTGATCTCTCTTCTTCTCTTTTCTTGATCTTGCTGTGCCAAGGACATGTAAGAAATGGAGACAATCTCTGAAAATCTATCTCCACCTATCTAGGCACTTTGATAGCATGTTTATCAGGAAAACCCAGTTTTGCTTGATTTGGCCTTAAAGTGTGATTTCGTGATCTAAGGATTTTTGATGTGATTTATTTTGTGTGCTTGCTTACTGGGACATATGAGAATACATGTAGACCCATCTTGGTCATCGTCCACCCACGAGCAAGTTGTATTCACTGATTTTGATTTTGGCTCAGTTTAGGTGCACCTTTCCTTCAAACTGAAAAGGATCTCAACTTTGGCCATGATTTTTATGATCATTTGTTGAAATAATTTCTTGATAACCTAAAGAAGATCTCTGCAAAATTTCATATCATTTGGATCTACGGATCAAAAGTTTCATCGATTTTTGGATTTGAAATCGGGCTAAAAACACTATTTATTCCTGAAATTACTGTAGCAGTAGTCTGATCGGGGTTACTCTATCTTGCCTGATTTTACTGTTCATAGTGGTTAGACCGCTAGAATGAAGGTCAGACCGCCTCCTTCATGATGGCCAGACCACCGAGGGTTGTTAAAATGTGTTTTGCTTGATTTTGATCGGATCTTTTTTTTATAATTATTAGTCTCTGATCTTCATAGCTTCCATAGGTACTGAAGTGAAGAATTTTGCTTCCGCTCAAAGAAATTTTTTTTGAAAAGTATTAGATTTAATTTGGTCTCCTATTCACCCCCTCTAGTCGCCATACTCGATTCTACAATTGGTATTAGAGCCATGTTTGCTCTTTGTTTGATCTTAATCAATCATGAGCATGGCAATTAGTAGGAAAACTTGTGAGGTCTACTTTGCATCTTGCCGGGATGTTTTTTCCAATGATATCATTTGTGACAAGAGGTTTGAAATCAACTTGAGAATGAGTTTATTTTTAAGAAACCATAAGTATGAGCTTTGTGGTACATTCTTTACTTTTGGCTATTCAAGTCCCAAGGAGAATAAGCTTTTGGAGTCCAAGGATGACGATGATGATATTGACAAGTAGGGCAAGCTTTGACTCATAATAGTAAGGTAAAACCTCATGTGACCTTGGCTTTGTCCGACATGAATATGCTTGTTCTTAGGGATTATGTGAGATGCCTAGATGATAAGAATGCTAGATTGTTTGATGTTGATTGTGCTAAGTCAGAATCTTACTTGCTATGTGTAGGTTGTGAGTCTTTACATGTGAATGTTAAAAATTTGAATACTTCTCTTGTATGCTTAAAATCTGAAAAATGAGAAATTTAAATTAACACACCGCACATATGTAGAGGAGCTTGAGTTTGCTAGGGTTGGGATTAGTGAGCCAAGTGCTTTTGTTCATGATTCTTGTCCAGCCTCTAGTGTTCCTCATGTTGATCCAATTTATTGCTTGCTTGTATTTTTCATCTTTTGCATATATTGTCTTTCTTTAAGAGATGGTGTAAATGCTTTAAGGAGAGAGCGTGATGATATGAGCGCTGAATCTTGTGACTTAGTTACCTCCTTGCATTTGCATTTGGGTCTTCCTAGTAGTGAGCATACTTCTATTGTTGTTGGGACTTGTGTCACAACTTTAGGTGCTCCTATTTTGGCCAGTGCAATTCTTGTTGGCTCTTCTAGTATTGCCCAAGGGACTTCTAAAGACAAGGGTACTTTTTTCTCACATGATACTACATCTCTCAATTAGAAGTATCATTGTATTTTTTGTAAGAAGGATGGACACATTGTTGAGTTTTGCTTTCGTCGTGTCAAGCACGAGCATCGAGTTTGTCATCGAGCCTTTAGGAACACACATTGCCAATTTTATGGCTTTTGTGGACCTAGCGCCAACACGGGGTCTTCATGTTTGTTTCAAGGGACTTCTCTTTTGAGCAAGAATAGTGCTTTATCCTCCCAGATCATGTCTCTTAGTAGACCTTTGCACAATTGCTTATTTTGTGGGAAGGATGGACGTCATGTAGACTCTTGCTTTCAACATGCCAAACACATGCGACGTGCCCATGCTTCTAAGTCTCTAAGCGTACATAATCTTTCTCATGGCATAAACATTCATGAGTCTAGCAGGAAGGCTCACTTTGTTGATGGCTTATTTGACACCTTTTCTAGTGGTGTTGAACGGATTTGTGGACTTGATTATCATAATTTTGGTTTTAGTCCACGTGCTGTCCCATGGAAGGATTTTCGCTGTTTCTCATGTGGTGGACCTTATTTTCCCCATCGAGATGCGCACCCATGGCGAGGAGTTATGAGTTCTTTTGTTGCTCCTGTTGGTTCTCATCTTGATGCTTTCAAGTAAGGTGATGCTTTCAAGTAAGGCATTCGTAGCTTTCCCAGATATGACACTTGTTTTCCTCATCGAGTTGTTCACTTGCGGCGTGACTACAATATTGGATTTTTTGCATGAACTATCCATTGCGTCATGCTAACTCGCATGCTTTTAGCGTTGGTATGTCTAAGTTTTGGGTTCCCAAGTTCTTACTTACTAACCCTTCAGGATCTAAGATTCGGGAACCTTTTTCTTCTCATGTGTAAGTTTCGGAACGTGGGAAGAAGAACATGTGTTTAATCGGGTTTTGGTCTTTTGCTTTATCACGTAATTGGAATACTTGATGTTTTTCACTCCCTTTTGATGGTCTCCAAGAGGTATGTGCTTTTACATTTGGCGTCTCGACCTACTTGATGAGCTATCATATATCTTCATGTTGTTATATCCATGTTTGATCATATTTAGCATGTTGTGCTTATCCATGTGCTCATTTGTACCATATTGGCATGTTTTACTACATTCTTCTCATGTCTTTATATGTATTTTGCTTGTATATCCATGAGTTAAATAATTTCATGTTTTGTGGATATATGAGCCTTACCTTGTACACTTGTGCATGTATTTTCCTTGATGTATATATTAGTATACTTTTGTCAGTCTTTTACTTAGGTATTCATGTGTCATGTTTATATGCATTAGTTTGTTGCATGCTTAAATTTTAACTTGACTTGATGAGCATAAGTTACTTGTTAATTATGTGTATTTAGAGTTAAGTATCATCATGATTTTATGCTTTGTTGTATCTATGCTGTTTTATTGTTTACATCTTGCTTCTTATGTTCATTCACCATTATTTATACATGTTAGCATACTTTCTATAATTTTTGTTTGTCATGATGTATGTCTACATAATGTGCGTTTGATTATGGATATTTTGAGCTTAATTACATCTTGGATAGCCTTCTATATCATGATGTTGCATTTGTTCATGCTTGTTTATCATTTTTGGTTTATGTGTACATGCTTATACTTGTATCCATGTTAGTATATGCTTTTATGGCTTTTTCTTATCATTTGCTATGTGTGTATAGTTGGTGATTCATTGAGATATATGTATATCATGAGCTCATTTATTTCTGTTATGGCATGAAAGTAGTCTATATAACATTCTTGGTAGCTTTAGATTATGCTTATGCCTAAATATCATGAGAACATTAGTTAGTCTAGAAACTTCTTCTAGATCTAGTTTGCACTAGGCTTTGTTGTCCTAAATGATCTGGTGAGGTTTAGATAGAGCTTATGTAGGAGATGTATTCTTTGTCATTTGTGCTTGTCATACTACTTTTGTTGTCATATATCTTAGTGTTGGATCCATACTTATATATCAGTTACCCTAGTACTAGGAACCAGTTGTTCCTGTGTTTGAGTTACAAGTTGTGGATGTGAGGGGGAGACCATGTAGGTTGTGTGGATGCTTTGTGTCTCTCACCTCCCTTGAACGTTTGGTGGAGGTTTCTATAGATCTCACGATGCAGTTTCAATTAGCTTCCACCACATCAACTACACTACATTGTCAAGCAATGTGATGAAAGGGGAGTTGGAGTTTCCTTCTTTTCAGGGAGAGCTTGCTTCTTGCGTATTCATTACGCATTACACTTTTGCTTGCGTTTCATGTATTCATGTGCTTACTTGATATCATTATACTATGTATTTACATAATTTGCTCCATGTCATGTTTTCTGTATACTTAGTGTTGTCATATATCAATTGTGGACACATGAGATTTGTTATTGTCATTAGTATGTGTTATTCTAGTTTCATCATTTGTTATGCTTTGTGCTTGCTCATATGTGCATAGGTTAGAATTTTGATCATAATTTTCATGTGTGCTTGAGCTTGGCTTTTCATCATGAGCTTGTGTTATCTTGATATATTCACTATCATGCTTTTATGATATTCTGTTCTAAATATTCATTTATCTATTCGACATCTATGTTAGCATATCTTTATCTTGATCCTTGTTAGCATAATTTAAGTATGTTTTGTTCTTTGACATGTTTTATACTTACATAGTGTTGATAATACAACAGTATTGCTAATCATGGATAGATAAGCTTTGCCATAGCATTTCTTGTATATTTTGTCCTTGATTGTGTGCTTATCATGCTATGTGTCTTATTGCTCGTGTGCTTTTTATCTACCATAGATACAAATAGAGTTTAGTTTATCTCTCTAGCATGTAGTGTTCATGTTTTGCTCATTGCCATGCTATGCATATTCTTGTTTATGCTCAAAATTGTTTGCTTATGCTTATATAAGCATTGAATTGTTATTGCCTACGTCTCACCTTGGACTATAGTATTATTGCTTGTCATGTATCTTGGATGTGAATTTGCATGTCAATTTTCGCTAACCCCAATTCCAAGGTACAAACGACTTTGTTTTACATGCGAGATGAAAGATCAAGTGTGCAATATTGTAGCTGGGTACTAGGGGAGCAGTCAGACCCCTTGGTTCTGGAGCTTCTGAGCCTTCTTCTTACTCATCCTAGCATCCGGTGATGGCTATCAATTATGGAATGCAACTTGACTCAGCTTCTACTCCTTTGACTACATTTCACCGCCAAGCAGTGCAACGCAAATTTGTGTCCTACGCTTTACTTTTGCCCTTGATTCATACCTTGCATAGCATCTGGGGGTGTTTGTAGTTCGAGGGTTGGTTGGGCTGAGGATAGGATCACCTTTTGCACGAGTCTCTCTTAGGCACATTTTAGGTCTTCTAGGTTGTGTTTTTCTCCGGTCTAGGTCAAGCTTGCTTCTTAAATCACTAATATCAGTAGTGGGGATTGCTAGTGTTTTAGATTCGCTCTTTAGCTGTGAGTCATCCCTCTCCTAGAGACCATGTAGAGTATAGAGCCTAGCTCTCTTTCTTCCTTTAGCCATTCTAGCCATTCCTTGTGAGAAGAGAGTTTGGGGAGTGACCTTTTCAAATTTGGATCTTTTTGAGCTATTTCTTTCCTTGCAAGTGCTTTTAGATTTGCAGCTTGTTTGTATTTTGTTTCTTCTTGTAGTTAGGAAGTTTTATCTTCTTACTTTCTTTTGCATCATGCATCCATGACATTGCATCGTGAGATATGAATTTAGATATGAGTTTTGATTAGTACTCAATTGTGATATAATTTTAATTTGATATTGTTCATTGCCATGTTATGCCTATTTAACTAGCTTTGTCATGCCTTTGTATGTATGATTAAATCTGTGCTATGCTAACTTAATTTGCAAACTTGAACTAAAATTCATAAATGATATCAATTATTGCAATTGGTATCTTTAAATTTGCAAAGTTTCATCTTTTAACTAGTTTGCTCTCTAGTGATCTTTTTTATGATATATGTCATGTCAAAAATGTTCTTTTGAATCTATAATCTAACTTGAGTTTTAAATTGAACTATGCTAGTTCTTTGTTGAAGCATGAGTTTATTTTGAACTATGCTAGTTCTTTGTTGAAGCATGAGTTTATTTCTCCTAAGCTTTTATGACTATGGTCGGGTATTGTTTACGGAATCAGGAGTAGCTCATTGTTCTTAAGCTAAGAAAAAAATGAATGATCTCTTTTGTGCGAAAAAACTGACCAGACGGTTTCAATGGACTCTTTTTCAAAAAGTGTTGGCATATTATAAAATTTGATTTTTTCAGAATATGTGAATAGCTTCTATCAGAAAATGAAGGCTTAAATCTGATGTCTATTAATGATTCGTTTGTCACTCTTGTGCCCAAAAAAGCATCCCCAGAATTGGTTAGTGAATTTAGGCCCATCTCTTTAATAAATGAGACAATGAAAGTTCTCACCAAAATACTTGCAAATGAATTACAGCCTTTCATCGAGAAGTTAGTGCACAAAAATCAGATTGGTTTATAAAGACAAGAACTATAGAAGACTGATATGCCACAGCTGTTGAGAATATTCATGCTTGCAAAATGTCTAAAAGAGAAATCATAGTTCTTAAAGTTGATTTTGAAAAAGCGTTCGACACAGTGGAGCATCAGGCTTTATTTGCCATATTACAAAGTAAGGGCTTGGGACAAAAATGGATAAATTGGTTGAAACTAATTTTAGGAAGTGCTACTTCAGCGGTGCTACTTAATGGTGTTCCTTGAAAGAAGTTCCACTGCGAGGGGGTCTTAGATAGGGGGATCCAATCTCCCCTATGCTATTTGTTCTAGTAGCTGATTTACTTCAAAGTATATTATATTCTGCTATGCACAAGAGGCACATTTCTCTACCATTTGGCAATAATCTTGATCTAGATTTCTCTATCTACCAGTATGCTGATGACACTTTAGTTATAATGAAAGCATGTCAAAGACAAATCCTTCTCCTCAACTCCGGTTTATCTTCGCAACCTATTTTCTATATGAGTACTTTCAGGTTACCAACTAAGGTGGTGGATATGATTGACAAAATCAGAAGAGCTTTTTTCCGGAAAGGTGACTTTTGACATTCCTGGTGGTTCTTGCTTGGTGTCCTGGAAAATAGTTTGCACACCTAAAAAGCTGGAGCTCTTGGTGTTCTTAACATTAAGAGACAAAATGAGGCCTTACTCACAAAATGATTTGGATTCAAACAAACAAGTGTATATTTGAAAGCATTCCTCCTAATAGACATAGATGAAAGAGAGATTTAATCTTAGAGCTGAGTTGGTTGAAAGTCAGATTATCTCTATCTAATTTGGAAGCTTTGCAAATTTGGTTGGACAGCACTTAGTTTCCTCTTTAACGAGATTAGTTGTTTTTCTTCTTTGTTTCTTCTGTACCTTGTAAAAATTTTTTATTAATAAATTTATTTTCAGTAGGGTCCTCCCCTACTGTTTCCCTCAATAAAATAAAATTTACTCTAGTATAATCTTCTTCCACACAGAAAGATATGGACATTATTTGGTATGACTTAGTATCTCCTCTGGCAGTCTAAACATCCTAGGTATACCGGAGAAAACTTGGAGAAGAATAAAGTTCTGTATACACGACTTGAAATGCTGTCGACCAAGTATGGCTGCACTTCTGCTCAACTTGCTGTTGCCTGGGTTCTTCAACAAGGGTGTTTAACCTTTCCTAGAAGAACATGGTCTCTTACCTAGTCCACCTCTGAACACTGGCTTCTAGTCTATATGTATGAACCTTTCAATCATGTCAAATCTTTCTAATAAAGAACCAAGTTGAAGACTTCTCTGAAATCTTGAGCTGTTGAACAACAACGACAACATTTGTGCTCACTAGTTTTTGCTGGAAAGGTGGTGTATTATATTTACACTTGACCAGGTTGTTGCATTAATTTGAGGATCTGAGCTTACACAAAGGTTAGGCCTAACAGATTGAATTAGACTACTGTATAGTAGATGCTCCTAACTCCTTATTTGAACTAGAACTGCACTCTGAAAAAAACCGAAATCATACAGTGGAGATGCATATGAAGATTTTCTACATTGTAAAAAGTACATATGCTTACACTGCTGTGTCTAGCTTGCATAATGTGGTCTGTTCGGTAAACATGGCAAGATATTGCATTAGCTGAATACGCAGTAGAGTGCATTGTTCCATTTTTGTCTTAGAAATGCTGATGAAATTTGACTAGTAATGCTGAAAATACAGAAGCATGATCTTTGTTTTTTTTGTCATTTAAGCAATGCATCTATTGAGCAGAATTAATCTAAAGCAAGCGAAGATCTTCTATCAGTCACTAAAAGAGTCAAACTGACCAATGTCTTGCACAGTTAACCAGTTAGGCCTGCCTGTTGGCTATCAAAATTGCAATGTCCATTACATTTGCTTTGTATGTAGGTCATGAGAGTCAATTTGAACAATCTCCTGGTCGGTTAGGCAGTTAGGATTTAGCATCTTGAACTACTTATCTCCTTGTTTTTATATATATGTATGATATGAACTATATCTTTGTTCTTGTGTTCCTTCACATACTACAATATATCTACATACCTAATCCCGTCATTTTACTCAAAAAGCAGTTTCCTCAATAACATGGAGGCTACCAGAACTGTAATCATTTTCACTGTTGCAAACTTATTAGCTGTTCGCCACTTCAGCAAGTGTTGTGACTTAAGGATCAGATTCCCCGGAGCATTCTTTCTTTTAAGAATATGTTCTCCACCGACGTGATTCCCTTATGGAACTATGCTCAACTATTAATTTCACATGGCAAAAATTGTTGGAACCGGGTTTACTCCCCGGGCCACAGGCCTAAATGGGTTGAACACAACTAAGCCCACGGAGACGGAGCAACAACCTTATAAGTGGTATTGGGCCTTCTCCTCCCAAAAGACTAGTCCAAAGGGTGGGGACTCTCTCACACTTATAAGCTGTGCTTTCTACTCTCCCACAATCAATGTGGGATTATTCCTAATAATCTCCCCCTCACATATTAGTTGAACATATCTGCAACCCTGAGGTCCAAGGAGATGTTAGGCGCCTGGGCTCTGATACCAATTGTTGGAACCGGGTTTACTCCCCGGGCCACAGGCCTAAATGGGTTGAACACAACTAAGCCCACAAAGACGGAGCAACAACATTATAAGTGGTATTGGGCCTTCTCCCCCCAAAAGACTAGTCCAAAGGGTGAGGGCTCTCTCACACTTATAAGCTGTGCTTTCTACTCTCCCACAACCAATGTGAGATTATTCCTAACAAAAATAACCCATAATTTTTTCCAGCTGTAAGCCTGCAACTATGCTTTGCACACATGGCTGGTATAGCTTACAGTCTAGTTAATCTTGATGCCTACTTATTTTAAATGCTAGTGTTTTTTTGAGAGAAAATGCTAGTGATGTTAATATATGAACTAAATGCTACTGTTATTCATATATAAGTTACATGCCATCTAAGCCATATCTGATTATGTATAAGTGCGTAACTGCTCTTTGAATCTAGGAACAACAAAAGTGAAGAACCTTTGATTATGTAAAGGTAAAGCTGAGCAAGGAAGACCTGAAAGAAATCTCAACTGCTATTCCTGCTGGAGAGGAGGCTAGGTCCTGAGTTATTGGAATCCTGGAGCCTTATTCTTGGAGGGTTGCAAACACTCCACCTCCAAAATAGCCAATTTACATCTTTAGATGCAAAATCAAGATCATCTCACCATGTTATGTCATATTTGTTTCTACCTCCACTGGTTAGTTAAATTCGAGGGGGGAATGTGAAAGAAGCAAAAATTTTCATGCTCAAGAAAAGATTGTACCTCTAATAACAGATGCCATTGTCATGTGCAGGTTCATCACAATGATCAAAGAAATGTGTCAAATTCAAGTTAAACTCTTTTCCTGTGCACATTGTCTTTCGATGCCATTTGATAAGTGAAATTATATCTGTCGGCCACCATTCCTTGAAAATGATACTACTGTGATATTTCCCTATATGACTGGGTTTTCAATGATTTACCACTTCTAAAGCACTAGATTTAGGATTTGTCACTTATAAGATTTTTCTTGATGAATTGCCACTCCTAGAGAGAAATAGCGATTTTTTAAAATAATCTATTTTTATTCAAAATTATAAAAATATACCCACGCGTAAATTTTTTACAGAAATAGCCTTCAGTTGCCTAATCGTTGAGCGACTAGACCCTGTCACCCAACGGTCGCGCGACACGCAGGCAGTCGATGAACCATTGGGCGACACAATTGCAGTCGTCTAACGGTCAGGAGACTAGACCCTATCACCGAACCGTTGGACCCCGACCGTTCGACGACTACACACCATATATAATCGGCCACTCGGCCGAGACCCTGAGCGTTTCATCCATTCCAGCCACTGATGCCAACCGCAAAGAGAGAAGAGAAGGGGAAACAAAGAAGAAGAGAGGAAAGGGAAGAAAAAGAGAGGAGAGGGAGAGAGAGAAGAAGAGGAGGTTCCGCTACTTTTGCGAGGTAAAAATTTTGCTATATTTTAGTCAATTTTTTTGTATTAAGTAAATAGTTTGCTTAGTATAAAATTAGCATCTGTAGAAAATTATAGTTGTAAAAAAGAATAGTGTAACATTGGTTAGATGAATTATTCCCATTAAGTAGGAAGGAATTAGTCCCGTTAGAGGAGAAGAAAAGGGAGGAGAAACACGCATGTAATTAATTTATTTCATTGCCAATATTTAACTGAGAGGATCCCATGGCATGTCAGAGTACTAGAAAATATTTGGTTAGTCATGTGAAAATGCAAAACATTATTAGACAACATTTATTATTTATTAGGAATGAATGTAATGTCATAAGTACATTGAAAATTCACGAATATTGTTAAAACTCATATATTGGTATTTAAATTAGCATGTAGCATACTTAATTAATTTTGTTAATGTCATGTAAATTGTTGACACCCATTATGAATTATTCACAGGAGATAGCTCGAGTAGAGAGAGAAGTGGGCGTTGGTGCACGTGGGAGCAGATAGGGAGTTGATGTGTACTAGGGCAGAGGAAGGGGAGCGGTCTCGGTGCAAATGAGTAGAGGTTACGGTATGAGAGAAAAATAACCGATATGAAGAGGCCCACATGTTAATCATTGCTGCTGCCTTAGGGAATGAATGACGCCTTAACCATGATGTAGTGTAGTTGCTTACGATAGGCGAACGACCGTAGAAATATAAAATATAGTACATCAGTAGTTCTATAATGTGCGACGTGACTTGACTACTTACAACATTGAAAATATTTGCAGGGAAACATCAGCAATGCCGATACCCACTACATTGAAAGTACATTATGATGTCAGCACCGTTCATGAAGGTCTGAATGGTGTTAACTTGAGCAGTCTTGCGCAAGCCATTCTGGTACACCCGGATGGTGAGAACGCTCGAATCACAGATGTGATGCACTGGCTCACCTGCAACTTCTCCTTGGACCCTGAGGTATGCAACGTTGTTATACAAAGGCTTTAGAGTCGGTCTCCCACACACATTAGATGGAAGTTGAGAAAATTGAAATGCATTATTGTGTGGAAGCATTTTGTGGAAGGTTGCTGGTGCCGTTGATACGAGTGCGTACTGCTTGCGCAACCATACCCAAAAGAAGCTATACAAGGCCCTATCGACGGCTATCATCTAGGTGGTTGGAGCAGCTCGGGCGTCCAGCACGTTGGTCAAGAGGAGGACCTGGAGGCCGATGTCATAGAGGTTGCAGAGGATTTCGGTTGTGATGAGGCTGATGTGGTAGATGTAGGAGAGAAAGATCGGCCACCGCACGCTGAGCCTACAAGACAGGTTGATGAAGGGGAGTATATGGAGTTCATGGTGTATCAAATGAAGAGTGATGACCAGATGGCCTGGGCTGAAGAGGAAGCTGTGCAGGAGGACGATGAGGACAATTCCTATGAGGATGAAGCTCTCATCCCGCAGGAATGGAATAGGTTTGATGCTGAGGGTGTTGCTGCACATGACGAGCACGAATCACCGTGGGAGTACCATGGCACAGAGGTTCGGTTGTACTCAATGTTTACTGACAAGACATTGTTGCAGGATACTATTAAGCTATGGGTCTTGTCCATGCAGCAGATATTTTGAGTCATCAAATCTAGCCAGCAGTAGTACACTATGAAGTGCGAGTAGGTCGGCTGTCCTTGGCTAGTGCACGCACGTAGACCATAGTATGAGACTCACTGGATTGTCTCGCAGATGGAGCCGTACTCCTGCATTCTCAGTAGTGTTTTGCTGAGGTATCATAGCCTAATGTCTGCCTTCATAGCCAATTTGATGTATGGAGAGATAGTGGAGATGAAGGACATGGAGGCCACACACATCATGATGGCTATCGAGAAGAAATTCAAGTATAAAATTAGCTACGCGAAGGCATGACATGCCAAACCAAAGGCTTTAGAAAATTGATTCGAGTCTTACGAGGCATTGTACGACAACCTTCCTCGTATGCTTCGGGTGTTGTAGGATAGAAATCCAGGCAAGTACACTACTGTGAAGGACAAGCCATCTACAAGGCCGTCAGGTTTTGCAGTATTGCAAAGGGCCTTCTTAGCATTCAGTGCATGCATTAAGGCATTCAGGCATATGCTGCCTGTGATCTTAGCTGACAGAACCTTTTTGACCGGCAAGGGCCAGATTCTTACGAAGCTGAACTCGGTCTTCACGGGGTGTCTGCTCCTATGCAGCTATGGTCATTTGAATGCTTTAGCCTTGGATGTCCCATGTTGGAGGACACCACTCCCTACAGGGTGAATATGTACCTTAGGGGCGCGGTGGACCGACCTACTATAGGTTCTCCCTGGTGTCGTAGACAGGTACATACTCTCACTTGTGATTAACTTCTTCGTATTATTGATCATCTTATTTAACAGCTGGTGTTCCTTGCAGGTGTAGTTCGCGCACGTGCAGGTCGCATGGGAGTATGTGCCCTTCGTAGAGCAGTTCGACCGGCTCACGATTGACAACGTGTGTTAGGAGCCCTACTCCCCTGAGGCTCTGGAGAGCCATGCTCCTGAGGGGTTTTCCTTGCTGTGTTGGCACAACCAGGCTTACTGGCTGTCGTAGAGGAAGCTTGTCTTCGACATATTCATCGAGGACTACACGATGCATCGTGTGATGCGCCAGTTCGACCTATGCCAGGTCGTTCCAATACTAGTCGAGTGTCCTGTGCCTGACAATATCCACACGTGAGTTACCACCGTAGATGTCTCTCCTTTTATTGCCATCTCGTTGCACGACTTTTAACCAAATGTTACGTCTTGCAGGCACTCTAGGAAGGGAGTCCACCATGGCATAGACTGGACGGCGAAGATGGAGGCATGGACAGGCAAGTGGGAGGGCGGCTGCAGGACTATGTGCAGGAGGCCACCCCCTCTTGCCCTTTGCCTTCTCATCCTTGGTGGAGTAAATCGGTGACCTCTTTAATCCAAGACTCCACAACAAAATACGAGAAGTCCTCGCCAACCTCCAGTCTGGCTATAGGAAGCTTGAGACATCTAAGGCATTATACGGAAAAGAAGTCAGATTAAGGGATTGGAAAAATAAATCTTAGAATAAAATGAAGAGAAAAACCTTAAGAAAGAGGAAAGAGAATAGAGATATTACTATCCAATTTAGTTGATTTGATTTAGAAAATAGATTTTAAATTTTTGCTAAGGCGACCACTCTAACTAGGACTTCGTCTTACAGTCGATATGGCTCTGATATCACCTCTGTCGAGACCTAAATATGTAAATTTGGACTCTGTGTAAACCACACTAGTCCAGGATTACGCTAGTGCACACAGTGTAAACATATATGAAGTATCGACCATATGCATGATTAATAAAAAAAGACTCAAATATTAATAATTATCAGTGTGCTCGGTCCTCCCGATGGCTGACATGTGGCAACTGGCAAGATCCGGCGGTCGGTTTTGGTGGATGGTTGGATGAGTGACGCGTGGCAAAGGAGGGATCAGACGGCTAGGAATGGATGGGTCGGTTGAATAGTAAGGGCTCAACCCGTTACTGTTTTTAGGATTTTTAGGGCTTTCTATTTTCAGAAAATAGCAAATAAATTTGAACAATTCACAAAAATTCCAGAAAATCCTTTTAATATTAAAAATGATTTTAAATCCTTTTATTCATATTAAAAATTCTAAATAATATATTTTTAGCAAATGTTAATATTTATTTTAGTCATATGAAATCCTTTTAATTATTAAAAATGCAATTTAAGCTTGTAATAAATCTAGAAAAATCCAAATGGTGTATTTTCTTTTAAATGTTTCAAATAAACTCTGAAAATCAGGATGTTACAAATCTCTCCCCTTAAACAGAATCTTGACCCCGAGATTCTAGCTCACTAAAAAAAATAGGTTCGGAAACTTGGCTCTGAAATCCTCCTCTCGCTCCTAGATGGTTTCCTCGGAATGGTTGCTCCACTGGACTTTGCAAAAATAGACAAACTTGCTCTTAGCCACATGCTCTGACACTTCCAAGATTTTAACAGGGTGCTCCTTGTAAGACAGATTCTCCTGAAGATCAACGGCTTCTATGGCACTGCTTTCTCTGGTGCTCACAGACACTTCTTTAACTAAGACATATGGAAGACATCATGTATCTCATTGAAGGTCACATGTAGCTCCAACTGGTAAGCAACTTCTCCTCTGCGCTTCATTATCTTGAACAACCCGACATACCTTGGTGAGAACTTCCCTTTCATTTGAAACTTCTTGACATCTTTGAATGGTGTAATCTTGAGATACACATAATCATCTGGCTCAAAACTCAACTCTCGACGACGAGTATCTGCATAGCATTTCTGTCTAGCCTGAGCAGTTCTTAACCTCTCCTAGATTAATCTCTCTCCTCAGCTTCTTTTAAACAATTTGGCCCAAAGAAGTGGCTCTCTCCCTTCTCTTTTTAATTGAGAGGAGTTCTGCATTTTCTGCCATACAAAGTTTTAAACGATGATATTTGTAAACTGGCTTGGTAACTGTTGTTGTAGGAGAACTCTGCAAAAGGCAAACAACTATCCTACTTGGCTCCATTGTCCAACACACAAGCTCTTAGCATATCCTCAAGAATCTGATTCACACACTTAGTCTGGCCATCGGTCTGGGGATGGTACACTGTACTGAAATTCAAATGAGTACCCATAGCTTTATGGAAACTCCTCCAAAATCGCGAAGTAAATTGCGATCCATGATCTGATACTATCCTTTTGGGCAGTCCATGGAGACTCACAATCTTGACATATATAGCTCTACCAACTTGTCACCTACATAGCTTGTTTTGACCGGAATAAAATGAGCAACGTTTGTCAAACGATCCACAATTACCCAAATAGAATCAAAACCTTCCTTGTTCTTAGGTAATCCTATATAAAATCCATACCAACTTTTTTCCACTTCCACTCGGGAATCTTCAGCGGTTGTAGTAAACCTGCTGGCCTCTAATGTTCAACTTTCACTCTTTAGCACATATTACATAGTGCAATATACTCTGCTATTTCACGCTTCATACTTGGCCACTAATATTTGCCCTTGATATCCTGATATATCTTAGTACTACCTAAATAAATCGAATATAATGACTCATGAGCTTGTTTGAGTAACAACTCCTTCAACTCCTTTTCATTAGGCACACACAAGCGCTCCTTAAACCACAAGTTTCCTTTGTCATCCTTTGCTTGAGCTCGACGAATCTGACCGTCTAAAGTCAGCTGCAACTCCGTCGTGGCTAAGAATTCTTCCTCAACCAAATCTAGGCTAAGCTTCTGGAATTCCTCATGCAAGGCTGGCTACCTCTCCTTGATTATTACTGTATTGCAATAAATATTTCTACTCAAAATATCTGCTACCACATTGGTCTTTCCTAGATGATAGTGAATTCTAATATTATAGTCTTTTATCAACTCCAACCACCTTCTTTGCTTGAGGTTAAGGTCGGCTTGATTGAAAATATACTTTAGACTCTTGTGATCTATCTAGATTTCATAACGATTACCCATGAGGTAATGAAGCCAAATTTTCAGAGCATGCACTATGGTTGCTAACTCTAAATCATGTGTGGGATAATTTTCTTCATGTGGCCTCAACTGATGTGAAGCATAAGCTACTACTCTTTTATCTTGCATCAGCATACAGCCCAAACCTTTGTGGGAAGTATCGCAATAGATCTCGAAATCTTTGTTTATGTCTGGCAATACTAGCACTTGGGCTGTGGTCAAATACTTTTTTATTTTCTGAAAACTTTTCTCACATTCTTGCGTCCAGATAAATTTATTTTCCTTCTTTAATAGCTGAGTAAGTGGTCTTGCTATGCTGGAAAAACCTTTGATGAAACGATGATAATAACCTGCCATTCCAAAAAAACTTCTGACTTGCGTCACTGACAACGGTGACTTCTAATCAATCACATCTTTTACTTTTTTGGAGTCAACTGCAACTTCTCCTACTAACATGATGTGGACTAGGAAAGCAACTTTCTCCATCCAAAATTCATACTTGCTGAACTTAACATATAGCTTATGCTCTCTTAGCTTTTGCAATACTAACCTCAAATGTTTGTTGTGCTTCTTCTCATCCTTAGAGTAAATCAAAATATCAACAATATACACAACGATAAACTTGTCCAAATACTCCATGAACTCATTGTTTATTAGGTACATGAAATAAATTGGGGCATTGGTTAAATCAAAGGATATCACTGTGAATTCATACATACCATAACAAGTTGAGAAAGCTGTCTTAGGTATATCCTCTTGATGAATTTTTATTTGATGATATCCTGACCTAAAGTCAATCTTGGAGAAAACTCTGGCTCCTTTAAGCTGATCAAACAAATTATCGATTATGGGCAAAGGATACTTATTTTTGATAATCACTTCATTGAGTGCTTGGTAATCCACATACATACGAAACTCTGGCTCCTTTAAGCTAATGAAACAAATTATCGATCATGGGCAAATGATACTTATTCTTGATAGTGACTTCATTGAGTGCTTGGTAATCCACACACATACATTTACTACAATCCTTCTTTTTGACATACAACACCAGCACTCCCACGGGGATAAACTAGGTCTCACATAACCCTTATCCAATAACTCTTGTATTTGCTTTTTCAACCTATCAACTCATTAGCAAGCATTCGGTACGACTTCTTGGAAATTGGCAAAGTACCATGTATTAGCTCAATTGAAAACTCAACTTCTCGGTCAGGTGGCATTCTAGGAAGATCATCCAAAAATATATCGGGATACTCTCTGACAACTGGCACAACCTCTAACATGATCTCTTTGCTCTGGCAAACCATAATGTTCTTTGGCTGACTCATGCTGGTTGCAAATTCCACTTTTCTTCCATCTGAAATAGTTAGGGTAATAGCTCTACTTTCACAATCTAAAACTGATTGGTATTTCTTAAGCTAATCCATTTTCAAAATCACATCCAAAGATTGGATATCCAACACGACAAGATCGGCGAAGAACTCCACTCCTTAAATGGATATATTGACTTCAGGACAACTTAAGTTTGTACTCAACTCGGAGCCCGGGGATTAAACCAAGAGAACGGATCCAAGAACAACAGTTTTCAATTGTTGCTTTAGGCAAAACTCTAGTAATAAATAAATATGAAGCTCCAGAGTCAAACAAAACTGTAGCAGGAACTGAATTGACTAGGAACTTACCAATCACAACCTCTAGTGCTGCTTGGGTCTCCTCCGCGGTGACATAGTTCACTTGTTTTCGCATGACTGATGGCGGTGCTCAACTGGCCTGGGCAAACACTTGAGACGCTCCACATCCTGATCCTGAAGTAGGGGTCTAATCTGGTGTGGCTCTCAGATTGAAACGGACTGGCATCGGGGTTTGCCTCTAAGGGCACTTGCTGGCATAGTGTTCTTACTCATGACACTTGTAGAAGGTGACTGATGCTATAGGGTTGGCATTCTTCTATTGCTGATTGCTTATACCAATAGGGTGTGGTCCGAACTGAAACTATCAAGGCGTTGGTGCACGAGTCCAGAATCCTTACTGTTGTGGCATACGAGCTGGCTGGTAAGTGCTAAAATGAGCCTTCTAGGACTGATGCATCTGATATCCTTGTTGCATCATCATGTTCTGGATGCTGGCATAATCATTGCCTATAACTTGAACTTTCAATCCTAGGTTTAATCCTTTCTTGAACCTCTTCTGATGAGCATCATCTATGACAATATCCTCAGGGGCATTGCGAGCTAGCTAGGTGAACTTGTTGAGATACTTACTCACTGACATGTTCCTTTGCTGCAATTCACAAAACTCTTCCTTCTTCATTTCGATCACCCCATCCAAGATATGGGCATGGCAAAACGTTGTGGTGAACTCAACCCAAGTATTGTTGTCCTGATTCTCATGAGCAGCACAGTAGTTCTCCCACCA
The DNA here is from genome assembly GCA_036346265.1 of Melocanna baccifera. NCBI lineage: Eukaryota > Viridiplantae > Streptophyta > Magnoliopsida > Poales > Poaceae > Melocanna > Melocanna baccifera. Next base: position 5,216,456 of record CM070703.1, on the reverse strand, counting down.
TTCTGCAGTGGCTCTCTCTAGCTGATGGGCGACGTAGAACACTTTCTCGCGATCGGTGCACTGAACGAGGTTCAACTTCTTCTATATAGATCGAATCCAATCATCTACCTCAAAGGGCTCAAAAGACAGTGAATAGGTGAGCAGTCTTATCCTCATGAATTCTGCAAATTTGGATTGCTGATGGGCTGGCTGAGGTATGACTATGTCTTAATTCTACTGATTCATCATTGAATTAATGTTTTGCATCATAGTGTTCATCAAGTGGGTCTGGGCTACCATGAACTGACTTAGGACTGGATCTATTCCCGTTGGGGTTGCTTGCGGTCCCTAAGTTTATTAATTTGTGATGTTGCTCCCTGAATCCTGATTAATCTGACTACGACCAGCTGAGTTCTGGGTATCAACCACCTTTTACTGCTCTAAAAGAGAATAACAACTGCTGAGAACTAACTTCACCAAGCTAAAAAGATAAGAGGGAAAAGCATAGGTAAGAAGTAAACTTGTCTAAGGGGATTTCTAGTGGCAAATTTAGACTAAGCAAACACTTAGTCAAGAGGCTAACAAAAGAAGCAATTAAATTACTCAAATAAAGATTTTGACATGATGCCAATATAATGCTTTTAAGGGCAAGATTACAACTCACATCACAAGGAACTACAAACAAAACCAAAATATTCTATTCACACCCTCTAAACTATACAAGGATCAAATCTAAGCCCCCACTCAGGTCCTGCCAAGTAGGGCTCGCTTGACCCTTCTTTCGAGTCACTATAGAACACCCACGAGTTGCGGACTTGCGGCGATTGCTCTTCGGTCACGACTGGAATAAATTGTCAAAGATGCTTTTGATGGTTGCCTGCTATCCGTCGCCTCTTCTCTGGGCTTGATGCCCCTTCCGCAGCGTGCTTTCCTACACCACGACTGCAGGACTACAGCGCTAGTATGGAGAAGCAATGGGAGTAGGGCTGTAAAAAAAGCTCGAGGCTCGCGAACTACTCAAGCTTGATTCGTTTTAGACTCGATTCGAGCTCGACTCGAGCTCCAAACGAGCCAAACTCGAGCCTGATCTCAAGCTTGCGAGCTTCAATGAGCCGAGCTCGAATAGCTCGCGAGCTTGAGATATTTTATCCCATTCCCATATCCCGCCCCGCCCCGCAGCCCAAATCTTGTGCGGGCCGCCCACGCTCCCGCCCCCCGCCCGAATCCCGCCCCGCCGCTCCTCCTCCTCTCCGCCCCCCTCGCTCTCTCTCGTCGCGCCGCTCGCCCGCTCCTCTCCCTATCCCCTCCTCTCCCCCCATCCCCTCCTTTCCCCCGGCCCCCACCTCGCCCCCGCCGTCGCCTTCCTCTCGCCCCGTCCCCCTCCTCTCCCCACACCGTCCCCCCGCCGCCCCTCCTCCCCCCGCCACCCCTCCTCACCCCCGCCAGCACCCCTCCTCCCCCCGCCACCCCTCCTCGCCCCCGCCGACGCCCCTCTCCTCCCGCCGGTGTCCTCCCTCCCCCTCGGCACCCCTCCCGTCCCCGCGGTGCCCCTCCACTCCTGGTCTCCCCCCGCCGCCGCCCCTCCTCGACCTTTTGTCACCGCACCTCCGCGCCCGGCCGCCCGATGCCGCCACCGCTCGGCGCCTCTCCTCTCCCCTGCTGCCGGCGCCCCTCCTCGACTCGGAGCGGCCCCTCCTCGCCGGATCTGGCCGGATCCAGATCTCCCTACCCAAAGCCGCCGCCGCTCGGTCTCTTCCCCCCGGCCGAGGCCACCTCCGCGCCTGGTCGTCCGATGCCGCCACCGCTCGGCGCCCCTCCTCTCCCCCACTGGCGCCCCTCCTCGACCCGGATCTGGCCTAACAGGTGCGCCCTCGGCACTGAGCCTACACGAGCCGCTCGAGCTTGTCCGAGCCCAGCTTGAAGCTCGACGATAATCTCAAGCTCGCTCGAGCTCGGCTCGAGTTTCTACCGAGCTCGAGCCGAGCCAGGTCAACCTCGCTCAAGCTTGGCTCGTTTATAACCCTAAATGGGAGGAGAACACCTGACTCACAAGGGCTACTGCAGCCTGGGAAGAACAAATGGAGCGTACCAGGAGGTCACCTCCCTGAAGCGAAGCCCCCTATGCCTCCAACCCCAACCCATATCTCAACGTTCCCACCAACGTTCACCGCAAGACCCACCTGTGAGGGAGATGCCCCCACTCTGCTAGTGCAGGGACGCATGCAAGTTCTTCAACTACACCTGGGAGTATCCCGATTGGCGTTGGGATACAGCCCACTATCGGCAGCTGTTAACAATGGGTTACAATACATTCTCTTACCAGTTCTCTTGTATGGTATGCACTAACAAGCTCTCCACTCTTCCCGTAGTCTCCAATCCGCTATGTGCCTAACGCAAATAGATCAATCAAGAGATCCACCTGCACGACCAGTGGACTCTGGACTGCAAGGAGTGGGATGCTCGGACGACACGCAAGAGGATGGAGGAGTGGCACCGTAGTGAAGAACAAAGTGAGCATATCCAACGGGAGATGCAAGCTCACCTGGAAGCATGCAAGTGTAGGGAGTGAGAGGCTCATGAGGAGGAATGCGAGAGAAAGCACGAACTGGCGGCCAGGGCCATGGTTGATGGCGAGGACTGCAACGTTGAGTTGGGCCGTAAGGGCAAATGACCACATTTCACGCAGTAGTTAGACGTTCTTCGTCCATAAGTCCCATGATTTGTAATTCTTTAAAGGTATGCGTGTACCATTCTTGGTTCGTTACTTTGTGTGCTATGTAACCCCTTATCCAATGAACAGCCGTGTTGTTTTTCTTACATCATTTATCCAAAGTTCTCATCTGTGTATGAATTCCCGGTTGCATCGCAATATCATTTACCTTCGTACTTACGAATCTTTGCTACCTCAATCGTGCTCACAAAATTATTCAAAAAATTTATTGTATTATACCAACATACGACGATCGCAAAATGTTATTATGAATCTAACAAATTTCGTACCATTCATACTCTATAAAATCACAAACGGATCAACCAACATTGTCTCCCCTTTTATTTAAAAAAATACAACTTAAAAACAAGATTTCATAAATGTTACCAACCTATAACAACAGTGGTGATGGTCACTAGACGTGGGCGAGGGAAAGACCAGATTTGGGGAATGAAGGGAGACGAGGAAAACAAGGGGCAAAAGGATCATTTCACAAATGATTTAAGCCAAAAATAAAAGAAAATATACGAAAATACATTGGAGTAGTAAATTCTAGCTATTTCTATCTTAGGAGTGGTAATTCATCAAGCAAGATCTTATAAGTGACAAATCTTAAAACCAGGACCTTACGAGTGACAAATCATCAATTTTCCCTTTCAACAATATCGCACACAACTTCCGGATGTTCAACCTCACTAGTGCTACCTCAAAAAAAAAAAAAAACTGCTTTTACTCTCTGTGTGCTACTTTTGGCTCCTCAGCTTTCTACTTTTAACCATGCACTCCCTCTTGATGCAGAGCTTGTGCTAGTTCAATACTTTTCATTTACTGTACATTAGTTACTTCTTGCTATCTCCAGGCTTCTAAATTCTAATTCATATCTTTCGCAACATCTTGTACAGATTAATTTCTGCCTCCTGTTGAACTTTACAGATGTTGCAAGCAACAGGGAAGGACAATTGGCAATGGCCAAGTAGGGCTGCACCGGTGCCCATGGTGTCCCTTTCAGGAGGAACCTCGGGTGGATCTGACCAATTTTGAATGGATCTCGAGGCAGAGACACCCTGTCCTTGGCTTGCTGCCCATCACGCACTTCGAGCATTGGGGAGTGCGCGGCCGCCGGGCGATGATGCAGGGGATGCCTACCAAGAACATATGTGCCCTCCCACATGTGGAGCCTTTGGCTTGTTTGGACCACCTCCCCAAATTCTGCTGCTGAAATTCTTGGACCAAAACCTTGATGCAATTGAAAGCAAGGCATGCGTTCATGCAGAATCAGTCCTGCCAGTCTATGATTATTTGATGATTGATTGATTGCGTAAGTTTATGTTGTTCTGATCCAACTGTAATTCTGCAATGGCTCTGCAACAAGGTACATAACGTGCCCTGAACATGGCACATCTCTCTGAAACTCTGCATCTGCTGACATATTTTGCAAGAAATCTGTTGTTCATGGATCATCTCAATCATTTATCACCCCGATCTTACCAGAAGCAACTAATTCTTGGACAGTTTTTTTTTCTTTTCTGCAAGGCACATTCTACTAAGATTACATTCTATAAGACTACAGATCGTTCAGGTATTTAGAGACACATACTTAATTTGTTTCCTACTGATCATGCATCTTATCAGAATCAGTAGCACAAAGCGTCAGGAAGCAAAAGAGGGGCATGCTTTTTGTTAATGCCTGGATTGCAAAAGGCAAAGAGGGGAATAAAGAAGGGAAAGCAAAGGAAGGAAAAGCCATGCAGGGGTGAGCAGTGATCTTTTTGGAGGAGAGCTGGGGGCAATTGGTATATTGGGGTGTACTAATTCCCTGCATCTCACATGCCCATGGCTTTTCTTCAAAAGCCTGGTCAAGTATGTGCAAACTTCCTTTGCATGCCTTGGGATATAATCCCTAGGTTTATTCCATGTGTACACTGATGCAAACTTTGCATCCTTTAATCCACATCTCATCAAGAATATTCTAGCACTAGGCTTTTGATCTTTTGCATGCCTACTGCCCATCTTTTCCAAAAGCATTTGGGATCCGTTTCAAAATGGTGGCTGCAGTACGCAGTAACCAGCAGTCATTCCATCTTTACCATATGCAATTGCTAATTACCATTACATACAAGTTAATTAATGCTTGCATGATGAGTTGATCTGATAATTACTGAGCAATGTAACCACTTAGAAGAAGGTTGAGACTTGACATTGTGTACTAATTGGCAGTCAAAAAGGGTGGAGGGGAGGGTGTGGGACACATGAACATGATGCGTGTCAACGCACGACAATAAAGAAGCTTGCACAATTTTTGCACAAGTCATTTTCCTTCTTCCTCATCTTTCTCAAACTATGTGCTCGATCAATTCCCTTACCTAGGGATTGCACATATATATCGATCGCCATGCATGGTCCCCGGAACCGAGCTCGGGTCCCATATGCATGAGCATGACGTGTACTCATCATGCATGCATGCAGCAGATGCAAATCAGTGTTAGTTTGGGTGCATTCATGTCCATCAATGGCTGATATGCACAGGCGATGAAATGTTTGTATGCTTCTGAGAATGTGCATAGAACATCAGAATAGTGCACCATTGCTAGAGTACCAGTGGCCTGCAGTACGCATGGCATCCAACACAAAACAAAGAACTCATGGACACACAAGATGATATGCATGCGTGGATGTGCCATCACCATCCCATCAAGGACATGCCATGAACGAAGCTTCTTGGCATCGAAATTCGCAGAAGTCGAATCCGCGTGACCTAAGTGCGTGAAAGACAAGAAAATTAAGATCAAGGAATTAACGACATGGACAAGGCGACATGCAGCGACGCCAATTTTGGTTCCTCGATGGTTTCGTTGGCTTCTTCATGGCCTAGAAGTTGTGGCTCCACGTCTCGTTCACCGGCGGCAGCTGGCCGAGGTACTGCCTGGTCAAGTCGGTGGCGCAGCAGGCGGCGCGGGAGACGGTGGCTGTGGGAATGGTGCATCCCTGACAGCCGGTGGCGCACAGCGGGAGCTGCAACTCGTCGACCTGCCCGTCGTCGACGCCGAGGAAGTCCCTGGTGAGGAGGTGGCCGCCGGCGTGGAGAGTCACCGAACCTTCCGAAGTAAGCCCGAAGCTGACCGTGTCGGCGACATCTCCGGTGATCGAGTTGCTGCTGGTGATGGTGGTGACAGGGAAGTCAATATATGGTGAGGGTTGGAATGGAGGAAGCAGGTGAGCTTCTTGGGACAGAAACGAGAGGGGATTATGGTTAGGGTTTTGGGCAGGAGGAGGGTTGGAGAAAGGGAGGAAGAGTGATGAGCTGCTGCTGGTGATCAGAATATTGCTGTTGTTGTTGCAGGTGGTGGTGGTGATGCTGCTGCTGTTGTTTGCAGCTGCAAGAAGCCTTGCACTCTCTTCAGCTAGGGCATCACAGAAGGCCCTGTGGGTGAGCAGGCTGTCCTTCCTGCATTGATTTTGTGTAAACACAGGATCGGAGGAAATAATTGAGGATTAGTTTGTGGGTTAATATTGATGTGCACATGAGTACTGAATGCATGCATGCATGTAAAGCTGCATTTAACTTCGGTGAAGAAAAGTTTGTCATATGATTGGTTAATTTTCTTTTTTTTTCTTTTGCTCCTTTATGACACTTGAAATGAAGCAACATGTGTGTGTGTGTGTGTGTGTGTGTTATCATTGAAATCAAGGATTCACATGATAGCTGGAAATGTAAGCAGGGTAGATGCACTAGTGGCTTTGATCCTTTGATATATTTCTGGTGTCATTTATACATACTGCTTGAAGCTACATCCCTTTAACTTCACTTGCTAATGCAGGGAATGTGTACCAACAAATGGAAATATGAAAACGACCCTACTGCAGAGACAGATTATCTACAAATATGAAATATTTCATCAATGCCTCTTGGTTCGAATGTAGATATAGCTTGAACATCTTGACGCAAATCTCATGGCCACATGCACAGCCATAAGTACTTGCAGCCTGCAGGTTTTCAAATCTTGTCTGGCATTTGACCGGGATATATTTATGGTTTTTTTGGCAAAAATAAATTCCAAAATTCATATTAATTCTCTGGCATACATATAGCTAGCTAGGGAGGTCCAGGGTTCAAAGTTTCGTTTTGAAAAAACTTTTGAAGGGTGGCGAGATGAATGAAAGAACAAAATTTCATTCATTTCGTTCAAAAATTCGGACAAAAAATTCAAAATTTTGATGAAATTTAATCAAAATTTGGATACAATTCAAATGGAGATAAATTTAGCCAAACTTTGACCAAACTATTCTTCTTTCGGGGGTAGAGAAATGGATGAAATGTCCAACATTTTGCCGAAATTTGGCAAAATTCTGAACCATGGGGAGGTCGCAATGTACACATAGGGGAAAGGAACATCAAGATATCCCTTTTAATTTTTAAAACTAACTACATGTGTATGAAGATCTAATCATGCATGCATCAGGTCTCAACACGCTATGAACGATGAATCACAGATCAAAACCTTAAAATTCTAGATGTATATCATCGCATGCAGTGATCTTCATCCTGATGAGATGAACTGAAAGCTAGCTAGAACCAGGCCCAGAACAAGCAGTGGGTAACTTCAGATCAAAGTTCAGAATCCTAACAGAAGCAAATGAGGGAATATATATTATTTCATCTATATGCATATGTACCGGAAGCAAATGAGGGAATATATATTATTTCATCTATATGCATGATCCAAGGACAGAAAGAAATTGAACCCAACACAGCACCACATGGTCAAGAACTCTCATGCATGTGTGTATATGTACGTATACCACTGGTATACCTGGAGAAGAGGATGCCGCAGTCGCAACGGTACTCGCGCGTGCCGCAGTTCTTGACGTGCGTCTTCCAGTCGGAGTGCACGGCGTAGCGCTTCCCGCACCGCTCGCACCTCCACCGCTTCTCGCCGTGCTTCCGCGAGAAGTGCTTCTTTATCCCCGTCAGGTCACCCAGCGCCCTGCGCGCACGCACTCGCCGCCATTAATTCCACGGCGCAAGCTCTCTGCTCAGGCTAGGAGATACTAGATACGGCTGCAAAAACCTCTCGTCTTTTAGTTTACCTTGCCGGGTCGTGGTGGACGCAGGTTGGCTCTGGGCAGACGTACACGCGCTTGCGCGCCGGCGCCTCGCCCTTGGCTGACGACGACGGCAGGCTGCCGCGCTGCCGGAGCTTCCAGGGGAGGTTGTGCCCGCGCCGGTGCAGCTGCAGGTTCTGGTCCCTCTGGAACCCCTTGTTGCATATCTCGCACACGAACCGGTTCGTCGCCACCAGCGTCCGCGGCGACAGCGCGATCACCTCCGCCTCAGGGTCTTGCATGACCAACAAAGCAAAGCAATCAAAGAGCAGTTCTTGATGAAAGAAGAAGGTGCAAATTATGACACAACAGCTAGCAAGAAAGGCAAGGTTTTCTCGGGTTCTTAGGTTTATACCTGGATTGCCGGGCTGGCTCCTCTTCTTCTTGGCCTTGGGCTCCTCCAGCTGCACCGGAGGCAGCAGCAGAGTTGCTGCTTGTGCAAAGACAGGGCTGATCAGGACATGGTTGCCGATGTCTCCTCCATGGGAGTTGGATCCAGTGGCCTCCTGATCAGAGGAGAGGTCAGAGAGCAACATGTTCACTATCCTCTTGTTGCTGTCTGTTTCTTGGTCTCTCTCTATCTCTCTCACACACACACACTCTATGTGGCTGTGTGGTCTCAAGCTAGGCTACTACTACAACTGTGCAAGTGTGTGATGGCCGGGTGGGAGTGGGTGCGTTGAGAGGCAGCAGGAGAGGCGCAATCAGATTGCAGGAAAAGGCGTCAGAGAGGAGTATATGAGGAGGGTGTGGCCTTGTCTTCTGCAGGCTGCAGTTGCTGCAGCCAGAATAAGAAGGCGTAGCCGTAGGCGCAATGATCGTCCTCTCTCCTCTCCCCTCCCCTCCCCTCTGGACTAAAAAGCTACGCCATCGGTGTCCTCTTTTCTCCCTTTAATTCCCTCGCTTTTTCTCAATGGCAGCATGCATGCATGGCCAGGTTTCACATATCACCATGTGGTTAAAAACCTGAGCTGTTGGGCTCTTCTTACTTCGCAGCATGTTCTGTCGAGTTACCCTGGTCATGTGTACTAGTATTTGGTAATTCCATTGGACATACGTAGAACCGTGTTATGAATGTCTATGATCCATATGTGTTAAATAATTGGCAATCGTATTGAATTGAATTAGTTTGAATTTACGAGAGTTTACAAGTATTTAGAGTTGCTATCAGTCAAGAGCGGCTTAACAAGCCAGGGGATGGCGGTCTAACTGCAGTTCTGATGTGATTGGACTTTGGTTAGTGGTCGGACTACCGGTACAGCGTGACCAATTGGCGGCTATTTTTTTCAGAGAGGTATTTTCTAGGTGCTCAACCCGAGCGGCCAGACCAGATATGAGGGTGATTCGACTGGGGCCCACGATCTGACTGGCCACCCAATGATAGTTAGACTGATTTTGTCTGAAGGTATCCAAGAGATTTTAAATATTTGTGAAAAATAGTCATAGCAGTACTACACAATAAACTATACTAGACATCTTATCACAGACAATTCATGAGGAACCATCTGTACTGTAATTATCACAAAAGGTTTTACAAGTGTGACCGTATCCGTCTGTGATACACAACTATTACAAACGGTTATTACAAATAATTGTCTGTGATAGTTCACAGACGGTTATTGATATAAACCATTTGTGATAATGGCAGTTATCACAGACGGTTGTTAATTAAAACGGTATATGATAGTTCACAGATAGTCAGTAATACGAACCATTTATGATAGTTGCGTATCACAGATGGCTTGTGGTTATTAATGAGAATCGTTTGTGATAATTATCTATTACAAATGGTTCGCAGTTGGACGTGTCTGAGATACGCCACATTATTAAATGCACAGCCAGCGGGGTCCCGATAGATCTATCTTCATTGTGCTGCATTGAAGGAGGTTGTTGGCTTTGGGGAGTTTGATGAAAGTATATCGCTTGTAGATCAATTTTATTCTTGGTGATTAGAGGTTATTATTTGCTTCTAATTATATGCCTTGTAATAGAGAGATGGTAGTTAGGTTTAGATCTAGCTATCTTTCTTAGTAGTTTGCTCCAATTTAAGAATGGGTCACTACTCCTAATTTACTTTAATATATTCTTGCTTTATATATATATATATATATATATATATATATATATATATATATATATATATATATTGCTTCATGAATAGTACGTGGTTAGCTACTTAATTTAAATATAGATAATTTATCATAAGGTGAATGACAATTATTTGTAAGTATTAGGCTGGTTAGCTATATATAGTAGCATCAATAATCTAATTTGACACTAATTTATTACATGAGTAGCGTAGATATAGCGAAGTTAGATGTACATTGAGAATCATATGAGTGAAGAAGTCACCTCGTAAGCTCCCACCAAGTCGTCTAGATGCCAGTAAGCACTAAGAGTAACAAACTAAGCTTCGTTTGATGGCGATTAAGTGTCAAGGATCAATTTAGGATGAAAATGAATTTGATTTGGCTCAACTACCTCAAATGAATGCACAATGTGAAATTGAGGTGTGGGAGAGGTGTTCTATTGCTTAAGAATGTTAAATGAAGTTTCGAGCATTGTTCTTGAGCTGGTGGAGGAGTATTTATACCTCTACCAACCAAATATAATCGTTGCATAAAACAATCTTGAAAAAATTAGGATGAACGGTAGTACCGCTGTACAATTTGTGGTACTACCATACCTGTATTGTAGCAAAAGTAATGACTGTATCAGAGCATCAGAACTAGCTGTTGAAAGTTGGCGTTGTACTACCACCGTTGTAATCGTGATAGTTCCAATTTTTGGTAGTTCCAATATTTCAGTGCGGTACTTCCATTTGCTACGAGGCCAAAAGATATTCCTCTCTAAAAAATCATACCACCTAATTTTTGAAACTTCCAAGTTTCGGTAGTATCGCTTCAATTGTGTGGTCATACTGCTCTGCGGTAGTTCCACCATTCAAATCTCAGTACTACCATTTTCAAAGAGACTAAGTGTTTCGAAAGTTTGCTCTCTGGAAAAAAAATGTACCGCCAACTGCAAGTCGGTACTTCCGAATTTTGGTAGTTCTGCACTACCATTCTGGTCATACCGCACTGCGGTAGTACCGCTATTTATACACATGTACTACCGATTTTTCTAACAATGCATAGTTGCTGTCCATTTTAATTTTAAGTGCATACATGATCCTAAATTGATCTAAATAGTACAAGAATATGCTGTCAAGTTAATTGCTATGATCCCTCTTAATAGTATGGCATTTTAACCTATAATCCAGTCTTTCAACATTTCTCATAAGATCAGTAAAATAAAAAAGGGATCATAAACTACTTGTACCTTTATATTGAACCAGCTTGATCCTCATGTTGACCCTTAGCATACATATCACATTCGTCACTGGGACTAAACCTATCGAACACTCAATAAACCTATTGGTCCCATATTCACATAATGTTATTAATTACCAAAACTATTTTTAGGGGCCTAGATACTTTCACTAAGAGAAGTTTAAATGGCTAAGAAACTGGTCAGATATTTGATCGGTTACCTTAGTTGACCTTCTCATGTGCTTTGATATCTTCTTTGTGCTTAATGGCGCTATCATTGAACTTGCTTGCCCAATCTTCGATTGACTGTTCCTTCATTTTGCATGCCTCCTTTTTGGATGACAGTATTCTTAGTTTTGCCTATGCTTCAAGGCTCTCTAATCCTATTGACTATGATAAGAAAAGGAGCTAAGATGAAGGCAAAAAAAAACAAATTCGGTAGAAGCACTTGGGAGGTTAGCATCTAATGTAGCAGATGCACTTCAAAACCAAAAAACAAGAAGGAAGTAAGGAATTCAAGATAATTAAAGATCAAAGATATGACAATATTGTTTTGATAACTATTTCATACTTGGTATACTTTGTATTGTATTTAAACATCCCTAGAGCATAGTCCAGGGTACTTGCTTTTTTTTTCTCTTTTTGACCAATTTCACCAGTTCAGAACTAATAGGGCGAGTTAGACTCTTGGTTACTTTTGACTAGACACTTCCACTCAGAGTGCATCCTTTGCCAGCTCCTTTTTAGGGCGGTCTGAGATAATCTCTTCGACTACCTAGACCTCTTCAGAGCATCGAACGTCCTCGACCACTGGAGTATTTGTCTTCATTGGAACTAAGGATGTCTCGATGGTGGCTGTTGTGTTTTGAATCTGTTCGATCCTGGCCACCTCAAAGCTCATGGCCGATGAGCCTACTTCCACCACCGGTCCCGTGGCCTCAGTCCCTCCGACTAGTAGCTTTGGCTCTACTCCCGTGGTCTCACCACCAGCAACAAGCTTAGTCACAAAAACCTTCACCCAATAATTATATTCTCACTAGTGTAATTTTTCCATTCTTTATACAAGAGCAGAAGTAGCCTTATAAGAAAAGTTCTCAGAGTCATAATAGAAATCAACCTCTGAAGGGATCTTCTTGTTCTCTTTAGGTGCTTAAGCAATCAAAGAAGCACGAGAAGACCTTGCTGCCCTATGCGACTTCTTCACAAGTCAGCATTTCATAGGGGTCGGTATGATTTCTTCTAGGCCTTCCTTTCGCTAAAAGCCATCTGCTCCGATCATCTCCATGTGCTAAGAGCATAAGGATGCAGTGATCGAAAGATAATATTTGGTTATAGATATCATTGATTACCTTCAGCCTTTTGATCCTATCCTCTGGAGAGGTAATTGTAGGATCAAAGGGACCCCTTTCTTTTGCTTAGGTTCCCCTTCACAAATTGCCTTCACCCATTCCCTTATCTCAAAAGGGACAAGGATACAAAAATCAAAAGAATAATCATGAGTCAGAAAAGACATTACTAAACAAGAAATTCAACTAGTTGGAACCCTTGATGCTTACCTTCCGAGGAGTCCCTAGTTGAATTTTTTATGCCCTCATACCATAGCATGATATTATCACACAACTTTGAGAGACTAATTCAGCCCATGGTGAAATCTCTCAGCATGTGTCATGACATAAAACCCTTATCCTTAAGATACATAATGGTATCAACCAATCATCGTATACTTCCCTCCTTTTTAGGAGAGGTCTCCCACTCTGAGATTTCCATAGTGATCCTTCCTAACAACGCCAGGCTATCTTCCCTGCTCACCATCATATAGAACCAGAGCTTATTTCATGACAACCAGGAGGACTTCGAAGACATTGGAATGTATTCTTTCGCCCTCCTATGGTGAAGGCGTAGCGAGCAGCTCCCGAGCAACGCTCCTGCTTTCCTAGCTCTTACAGTCATCTGGTAGTAGTATCTAAAGAGCTCCAGGTTCACCAAAATTCCCAGATATGCCTCTCATAGATATACAAAAATGCTGAGTGTGGCAATCGAATTAGGTGACAAATTCACCAACTCGATCCTATAAAACTTGAGCACCTCTAATGGAAAAGAGTGCGTTGAAAGCCTAAACTGGCATTCCACGTATGCCCAAAATACGAGTATCTCACCATCTCTACGATTTAGAAAATTCTCGCCTGTCACCGACTTCCATGGAACACTTAGTTGGGAATCAATCCCTCATCCTCCAAAGCCTTCCATTTCTTTGATCCTAATTCAGATCTAGGCCATTTGGAGATAAATTTAGATATCTTCATTGATTTTGGGCTGAGATCTAGTGAAAATTAAGGAAATCTAGGGAAGGAAAGAACCAATGTTAAGATCACTAGGATGAAGAAAAACAAAGGAAAGATTAGGGAATTCAAAAGGTTTTCTAGAAAGCGTGAGATTAAATAGATACGGATTGGATTATAAAGGCTTTCTCTACAACCAAAGCTAGTGCTTATGGGAACCGTGCCTAACAGATATAAACATTTTGGCTCAAGTGAAAGGATTTCTCTATCTTTTTTGACCATCTTCAAAAAGACATCCTGATTGGAATTTGCATCCTAACATGTATTCCAATTGAAGGATTCTAAGTCATAAATTAACTTCAAGTTCGAGGGCTAGCTAATGAGGATTGAATAATCCATCAAATATAGCTTTCTTACATAATTAATGCTACAAACCAGTGTTGTTAGAGCTTATATGACAATCTGATTAGAGTACCCCCCCCCTAGTCAGAGAATTACTATTCATTTACCCAGCTAGATACTACTTGAAAACTCTATAATTTGATATGTGGGCTTGCCTTTGGGCAACTACTCGTGCTATGGAGAAATAGGGCACATGCACTTGTATCCCCTCCAACTGCACCATGTTTAGCCATGTGCCTCAGTTGGAAACCACTTTGCGGTTATCTCTACGACTCTCTCCCACTAACCATAATCGATCAACAACTATTGTTAGGCTTCTTTCACTAACAACAACCATTTGCTCGATCGGGCACAAAGAATTTGTAAGATGCCTGTTCACATAGGAAACTAACACCTCTTCGGCATAATTTAAACCTTATGGGAGAAGACAAAGAGACAAGATGAACACAAACAATACAGGTAAGGCATAGCACAATCATTATGTACTAGGGCTAGTAACATTCTCTTTGTAAATCGCTCATCAAGAGCGAGTTGTAATCCTATGATAGCAATAAAGATAGTCCCCTTTCTCCTCTTTAATTTTTTTGTGAGGCTTGGATTTTTCTACAATTTGTAAGATAGACGATTTGATTGTCGACAAGTGGTTTCAGAGTGTGCATAACATAGGAGTTATTGGTTGGTTGTGCTGTGTTGTGTTGCATAACGTGTTATTTTGACTAATGTGAGTCAAGTGTACAAAACTTATGTTCGAGATGGCTGCTTGGTCTTTGGATGTGCAAGCGGCTTGGAGAATATTAGTGGTTGACAGCAAGTGACCGTGACTAGGTGGGAGTGTTGAGGTCTAAGCGGTCGTGTAAGTCTAGGTGAGGCTATGTAGCTCAAGCAGGAAGTACAGGGAAGACAAGGATAGAAAAGAGATGAGTTGGTGTATGTGATGTGCTAAGTGACTTGGGCCACTGCAAGTAGAGATGATTCGTGGGAGGCTAGATGCATGAAGTCATTGGGTACTATGAGCTACGTGTCAAAGCATGAGAAGATGTTTTGAGGTGAAGATGAAGACAGAGTCAAGGGAAGGTGGCCATAAGCTTTATCAATGGTATTTTGATAGTTGGCTAAATACTGAGTTTAACCACGTTGAGTCCAAGCCACTAACGCATATTAGAGCTTGCCGAGTTGAATCCATCGAACTAGTGGAGGCCTTTAGTTAAGGAGACATCATTGAGGCGAAGCAAAGTTCAATTGAGGTAAAGCCAGTGCGGCCAAGTTGAATCACACCAAGGCCAAGCCATCAAGGCATGTTGGAGCTCGCCAAGGTGAATCCACCAAGCTAGGAGGAGCCCCTAATTGAGGAGATGCTATTGAGGCAAAGCAAAGTTCGGCCAAGGCAAAGTCATCTATGTTGAATTGAACCACACTAAGGCCGAGCCATCGAGGCATGTTGAAGCTCACTAAGATAAATCCATCGAACTAGGGGGATCCCCAAGTCGAGAAGATGCATCGAGTAGAAGAAAAGTTTGGCTGAGGTAAAGCCATCAAGGCTGAGTTGAACCATGCCGATGTCAAGCCATCGAGGTGTGTTTGAGCTCACCGAGGTGAATCCACGGAGATAGGGGAGCCCCTAGTTGAGGAGATGCCATCGAGGTGAAGCGGGGTTCAGCCGAGGACAAGCTATTAAGGCTGACTTGAACCACAATGAGGCCACGCCATCAAGGCATGTTGGAACTCACCGAGGTGAATCCATCGATCTAGGTGGAGCCTCTACTCGAAGAAATGCCATCGAGGTGAAGTGTAGTTCAGTCGAGGCTAGGAAGTCAAGGTTGATTGAACCATGCTGAGGTCAAGCCATCATGGCGTGTTGGAGCACACCGAGGTGGATCCATTGAGCTAGGGGATCCCTTAGTTGAGGAGACACCATCAAAGTGAAGTGAAGCTCGGCCGAGGCAAAGCCATTAAGGCTAAGTTGAACCATATCGAGGCCAAGCTATTGAGGAATGTTGGACCTCGCTGATCTAGGGGGATCCCTTAGTCGAGGAGACGCCATCGAGGTGAAGCAAAGTTCGGTCGATGAGGCTGTCTAGGAGCGTGGCACGGAGGTGGTCCAGAGGAGCACACCCTAGAGGAGGTCCAGAGGGCCTGCACATGAACAGAGTCTAGAGGGTCGCTATGTAGATAGAGTCTAGGGCTGGTCCAGAGGACCTTCACTTGGGCGAAGTCGAAAGGGGTCCAGAGGGCCACCACACGAAGAGAGTCTGGGGTGGGTTCAAAGGACCTCTAGGTAGACAGAGTTCGGAGGGGTCCACAGGGCCACCGCGTAGACAGAGTCCGATGTAGAGTCCGGAGGGCCTCTGCACATGGAGTCCTAGGTGAAGTTTGGAGGGGCTCTGTGCGGATGGAGTCTGGGGTGGAGCCAAGAGGGCCTCTGGGATGGCACAAACCCACCCAACGACCTTCTGTGTCTTCATCTTCCTAGGTGGCATTGCTTCTCACTCAAGTCCCACGGATGGCACCAACTTTTATCGATATGAGATTGGATAACACACTTATAAGCACCCCTTGTTGGCTTCGAGAACCACCGAGGATGTGAGGGGACACAACAAGAATCACACATGAATGGATAGACAAGTGTATTGCATATGGGTATCCAGGATTACAAAATGGCCTCCTCTATCCACTTACAAGGGGTTCTATTTATAGATTGGGAGGAGAAATCGAATGAAGTTATGAGTCTGCCCACGGGGCCTAGCTTATTCCTAAGGGTATTTTGTCCTTCATGACAAGTGGGTCCCACCACATCCAAGGGACTCTAGGGCTGGTACACGAACCTCGCTCGGGGTTGGCCTCCTAGTCGACCTCCAGACATCACCCGGGGTTAGCCTTTGGACTTCGTCTTGAGTTGGCCATCGGACCTCATCCAGAGTTGGCTCTAGACTTCATGTTGGGTTGGCTCTTGGACCTCGTCCAGGATTGGCCTCCGGGCTTTGTCTTGGGTCAGGCCCTAGACCTTATCTGGGGTGGCGTAGACCCCGTCCGGGGGGCTCCGGACATCATCCAAGGTGGACTTCGGATCTTGGCCAAGATTGGTCTTCGAGCTCCATCTTGGTTTCCCAGACCCTATCTAGGGTGACATGGACCTCGTCCGAGGCAAAGACTGGACTTCATCTGGGGTTGATTCCCCAATGTGTGTCATCATATCGAAGTTGTTGTGGCCCAATGTAGCGCAGGGACCCTCCCTCAACAATACCTTAA
Source organism: Melocanna baccifera (assembly GCA_036346265.1). Lineage (NCBI taxonomy): Eukaryota > Viridiplantae > Streptophyta > Magnoliopsida > Poales > Poaceae > Melocanna > Melocanna baccifera. The sequence goes on along the minus strand of CM070703.1, from coordinate 5,199,426 downwards.
TCAAAACAACATCATAGGAAAGCATAATGGAGAAGAATTTTAGGTCAAGGAGAGCCGGTTTTGACAAGTGGGTCAATTGCTAAATGTGTTAGCAAGTTAAATCTTCTAAATGCTTTGAAAAGCATGCGTGTATGTATAAAATCTGTGTTGGTGTTGACAAGTTCCTCCAATTGCATAGCGGATTGAGACCCACTAAGTGATGCCAGTTATATGAGAGAGGAGAAGGGAGAGCTACTGGTGTGATTGAGAGTGTCTAGTTCTTGAGTAGTATCTCCTCTCTCTCTCTCCCTATTTGAGAAATCTTGGGTGTGTAAGGGTGGTGATTTGGGAACACCTTGTAAACATCTATATACTCGTAAATCACTTACTCTACTCGCAATATATCAAGTCTTTGATCCATTCTTGTGTTTCACCTATTCTTCGCTTGTTGAGCTAGCAATTCGAAATCTTGATTTTGGAGGTTTTTGCCGAAACTTTGCCTAGATTATTTTGCTAGGAAGTGTGGGAGTACATCTAGAAGATCTCATATCATACATTTGGGTTTTAGGGTTTTGTCCCTTTCTTAATTGATCTTGCTAATTTTCTCAAATTGATGGAATTTGATCCAAGAAACCTGTGATTCTTAGTTAGTTTAGGTTCCTAACATCTTGAGCAATCTATGTTTCAAATTTGAGATCATTTGGACAAGGTTTGAAAATTAGGTGAAGCATCAATCCTACGTGGAGCCTGTGCTAAAACAACACCATGCATCGTTGGGCACAACGCACTCACAGGAAGTGTGCAGCCACAGTGGCAGAGCCACAATAATGCATAGGGGTACAGGTGCACCCCCAAATTTTTGCATAAAAATCTGATATATACCCCCTTAATACACAAAGTATATACTATACATACTAACATACTCTTGGCAACCCATTAGGCCCAACAAGCAACAAGTCAAATCTATTAGACCAAGTGCCCACACCATCCTCATTCCTTAATTGATCGGCCAACCCCACCGGAGATTTCCTAATCAGTCAAATCATTTAGGCTTTTGCCCTAGTGCAACAGCCGAGCTCGACTCGGGCATGTGGCTCAGCTCACGCATAGCTCATCACCACCGCTGCACTCTCCGGAGGCTGGAGCCCCCCTTGCACTCTCCAGAGGCCGAAGCCCCCATTGCTGCCAGCGACCACCAGGCACCAGAGAGAGAATGGTAAATCGAAGAAGTTATCAAGACAAGTCTCAATCCCATGCTTCCCTTCGTAGATATATTGTTCTGATTTTTCTCATCTGCATTGCTTCGATTTAATTATGAAGCGGCAAGCTAGCACAATTGCAATCCAAGGCGTGCAGGCGGCGAGGTTGGCGGCCAAACATGAGTGCATGTACCACTAGACACTCATGGAGAGGAACAAGCAGTACGTTGTCGACCCTCCTATCATCGAGAAGTGCTAGAAGTTCTCCAAACAGCTCTTCTACACCCACCTCACCAGATCCCCTACGCTTCTGACTTATTGTGCCTTGTTTTTTTATCACCCAGCTCTTCTATGCACCTGAGTCCTTGATGTCAATTAGCTTCTTGAATCTTGAACGCTGGTAGATTGTTTCCTGATGTTCATGTGTTAACTAGCTGCCAATTGGGTGGTGCTAATAATGCTACTAAATGTTTGTGAATTATCCAAATTAAGGTATGATTAGAATGTTATAGGGCTGCAGGAAGCACCTTTGGAGAGTTATATGGTGTTAATTTGAGTTTCGGTATATCAATTTGTGAGCTTATGTGGCACAGGGTGGTGTGTTGGGGTTTTTTTTTCTTGTTACAAGGTTTAGTGATCAGATGGGGATGCAAAAGGTTCCATAGGATGGTTTTCAAGGTAGTTATATATTGTAGTATATAGATTAGTCTAGGGCACCAGAAAGTAAATTGCTCCTTTTTTTGCCTTTGGTTTAAAAGAATGATCTTAGAAATCAAAATCAGAAAAGGGAGTTGCAGGAGTTATAATCAATCCTAACAAGCTAAGAAATACATAAGTGAACAATATTTGAATAATTACTTAGTTACATATATTGAACTTTCATACTATGTCATTTAAACTTATGTTAGAAGAATATCTTAAGTTCATACCTTTATTGTCAAAATCGCGGCTGCGTCACTGTGCAGCCAAGGCCCAAGTCTTCACAAACATTCTGCTGCTCCCCCAGAAACATTTTGTTGCTCACTACTTAGCAAGGGAATAGGTGCTTCCGAGGCAAATTCCTTAGCTTCCACCAGCATGGGATCTGGACGCGTGGCCGCAAGGAAAATGTTTTGGTTCTTCAGATGATGATGCTCTACTTCCAACGGATCTGAACCAAAAAAGTTCAGAAACACAGACGATTTTCCTGCATCAAACCAATACCATTCATCACAGCAGCCTGCTTTTTGCTCAGTATTCGGTACACCTGTATCGTTGCTGCGTTCAAGGCTGTCCGTCCACCTGAGAATCCTGCAGGTCATCCTGCCGACGTCCATACGTGCTCCGGCCCCTTGAACCGTCCCGGTTCTTGGAGTGAGCACCTGAATCCCGACGAGGCCGTTTGCTAAAACTCCCATTCTCTGGAAGGACATCCCACCCTGATTTCCTACGGCGGCCTCCATCCCCCGGCGGGGAATTAACGATCACAGTCACGATTCCCGTAATCTAGCTTAGAATGAGCCGATCTTCTTGACGGAGTTGTACCGTCCTTTACCCCAAGCGCCGATGAATAGAAGTGGCGTTTAGGCCATCTACAGTGTTGACGGTATCAGATTTACCACTTTATTACCATATTATAAGGGTGCTAGATTTATTTTTTTTTCTGCAGTGTTTAGCACTTCTGTCTTTATGCTATAACTAAATAAAATATCACTTCTTTTTCTTCACCACATACTCCCTCTTTCATTTTGCTTATAAGTGTATCCGTAAACTTTTTTAATTGAGGATACACCGCTCGCTACATATGGCCTTAGCCCACTCCTCATCTGAAGATGCCAGCGATAGCTCGCTGCTAAGATCGTTGAGTGGGCTCGAGCGCCGGTATAGACCATTAGCATGTACAGGAGGTTCATAATCGAGGACTTGATCCAAATGCAAACATGTCATAAGTGAGTAATTATGGTGGAGCAATGTAATTCCTTCGGAGCAGACAAAAGATACCCAACCGTCTGACCGGGCAGCGGCTCCACGATTTCCAGTGTCCCAGCTTTTGCGAAGGCATTAGGGTCGACAGACCATTGGAATGTTAGGATATATTTATGACGAATAATTAGTATTTTAAGTAAGTTGAATTTAAATTTTATAAAAAATTTTAAAAATTCAAATTTTAAATTATGATATTTAGGTTCAAGCGGTTTGATCGGCTGATGGCCATGAGACAATAGTCCAACGAGCTATGGATTTTTAAGAAAATGAACACAAAACATCTATGTAAGCTTATTTGTGGATGAGTATGCACTACGTGTCATTAGAATTGAAAACAGGAGCTGAAACTAGATAAGAGTTCAACCGAAATTCTAGAGATGGTGTTTTCTGGTGGTCTTATCAAACCGACCAGTGGCCGGCGGTCGGACCGGTGCAATCTGACCGATATGGAGAGTGCAGTTAGACCGGTGGCTGTGCCAGATATCAATAAAAATAGTTTTTGAGTTGGATAAGTGTGTGCATTGAATGGATGTCGTCGGTTAGTTGTATTATGTTGCATGATGTATGGTTTGACTAACGTAAATCAAATGTATGAAACTTATGCACGAGATAGTTGCTTGGTTTTAGTGTAGTGCCCTGAAATTTGGAAGGGGCCACAAAAAGGGCAAAACGCTAATTAACCTTTAAATCAATTGTTACCTTCCTAACTTGGGTTGAGGGGCTATTTAGGAGACCATGTTTTCCTCGTACACACACCCCTCCTTTCTCCCTCAACAGGTAAAACCAATCTTCCTCTCTCCCACCTTTATCCATCTCTCTCTCTCTGTGTGTGAGGCGGCGCCACAGCAGGCGGCAGCGGTGGATGCGCTTCCACGACAGGCTGCGCGGCTGGGGCACGGGTGGCGCACGGCGGTGGCGCAGCGGGCAGCGGTGTGGGCAGAGCGACCAGGCGGTAGTGGCCAGTGGTGGTGGTGCAGCCAACGCATAGTGCTAATGCGGTTCGGCCAATTGGGCGCAAGGCCGAAGCAAGTTTTGCACAGGGGTCCCGTTAGCTCGTGCTGCGAAACGTGGTTCATGTGGCCGAATAAGATGTTCGCTCAGCCGAACAGCAATTCACACAGCTAAGGTCCAGCAAACCCATTCTTTTTCTAACCAAGCGGAGCTCTTCCTATCTTTTGTCAATATTATCTGAGCCGTATCTGATTCATTTCCATTCCATCGTGTAGGTTCGCATGCATCCTTTGAGAGAACATATGGGCAGTTGCACGCCTCTAATCCTTAGTTCAGTGAGTCCACCGAACGTGCTCAAGGCAAGACCGCGCGGCCGTGGCCTCTCTGTTTTGCATACCACATATTCCATGATTAATTGTCACCACTGCCATTGAGTGCAATTATCATACATTTATGCTTGCTTGATTATAGACTGTCAATATAGTATTCATACTTTTAGATTTATTAGAATTCTCAATTAATAATGCTTTAGAATTGTGCTTTAATTTAGTACTTTAGAATCAATGCTTTAATTATTAAATAAGGTAGCATATGAGCATGTTTTAACTTTAGGTTTAAATCACTAGCGATTCATTACTCGTATGATTTTGTATGAGTCATGATTGATATTTATAATACCTGTTAATCTAACTAATAATCACTCATCACGAAATAAAACTTAGATGTTTGCCAACCCTTGTGTGAGCTATGTTATAATACCCTTCCTATAATAATTCCTAAATCAATATCACAATGTTATCATTCCACATCGCCCTCATATCAAGATTCACGCTTCCTCGTTTCCAGCCTGAGCAAATCCTTCCATTTATCAAAACCTTATCACCCATCTAGTAATGTATGGGGGGTTGTACAATTTTGTTATTTAGGATATTATACCCCGTTCGTGGTTATAAAGTCGAGGACAGTGACGTGTATAACTATTGTCATATAATTGGGTATGTGGGAAATAATCGCCGGTGCCACTGCCATAACTTGCGAAATAACAATTATCCTTAATTTCACTATTTTTGTTACCTCTATCTCAAATTCTTAACAGTATTTCCGATAACCTGATTTTATTGCACTTAACTTGTGTTAATTACTTGTCCTTTACACCTCTTTCTTGTTACAATTGTACGGTACTTGTTGAGATTTTTTGTAACATCCTGATTTTTTGAATAATTTAAAGCCCTAAAATTAAAAATAAATTTTTGGAATTTTTTCTGGATTTTAATCGGGCTTCAAATGAATTTTTAGAAATTAAAATGAATTAATATGATTAAAATAAACTTTAACATAAGCTGCAAATATTTTATTTGAATTATTCAGGTCTCAAGGATTTTTCTAGTATTTTTGGTGAATTTTTGGGATTTAATTGCTATTTTCTGAAGCTATTTTGGTTTTGTTTGGATTTATTAAAAGAAAAGGGAAAAAAATTCAAAACCCTGTGGGCTGAAACCTTTCTCGGCCCAACCCCCTCGGCCCACCCCTCTTCTCGGCCGCTTCCCTGTGCCACGCGTTAGTCGCACCCGAGCGCCCGCACCTCCCCTCGGCCCAACTCCCCCTCACTCGCGCCCGCTCCTTGCCCTAGCCGCACCGTACCCCACCTTGCACCTCAGCCGCTTGATCCACCGCCCCGCACACGCGTCCGCCATCCTGTGCCGCCCACGCTCCGTCTCCACACCGCCACACCAGGACGCACCCGCACCCGTCCGATTCCACCTCTGTGCCACGGTCGGACGCTGGTGCGTCATCTCTGATGCGGAATCGGCGCGTCGTGTTCGTCCCGAACCCGTTCCTTGGTTTGCGTGCATTTAACCCGCGCCGTCCTCGGTTCGTGTGCAGCAAGCCGCCGCCGCCCTCGCCCTCTCCGCTCGCCTGCGCCTATTCCTCGCCGGAGTACCCTGTCGCCGCCCCTCCTACCACCGCTCCGCCGCCCCTCTCGGACCTCGCCGCCAGAGATCCCGCCACCGAGTTCCGCCTCCTCTCCGTCGCCGTTCTCTCATGCGCCAACCACCGGTAAGGCCGTCGCCGCCGTCCTAGACCCCCCTTCGTCGCACCCCGAACCCGCTCCGCCCTCACCGGCGTTCCTCCGCACCGCGCTACGCCTCGCCGGACCGCCTCTCCACCACCGCACCGCACCGTCAAACCGTCGGACCCCACAGAGCACCGCCCCTCGGGCCACGTGCCCGCAACCCCGCTTGCTCGCGTCCACGCCTCGCCCGCACGACGCTTCGCACGACGCGCCAGGCCACGCGTCGGCCATCGGCAGACTACCGCCTCCGCACCGCCCAATCCTAGCCACTCATCCAGATCCGAACCGATGCACCAGATGTGGCCACACGGCACTCCCTCCACCGTCCGATCTGGCCGCGCCGCCGCGCACCCGAGCCGCCACGCCAACCCTAACACGTCAGCGTGCCATGTCAGCCCTATGCCACATGTCAGGCCACGTGTCCGCCACGTCAGCAAAAACATGTCGCACGCGCCACATCAGCACGCCACATCACCTGCCACGTGTTGCCACCTCAGCCTGCCACATCAGCCACGCCAGCGCGCACGGTGTGACACTGTTCCGTGCACTGGGTCCACCGTGGACTTGGTTTTTGGTGAACCCGGTCCACAGCATAGTAACTTTTTTTATTTTTAGCCTTTTTCTTTAGATGCAAACTTCCGAGAGCCCGTTCTCCTCCGTCCTAACTCCGATTGACCCCGTTCTTTTTTCTAAATTCATCTAAAATTGAGCTCTAGCTTTTGGTTCTGGTTTTAAGATTTTTGGTATTCATTTTCTTACATTTTTATGTGCTTTTGTTGTTTCGGTCGTTTTCTCTCCCGTTAGATTCCGATACCTGAGGAGCAGGAGCAACACCAGAAGACCCCGAGTACCTCGCTGAGCATAACCAAGGCAAGTCGTGTCCTTTGATCATGTTGAACCTAGTTTGCAATCTATTATTTAATTATTTTTTTGGTTAAATTACATTGCATCGCTATTTAATTACAAATCCTTGTATTGATAGTTAATGCCCTGTTTGTCTTATTCCTCCTTGATAATTTCGAACCCCTTGATACCATTGTCACCATAGGTTGAGGAACATACTAGTGATGCTATGTTATTTGTCACACGGGTTGTACGATTAGTACGCTTAATCTTGCTTAATTTACATTTGGGTTTATCATCACATGTGAATTAATAATTTGACTTAATGAGATATAGAACCGTGGTTAGTGCCACGTTTATTAAAATTTATGCCATGACATTGGTGTGTCACTGGTGGGGTTATACAAACTTGGTTTCTCACTCGGGCAAGTGATCGTGCAGTAAAGGGGGAAGTGCAAGTTCACTTCGGGGGATGTGGTAGCCTCGCCTAGGTAGATTTAAGGACTTAATTTTGTGCGCCATTGATCTGAGCTTTATCGTGCAAACCACATATCTAGTATGGGATAAATCTGGCTGACTAATTTGGGAGGTTTCAACTTTAATCTTGCTATTGAGACGAACATGGTTGCTGATTTCCATATGGCGCAAGGGGGGTGTGGTGCGAAACCCTAGCGGGCAGAATTAGGTTGGAATTGAACTTTGTAAAGGTCTTGTTGTGATTTCCTAATATCGAGGCTAATCACATCGTATGGGTACAGTTGTACAACCTCTGCAGAGTATAAAACTATTCGAATAGCCGCGTCCTTGGTTATGGACAATGCTCGGTGATTTCACACGAGGGGTAGTGTTTTCAGTTAAACTTGATGGTTTATGTTGGAAGTGAATAGGTAGTTCACTGTTGGTTTAGCTTATGGATGGGATGTCCACAAGTGGTTTACTTCAATTCTATTTATTATTTATTATTATTATTTTTCGCTTAAAGTTCACTTTCAATCTATTTATCATATTTACCGTGAAATACCGTTTATACAAATTAACCTTGCAGCCCTCTATTGGTAAGCCTTGCATGTTATATTGCATTTATTTATTGCAAACGACTTGCTGAGTACCAATGTACTCACGGCTTTACGCCTATGTTGCTCAGTTGAGGAGGAGGAGTATTACCGGTAGGAGGTTCCAAAAGGAGAGTACTTCAACGACTTCACGGATTAGGCTTCGTTCTCCACTCGATAGCCCGTGGGCTTGTCGATTGGCCGCTACGCTTTATTTTGGATTTTTCGCTGCTAGATTTTAAACCCTTCCGGCTAGAGATAATGTAAGCTTGACTATAAGGTCGTACCTTTGAGATTTATTGTTATTTGAGGTTTCCCTTTTATTTAGCGTGTGTATGGTTGTGATTACATCTATGTTTGATGTGTGCAGTAGTGTGATCTTGGACTAGTGCAGTTTACACGGAGAGTCCGAATTTGCATATTCGGGTCTCGACATTTTTCAAATCTCACGCTTTCTCTTTCTATTCTCAGGTCAAAGGTTAGTGGAGTGATTGCAACATACATAGGTGGGGCACTCGAGTTTTAGCACCATAGCTTGCTACTATTTATATTTTCTTATTTACTCTCTATTTGATTAGAAGTGGATCAGCCCCATATTTCAAACATTTATTTCAGCTTCTGCTGGTTCTCTAATAAAGTACTCTTAAATTTTTAATTTCCTTGCGATTTCTATTGTTGCTTTTATTATTTATTCCTTACTTTGATGCTACAATTGGTATCAAAGCTCAAGCTGTAGTTTCTGGGAAAAAAGGTTTTGCACGTACATGGGGCTTCGGGTTAATTCATTCATGCATGCATATCTTGTCACTAGTATATTACCATGATTACATATCTAATTACCATTCCCTTTATCATATCACTATTCTATGACATTGTTCCAATCTTATACTCCCATGCAACAGTATGCCTCTAGCTAGGCGTACTAGAGATTGGGTGCTGGAGTACAAGGACTGGGTCAACCAAGGTCAAGCTTCATCACCAACGAACTCAGCTTCTGATGCATCCATGTTACCACCACCAGTGGGTCCTACTTCAGGCACAGCTGGCGTGCCACCTTCTTCTTCAAGACAAGAGCAAGGTGCAGCAACTTTTGGCTTAAGTGCAGAACTTGGTCACATTGCTGCAGACCGATCTTCCGATGATGCTTGTCAATCAGGCAGCTGCCGCCACGGCTATACCGATCCAGGCGTCGCTTACCCCTCCTCCTCATATGACAATAAGGGAGTGGCAGCGCTTGGACTTACGGACTTTCAGTGGATCAGGGCCAGTAGAGGCAGATGACTGGCTTCGCTACACGAACAAGAAATTCGACACCACTGAGCTCACCTCGCAGGAGAAGGTGTTGTTTGCCTTCCAGCAGCTGTTGGGGGATGCGGACCTGTGGTGGGCTGAGGTTCACAGCTCTCGCGGGCCCCATGTGGAGCCACCTACATGGGAGGATTTCACCACCACTTTTGCTGCTGAGTACTATCCTTTTGCCCTAACCAGCATGAAGTATTTTGAGCTTGATTCCTTGCGGCAGAAGAATGGATAGCTAGTAGAGCAGTATGAGAAGGCTTTCTAAGAGATTTGTCATTTCCTCCCAGAGGTTAACTCGAATGAGCACAAGAAGGCATGGCGCTTCATTGGTGGCCTTCGAGAGGAGATTCGCCATGTCCTATCTGCTATGGACATTCGAACCTACTAGGACACAGTGGATCGTGCCTGGCAGATGGAGGTCCAGCTTCGTCAGATCATAGCCCAAAAGGCCACCAGCTTCGACAAGAAGAGGTTCAATTGCCTTTCTAATTCAACCTTTAGCTTTGTCTATTCCCTCGTACTTCCATGGTCATTTAATTACACTTTCTTCTGTTAGGTCTTACCCGTCGGGGGATCGGCATGAGTCCTGCTCTTGGGGTTCTAAGAAGGCTCGCCACCATGAGAAGAGCCAGCGGTCTCCTTCTCCTCCTCGTTGCTCCAAGGGTGAGAATCGCTTAGTAGCTCGGGGGACTTTCGAAAAGAAGGTCATGTGTTATCACTGTGGTGAGGATCTTAAAGGCAGCGACTGTGGCTACTCTGGCAAGTGCCACACTTGTGAAATATAGGGGCACAAGACCATTGTTTGTTTTCAGAACTCTAATTCCATCCTTTCGCCTGAGCTGCTCAAGAAGCGCAAGGCTTCGATTGACACAGCAAATCAGCTTGCTTTTTCACCCGCTAGCAATCAGAATGTGGTTGTCTTAGCCCTGATTGCTACTCCAATTGCTAACACACCTGGGGGTATTGATGCGCGTCTCTATGCATTACTAACTCAAGAGCCACACCGCCATTTTGATGTGGTGCACGATAATATTAATTCTCTATCACGCTTTATCTTCCCGTTGTTACCCATCTTATTGCTAAATTGTCTTTCCTCACACCCTAACCTTTCAGGTATGATTATCTTGAATTCTCGGCCTACTCCTGCATTGTTTAACTTGGGGCTAGTTTTTTTCCTTTTGGCATCTCGCTTCATTTAGCAGCACTCTGTACCAATTAGCACCTTGGTGAACCCAATGGTGGTGTCTACCACTAATGGACTTCTCACTAGCAACCTTACCTACCTCAACATAGCTCTAGAGATTGAAGGCCATAAATTCAGCATTGACGCAGTGGTGGCACCAATCCAACACTTCAACTTGATTGTGGCATGGACTGGTTGTCTTGTCATCATGCTATTACCTATTGCTTTGACCGTAAGGTTATTCTACTTCAAGATGATGGGGAGATTGTCTATCAGGGCAAGGAGCGATACTTCAGTCTTCTATTCTTGGCCTTTTATTTTGATCGTCGTATGATAGCCAAGTCTGGGAGTCTTCTCATCTTGTTAGGAAAGCCTATCACCGGACCATTACTAGAAGATTTGTTTATTGTTCAAGAATTTCTTGACGTCTTCCCTACTGAGCTTTCAGGCCTATCTCCAGTTAGAGCAGATGAGTGTGCCATTGATATTATCCCTAGCACTGCATCTATCGCCAAGGCTCCTTACCATCTATCCTGGACTGAACTAGAAGAGTTGAAGCGGCAAATGGACGACCTTCAGAGCAAAGGCTTCATCCGATGCAATACTTCTGAGTGGGCATTTCCAATTACTTTTGTAGAGAAGAAAGATAAGAGTCTACGCATGTGCATCGATTATCGAGCTCTCAATGTGGTGACTATCAAGAACCGCTACTCTTTACCTCGTATTGATGATATCTTCGACTAACTCAAGGGTGCCAAGTTCTTCTCTAAGATAGATCTACAGTTCGACTGTCGCCAAGTCCAGATCAAGGCTTCTGATATTCTGAAGACAGTCGTTCGCACTCATTATGGCCACTTTGAGTTCCTAGTGATGCCATTTGGTCTAACCAATGCTCCGACTATATTTATGGATCTGATGCATCTGGTATTTTATGAGTACTAGGATCATTTTGTCATCATCTTCATTAACGATATATTGATTAATTCCAACACCGCAGAGGAGCATGAGTGACACCTTCGTATTGTACTTGATCTCCTTCGGAAGCATCAACTCTATGCTAAACTGAAGAAATGTGCTTTTTGGCTTTCATCTGTCAGTTTCCTTAGCCATACCATCAGTGGCACGGGAGTTTCTATGGATCCTTCTAAGATTGTTGCAGTGGTGGACTAGCCGAGACCTAGCAACATCACGAAGATTCATAGTTTCCTGGGTTTTGTTGGGTATTATCGCCACTTTGTCTAGGATTTCTCTTCCATTTGACCAAGTTGACTCAAAAGGGTGAGCAATTTCTATGAACGGAAGAATGTGAGTTCAGCTTTTAGACCCTAAAGGAACACCTTATTACCGCTCCCATTCTTGCTTTGCCCAAGGGAGAAAAGAATTTCACGGTCTATTGTGATGCATCCCGATTGGGTTTAGGTTGCGTCCTTATGCTGGAGGACAATGTGGTAGCTTATGCTTCCCCATCAACTAAAGAGGCACGAACTCAATTATCCTACTTATGATCTGGAGCTAGGGGCAGTGGTCTTCACCCTCAAGATCTGGCGTCATTACCTCTATAGAGAGAAATGTGACATCTTCACTGACCATAAGAGCTTAAAGTACTTTCTCACCCAAAAAGAATTCAATTTGAGGCAGCGCCGTTGGTTAGAGGTAATCAAGGACTACGACCTCACCAACCATTACCATCCAGACAAGACTAATGTGGTGGCGGATGCCCTTGCAGGAAGCGAAGTGATGGTACTCGTATTCCAACTTCAGTCCAAGAGGAGCTTGAGGATCTCCAAACTAAACTTTGTGTCGCGTTTTTAACACTATCTTTGGAGAAATTGGAAACTTCATCCCCTTTGTTTGATACTTTGCTAGAGGCCCAAGTTTCAGGTTCTGAGATCCGACACTCCTGTTGAGAGGTCATTTGGGCTAAACCTTATGGGACAGATTTTTCTGTTGATGGTAAAGAGCTATTACGTTTCCGTGATCGCATTTGGATGCCATCCGATTCACAACTGAAGAGGGATATTCTTTGTGAGGCTCATAAAACTCCTTATTCTATTTATCCTGGTGAGACTAAGATGTTCAAGGACCTCCAGCGGCAATTTTGGTGGCCAAGAATGAAGAAAGACATAGTTAAGTTTGTGTCTCAGTGTGCTGGCAAGTGAAAGCAGAGCACCGCAGTCCTGCTGATCTTTTGCAAACATTGAAGATTCCCTAGTGAAAATGGGACGATATTACTCAAGGATTTAAATCACCGGAGATAGCGGCCACTATAGCTGGAAATAGCAGATGAACGGCAACAACGCTTGGATAGTGCACTTTTGCCGCTACGTGATCTTTTACGCTAATAACCGCTATTCTCCAGCTATTTCCGCTAAACAAGCAAAAAACTTAGCGCCGCTATTTCTCCTCCAGGGCCGAAATGCCTCCTGGGCCGAAACCAGCACACGGCCGAAATCAGTGCACGGTTATTACGAACTACGAAGGAGATGGCGGCGGCTGCTAAGTCTAACCCTAACCATTCGCTCCTCCTCTCGACTCCTCCTCTTGGCTGGCGGCGGTTGCTGCGACCAACAACGACGATGTTTGCTGCGAGCCTGCGACCGGCAGCAGCGACAGTGGATGCGACCGGCGGCGAGGAAGACTAACAAGCTTCGCATTCCCCACTCCTCCTCATTACTTCGTCTGAGGCTGCAACCGGCGACGAGGACCACCAAGCTTCCACCATGTCCCAGCCGGAGCAACAGGCAGGCAAGTTTTCTTCTCCTCATCTCACCGTTCTGTCCTCTGTTCTAGACATCTAGTGTTCTGTGCATATAGTATGAAGATTAGGTAGATCCATAGATGTTATATAAAAGATTAGTTAGATCCGTAGATCCGTAGAAGATTAGTTAGACCCGTAGATTGTCCTCTCTTCTTTTCTGCTTTCCAATGTTAGTATGAAGGAGCCAAAGATAGAAGATTAGGTAGATCCGTATATAGAAGATTAGTTAGTGTTGCTTCTTTCCAATGTTAATGTTTGCATTTGCAATTTGCATAGGTAACCCCTCAAGTGCCGCCTCTGCCTTAGTAACAAATGCACCACCAGCACAATCTATTATCAACTCAGATGACCCTGCATGGGCTCATTGTTTTTGCCCAAACTTGAACAAAAAGCATTGCCTACAGTGCAAGTATTGTGACAAGCTTTGCACTGCTGGGATTACTAGAATAAAGTACCATCTTGCTGGCATTAAAGGCTTCAATGTTACTAAGTGCAAGAAAGTTCCAACTCCAGTGAAGGAAGAGATGTTGGCTTTGCTTACAAAGAAGACTGTTGAAAAGGAACAGAAAGTCAAGGAAAAGGAAAGGAGCAGAGCTGAAATTAACCTAGATCACTCAGATAGTGAAAGTTGTAGTGAAGAAGAGTCTGAACATGGGAATGAGATTCTTGTGCTGAAGCCAAAGCCAACAAGAGGATATAGTAGCTCTAGCTCTAGCGCTCCAGCAGGTGCTAGCCCTATTGAGAAGTTCTACAAGGCTCCTTCTATAGAAGAGGCTATTGAGAAGATGCAGAAAGGAAATAACCTTAGCCAAAAGATTCAAACATCTTTGACAACTCAGAAAAGAGAAGAGAGGAGGGACAGAGCTTGTGAGTACATATGCCAGTTCTTCTATGAAGCTAGCATTGCACACAACACAGTCACCCTTCCTAGCTTTGCCCATATGATTGAGGCCATAGGAGCCTTTGGCAGAGGTTTGAGAGGGCCTAGTCCCTATGAGATGAGTGGACCATTCTTGGAGAAAAGGAAGCAAAAGGTGCTGGAAGGATTCAAGAACCACAAAAAATCATGGGAGCTCACTGGCTGTACAGTTATGACAGATGCATGGACAGATAAGATGGGCAGGGGAGTAATGAACTTAGTTGTGCACAGTGCTTGTGGGGTTTGCTTCTTGGATTCGGTGGACTGCTCAGGTGAGAAGAAAGATGGCAAATACATCTTTGACCTTGTGGACAGATGCATAGAAGAGATAGGGGAGGAAAATGTTGTCCAAGTGGTGACTGATAATTCTAGTGTCAATACAACAGCAGCAAGTCTTTTGACAGCAAAGAGATCCTCAATTTTTTGGAATGGATGTGCTGCTCATTGCCTAGATCTCATGCTAGAAGATCTTGGGAAGCTTGGACTGGTTGAGCAAACTATTGCTGGTGCAAGACAAGTGACTGTATTCTTGTATGCTCATACAAGGGTGTTGGATTTGATGAGGAAATTTCTTGGGAAAAACTTGGTTCGCTCTGGGGTTACTCGATTTGCCACTGCTTATTTGAATCTGAAAAGCTTGCTAGACAACAAGAAGGAATTGACAAGGCTCTTCAGATCAGATGAGCTTAATGATTTGGGTTACTTGAAGAAGGCAAAGGGGAAGAAATCCATCAAAGTGGTGAGATCTGAAGGCTTTTGGAAAAAATGTTGACATGGCTGTTAATTTCTTTGAGCCATTGGCTAATGTGCTGAGGAGAATGGACAGTGATGTTCCTGCAATGGGATTCTAACATGGATTAATGCTTGAGGCAAAGAAAGAAATTTCTGGGAGGTTTGACAATGATGAGAGTCGCTACAAAGTTGCTTGGGATATCATTGATAAAAGGTGGGACAGCAAGCTCAAGACTCCACTACACTTGGCTGGGTACTATTTGAACCCCTACTTTTATTACCCAAACAAGTCAGAGATTGAGCATGATGGATCCTTTAGAGCAGGTGTGATTGCATGTATTATAAAGATGATTGAGGATGAAGAAACCCAAGACAGTATAACTGAAGAACTCAACACATATCAGGATCAGCAAGGGTCATTTGGACATGACATTGCCATAAGCAGAGGAGAAACAAAAATTTCAATCCAGGTGAATAAGTGAATCTAATATGATTGATGAATATCATCTTTTTGTTGTCACCACTGTTTAACTCTTTAACTTTTTTATGCAGCAAAGTGGTGGCTCAATCATGGCACAAGCACACCTAATATGAGGATATTGGCATCAAGGATTCTGAATTTGACCTGCAACTCCTCAGCTTGTGAGAGGAACTGGTCAGTATCCGAACAGGTAAAAAGATGATAGGATGAGAGGATTTTTGTTCATTATTTGACCTGCAGTTCGTCTTTAACTTTTGTTCATTATTTGACTTGTGTTCACTACTTCACTCATAGGTTCATACAAAGAAGCGCAACAAGTTACTTCATAACAGGATGAGAGATCTTGTGTTTGTGAAGTTTAACTCCAAACTAAGGCAAAAGAGAGAGAACAAAAGCAAAGATCCCATAGAGAAGGATATAGATGATGTTCTCTGTGATGATGGCAATGAGTTTATTACTAAGGCTGTAGTTGTACCAATTGCAAATGATGAACAACAACAAGATCCTGTAGGTGCACAAGATGGAGCACACATCGAGAATCAACATCACAACCACAAGCCAAAAGGAAGAGGCATGTGCGCCATAGGAAGAAGAAAATCAAGAGCCTACAGTCTTTGATGCGTGATGCTTTAGAGCAACCGGCAGCCTCTACTTCATCTTCTGATTCTGAAGATGGTGATGGCAATGGCGACATTTCAATGCATTCTTCTGATCCTGATAACTCTCCCTATGTCTCTGCTGATTCCGGAGATGATTAGATGAGAAGAATGCTGAGAATGCAGTAAGTTGCCATTTGATTTTGCTGGTGCAGTACTGCTGTGTAGCGGAGAACTGAGAATGCTATTTGCTATTTGCTGGTGATATTTGATTTGTGTAGTATTTGGCTATTTCCTGAGAACTGAGAATGCAGTATTTGCTATTTGCTGGTGTAGTCTATTTGGCTATTTCCTAGTGCCAGAAGGTCCAGAACTGAGAATGCTGTTGGAGAACTACTAAATGCTGTTCTGTTTTGTTTGGCTATTGGCTATTGGTTGTTTGTGTAGTATTTGCTGAGAACTGAGAATGCAGTATTTGGCTATTGGCTATTTGGCTATTGGCTGTTCTGTTTGCTAAGAACTGACTCAACTGAGAATGCTAGTTTGATGTTCTGTTTTTCACTTTTTTCCAAAACCGCTAAATGGCATAGCGGAGCTATAGCCGGCTATAGCCGCTCATAGCTGCTGGAGAACCCCTGCCACTAAATGCCATAGCCGGCAATTTAAAACCTTGATATTACTATAGACTTCATTGTTGGTCTTCCTAGGTCACCCAGATGGATGGATTCTATTGGGGTCATTGTCGACCGTCTCACCAAGACGGTTCACTTCATTCTGGTTAAAACCACTTACTCAGCTAATGATCTTGCTAATATCAATGTCAAGGAAATTGTCTATCTCCATGGCATTCCTAAAACCATTGTCTCAGATTGTGATACCAAGTTTGTTTTGCACTTCTGGAAGAGTTTGCATTAGAATCTGAGCACAAAACTCAACTTCGGCACTGCCTTTCACGCTCAAACTGATGGTCAATCTGAGAGGACCATTCACACCTTAAAGGACATGTTGCGTTCTTGCATGCTTGCATGGAGGGGTAGTTGGGAGAATCACTTACCTCTTGCAGAGTTCTCTTATAATAACAGTTTTCACTCTAGTATTAGCATGGCTCCTTTCAAGGCACTTATGGTAGGCCTTGCCACTCTCCCCTCCATTGGGATGAGGTTGGAGAGAAAAAGTTACTTGGACCTCAGCAAGTCAGTAATTGGAAGGAGCAGATCGAACACATTAGGAACAATTTACTTTCAGCCCAGAGTCACCAGAAGAGTTACACTGACCGCTCTCGTCGTCCGCTGGAATTCAAAGTGAGTGATCAGGTACTTTTGAGGGTCTCTCCTACCAAAGGTGTGATTCGATTTGGGGCTAAAAGAAAGCTGGACCCTCATTATGTTGGAACATTTTCCATCATTGAGAGGATCGGGAAGCTTGCTTACCATTTGGAATTACCTCCTTTCTTGGCTGGTGTTCATAATATCTTTCATGTCTTTATGTTGAGGAAGTATCTAAGCGACCCTGATCAGATTCTAGAGTTACCCACCTTGGAGGTCTTAGAGGATCTGACCATCGTTGCATGGCCGGTTCATATCTTAGAGCATTTAAAGCGTCAACTGCGACACCGGGCCATTTCTTATGTCAAGGTGTTGTGGTCCCATCAGACGGAACATGAAGCTACCTGAGAATTGGAGTCCCAGATGCATGAGAAATATCTCGATCTCTTTAATTCAAGTTTGGTTCTCATGATTTCCTTCACCTAAATGATTTACTCCTATTTCGTACATCATATTTCCTCGAGGTAATCGATTCGAGGCTAAATCTTTGTAAACAGGGGGGAAAGCTGTAGCGCCCTGAAATTTGGAAGGGGACACAAAAACGGTAAAACCCTAATTAGCATTTAAATCAATTGTTACCTTCCTAACTTGGGTTGAGGGGCTATTTAGGAGCCCATCCTTTTCCCCGTACGCACACCCCTCCTTTGTCTTTCAACAGGTGAGACCAATCAACCTCTCTCCCATATTTATCCATCTCTCTCTCTCTCTCCGTAAGGCAGCGGCGGTGGCTAGGCTGCCACGGCAGGCGCAGGCGGTGCCCACGCTGCCATGACAAGCGACGCCACGACAGGAGGCGACGGTGGCCGGGTGGCCACGGCAGGCGACGACGGCGGATGCGCTGCCACGACAGGCGATGCGGCTAGGGTACGGGTGATGTATGCCAGCGGCACAGTGGGCGACGGCGCAGGCTGAGTGGCACAAGCCATGCAGCATGGCCAAGGCTGCGCGGCTGGGTTAGTGCGGTGGCCGGCAGCGGTAGTGCGGCCGACGCATGGTGCTAACGCAGTTCGCTCGATTGGGGGCAAGGCCAAATCACGTTTTGCACAAGAGTCCCGTTAGCTCGTGCTACGAAACGTGGTTCGTGTGGCTGAATGAGCTGTTTGCTCAGCCGAACAGCAATTCGCATGGCTAAGGCCCAGCGAACCCATTATTTTTTTAATCGAGCAAAGCTCTTCCTGTCTTTTGTCAGTATTATCTTAGCTGTATCTTATTCACTTACGTTCCATCTTGTAGGTTTACATGCAGCCTTTGAGAGAACGTTCGGGCAGGTGTGCACCTCTCATCCTTCGTGCAACGAGTTCGCTGAACATGCTTAAGGTAAGTACCTCGCGGCCGTGACCCATCTGTTTTGTATATCACATATTCCATGATTAATTGTCACCACTGCCATTGAGTGCAATTATCATACCTTTATGCTTGCTTGATTATAGACTACCAATATAGTATTCATACCATGTTGTACTAGGCTATTTAGTTTACATGCTTTTAGATTTATTAGAATACTCAGTAGAATACTTAGTTAATAATGCTCTAGAATCATGCTTTAATTTAGTACTTTAATCAATGTTTTAATCATTAAATAAGGTAGCGTATGAGTGTGTTTTAACTTTGGTTTAAATCACTAGCAATCCATTACTTGTATGATTTCGTATGTGTCATGATTGATATTTATAATACCTATTAATTTGACTAATAATCACCCATTATGAAATAAAACTTAGATGTTTGCCAACCCTTGTGTGAGCTATGTTATTATACCTTTCCTAGAATAATTCCTAAATCAACATCACAATGTTATCGTTCCACATCGCCCTCATATCAGGATTCACGCTTCCTTGTTTTCAACCTTAGCAAATCCTTCTACTTTTCATAACCTTATCACAGCCTTCCCTTAGTTCTCATAAATTCATACCTTTTAATCTGCTTATAATATAACAATTGTCTGGTTTGGGATTACTCACATATAGAGGAGATTGCCACCCACCTAGTAACGTACGGGGGGGCATACACTTTCATTACTCAGGATATTACATCTCGTCTGTAGTTATACAGTCGAGTGACGTGCCTGACTATTCTTGTATAATTGGGTATGTGGAAAGTAATCGCTGGTGCCATTACCATAACTTATGAAATAACAATTGTCCTTAATTCCACTGCTTTTGTTATCTCTATCTCCGATCCTTAACATTGTTTTCAACAACCTGGTTTTATTGCACTTAACTTGTGTCAATTACTTGTTTGAATTACTTGTCATTTACACCTCTTGCTTGCGACCGTTGTTAGGTACTTACTGAGATTTACTGATAGTAACCTCGCTAGAGATGTCACTAATAGGAAGAGTACTATCGGGATGGCTTTCTATTTTGGTGGCAATCTGATCACTTGGGCTTCACAAAAATAGAAAATGGTAGCCCTCTCATCATGTGAGGCCGAGTACATGGCAGCAACTGCAGCGGCATGTCAGGCATTTGTGGCTGAAGAACTTGATTGGTGAAGTGGCAAAGAAGAAAGCAAGGCCGGTGACACTGTTCATGGACAACAATTCTGCAATTGCTTTGATGAAGAATCTAGTTTTTTCACGACCGGAGCAAGCATATTGATACGAGGTTCTACTTCATTCGTGAATGCATCGAGGCGGGACAGATCATAGTTGAGTATGTGTGTTTGGCAGAGCAACGTGCCGACATACTCACCAAGGCACTGCCAAGAGTTAAGTTCATAGAGATGGAGTTGCTTCGTGTGCAGAAGCTTGAGCCATACCTAGATTAGGGGGAAGTATGTGAGTCAATAATCTAGTTGTGGTCGAAACCATCCAAGCGTCGTGGTCGAAGTGTTGTGATCGAAGCATCATGGTCGAAACCGTGAGAGCAGTGCATGGTCGAAGCAGTCGTGCGTGCATAATGTCCGGCACGGGGTTTGCCAAGTTAGTTAAAAAGTTCGAGTCTTATGGATCGTGGGTTGGTGCAATCCGGAATTCATTGAATATGCTATTTAGTCTAGTTAGATTGTAATTTGTGTGAACGTGAGTATAATCAAATTGAGTATTCTCTGAAATCTGAGTCTGCTCTGCTTCCGACTCTCTGTTTTCGTATACACTGTTCATCTCTTGAAACCTTCAGATAAGCTAACACAACAGGAAAAAAACTCGATCTGCGGGGGTAAGACGGCCCCGGGCATTATGCTTAAGAAGAAGATCCTCTCACGCAGATCGAGAAAACCCCCGAACCCCTATTCCACCCTTACACAAGGGCACCGTCGCCCACGTGAGAACGACCAACGACCTAGGCCGGGCCTTAGACCTATGCTTTGGTGTGGTAGCAAGCGAGGGAATTTTTTTCCCTCAGCCTGAAAATTCGCTCCCACTGGGGGTCGAACCCAGGACCTAAGGGATGCTACTAGAGCGCTCTAACCATTACGCTAGAGGCCCGTTCGCTAACACAAGAGGAAGATCTAGTGTTTTCTGAAGACCAACTGGAAGCAGCTGCTGCTAGGCACAAGAAAATACCAATAGTAATCTCTCTCGTGAACAACCAGAATTCAAAAATTATAAGTCAAAAACTATAACCCACGGCTCGAAAAAAACTCACACATAGAGTGGCAAATATTAAAATGTACATCTGTCCAGTAGCAAATGCTAAAATATTCCGGTAAAGAAATGGTCTTTGATAAGCATTTGAAGCAGCGCCTGATAACTTTCATCTTAAAAAAAGTGCTTTCAGATTGCTTGAATTAAAGGCCGAAGAATGCTGAAAGGCAAGTGCCCTAGGTGAATCAACTTTTCGCCACCAGTATTCGCGCTTTACTTCAATCCACTACGCTGGGGAGGCCGCCGGCAGGGAGGGGGAATGTTAAAGGTAATTTGATTTTGATATGAATTCCAAAGCAAACTCTCTAAATAACTGTAAATCATAATAAAAATTAGTAATTGGATTTGCATATGAATTCCAATAAAAATTGTAATTTAATTTCCATACAATTTCAAAGTAAAAAATTCCAACAAAAACATTAAAATCTAACATAGATTTTTTTTGCAAATTTCCATACAATTTTGAAGTAAAATCATTAAATAACCAAAAATCAAAATAAATTAAATAAAATTAGCAATTTGATTTTCATACAAATTCCTAAGTAAAACCACTAAATAAATATAATTAAAAATAAAGTTTACATTAATATTCAAAAAATTGAAATTCAAATGAAAAAAAGCAAAATTACCAATTTGATTTCGTATGAATTACAAAGTAAAATCCCTAAATGACTCCAATTCAGAATTAAAAGGAAACAAAAATTGCAATTGGATTGTATACAAATTTCAACAAAAAATAATTAAAATTTGGAGTAAAAAATAAAAGAAAAAAAATTTAATTTAATTTTCATATAATTGCAAAGTAAAATCCGTAAATAACTAAATTTTAAAATAAATTTAAAAAATTAGCAATTTGATTTGTATACGACCTCCAATGAAAAACAAATTAAATCTTCAATAAAAAATAAAAGCTATAACAATGATAGCAAGGAAATGTATTTCCACATGCTTGATAGATGTCATTTTTTTAGAGACTGCAAGTCTGTAGCACTAGATAGAGCTGAAGGGGAAATCCATGGTATGGTTAGTGCTTCTATGTTATACCAAGTTAAGGCTTGTCCAATTTTCTTCTCTTTTGGAGCACTCGAGTTTTTACCCATAACTTTTTATTAAACTGATGTGTTCAAGGCGCGGCCACTAATTTTCTTCTTTTCTCTTATCTGTCAAAGATGAGAGCAATATGGTGCTATCTACAGAAGGGCACTAATATCAGTATGATTTGCATACATGTTTTCTTCTTCTACATTTCCCTTTCTGGACTGAACTGGTTGATGCATAATTCAAGTCATGGGTATAAATACACCAGCCATATTAGCAATACCCCTGCTAATCCGAGCGAGATTTCAAATATTTGTTGTGCTAGATGATTTTTTTTTTCTTATTGCCCTTTTGCTAATCTCAGCAAGAGCTGTGGTTGCACCTGCACTGTAGTCAAAGAAGACCAAGGGAATTATACCAAGGACAAGAAAGGAAAAGATGAAAAAAAGAGCAGAGCATGCGCACACAAGGGATCAGGCTCACCCTACAAAGAAAGCAAAAGTACCAGTGCACCCACTCATTGATCCTCTTCTTTTAATTTTGATCTTTTCCCCACTTTCTCTGATGTTGTTTTATCAGAATTTTTTTCTCTTGAGTTTACACACACCTTGTGATTGATGTTTAAAGACTACTTTCTGTTTACTTGCAGGCAGTATATTTTGTGTAGGGGTTAGAAAGCCTGTGTAGGACTTGTTAAAGTCAGATCAGGCATCCATTCTTGTCTCTACTCTTGCTGCCCTTTCTTTCCTGCAGGTTTGATCTTTGATCACACACGTAATTAAGGTTTCTTTTCCTTTCTGAATCTCTTTTTAGTATATGCATTTTTTGATGGTTTTGGGAATGGGACTGATATTAATTCCTTGCTTGCTGCTTTCTTCTCTTCCTTCTTTTGTGCGTCTCTTTTCTTATTCCATGCATCCATGCTTTTTCTGGCCCTATGGCTGGCTAAAGTGCAGGGGGAGCGTTAGCTAGCTAGCCCTACTGATGAGAATTTTTGGGGTCCCTTTCCCTTAATTCCCTTCGGCTTTGTGGGCTCTTCTTGTGCTGGTTGGTTGGATCTAATGCAGATGTACTAATCTGTAAACACTGTCCATTTTTGTTCAACCTTTTCTTTTTTGTGTGTAGAAAGCAATGCACATTGCAAAGTGGTGTGGTAAGCGTGCGGATGTATACCCATCCATCCACCAACTGGTAGCAGCTGTATCTGATTCCCATTTGCCTTTTCACTGCTTTAGCAATTGACTTGTGAAAACAATTTCTGCAGCTTCCTTCATGTTATTCTCTTTACCTGTCAGATTTCTTCAAATGTTGCACTTACATCAGTGTCAGATACAGGAAAAAGCACAATAATCCGGTTAAGCCTAGGCGTATGACTCCTTTAGCTATTGCTATACAAGATTAGTTTGTGTTTTTTTTTCCCTTTCCTCAGTTTGCCAGATGCATCCAAAGAGTTCAACATCACTGAACAGCCCCATCCACTAACTTGAACCAATCTGTTGCAAAGATGGTGACTGCTTCCAAATGCCAAGAAAGCAACCTGTTGCGACAGCAGAAAACCACAAGAGCACAGCCTGATCAACATCTTTCAGTAAACAGAAATCACAAGTTGTGTATGACTCAGGGATGAATTGTTGCCAAATGCCAAGAAACTGCAGAACTTGTGGCAAATACTAGAGTTCATGAGTTTTCACAAAAGCATGAGGGCAATTAACATCTTCAGTAAGAAGAGACATCAAACTGCACATATCTTGCAATTCAACAGATAAGGGCTATGAACTTGAGTAAACAAAGCAAAATAAATTTTAGTTTGAACTTCAGAGAGGTTCCAGGGTACATAAATCACATGGAAGACTTGAAGTTGATTACAAAAGGGACCATACTGAACCTACAACCAGATGCCAATGCCTGACGAAGGACCATACTATGGCACTGGCACAACCTACTAGAACTTGACCCAATGACTGAATATACAGTAAACCACTTCCTACACGATTTCCAGTTGTAGAGCTACTGAATACCAGCTAATGACCACTGCATGTTTAAATCAACTATCTTCTTCCATAGTCTTCAGTCAGAGAGTTGGATGTAACCACTACAATACGCATCATGGATCTCTATCAAGCGACAACTGCAACAAAGAAGTTGAGCATTGTTATGCTTCAACACTCTCTGAATGTCATGGCGCGAGCAAGGTGCACCAGCTAAGTATTCACAACATCGAGTCTCCAGCCTACAGCCAGTGGTGTCCACGCTCCAGCATGAACACCCCTGAGTCATATTTCCTCTGGTTAAGGAACAAGCAAGAAATCTTCAGAAAGTAGGAACAGGGGAAAAATGGGGTAACACAACAAAACAGGCAATTGCAAAAGCATAAATCAGAATAATTAGAAAGAAAATATGCATTATTGGTTGTCAGCCTTGTTTGCAAAGATCCAATCACTACTCTAATCCTCACTCCTGCAGATATGAGCAAGATGAATAGAACAAAATGTCACTACATTAGCGATGTTACCATATTTGTATCATTGAATACGAAATGTACCAGATTGTTCAAGATGATCTGCAATAGTACTGAAGTAGCAGTATTTGTTGGTTGAACCATTATGAACACAACTCAACTATGGGCTAGTAGAACTCAGATACCCCAACTGTTGAACCAGTTCATTGACATCTTCAGTTCCCTCCAACTCTGACTGCCCAGCTTTGTCTCCAAAATCTTCAACCAACAGCTCTGCCCAGAAGTCGTCATTGAGCTCTGCCTGGCCATTAGCTTGATCCCTCTTCTCTTCCTCTGCCTCACCCTTCCCAAGCTCCTGAATGTTTAGTGCTAAATTTTCCAGCTTGGGGATTCCAGGTTCCCTGATCTCATTGAGGACACCTGAATCAAACAAGAACTGCGATTCAAGTAGCTCTCTCTGACTTGTTTCCCCAGGGTTGTAAAATGGAACATTATCTATAGACCGCCTTCTTTTCTTTGAGATGACATCCTCAAGCTCCTTCCTCTTATCTTGCTGCTGAACCAACTGTTGGAAGAACTCCGGGTTACGCATTGCTCTTGCCAAGAACCCCATCATTTGGACCTGCTTCTGCTCAGCATCTCGTAGCCTCTCTTCCATGGCTTGCACATGATCTTTAGTAGCTTGCTGCTCCTGCCTTAGTTTTACTACTTCTGTGATCAAGATGTTCTTGTCACGCTTCAGCCTGTCAATCTCTTCCTCAAATCCAAACTCACCAACCTCCAGGCAAGATGTGAGGGCCTGCTGCTGCGATGGAGGCACATTGGACGGCGGCGGCTTCCTTCTTTTTATCATCTTCAGGAGATGCCTTCGACCCCTACGGAAACCTTCATTCGCAAACTCCCACCTGTCAGGATCAACCTTTCTGAAGCCCTGCAGATTGCAAGAGACAAGGAATGACCATTATTAGGTCATAGTCACAAGGCATCACGATAACTTACGGAAAACTTTGCTGTAAGTTTTATACCGTAGATTTTTCATGTTTTGTAGTAAGGGTAACAAGTGTTTAGTAGTGAAAGAATGAGCAGCAGTATACTATATCGTTTGGAGGTGATCAGTAGAGTCTTCTAGAACAAAACAATATCTGATTCTTGTACTTCATCCAGTATCTTGTTCCATCTAGCTACAATAATAAGTTCAAGAAATTATGTCAGGATGGTAGTATTGTTGGGGAGAATCCTTCTCCCACCATCTCCTAGCCTCATTGTAAGATGAAGCTCATTGGAGAATGCATTGCTTCAAGAATAAACACATTACATGGAAGATTTTTTCGTACACATGCAACAGTGAAGTCAGAAGTTTTAGAACAATTAGTCTGTAGAATATAAAGTAGACTCTATACTTGCACTAAAGGTCCAGTTACACTATAATTAACTTATTTTGAACTTGGCTGAAGAGTCCCAACTATCATGCAACCTACACCAATGCTGGACATGATCAGAATCCTAGTCTAGTGTACAATTATCAAATTATGAGTGCTCACTTGGTGGGAGATGTGGGTGTACACCCCTGGCACCCAAGTTTCAAGTCATCTTCGACACGAATTTGGATGCCTATTTTCTACTTAATGAAAAAAAAAATACCTAGTTCCTTCTAGATATTCTCATTTTTTTTCTAAATTATGAGGAGTGCTCATATGCTCTCCTAAAGACTAAACCAAAACTGCGCTGTCCACAGTTTTAGCCAAGACAGCACTGTAACATTTCCTATAATTATTATAACTAGTTGAGTGCAACTGTTGTCTCCCTTTATACCCAGAAGAATATGCAATCACATCATGAACCTGCAATTAGAATATTAGAACATTATTCTGGACATCCATAGATCCGGTTCCCCTTTCACAATCTGAACCTGCAACTAGAATTTGCCTAATGTTTCTTTGACATGTTGTTGATGTTACTAGGGCTCTATCGCACCAGATGCCTATGCTTCACATAACATTTATTTACCAAATAAAAAAGTGAAGGATTATGTGAGAAGGTCCATGGTTAATTGGTGATGAACAATTGGCACATTTGTTGAGTTGAATTTTGATTTTGCAAAAGTTAGCAAAATTCAGCTTTGTTGTCAGACCGGTGTGAACATGCGGTCAGACTGGTGTGCGCCGGGTGGTACCATCCAGTGTCGACGGTCGGACCGCCGGTGCGGTGTGACCAGATTCTAGTTGCCGGCTGCTTTTTTCGTGGGAGTGTGTTTTGGAGTTTGGCACGTGTGGTCCGTTATTGGTGGTCAGACCAGAATTGAATTGGGCAATGTGCCTAGCATTAAAGATGTGGTCACACCGGTGGGCCAATCAGACCTGTCAATGGTTGACGGTCTGACCAGGGTAGGAGCAGTCCAACAACCATGAGTAGAGCGATCAAACCGGCGGCTGCGGCTAGAGAACACTGAGAGGTGTTTGAGTGTGTGCATGACATGGGTTCTGGCGTCTGGTCGTGTTGAGTTACATGATGTATTATTTTGACTAATGTGAGCCAAATGTATAGAACCCATGCTCGATATGGTTGCTTGATATTTAGATGTGCAGGTGGCTTGGAGAGCTGCACATAGCTATTGGAGTGAAAGTTTTGGAGTACCTAAGAGGAAAATTTTGATACAATCATTCATCCCTTATGAGTGATTGCCGGCATCGGTCCTACAAAAAAGGTTGTCTTAAACATTGCAACACTAGTGCAAGCATTTCAGCAAGATCAGCTAGCACCTATGACTACGAGGAAATTGCGACTAGACGCATCTACTTCACCATCTTACAAGAAAAGGTTTTGCAACAAACGCACCTAATGACAACGAAATACCCACCGCAGATTACCAATCTCATTGCCTAATTGCCAAGCTGCATCAGCATCGACAGTTGCCAAGAAGCAAGAACAGCAATTGACCAAACGGAAAGAAATGATTAGTGTCGCAAGGGCGAGGTGCTCACATAGGTGTTGAGCTGGCGGACGAAGCTGGAGAAGTTGTTGTGCTTGAAGATGCGCGGGAGCAGCACGTCGGCGAAGACGTGCGGGTCCCACACGACAAAGCTGTTGCCGGCGCGGCTCCACGACACGACGCCGTCGGTGGACGGGTCCTCCACCAGGTCGTACGTCTTGGTCAGGAACGGCGGCGGCCCCAACTCGTGCAGCCCCTCCATCGGCCGCGGCGCACCCGCCTCCTCAGCCACGCCTCCGCCCTCCTGCGGCGGCTCCAGGAGCTCCTCCTTCACAATGCTCGCAGTCGCCGCCACCGGGTCCATGACCCAAGAACTTCACCAAGAACTCGATATGTGCGGCCAAGAGCTCGAATTGGACCAGAAACTGGAACCAAGACTGCTCTAGCCGAATGGAATCGCTAGGATAACCGGTAGATTGGACGGAACCTTGGTGGGATACTTGGGTGTAGTAAGCAACAAAGGAGATATTTTTACGCGGTCAAAATGGTCGGTAAATTTGCCGGGGAATTGAGACGGGTGCTTGGAGTGCTAAATACTCCTCCGTACGGGCGGCGTCGAGACACGTCGCGAGAGTTGTGGAAGGTTCTAGATCACGCGTCACCTTTTTACGGGATTTTTATAGGAGCAAGATTCCTCCAGCAGCACGTAGGATATTTGCTCTCTGATGCGACTTTTACATCGCACATGCCCACGTCACCAGCCACCGAGTACTGTACCGATAGCGTTGGGACACCTGCAGGCTGCAGATTGGACCTCCACCCTGAAAACTTGCTCGATTTGGTTCTCGCAGTTCGCCGTACCTTACCACCTCAATTTGGTAAACTAGTTATGTGTTCGTGCGTTGCAACGAAAAACCAAATAAAAGTGGTGCATACTATCAAATATTATCTCAAACTGAATAATAAATATCAACTTTTTCTTACGTCATCATGTATCAAACAAAACATATATGTTCATACTCGTAAATAAATCAAGCATCATATTAGTAAAATGTAACAATACTATATATACAATCATATAAAGGTACATATTTTTAAAAAAATTCCAAACCTATAGCTTCAAGTACATGAGCCAAGAGCAATAAAGATTACGCCACACATGGCTAAATTTTGTACTAACAAATGACTAACATTTTATTGTGCTGTCGGATAGCTCTGCGCTCTGTATGGAGAATTTGTCTGCATTTACTATTTACTACCTCATGCATCAATCCGTATTCAACCTTCTCACTTTTGCATAATATGGCAAATTTTCATTCAAATGAACAATTTCCTATCAATTGTCATCGCAGTGAACAAACAAAACCCCTCCAACTACATATGGAGCAATGTTGAAAACCACTCCTGAAGAGTCTCAAAAACTACGTAGGCCTATTGTTACATGCTCATATTTATAACTACCAACAAAATGAATTGGGTCCTACGGTGATTGACGGCTAAGAGAAGTAGTCATGTACAATGGCACCGACGTGGGATTGATGCGCCGTCAGTTTCCGCTTCTCCCGTGACCACTTCTTGGATCATTGGCAACTTCTGATGAATTTTCTTCCATATGTGGTTCACAGCACCATCCTGGGAAACAGAGCCCATGCTATTAGGATAGCTATTTTCATACTCAAAGATAGGCTGGACGCGAGCCGGTTTCTTCGGAACTCATCCTTCTCGCTTGGGGATATTTCTTAAGTAGCTTGTTAGCCATTTTGGCCTCATTGCATTATTGACTGACACCAAAATGGTGAATTCTGTATAGTCTATCATCCCTTCGAAAGGAAGCTCAATCTCATCACTAACAATGACTGGTATGCAAAGACTGGCAATGGCATCAAAGAGGTGACATGATGTTGGGGTGTCACCACTGGTGCAAGCAAAACTCGATGTCCGCATCCCTTTTATTGATTGTTCACGCCCTGTGGCATTAGGAAAACCTTCTTCCATGACAACATCAGGGTCATTAACCATCAAGTCCCATATTTTCTCCCGAACCAAACCACCCTAAAAGAAATTTTCAAAAGATATAGTAACTCAAATAAATGATTTTCTTTGGTATTGGAGCAAAGAAAGCCCCAACTTCCTATGCCGCACTTAACCAGCCATTCAAATACCAATGTCAAAGTGATAATTTAGTCTGATTGCTCAATCGCACATTTTTTATTTTGTCACTACTGGTCATAACACTAACCACTTAAAACAAATGATATCTTTAGAAATTAATAAGGCATTAGTCTGATTGCTCAATTGCGCATTTTTTTATTTTGTCACTACTGATCATAACACTAACCACTTAAAACAAACGATATCTTTAGAGATTAATAAGGCATCAAAAGTTCAAGGTGTGTTCTTTTTTAGAAGCATCAAATCTATGTTCTAGAGTTCAACTAATGTACAATGCATAAACATCTCATGATCAATGCCGAATTTCCCAAGTAGAATACCATGGAGAAATCAAGATACACAAATTTGTTTGTGTAAAAGTCATTATTTATCTAGCTAAAGTATGATGTCAACAGAGATGAAGTCATGTTGAAAGCACAACAAATCAAATAATAATGCTTTTCTGGGTTGCTTATATAACAAAGTTTGAATTGGATATTAAGCTTTGATAGAGCTAGCAAGGATCTATAAGAGTGTTAAAAGTAGAATGTACCACAGGTTTCTTCTTATCATTTCCAATGGTTTAGCTTCAAACATTACAAAGCAGATAAGCAATAAAAATTATGCAAGTTATATTTGTCTAAAGGAGGAAATTACAATTGCATGCAGTATAAGTGGGCTACAATTTGGAGTCCAGATTGCAGATAAACCGTAGCATATAGACTGCAAACAATAAATGCTCAATAGTGAGATAAATAGTACAAACCCGATGCCTGTGCTTGGCTCCCTTGAAGTACAGAAGGGTGGGGCGATCCTTATTCTCTGACAGTTGCAGTGTAGGGAGCAAATGTGTGTAAGGTACAATAACATCCTTAAGCAATGACACTTGAGTATGCTGTATCATACGAGAAGAGTTGCTGCTTGCAGATTTTGAATCAAGTTTGTACCATCCACCAAAATCAACCACCAAAAGAATTGCGGGAGCAATCTCCGCCCGGATGTGCCACATGGCCACAGGGTCTGTCAAAGAATGCCTCAGTATTTAACATAACCTGAGCATCCAAAAGTACAATAAATTGCTACGCAGATCAATCTTCGCAAAGGCATAAACAGTACATATAAATTGCTGCATTACTTGCATACAAGTTACAGAATTTTCTCTGCAACTCTTCAAGCATGCTAATAGATGGATTAGTACCCTTGATGACATATGTACACACAGTTGCATGATCCACAATTGGTCTCTTAAGTGATCACATTTCAAAGGTAAGTCACTTCCTCAGTCGAGGCAACTATTAAGGGTACCAAAGAAGCCAAACAGGCTATCCTGACCACAATGGTCAGTATGCAAAACCAATTTCTGATTTGTGCATTAATGCATTGTAAGGATTCTGCCATGATGACATTTAAGTATCAACCCACTCAGTTTCCTGGACACACTAAACTAAGTAAGTCACATGTCGAGCAAAATATCACATCCAACCAATAACTAACACAATAGAAAAATGATTTGGAGCCTTCATCCGATCCACGATTCAGAGTCGAATAGCTAACCCTTCTAAATGTCATTGTCGAATGTGCAGATCGTAAATATCTCGCTTCAAAGAATTACCGATCGCTTGGGCCAATCGTGCAAAATATAAGTTGAACCTTGACTGACTATTCAAGGGCTTTGTTTGATTTAGATCAAATCCAAAACCTATCTCAAAACCGATCATCTTGTTGAGAAGTGGTGTCGAGTACAATAAACAATGATGACAAGAAGAACACAACCTAAGTAGCTAGACTGTTTACATATACACAAATTGGTAACAATGGAAGATTAATCTAAACAATGGCCCTTGTCATTAATGGCACTTCGATTTACTCAAACTCACTCACGGAAATCTGCAATTCTCAACCGAATTACTGTCAAGACAAAGACGTGGTCGCGCCTCGGACCGCCGCCACGCGGGTGCGTGATGACGCGTTGACGACCTCCCCGGCGGTCAGAGTCGCTGTTCCCCTCCTTCCTACGAACGCGCCTTGGCGCCCACCCGAGCTCCATCTCGGCGGGCGGTGTCGCGAAGAACGGCACGAACACGACATCGGCCTCCTCCAATCCATGATGACCCCGACGGCGAGTTGGCGGATGCCGAATCCGGTGGAGGAGGCGAGGAGCGCATGACTGCGCTGCATCGCTTGATGAGGTTGTCGGGTAGGGCGGGTGGGTGCGCCGCGCGGGTGGTCGGGTCCGAGGAGGCGGGATGCGAGAGTCGGCGGCGGGAGCGACCAGAGAGGTCGAGGAGGCCGTGGTTGAGCGCGCGGAGGTCGGCGAGGAAGACCCCGAGGCGCGATCGGGAAGAGGGGGAAGAGGGGAGGTCGGGAGGGGGAGGGGGAGGAGGGGGGCGATGGTTGGAGGGTTTTAGGGTTGACCGGGTGGTGGGAGGGGGAGGGAAGATCCGACGGTCGAGATTAGATAGAGGCTTCGGCAACCACCAACTCCTTCTTTTATAATAGTAAAGATTACGATCTGGCGTTTGCGTGTCGTTCGTGTGATTTCTTTTCTGTCGTTGTTGGCCAACGCAGTTGTACTGCGACACAGGAGGGAGTAGCTAACAACAGGTAGGCTAGGGTAAAAAACGTAATAATTTTATAGAAAATAGTTCGATTCGCTAGAAACAAGATTTGAAAATAGTAAAACGTGTTATCAAGGGTAATTTTGTCTTTTTACTATATCCATTAGAAAGGAAATGCCACACATATTACTAAATTCGATGTATTACCTTAACCATGACCTACACCAACCTACATCTACCTCTACCAAAGCTTGCACACAGTTTATATGCGAAAGTTCATAGGGCAACAACATTGAAATACAATTATGAGTGGTACGGGGAAATATAGAATCACATTGAAACCAGTAGGACATATTGCCAACATAGGTACATCACAGAAACCAACTCACAGATTGTAGCGGTTGAAGCACTAGAAAAACAGATCTTTTAATACACAAAATTCCTTTTCTCAGAGGAAGTTTGGGTCATTTTCAGCATCACGCACTTCCATCCATATTGGCACTTATTTCTATTTATTAAAGATACAAACAGAAATATATAGGGCTACAGGCCAACTAAACTGACACACAGGGCTGGAGAAAAAGCATTAACAGTTTCACTTCAAGCTGACCAGAAAACTATGATAAGATTACATTGCCATAGCACTTCTTATTCAGGTTGCATACAGAACACAGTGTAGCAGACATAAGTAGGCGCAGATGCCCTCAGCGAGCTTCAACAGCTTGATTTCCACCTTTTGTCTTGGGAAGTTTGTCCAGATACTCCTTTCTGAAAGAATGCGGCGACCACTCAGTAAGAGGGAGCAGGAACAGGGAAGGAGAATGTTGGGAGGCAGGAAGGAGAATGAAGTTGGAACTTTGGACTCACCTTGCTGGAAGATGATCGTGCGGACGGTTGTACGGTGTCCAAACAGGCTCACCAACAAACAGTCGCATTGCCTGCATGCACAAGACACGGCACCAGTAAGAAATCATGGAGATTCTGAAGTTAGCTCTTTGATACACCAACTGCAAGCACGAAATTAAAGAATTGTCGAACAAAAAATGGAACGCCTATAATCACAAAAGTATTTGATTAACAGGAAAAATAATTTTTCACAAATTTCATACCAAGTGGTGATGCTTTGCTGCTTAGGAATATACTTGGTTTGGTTGTAACAAGAGATGTGTGATCTGACCATTTTCAAAGAACTGCAGGGCCATCTCTGATTAATGATAAATAAATTACATGGGCAATTAGGGTTGTCAATCGAATCTGAATTATCCGTTTTATCTGGCATCCAAATTCAGCTGGTAGCGAATGTGGGAAGCGTAAATGCATTTGTATTGTAAAATGAATACGGATCCAGATAGTATCCGAATTTTTTCCCCGAATACGAATTCGAATGTGGTATATGGAATACGGTGCTAAACGAATACAGATACGAATATTATCCGGATTCGAATGTGGTACGCTGAATACTTGACGTGTCTTTTGCATTTGATCTCCAAATTAGGCATGTTATATATGCATTTCGATCTTCTCGACTAGCCCATCGTCATGGTGGACTCTAATTTGGCATTTTATGTTTTTCATTCTGGCACATCCCCTAATAAAACTTTTTGCATGCTCTTTTTAGCCAAATTCAATATGTTTATAACCGATTTATTTACAATATATCTAGAATTAGTTAGGATTAGCAGCAAAATGACACAAATGACCAATGATTATATGATAAACTAGAGAAAAATAGGCATAAATATTACTATAAAACATATGTTAGCATCCGACCAAATTGAGTAGGTATTCGATTCGTATTCATATGTTAGCATCCGACCAAATTGAGTAGGTAACATAAATATTACTTTCCATGTATACGCCTTCCTTGTATACCTGCACCAAGCAATATATATATACAAAGCCGCCCCAACCCTTTGCTGTGTGGTGTCTGCTAATCCCTCTCTACGTTTCTACATAGTATCAGAGCACTCCTAAGCCTTCTTTCCGCTGCCAAACTTCCTCCCGACCGACCCCCATCCTCACCACCACTCGGTCGCCCCCTACCCCCCTCCTGCCGCACGACTCCCGAGGCCGGCCGCCACCTCCCCCGGACAATGCCATAGCCGCCAACTCCACTTCGGGCTTGCCGCCAGCGGATCTGCCCAGATTCGGTCTCCGGGCGCCACCATCTTCTCTCAGGCCGCTGTCCCCAGCACGGGCGCCGCCGCCTCCCCCCTTGGCCGCCACCTCTCCTCGTGGTCGTCGCCCACCCCAGGACGCCACCGCCTCGGCCTTCGGTCGTCGTCCCCCACAGGCGCCGCCGCCGTCCGGCCGCCGCCCGCCGCTCCCTCACTCGCAGGCCCCTCCAACCGTCGGCTCCACTCGGCGCCACCTCCTGCCGCTGTCGACCGCCACCCCCTCGTGCTACCCGCCAGCCGCCGCCCCTGGTGCTGCCCACCAGCCACCGCCCCTAGTGTTGCCCGCCAGCTTTGCTCCTGGTGCTTTTCTTTCGAGTTCACTCAGATCCGATCTGAGCCCAGTTAGTCTCCCCACTGCTCCGACCATGGCGACCCTACCCACCGATCCAGCTGCTGCCGTCGCCACCGCCGGCGAGATCGCACATGTCACCCCTCCGATCGTCCTCAACCCCTACTGCACGGTCGTTGTCAAGTCCCATGTGCCGACCACCCTTGATATGAAGACATCAAACTACTCTCAATGGTCCAAATTCTTTCGGACCATGTGCGCAAAGTTCAGCCTCCTCTCCCACATCGACGGCACCGACACGGCGCATCGTGACGAGGCTAACTGGGCCCTCGCCGACTCCGCCGTACTCAGCTGGTTGTATAGCTCCGTCTCCGAGGACATCCTCGACTCCATGATGACTGATCAAGAGACCGCACGTGACCTTTGGGTCGCGATCGAAGCGTTGGGTCACACGTTTCTTCACACACCATCCACTCGTTTTCTTCTTCACAACACTCTAGTTGTTCCTAACCTAGTTCATGTTGGATAATCCTGGTTTGGTCTTTAAAGCTCCTGATCCATTTAGTGTCTAAGAATAAATTTGCATGTATTGCATCAGTTTTAGGTCAGTTTCAAGACTGCATGTATTGCATCAGTTTTCAGTTTCAAGTCTGCATGTATTGTAGCAGTTTTAGGTCAGTTTCAAGACTGCATGTATTGCATCAGTTTTCAGTTTCAAGTCTACATGTATTGCAGCAGTTTCAAGTCAGTTAAATGCTCAATAATGTATGAGTTTTTGTGCTGAACAGTTAGTAGGTTTGTACTGTCTTTTTTGCATTATAAAAGGAAGAGAAAACGCTGCTGAAATGTAGTCTTGGCAGCACCAAAATACATGTGTTCATCCTGTGCTCTTTGTGCTTGTGTGTGTGTTGTGTGCTTGTCTTAATCATCTCCGGCAAGGGGAAGCCGGAGGTGGAGACCGCAATTGGTATCAGAGCCACGTTACCGCACCTGGACGAGGGATCGCGTGATCGAGTCGGCCCTCATGGAACGCCGTCGTCGATCGTCATCACCGCCACGAAGGGCTCGTGGTCAGACTCCGCCGACGGGAGGCACAAGTCGGGGTGACGGTACTCCCACGCACGGCGTGGTCATCCACCGCGTCGTGAAGATGGGTGGCGGCGGCTCGTACCCGACGCTTACCAAGACCAACTACTACAGCTGGGCGGCGCTCATGCGCGTCATGCTACAGGCACGGGCCTGTGGGAGGCGATGAGTGTTAGGACCCAGGACTTCACCGAGGACAGGATGGCGCTGGAGGCCATCTCGAAGGCGGTCCCGGCGGAGATTGTGGGCTCCATTGCGACCAAGGACACGGCCAAGATTGCGTGGGACGCCATCAAGACAATGCATGTCGGCGTCGAGCGCGTGCGCAAGGCGAAAGCCAACACCCTCCGTCGAGAGTTCGACTCCCTCAAGTTTCGGGACGGCGAGACGGTGGATGAGTTCAGCATACGTCTCAACGGGATTGCGCATCAACTCGCGGTGCTCGGCGACGGCTACACCGAGGAGGAGCTCATCCGTAAGTTCTTGCAGGCCGTTCCACAAAGGTACTCACAAATCGTCATGTCGATCGAGACTCTTCTCGACTTGAGTGAGGTCTCGGTCGAGGAGCTGATCGGGCGGCTCAAGGCGGCGGAGCGTCATGATCTCGGCGGTGGAGCAGACGGCTCCATCGCCAAGCTGAACCTGACGAAGGACGAGCTGATCGCGCGCGTGGCGTCACAGCTGCGGCTCTCCGGCGAGGGCTCATCGGACCACAGCAAGGGGCCGTCGTCATCGAGCCAGAAGAAGGGCGGTGGTCGAGGACGCGGCAGGACGCGGCGAAGCCGTGGAGGTTCCAGTTCTCCCAAGGTCGCTGCACGCAAAGAATGACGGAGCACCATCGTCGGCGATCAATGCCGGTATTGTGGCAAGACGGGCCATTGGGCCCGCGAATGCCGCAAGAAGAAGCGGGACGAGCAAGCCCATGCGGCCCAGGTGGAGGAGGCCGAACCCACATTATTGGTGGCCACGGCGTTGTCAACACCACATCTTTCACTCCACCACCGCTACCTGTAGATCCAGCGCCGCCGACTTCTCCCACGGCCGTCCACCTCAGGGAGGACAAGCTCTTCATCCAGCTCGGGGAGAAGGGTGACAGCGGCTGCACCCGATGGATTCTCGACACCGGGGCAACCAACCACATGACGGGCGCGAGATCCATCTTCTCCGACCTTGACAAGGGGATCCGCGGCACCGTCAGATTCGGCGTGGGACCGTGCTCTTCAAGTGCAAGAGCGGCGAGCATCAGGAGCTCACCGGTGTCTACCATATCCCCAGGCTGACGGCGAACATCATCAGCCTGGGCCAACTCGATGAGGATCGCTTCAAGATCCAGATCGAAGAGGGCGTGCTGAGGATCTGGGACCAACAGCGCCGCTTGATGGCGAAGGTGCTGCGCTCGCCAAGTCGGCTCTACGTCCTCAACCTCAACATCGACAAGCCGGTGTGCCTCGCCGCTCGGAACAGTGAGATGGCCTGGCAATGGCATGCCAGGTTCGGACATCTCGGGTTCCAAGGACTCAAGAAGCTGTCCAAAGGGGAAATGGTGCGCGGGCTGCCACAGATCGACCGCATCGAGCAAGTCTGCGACAGCTGCCTGGCCGGGAAGCAACGACGTCACCCGTTCCCGACGGCGAGCACATACCGCGCTGTGCACTGCCTGGAGCTTGAGCACGCTAATCTATGCGGCCCGATCATGCCAGAGACACCTGGCGGGAAGCACCTGTTCTTGCTCGTCGTCGACGACAATAGCTGGTACAAGTGGATCATGTTGCTGGCATCCAAGGATCAAGCCGCAGCGGCGATCATTCGTCTTCAAGCTCGATTGGAGGCAGAAGCAGGAAGGAAGATGGGCACGCTCCGCACAAATCGCGGCGGCGAGTTCACGACACGGACATTCGGTGAGTACTGCGCCGAGCAGGGAATTCAGCGCCATCTCACCGCGCCATATACTCCCCAACAGAACGGCATCGTCGAGCGGCGCAACCAAACCGTGCTGGGGATGGCGCGGAGCATGCTCAAGGCAATACGCATGCTCGGCTGGTTTTGGGGGGAGGCGGTCACGACGGCCATCTTCATCTTGAACCACGCGCCGACGAGGAGCGTCGAGGGGATGACGCCATTCAAAGCCTGGTATGGATACAAGCCACCCGTGCATTTCTTTCGCACCTTTGGCTGTGTTGCGCATGTCAAGGTCGCCGGCGGGTATCAGCGGAAGCTCGACGACCAGAGTACGCCGATGGTATTCATCGGGTACGAGCCAGGCTCGAAGGCATACAGGTTCTACAATCCGAGCACCGAGCACGTTCACATCTCGCGTGATGCGGTGTTCGACAAAGGGAAGGCGTGGGACTGGAGCAAGTCGACGGGGAGCTCAAGTTCGAAGGACATGGAGCCCTTCTGCGTCGAGTTCGTGACGGTGTCAACCCGTCACGGAGCACCAGTGGGGTCACAGGCGGACGGCACGGTTTCGACCCACGACTCACCACCGGCACCTGGGACGCCGAATGCGACGTCGTCCACGAGCGCGCCAGGGTTGCACACGCCGCCAGCAACACCTACACCGAGCGTGGCCGTTGAGTTCGCGTCACCACCATCGGTTGAACCAGACCTCGACGACGAATACGACGACGGCAACCCGCTTCGGTTCAAGACATTGTAGAACATTCTCGGCCCGACGGCGACACCAGGACTGGCAGAGCGGGAGTTGGGGGATGATATGCTACTCGCCGTGGGCGATGAGCCTGCCACGTTCAAGGAGGCACGTGGCGAGGAGTGCTGGCAGAATAGCACATGGACGCTCGTCGACTTGCCTTCAGGCCACCGTCCAATCGGTCTGAAGTGGGTCTTCAAGCTGAAGCGCGACGAAAAGGGGGCCATCATCAAACACAAGGCGAGACTCGTGGCGAAAGACTACGTCCAACAACAGGGGATTGACTATGACGAGGTCTTCGCCCCTGTAGCTCGGATGGAGTCGGTGCGAATGCTGCTCACTGTGGCGGCTCGGGAAGGCTGGATGTCAAATCGGCGTTCCACAACGGCGAGCTGAGCGAGGAAGTGTACGTCCGGCAACCGCCGGGTTTCGTCGCGGCTGGGCACGAGAAGGTGCTGAGGCTACGGAAGGCTTTGTACGGGCTTCGTCAAGCGCCACACGCATGGAATGTCAAGCTCGACAGCAGCCTCCGTGAACTCGGGTTCACCCGGTGCGCCAGCGAGCACGGCATGTACACCAGGAGCGTCACGACATCACACGCGGCGCGGTGCGCTCTCGCTGACGATCTCATCATCACGGATCACGCCGAGGACATCGACACATTCTGGGAGAGATGCATCGGCTTTTCCGCATGAGCGACACGGGTTGTTTTCATCGCCTCGAGATCGAGCGGAAGTAGAACCGGACGCCATCACACTGTGCGAGCGCGCGCATACGCCGCAAATCGCCGGAGAAGGCGCACTGAAGGCCGCAACGCGCGCCGACGCCCACGGAGGCGCGTCTGAAGCTGTCCAAGGACAATGCCACGCCGGAGGTAGATGTAACGATGTATCGTAGTCTGGTTGGGAGCTTGCGGTACTTAGTGCATACACGGCCCGACATCACTTTTGTCATGAGCTACGTGAGCAGATTCATGGAGAAGCCACGTCAAGAGCACCTCGTCGCCGTCAAGCACCTGCTCCGGTACATCTTCGGCACGATCGACTACAGCATCCTCTAATCCAAGCGCTCGAATGGCGACATACGCCTGACGGGCTACAATGACAGCGACTTGGGAGATGTGGATGACAGGAAGAGCACTACCGGGATCATCTTCTTCCTCGGTGAAATGCCAATCTCTTGGCAATCCCAGAAGCAAAGGGTGGTAGCGCTCTCCTCCCGCGAAGCTGAATACATCACGGGCGCTGCAGCGGCGTGCCAAGCGGTGTGGCTCTCGCGGCTGATGGGCAACGTGATCAGCACCAAGCTCCAGCCGCCAAAATTGAAAATGGACAACATGTCCGCAATCGCTTTAAGCAAGAATCCCGTTCTTCATGACAGAAGTAAGCACATTGATACTAAATTTCACTTCATCCGTGAATGTCTGGACAATGGGAGGATTTGCTTGGATTTCACGAGCTCTCAGGAGCAGCTCGCTGACATCCTAACGAAGTCACTTGGACGCGCTAAATTCTGTGAGCTATACGAGAAGATTGGCGTCGTCAAGATCAAATGAACCAAACAAGAATTAGGAGGAGATTGTTGGATAATCCTGGTTTGGTCTTTAAAGCTCCTGATCCATTTAGTGTCTAAGAATAAATTTTCATGTATTACATCAATTTTAGGTCAGTTTCAAGACTGCATGTATTGCATCAGTTTTCAGTTTCAAGTCTACATGTATTGTAGCAGTTTTAGGTCAATTTCAAGACTGCATGTATTGCATCAGTTTTCAGTTTCAAGTCTGCATGTATTGCAGCAGTTTCAAGTCAGTTAAATGCTCAATAATGTATCTGTTTTTGTGCTGAACAGTTAGTAGGTTTGTACTGTCTTTTTTGCATTATAAAAGGAAGAGGAAACGCTGCTGAAATGTAGTCTTGGCAACACCAAAATACCTATGTTCATCCTGTGCTTGTGTGCGTGTTGTGTGCTTGTCTTCATCATCTCTGGCAAGGGGAAGCCGGAGGTGGAGACCACACTTCACAATCTTCTTTTTGTTAGACAGTTCACCCGTGACAACCATTGTTCCATCAAGTGTGACGCTTTTGGTTTTTCTATTAAGGATTCCCAGACACAGCGTGTGATACTTCGCTGCGATAGTGCGGGCGACCTCTACACTATCCCTCCAGTCACCACCTCAGCTCCACCGAGCACCCACCTCGCCATCTCTCCCAGTTATGGCATCAGCGTCTTAGTCATTCCGGTGTCGCCTGTCTCGACACCCTCAATAAAAACTCGCTCATCTCATGTAATAAAATAGACCGTTCTCTTTGCCAGTCCTGTCAACTTGGCAAACATACGCGTCTCCCTTTTGTTACTACTTCTTCATGCTCCTCTGCGCCATTTGAGCGAGTTCATTGTGATGTGTGGACATCTCCATTTCCTAGCATATTTGGTTTTCTTTACTATCTAGTATTACTTGATGATTTCTCTCATTATTGTTAGACTTTTCCTCTTAGAAAGAAATCAGAAGTTCCCCAACAGATAGTAGATTTTACCGCCTATGCTAAAACACAATTTGGTCTCCCTCTGAAATCCATACAAGCTGACAACGGCACCGAATTTGTGAACCACACCAACACATCCTTCCTTACTTCCCGCGACATTACCCTATGCCTCTCTTACCCATACACCTCCCCGCAGAATGACAAAACCAAGCGCATCATCGCACCCTCAACAATGCGGTTCGCACGCTCCTACTCCACGCCACTATGCCTCCCAAGTATTGGGCCGAGGCGCTAGTAACTGCCACCTATCTCATCAACCGTTGCCCATCCTCTTCTGTCGGTGGTGACATTCCCTATGCCCTCCTTCATCGCTTCCTACCGCAGTACAGTCATCTCCGGGTTTTTTGTTGTCTTTGTTTTCCGAACCTTTCTGCCACTTCTGCTCATAAATTTGCTCCACGTTCCACGGCCTGTGTCTTCCTCGGTTATCTTTCTCACCATAAAGGGTACCACTGTCTTGATCTCGCCACCAAACGTGTCATCATCTCTCGCCACGTTGTCTTTGATGAGAGCATCTTCCTGTTTGCCAGTAGTGACCGATCTTCACCCCCTCCCTCTCGCACCGACTTCAATTTCCTCGACGTCGATACTGCCATGCCGGTGCCTCAGACTACTGCAATGGCACCCCTGCAGGTACCTCAAATGACTGCTCCACCACTGCTTGGTGTCAAGCGATCATCTCCTTCGTCCACGACGCCATCCGTCGCTCCGCTACCACGTCTGCCCGTGCATCTGGTTTACTCCAGATGGCCACATGTAGCTCCTTCCGACCCAATTACACCAGCACTGTTGCCCGCGCCGGCTCCAACTTCCCCAACTCCTTCAGCGCCCGCACCTCCCCGATCGGCTGCTCCCTTAGGCCATCCGATGGTAACACGGGCTCGATCTGCTGCCGATCCCTCTGTGGATTTTTTTTCTCCCTAGCAGCCAAAGACTCCGCAGCTTCGGCCGTTCCGGCGAACTGTCGCAGTGCCCTCACCGATCCCAATTGGCACACCGCGATGGCCAAGTACAAAGCCCTCATAGACAACGACACCTGGCGACTTGTACCGCACCCGCCAGGTGCTAATGTCATCTCCAGAAAGTGGATTTTTAAGCACAAGTTCCACTCTGATGGCAGTCTGACCCGCTATAAAGCACGCTGGGTTATTCGTGGCTTCTCTCAGCAGCACGGTGTTGACTACGACAAGACGTTCAGTCCGGTGGTCAAACCGGCCACCATCCGGACTATTCTCTCCATCGCCGCATCTCGCTCCTGGCTGATTCATCAGCTTGATGTCAAGAATACCTTCCTCCATGGCACTCTTCATGAGACCGTCTACTGCCAGCAACCTTTCGGATTTATGGACCCTGCTCGTTCCACCCATGTGTGTCTTCTCCAGAAGTCCCTCTATGGCTTGAAGCAGGGTCTCCAAGCATGGTACCAACGGTTCGCCTCCTACATCCGCGGCATCGGTTCCGTCGCCTCCTCCGACATGTCCCTGTTTGTCCTCCGCCGGGGGGACTGACATGGCCTATCTACTGCTCTACGTCGACGACATCGTCCTCACGGCTTCCACCAAGGACTTCTCCAGCACCTCACAGGCTTGCTCCACTCAGAGTTTCCCATGACGGACCTCGACGACCTGCACTTCTTCCTCGGCATCTCCGTCGCACGCTCCTCCAACAGCCTCTTCTGTCCTCGACGGTGATGACATTGATCTCTGCGACGCTACCGTATGGCCGAGTATCACCTCTGACCACACCAGTGGACACTCACGCCAAGCTATCCTGCCACGACGGCGCTCCCGTGGTCGATCCGTCCGAGTATCGCAGCCTTACGGGGGCTCTGCAGTACCTGACACTCACACGCCCTGACTTGGCGTGCCCCGTCCAGCAAGTGTGCCTTTTCATGCATAACCTACGGGAGCCCTACGTCGCGTTGATCAAACGCATACTGCGGTACGTCAAGGGTACTCTCGACACCGGTCTTCACATCGGCCTCTTCCCGGCGACATCTATCACCACGTGCTCCGACGCCGACTGGGTCGGCTGCCCCGACTCACGGCGCTCCACCTCCGGCTACTGCATTTATCTCGGTGACAACCTTGTCTCTTGGTTCTCCAAGCATCAGACAACCGTGTCTCGATCAAGTCAGGCCGAATCACCGCTTTATTGCCTATCTGCGCCAGAGCAGTTCTTGCCGGTCGCGCAACTTCTTCAAGAGCTTCACGCCCCAGTTGTTTCGGCGACCATTGTCTACTGCGACAATGTTAGCGCCATCTACATATCAACTAATCCAGTCCAGCACCGGCGCATGAAGCACATCGAGATTGACATTCACTTCGTTGGCGAGAATGTTTCACTTGGTGAGATTCGTGTTTTGCATGTACTATTATCTCATCAGTTTGCGGACATCATGACAAAAGGTCTCCCGACTCAGCTGTTTCAGGAGTTTCGATCCAGTCTTTGCGTTCGGACTCCCGCTACGACTACAGGCGATTATTAGAATTATTAGATAGATAACCTTCCTTATTTGCGCTTTCTATGTATGCGCCTTCCTTGTATATACTTTCCATATATACGCTTATCTTGTATACACTTTCCATGTATACGCCTTCCTTGTATATCTGCACCAGGCAATATATATATACAAAGCCACCCCAGCCCTTTGTTGTGTGGTGTCTGTCAATCTCTCTCTACCTTTCTACAGTATTCAATCCATTGACACCCCTATGGGCAATGGTATGAACCAGATACATAGAGAAGGGTAGCAAGTGAGTCCATTTAATACAAAAAGGTTGTTACGTAACAAAAAATATGATAACAGCACACAAGTGATAACAAGTACCTTGATGTAGTTGTGGCTGTCCAATGTGAAGCGGTGATACATCCCTGCAGGCAGAACAATCATGCCCCCTTTCTTCACTGCTACACGGATCCACTGATCATTTTGGTCCCTCACATCAAAGTATCCTTGATAACATAAAAACAAATACATAAATACATAGGAAGGGATGTCCTTTTTTCATTTTGCTGGCTGTTTAAGTACTAGATATATCTTATTTATCAAAACGTGCACATACTGCAATAAAAGAACATAACAAGATACATACCACTCCCTTCAAGACAATAGCGGATTTCCTCATCAGTATGCAGGTGTTCTTCAAAGAAATTCTTTATCTTAGTCTCATAATTTGGCAGCTTCTCTGGGCATACATCACAAATGTCCTGACAATGGTAAAGCAATGAATGCCTGTTAAAACTTCTTATATTTGACTTTACTGTCACCAAACGCCAAACAGTACTAGTCTGGAACATAAGACAATATATCACAAGTGCAAGCAGAAACCATGTAAGAGTAACCTCTGGCTTCACGGATTTTCTTGAGGTTCTCATCATTCTCCCAGTTAGCAGGATTTAGGCGCCAGCTGATTATTCCTAGTTCTACATATAAAAAGATTCAAATGTTTTAACTTTTATGAACATCGTTAATCATTTGCCGCTTCTACTAGAGTTCAAGCACAAGCTGTAGTTAACGTGCAGAGTTACAAATGTGCAAACCTGAAAGCTTCTCGAGAGGAATGAATTCTTTGGGTTCACGGTGATGAGGAAGCCTCTGGTCCTCTTGGCTATCATCCATGTACCACGCTTCGATAGCCTCCATCTTGCCATCCTATTAAAAAAATTTTAAAAAAAGTATAACTAGAAGTTAACACTACACTACAAGGGATATATTTGCAATAAAATGTGTAAGTTGATAAGTATGCTACTTACTAGCCTAAGCCAACAATAACAAAACCAATACTTGTAGTGTATAGTTATCTGACAACTCTTCTAAAAGAACCATCATACAGGGAGTATGAATGCGAGGTTTCATTTAAGGTTAG
Organism: Melocanna baccifera; assembly: GCA_036346265.1. NCBI lineage: Eukaryota > Viridiplantae > Streptophyta > Magnoliopsida > Poales > Poaceae > Melocanna > Melocanna baccifera. The sequence continues at coordinate 5,154,736 of CM070703.1, read as the reverse complement.
TCATATATTTAATGTAAGTAAATCCATATATTATCATAAATTTGGCAGAGGCAACATGGAATGAAGTAACAGGTCTCTGAACTTAGGTTTTGTGTGTGAGTACAGGATGTATATGTCCTTTATTGGTGGCTCTGAGGAGGGAGGAGGGTAGAGACTCTTCATTCCAACTATTAAAATGAAAGGCCCTACATATAATGTATATATTGCACGACCAGTTAACCACTAATGACATTGCCAACTGCCCAACTATGTACTAAAAATAAAATCCATGGCACTTGATTCTTGGAACATGGAAATCAAATGGCAGAAAACACAATTCAGAGAGGTGTCCAATTGTCATTGTTGATCTTTATCTTTCAAATTCATCATTTGTCCCTAATCTTCTAACAAAACTGACTGATATTTTAAGAACTTATGGTCTTCAAGATGAGGAGACAGAGACATAGATTCGCAATTGAACTTAACCCCCCATTAGCTACGTTGTCACGGCGACAAGGCGAGGCGAGGCACTCCGGAGGTGCCAGGACGCCTAGGCGTCTAGGCAGGCGTCTAGGCGAGCGTCTAGGCGATGATTAGACGATGGTAGAGAAAATAAGAAAACGGAACTCTAGAAGTCTAAATTAAAGTCTAAATCGGCATATTTCTAAAAAAGGACCTAATTGCAATTCTATACAACTACGAGGACTAAATTTGAAAAATTCCAAATCCTTTTTATCACGGCAGCCGATCCCCTCCCGATCGCCGTCCGCTCTCTCCGCCTCCTCTCTCGGTCTGTCCGCTCCCGATCCCCTCCCGATCGCCTCCTCTCCTCCGAGCGCCGCCGCCGCCTCTCCTCCGACGCCTCCTCTCCGGATCGGCCGCCGCCTCCTCCACCCCGGTCCCTCCACCCTGGCTCGGCCGCCGCCTCCCTCCACCTGGACGACGCCGACGCCGCCGCCGCCGCCTCCACCCGGAAGACGCCGGATCCGGCCTCCGCGCGGATCGGGGCTCGCCACCGGATCCGGTCCCGCCGCCGCCTCCTCCCGGACGACGCCGGATCCGGCCTCCGCGCGGGATCGGGCTCCTCGCCACCGGATCGATCCGCCTGGCTGCGCCTCCACCCGGACGACGCCGGATCCGGCCTCCCCGCGCCGGATCCGGTCCTGCGCCGCCTCCCGCCGCCGTCTCCCCGACGCCTGGAAGCTCAGTCGGCCGTCTAACTTGGAAAAACTAGGTGATAGCCCCTGTCGTCCACCTTGCAGCGCCAGGACGCCTAGGCGTCGCCTAGGCGACGCCTTGATAACATAGCCGATTAGCATTGGTGAGTAGGGATGCACAGACATGGCTGTCAAGTTCACAGTAAGTCTAAATCGAGAATCGAAGTATTGCTTCACTAATGCTCTTACAACTCAAGAGAAACAAAATAAAAACCATCCAAAGCAAACAGAACATCCGTTCAAATATCCTTCAGGAATATGAAGTTACAGTATTGCTCCAGGACACCAGACAATTCTTTCATCTCAGGGGCATCACCACAGGACAGCAACCCATCAGTAAGAAAGGATTTCTGTCCCTGGAAAGAAATGGTACTAGACAATGTGATTCTAGCCTAAATGGACATAGTAAATTTTCCTTCGTCCTGGCCAAAGAACCTAAGGTATGGTAGAAAGAGGGTAGTACTAGTACATTAAACAGCTTTTGTTTGGTTTACAAGTCAATTGATAACATTCTTGGAGGCTCCTCCAGACCTCCAACATCTAAGGACACAATGGAAGAAGGCAAAAGCTGCTAAAGCAGCTATGAAAAGACCCAATTTGTAACTGATGGCGATAGTACAAATCTCTCAGGTAAACAAAGACCAGTACAAACATTTCATGTTTCATGCCGCTAAAATTGCAGTTATTTAGCATTTAACCAGAATTACTCGATATTTTCCCTCTAATTAGATGCGATTTGCTCCAAACTACTTCCGGTCCATTTCAGTTCAGCATTCGCGTCAGGATGAAACTTCTGGTTCATCTATTTTGGTCATCAGAGACAACAAGTGCAGCTATCTACGTGCGATATCTTCCAAGATCTCAACTTCGGCATGTTTCCAACACTAACCCACCAAATTTCTATCAAATTCGAATACTAATCTGAAGTCCCTACTTCCTTTCGCATCACAAAACATATTAACATCATCCCAATTGTTTCCAAGAAGTCTCTCTTCGGCCATCGTTTCTCTAATGAACCCTTATCGAAAGAAATCTCCCTCTTCTCGTCACCCTTCATAATTTCTCTCTCGGAAGAACTCAAATATATCCAAGAACTTTACGCAGCAAACAAGCAAAGTTTATCCCCATCCAACTCTTGCAGCCGGAACAAACAAGCACAAAAAGAAAGAGGAGGAAAAACCCCAACTTTAGTGAAAGAAGAACAAGAAAATCTCAGGGAAAAGATTGCGTTGTTAGTACCTGGAACTCGGTCTCCATGTTGGATCTCCCCTCGAGGCCTCGATTCGTGTTTTTGATTTCTCTTCCTCGGCAGTATCCCCGAAAATGCAGATTGGGCAGATTCGGCTCGGTGTACGGAGATTTATGCTTGTAGGTCCTTGAAGAATAGCTGAATTGTACACTTGGACTTTCCTAAGGTAGCCAAACCGTCGCAGGCCACAAATTTGCATGGTTTGGGCTGGTTCTTCCCTACCGTGCACATAATTGGATAGGATTTTTTTTCCTAAGTTATCGTCTTTTGCAACTAAAGTCTTCTTAATTTTTTTAAAACTCAAGTTATATAGATCCCAACGGAATAGTCTAAAATTTTAGTTTTGGTTGATTTAGCATGACTTAAGGCTAATTTTTCTTCCTGTGCTACACTGATTTTTTTTCGAAATTGATGTGGGAAAATAGTTGTGAAAAAACGAATAGATTTTTCTACTATGTACAACTTACCAATATCTCCGTTTACAACGTCGTTTCTTCTAAAAAAAATAGCCAGTCAAATGCAAAAATACATTAAACCAGCTCCACTAAATAAGATTACGACGATCAATTACAATCCCAACAAGACCACCAGAGCCTTGTTGGCAGCTGGCTAACTGGATCTTTGCTAGGGAGTCCGCATACATTACAGAAATTCAGTTATAGGTACAAAAGAATACGGAGAATCTTACTAGCATTTGTCCGTATGCAAAGGACCCCACTGGCAATAAGCTCTCCCTATAAACACTGACAGAAGCAAATGGTTGAAGCGTAGAACGCCATGCCGCATCTTCGGAAATGGTCTTCTTGTTCCCATGGCCTACCACCTACCCAGCAATGTTGTACTACATTACTACTTGGCATCTAGCCTTTGCAAGTTCACTCCCATGGTAGTATAGGTCTAGCAAATACTGTTCTCAAAAAATTTTGGGCACTGATCATGCTGTGTGATGTGATCCTGCAGCTCAAGCAATGCAATGGGTTGTTTCAGAGGTATTTGGCATATGGAACTGTTTTTTGGCTCTGGTTTGGGGCTTTTGGCTGTGATTTATGATTTTTAGCTGTTCTGAGAGAGAGAATGGAGTAACAGAAATTTACGTGTAGTTTTGGTCACTATGAATGAAATCATTACAATGTGTGCTATAATTAATTTATAGATCTTATTTTTAGTTTTGGTCAATATGAATGAAATCACTATAATGTGTGCTATAATTAATTTATAGATCTTATTTTAATAAGATATTTATTTAAAAGTTTATCGTAGAAAATCTAAAAAATAGCTTTTAAAAATCGTAAAGAAGAGGTACTCTTGCCAGCTTAGCTACACGAAACATGCAATTAGAGTCAAGAGTCTCCGCATGCTGCCCCGCACAACCCCTTGGACCCTAGTAGGGTTTTTTTTTGCGGTGCATTGTATCTGGACAGGTTTTTGCTTGGGAGAGTACAGACACGAACTATGCAGCCGCTGAAAATGATCGCTTCAAGGAAACAGATTAACATATTCATCCCTTTGTTTCTGGCTTTTCAGACATTTTTGGTTTTTAACTACTTTTAACTATCACTACTTATTACACCAATAAGTATTAGCTAAAAGTTATATGCCACAGCCTAAAAGAACACCCCCATCTACACTGCTCTATTGTCCATGCATTTATTTGTCTAGTATCAACTAAGAATATGCTGACTATTCCAACTTATTGTAATCCTACTTCGATACAACAGCATTTAAATCATACTAATTATAAATTGTGCATCACAATACCTAATTTTGGAACTATTTCTAATGGATGTGTTAAAAATCTGTGACACAAAATCTTTGGTGAAATCAATCAAATTCATGACCTTACAATGTGCTTGGAGATTCGTACTCCAACTGACAAGTTCGTCTTCTCCAACGATGGTGACGGTGAGTTAGAACAGGAGTTCAATGATTAGGGTTCAGGTTCACCAAGGATCCACTTTAGAGAGAGGACCCACTTTACAGTGGTGTCGTTAGCCATGAGCTTGGGAGAGGGCGCTCGATAGCAGAGGGCGGTGGGGGCAAGAAGAAAGAGATGTTAGGAGGTTGTGGCCGCTAAAGACGGGAAAGAGGGCGGGGTGGGGGAGATGGAGCCGACGATGGCAGCGGCGGCATGGGGGAGGTTGCAGGTGTGCCTTGCTAGTATCGGAGGTGACATGACATTAGCGAGGCAGTGATACGTGGGGTCGTGATGGGGCGGGTTAGACGGTAGTGTTGAGGGGTAGGGGGCATTGATGGGAGTGGGCTAAGTATACAAGAGAGACAGAGAGTAGATGAGATTAGGATAGTTGGATTTTAATCGAAATGTGACTGATTTGGTTCAGAAAAACACTCGATCACGGAATAGATAGATCCTATTTCTAAACACGTTGGAAAAAATGTTCGTAATTAAATATGTTTTTGCCAAGGCACCGGAGGCGGTTTCCAGATAGTTTCCAATGGCAAACCAGCACGGATCCAAGCCAAAAACCAGCGAAAAATGGTTTGGCATCTGGTGAAAACTCAAAAATGGACCGAGTAACAAGTTATAACCAATTCCTGTTTTGAACGAACAACACAAAATTGTGCTCAGAATAGTAATTGACTAAAAATCGACATGAATCAGTCATAAGTCATAACCGCTTTCTGAATGGCATGAAGAATTGCTGAGCCAGATTTTCATTAGCCAGCAAGCCGCTCTCTACAGGCAGTTTTTAGTATCACGCAACAGATCAATCATAATGTACACTGTGCAATGTTGCAAACACTAAAGTGTATGGAAATATCACTACATTGCATAGTTCCATATGTGATAGTCCTATGTGTATACATTGGTTGCATATGTAGTTTTTGTTGGGATACAGATATGCTACATTAGCGTAGATTAAAAAATTTTACCATGTAAACTAGAAAGTCATGCGAGTAAGAGATCATAGATCATTACCACTAGACGTGAAGTGTAGCGGAAGTATAGTTGAAGTAACTGATTCAATATAGCGCGCGTTAGTGTAGTGGAAGTAGTCGATGCCAACCTCTCCTCCTCGCGATTGTCCCGATCAGTATCGCATTCGCGACAGCGGCTCTACCAAAATCCACACATCTAGATATAGAACATCATGCGTTAGTGTATTAGCACCAGCACACACAGCATGGGTTTTGAGAGGCAGTGGCTAGGGTTCCAATGAGTGCATCTCGGGATGCCTTCCTCAGGCCTACGCTTCTCTTTAATACATAATTTTCAATCAGATCCTTATCCTATACGATTAGATATCATATCTAGCTCGGAAAGTCTCTGACTGGATTTTTATTCAATATGAATAGATATCATATCCCACTCGGAGAGTCTTCGACCAGATCCTTATACAATATGAGTAGAGATCGTATCCACACTCGGAGTTTATCATCCAGACTCTTATTGTTCCATCCGTTAAGTGCGTGACTCTATAGGTTCATATATATTCAGCCATAGCCTAAAAACTCATTTTCGGTCTATAAGTCGGTAGCGGTCTCTAGCATAACATAACGACTCTTAAATATGTATAAAAATTATATTAAACGAACCTATATCATGCTTATATACAATTATCTGTCTCACGATACTAGATCGAACTCAAAACGAAAAAAATGTCATCCTATGATAGCTTAATGTTTCACTCTAACTTATATTGAATTACTTAGTTTGTGGTTGACTCCTCAATCATATTCAGCATGGCTATACACTTTCTTAATTCAACCACATCGAGGGGCTCAGAGATCTCTCTCGCATTGCATAGGAGGGACAATTTCATCTTGATTACTCATATTCATCTATATGTTCATAGTAAACTTGAAAGTTACCATTGTGACCACTTAATTACGTAGTATTTGGTAGCTCTAACTAAACTATTATACATGTAAGAAACTATGCCGATTCATGTTTGAAGATCCTACATACTCTATATATAAGACCAACTGATAATACTTAAAAATATAACAATTTTCGTAGTATCTTATGATACATCAATCCAACATCATGTTCTCTAACATGTACCCATATTTTTTATTTGATGTCCCTATATCTATGATCTGTAAAACATTACTGTGCTGATCTATATATTATAATTATCCCACGTAATGATATAATATCAACAATAATTTAGAATAACATCAAAACATGAATAAAGAATTTCACGAATAAGCCACACACCCATTGATCAATATGAAAGATATTTATTTAAAAACAAAATAATATATTGTTCAAAAGATCATAAATATAGAAGTGATACAATCATCTTCATAATCGCCTCTAGAGCATATCACTAACAGTTTTGTCATTCGTGGTAATAACAGCATGGCTTTATCAAACTGTGTGATGTAGTCGTGTCCAAGTTATCATATATAGCCAAATGGCAAATCTCCTGACGGCAAACTCAATGTGCTGCAAGAGCAAGACCACTGTTCCCCGTCAGACTCTTGACGTACTCTTGCCTCACAGGATGGTCCTCCTGAGGCCGATTGTATGCAGTCCAGACTGGTTCCCCGATGAAGAGCCTCATGAGCTGCACATGTAAAAGCATCAGAGTGCATCAGTCAAGGTTCAGTTAACATTTGGTCTAAAACAGGTGATTTCAATACACGATTTCTTGAACTGCTAACATGTTTTATAAGTGTACAGTCATCTAACCTCTACCAGCTGAACAAAGTTTCATGTGCTAATACCAGTAAGTTTTTCTAACCATGTAGTTTAGTAATTTGCCAAATTTACCTGAGTACCAAATAAATGCAGCTTTGAAACCTCTACATGTTGAGTACTGAGTGATTAATATTTTCTTCGCACACTTTCTGTTCAATATACTATCTAGATAGCTAGAAAGGCGTAGTTGTATCTGTATGTGTCATAAGGGTTAAAGATTCTCCTCCTTTTTTTCTTTGTTCCTCAAGCAGTAGCATCATTCCAGTAATGGAGTAAGTGCTGCCAAAAAGGTTCCATGTTGGTAGTTCCACAAATGCACTGCACTTAGCACTTCAATCATATTATCATTGCCTCAGTTCATAAAACAGATCTTATCAAATTATATGTGTAACTGACACAAAAAGATAACTAAAAGATCATATCAGCAGTTCCTATGTATCTAAGATCCTATTGGTACCTTCACATAGTTGGCCCTGTCGAGGGTGAACCGATGATAAATTCCGGGTGGCAGGACGATCATATCTCCTTCTTTTATCCAAATCCGAATCCATCTGTCCTCCTTGTCACGGACGTCAAAGTACCCACTACCTTCCAAGCAGTAGCGGATCTCTTCATCAGTGTGCATGTGCTCACAGAAGAAGTTCTTCAGCTTCTCCTCATAATTTTCCAACTTCTCAGGACATATGTCAATAAGATCCTTCAGCAAGGAACCCATTTCACTATATCAGATTAGGATATCATATGCAAGCTGTGCGTAGGGAAAAGGGTATGAAAGGGATTGAAGTTGTTGGAAGCAAACCATATAGCTGTATCCTCTTTCTTTGCGGATTTTGCTTAGCTCTTCTTCACTTTCAGACTTCTTAGGATCCAAATGCCAATATAACACACCAATCTCTGCAAAAACAGGATCCATAAGTTCCGTTACGAAGCAGGTCCAGCCCAAGGACTGATCCAATTCTCTAAAGTCTAAACACCTCACCTGGCTGCTTTAGTCAGATAATCAGATTTCAACTAGAAATGTAACGTTTGCTTGAGAACCATAATATTCAAGAAAAACTGCTATTAAACATCTAATTAGCATTTAACCAGTAACCACACAAAGCAATCAACTTTCTGTTGATGTGAGAACACCTAAATCGATTCGGACCCAAATCTCAAGGAAACAGATCAAAAAGGTTTGACCAATTGAACAATGAGCCTCTCTTCAAGCAGTTGCATAAGAGCATAGTACTACAATTAACAGGGAAAAGCCCTAGATGTTATCATACCAAAAGGGGCATTTGGTCCAGAAATCAATTGTGGATAAATTCTTGCACTAGGAGAGAAACCAAGAAATTAAGAAAACAGGGTAGTTAATGTTCTTATGAATCATTATTAGTAGTTTACAACCTTCCAGCTTGGAGAGGGGCAGGAGCTCCTTGGGGTTCTTGAGGTCCTCACCATTCTCCCCCACCATCCATGCCTAATCCGAGAACCAATCAAGAGAACAAGCAAATCAGCACTACAGGTTTACAAAAACCACACCAAGTAGAACAGAGACTCATCTAGATTCCAAGAAAAGATCAAGTTAAGGAAGAAAGATCGGTCTTGCGGCTGCACATACCTGCGGAGCCATGTTGAATGGGACGGCTGCTGTGAAATCTGAGAACTCGCTTGACCTATGGACACTGTACTGCCGTCTGCCGGCTTTCAGAGGCCCTCTGTGGGCGATATATATATATAGGTAAAATATTTTTTACTCCCAGGTGATATATAGAAAAAGGAAAAATATCTTTTACATCCGGGTGTAATTACACCTACCTCTAATATACCACCTAAATAAATTTGAAATACTCCTTTATCATCTTGGATATACTCGTATACTAATTATAAAATACTCCAATGTGAACCACATAAAAAAATTATAAGAGAGTCCATAGTTTTTAACGTATTTTGTAAATATCTTTATATATGTACATAAAAGGAGTATGTCTAAAAAATATATATACCATATTTGAACAATTGTTCATACCACCTAGATAGTCTTAAATACTCGTATACTACACGTACATACCCTCCGTTACGCGAGATACTTCCTGCATTGTGAGATACGACATATGGTGTAATTACACCTGGGTGTAAAAAAGAGGCTTTATATATATATATATCATCTAGGTGGTATGAATAAATTTTTAGAAGTGGTATGTATATTTTTTTGATATACTTCTTTTTATGTACATATATGAATGTATTTATAAAATATGCTAAAAATTATGGACTTCTTTGTAATTTTTTCATGTAGTTCACATTGGAGTATCTTATATTTAGTATATGAGTATACCTAAAGTGATAAATGAGTATTTTAAGTTTGTTTAAGTGGTATATTAAAAGTAGGTGCTAAAGTGATAAATGAGTATTTTAAGTTTGTTTAAGTGGTATATTAAAAGTAGGTGTAATTATACCTGGGTGTAAAAGGTATTTTTCCTATAAAATAAGGAGGATGGTTACCACTATCCACTTTGCCTTTGGTATGTTCTTTTTTACCGTGCTAGATGGCTTTTGGTAGCTGATAAATACTGATAGCTAATGAAGAGACTCTGAAAGAGAATATGAAGTAAGAATAATTTATGTATGATTTTAACTGATATAGATAAATCGTTATAATATCTACTATAATTAATTAGATTTTGTTTTTAAAAATATTTTATTTAAAAGCTAGTTCATGTAAAAACACTTAACTATAGGAAAGCGAAAAACTGCAAAAAAAAAAAAAAAGAAAAGAAGAAGAGGCAATTTGTCTTATTCTGTGTTGTGTGGCTGTGTGAGGTTGTGGTGGGGCTTGCTGATGGCAAGAGGGGAATTACTGACCTGGAGCCACAGCGGACTACTGGTGTTTTTTTTTTCTTTTTTGACTGGTGGAGTTCATGAGTTCGGTTAGATTTTTTATGATGATGAATGGAATTAGACGCTACTACTAGTGGTTGTATTTACATCAGAATTATACTTTTTGAAAGTTGTAATGGTACACATGGATTCACTGTATTCCTGCTTTTAAGTTGTGCATATTTAGATGTAAGCTTTTAACTTCTGCCTTCTTAATTTCGTTTTCTCTAGTTTTTTTGGCTTTTTAGGGTGTTTTGTATTTTCTTTTTTTCACTTATTTCTTTGTATTGTTTATAATGATATAATATTTTTTTATTTTTTTGTATTTTTAAAATTTAAGTACGTTGAAAAGGTATTAGTATCCACAGCATAAAAAAAGCTGATACATTGTAAAATAAGCTAAAAGCTTAGGTTTAAAAGTCAGAATGAGCACCCTCTTAAAAGCACGATGATGCCTGTTCTTTTGTTTGTTGTTGTTTCTTATTAACATTTTTTAAGAATAGTAAATACATTCTTCTAGAAAAATCCTCTGATTTAAATTAAAACTCAAGAAAAAAGTACACAAATACCCAACTTTTATATTGAAGATTCTAGATAAATAACATGTCACAATCAAGACCTTAGTCGATAAATATACTAAACTTCTTTATCTTCCTCACTGAAGTCTCCAAAACTTACAACAGATCATGATTTCCAATGATCACGGCAGCAGGAAATAGATTATCAATTATCTCAATTGATGTATAGGAGCTACATCTTGGTAGTAGTGTTATTCATCAGAAGAAAATCAGAGAAGATTTATTAAATATTCAACTCAGCTCGATGTCAATCTTGGACTTAGACCTAGGTGAGTGAGTCTAACAAAATCCATCACGAGTAAAGAGAATTCGACTAAGAACTCGCTGAAGAAAACTAGAACACATTGATGTAGGAAAAGAGTAGAAGAAACTAAAGAAAGAAGATAACTTATGAAAATCTGTGGGTCCTCTACCCACCCAACACACGGTGTTGCTCATCTACCCGCTTATCTTCTATAACCTAGTCTCTTGTCCATCCCAATGACCATTTGTCTCCCCTCCATTTATATATCTCGGACCTTAAGAAGATCAGACCAGTGAGGAGAGTCATCAGGCTCATGCTTAACTACAGCTAAAGAAACATTCTTAAGATACTTCTTAGCAACAAGTTCTGGCCACAAGTCATTTTTTTTGTTCCAATTTCCACCGCCATTTAGGACTCACGATTTGTAAGCAGAAAGAAAGAAAACAGAAACAAAGACAAAATTGGGAGACCCATAAAAAAGGAAGAAAATAAATTATAATGTGGCAGAAAGAGATGAAAAGAAATCCTCGATGCCGCTCTTCCAAGAAAATCTCCTTCCGCGCAGGTGCACACTACAAGCCTAAAGTCCCTTTTAGATCGTTCCATCCAAGCATCGAATGAAGTCACTGGTGTATGGGCACGTAGACATTCTATTCCTACATGGTGGACATAACAATTAGTTAAAGCCGTCTTATTGGAGCTATAACAGCAAAATCCTATTGGAATTAGTAAATACTCCTACAACTAACTAGATTTCAAAGAGTAGTACAGCACAGCGCAACCACAAACTGGCCCTAAATCAAACCAGAAGGGTATAGACTACTATAACAAATATCGTACTACAACATGGTAGATAATTGCACTTTGAACAAGCACACAACTGAACAATTGTAGAAGGTATGCATAAGAGTATGATAACGCTCATCCGCTGTAAACTTTCAAGTTTTTGTTGATGACATGTTGCACTGCAACGTAAGAGCTAGAGCACTGGTCTAAATCAAACCAGCAGGACGAATTACAGCTTATGTAGAACATATATCAAACTATTGAAGGCACTAAATTATCAATAACTGTTTCTCAAAAAAGAAACAAAAATACGATATTTCAACTCTGCCAACACCAGAATTAACTTAATCAATTGGTATTGCAATACCAATTTTCAGGGAAAAAGGTCATCTTAATGGTTACCTCATCTGATACACTAGACTGTGAGCATATCCAATTGTGTTACTAGAAAACAGATTCAAGTTTATCAGTTCAAAGGAAACAAAAGTGACGCTTTAAACTTCAAGGGCTAGTTTGGAAATCCCAAACCCGGCTGGGATCCAGGCTCAATCCCGTGGGTGGAAACCCGCGGGCCAATTTTTCCTGGACGAGATCGAGGGCCCATTTGGATGCGAACGTGGGTTGGATTTCCCAGCCCATTCCGCATAGTTTCTACGCGGAAAATATAATCGTCTCCGTATGCAAGATTTTTTTCCCCGTCGTGCTAAGACAAAGCAGCGCACCCCGATCTCCTTCTCTCCCGAGCTGCGACCGTCCTCTGGGCGGCTTCGCCGGCGGCTGCCACCACGGATCTCCTCCGCATCCTCTCCACACTCCCACCACCGCGGGGAAGGAAATTTTATGGGAGAGGGCCTTATACAATTTCCTTCCCCACTACAGAGCCTCTGTACTACGCCTTGTCTACACCGCGTCCACTCTCCACCTCTGCACTCCGCCTCCACTGCGTCGTGCCAACCGACGAGGTCAGCTTCATACACTAGATCCAGGTGGTGAGGAACTTGAAGCTTCCACGCGGTGGGGTACGATGGCCGGTGAGGAATAAGACGATGTGGAGATTGCAGGCCCGCTGCTGGTCATCACCGCCGTCGTCCTCCTGATTACAGTCGCCGCTCTGGGTACCGCCGCCGCCCATGCCCTTGGTTTTTTTTTTATAAAGAATTTAGGAACTTTTCGGGTTTGTTTTTGAATTCTTGGCTGATGGATGTTTTATCCCCACCTCTCCCAAATGATGTCAGGGATTTTTTTTTTATCTCAGGAGATTAAATTCCACGGGGTTTTAAGGGGCCAAAAAAAAATCCTAAAGTATATTTCTAACTCCACCCCATTATAGATTTAAATACACTATCTCCTCATGTGCCAATTTAATTACAAAATCCCAGCTCTATGCAGATGATAAGAATGCAAATGTTTTTGTTTGATCTGAAGATAACTGATGCCCTATTCACCTTAATGTCTTCTGCTGACTTTGAAGGCTTTATGAATAACAAAATAGAAAATTCAAAAAAGTTAATCCAGTAATTTTGTTCCAACGTTCGCATTAAGAATGCAAATGTTTTTGTTTGATCTGAAGATAACTGATGCCCCTTTATTCACCTTTCTGCTGATTTTGAAGGCTTTATGAATAACAAAATAGATATTTCAAAAAAGTTAATCAAGTAATTTTTTTCCCAACGTTCGCATCTTCTGTCAAAACGAGGTCAAAAAAATTAACCAATAATGCTGACAGGTTGGCATTTCGTAGCCATGTACCTGTTAAATATAGACACGAAAAAATCAACGTTTAAAGTCCATGTGCTTTCATGTGCAAGAACAAAAGACATTAAGATCAATGCATAACAGCAATCTCTAATGTTCTGAAAGATAGGACTCGAGAAGCCGTTTGAAGAAATAATTTTGAGAAACTGTTTAAAGAAGCCGCTTTATTTATTTCGACTTTCGGAAGTGGTTAAAGAAGCCGTTAGACAGATGAGAACTGGTTGCTTCGAGGTTTAGTATTTTGAGTTATTTGGCTTGAGTTTTAGATAAAAATTCTATTTTCTGCAACTCTGTAGTTGTGTGAGAATAAAATCTTGAATACTTGAGAGAAAATTTCAAAAAGGACTATTCACTCCCCCTTTATTGCATCTGGTCCTATAACACCATAGAACCCTAACCAGAACCCTAGTTGGGTTTTATCTACTTGGGTTAACCTGTTAATTAAACACTATATCGGGTTTTACACACTTACGCACGCTTCTCAAAATATTTACAAGACTCAACTCGATAACCCATTAGTGATTGATCCACTTAGCAATCCTGACTCACCTTGGCCTAAACTACTTAGGCATCACCACGGTTTCACAAACCATCTCCCTCTCCTATGCTTCATCACATTCCATGTGGCCCCAATAATTTCCAGCCAAGCCTCTTATGCGTCCGGATCTTACCAAACCGTCCTCGCTTGCAAACGGGCTCAAGGTCCTATTCTATATTGTGATGGCTTCTAGTTTCCAGAAGTAAAAGGGCGTTTAGAACGCGTTGGCGTCGTGATGCGTTTTTTTCTTTTGTACTTCTTTTTACCTGTTTTTCTTCTTTTTTTCTTTGCATTGTCCGTGAAGATATGTTGGTGTTTTTTATTTTTTTAATTGAATATCTCAGACAAAGCTAACAGGTGCTACTATTGCATTTTAACCAAAAGTCACAACACTTTAGAACATAGCCCAAGTCACTTGGCGCACCACATACCTCACCTTGCACCATGACCACACCCAACTTCCCTATCCGTTCTAGACCTCAGCTCCTCCCTAAACTTAGTCCTGATCCACCTTGCCATTTCCTACCATATCTTCACATCAAAGCATTTTCGTATGCTTTGACATATAGTTCATGGTGCCTAATAACTTGCCGTCAAGTCTTCATGCATTTGGTCTTCCCTGAATCATCTATACTTGCACCGACACAAGTAACTTGGCACATCACATACACCAACTCACATCTTCACAATCCTTGTCTTGTCTGTACTTTCTGCTTGAGCCACGTAGCCTTACCTGAATTTACTCGATCGTATGGACCTCAGCTCTTTTGCTAGTCCTGATCACTTGTCGTTGACCGCTAACGTTTTTCAAGCTATCTGCACATCCAAAGACAAAGCAATCTGATTTTAAACACAAGTTATACACACTTAACTTACATTAGTCAAAAGAATACATCATGTAACTCAATACAACACCTCATAACTCCCATGCCATGACTTGAACTCAACTCAAAACATATTTTCATCAACATCAACACCCAAACATGTCTAGCCTCTTCAAAACCTCTCTAGACACCCCAGACATATCTAGGGTACCTCCAAACATGTCTGCCCTCGAGTCACCAGTCTAACCGCACTCCCCATGACAATTGGATCGCATCGCGGTCAGACCACCAACCAATGGCCGGTCTAATCAGCCCAACAGTCAGACCGATCCCGTATACTGGTCATACCTTGAAAACTCCTAAAATCAAACATAAATTTTGATAATATTTGTACAATAAAGTTAAATATTCATCATACACCATGGAGTGGCCTCCACATGTCTCACATATTTTTTCGTGGGTACGATTGAAAGTAGAAAGGAGAAATAATATGAAAGTAGTTCCTCACAAAATGGCAACATAATAGTTGACTAGATCATATGTCAATCAAATGCTCATTTTGACATTTAAATCGAGCAAAGATGAATATTCACAATGACATACAGCCTCTCCAAGTAGGGGAAGCACTCGAGGAAGTCAACAACTGCATCCAGATTAGGGCCAACAGAGTCAAAGAACCAAAACCTTCTGTGAGACCATGTAGAGGTCACCCATAGTTGTGATGAGAATTGGCTTTTGGTTCAGAGAGTTTGAGTTTAGTTTTTGAGAAATTGCAATTTTTTAGGTGCTTTCAGTTGCTAATGGTATAACCGACCAGCCAGAGACAGTTTGACAGACCGAGGAGCAGCGATTAGACTAGCCACGGAGTGACGTTTAGACCGTTATGCAAGGCACAGTCTAAAGGGCCAGGTGCAGTAGTACCGAACTTGATTGGTGATCGAACTAGGGTTGTGGTACAACCAGATTCTAGTTGGTGGTAGCTTTTTCAGGTAGTGTGTTTTCGCTATGAGAGGCGGTGGTTTGACTGGCCTTTGGTTGGTGGTCATAGGGAGGCAGGGGTTTGACTGGCCTTTGGTTGGTGGTCATACCGGTCGCATGGGTGTTGTTGCTTAGGTGCATACATTTTGCATAGTGCATTGTATGAACTGATTGTGTCAATTGATGATTTTGTGTATTGTGTGGTGCTACGTAATGGTTTGCTTGTTGTTGTTGGTTGTAAGATTTTGGAATTATGTCATGATGAGGCAGACATGACTAGGATTATGCTAGAAAAGCTGAAGTCTAAAGCAGTCAAGTGATCAAGACTATGCTCAGGAGGAGTTGAGATCCAAACAATCAAAGAGCCACCAAAGATAATCGAGGCTTGCGGGGTGGGTACAAGATAAGACAATGAGGAGCTGAAGTAGAAGCTACCGGTAGAGGACATGACTGGTAACGACAAGATGGACTGGGACTAAGCTTAGGAAAGAACCGAGATCCTATGCGATCAAGAAAGCCGATGTTGTCATATGTGAGGAGAAACATGTGGTGTGCCAAGTGAGTTAGGTTGTTTGCAAGAGACGATGGCTCAATGAGATTTAAACACATGAGAGGCTTGATGGCAAGTCATTGGGGCTACCTGAAAAATGACAAAGCATGGGTGATGCTTCATGGCAAAGAAAGCAAGAAGTTTCGTGGAAGGTTGTAGAGGGGCTTTTTGGTAAATTGCCCAATACTGGAAAAGTGTTGCTGTGCGAAACCGCGGTGGTGGTCTAAGTGGTTCAAATCTTAGATATGCTGAAAATACTACGTATATCAAGTGTTGATTTACTAACGGGTTAACGGATATATACGCTTTGAGAAGTATGCAAGTGTAAGTGTAAAACCCAATATGGTATTGGGTTAACAGGTTAGCCCATGTACGAGTAGTTGAAACCTAACTAGAGGTGTTGGTCAGGATTTTCCTTATAAGCCTCCATATATAAGGAGGGAATGGTGGCTAGGGGGATGGTGACGAGAGTTCAAGCCTAGCCTTGAGAGGAGTTAGGGTTTTTGGAGAAAATCTTATGGAATATGTGAGATGCTCTTATGGCTGAGCTTTTTGTCATTCTTAGGTTTTATGTATGTCTAGGGAGTAGCTGAAATATTCATATCCAAATATTAATATATCTACCAAATTCGTCCAAGTCTTTCTCTTTTGTGCTGAAGTGTTGAAATATTAATTTGGCTTAGTTTTTGGTGTTTTCCCTTCTCTTCTTGGTCTTGCATTGTGTCAGGGATGTGTAAGCGTTAAAAATGTCTCTTGGAGACTATATATTATCCATCTAAGCACTTGTTATTTGCAAGCTGTTATGTTTGCCTGATTTTGGCTCAAGAGAGGGTGATTTTGAGGTTTTGATATTGTTGGCGTTTTTGGCTTGAATTCATGTTGTAATCTAACTTGCTATAACATGTAAGAATTGATTATAATTTGTATTCTTTAAAATGTATTAATATTGATGTAACTATTGTCTCTATTATTAGAATGTCGATTTAAAATTATAAAGAATAAGTATTTTCTCCTATATTCTTTGCTTTGACATATATTACTATATATTAATATCGCAAATGAAACCAATTTTACAAACATGGAAATTAAATCGAATAGATAATGTTCTAAAATTCTAATATTTGAATTCTTTCATGAGATCCGCAAATCGAATAGATAACATTCTAAAATTATAATATTTGAATTCTTTCATGAGATCCACAACCATTTATTTTCTGTATGTAATTTCTTTGTTATCTAATTAAATATACTGTAAGAATGATACCTATACAGGTACGAAGGCCACTGTGCTAGAAAACTAGCTATGTGGCCCACATGATTGTGTGGGCAGTACTGTAAATAAATTTGCATTAATATAGATCCATTGATCTCAGCAATATACCTAATAGTTCAAGCAAAGTACTTTATGTTTCTAGCATGGAAGCTTGCAAGCCAACCATCCATCATTCTGGCCGTGTGTTCTAGGGTTAATGTTTAAGTGCAGTGGTGTACTCTCTTATCCTCCAGGTGGAGTGACTGTAAAATCTCTATCCTCAAATGGCAATATATCAACTTTGTTTATCTCTCAAAGAGTCCTCTCGTTTTGGTTGATTTGCTCTTGATCTTATTGGTTTTGATCTCCTCTCCTCCGTTCATGATCTTGTTGTGTGCCAAGTACGCATAAGTGATGTAGATAATTCATGAAAATCAATTCCCATCCATCTATACATCAGGTCTTGTAAAATTTTGTTGTTACCTAATTTTACTTGAATTTGACCTTATCTTGAGTTTTCTTGATCCCCAAGTTTTTACTTTAAATCTTTGAGAAAAATAGCTTGCTATGATATGTGAAAACTCATCTAGAGTCATCTAGGCCATCCTTTACTTACGAGTAAGTTGTATTTCAAGATTTTAAAGTTTGTCTGGTTTTGATGCAGTCTTATTTGTTATAGAGAAATATTGAAACTTTGACTATGATTCATGTGACCTTCGGATGAAATAAGTTCACGAGACCCTTAGTAAGGTGTATTGAAAGTTTTATCTTTTTATATCGATGATTTTGGGACTCGCACCATTTTCGGTTTTGGTGATTTTCGGTTTTGGAAACAAAGGAGCGGTCAGATCGCCCCTAGGCCTGGTCCAACCAGTCACCGGTCAGACCGCTGGTGTTCCATCGGTTAGACTGGCATCCCTGTGGTGGTCAGACTAGAGAGGAGATGTGTTCTCCTTCTCTCTGGTTTTTGAGCTGTTTGGTTTGGATTTGGCTTTTAATTCTGATCTTTATAGCTCATAAGCTATTGGAGGAAAGAATTGGTGGATACTTAGAGAAACTTTTGAAGACATCATTCACCCTCTCTGTTGCTATACCGGTCCTACACATTGTTTCTATCAATATAGAGGACAATTAATTATAGTGTTTTTTGTAGAACCGAAAATAACAACAGAGGGGGGGTGAATGGCGCCTACTTCAAATTTCCTCCCAAGTATTATAGGTTTTATTCTCAGATAACTAGAAAGTTATAGAGAATATAACCTTCTCCCAAAGTCACAAAACAAAAAGACTCAAGAAATAAAAAAATCGATGAAATACTCAACATCGGCGGTCTAACCTTTCTCACGGGGGTGGTCTGACCGCCATGGTCACTCCGGTCTGACTGGAAAATTAGTAAATGAATAGTGAATTCAGCATAGTTTCCAAAATGAAAATCGATGGTACTTTTGATTTGCATATCCAAATGACATGAAATTTTACAGAGATATTCTCTATGATATTATGAACTTATTCCAACAAATGATCATGAAAATTATGGCCAAAATTGTGATCTTTTTTAGTTTGAAGGAATAGTGCACTAAAATCGAGCCAAAACCAAAATCAGTGAATACAACTTGCTCATGGGTGGATGATGGTCAAGATGGATTTAGATATATTCCCACATGTCTCAACAAATAAGAACATAAGTGAAATCACATCAAAAATCCTCAGATCAAGAAATCACACTTTGAGACCAAATTAAGCAAAACCGGATTTTCGTGATAATCATGCAATCAAAGTGGCTAGATGGGGTAGAGATTGATTTCCAGATATTGTCTCTATCTCTTACACGTCCTTAGCATAGTACGATCAAGAAAAGGGAAGAGGAGAGATCAAAACCAACCAAATCAAAAGCAAATCAATCAAAACATGAGGGATCTATCGAGATGATCAAAAATTAATGTATTGCTTATTTGAGGAGGTAAGTTTTACAGGCACTACACGTTGGATGATAAATAGCACACAATACACTCAACTCTTAAACACTGACTCTAGACATGAGAGCACAAGAGAGATGGATTAGATGGTCAACACAAATCTCCATCTCAATCCCTTTATATAGGTGGACTAACAAGCCATACATAACTCTTAGTGGATACTTTCTACTTAGCACAATGGGAGAACCTAATAACCCCACGCATACGGGTTTTACTCACACATGTTCACTTATGCACGCTTTTCAAATTGCATAAGCTCAAATCCGCTAAGTTCTTTACCCTTAATCAATGTTGATTAAACCAGCTTATCTTTTACCTAAATCACTTTCCAAGCGCCACTCATGCACTGCGGTTTTGATCCAAGGCAGATTCTGATATTTTGGTCAAACTATCAAAATACCCTTTCTTGACTGGGTCTTTATCTTCTATTGTAAGCAATCGTTATACTTGCCATATGTAGGTTTATTATTGGCTTATCATGCGTCGATAAGTCTCTCTCGCTCCAGTTCCATAGGACTACGCCTCACTTGGACTGATTAAGCCACATGGTGCATACCCACCGTTCAAACTCGTTTTCAATATTTTTCGTCTTTCTCATGCTATGCTTGAGCTCACCATCTCATCCGGTATTCTTGATCGTTCTGGGTCTTGGCTCCTCCCTGAGCGTAACTCCGATCTTTGTCGTTGTCCATAGTGACTCCAAGCGTCCTTACATATCCAAAGACAAAGAAATCATTTTTGAGCACAAGTTCTTCACAACTTGACCCATGTTACTAATGATATGTCTTATGCAATCTTAATGCAATGACCCATGTCACTCTAACTCAATCCATGACTCGAAACCCAAAATCGTTAATTTTTGTCCAAAATAGTACTACCGCTTCCATCAAACCAATACTACTACTCTAAAACCTACAAAACTATTGATTTTCCTGACAAGCTCAGAAAACAGTATAGTCCAGATCACTGTTGTTCTCACCTAAACAAACGCATACTGGGCACGGGGTAGACAGATCACTGTTGGAGCTAACCCACATAATGAGAGCGACAGCTCGTGAAGCCATGCATGCGCGAGATCAACGGGTCCAATCCAACACCAAGAGCCGAAAGCTCAACCGTCCCTCGACGCCAACCCCGATTCCGACGCACTTTCCGCCTGACACCACGCGGCTAGGAGAGGAGAGAGAGAGACAGTACTGCTGTTGCCGCCGGTTGCTAGCTAGCCAGCCGAGCGAGCAGCAGCAAAACCAATCAACCCCACATCCACGGTCCGATTGATCCGATCCGGGCACACGAGGCGCGCCACACCAAACGCCACCACCAATCTCTCCATATCTACCATTCCTCCCCGCGCGCGCCTGGATCACCTTCTGCGCGCGCGACCCAGGCGTGCAGTAAGAGTTATTTCTAGCTAGCTCGGCAATGGGAGCATCAGCGAGAGCTCGGCTCCTCCCCCTCGCCGCGGTCCTCCTATTCGTCGCCGCAGCCCATGGTAACTCAAAACCACCTCCTCGCGTCGCGTGTCCCTCTACGCTGGTTTCTTGGGACAAGGACTCCCACGACACGTGTGTTTCTTTACGTACATTTTCCTCACAAAGTAACCGGCGTGGAGGAGTCGGGCTCGGTGGTGCTTAGTGAGGCGCCGGGGCGGCCGAGGTCGTGCCGGGGGCGGTGCGACGGGTGCGCGCCCTGCTGGCCGGAGCTGCTCCCGCTCAAGTACTATCCAGAGGCCTGGCTCTGCAATTGCGGGAACAGGCTCTTCATGCCGTGAAAAAGAAATCGCCTCCTCGTGTTCTCCTCCCTGTCCCCGTTCCTTGGCCACACGGCGGGCGAGCAAAGCGCAGAAGGCGTCATCCACAGCCATTAGTTGCCTACCTCACGCCGAGCTCTGTTCCGATTCCCGAATGAAGCACCAGCATGAAGATCAGCTTGTTCTCTGTGCAAACATGGTAGAGCTTCCATGGACTGATGCACGAACGGAACAGCATTAGTCTGTGAGTTGAGGTGAGAAGAGGAATTAGTTAGATATATCTCTCTCTCTTCTTCAGGCTGCTAATGAGCACCGGTGTGATGTGTAGAGAGAGGAATGAACATTTCCCAAGAGGTGTATGCATTGGCGATCGTGGCCCAGCCCAGCCAGAAACTGGATCCGCCTTCCGTGCCGGCCTGTTGGGCGGAGTCTGTGGTCTTCCGCCCACTTTGCTCGCCTTCTCGTCCACGTCCAACGTGCCCTGCCTCGGCCGGCGCATGTACAGCTCCAACGGGCCGGCAATCCTTGCTAGTCTGTCGATGCACGATGTGTTCATCACACTCGAGGTTGAGCACAACTCAATTTTTGTACGATCAGATCTGATAAACTAATGACCCGCAAACCTTTTACTATTCTAAATGTTGGCTTTATCCTAGGATGAAATATACGTGAGTACGTGGACGTGAGTTAAAGTACTCTAAAGGCTTCTACGACTGCTATAGTTAGGAGTGGAAACGAGCCGAGCCGAGCCAGACTCGGCCAAGCTCGCACCAAGCCGAGCCATGGAGTTACACTCGGCTCATTTCATGGCTTGAGCTGGCCAACTGGAGTTACACTGGGCACCATTCGCACCATTCGCACGAGCAAGCTGGGCAACATACACACGGTGATTCACAACAACAACAAAAATTAGCAGCTGCTATGCACGGGAATGCAGACAGGCAAAACTCCTACCATTCTTCATCGATGCATTTCTCAGTTCTCACAAATGGATCAGCGTAAGCTACATCAGGAAGCGGGTAAACCATATTGGTTGCTACTCACCAGAGTTACACTTACACATGGTATAGCAGCGCCGGGGGGAGGGGCGGTGGAAGATAGATCGGCGACGGGGGGAGAGCGTCGGTGCCACGAGGGGTAGGGGAGTGGCGGCGTTGGGGGGAGGGCGGTGGAAGATAGATCGGTGATGGGGGAGAGCACCGGTGGCACGAGGCGTGGGGGAGTGGCGGCGCCGGGGGGTGAAAGATAGATCGACAACGGGGGAGAGTACCAGCGGCACGAGGGGTAGGGGAGTGGCGGCGCTGGGGGACGGTGGAAGATAGATCGGCGACGGGGGCGGGGGAGCGAGGAGGGAGGCGGCGGGGGAGTGGGGAAGGAGGCGGCGGGGGCGGGGAAGGGGGAGTGGGGAGCAGGGAGGAGGCGGCAGGGGAGCAGGGAGGAGGCCACGATGGTGGGGGAAGGGGCGGGGGAGCGGGGAGGCGGCGCGCGGGCGGAGAGAACGCGTGGGCGGAGAGAACGGAGCGAGCGGCCAAGCGGGTAAGAGTGAGCGATGATATATACTCGCCCCAGCTCATTCGGGCTCGTTAGTGAGCCAAGCTATATCTTAGGCTTGGCTCGCTGGGAGAAATTTCGAGCTCGAGCCGAGCCGAGCCGACCACGAGCTCGAGTAGCTTGCGAGTCTCGAGCTTTTTGTCCAGCCCTAGCTATAGTACTTTGAAGCCTTCTTCAATTGCTACAGTACTCTGAACATGCGCACTGATCGAAAATGGATTGACTCACACCATCCAACTCTTGGTTCCCTAGATAAACACACGAAGAAGACTCCTCTTATTATTCCTACTCACTCTTGTACTCTACTTATCAATATGATCATATATGCTTATATAAGCCACACTCACACATGTACTAGCACTCATTCAGCCACACCTACCGTAAACGCACGCATAGCCGCAGGACCCATTCACAGTGACCTATTCCTAAGCACCCACGTCCTAGTAGCCACTAAATAACTAACTCCCTAATTATATATTTTAATCAAAGAACTACTAACAAATATCAAGATTAACTCTAACATTCTCCCCCTTAATCTTGATGCATTGACTCACAAGCCGAAATTCAATCTCCTGACGCATCTCTAAGGAGTTTTGCCATCTTTTTACTGACCATGCCGCCGGTGACACAACTTACCGGCGTCTTTTGCTTCTACCTCAGTTCCAATTATCTTTCGCTGGTAACACAACTAGACGACGACGAAGACTCTCACCAGAACTTACACACATAAGAACTTGGACACACCTACAAAAACTCATGTGCACACACATGCATCATGCACTTACTCACCTACATGCATGACAATGACACAAATATATGTACGTATGTAACACACCTCCTACATGTATAAACAAATTAATGACATATGGAACACTCCTACTGTGCCATAAACACAAATGACTCAAAAGGCAATCGTACACTAATACTCGTACACTGACTCAACTACATGCAGAAAGAAAAAATGATGAACACTCCTTATTGGCTTTAAAGAAACGCTGCCTCATCATCTGCATCCGCTGCAGCAAGAGCCACCGCCATCTTCGCCTCGTGGCACTCCATAGCAAAATGTCTGCACTCTTTGCAGTTGTAGCAGCGCACCTTTACCTTGTCAAAGGTACTTTTCTTCTTGCCAAAACTATTGCACCTCATGGATTGGGCCTCCCACTCAGCCCTTGTCAGTATCAAGTGTTGATCCTCAGCACCTACACCATAAGATACCCACCGTTCTTCGTGCACCTTCAAACGGTTGAACAACTCTTCAATCGTCATTGCATTGAGATAACCAAATTACTCGACTAGGGAGACTATCGATAGAAACTTGGCAGGGACTGCATGAAGAAATTTCCTTACTACATAACTCTCCTCCATCTTGTCACCTAGCCCTCAAAATTTGTTAACGATTGTTGTCAAACAGATGGCGAAGTCATTGATTGACTCCGATTCTGTCATGAGCAGGACCTCAAACTCTGACTTAAGGATCTACACCTTGGCTTCCCTCACGCACTCAGCTCCATGTGCATGGTCTTCAATGCCTCCCACACAGCTTTAACTGTCTCATTTTCAGCCAACAGG
The DNA here is from genome assembly GCA_036346265.1 of Melocanna baccifera. Classification (NCBI taxonomy): domain Eukaryota; kingdom Viridiplantae; phylum Streptophyta; class Magnoliopsida; order Poales; family Poaceae; genus Melocanna; species Melocanna baccifera. The sequence continues at coordinate 5,130,409 of CM070703.1, read as the reverse complement.
AAGAGCATGTCTTCTGGGACACCTTGGTATATGGCCGTCAATGCCATTTGGTCCTTGCGCGTGTCAGCGTCGCTGAGCTCGATGGCATCCCATACGCCTTGAGCTCTTATATATACCTTCATCTTCATTGCTCACATCATGTAGTTGCTCCTTGCAAGCATAGAGTAGTGAAGCAATACCGCAGAACTCTCCTTTGTCGATGCGTATGCCGGTGCTAACGCCGTTGCATCGACAATCTACATACTTCTTGGCATGATTTTGGGCATACACCAAGCTCTAATATCAAATGTTGGTTTTGCCCCTAGGATCAAACACATGCGAGCACGTGGATGCGAGCTAGAGTACTCTAAAGGCTTCTACGACTATTACAGTACTGTGAATCTACGACTGCTACATTACTCTAAAGCCTTCTTCGACTGCTACAATACTCTGAACACACGCACTAGTCGAAAATGGATGGATTCACACAACTCTTGGTTCCTTGGATAAACTCACAGAGAAGACTCCTCTTATTATTTCTACTCACTCCTCTACTCTACTTAACAATATGATCATAAGGCATATATAAACCACACACCTACTAGCACACATTCAACTATACCTGTCACTAATGCACGTATAGCCACAGGACCCGTTCATAGTGATCTAGTCCTGCGCACCCATGTCCTAGTAGCCATTAAATAACTAACTCCCTAATTATATATTTTAATCAAAGAATTAGTTTCTGCTTCTGATTTTTGCTTTTTTTTTCACTATCCAGTAATTTCATCTTTTTCTGGTTTCTTAGATTTTTTAGGTTTTTTTACCTTTTCTTTTTTTCTCGTATTTCTTTGCATTGTCCATGATGGACTAACATATTTTTTCTATTTTTAAATTTTTTAATTTTAATTATGCTAAATAAGCTAACTCGGGTACAGTAAAAAAACTATAAACCAACACTGTTCCGAACGCCCTAACTCTATCATTGAAAACAATCTAGAGAAATTAGAACTGTCTCTATTGCTATATATTCTTCTGATCGACATTGTACGCAGAGCATAACTATCAGTCCTAGCTACTCATCGAGGAACTCCACGACGGACAGCACCACGGGCGCCACCTCCGGCCTCTCCCTGATGCCGTCCAAGAACTCCGGCCGCCCCTCCACCCACCGCTTCAAGAACGCGACCATGGCGCCGCCGACGAACCGCCTCATGGGCGCCCTGGCGTGCCCGCTCTTGCACAGCACGCGCGTGGCCAGCCCCCTGGCGCCCCGCGTCACGTCGTCCATCATGTCGGTGTGCCCGTAGTCCCTCGCCACGAGGTGGCACGCCGGCGCCGCGAGCTCGTCGTAGAACGCCGCGTGGCTCACCCCCCGCGGCGCGCACGGCGGGAACAGAAGGTTGCGCGGCACCTCGCCGAGCCCCGAGCCGATGACCATCACCGGCATCGAGGGGCGCAGCGAGTTCTTCCTGTGGGTGAGGATCGGCGGGGGCGTCTGCTTGCCGACGCCCATGCCGTCCACCGGGTCCACGGCGATGAGCGTGGCGAGCGGCAGGGAGATCTTGGCGTGGCCCAGCACGAGCGCGAAGGCCACCTTACCGCCGCGGCTGTGGCCGGAGATGGACACCTGAGGGATGACACAATTGCCAGTGTGTTACCTTCGCTTGATGATCTCCAAGTGATGGTGTGTGTGGTGTGGTTAGCTGACCTTGGTTAGGTCCGGGCGAACGTTGGGTGGTACCACGGAGGGGAGGCCGTCGGCGAGCCAGTCGATGACGGCTGCCGCCGAGTTGATCTCGGCGGTGGTGTCGGGCCCGGATATCGTGTAAAGCTGCACGCGTTAGTACTCGAGTTTAGCTTAATTAATTAGAAGTCTATCCTCACTTGTCGTAAACTTCATTGTTAGGCCACTAAAATTCTGTGCAACCATAATATCTCATATACATGTACTACTAGCATACTACTAACTCATCAAGAATTTTCTCATCGATTTGCAGACTAAGATCAACAAAGAAAAAGCACAAGAAATCCGAACCGTTTTAATTTACTACGCAGTACGCAAAAGAACCGGACACTTATTGACCTGGTTACGTACCTGAGGGCCAATGACGATGAACCCATGGGAGGCCACATGCTGGAACAGCTGCGAGTAGAAGGAATTCTCGCAGAGATAGCCGTGGAAGAACACCACGACCGGGTAGTCCCCGGGCTCGCACGGTGCGGCGATCAGCAGCGGCTTCGGCGGCGGCGGCGGCTCGACGCCCGCCGGCGCCCGGGAGCACTTCTTGGCCTCGTCGACTCGGGTAAGACCGACACCATGGCTGCCATGATCGAACACGTCTCCTGCAGACGCCATGCCGAGAAACAACAGTAGGCAGTGCGCAAACGCGACCATGGTAATCAAGGAGTGCAGGGCGGGCTGGAAGGCCATGGACCTGAAGGTGGGGACGATTAGTTAGGTGTGCCTGTGGCTGATTTATGGCCGTGTGTTCTGCGGACCGGGGCCTGAGCTACGGCCAGCTCCTTATCTTCGAAGTTCTTGCAGAAATATCTGGACACGGTTCGCTTGCTGGATGCATATATGTTCATTTGGTGAGGACGGTCCGACTAGAACCTCTGATGGATGCTCTTTATGTTGGATTGGATGGAAGATTAGGACATCCTCGTTTCCATCTTCGATAAGTCTTCTGTTCACATCGCATCGCAATCAGTTTGCTAAGTGTAACTTCCTCAGAAAAAAAAATACTTCTTCTTTAACAAAAGTAGCACTAATCTCAAAGCAAATAAAAAGGTAAGTAATATCTATCCATCATTTATCATACTTTAAAAATTATGCAAATTACTGTTAAGAAAAGCATTGAAGCACCTCTCTAAAAAGAATTGTTTTTTGTTCGGATTTGCAGTTTTTTAATTTGCTATACATCTCCCAAGTAAAAATTACAAGAAAATCGATCAAATTTCTTATCTTTAGATCTACATCACAATTCATGTATTGTCCATTGGGTGGACGGTACACATGGTGATGGTGCCACCGGCTGCTAGCACGAAGGAGGGCGATGGACGGTGGAGAACTGGAGATCAGTAAGGGCAATGAAGGGAGCGGCAAGTTAGGATTTTGGGCGATGTGAGATGGTGGTGCGATGGTGATCCGCCAAAGATGAGAAGGGGGATGAGCAGCGACTGGGAGGTAATGGTGGGGCGGTGGAGTACGATGCTAGCTTCACTGATAGACATGTTGGGAGGTGGCTAGGATACTGTTGGATTAGGGTTTGTGGCTTTACACACGAGAGATGGATTCATATGGGTTTTTGAATCTCCATATCCAATGGTTAAAAAGTTTGTAGGATTTTGCTTAAAAATAATACTCGAATAGTGACCAATGAGTAGGCAGTGTTAAACAACTATGATAATTGTGTTTCCATTGTTGTTTAGTATTTCTATTAGTATGTGTTTTCATTGTTGTTTAGTATTTCTATTAGTGTGTGTTTTTATTGTTGTTTAGTATTTTTATTAGTGCTAACGTTCCCACTAAAAATAGTGCTTAGTATTCATACGTGAGAGTGATCGCACTTATGTACTTGTATATAAATAGATGATCAATAGAAGACAAATATGTGCCAGTTGCAAACCATTATCTTGATATCTTCTGACATAGTATCAGAGCGTACTCTTTGCATCCAATGACAACCTCTACAAATACATCTGCTAGCCTAGGATCGTCAATCTCAGATCGCTTGGCACCCAAGCCATCGCCCTGATGTCTGCTGGCCACCCATCCTTTGGTAATCCTATCAATGTGAAGTTCTTTCACGACAACTATCTGCTGTGGAAGGCACATGTTCTTCCTATCCTTCGTGGTGTATAGTGGCTTGGTCTCATAAAAAGAACTAATCCAACGCTGCCTAGTTAATCATGATGTCGACAGAAGATGGAGTCACATAGGTTCCTAATCTTGCATATGCTATCTAGTTCCAATGAGATCAGACATGCCTAAGCCTACTGCCACACACCCTCTCACTAGAGGTGTTGGGGCAGGTGTTGTTTCTATCATCATCTACTGCAGTTTGGAATACCCTCGTGTGCAAGTTTGTGACTCAATCTAAGGCGCGTATTATGCAAATTCGACAGTAGTTGGCTATGCTTCAGAAGCGAGACACGACGATGATCGACTACTTCAACAAAGTCAAGAGCCTTACTGATGGGTTCACCGTTGCCAATAAACCACTCGAAAAGGAAGATATCGTTATTTATCTTCTCACCGGCCTTGACAGCTCCTATGATGTGCTAGTGACATTCATCACCACCTGGATGAAGCCAATCGCTCTCACCGATCTCTACTCATATATGCTAGACTATGAGATGCACCATGAGTAAGGCAATCTCATGTTCCAGCCCTCCGCAAACATGGTGTCTTGGGGCAATCAAGGAAGACATGAACGAGGCGGTGGTGGTGGATGTGAACATGGCTAAGGTGGTGGCCACAAACAGTACCAGTACCAGGGTATCAATTACAACAATCATCATAGTGGCTCCAATCATCGTGACGGCAACAAGATATTCGACAATCAGTCCGTCTGCCAATTATACAAAAAAAAATCAACCATGTAGCTTTTAAATGCTACAAGCATTTTGATCATGCGTTTCAACAGGAGGAGCACACGGTGGCAAATGTCACCATAGGATTAGGGTTTGACGCGTCCTGGTGCACGGATACTGGGACGACTGATCGTATCACCGGAGAATTAAATAAGCTGAAGATACATAAAGCGGTACTCCGACAAAGATCAAGTTCACATAGCAAATGGTTTAGGAATGCTAATTGCTCATTAGTTCTTCTAAAATTCAGACGTTGTTAGACCATGTAGCTAGATCTAGGATATTTTGGTGATGAATAATTGACAATGTTACTTATTGTTACTTGAGGTGTGTGGTGTGTGCGGACTAATGTCAATCAAGTTGGAAAAATTTTGCGCCAGAAAAATATTGGTTTGGTCTTTGCATGTGCAAGTTAAGCATGAAGGTGATCGCGATTTATGACGAGGTGGATCGGAACTATGATGGAAGATCCGAGGTTCATATAATGGTCAAGGATGTCACGAGACGGTTGTGCTCATGTTTGGGCGCATGGAGATCAAAGATATGTGATATATGTTGGAGCTACGGAGGTACGATTCGAAAGCTACGAAATGTAACGAAAGTGACAACCCTTATTATGGAAGGGTTTTTAGATCTCTTAAAAAGTAGTGGGCCAAAAAACTATTAAAGTAAATAGACCCAGTTAAATAAGTTGTGTTAGGGTTCCGAATAAAAAGGTGTGGGCGGCTGTTGTATTGGGTAGATTGGCATGTGAATGAAGCGTACCTTTTTCTAAAGAGAATTAATTTTATGTCAAGCTTGCCATCTGTCGTGCCTGTGCCGTTTCCTCCCACGCTCAATCCGCCTACCACGCATGTCAACTCCTGCCGTGCTCCATGCTCCCCAGGTGTGGCAGGTGACACGTGTCATCTGCCGCACCTTCTAAGCTTGAGGACGAGGCTTTTTTTTTTTGTAAAAACGAGTGTTTGGAGACTAAAATTAAAATAAAAACTGGCTACAGTAACAAATGTGTGAACAGTTCGCAAAGGAAAGGAAGTTTTGAAGAAACCGCTAATCCTACGTTGGGATACAGTCAATGATTAATCGGGCCATCCAACGGCCTTTATTATGCTATGTGCGCGATCCAACCGTCGGATGCAGTCAATGATTAATCAGACCATCCAACGGCCGTGTTATACCATCGGGGCAATCCAACGGCCATTCTTTTGTTGATGATGTGGCTCAATGTGCAGTCTACTTTCATGGTCAATAAACAGGGGAGAAAGATTTGCAAATAGTATTCTTGTCCAAGACATCCGATATCAGACATCAAATTGCAGTACCAGCTAGACCACCAAAAGCTGTTCACCAGTACTGCTAGACACGACTATAGCAAAATACCAACAACTGACAAGAACACACGGTACTTCACAGGTAAGCTTGAAACTTTTTTTTAAACAAAAAAAAAACCTTACAACCAGTTGTCTTTTGATACCCCAGAAACAACAAAGAACACTGTTCTGCTCAGCTGTTGCGTCTCACGAACACAGAAGACGCAGCAGTGCTGGCATTGGCTTTTGGACTACCGCATGACGGCCGCATTACATCATTACATGAAACTTTTGTCTTTAAAATAATCACAAGGAAATGAGAATAGCGCTTCTCAAATTAACCACTTTTGTAGCCTGAGCAAGGATCAAAAAATCGGAACCGGGGCAAATCCCGGCCGCCGGGCGATACCAGTAATCGGCCGCCGGGCGGTTACCGCCCGGTAACCGGAAATCCCGGATAAAAACCGGATGAATTTTGGCAAACGAATTTTGTGGGCGAGGCAGGAGGAGACCGGTAACCGGTCGGTTACCGGAAAACCCGGTAGAATTAATTCAACTTGCTGTTAGTATTAAATCAATCCCTTAAATTCGGCATTTAATCAGTCCCTTAAATTCGGCATGCATGCTGTGCATGCCTCTTAGTATCCCGTATTGCATGTTCTTTAATACTGCGCACGCAGGAAATTAGGCATGCATGCTCTTTAATACTGCATGCATGCTCTTTAATACTGCCCACAAATGCCTAGTTTCCTGTTGCATCTTTTAGTACTGCGCATGCATGCATGCTCTTTAATACTGCGCACGCAGGAAACTAGGCATGCATGCTCTTTAATACTGCGCACGCATGCCTAGTTTCCTGTTGCATCTTTTAGTATTCCGCATGCTCTTTAATTCTACATGCAGTCACTTAGAATACTGCACTGCAGTTATATGCATGTATCCCTTCTATATACATGCTCTTTAATTCAATTTTTTGAAATTTACATCTCGACCGGTATTTTCCCTCCCGGTGACCGGTTACCGCCGGTATTTCGAACCATGAGCCTGAGCCCTGAAGCAAAATGCATTGCAGAAGCCAGCATAAGAGGAAATAAAATGCCTTTATATATCATATGGCTGCCTAAGATTTGGCACATTGAGCTAGCTAAGATGGCCTCATTTAAACATGAAAGCCGAAATTTTAGATACATAAGCTTGTTCTGAATACTAAGATGCTAACTCAATTACAATGGGGGTCCTAGGAACATCACCTGCTTAAAGCAGCGACACCTTGCCAGCCTCTTGGGGCTGACATCCCATTGCCTTTATATTACTTGCTGCCGCCAGAACAAAATGGTCAAGTCTCAGTTCTAGATTTAGGACGCACACAACCACAGAAGGATACCCTCTTTTTCTTCTGCCCGCCACCACGGTTGTCCTTCCTCCCGTACAAATAATCCCTCAGAAGCACTCGAGTGCGCTTATCAGAGACTTTAAGCCTCCTGTATTCGTGCTCTTCCTCAAGCTTCAGCAAGACATACTGTATCTTCTGAAGTTCCAGTTCCAACCTCGCCACATTTTCCGACCCTTTCTGCACCTGCTCGGAGATTTTCCTCCTGCTGGAGGACCCTTCTCGCTCAGCATTCATACTATCTGACAGTGCAGGATAATTCTCAGCCTTCTTTGTCAATTTGTTGTTGAAATTGATCTGTTCCAAGACATACCCCTCGGTGTCAAGCAGCTGAGTGCTGACACTGTTGTATTCAGAATTGATGGGGGACTTGCCCTTTGACGGACCTCCCATTTTCCGCTTCAACTCCTCGATGCTCGCTTGGATGCTCAGCAGCATCTGAGCATCAGAAGTGAGCCTCTCGATTACATTCTTGCTCCATACTTCCTGAGGCTCTACAGATGCCGTTGACATCTCGAGCTTATTGATCCCAAGGTCTCTAACCCTTGCTAGCTCAGAGGAAGGGTACTCACTCTTCACCTCCTCAACAGCTTGTATATCGTGCTCAGATGACGAGGACTTGGCTGTTTGGTTCTTGCAGTTCCTCTCAGCAGCCTCCCACAGTTGAAGCATCTCATCATCCAGCTCAGCATTTGCACCATTGCCAAGTGGGTAGAGGGCAGCTCCAGCGCCATATGGTGAACAAGTAGATATTTGATCTAGCTCAATATCCTTCATCATTTGGACCTGCTTCCCTTTGGAACCCTCGGCATCTTTTTGCTTCTCATTGTCAGAATATATTTCCCTTGCCTCCATGCGTGAGCTGCCTCTTGCCTTAAGTTCTTGCATCTCTATATTTGCTGCAGCCAACTTACCAGCAGACTCAGTTGACTCCTGAACTTGACGGTCTTTGGCATTTAATATAACCACTCGAAGTGCTTCTATTCTTGCAATTAACCGCTGTAACTCTGGAGTTCCTTCTGGGGAGCCGTAAGATTCTGGTGCATGGTTACCCCCTTGCATACAACGTACCCGCACAGCTTCCTATGAAGAAAGTAGATAAGTTGCAAAAAAGGGGAAAATAAGAATAGTTCCTCATATGTATTATGGATGGAAGTAAATGATAAAGTGTCATTTCCATGTTGTGCGTAAAACTGTAGTAGATATATCCAGCTACTAACATAAGACGCTACGAGGATGAGCAGCAGCAAAAATTTAACATTAACATTGATCACTACACTAGTAATAAAGCTAAATGGTGGTTAAATTGCTTCAATGTAAGAATGGTACTGTTGCAATTACATGAAAAAATGGAAAAGAATGCCTAGTCATCAAGGATGACTGAAGAAGCTTACCTCTTTGCCTTCTGTGCTATAGGGATTTGACAGAGAAAGTGTGTCTTCTTCCAGCACATTGACATGATCGGACAACGATGCAAGAAGTGCTAGATGTGTGCTCAACTCGGCCTTCAGTTCTGCATTTTCTTCCTGCATGCCAGTTACCTTTTTATGTAGATCCTCAATATGAGCATCTCGTGAGGAGATTTCTTTCATTAACAACACCTTTTGGGCTATTGCACTAATCTCCATAACTTTGCCCTCCATCATAAGCTTGAGTGCTTTTTCTTCATAAACTGCAGCATTCACTGAAGAGGTTATTGCATCACCCATCAGCACAACAAATTCCCTTTCATGTTGCTCAACCTCTTTTGACATGAACTCATGTACGGAAGTCAAACTATCTTCCTTGTCTTTTAGAATGTTAGCCTCCACTTGCAGTGTCTCATATGTTCGGTGAAGAAGCAAAATTTTATCATCCTTGGTAGTACCCTCCTCAGTCAGTGTTGCGATTTTGTTCTCAAGTTCTCCTTTCACCACTTTAGCCCCTTCAATGGCAACCTGAAGAGCCCCGACAACTCCGCATAATTCCCAGTTCTTTTCTTGCAAGAATTGAACCTTCTCTTCTGCTTCCAGCAGCTCATCATCCTTCTGGGACAATTGTGCCATTAGAGACTCAAGTTCAATGGCCAATTCCTGGCAGGCACTTTTACTAGTGTTCAAATCAAACTCTGAAAGGACTAAACGAGTCCTGAGTATCTCCACCAAGTAGACAAAATACTCCTTTAGGTGATTATTTTCCGATTCAAGCATCGTAGCTCTTCTGCTCAGCGCTTGGACTTCACAATCAAGTTCACCCTTAATTAAACTCAGCAAAGCCATCTCATCGGTAAGAGATACAAATGAAGATGCTACCTCATTATTATGGCCCCTCAAGAACAAAGACAGGTGCTCGAGCCTCATGCATTCTGCAAGAAAAGTACCATTCTCATCCTCCAAGGCATTGTACTTCTCAATCGAAGACTGGTATTCCCTAGACAAGGACTCATTTTTCTCACTCAAGCTGGCAACTTCATCTCGTGAAGCCTGGTAGGACTCACTCAAGCAACATAGCTTCTCTTGTAAAACCAATAGTTCAGTTTTCAGAAGCTCTTCCCTTTCGCTGCCTTTCTTTAACTCTTGCCTCAGCTGTTCATTGCATCCCAAAATCTGTTGATTGCTATTTTGCAAAGAAAGCAATTCTGCTGCCCCACTTTCCACTTTTTTCTCAAGGGCATACTTCTGCAAGTGCAGATCTCTGAGCTCTGTTCCTACTTGCAACAGAGCTGCTGCAAGAACCATGAGCTCAATGTACATGAGGCTATTAGCATCTTCACTTTCCTCTTTAAGTTTCAGAATACTGAGGGTTTCATCTAAAACAGTCTGCAAAAGAACTTCGTCCTGAGCTATATTAGCAGGACCTAAATCCTTGTAGATATTAAGGACCATCACGTGTTGTGAAATCCCTTCTCTAAGTTTCTCAGTATGCATTAGCAATGTTTTCCTCTCCTCTTCATGGTATCTGGCTTCATCCTGCAGTTGTAAAATTAACATCTCTGCGGTATGACTTCTCTCTGCATACTTTTGGCATTCACTGAAAAGAGCAACGCTCTTGTCTTTCACATCAGCCAAACTATTCTCCAAGATCACTACACTAATAGAAGAACTCATGTTTTTTTCCTCTTCCTGTTCAAGCATCTCATCCATGTAATGTCTTTTCTCTTGCAGAGAAGAAATCTGCTCCTCAAAGCTGTTTACTTGCATTTGATGTGACTTCGCAGCAGTGTCATACTCCTCATTTTTTATTCTCAACTGACCCTGCAGTTCCCTTACTCGTTCATATGCAAGATCCTTCTCTCTTGATAAAGAGGAGTGCTTGTCTTCGAGAACGGCATGCTTACCTTCCAGGGCTTTCATAACCACTGCAATGCTCTCGAGCTGAAAGACAAAAGTTACTCAATATGTTAGGTACAAACAATGTTTGAAGTTAAAAAATTACATAAGAACAATTTATCAAAATTTTCATTGATATAACGATATAAATTTCTACTACAGTAGGAAGTTGAGTTTGTACTTTGTAGGTTAACTTCAGTGATTACCTGAGAGAATACATTGTCCTTTTCGGCAGAAAGAGCTGAGTTATTTGCAATGTGAGCCTGACGGATTTCTTCAGAATCTTTAAGCTTTATTCTCAATTCTTTAAGCTCAGCTTTCATATTAGATAATGAGATATCCAAGATAGAATTCTTCTCTGAAATGTCAGCAAATCTTTTACCAAGGGTTTCTAGATCTGATGCAAGAACAGCTTTTTCAGAAACATAAGAGGCAATTACATACTTCAGAGAGCCTTCTGAAGCCTCTAATACTTTTACTTTCTCCCTCAGTGCATCCATTTCAGCATTTGCATCTGAAAGTGAGTTTTCCAAGAGTGAATATTCCTCAGATAGCTTCTCCCCCTCTTGAACCTTTTCTGAGAGAAGTGCCTTTTCTACCTCATTCTTTGCACATGCCTCCTTCAGTTTTAAGTTCATAATCCGCAATTCCTCAATTAATTTCCGGTTTGTTGCTGCGCTGCTTTTTAGAGCGTCCATCTCATCAGCCAGAGCATGGTGTATCCCCTCTAGATTTTCCTTCTCTTCTCTTTGACAAGCAAAGTCTCTCTGAAGTGATTCCTTTTCACCTATATGTAACCCCACTTCAGTCTCAAGTTTCACATTCAATTCCTTCAATGTGTCCAATTCGCGATGAAGGTCTTTTATCAAAAATTCTGTAGATCGATTCTGTTCACGAAGGATGTGGATGTCCTCTGTATGCTTGTTTACGATGTTCTCAAGATCCATCTTACTGTTCTCCACCTCACTTAACTTTCCTGTCAGCTTCGCAATCTCCAGGGACAACCTGTTCACTTCCTCCTGAGAGTCAGAGTGAAGATTTGTCATTGAGAGAAGAGCTGCTTCACCTTCAATGCACTTCTGGGCTTCATCTTGTAGGCTAATTTGGAGGTTATCCACTTCTTCTTTCTTATGTTTGAGTTCCTGCTCCAGCATGTCAACTTTCCCTTCAACCTTCTCCAGTTCAGCCTGCAACTCTGAGAGCTCAGATTCCAGATTGGATACTCTCACCGAGGAGTGCTGGTTCTTAAGAAGGGTAGCATCTTTCTCGGTATTTAGAAGTAAGATGGTGTTCTTAAGTTCAGATGACGAATCCTCCAACTCATTCAACTTGCCATTCAGCTTCTCAATCTCTAGATGCAACCTACTCACTTCTTCCTGAGACTGAGAATACATTTTCTCCACTGAAATGACTGATGTTTCAGCTTGCACCCTCTTCTCAGCTTCATCTTTCAGACTCAACTTCAGGCTGTCCACACTTTCACTCTTCTGTGCAATTTCTAGCTCCAGTAGCTGCATTTTCTGTTCAGACTTCTCCAGTTCCAACTGTGACTCTGAGAGTTGTAACTCCAAATCAGATACTTTCTCCAAAGACCGCTGTTGTTGAATAAGTGCTGCATCCTTCTCGGAGCTCAAATCTAAAATGGTGTTCTTTAGTTCTCTTGATGTGTTTTCCAGAACTAACTTGTCATTTTCCAGCTCACTCAGTTTCTTTGATGATCTGTCAAGATCCTGTGTCAGCTTTTCCACTTCTTCCTGCAACTGGGAATGCAGACTCTCTGCCGTGAGAAGAGCTGCGTCAGTTTGTGTGCGCTTATAGCATTCATCTTGCAGCTGGGCAAGGACACTGTCCGCTTCCTCTCTCTTCTGTTCAAGATTTTGCATCAGCATCTGTACCTTCTGTTCAATCTCGTCCAGCTCTGACTGTAGCTTCAAGAGTTGAGATTCCAAAACAGATACTCTTTCGACAGACTTCTGGTGTTGCAATAGAGCTGCATCCTTCTCAGTGTTTAGCTGTGAAGTGGTGCTCTTAAGGCTTTGAATTTCACTTTGAAGTTCATTCTTTGAATCCTTCAGCGAATTTATTTCATCACGGAGTTCTTGTATAAGCAGCTTGGAACAGCGGTTTTGTTCAGTAAGGCTCTCAACTTCCTTCTTCAGCTCACAAACAGCATCCTCAAGATCAACCTTGGTCTGCTTGAGCTCGTTCAACTTTTCATTTGCCATCTTAATCTCTATAGTCAACCTCTGTACTTCTTCCTGAGATTGAGAACGCTCCTTCTCTTCAGAAAGTAGAGCACTTTCAGCCTGAAAGCGCTTTTCATGTTCCTCCTGGAATCTTAAGTGGAAACTTACCAATTCCTTGTGCTTTTGTTCAAGTTCTTCTTGCTGCATCTTCACCTTTTGATCCAAAGCCTCAAACTCAGACAGTATTGCATCATTGCGTGTTTCAGCGCTATTTAGCTTTTGGACTTCTGTAGCCATCTCATCAGTTAGCTTCTTGAGTTCACCCTGTGCCTTAGAGAGCTCAGACTCCAATGTAGACAACCGCTCAGTGGACTGATTATATTGCAGAAGAGATGTATCTTTCTCAGAATTCAATTGCAAGACTCTATCCTTTAGGCTTTGGATCTCACTTTCGGCTTTGTTCGCCCTCTCGGATTCTGATAATATCTGTTGTTTCATATTCTGGCTCTCAGCTAATAATCTTGAAATCTCTTGTTGCAAATTTACCATCTCATTGCTTATATCCTCTTTCCCTTTAACTTCTGGGCTTTCAAAGCTTAGGCCTTTCCGTACTTTTCTATCAAAAACGGCACGAGGAGCACTTTCACTGCTCAATGACAAATCATTGAACTGCTTTAAACCTTTTTGGTTTGGCAATGCATTGGTTTCCTCAGGGTGTGTACCATTCCTCTTGGAGGTGAAATGTTGAGGTGACACACCTACTCCATCCTTCTGCAGATCATCTGAATCAAATGGTGCACGGGTGAATGTAGGCATCTCTGGAGTAAGTGGTTCCACTTCTTGGCCCGAAAAAGAGGGTGACTCATCTGACATTGATGGCATCTGATTTGGAAATGCTTCAGAAATTGTTCTGTGGGCCTGCCGAAGTGCGCCGGTGGCCTGATCATATCTTTCTGCTAATGCACGATATGCTCGGTAGAACTCCTCCACCAGTTTCATTAGCTCTGGGCGTTTCTTGTAGTACATCTCTGCTCTCCGTGCAAAAGAATCAGCATCTTCATTGATAAGTTTGATCATTGCTTTAACCTTCGTGTCCATGTCTGTTGCACAAAACGAGATCCGTTTAGTTCATGGACCACACTATATAAACCAGGAATGTGGTTCTTCTGTTTCAACCAATATTTTTACATTGATTACCATACTCTCTCTCTCTCTCTCTCTCTCTCTCTCTCTCTCTCTCTCTCTATATATATATATATATATATATATATATATATATATATATATATATATATATAGAGAGAGAGAGAGAGACCAACATTTGTTATTGCCAAATGAAGAGAGTACATATGCTGGAACCGAACAGAAATTTAACTATGAAACAATTGAAGTATTTCAACCTCATCGAAAAACAGAAAAAATTAAAATTGGGACCCCTAAGAAGGATACCTGGGAAAGATCATTCCATCATCCCAGATTAGTTTGACTTTGATACGCTTCTTTTTCTCAGAAAGAAATGTGCTTCATTTAATTCCTCCAGAGGACTCTTAGCATATCCAAGATTCTTTCAGTTTTTACTTTTTACATCAATGGAAAAGTCATGTGCATGCATGATCGATAGTTCAAGATCTAGCCTTTACGAGTCACACAATAATAGAAGATCATGTCGAGTTCATGAATCAAAATTTCAAGAGAAACTAAAACACTACTACGAAAACAGTACTTCAACCTTGTTTACAAAACCAACCAAATATTAACTACCAAGAAATTTCTTTTACATACTCAAATTGGATAAGAAAAATCTATGTATGCTCTCCAATACCAGCTATGCAAATTTTCAGCAAAAACTGACATAAAGAGAACTTTCCAAGAGGGAAAAAACTATATTTGTGTGAATGGCTTGCATGCACACCATGAGCAATTTCATCTCCTTGCTAATTTGACCAGTAAATATTCAATGCAACACTGATGACAATTTCATGACAGGGCACAAACCAATGTGTAAACATGAGCTAAACAGAACAAAAAGCCCACCGTTGAGATTTTCTTGGAGCCATTTGGAGTTCTTGGGGCTGATATGGCTAACCCACAACCATGAATACTGCCTTGAGTCATGACCAACCAAGGCCGCCATTGGTGCCGAAAAGCAACACGCAGCACTCCAGCCAGTAAATAATACCTCACTTCTTCAGCACTTCGAACCGTGCAACAAAGCAATAGCTTATTCCCAAAATTATGAAATGCCTCAACTTCCCCACTGTTCAGAATGGGGCAGCAATGAAATTATCTCATGCTTCTGGAACCGCGACCAGTTAAGAGAATGAAAGGCAAGAAGAGCCTCCCATTCAATTTGTTGCTGCTATTACCTAGCAATTAGAAACAGAAACGGCACAGATAAGATCAACTAAACAAGTTGCATACAACAATGAGCAACAGAACTCCACAAATCCATGCTATGAGTTAGTACTTACAGATGCTAAGTCTTCGATTAATTGAAAGGACAGGAAGATATACGAATAGTTCGCACTGCGCTTAACTGAAATTAGAAAAAAAAACTGTATAAAGTAATTGGATGAGGAGGAAGAATCGTGCATACACAGGAAGCACACCATTATATACCGTAGGGGACTCCCCAACTGTTCCTCGTCAAAAAAAAAAAGGAAGAACACCATTAGAGTAGCCACCTTTCCTTTGTTTGATGCAGAGAGAGAGAGAGAGAGAGAGAGATTTCTCAAACTGAACGATAACCAGTAGAATCGGAAAGCAATCTAATCAAGAATCCAAACGGGAAAAGGAGAGAACTCAAAATCCGAATCCCCCAGGAGGAAGTTTTCGCACAAGAACCTCGAACCGAGATGCTACAGCAGAAGAAAAAAAGGAGCCACCTTTGCAAGCAAATCCCGCAATCCAAACAATCAACAAGAAAGGAGGGAAAAATAAATCACATGATCCACACAACGATGGCTTGGCACCAACTATTCTTCGTCCCAGCAACCAAGAAACCAACCAACCACCCGCCAACACCAATCATTCAACTAGTCTAATTCGCAGAGCATCAAAAGACGGATCTTCGAAGCATACAAGTACTAAAACATAGATCAAGAAAGCAATAACTGGGGAATGATCACGGGACGGAAAAAAGAATCAAAGATCCAATCTTGCAGTAGAGAGGCTAGAGAAGGGAAAGAAGAAGCATACCAAGTGGACTCGGCTCTCTCGGAAGCGGCAGCGAGCAGTGGCGAGATGCCAAGATCCACCAAGCTGCCTCCTTTCTCCCTCCATCTCACCCCATTCTGGTCTCTCTTCCCTCTCTCTGTACTCTTGCTGCGGTGTGTAGTGCGTGCGTAGGTGCAAGAAGAAAGGCTGCCTCGGCACAGTAGGAGGTAGGACAGTACAAGAAGAATAAACTACCCAATCTTTAAAGGGAGAAACATTTTAGGAGTGATTTCTGTTATTTGATTTGTTGTCTAATAATGCGATGATCTGGTTTTTTTGGAAATTTCTGCGTCATAATTGGGATTGGATTAATTTTGAGGGAAACCTGAATATCTGATGCAACGTTTACAAAATGTCAGCTGAAAGTAAAAAAAAAGAGGCTGTGATTATTGATTTGAAATGTCAGAAAAGATAAGCTATATGGGGTTGTTGGCTCTGTGGTTGACATAAAAAATGTGTCCTAAACAATATTTTATGATGTGATAAAAGTGCAAACTAATATGATATGTCATGTTAAAGCGCACTGTAACTGCTATCATCTTTCCACTAATGTAGTACTGAATTATAGCTGAAAAAACACTGTAGTGATTATTAGTTTTTCTAAATAATTAAATTTAAAAAATAATAAATAGTAAAAGGTTATATCATCACTGATAATATAAAAGAATAAAAAAACCAAAAAATAAAATTAAGAAACGTAGAAGCCAACATTATCTCTCAGCTGAGTAACCAGCAGGTTCATTTTGTATTCTGTTCCAACCTCCAAGCCTCACTGGCCAACGTTCTTTCTTGGGTTCTCCAACGAAGCAAGTTGTCAGAGTCGATGCCAGAGGTACAGTATATTTCTCTTGCCCCCTCGTTTTGGTATAAAATTATTTTAGCAATTTACCAATTGATCTTGCTTTGATTGGATTATGGGAGAGAGCGTTGGTTTATCTAATTGATTAATCCGGAGATCAAGAGGGCAGGATTATATGATCCCCATGTGACTTACTTGCTTACAAGTTTGAAAATACTCAATCTCAAAAAAAAAGTCTGAAAATACTCTCATTACTCGATTCACGCAAATCATGCGGTCAACTAATATAATAGAGCAGCGGTAAAATTTACAATGTTACCACCAGCAACCAGATCACACTGTACCAGTAAAAACAACCCTAATCACCATCCGAAACCCAAGCAAATTTGACTTATCACACTATGGTTGCGTGCCGCCATTTCCGACCAGCAATCAAACCAGCCTGTGGAGAACGATGGCATTTCAAAGCCTTTTAAACGTTTCCTGTGCGGTGGGCGCCGCCGGCCGGTGCCCGCGGCGGTCATGTGGACCCACCCCCCAGTGAGCGCACCCACAGGCTTCTTGTGACGCCAGGACTGCCTCATTTCTATACTAGCTTCCATCGCATCGAGCCAAAAATAAAAGATAAAAATTCGGCTGTGCATGAACTATTTTGCGCTGTACCGGTGTCTTTGTCTCATCTCGTAGCAATTATTCTGATGAAATGATCAATTGGTTTTTTTGAGACATGTTTCATCGGTGTTAACATCCAACCAGATATCCTATCAACTGGTTTCATATCAACACTCCCTTTTCTTTTTTCTTTTTGCGTTTTAAAAGAAAAAATTAAAGCAACCCATGAACAGAAGAGTTGGTGGTTGGTCAGATGGCAAGCAACTGTCAGTCGTTAGCCACCGTCAGCAAAGGTTCTGACATTTTTGTTTCTTGCCAACAAGTGGCTGGAATTTCTTAACATGGAGGCTGATCGATTAGGCGCCGGTCTAGCTAGCTCTGACAGCGTGGATGGGAGAGAGCACATAAAACTAGTGGTGCATTATGGCCACACCAGACTAGATTTTATGCCTGTCTTTGTCGCTGCTGATTCAGCATTTCAGACTTCAAATTACAGGACTTCATAGTAAAGTAGTGTTCGAAATAGTGATGATTTATAGCTTTTGATTAATTTTTTTACTGTAGTTGAGTTGGTTTATTGGGCATAATTAAATTTTAAAAATTTAAAAATAAAAGCGATATGTTAGTCCATCACGGACAATACAACGGAATACAAAAAAATAAAACACAAAATAACACAAAAAAAAGATAAAAAATAAACAGTGCACTCAATGCCAACGCCAATGCCCAACGCTCTCCTGAGCGGGACCTTAATACAACTTGGGTCTCCAATTCTTGTAAGGAACCGCTTAATTTAGTTTTTGACTTTTGACTTCTGTTTTTTTACTATTCATTAATTTCGTATTTTTCTTGTTTTTATTTTTTTGGGCTTTTTTGCTTTTTCTTTTTTTCCCCATATTCCTTTACATTGTTTATGTGGGCTAATATATTTTTTATTTTTAATTTTTTTAAATTTAATCATACCAAATAAGTCAACTTAACTACAGTAAAAAAATAAGCTAGTTGTAGTAAAAAAACGATAAGCCAACATCATTCTAAATACCCCAAGGGTCATGTAACTTTAGGTATTGGAAGTCTTTATGCAATAATTGTACGTACAACGCTGTCTTTCTTTTCACCTAATTGTCATTTGTCAATTAAGTGTCAACAGCAAGAAATGGATTATGTGACAGCTTTTATTAAGAACAATGACAGCTTTTTTGTGAAGAACAGTGGCAGCTTGACATGGTAAAACAGTGTTATTTTGTTCATAGTGTTCATACAGCTGAGTGAATTTTGAGCTGCAAGCTAGCGTTGGTTTCATAAGAATCCCGGTTGTCTATCTAATCAGGTCTATCTAGGAAGCACAAGAGAACAAGAAAGCAGTGGCTGAAATACCAAGAATTGCTGTCTGACAGCACAACAGTTGATGTTTTCAAGAACTATAAGCATCCAATGACTGATGAAATGTGTAGTTTCTCAAATCAGAACAAACACTGTCATGTTCAAGAAAGTCACCTACCATTTGGATATCAACAAAGGTAGTAGTAACTGGATGGTGTAAAGTAGAAATAATTAATGATGCATTG
Source organism: Melocanna baccifera (assembly GCA_036346265.1). Classification (NCBI taxonomy): domain Eukaryota; kingdom Viridiplantae; phylum Streptophyta; class Magnoliopsida; order Poales; family Poaceae; genus Melocanna; species Melocanna baccifera. The sequence goes on along the minus strand of CM070703.1, from coordinate 5,111,442 downwards.
GCGAGTTGCAACAGACAGAATCATGCAGTGCTACTATTTCTATCACCCCAAAACTGCACAAGAATTATCAATTGTTAAGGACACAGTCATTACGCACTGAAAGTCACTATATTTACAAGTATAATTTCTTACGGGATATATACACGAATAAACAGTCACCGACAAACGGACCAGCTACCAGGGCGCAAATGGGGATTCGGGGAGGGCGCAAATGCCATCCCAAATGGGTATTCGGGGAGCACGCACATGCCATCGTTATAAGAGAGGTTTTCACAAGGAATCCTTCAAGCCTTTTTTTCTTTTTCCACTACCAAACACCTACGGTGAAACGTTTTTCTTTTTAGTTCATAACTTTTCTTGAACAAATAAATAAAATAATCTATCTACTATCTTTTTGAAATAACTTATCATGATAATCTTTTCGAAACAATTTATCGCCATTTACTCGGTTTATTCACATAAACACTCATAATAGGATAAAAAACCATCAGACACAACACAGTTATAAATCATCGATCGCAGTCGAAAAGAACCCACCCAGAGCTAAAACAGAAGCCAGCGAAGGCTCTAGTAGTCCCTGTTATCCCCTTGGGCTGTGTTCTTTGCCTGCAATAGTTCCATGATTTATTCTTCTTGTTCGCCCATGCTCGTTTTTTTTTAAAGCCCTTGGTGTCGGCTGTATGTAAACTCTGTATCGGTGAGTCCACCTTTTTCCTTCTAATGCATCGCCATACAGAGCTTCTGCGTGTAAAAAAAAAAAGAAGCTAGCGAAATGGAATCCAATCAGCCAAGCACAACTAAACGGAAGATCCAATCCAACCAGGCAGGCAGACACGATAGGCAAAAGGTGCCAAAAAGCTTGGTTCCATCCGATCATGACCGGACAAAATGTGCATCTGATTGGGCCCCAATACCTCGATGGAGAGATGCACGGTGAGAGAGAGAGAGAGACCCATGCTGCAAGCACACGAATTGGAGAAGACACGCGCGCACATGTATGCCCTGCGACGCGTATGTACAGCTAGTTAGGCATCGAGAACGGCTTTCGGCACCACGAGAGGCAAGGCGATCTCTGGACTCGCGTGCGTGCCCACCACATGCCTGCTTGCTCGCACGGCGTGTTACCTGCACGGCTGTACGAGTGTGTTTTGCAAGTGTGCGTCGCCGTTTTGCCGCGGGAATGATCGGGTTTGCACCGGGGTGAGACTGGAAGCCTCTTCCGATTGATGGACACGGTGATTCTGATAAGCACGTAGAGCTGCCTAATGGGCCGGTATCATTACGGGTCGGCCTGAGATCTGTTATTGTAGGTCTAATCTAAACACGGCACAATCCGTCTGGATGATGGGCTGTGCCGGCACGACACAACGGATCGGATCGTGCCTGGGTTGAGCGGCCAGCATGGCATGGCCCTACCCGGTTAAAACTTGTTTATAATTTTTTTTGTAATTTTTTACAATTTTTCCTTAATTTTCTACTTTTTCTACAATTTTTTTTGTTTTTTTTAATTTTTTCGGGCTAAACAGGTCAACCGTGCCGGCACGGCCTATTTAACTCTAATCGTGCCCGTGCTAGCACAGCACGGTCACAAACTATGCCTGGGCTTAGTCATCAGCCTACATGCTGACACGGCACTGCCCATTTATTAGCTGTGCCTATACCGGATTTGTACCATGCCGGCCCGACACGGTCCGCTGGACAGCACTATAAGTAGGCCACCCTGGCCATTAAGGAAAGCAAACAGAAAACTCTTGTATATTGATGAATAAAGTACAACTGTGAGCCTAGGCAAAATAAGGGGAGCAAAATAATCAGGGGGAGGAAATCAGGAAAGGATACACGCTGGTGGCGAGCATAGAGAGGAAGAAGCCATGGTACCTTCAAGCAATCGGCACCGAATCAAGAGCCTTGAAAGGAAAGCGCATGGCAGAGAGAGAGAAGAGATAGAGGTCGGAAACGAACCACTTGAAAACGATGCCCTGCATCACCATGGTTAGATCTGATTGTGATGGGGGGAGCACGGTGTCGGTGACGGCATCCACATCCACATCCACCTCCACGTCGGGGGTTTGGCTCCGTCTTCTGATGGGATGGGTGCAGGGAGGAGAGGAGAGGGAGGGCGAAATGGAGACGCCGCTGCCTGCGAACGCCGAGGAATACTAGGAAATTGATTTGGTTTGATCCATCGGAGCCTAGGAATCAATAGGTTAAGAATCTATTGAACCTAATTTTTAATTGGATCGAACCTTTGGCCTGTACACTGAAATTTTTGGGCCAGTTCGGTGGACCAAGTTGACCCATACCCACACCTAGATAGAATAGCGACAACGTGTTGGTTCGTCTTTCAAAGTAAGCAATGCTTCATGGGTCTTCCGCGTTCAAAGACAAGCCTAAAGCCCAACTCGACAACAAAAGCTCAATATGAGAAACAAGGCTTGTATCTGTACTCTGATAGGCACCATGGCGCCATTGTTGAGGCCTTACACCATTCTTCAAAGAAAGGAAGTATTCTTCCATCTTTCAAGGTGTTGAAATAGCAGCATGGACGGGACTGAGCTCAGTTCAGCTGCCCAAGGCTGCTAGTGGGCAGCTCGAACGCCTGGGCTCGAGCCCAAGGGATGCCTTATCTTTTAGGGTACTATTTATGTGAATAATATCTCTTGAGTACACATTTATACGAGTGTTTCTAGTGGTCAAAAGGTATATCCGTGCTCCTAAGACTCTTAGGTCTTCGTCTCACTTCAAATGTATGCATTGGATGTGGGTGTATGAATGTGTATGGTATTATATATGTGCATACGTGTATAAGGATGTCTTTGTTGTGCTAAAAAAGAAATATTGGCATGGAGACATTCTCTTTACTTGTTCATTACAGTCCAGGTGATTCGGCTAGCTAGAGCCTACAAAGAGAGAGACGAAATATATAGTGCACGGAAAATTACATATCAGCGTTTGTTTTAGTGGTCATTTGCTTGGCACGGCCACGTACAATGAACCTCATGGCCCACCCGAAATCGGCTGTCACACACTCACACTACTACAAGCACCGGAAACAGAGCCGCTGACAACAGGGACCCACACGATCCGACCCCACCACCCAGCTCACCCCTTCCTCGTTCCTCAATCGGCCTCCTCCTCCCGCGCCGCCGACGTCGCTGGAGTGGCGGAGATAGGGGAAGGGATGTATACGGACATGATGGAGGAGTTCCTGCGCGCGAGCGGCGACGCGGCGGTGATGGACGGCGGGCTGGCGACGGAGCTGGAGGCCCACGGCGCCGACCTCAAGGACCCCCTCTGGAGCGCCAAGTGCCTCTTCACCTCGCCCCACCTCATCAAGAAGGTCCTTTCCCTCTTCCTCTCCGTGCGCTCTCGCTTGATTCGCCATCTTCTTGGCCGCGTTTTACATTTGCTCGTTGGATGTGCATTGCGATGCAGTGCCGATCCGTTCGGGGAGATATTTTTGGCCGCCTGTGCTAGGGGTTGTCAGTGTGGCATGGACCATCTCTCCATTTGAGAAGCTTACCTCCTGCGGGAATGTGAAGTGCGATTGATGGGGGTGACAGGATTGCGGGTTCAGTTCAATTTCTGTGGATGAAGGCGTGGGCTTTATAGCGTTGTCGCCTTGCCGGGGAGTCGAAATGTTCGTCCTGTAGTCATGCAGTGTAACGCAAAGCCTGATTTTGCTCTGAACGGTGTCACAACCAATTAAATCGGGATGCGTAAACTTTAGTTTAAGGTCTCTTGTTTTTTCCCCCTGAAGCAAGGTGTAAGCTTTATGCGTCCTGGGAAATTGTTAGCTTAGTCAAGGCTCAGCGTAAGCCAACGGTAGAGACATTGCGCATCTTGAGAGCAATGTGCTATTAGGCTGCTTTTATCTATGACATTTAGGCCCTATTCCAAAGTCCTGTCGATTTTGGCTGAAATGCCACTATAGTGGGTTTTAGCTTTTTCTGAGGTATTCAATTAAAGGAAAATGAAAGGAAAAAAAGAAGAAAAACACCATTATACCTCATTATACCTCCACGGATAATGCAAAGGAATAAAAAGTCAACACGTTCTAAACGGTTTTTGGCTTCTGAAAGCCAGAAGCCATCGCTATTTGGAACGGGGCCTTAATTCCCTAAGCATGATCTATGGTGTTGTACTAAACGACAAAAATGAGGTGCAAAAAACAAGCCCTTGCAAAATCCAATTGCATGCATTTTGTAATTTTTGTGGGTTGTTTTGATTTGCATGGTTCTTTGGCTAAGTCTAAGGGAGACCATTATCTAGGGTTCAATTAAAGGAATTAGATAGGCGTTACCGCGCCAGAAGCATTGCAAGGTGCTGTATCTCCTCTAATTTCTTTGCTACATCATTTGTGCTTAAATGCAGTGGACAATATTTATGAACAGTGCATTACAGTGGATGCTTCTTGTTAATGCCCATATGCATGTCGTGAGTGACGTGTACCTGAACACCTTCAGTAACTTAAGAAATTACATTGCCTTTTCATCTGAACAGGTTCATTTGGAGTACCTTGAAGCTGGGCAAGCGTTTTGATCACAGGATCATATCAGGTGTTCATCGGTTACTCAAACATCCTTCAAGTAAAGCAGATGATCTCAAGTAAATGAATGTTGTGACTTGTAACATTGCGATTGCAGGCGATAATTCAGGGCTTTCTTTCTAGGGGATTTTTCTCAGGAGAACAGTGAATCATTCCTGAGAAGAAGTGTTCAACTAGCACGTCAAGCACGTGATACATATCTTGAAAAATGTTATAATAGTTCTGATGAGCCCAAAGATAGAGCAAATTACAGGAAGTGCTCTATACTAATTGCTGCATCAATTGGAAGCTACGGAGCATACCTGGCAGATGGCTCTGAGTATAGGTTGGTTCCGTATTGAAAATATTAAATGATGCATATTAGCATGTGCTCAGTAATGGTTCAGAGTGCTATCTGTGTGAATGCTTATCTTTTCTCATTTTGTTGAGTTTTGGTGATAATTTACATCTGACTGAATGCTTTGCAGTGGTGATTATGGAAAGGAGGGCAATTTGGAGTTCCTAAAGAAATTTCATAGGAGGAGGCTTCAAGTCCTTGCTGAAGCAGGTCCTGATGTTATTGTTTTTGAAACTATTCCAAACAAAATCGAGACTCAGGTATGTTTGGAAACTGGAATTGTATTTGAACATAATATGATGCAGATTGAACAACAAAAATACAGAATAAAAATGGATATGCAATTGTTACTGAACTAACACTCATTTTATGCATTGGTGTATTCTCAGTCAACATAACATTGTGCATTACTTGATCAATAGTGGATAATTTCTTTCAGACTTGATCCTGTATGGTTGAGCAATGCACGTCTCAAGTAGAAGTTCATCTGTGTCAAAATAACCTAAAATTTAATTGGCAAACATTGCTGACATGATCGATGTAGTTGTAATAAGTGGCATCTTATGATCTTTTGCAGGCATATGTTGAGTTACTGGGAGTGTGTAATTTACGTATTCCTGCATGGTTTGCTTTCACTTCAAAGGATGGAACTAATGTAGTAAGTGGTGATTCCCTGATGGAGTATGCTTCTATTGCTGATTCATGCAAGGAGGTTGCTGCAGTTGGTATCAATTGCAACCCCAAAGATTTATCCATGCATTAGTCTAATCCGTTTGAAAGGTAACTCCCATCAGGGTTGCATTGATCTGTAAATGTCACCGTGCAAGATATGCCTGATGAATTTCTAGTTTCTGTTGTGCAGTTGACAAATAAACAACATTAATATACCCAAATGGCGGGGAGAGCTATGATCCTATAAGAAAGGAGTGGGTGGTGAGTATCAGTTAAAAGGATTCACGGTAATTTTCTCTGTACCTGTATTGTGGTTTCTAATAATAGAAGTCGGGGAACTCCGTGTTAAAAAAAACTACTCTTCCACTGGGTTCTTGAACTGCGTTTTGTTTTAGAAAATTAGCTTGGTATCATCGCAAAGATATATAAATTAAAAAATACCATTGCATGAGAGGTTGATAAGTGGGCCCTGGGACCACATGTCAGTGACACATCAATGGTATTTTCCAACTCAAATGATCTTTGCGATGATACGGGGCAATTCACCCCTTTTTTTTACAAAAGAAAATTAATAGGAAAAGAAAAACGCAGCCTCTATTCTTCATTGGGAAAAAAGATGTGTATTCTCCATTCCATTACATGAGAAGAAAGGGCAAAAATGTTATGCGCTAGTCAAATTATAAAAAGCAACAGTATGCCAATATGTAGTCCATAACCACAAGCTCTTTGATACTCCATGCAGGCTTGTTCGGGCGTTTCAAATGAAGATTTTGTCCCATATGTGAGGAAATGGCATGAGGCTGGAGCCTCCCTGATAGGTGGTTGCTGCAGAACAAGTCCAGATACGATAAGAGGCATATCGAAGGCTCAGTTTGATACTTTGATTGACGGAGATTACGTAGAGTTAGTCAGTTTTTGGAGTAGTTGCTAACTCATTTTATTTATGCGCTCTGGCAAACTTCACATTTGGTCACTTTTTCTTTTTTAGATCTTGTAGAGCTGTTGAAGACAAGGAAGTCTCGAAAAAAAAATGTTGTGTTGTTCTTTCATTAGCTTATGCCAAAACCTTTTCTGATATTGACGAGCTAATGAGTTTTTTTTGGGTGGGGGGGGGGGGGGGTGTCAAGAAGAGTTATTACCATCTTGTCCTTTTCATGTTCCTGTTTCCTCAATTTTATCATTCAGTATTCAAGATACATGCAGCGTTTCTGAATGCAAGCTGTGGGTAAGAACAAGTGATCGTTAGGGCATAGTATCATGACGAATTTTCTGGCCAAAATTCTTGAGCAACAAGCTAGTGAGCAGCAAGGATTACAATACCGGATTTTGAGCTGGTGACCAGTCTATTCCTGTTTAATATTTCGTTTTCTTCATCTTTATATTTTTTCCTCGAAGTATCGTGTTTCTTCGGTGTTCTATAAGTATTAACATCAAGTCCCGTTAAAATTAGTACGAAAGCAACTCTTTCCGACTGGTACGAAACATACCGGTTTTTTTAATCCCTGGTGAGCAGTCATGCTGGCTTTTGCTTGGTTTAGTGAATGGTGCCTTGTCACGTTAGAGGGAGAGTGCCCATGGCAATTAAGAGTTTTTTTTTTTGCCAAAATGGCAAATTTTAAAATGTAATTAGCAAAAAAAAAGTATCATCATAGTCGCGATTGCAAAAATAACACTTCATTTGCACTGTCACCGTGCGAACAAACCACAAGGCGATAACCGTGCGGTGCTTCACCACATATCGTCCTATAATTAAAACCGCATGGTGACTATGCGGATGAGAGCGTCATTTTGTAATTACAGCTATCAGGATATCATTTTTGCAAATTACACTTCAAAATTTGCCATTTCAACCAAAAACTCTGGCAATTGCAAGAACACCGAGAACGAGAACGCAGTAATTAAGAAAGCCATCACTGAATGTCTGTAGGCATGAAACTTTTCAATGTTGCGCAATGCACTCCTCTTGTGAGATTGTGTATTTGTGTATCCAATTGTGTTATAGCTGTGTTGCTGCTCATAGCAACACTAGGCAAATGTGAGTAATACAGGGGCTCAAAGTTGTAGCAGACTGATCATAATGGTACGGGTCGATTTTCCATAAAACATACATGTTGGGAACACGGAAATTTTGGAGGATTTCTACATAAATTAGATGGTGTTTTTAGGGGAAGCTCGGAGCTTTCATTAATCAACGGAAAAAATTCGCTCTGTTTGTTTTGATTTTAAAGGAACCAAAAAAACAAAAAGCCAAAAGGACAGGGCCGTCGGCCCAATACGGTATTGCATACCAGCCCACGAAAGCTCCCCGATCATCACGAGCAACTACAACTGCACCAGCAGTGTTATTCACCGAGTTCACCGGCCCATCTGAATTTATCTTGAAAAAAAGCGTCCGGTGGTTTCATCTGGCGACAAACTCGAGCTAACATGGGGCTAGCTTGTTCCTCTTTTGGCACCTCCAGCGAGTGTAACATCTCTTGTATTTCCTACAACCTTTTTTCTGTAAAATTTTGGTACCCCAAATAGGCCAAAGCACAAGGAGTTAAGGGTCTCTTTGGTTTGTTACTACAATTTGCCGAAGGAAAAATACAGGGCTCTTTTATTAGCTTCTAAAAGCCATTTTCGATTTTTCTACATTGACTAGTTTTTAAATGGAGTATCTTTTTAAGATAGGATCTGCAAATTGGTTATAGTACACACTGTAGCGATTTCATTTATATCGGCTAAAACTGCACGCAAGTTTTGTTACTCCGTACTGTCTCTTACGAACAGTCCAAAAACCATAACTCGATGCCATAAGCCATAAGTCGAAGCAAAAAAGAACAGGTTCTTCATACAATAGATGAGCCTTAATAAAAGATAGAATGGTTTGTTGTAAATAATGTGGTTTTAGCATAAATTCATAATTAATCCCAACATAATTAATAAAGACACAAGTATGATACCAAGACATACAAATGACTTAACCAACGTACTTACATATGAACTTTTTAAGTCATTGAAGTAGAAGCTCATGCCCAATATATATATAATGTAAAAGTCTAAAATCAGCACATTGCTAAAGTTTGGAATGTTATATATTCCTCTCAGAAGGCTAGTTGCACAAGATTCACTCTTGGCCATCTCCGCCGTGACAAAATGCAATCCTAATTATATATGACAATTTATAGATGTGATCTTGAGCTTAAATCAAACTTTGCTATTAAAGAAACTAACAGATCATGAGTATAACTTGCTGGACATTAAATAAGATTGCAATTAATCAATCTAACATCCACGGGACAAGAACAATATTGATTACTTTAGCATGACATAGCTAGGGGGATCAACTACAGTGACCGAACAAAGGGTCACAGAGCACAAGAACAATGAGCAGCAAGTAATACACAAGAATATTAATGATTAGAGTATGCCTAATAGCAAGCCAGCCGATAGCTCAAGATCTAACCTATACTCAAAATCATATATAACTTCAGTTTTATATCATTTCATCATCAAGCAATTAGCCCATAGAATCTTCTTTTCAATTTTTCAACCAGTGATGACTCACAGATATATGAAATAGATCACAAAATTGCCAAGAGCATACTACCGGTATACTCACAACGCCGATGATACTCAAAATCATCGAGAAAAAATCGCACAAGGCAAGGCATGCACGGAACGCTGTCTCAAAAACCCAAGTGGCTCGCTATGCCACGTAAGGAGACGAAGGTAGACGAAGATACAATGTCGCACTTCAACCTCGTGTTACCAAAGTAGAAGTCAAGGGTCGAGGTAGATGCCGCACAAGACCGACAAGCACTCCGGCCAAAAGCACCTGAGAACACAACGTTCAAGCCCTAGTTTCGCCCTTTTCAACTCGGCAAAACTGAATCCAGCCCTCAATGGGAAATCCCCAAATTTTCTCTATGTCAAATCTCAAAGAAACGACACAAGGAAACGACACAAGAGAAGCCCAGAGAAGGCAATTTGGCCTAACACAGCCGTTGGTGCTGGAGAAGGGCACGACAAATTGGCTGCCCAAAAGCCCAAAATGAGACAAAGCCGAGAGGTCTAGGAGATCAGATGAGGAAGGAAGAGGACTCACTTCATTCAGTGCACAAGAGAGGAGAGGGAGGCCACCTCTTATAGGGAAGCGGGGAGGAGGCCAATGGGTTGCAGCCAAACGGCCAGCGCCGAAGCACTCGGGCCGGTGGCAGCTTTGACATCGTCGCCATCTCCGCAAGATCTGGTCGCCTGGTTGAATCGGTATGCCAAAGGCCACCAGTGCATGGGCGAGGTAATGGCCGAAGGCCTTATCTCTACTTCCATCCCAATGACAGATAGGACCTCTTCTCCCTCTTCTCCTTTTTTTCCTTTTCATCAAATTGAGAAATTACCCAATTGCCCTCAGAGTCCAACATGGTTCACATAGCAACACGAGAACACAACATAGATTCTGAATATCAAACAAATGCAACCTCCTTTGTCTTCTTGCCCTTGCTTGTCCTAGTCTTAGCCTTGGCATTGGATACAGCAACAATGGGAAATCATTGGAAGAACAGTATCAGCTATCTTGTGTGTGTTTTATTTGCAAACACAGCAACAGGATCATTGCTCCCCTCCCCTGATTGGCCATTCTTACAAATCAAGAGCACCACTACCAGATTGGTGAACTACCAAATCAAGAGCACCACTACCAAATTTGGAGGTGAAGAACAACAAAGGAGAGGGAGGAGAGTGAAATGCATGTACCCTGGAGGAACCCACGATCGATCCATGTCTCATCCTACTTGCTTCCACTCTAGATCCAACCCTTCTAGGAGCAAAATCGCATAAGCTAGACTGTCCCGAAGCACAATACAATTGGTCTGATCTTAGCATGGCATGATAGATCATCTAAACGGGTTGTGTCGGTTCAACCCAACAACCCATGCCATGCTTGGATCGAAACCCCGGTATAACCTGACATAACACAGCTTAGGCATGGGTTAGTCCAAGTCTATTCATTTTTAATATTTTATATGGATTTATTTGTTATATTTTGAATTCTATATTGTTCATTTTTTAATTTATGTAATTTTATTTTGTAGTTTTTGAATTTTATATAGTTTATTTTATAAGTTTATATAATTTATTTTGTATTTTGTATTTTTTTAAATTTCATAGCAAAGGGCTAAATAGGCTAACACAAGCCCGACGAGCTAACCATACCTAAGTTAGCTCGGTATGGCCCGTGAGGCCATGGACCATGCTTAGGTCGATGCCTCAGCCTATGGGTTGGCAAGACACGATCGGCTAATTAATGAGTAAACCAGGTCCATACCTAAATGAGTCGTGCCTACATGAACCCATGCAGTGCGGTATTGGGCCGTCCATTTGGCCATCTTTGGGTGGGAGAGGTGTGAAAATATTCTCCTGGCGGCATTATGGGAAGACAAAAAAATTATCACATGTTTAAGAATCCACTTAGATGGATTGTTCAAAATGGCCTAACAGAGGGTAATGGTGGTAGCATTTTTTGAACAAGTTTTGTGTTTAGGTGGCATAGATGAAAGGCAAAAAGCAATGACATGCATTGAAAGTGCAATTGAACTGGTGGCATAGAACAAAATTTTCCTTCGACGTACTTAAGTTAGAGAAGCAGACCTGGCCACGTGGGCCATACAACACATCACTACATGGGCCCAGATAGGGCACAACCCGATTAGGCCTAACATGGCTAGCCCGAATAAGTTACCGTGCCATCCTGTGCCAGCCCACATGCCTGCCTTTTGACCTAGGCACGCCACAGAGAGGGGTTGGACCATGCTGGGCCAGCTGAAGCATCTAGGCCTCTAAAAATAATTTCAGTCATTAATGACAATGATGATTAAACAAATAAATTTATTTATTAAGATGATTAAAAGGTTTAGTACCAGATTTTGTTGACGTTATGGAAAAAACATGCAAAGGTGATCAAAAATTGACATGGATCAAGACATAGTTCAAGGCAAAGGTATATTGTAGCATAAGAACCTCTTTATAGTTTTTACTGGTCTTGGTATTTGGTTGAAAAAAATCAAATTTATAGAATTGATATCATATTATAAAGGATCAATAATTGTTTCATGATTATCAATATATATGCGCTAATGACTTAACACTATTTGTGATGACGTGTGAAATTCGATGAAAGTGCAATCAGTCTTGACAAACTCGTCGAAATTCAGGAAAAACTCTCCCAATTCTAGATAGTGGAGGTCATAAACAACACAGGAGAGTTCTACCCTGTTGATGATAATTAAATGTTGAAATATTGGATACAATTGTAATAACTCAATTGTGTTTAATCAAACAATTCAGTCAATTGTATTTCATTCAGTCATTTAATTCATTTGTAAGATCTGTGTAACGATTGTTATATACTATATATGTGATTTACTTGCGTTGTTTAATTCATTTGTGAGATTTGTGTGATGATTATCCTATGCTATATATTTATGAGATATTTTGTTTACTTCAGAGGGTATGGCTAGCACTTCCTGAGGCTAACAGAAAAACAAAAAATAATGTAATTTTTCAAATAGCTATCATAGACGGTTTGAAACACCAAACCGTCTATGATGTTTATATGTCACAAACGATTTTAGAAAACAACCATATGTGATGTGTATATATATAAAAGAAAAAAGTTGTATTAAGAAGTCAACGTGTTTAAAGTAACTTTAGCTTTAGGAGTCGGAAGCTGTTTGCAGGGCCGTTCCTGATATTTTAGAGGCCCTAGGGTGAGACGAAAGTGAAGGCCCTGGGATGTTCGTGATATTTCAAAAATCTTACTTCTATTCAAGCCGATCAGATACTTTCATGGTCAAAACCTAATGTGTACCAATAATAGGTGCAAATAATTCTATATAACAACATCCTATTGTACGAGAAAGGTTATTGTCGAGACCCGAATATGCAAATCTGGACTCTCTATGTATACCACACTAGTCCAAGATCGCACTAGTGCATATAGTGTAACATAGACGAAATATAAACCATATGCGCAATAAATAAAGGAAAAGACTTAAATATTAATAATTATCAGAGTACGACCTTATGACCAAACTTACAAATAATAGCCTAAAGGTTTAAGAAACTAGCAGCGAAAAATAAAATTAAATGTAGTAGCCATTCAATATGCTCACAAGCAATCGATTGGGAAGCGAAATCCTAATCCATGAAGTTGTCGAAGAATTCTCCTTCAGGTATCTTCTACTGATATGGTTCTTCTTTTTCAACTGAATAACAATAGGCATAAAATCGTGCGTACATTGGTACTCAGTCAATCGTTTGTAACAAAAATATAATATAATATGCAAGGCTTACCAATGGATGGCTGAAAGGTTATTTTGTATAAAGCAATAATTTAAAGTAAATATGGTAAATAAACTGAAGGTAAACTTTAAGGAAAATGATAATAAATAACCAAAATAATTGAATTGATCATAAGTGAACTACCCATTCACTTAATAAACTATTAGTGAACTAATCATTCACTTTCCACAGCTCTCTTAGCCAAGTTTATAAGAAATATCTACCTTTTATGTGAAATCACTGAGTATTGTGCATAACCAAAGACACAGCTATTCGAATAGTTTTATACTCTACAGATGTTGCACAACTGTACCCACACGATGTGATCATCCCTGCACTAAAAAAATCACAACAAGACCTTTACAATATTCAATCTCAACCCAGTTCCACCCACTAAGGTTTCACCGTCGAGTAGATTAATCACCTAATCGATAATTGCCCTCTCTATTGCACAAAATTAAGTGCTTAGCCACCTAATCGAGTAGGTATAGATCAGATCAATAGCGCATAAAGTTAAGTGGTTAGATATTGCCTAGGCGAGATTTTCACAGCTCTCGAAATAAATCTACACTTCCCCATTACTACATGTTCACTTGTCTAAGTGAAACCAATTTTGTATAACCAACACCAATGACACACCAATGTCATGGCACAATAATTTTATAACAATTGTACCAATCACGATTCAATATCTTATTAAGTTAAATTAATTATTTGATCACATGTGCTGATGATCCCAACGAGGCTATAAGCATGATTAAAAATATTAATCATACAACCTATCTGACAACTAGTATAGCATCACTAAATAAATACCCACCCTATGGTGACAACGGTACCATGACATTCAAAATGTCAAATGAGGAATTAATCAACAAAGACAATAACTAATAGGTACAAGTGTATATGATAAAATAGCAATGCATGGTAATTTAAAACAATAAATAATATATTTGAAAACTGGGTTCAACATGATCAAAGAACACGACTTGGCTTAGCTTTGCTCAATTATGAATTCTTGATCTTCTGCTTATGCTTTCGCTCCTTCGAAGACACGATCTAACGAGAGAGAAAATGAACAACGCACAAAATTAAATTAAATAAAATTTAAATGAATTCCACAAACTTCAAACTAGAACCAAAAGATATAAATTAATTTTAAATGAATTTAGAAAAAAAAGAACGATGTCAAATTGAGCTTGGACAAAGGAGAACGAGTTCTTTGAAAATCTAATCTAAAGAAAAATACTGAAAAAATCAGAAATTATACTGTGCTGTGAACTCGGCTCGTGGAATAGTGGTTTCTGATGAACTCGCTCATAGAACGTTGAATGCGGTGAAATTTGTGACATGGTGGCTAGGAAGACATGACGGTGGCCGGGTGATGCGTTGCTGATAGGTGTCATCTAGGGCTGACGTGGCACTAACAAATGGCATGCTGACGTGTCATGCTGACATGGCATGGGGAATGGATTAGTTGCTGACATGGCTCATGTGTCATGACACATGGCATCTAGGACTTGCGTGGTTGCTGAGATGGCGGCTAACTCGGCTGCTAACTCGACTGAAAACGATCGAACTATCTGAACGATGATGAAGATCGGACGACCAAGGAGTGAGAATGATTGGATGGTCCAACGATGATTAAATGGTCCAGAGGGCTAGGAATGTTCGGACTAAGCCGAAGAGGTGACTACGATTAGACGGTTTGAAGATGATCAAATGGTCCGGAGGTGAATGATGTTCGGATGGGGTGAAGAGGATGACGTGTGGTGCTCAGCGATTGGCTGCTGAAGGCGAAGTGACAGTGGCTCTTTGTCCAGCAAACGGCGCAACGTGCATGTGGAACGAGGCAGCGACGGACCGACGAGCTAAGCGGCGGGGACGGTGGCACGACGGCGTGGGGAACACACCGGCGGTGGCGAACAACGGCGATGCTCGGTGAACGACGATGAGGGCGGTTGTGACTGCGGTGGCAAAGAGAACGAGGGCAATGGTAGTAAGTGCGGACATCAAAGGGCCATGTGCGAGCTCGGTGGCAGGGTGCGAACAATGATGGCATGGCCGCTATGAGTGGCACAGACGCCGAGGAGGTGGGATCGGGTACGGTGGCAGAAGAGACCAACTTGGGCATGAATGCCGAGGTGTAGCCGAGACGGGCATGTCGATGTCTGCGGGAAGGAGATGAACAATAGCCAGGATAATGGATTGCGGACACGTGACGTTGGCTAAGGATCGGATGGCTAAACATAAAGCATAGGTGAATAGTGCTTGGCATGTTTGGACCGACCGAACGAGATGGCTGATTGAATGGCTCGGGGTGTGCGAGGTGTGATGGATGGCTAACATGTGGTGGTGGCCGATCGGACTGGTTTCAACGGTGTGGGAGATATTTAGGGATTTTCAATTTCAGAAATTGGAAGAAAACAAATTGAGCTCTAGAAAATAGCAAGTAAAACCAGAAAAATACAAAAAGATTCCTTGCAACACAAAGAACCCAACAAAAACTGGTTTTCTTTTATTTGATGTTTACTTTAGTCATATTAAATTTTTTTAATTAATGAAAATTTAATTTAAGCTTGTATTATATATAGAAAAATCCAAATGGTGAATTTTATTTTAAAAAGGCTTCAAATAACACTGAAAATCTGGATGTTTCAGTTATACATGCTAAACTTCTCTTACAAGTTGCAAGAGACATATAACTTAAAGGCCCCATTTGAATCTTGAGCAATTTATGGTGTTTCTTGTTAAATTCATACGTTCCAAGTATGCCTTTTAAGAATGAAATCACATAAAAAACTATTGTATGAGATTTTTTAGTTAGACAGGATATCTTTACTACTTAAAAAGAAGGAGTTGGTGGTTGCCGAAGCCTCTATCCAATCTAGACCGTCAAATCTTCCCTCCCATCCCCCTCCCGGCCAACCCTAAAACCCTCCAACCGCCGCCCCCCTCCTCCCCTCCCCCTCTCGGCCTCCCCTCTTCCCACCCCCCCGGCGCCGCCCTTCTCCCCCTCCCCCTCGCTCTCCCCGGCCGCCCTCCTCCGTCTCCCCGCGCCCCTTCCCCTCCGGCCTCCCCGCCCCTCGCTCTCCCCGCCGCACCCTCCCCTCCACCCGCGCGCCTCCTCCTCCCCTCTCCTGCTGCGCCTCCTCCCTTCCCTCTCCCGGCCTCCCTCCTCCCCTCCCCAGCTGCTACCTTCTCCCCTCCGCCCCCTCCTCCCCTCCCTCGCCCCCCCGCCGTCCTCCTCCTCTCCCCCGCTTCCTTCGCTCTCTCCTCCACCTCGCTCGCCTCGCTCCCCGCCTCCTCGCTCTCCCGGCCGCTTTGCCCCCGCCTCCCCTCGCTCTCCCCCGCCTCCTCTCGCTCTCCCCGCTGCCCCGCCTCCTCCTCCCCCCCGCGCCGCCCGCCTCCCGTCGCTCTCCCCGCCCCCGATCCGCCTCCCCTCGCTCTCCCCGCCGCTCGATCCGCCTCCCCTCGCTCTCCCCACCTCCCCCTTGCCCTCCCCGCCGCCCATATCATCTAGCATATCGGAGGCCGGAGGCGGGTCCGACGCGAGCGAGCTCGGCCGAGATCCAGCGGAGGTGCTCGGATCCGGCGGGGCAAGGGCGGCGGCGGCCGGATCTGGCTCGAGGCTGCCGGATCTAGAGGCGGAGCGATGGGCGGCGGCGGATCCGGCAGCGGGAGGCGGATCCCCTCTGCCGCCTCAGTCAGCCTCCGCATGCGGCCGGCCGCCTTGGTCCGTCCTAGGAACCCCACTACCTCCTCCACCCTCGGACGGCCTCCTCCCCTCGCGCCACCACCTCCTAGATGGCGTCGCGAGCTGGTCCACACGGTTGATGAAATCGAAGACGCCATGACCGTAGTAGCACGAGATCCGCCGCTGGTCCCAGCGCTTCGCCGCTCCCGTCGCCGCTCCCTACCGCTCCCGCTTCCCGCCACATTAAGGTGTGCTTCACAAATAGCTATTGCTTTTGCTTGTGTATAATGTTGATTGTTGAAGATTACAGACATTAATGTTGATTGTTGCTTGTGTATAATATTGCTACATGAGAATGCAAGATTTTCTCCATACTTCTAATGAACATATACTGGAAAGTAGAAATGATGAAATGATGATTGATGACTATGTACATGAAGGGATTAGCCTTTGAAATTAAGAAGTTTAAGCATTGTAAGATGTTTACTCCAAATCAATCTTTTCAATCTATAATCTATATCTGCACATCCAAATGCTCATTATATTTTTCAGTTTTAGTTTTCAGCACATAAGAAAATCTAATGCATGCTGCCGAAAGTACCAACTAGAAATTGCTATCTTCCTAATCAAAAAGGAGCGGAGTGGGAGGGAGGGGAAGAGGCGGCGCGCGGGGTGGGGAGAGGGGAGCGGGGAGGTCTGTGAGGTCATTGTTCGAGAGTCGAGTAGCCTCTTTTCCTCTGGTTGTATTTTTGTGTTAACTTTTTTGTGATGGTCTGATTCGATTATTGTAATATCATTATGATCTTCACATTTTTTGGCTTCATAATTTTTCCTTAAAAATGATCAGATGTACAGATCAAGCTCTAGCAACAACAATAACCATCCGGCCAGCCTTCAGAAATTGATAGCAACCACTGGCAGCAACATTAACAAACGTGTGTTTATGAATCGTGAAGATCACTGCGATTACACGTCATAGGATGGAAAAAGGTAGCTTTAGACAAGAAAGCTTACACCATGCTCTGCTGCAACCACTCAATACCATACCAAATGTGTGTGTTAAGCACTAATTAATCTGGTCTCAATGATCTTTATACAGCTATATGTAGCTATAATTCATTTGTTACATATTGATTCACATGTACTTGCAGACCATCAATTGAAGTTTTCAGAAGCTAGGAACAAATTAGAGGGTGTCTTCCATGGAACTCCAATTTACTTACAAAAGGTATTTTCCCCCTCTAGGAACAAGCCTTAGGCACATCAGCCTCAACTGTGATCATCTATGCATTATAATTGTTCCACATTTATTGATTCCTTAGTCAGTATATAGTAGTCTACATATTCACATATACATAAATATCCAGTTCATGTATATCAGTATGGAGATGTAAAAAGCTACAAGCAAATTCAGACAAAGTTCATTTAAATAACCTAACTTACCATCTTACATGTGCTATTCTCTAGAAGTTTCATTTTGGTTATATGCATTAGGTGGCGGCGAGTGACAGATTGCCAAACTACCATCTTTGCCGTGTATTGACTGCTCATACCAACGACTTGCTTATTAAACTGTCCTTGCAATGAATATATTTTTCTAGAGGAATGCAAAGTTGCAATGTTATCAGCACTGAAACATATATTGATGCCGTTGATCATGTTTAATAATAATTGGTACATTTCATGACCTGACTATGTAACGTTGCTAAAGGCAATTTGGCCATGCCACACTACCAAAGGAAGCGAGCAGCGACGCCGATAGCTCGAGCATGATCAGCGAGGAGGTCGCCGCACCATTGAGTTCTGAAGGGTTGGCTCTCCGTGCAGTGGTCACTTATTTGCTATTGTGAAGAATGAGAGTAATCTGCCGGCTCTATACCAAGAAAGCAAATTTGTTGAAAAGATACTTCATAGTATGCATCAATTTTATTTAGTTTTTCATTGCAACGCATGGGCACCTTACTAGTATAACTAAATAGTTATCAGCCACACTAAAAGGCAAAAGTTTCTCTTAGTCGCCAAACACAACCACATTCACTGAAAATCTAGAGTTCTAGGCTACTAATCTTGAACCAAAAATTTTCTTTGTATATTTGAACTGAAGAATTCAAATATCTAAGAAACCACCGGTTGTCAAATTCTCAGTTTAATTAGCAAGTAAATAAGATGCAAACTAGTTTAGCCGAGCTAGGCATCGACCTATGACATACCAAATGAGGTGTTTCTAAATTGAGTTGGACACTTGAGCTACCTAGACAAGTTCTCAGTATAGTTGCTAGTTATTTTCTTTATGTTGTTGCTAGTGGCTGCCTGGAAGTTAACCATATGAGCATGTATCTTATATGCTTCGGTTGCCCCTTCTAACTATGAATATAAACAAGTTACATATAGGTGTGTGTGTGTGTATGAAGCCTCTTTTCTACACTCGGGTGTAATTACACTTTATATCGTATCTCATAATGTAGAGAGTATCTCACGTAACGGAGGGTATGTACGTGTAGTATATGAGTATTTAATACCATATATATGGTATGAATAATTTTTCAGAGATGATATGTATATATTTTTTTGACATACTCCTTTTTATGTGTGTATATAAAGGTATTTATAAAATACGCTAAAAACTATAGACTCTCTTGCAATTTTTTCATTTGGTTCACATTAGAGTATCTTATAATTAGTACACGAGTATATCCAAAATGATAAAGGAGTATTTCAAATTTGTTTAGATAGTATATTAGAGGTGGGTGTAATTATACTCAGATATAAAAATATTATATATATATATATATATATATATATATATATATATATATATATATATATATATATATATATATATATATATATAGGAAAAATACTTTCTACACCGGGTGTAATTACACCCACATCTAATTACCACCTAAACGAACTTGAAATACTCATTTATCATTTTGGATATACTTATATACTAATTATAAGATACTTCAATGTGAATCACATGAAAAAATTGCAAGGGAGTCCATAGTTTTTAGCGTATTTTATAAATACCTTCATATATGCACATAAAAAGAAGTATGTCTAAAAAAATGTACATACTATCTCTGAAAAATTGTTCATACCACCTAGATGATCTTAAATACTCGTATACTATACGTACATACTCTCCGTTACGCGAAATACTCCCTATGTTGTGAGATACGACATAGAGTATAATTACACCGGGTGTAGAAAAAGGCTTCATATATATATATATATATATATATATATATATATATATATATATATATATATATATATATATATATATATATATATATATATATATATATATATATATATATATATATATATATATATTAGGATCTCTGACTTTTGTGAACTCTAGACAGTCGCCCTTGCTACCCATGCCCATGACAAAAGCCTTCAGAATGGAGAGGGACGATAGACCGGCCCGAACTCCCCTCACGACATGCTCCATGCCGCCACGGCCCGCGGGGCCAACGCTTAAGGTTAGTCAAATGATGGCCACCTGACGTGGGGTCGATGTACACCAAACGTGAGGCCCAGTTGCAAGAGAGACACACAGAGGGCGATCGGGTGGGGCCCACTCCACACGGCAAGGAAGGGAGGGAGGAGGCGATGGGCCATGAACGCATGCATGCAGCAGCAGCAGCAGGAGGTAGGGTAGGGAGGAGCGCAGCAGAGAGGGGGAAAGAAAGCATGCATGCATGCACGAGGCACGGAAGAAGAAGATGATCATCCATGTACACGTCCCTACCTGTCACCCACCTATTCACGTTTTGAAATTTTGTCAAACGGTTGTGGGCACACATGTGTTGCAGTGGCAACTAGGAATTGAAACGTGATTCGATTGATGGGAGATCGACTTCCGGTCATTCTATATATGTACGTAGGCCCTGTTCTTGTCCTAGTGGTTTTTGAGATGATGGTGTACGTACGAAGGAAGCGTTGATGTGGACGACGCATATTGTTTTGAGCTTGAAAAGCCGTTTGGAGAAGCGGTTTAAAGAAGCTGACTTATTTATTTCGGCTTTTGGAAAAGCTGAAGTCAAAAATCACAAAAAAAAAGAGAGAACAGGGTTGTGATCCCATCTAATATTACCAAACTATTATCCTAATAATAACACTATATAAATCACTTAAGTCGGAAGTAAGTTGGCGTGCCAAAAGCATGCATGCAAGCCCAGGTCCTGTTTTTGACTGCCCCCCACAGGGACACGCTCAATGGATTAAGCAAGGTGCCGCTGCTGCATGCTCAATAGCCCAATTAAGCATCCCCTGGCCGGGCCCTAATTACTCTCTAGATCACTAGCACTGTCCCTGAAGCTGCATGCTTAATCAACATCAGCATTCATGCATGGTCTCTTTCTATTAAGACCAATCTCACATTGTTTTTTCTGTATGTAAAGAATGCAAGAGGAGGTTTGGTTAACGATTCCCAATCTCTGCGACTGGGATCCGTTGCAGTTACTATTTATATCTATGGTTTGGATTAAACCCTCAATCAAAAGAACAAAAATGATCCCTGTTTCTTTCACATTGCTTGATCTGGATGTCAGCTTTTTTTTTTTTTTGCTTCAATTTCTATTAGCTGGTACTATTTATTAGACCTGCTAGCCGTAGCCAGAACACATCAGTCGCAGCCCCAAAAAAAAATAGGGCAATAATAGCTACACCTAGATTACAAAAATAGACTTACATTGTCAACTAGAACTATTTACGGAACTAATCCAAACGGAAGGGAGCAACACAACCAGGGATGTACTTTATGGTTGAACTAACGAACTAACAACTTGGCTACTTTGGGGGTCTAATCCTAGACTGCGAGCTTTACATAAATTAATCATCTTTATCGCCTACTCCGGGAGTCTCTTACCTGGCCACACGATAGGGTAGGCCCGTGAGTTCACTATATATCTAAGTCGATGTAAGGCATAGTATCTATTATATTATTAAAATAAAGTCAAAATAAGTCACAACATTTGCTCTTAAGAAATTGAAATTCTCATATTAATAAAAAAAAGAGAAAAATCCACACTGTTGATCATATGAGTTCAGTTTATAACGGTCCATCTTAAAAGAATAAGTTCATATCAAGTACAATCAAAACAATAATTGAAATTCGGAATTAGAATAAATAAAATTAGTAATTTGATTTTCGTACAAATTTCTAAGTAAAATACCTAAATAAAATAATTTAGAATAAAAATTAAACAATGCAAATTAAACAAAACATAGCAATTGGATTTGTATATGAGTTCCAACAAAAAATAAAATAAAACTAGTAATTTGATTTTGATATGCATTCCAAAGTAAAATCTCCAAATAACTATAAATTAGAATAACAATTAATAACAAAATAGCAATTGGATTTGCATATGAATTCAACAAAAACATTGAAATCTGAAATATAAAAATAAGAAAATTTGTAATTTAATTTTCATACAATTTTTAAGTACAATCCTTAAATAATGAAATTTTAGAATAAATTAAATAAACTTAGCAATTTAGTTTCCACACGAATTAATAAGTAAATTCCCTAAATAAATATAATTCAGAACAAAAAGTAAAAACTTATTCAAAAAAATAATGGAAATTCAAAAAAAATAGCAATTTGATTTTGTATGAATTCTAAAGTAAAATCCCTAAACAACTATAATTCTGAATAAAAAATAACAAAAATCAGCAGTTGGATTTGTATACAAATTTTAACAAAAAATAATTGAAATTTAGAGTAAAAACAAAAGAAAATTTCAATTTGATTTTCATAAAATTGCAAAGTAAAGTATCTAAATAATTAAAATTAAAATAAATTAAATAAAATTATCAATTTGATTTGTATACGACCTCCAATTAAAGCAAATGAAATTTTCAATAAAAATAAAAGTTATAATAAAGATATCATGAATATTACCAGAGAATACCATGAAAAAGAGCTATGGTGTCCATTTATCCAACAAGAAGATATTGACTCACCAGAAAGCAAAGAGCTAAGGTAATAATGGGGGATATAAGGACAATGTCGTGCTTCCCACCCTAGCTATTCGACAAGAACAATATTGTTCTACTCGTCGAAGTCATTAAAGAGAAAGGCTAAAGTCAAAAGAGCCAAGAGCCACGATGACAAATGACCAGCTTCAACATTGTTGAAGAAGGGGGATGAAACTTTGTATTAAAGATGAGCTATAACGATATAAAGACATCAGGGTAGGTAGAAGCGTAGCATCATTGATGAGGGGGACGACGGCGAGAAATTCTCTATATCTTTGGACTTCGACTAAAGTAAACATGCCAGCATCAGTAAAGATGCAAAGTCACCACGGTTAGTAAGGAATCAATAATGTTGAGGTGGCCAATGTTGAAGAAAAGGAACGGTTGATATAGGAGAAAAGGGACATTGAGCACGTATAACATCATACATGCATTTGTACAAATGGAAGCACGGATATACAGAAACAGAGATGGTGCAGCTATAGGGAATAGGCTTAGGGTCACCTAAGAGAGTGTGACAGGTGTTCTTGGTAGGGATCAATAACGGTTGCACGTGTACGCATGTTTAATGTTACAACAGTCAGTATTAAGCAACAATTGAAGGAAAGTAAAAGATAACTATGTAGTAAAGTATTGTGTTGGATTAGGTAATAGTGAAGAGATTGTATTGGAATGGGTAACAAGTAAGTGAGATCGATCAAAAATTGGGTATACTATTGGAGGTTAAAGTAGAAAAATTATAGTAGTGAGAAGTGATAGAAGATATACGATTCGGTAGGGTAACCAACGTGTAAGGAGTTATAAGTTCAACAAGGTAGGTCGCTCATGGTGCATCAGTGTATACGTGATCAATATACTCTAATATAATGTGAACTAATAAGATAATGTACTGCACATATAATCAACGTATTACTTTGAGATTAAATAGAGGTATATGTGTATGCATATATTTTCAAAAAAGAGTAACTAATGGAGGAAGAAAAGAGGCATGGAGATAAATGATTCATACATAACAGAGAGTGCTTATGTTTTTAAGAACCTCAATAACTTAGTATACTCAATGATTTTCTTTCATCAAATTCATACTTCAATTACATTTCTCAAGTTATATTTTCTTTTAAGTTTCTATTGTCATTTTCTATATTTATGATATCTTAAAATTCTAAATAATCTACGAGATATATAAACATATTCTCAAATATCTATTTTATATTATTTAGTACTAAAAAATTTAAAACAAATTAAATCGTATAAATACACAAACCACACTACTAATTTTTTTGTGTATAAATACACAAACCACTGGAGAGCTATGCCGATTCATTAAAGTGAGTAACAGAGTTTAAAAAGTATATCTTATATCCTAGACGGACGAGCCAAAAAAGATAAACACTGAAATACACCACTGACGCACCACATCCTTAGCTTTAGCTTTTGAACAAAATAATTTTTTTAAGATAGTTTTTATAAGCTATTTGTAAAAATCATTACCCAAATCATTTTAACCAGAGTAACTTCTCAACACAAGTAACACTTACTTTTTCAATTTTTTTCACAATCAGTCAAAATCCAAAAACTAAAAGCTCCTACACTTTTGAACATAACTAAAAGCACCCGAAGACCTACGCCTCACCATGCCACAAAAAAACACCCAGCTACTCAAACAAAGATGGCTCACCTACGACGGGCAAATGAAATCAAAAGATGACGCCCGAGGCCGATATATCCTGGATGTAAGAAAAAAATGGCACTTCGATTTTTCCGATAGAACAAACGAGGATCAACGGAAGGCAAAGGATCCATTTTTATTCAATCCAACACCTCGAACAAATCCCAAGAACCATCGTAATTTCAAGCTCCATCCGAGCTGCGAGAAACCGGCGAAGGTGGCTATCTATTACTAATAACTATTCTCTCCGGTCATAAAAAAGTGAGACGCTGAAATACATACAGTTAAATCTTACTAATGTTGACCAAATGTATTATTTAAAACATACTCATCTTTTTTTTACTTAATGTTTTTGAGTTTTTGCAGTCTTTGACATACGACTTTAACAACTTCTTTTTTATAATTTTACATTAAGATATACTAATAAAATTAAAATATTATAAAAAATATTTTTAACGACAAATCTAATGTATAATTTTCATATAGCCAATCTAGATAGTTTTAAATCTATTAGCAATCAAACTTAATTTGACGGCACGGCTTCTAGGAAGTCAAGTAAAAAAGAACGAAGAGAGTGTGATTTAGATGTATGAAAACGATACGAGTGAATTTATCGTAAAAATGCTTTCATAGTATTGTATTTTTAAAATTTCTTTTAAATATATAATAAAAGAATTTAATAATTAAAGAACAATCTTGTTGAGTTTGAAAAGTCAGAAAGTAACTTTTTTTACAGAAGGGAGTATCATTTTCCATCGGTTTCTCCTGTCAGTAATTGCTGGTAATTAATAACCGAATAGTTTGACCGAGTACAACGTCTACGAGAAGTTGGCCATGGAAGCTCCTCCGGAATTTGGCTAGACACAAAGACTTCGAATTCGGCAAAGCAGAATTAACTGCACGGCCATTTCGGTTTTTAGCGAGACTCGATTGCCGCATTAACCCTGCCCCGTCGTGTCTACTTGAGCAAGCTGGTGAAGGTCACTGAGCGATCTGCGATAGCTTTGTATTCGTGCAAAACAAACAAACAAACAAACGCATACACAGGTACGCACGCACACGTACTTGGATTTTTTAATAATCTATTTTTATTTTAAATTACAGTATTATATCCGTCATTTAGTTTTTTTAATTTTGACCATCTATCAATCCATAGTTAAACAATTTACGTAACCAAGTCGTCCAACCGCCCAACTTGATTGAACGACTAATTCGAGTCGCCCATCGGTTGGATGATTTAAAATAATAATATAATTATTTTATTGATCTGATGAAAATAATTGTGGGGTAGTAAATGATAATTTTTTTTATGTAATACAATTAATAAATCTTTTTATAGGTTGTTTTTTAAAATAAAAGGGCAGACAATGTTGGTTGGTCCGTTTGTGATTTTCGTAGATTCTAAAAGGTATGAAATTTGTTAGATTGGCAATAACATTTTGTGGTCATTGTATATTGTTGTAGTGTGATAAATTTCTGAAGAATTTTGTGAGGACGACCGAGATAGCTACGATTCATAAGTAGGAAGGTAAGTGATATTACGATGTAAAAGAGAATTCATACATGAAAAATTTTGGATAAATGGCGTAACAATAATAGCATGACAGTTGATCTGACAAGGGGGTTATATGGCACACAGGCTAACGAAGCAAGGATGGTACATGTATGCATTTAGGGAATTAGAAATACATGAAACATATGGACGAAGAGGATTGAATTACGGTGTGAAATATGGCCATTTGTCCTCGGCGTTGTAGTCCTCGTCAGCCGCTCTAGTCTTGGGCGCCAGTTCATGCTTTCTGTCGCTCTCCTCCTTCCGAGCCTTACGCTCTCTGCACCTGCATGCCTCCAGATGAGCTTGTGTCTCCTGCCAAATACGGTCACTTCGATCTTCACTGCGCCACCGCTCCTCCATCCTCTCACGTACCGTCTGAGCGTCCCACTCCTCACAGTCTAGAATACATTGGTCATGCGAGTAAATCTCCTGATCAATTCATTTGCGGTACGCGCATAGCGGATCCGGAGACTACAGGAGAAAGGGAAGAGCTTGTTAGTTCATTCCATAGAAGAGAACTGGTAGAAAAATGTAATGTAACCCGTCCTTACTGACTACCGATACCGGGCCATATCCCAACACCGGTCGAGATAGTCCTATAGTTACCGCAATCCTAGTAATGTATGCCCAAACTCAACCGCTTCTTAGACTTGAAGAACTTGCATACATTCCTGCACTAGTAGAGGGAGGTGTCTCCCCCATAGGCGGGTCTTGCAGCGAATGCTCAGTGGGAACATTGCGATATGGATTAGGGTTGGAGGTAGGGGGCTTCACCTCAGGGAGGTGGCCTCCTGGCAAGCTCCATTTGTTCGTCCTAGGCTGCAGTAACCCTTATGGGTCGGATGATCTCTCCATTGCTTCTCCATGCTAACGATGTATTATTGCAGTCGTGATGCAAGAAAACACGATGCAGAGGGATAGTACTTATAGGCTAAGCCGACGTGGCGTATGCCTGATAAGTTCAATTTGGTTTGGGCAAATTTGTGTCTGCGAGGCAGTGGCACGCCAAACAATTCGTGAACCAACGTAGTATCACGTCGTTGTACAAAGTTATCACGTTTGGTCTTATCACTATGCAAGGTTGTCTTGTTTAGTCCTGTCACTACGCAAGGCTGTCTCGTTTGGTCTTGTTACTGTGCATGGCTACCTCATTTGGTCCTGTCACTACGCATGGCTGTCTCGTTTGGTCCTGACACTGCACAAGGCTGTCTCGTTTGGTCCTGTCACTGTGCAAAGCTGTCTCATTTGGTCGGGTCAGGATGCCGCACAAAAGCTACCCCTCTGGGTTTACTGTGACTTCAACTATCTATAATCACTCGTACCGACTGCAAAAGAAGTTAATGATGATGTATTAACACTATAAATGAAGTTAAAGTCTGCAAATAAAGTTACAATATGATAGCATTTTTAATCTTAATGCCACTGTACACACAATAAGAAGTGGTGCTGCACTTCACGCTAGTGTTCCTACTCGTTGGCAGGTGCTTTGCATCTTCTCACAGTATGGCCTTCTTGGCCACAACGGCAACAACATCTACCTGCCGCTCCAGCTTCCCCTTTGTCCACATCTTTCCTAATGCGACAACTCTGCCGATGACCCTTCCCACCCTTCAATAGGTCAAGATCCGAAATCCAAACTCTCTGTGCAATATCTGACGTGGCAAAGTTGCCCAAAACCTTAAAACATCTTAGCTCGCCGCACCAGCACCCTCTCCTTCATGAAATATTCCGACATGAGGTTTGATGGGTCTATTTTGATAGTCCTACATGTGACGAGGGAATGAGAGCATGGCTTATGAAGGAGCTTTGGCTTGTTCTATGTATAGCTAGGTTCGTTCACATGATTTCCAAGGTACACCTCATGAGTAACAAGAGAGCGAACCATCCATAATCTGGCTCTATCCCGAAGGAGCACGTTGAAACAATGCTTCAAATTGCCCATCACGAAGACCCTATATGACTAACTCTTCTCAGTTTTGGCCTTTATGTATGCTATAATCTTCAAGCAGTACGTTGTATGTGGGTTGGCTACATGAAATGTCGCATTTGCATGTCTTTCCCTGAAATACCTGGTTGTACCTTACAGAACCCTTCCACGATGGCGACAAAGGGCTGAGAATGGACGCCTCTAACAATCTAGTTGTACACCTCTGCAAGGTTAGCGGTCATTACGTCATACTTCATACCGTCCATGTCGTGCAACAAGGACTACTTCTCTAATAGCTCGGCCTCAATACAATGGGAGAAACACTTGATGTTCCTTGAGGTCCTCTATGTCATAGCGGAAGGGTTAAGCTCCAACAATGGTGTGAGACATTCGGGTTATGCCACCTCATAAATGGTTGGACGCTTGTTCCTTTCGACAACATGCTTTTTGGTGTGCTCCTCCAACATCTCCCACAGCGCATCGAATTTACGTTGCTGGTTCTATATAGCCAGCCTCTCGAACAACTTCATCAACAGTTGTTGCGGGAATTGCTTGAAGAAGTTAGCCCTTAGATGGCGAATGCACCATCTATTCCTCATATCTGGCCAAAGAAACGGCTCATCAGGGTCTTGCTGAAGTTTTCTAATAGCCTTCATTATCCTGGTATGGCGATTAGGGATTATACAGACATCAGGACGTACCATAACTACTCCTTCCTTCAAATGTCGAAGGAACCACAACCAGTTGTCAAAGTTCACTTTTGACGAATGTGATGGCCAAGAGCAGAGTCTGATTATTGCCATCAATGTCAATTGCTATCAAGATTTGCCCCTTATATTTCCAACTTAAAAACATTCTGTCAATTGAGATCACGGGCAACATGTGCCTAAAAACGTCGATGCGGGTACGAAGTCTAAGAAGGTTCTCTGCAAAACTATAAACTTGTCGGTCTTCTAGATGGCTTGTCCTTCATAGCAATGTATGTGTCTGGGTTCCTGTCTCGTAGCACCTGGAGCATACGAGGAACATTGTCATAATCTGCCTCGAAAGAACCAAACTTCCTTTCCAAAGCCTTCTGCTTAGCACGCCATACCTTGACGTAGCTAATCTTATATTTGAATTTTTACTCGATAGCCACTATGATGTGTTTGGCCTCTAGGTCCTTTTTCACTATCTCTCTATACATGAGATTGGCTATGAAGATGAACATCAAGTTGTGATGCTTCGGCAAAACACTACTGAGCACACAGGAGTGTGCCTTCACCTTAGAGATAATACAGTGAGTCTCGTACCTGGGTCTGCGTGTATGCACACACCAAGGACAACCAACCTGCTCGTAGACCATGTTGTATTGCTCCTGGCTGGATTTTAGGACCTAAAACATCCGCTACATGGACCGTGTTGTCTTCATGAACTACACGCTGCGCGCCTGAGATGCTCCCACCAACCGGACGATAACCATCGGCAGGGCCTCCTGTGACTCCCTTTGGATATGGTTGCACGAGTAGCACGCACTCATATCTACATCACTGGTAGCCTTCTATAAAGTCCTTCCATGCAACCGTGAGCATCAATCTCCTCAACTTCTACCGAATTTGCATGGCAGACCAACTCTAAAGCGCATGTAAGACAACACTGCACACTTTAGGGTCTAAGAAGAAGTACCGTGTTAGCCAGTACAGGACATCTCCGATTAAAGCATTCTCTATATCTGAGTGTACCAAATTGACTTATAAGAAACCGCTCAGGTCAACATCATATAGACCTTCACAGATGGTACTAATACCGTAATGCACTTTCAATCTTATAGGTTCGAACATGATTGATTTTTCACTGCAAATATTATCATTTATCAACATATATTCACTACATACGTGCTAAACTGATAAATAACAACATGTTGCATGTATTCAGATGAGACTATTATCTTCACACGAAGACATTCTCTCCTTCTCAATGAGTTTCTTTTGTCTTTCTCTCCTACCTCGTGAGCTCCTCTCATCTCCTTCAATCTTTCTCTCAAACTCCTCTACTTCTCTCTCTCGCGACCTTCTCCCCCTCTCCTCTTCCTCCCCCGAGCTTCTCTACTTTTTCTCCTCTCGCGACCTTCTCCCCTCTTTTTTTCTCCTCTCTCAAGCTCTCTTCTCTTTCGAGATAAATGTTGAGAGACACCGTGAGGGGGTCGGGTCAAAGGAAGATCGTCTGACCGTTGGGCGATTAGCCCAAATCGTTCAACTATAGAGTGACAGATAATCAAAACCGTAAAAAAATAAGTATAATATTGTAATTCAAAATAAAAATAAATTATTTAAAAAATCCACGTACTTATAGTGATTTCAGCTTCAGAGGCTGAGGGCATTCGAACTTGAAGCCTCATTCTCGCTCCCTCTCTCTCTCTCTCTCTCCAACTTTACTTTCTCTTCTAATACAGACACTGAGACGCCTACCGCCCTTTAGGCCTTTAACTCCTAGAAGTAGCAGACACCAGTAGCATCACTCGCATTTCGCTCGGCTTCTCCTCCTCCTCCCCTTTGCTTCAGAGACCAGCCACAAACAATTCCATTTCCAATAGTATCTGCTGCCTCTTCCATCCATCCTGATCCAGCCTTCTTCCTTCCAGTAACAAAATTCTTCCCCCAAACGACTCTTGCAGTCTTGCTCTCCCACCTCCCCTTCTTTCCCATCAAATCACAATCTTTGTGCACAGAAAGACAAACAGTGCCCTTCTTGTCTCTAGCTCTCCTGGCTCCTGCCTTAGCCTCACCTGGCCGTCTTGCAGCACAGCAGAGCACCATTTCTTCTTGGCCTGGCCTGCATGAGTGTGCTGCTCCCCCGGAGGAACAATGAGAGATGGCAGCAACACCACCAAGAAGAGCAAGGTGAGCACGCACTCACCTTCTTGGACTTCCATGAACCCACCTACATACCAATGCAAGAGATTTGGTTCCAATTAATCTTCTTCTTGTTGTTGTGGTTGCTGCTGCAGCTGTCATGGTCCAAGAGCCTTGTGAGGAAGTGGTTCAACATCAGGAGCAAGTCCCATGACTTCCATGCTGATGATGCAGCAGCAGCAGAAGCTGCTGCTGCTGCAGTTGGAAGGAGAGGTGAGTACTGAGCAGCCAGGCCTCTCTCTGTGACTGTGTGCGTGTGCGCGCGTTCCTGTGGGGTCTCACTGCCCCCCATTGCTCCCACAGTGACCTCCATCTCGCCTACCTCTTGTTTGCCTCTGGGTGATCATTTTTGTTTTCTTCCACTGTTGCTCCTCCCACCTTGTCTTGTTCTTTTGCTGCTGGTAGTCAAAGCCCTCACCTTTTCAGGTCTCTGGTTTGTTTCCAATGTTTTGGTGGTCCAAATTTGCTGAGACATTGTTAGTTCCCTTCAACATCTGCTCTGATTGCAGCAGGAGGAGGGGATGATGAGTGGATGAGCAGCAGCTTTTCCAGGAGGGAGTCCTGCACAGTCAAGAAGAGCAGGACCGGTAAATACTACATAGTAATCTGAAAAAAGACGTCACATTTATGTTTCTGACGGAATTCGACAGAGCCAATCCATGATCTGCGTTTAATTTGCGCAATGCCGCGAAATTTGATTCAGAGAGGGCGTCGAGGAGGAGCCATGAGCGGTCGCGGCGCAGCAAGATCGACCTGGACGCCGCCGAGGCCACCGTCACGTTGGACAACAGGTAATTAAGCGCGTTGCATCGCTGCATCTCCATTGCAATATTGCGCAGTCCAAGAACTCGATCCCATCCATAATGTCGTCTTGTTTGATCTTGAGGTAGGATCTTTGTTGCTACATGGAATGTAGGTGGCCGCGCACCGCCGGGCTGCCTGAACCTCGACGACTGGCTCCACACCTCGCCTGCGGCCGACATCTACGTCCTCGGGTACGCACGTGTCATGTTCTTGTCAGGCTCGCCTTGTTTCACTATTCGTCCGACGCCATTGTTGGCTAGATTGATCGGCATTGCCGCCGCTGCGCGATGCAGGTTCCAAGAAATCGTCCCGCTGAACGCCGGCAACGTCCTGGGCGCCGAGGACAACGGCCCAGCGAGGAAGTGGGTGTCACTGGTCAGGCGGACGCTGAACAGTCTGCCGGGCGGCGGCGGCGGCGGGAACCTGCAGACGCCGTCGCCGGCGCCGAACCCGATGGTGGAGATGGACGACGACTTCGAGGGGTCATCGAGGAGGGACAACCCGTCCTTCTTCCACCGGCGGTCGTTCCAGTCTGGGTTCAGCCGGAGCCTGAGGATGGACGGCGACATCCTCGGCGCCCCACAGCCGAGGCTGGAGCGGCGGTACAGCGTCAACGACCGCGTCATGTACGGCAGCAGGCCGAGCGACTACGAGGCCAATTGCCGGTGGGGCGGCCTGTCGGACGACGAGAACAACGACGGCTACTCGCCGAGCACGGTGTTCTCGCCGATGTCGTATGGATACGGCAATGCGCCGTGCATGCAAGAAAGCAATGGATCAGCTAGTGGTCACACTAGGTAACTATCATCTCAGGCTTAGTTAGGATCTTGAAACTAAATTGCAAGTTTTTTTTGTTTTCATGGGATTTAATTAGTGTTTGTTTGTTAAATTTGGGTGATTAGGTACTGCCTGGTTGCAAGCAAGCAAATGGTTGGATTGTTTCTGATGATTTGGGCTCGGAGAGAGATAAAGAGTGACATAAGAAATCTGAAGGTGTCTTGTGTTGGGAGAGGATTGATGGGGTATCTCGGAAATAAGGTGAGTTATGTTTTGTTCTGATTTCTAATGCTATACCTTAATTACATGATTGAATTTGAAAAAAAAAGTTTAAGAATTTTGCTTCATTAGATTTGGAGTCCAATGAAAAGGGTTTATTTTCCAGGGTTCGATTTCGATTAGCATGCTGTTGCACCAAACAAGCTTCTGCTTCGTCTGCAGTCACCTGACGTCGGGGCAGAAGGACGGCGACGAGCACCGCAGGAACTCCGACGTGATGGAGATCCTGAGGAAAACCAGGTTCCCAATGGTTTATGGACAGTATGAGAGATCACCGGAAACCATCTTAGAGCACGAGTAAGCAAGAACCTTCGCATAAATCCGTCATTCTTGTGGCAACTTGCAATCACAAATGGTGTGTATTACTGTCCCTTACGTGCACTTTTATTTTTAATCGTAGACGAATCATTTGGCTTGGGGACCTGAATTATCGAATAGCTCTTTCCTACCGGTCAGTGAAGGCCCTCGTGGAGATGTGCAACTGGAAAGCATTGCTGGAGAAAGATCAGGTGAGAGCTTAGCAACAGCTTCTGAACAAACAGTGTGCATATATTCCTGATTTTTAAGAACCTGAAAAGTAGCAAAATTCTTTCCAATAGTAGAATTCTTGCGTCAATCAATGCTTTATATCTTGTCATTCTTTTGCTTTGGTGATGTTACAAGACTTCAATAGTTTGGGAAAACAAAAGGTCAGGTACAATTCCCGTGAGAAGGTGTAAAACTTTTGTTCTTTCAGCTGAGGAGTGAGCAAAGGGGTGGCCGTGTATTTCCCGGCTGGAATGAGGGGAGGATATACTTCCCTCCGACGTACAAATACTCCAATAATTCTGACAGATATGCTGGAGATGACATGAACCAGAAGGAAAAGAAGAGAACTCCAGCATGGTAATTACAGTACATTGCCAGGTTTTTTGCCATATTTTGTCCAGTTCAGCAAACTCAGCAATCTTATTGTGCAGGTGCGACCGCATTTTATGGTACGGCAGGGGCCTTAGCCAACTATCATATGTTCGAGGAGAGTCTCGCTTCTCGGACCATAGACCTGTCTACAGCATGTTCAGTGCAGAAGTAGAATCAATCAATCACAGCCGAATTCAGAAGATGAGTTCTTCAAGCTCGCAATTGGAAATCGAAGAGTTGCTGCCATACTCATATGGGTACACCGACATCAACCCGTATGGATATACTGACATCAATTTCTATTGAAATGGATCAAAAATTTTGGCTTCAGCATGAGTCTTCAGTCTAGATGCAAGTCATGGGAGGTGCACAGCAGAGAATGTAACTCCAGTCACGAGTTATTGCAATGCCAATTGTTTGCCAACAACAAAGGACAGTGTTGAGCTGTTGATAGACATGGACTAAACTGAACCAAGTTTTTTTTGCTTCGGATGAATTGGTGAGCTGCATTCGCATCAGATTTTCGCATGGGATCATCTTCAGAAGTCAAAATGTTCAGATAGCTCTCAGAATTATACTCATTCAAACAAGGTATACAGCAAGTTCATGTACAACATCTGCGTTTGTGGTGAATGTGAAGTCTGATGAACCAATGGATGCTCTCTTTTGCAGGTCACCATCTAGT
Organism: Melocanna baccifera; assembly: GCA_036346265.1. Classification (NCBI taxonomy): domain Eukaryota; kingdom Viridiplantae; phylum Streptophyta; class Magnoliopsida; order Poales; family Poaceae; genus Melocanna; species Melocanna baccifera. The sequence goes on along the minus strand of CM070703.1, from coordinate 5,077,383 downwards.
GTTAACAAAGTTAGACATTGCAAGTAGTAGGAAGAGAGATGTTTCACTGACTCCATAAAGAAAAGGAAAACAAAAATTACGTGACTAACATCAAGAGCATTGCAAAAAATCTTTCGCTCGTACCCCCAGAGTCGCCTGGCCGTCGTAGACCAGATCTGCCCGCTACCTGGCAGATCTAGTCGGGATAGGAGGGGCGTTTGGAGCAACCTAGCCCGCAGCCGTGATAGTTGGAGCTAAGGCAGAGGGAGACGAAGGCGGCTAGATCTGGCCGTCTCTAGGCCGAATCCAAGATTCCTCCCTCCGGCCACTGTACGTCACCGACTCCTGCACCACCACCGTCGCCGCCCCCTGCGAGTGCGCAATCTCTTCTTCTTCGCGCGCGGGTGGCCACAGTGCACGGCTTGGGAGGACGCACGATTCGACGCGTGCGAGCAAGACAGAGGCGGCCGGCTTCGACGGGGCCTTCAGCGCTTATGGAAGCGGCCGGATCTGAGCCGGACCCGTGCGTTGCTGATGCCGTCTAAGCCCCAATCCGCCATCACCAAACCTAGCGTCGTCCCAACCAGACTAGATTGCGGGAACCAAGAACGAGGGGAGGGGAGTGGAGTGTACGGGAGGTCGTGAGGGGAGGGGAAGGTGGATAGGAGTGGGAGGAGATCTCTGAGATTGCTGGGGAGAGGCAAAGAGGTGCAACCACGCCGTGATGGTTGTCGCAACAAGGATCTGCCTCTGCATGACGCCTACTCTCGTGTAGCAACAGCAGCCGTCGCCGCACCCTGCGAGCGCGCAAACTTTCTTCGTGCGTGGGCTACCTCGGCGGCGGCGCACGCTTGGGCGGGCGCAGGCATCGGCAGGTGTGAGCAAGACGGTGGCGACCGGCAGGTGACGGGCTTATCTTCTATGCTGGGGTGCTGTGCTCTGAGTAATAACCCTAGATCTAGCCCCTTTAACAAGATCCGATGATGATGACATCCTTGGATGTCCTTTTCACTTATTGGAGGTGTCGTCGTAGAGCTGCACCTCACTCACCTCGGGGTCTTATGACTTATCCAGGGTGAAAACATTAGATCTGGTTCTTACCGTATCGGGTGAGGCGACGTCTTCGATGCCGCTTCCTCTTTGGAGGTGTTACCTTGGACCACTTAATCCTACACTCTTCGTCTGTGCGTTGTTTTTTAGCGTCGGCCGGTGTTTGTCCTTTAGTGGTGGACGTCCTCTTGTCGTCAGTGTTTAGTAGCCATATACTTTTGTCTTTTGGGCTACCGGAGTCGTGTTATATATAACAGGTCTTATTTTCCGCAGTTAGGCCACCGCTGTAAGTTCTTCTTCTTAACGAATGAAACATATATCTTCTACGTTTTCGAGAAAAAAAAAACATCAAGAGCATTGCTCATCATATGATGAGCAGATAGTACTGGCCGTTCAATCTGAAGCCCAGGTGACCTTGGCCAATATGGAGCTCTCATATACCCCCTGTAACGTTTTAATTATGACGTTGCTCCCTCGGGCAGATGGCTTCAGCCCTCCGCCCCTAAACAAACTACAATCTAGTTACTTCTTCCTCTAAATTAATGTAGGGCAACGCTCCTGCCCCGTTCTTCAAAAAGACTTTGGCCAAAGCAGAGATGTGCATGCCAGACAACAGCAGCAAGCGTGCGCAAGATTTTCTTCTCTCTCTGTACATTGTAGGACAGTTTCTTTCATTCTTTCTGGTTGCTTTGAGACGGTAAACGAGAACGACAAGCGTCGGTTCGTACAGTTCTTGTTTTTCTTGGCTTTTGAAAGCTGTAAAAAGGGTCATGAATGCCTGCGATATCCATACTCATTTCCCTGGATGGAAAGAGAAGCAAGTGTAAGCCATGATCATCATGTGTTGCTGTAGGAGTATTGCCTGATCAATGAGCTGACAAAAAGGCTACTAGTCACATTTCAGCCTTCACTCTGCAGGAAAATGTGCTCTACCCTTGCATCCTTTCCCTCCTTTTGCTGTTCACTGCAGGAGGCAGTAACTTTGAGTAAAAGCCACAAAAGGCTCTGTGTTACTGGAATCTGCAGAGACGTTTTAAATTCTTGTTTCCTGTGTATGAGCATTCTCACTCTTTCTCAGCCCATCATGGAACAATTGCTTTTGCATTCTGGACATCAGGTTTAAGTGAAACTTGAGATGCTGAGAATGTACTAATAGTAGCAGCTGTGGAGTCAGCTATCATGAGATCCTAACGCGATGAGATCCAGACATCCAGCAGCTTCATTATGAACATTTGTATCAATGCAAATGCAAAACTCGATCAAATTCATACATGCTGAGATGGAATTGCTTAGTTGTTGCTTCTGATCAGTGAGCATAGATGGATAACACATGCACCATGACTAAAAGCTAGATTTTACAGCAAACAACAAAATACCTGAAGATTGGAGCAAAGAACCAATGGCTGCATGTCCCTGTTTGGGTTTTCTCTCTTTCCTTGCACACTTTGGAAACGTTTCACACATTGTTAAGCCAAAAGAAGGCAAAATAGCTCAATCATTTTCACTAAAGGAGGCAGAGAAATCAACGAAAGGCAAAAACTTATCACATCTCAGATGCTTAAGCATCAATATTCCAACAAGGTTCCTAGACCACTTTAACCATGCATATTCGCAGCCTTACAAACTATATACCTCTTTTCACGAAAACAGTGTTAGATGGCCCTTGCTGTCTGAAAAGAAGTGTATTGATGGTAGATGTATCATGTATGGTATTGTGTAATTGTAGGTATACACAGTTTTTGTCAGTGCCAGAGGGATCCATGTATTTTCAAACAAGAATTTTTTTTTTGTATATATGGCAGTCTTCTTTTAACCTCTTTAAATGTTTTGCTTGATAGTCATACAAAGGATTTTATCAAATGTTTAATATATATTAATAATATTTAACTTTTCCCCTCCTGTTTAAGTGTATCACGTTAGTGTCTACCGGCTACGCACAACAGATGTGGAGTGCCCATCAGCATGGGAGAAAAATGGTTGAGTTATGACAATGCATCCAATGGGCATGGAAGTGATTGGAGAAAAGCAAAGAGAGGACATGACCCTTGAGATGAGAGAGGAGAGATGGATCCATGTAACCCTAGCTAGCTAGTCTCCTAGAACCCTAAAGCCATCTAGGGCAATAACAAATAGCCGAAAGCAGCAGTACATTTTGCATGGGGCCAAGCCACACAATCTCATGGACAGTGCATAGCAAATGATGGTAGGTTGGTGATCATGCATGGACTGAAGAAAAAATGCAGTCGAGAACTCAAGATCCATCTTCCATATTTGTATTATTTCCCTAGCAACAACTCTGATTTTGCATGCAGTTCTGAGTTGATTGTGTCTTCTGCTAATGATTGGGGAGTGCCACAAATTGTGATGACTCTTGAGCAGGGGGCTGCTGCTCTTTCCACAGCATCATGCCCTGGCTGCTTGCAGCTCTGCGATCACCGCTCTCAGGTCAGAAAATTCACTCATTCTGGCCTCTGACCATGCACAATATATACTCATATATTTGCAATTGCAACCAATAATTGCATTGCATGGCATTTCGATGTCTTGTGATCATTTTTTTTATGAAGAAATCAGATCAGTGGCAGGGGAAAAAGAAAGGAGATCTTAGATCTTGGATGCATAGGGAGCAATGGAGTGACACTCGTATAAATTAGCTCGCCGTCCTACGTTTGTGACAAGTACGTGCAAAAACACCATCAATTGGCTCACAAGTACGTATGCACGAGTTGAGGAAAAGAGCAAAATGCTTATCATTCGATTTGCCCCGAATCTCAAGACGCGAAAAGTAGTGATATCAGCACCTTCACCTTCCAGGGCAAAGAAAGCCCATAGCCTAGCCCATAGCCACTGTCACCATAAGGAGGCCTACTATTCACTCATAATTCACATGCAACTTCTCTGCATGCAGCAAAGAAGAGGAAATTAATCAAATGTAAAGTAGCACATGCAGCTGGCTGCGCTCAGGAAGGCTTCCTCCCAGCTATCGGCGTCAGCTTTTGGCTTCACGAGTGGTAGTATTTTCGTCATGTAGTGATTTTTTTTGTTTTTTTGTGTTTTATTTTTTTCCCGTATTCCTTTATATTGTTCATGATAGATTAGTATGCCGTTTTTATTTTTATATTTTTTTAAATTTAATTATGCCTAATAAGTCAACTTAGTTACAGTAAAAAATCAGTTTCAGCTAAAAACCAGAAGCCATCGCTATTTGTCCATAACAACAAAATGCAGAGTACAAGCAGATTTGTATCCTCTGCCCTAGTTCAAATGACAAGAGCATGTTTTTGTCGGATCCATGAAATTAGAAATCAAACATCAAATTGAGTTATAGTGCTTTATCTGAGACATTACGAATCCACCAGTGTCGATTCCTGATCAAACGGTAAATGCTGTTTGAACTAAACGAAAGAGGATGCCGCGAAAAACAAGCTTCGGTTGGTACGCATAGCCAGGGAATATTTCGCGGCACCCCAGAAGGGGCAATCGGCACATCAACCTTTTGGATTGAAAAGAATTCGGAATCGGAATTGGAGATGAGCTTGAGAAGTGAAGTGAACCCTCCTTTTTGTTTGTCTTCGGGAATGAAAGCTATGCTTAGGGGGGGGAGAGAAGCAGCCAGGAGAAGCAACTGCCACTGTTCTCTCCTAGCATGCATTCTGCTCTTCCTGGGACAGACAAGAACACAACATACATGTTACTAGCACTAAAAAATGGGTTTGCACTCGATATTTCCCTTTATAATTATACACACAAACACATCGACGATATTTGATTGACGTGCATGTCTGCCTTGGTTCTTGAGGCTGCACCAACAACCTTTTTCAGGCTTTTACTGGCAGTGAGTTCAGGTCAACTGTCAGCCTTATCACACTGTAGACATGTCTATGCAGTGAACAATTGAGCATTTACCAGGCAATAAATCAGCACACGTTTGATACTATAGAGCAGATTTCAGTGTTGCAAGACCTGGAAACACAGTGAATAGAATCACCGGATTAGTTTTGGCTTGAAGTTCACCTGATTCGTCCGGATGAGGGGGTGCTGAGCGCAGCGGCTGCGCCGTGAGGGGAGAGCGAGCTCCTCGGCGCGAAGGAGACGCCTCCGCTCCGTCGCCCCCGCAGGCACGTGGCCAACCACTGCTGGACATGGCACGCTCCGGCATGGGGATCAAGGGTGTTCATTTTGGTTTTTTCGGTATACACGGTTTGGAAAATACACAGTAAAATACGATACAATTTACAATACGGTTTGGTATCGGTGAATACCACTTTATTTCGGTTCAATATGGATGAATACCATATTTACTAAAGTTTACGCGAATTGAGAACGACACGACAATGAGTCAATGCTCTATGCCTCAATCCAGTATGCCTCTACGGCTCTATCCAGGTTGACGGTTGGCCGGTTGCCATGTCTAGGCGTTTAGAGTGGAGTTGGTTTATGGCTTTTTTTACTGTAGCTGACTTATTTTTTCTGTAGCTGAGTTGCTTTATTTGACATAATTAAATTAAAAAATTTAAAAATAGAAAAAACATGTTAACCCATCACGGACAATGCAAAAGAATACGAGAAAAAAAAAGAAAAGACAAAAAAGTCCAAAAAATCTAAAAAAGAAAAAGATAAAATTACTAAATAGTAAAAAAAAATAGATGCCAAAAACAAAATCTAACTTGAAGCCCTTTTGAGCATCACCATATATGTGCTCTATGAGACTGACCTCTGTCCAGTAACCAAAGCTAAGTAGCACTAGCAGCTAGCCTAATAGATTACACATAGGGATGGCAATTCCCTCGCGGGGAATATCCCCATGGGGGGGGGGGCGGAGGATAATATCCCCTCGCGGGGGGAATGGGGCGGGGCCCCGCTATGCTAGAAGGGCAGGGATGGGGGTTATCCTCGTCCCGCGGGGTCCTACGGGAACCCGATAAAAATAAAAATAAATATATTTAATAATAGATTATAGTTTTTAGTATAAGAGATTATATTCTTTTCTTGTGTATTTAAACTAAAATTTGAATTTATATGTTAGAATATATATTTTAAAACTATATTTTTAAAAAATATCCTGAAGTAATTATAAATTAACAAATAAAGTTAAATTATTATTTAAAAAAAATAAATTTAATCTTTTTTATCCTCCGTGGGGGTCAGGTCCCCGCGGGGACCGGGGGGGCTTCTCCCCCCGCGAGGTGGGGCCAGGGAGGCTTCCCTCTTGACCCCCTCCCTGTTGCCATCCCTAATTACACCCAATGACTTCCTTCGGCCATATGAGTTCAACTGCTTGGTTCCCTATTTATCAGTATAGTTAACATATCACTACTGTTCAAAAGAAAATCTATTCCCTTTCCACGGGCAACTTCATTAGCTTTCTCAAGGAAAAAATATCTTAAATTAACGATCTCTATACAAGTACACCGTTGCATCCTATGGCGGGGGCACTCTCAAAGGCAGGATGAAAAGCAAAAAAATGAAAAAAAAACAAAGGTGGAGTTGACTTGGAGCAGCACAGTGAGTTTAATGAATAAGAGTTAAAGTGAAGATTATTGAGTTATGATGACTCATATCTAGTCTTTTAGAATATAGAAAGGTGTACTACAAAGAATCATAGATGGATACTACTAAGATTAGGACTTCTTCTATTTGGATTAGGATTACTACTCTAAATTAGAGAAAAGCTAGGAGGGAATATATAAACTATGGGGAGTAACCATAAAGAGGAACCAACTAACCAAGCAATCAAGCCTACTTATCCAAAGGTAGAGGTGCATGAGAAAATTAGATGTTATGATATTCTTTAACACTAGATTTTTGTATAGGGCATATATCTGAGAGTTCTAAAAGATTCAAAATGGTTATCATTGAGCGATAATCCCTTATACTTTTTTGAAGTTGTGTTTAAAGAATTTATGGTCGGCTTCACTAAATTTTTTCTCTTTCATCATAGTTGCTTCAATGTTATTATTTTGGTTATCTCTACGAAATTCATCTTTTTCGTTTTTGATACCATGAATGCTCGTGCAGTATCTCACAAACTCTGATCCGATTCAAGAGCTGCTGCACATAAGAAGAGGTATTAGAATGTAACACTTGCTCTATACAAGAATCTAGTGTTAAAAACTATCATATCTTCTCGTACACTTCCATCCTTGGATGAGTACGCTTGGTTGTGTTGTTATTTGCTTTCTCTCCATAGTCACCCCTATAGTTTATATAGTTTCTTCTAACTCTTCTCCAATTTAGAGTAGAAATCCTAATCTAAATAGGAGTAGGAGTTCTAATTTTAGTAGGATTCATCTAGCACTCTTTATAGTATATATTTTTAAATCATAAAAGACTATATATGAGTCACCTTAACTCAACATGGATGATCCTTTTGATGAAGGTGAAATCAGAGACACCACCTTCTCCATGCCTTCCGAAAAGGCCCCCGGGCCAAACTGTTTCATTGGCCTTTTTTACAAGAAGTGCTGGCACATCATCAAGGAGGACTGCGATGGCCGCGATAAACCAACTCTTAAATCTTAGAGGAGACCATTTTGGTCTACTAAACACAGCTAATACCGCTTTGCTACCTAAGAAGGATGCAACAACACAGGTGACAGATTACAGGCTAATTAGTTTAATCAACAGCTTGGATAAAATGTTCTCAATACTCTTGGTGAACAGGTTGGCTCCACCCCTAAATTATTTATTGGAGGAGAATTTTCTCCTCCAATTTCCAACAAAAGTGGGGTCTTCGGCAAGGTGACCCGCTCTCGCCAATGCTATTCATCGTTCCCATTGACCCATTGCAACGGATTCTCATGAAGGCAATGGAATGCAACACCCTGCAACCGATCGATCAATAGCCAAGCAGCAAAGCTAAGGATTTCTCTTTATGCCGATGATGCCACAGTCTCTGCCAATCCTATCAGGGAAGAACTACAGGCCTTATAGGCTGTTCTACAGGTCTTTGGGCAAGCTTCAGGTTTAATCACCAACATAAGGAAATCAGAGATGACCAATGTCATGGTGGACATTGCTTGGTCAGGTGGAGCAATGTGTGCAGGCCGAAGAAAGTTGGAGGGCTAGGTGTCAAACATCTTGTTAAATTTGGGGGAGCATTGAGATTAAGGTGGCTATGGAATGAACGGATAGACAGTGGTAAACCTTGGACAGGTACAAAGGTACCTTGCGATCAGACTGACAGGTCTCTCTTTGATGCTTCCACAACCATTTCTTTAGGGGATGGGAAAACAGCAAGTTTTTGGAAATCTAGATGGCGGCATAATCAGGCGCCGAAGGACATAGCTGCAAATCTTTTCAAGCTGGTTGTTACACAGGAAGAACAAATCAGTGTTCGAAGAGGTTTACAATAACAGTTGGTTGAGACCGATGAGAAAAATTAACACGTCGACTGAGCTCCACGAGCTGCTGAACCTATGGGTGTGAGTGAATCAAGTTGAGCTTAATCAGGGGACGCACGACATAATTAGTTGAAGGTGGTCGAGGTCGGCAAACGACATTCAGTTCGAAGGAACGTTTCCAAGTTAAAACACAGGTAGGAATAATAAGGAAAGCGGCCACTTAAGAATAAATGCAAAATATTTGCTTGGTTAGCCTTGCAGGAGAAAATTCTTGCAGCTAACAAATTGATGGCAAGGGGCTGGCAACGTAGTCATCTGTGCCCTCTATGTGGGCAGGACGCTGAAACTGCAGATTGGTTCAGCATAATTTCGCAGCACCAAGGCAAGCTCAAAGAAGTTTGGCAGAGCTTCCGAAAGGGGACCCATAAGGAGCACAAAAAAAGCTTTCGACGGTATCATGATTTATGCTCGTTGGAATATTTGGAAGGAACGCAATCGGAGAATTTTGGAGCAAAGATGTCACAGTATCAAATCAAGTGTTTCATAGAATCCAAGAAGACGTCGAGCAACGAAGAAGGACGCTGGAGTGATTTCCTGCACCTAAATCTCAACTAGTCTCTCCCTCCGGCTTGTGATAGCCTCAGTTTCTTCAAGTGCTGTAGCTTTGCTCAAGTTTAGTTGTAATAAGCTAAGCTTGTTAGACTATGCTGGACTAATTTGCTTGTCTTCTTTAACGCAAGGCAGAACAAAGAGAAGCGCCCGGGGGCCGGGAATGCCGCTCGGCCAGAGCCCTCGCGGGATGGAAGGCGAAAGAGTCGCAGTGGCCAGGCTCACCGCCTCCTGCCGTCGCTGCCGCCCAAACCCAAGCGCGCAACCCGCCGCCTCCCACGGGGACGAAGAAAAGCAGAGCCTGGGCCTGGATGGTCTGGGCCTAGCTCTTGGCATGTGCTTCGTGCGCAGAAGCCCGGCCCGTGGAACTCACTAATCACCGTCCTTGGCATCAACTTATTTTCTCTCGAAGTGCTATTAAAAAAAAACAAGTTTTTGCCCCTGAAAGAGGCTGATAATATAGATACCTGATACCTCTGTGTTTTTTATTGATGTGTCTCAAAAGGATACATTTGTATAGGGTGTCGATCCAATTCTGTTATTGATCCTGTCTTACTATTGCTGAAATTAAAGAGTGCAGATGGGTTTTACTTGTTCTGCATTTTTTTTATTTCGGTTGGCGAAAAAACATAAGCTGTTAACTGTGCTTCCATTTTGGATGGACTATTGGCAATTGTAACATTGATGGTATCAATTGGTCATTTCTCAATGCTAGATTGTATAATCAGATGTGCTATATTTGTCATGAAAGTGCATCCAAACGCAATACTTTCTATGCATTTGGAATCAGATGTGACATTGATGGTATCAATTGGTCATTTCTATGCATTTGGAATTGATAAACTGTACCATGTTTATTTCATGAATCCGTGACCTCTACTGAAATTCCCGTGCTATTTGATTGAGGTTGTTGTCACTGGCTCAGTTCTCTGCTTGTAGAATTCTTCCTTGACTGATATTTATCGGCTGTCGCACCTTCAAGGCCATTTCAATTCTGATTTTCTCTGTAGGAGTTTTATGATCGCAGGATTCAACAGCTAGCTAGCATTCAGAGAAACCAAAAGATTCAGTAAAGACTGTAACCTTGCCATGCCTAATCAGTAGCACTGTTACCACTGACCCACTGCCATTAGTGCTGGGCACCACTCACCTCTCCTCGTGACATCATTGACATGGAACTGATGGAACACAACAGTTGCATGAGCCACACCAATGTCTCACTGTTACATAATTAATCAAAAGGGAGTGAAGATGACAGCTGAAGCCTCCTCCTAAGTCCTAACTGCTCACCAACTGAGCTACCACTACCAGGCTGCCACTCTACAAGAAACAGCAAAATGAGCTGAAAGACCACATTTCACAGTGGAAAGAACAAGAGGCAGGGAGGCAGGATCAGGGCTACTTCGATCTCCAACATCTGAAACGCATTGAAGTTTTTCAAAAATTTCTGGATCTAGCCGGCGAGTCGATCTGCGTCAGAGTTCTTCCATGCCCTCGTCGAATAGCATCTCGTGGTAGCGGCATTCGCGGCTGCAGAAGGCCCTCTCCCCCCTGGAAGATCAGGCCACCAGAATTGGTCGCTCAATCAGATGACATCAAAGAATGAAATCTGAGAACCAGTGATAGTTCTAGTTCGTTGCGATGTACTACCCACTCCATTAGCAGTTAGCGGATATATTTAATTCTACCAAAGAACAGACCTGGTAAGCTTTTTTCCCACTGAATCTTTACCGTGGCCAAATAGCTTAGAACACCAGGAAAGTTTTAGGTGAAAATGAATGAACAAAGCAAGTTACCAGCTGAGACATCTTTTTCATTTTCATTAACTGAAAAGATTCAGACCCTGAACACATTCAATTCTGAAACTTCAGAGAAGTGGAAGAAAGGAAATGGAGAGTATGTGGCGGCTGGCACTGACCTGTACATGAAGATATCCTTGCCTTGGCCGAGGTCCTTGCTGCAGCCATGGCAATACCTCAAGAAATCGTCCCTGCCGCTCGCCGCCCACTCCGCCGAGAACCCGCCGCGGCTCTCGAGGACGCGGTTGTCGAATATGTGCGTCGTCCTCGGGTTCGGCCCGCGGGCGATGACGCAGGTGTAGTCCTCCGACATCTCCATCTCCCTCGGCGACATGCACCGGCGAGGGGAAGCGTACTGCACCACCAGGTGATCGGCCGGCACGGGGGCGCCGGCGCCGCTCCTGCTCTTGACGCCGAACTCCTTTGACGGCGAGCACGGCGCGTAATTCGTCTGGACCCGGAGCTTCTGCCCGGTCAGGACCGTCGACGCGACGTCGCCGGGGGCCTCCCCGTTCAACGCGCCGACGAGGCCGAGCCCGACGGGCTTGGTCTCCCAAGGGTGGCGGTGACTCTTGCTCCGGCGATCGCCTGAGCCGCTGCCGCTACGGGAGAACGGGACGGCCGTGGCGCTAGCGCTACCACACGTGGCCGGAGACGTGGGGCTGGCGGCCTGCAGGATGGAGGTGGGGCTCGTGACGGCCTCCGCCCGCTCCGGCGAGACCTCGCCGGAGAAAGCCAAGAACAGCTTGGGAGGCGAGGCGAAGGGAGATGGAATGGTGGCGTGGCCATGATCCAACGCAATCTTGTGTTGCTTGGTGCCTCCACCACTCGGCTTAGCCCTCCTCCTCAACATACTGGTATCACTATCACCTCAGCAATCAACCAGCACACTCAATCAGTAGCTACTTCGATCAGTAACCACCACTGCAAAAACGCCATGAAAACGCATCAGGAAATTGCAAGAACCAATGGAAGATGCATGCGTGCATGCTGTGAAAGAAGAGATTGGTTGGTTCAGAGAATTGTTTTGTTATACCTGAAGCTAGCTAACCATGTACGCAGAGCCTGCGAGTCACAGAGCAAAGCGTGCAGCCATGCATGCATGGAAGCAAGCGAGCTAGGTCGTTGCGCAGGAGCTGGAGCACATAGCATTCGATCTCCTCCTACCAAGCAAGCAAGCAAAGCTCTAGTGCTCTCTGTTAAATACATGCATGCAGCTTCCCCTTCTCAGAGAGGAGGGGAGCATGAGCCACTTCGATTGCAGCCGGGAGCTCGAGCAGAGATCGACGCAATCATTGACATGCGGACCCCAGGCACGTCCCAGGGGTGGCCCACCTGGCAGTGGGGAAGCTGCAGGGAGGTTAAGCATCGATCGTGCATGCAGAGGGATATGTGGATGTGCAGTGAGTGATGCAGTGCAAGAGCGACTGTTAACTCGCAACCTGCAGCGTTCAGGGATGCGCCCAAGGACAATCATCAGCTGGAGCTGCACTGAAGCAATGCAAGGAGCGTTTATTTATTCGGTCGTATTTCCGGTTCTTGGTAGGGAAGAGCACAATGCCTATTTCCATCTTAAATTTGACCAGCGTGTCTCAGGGATTATATCGTAGCTTATAGAGAGAGATATTTGCGTACAATTGAAACCGATATAAATAAAATTGCTCCGTCTTGAAAAACGTTTTGTTTGAAAACTAATTAGGTATTGTAAAAAGGTTACTTACTATCTTAAAAAAAATACTGCGTTTGATATTGTAAAAAAGCTACTTACTATAGAAGAAAGGTTTACAGAAGCTAAAGTGAACAGAGCGTAAGATCACCCGCCGCTGGTATAATGACAAGTGAGACGCCACAAGTGAGGTACGAAGGATGTCCTAGAGAGTATAATATAAGTCATGTGTTGCACTTGCGTTGGATATGATGGAAGGTTCTCCCGTATGTTTTTCAGGCTTTTCCTGAGTGTTCATGGCACACGGAGGCTACGCAAAACGTGGTAGTGAAATTGGGCGACGGCTCCTGTGGAAATGGGCGGCTGATGAAAATTTGCGACGTGGGGCGTTGGATCGTGATTGGAAGGCTCAACTCTTGGCGGGTTCCTCCCACCTTCACTTAACGCGCTTTAAAAAAAAAACCACAGCAGTCTCCTTCGGCCCTATTCATTTGGGTTCTAGGTTCTAACTTATTTTTCATTATTTATAATTTTTATTTTTTTCTGATTTTTAGGCTTTTTTGAGCTTTTTTACCGGTTCTTTTTCTCGTATTCATTTGCATTATACATAATGGGCTAATCTGTTTTTTTATTTTTAGATTTCTTAAAACTAATTACGTCAAATAAACCATCGTCAGCTACCATGTAATTTTAGCCAACTATAATATAATTTCAGTCATAAACCATCAAATTTCAGCCCAATCGAGTAGCCTCTTCATCTCACCAAGTCGACCACACACACCATGGAACCCTATCACACTCCTCCCTCGCCGTCGCATCCTCTTCTCCGCGCATGTTAGCCTTCATCCGCATCCGCACCATCACGGGGATCACCCAACTGACCGAACCGGAGGCTTCACCTACACAGGTTTGGATCTACGCACGCCAGACATCGACGACTCGTAGTGTGCCACATCCATAGCAAACATTGCAGCAGTAACATGTTGAAACATTCACAGAAATTTGTGAACAGTCAGAACATGGGTCTTCAATAAAAAACCAGAACATGAGCTCATAAGATGAGCCTGTGAACAGTCAGAACACTCGCATGAACAAATGCATCAGGAGTGGGGTATTTTTGCAAAAGCGTGTTAAGTGAAGGTGGGAGGAGCCCATCTAAATCTGAGCCTTCCAATCACGATATGATGCCCTACATCGTAAATTTTCAAAATTTCACCAATTACGCGTTTTCCCCTAAGACGTCAATGACAAATTGAACCTCATAACTAATTCAATAAGGTTTTTGGCAGTGTACATCTGTGCGTCTGCTCATTTCACTGCTTCATCAACGTTCTGCATTAAATTGAGAGTGTGTTGCTTTCTATTCTCCATCAAATCCAATTGTAAGTCGTTCGTGTGACTGATCGACTTGTTTACATTCTGTTTTTGCATATTTTTTGAAGTAAAATAAGTTGCCTACTATTAGTACTTCTTTATGCATCATTAATTATTTGCGATATTTAACTTTTAACAAAATTTGGAATTAAAATATTACCCATATTTCTAACATTTCAGAAATCTTATTGTGAACTTTGTTGCAATACAATAATAGATGGTGTTTCTGATGCTATGAAACCTAAGGTTTTCTTATCAGAACTTCTATAGATAGCAGACTAGAGCCAAGTTTTGGCTCATCTTTAGGGCTGTAGTGGGTTATTCACCCACAATATCCATTTACAATTGAGCAGATTCATGTAGTTCAAAAATGCGAATAACACTACTCTTGACTGCATTCTGAGTATTTTGGCATATCAGCTCCATGATATGTATATGGACAACAAATCCACCACAGAGTTATGGAATGCACTAGAGCACAAATATGCAGAGGCAGAGGTAGATCGCTGGCTCTATATGTGTGAGCAATTCTTCGACTTTAGCATGGATAAGGCTAATTCCATAGTTGGACAAGTTCATGATCTCCAGGTACTAGTTGGCGAGATTGTACACCTGGGCTGTGTGTTGCCTCCTAAATTTGTGACTGCATATATTGTTGCCACACTTTCTGCTAGTTGGTAGGATTTTGCAACTGGCTTGAAGCATAAGAAGAAAGAGATTTCTATTAAAGATCTCATTGCTGCCCTTGATGTGGAAGAAAATACTAGAGCAAAAGATGCACCCAACACTTCTGGTAAAACAATGTCAATATCGTAATGAAAAAGATAGCTGGAAAGAAATAGAAATTCAACAAACTAAACAAAACAACTAGCTTTAAGAAGAATAAAACTGAGAAAAAAGATTTGAGATGTATCACTTGTTTTGTGTGAGAAAAAGACGGTCATATAGTGAAGGAATGTCGCATCCACAAAAGTAGAGATGGTGAATAGCCAAAGAAGAAGATTGTCAATGTGATCATAGGTGAGGCTTTAACTTCAAGAGGGTATGGTGATTTATATATTGTCTTTTCAGCATGTTAATCCACTTATTAGTGTGTTGATACTGGTGCTAATTCACAGATATTATGATTTTTCCTTATTTTCTTCTTACCAAGCAGCAGTGGTTTCCTCTGTCCTAATGGAAAACGGGTCGTATGCTTCTGTTCTTGGTGTTGGTATGGTAGATTTAAAGCTTCTTTTAGAAAAGATTGTGTACTTAAAGAACGTGCAGCATGCTCCTACAATAAATAAGAGCCTTATTAGTGGTTCTCTCCTATGCAGGGATGGTTATAAGTTAGTCTTTAAGTCAAATAAAATTATAATATCTAAGTTCAGAAACTTTATTGGTAAAGGTTATAAGAGCGGAGGCTTATTCTGTCTAAGTAGTTTAGAGTCTTGTTACAATCTAAATGTTGAAACTAGTTCAAATAAATGTGAAGCTAATATTTGACATTCTTATTTCTGTTATATTGGTTTTGATAGTATTGGTAGAATGTTCAAATTAGATTTAATTCTAAATATGAAAGTGTCAAAGGATTAAAGCGCTAGTCATGTGTGCAAGCAAAGTAATCTCAAAACCCTTTTAAGGGATTAGAGGATGAAAAAAAACTTGGCACTGTTAGATCTTGTTCATTCGGATTTGTGTGAAATAAATGGATTATTGATAAAAAAACAAAAAATATTTTCTAACTTTTGTTGATGATGCAATACGCTAATGCTATCTGGATTTACTAAAAACTAAGGATGAAACATTAAACTACTTTAAGACTTGGCCGAGGTTGAGAACCAATTAGAGAAGAAAATAAAAAAAATTAAGATTTGATCATAGAGGAGAGTACATCTCTCATGAATTATCCTAATTTTGTTCAGAACATGGAATAGTCCATAAATTTACACCACCATATTCACCCCAATCAAACAAGGTAGGTAAGAAAAAATCAGACACTAACAGACTTGTTAATACCATATTAGAGAGTGCTAGTATGCCTAAAGCATAATAGGGGAATTGGGAAACTATATTGACAACAACTTTTGTCCTAAACAGAGTAATCACTAAAAAGAGTGAGATACCCCATATGAGAGATGGAAGGGGAGAAATCTTAATGTTAATTTTCTGTAAACTTGAGAGTGTTTGGCAAAAGTCAATATACCATTACAGAAAAAGAGAAAGTTTAGACCAAAAATAGTCAAATGTATTTTTCCAGGATATTCTCATAATAGCACGGCCTGTAGATTTTTAGTAGTTAAATTAGAAAACTCCTGAGATTATTGCTAACATAATAATGGAGTCTAGAGATGCTTTATTATTTAGAATACTTGACAAACTAAGAATGTTCAAATTAAAAATATTAAAAGGGAGAATATTCAAACTTATGATCTTCCCATCGTTTCTAAACCAATATATGATATCTCTAATGAGGATAACAATCTAGTCGCAAAGGCTCCTCGTAGGAGTAAGAGACAAAGAGTTGAGAAAATCATTGGAAACGACTTTATTTTATATCTCGTGGATAATGTGCTAAAGACTCTTTCAGATGCTTATGCATCTTCTGATGCTGAGTATTGAAAAGAGTTAGTTCATAGCTATATGGACTCTATCATAGCTAATAGGACTTAAGAAATTACTGATCGTCCTATCGAGTGCAAATCTGTAGAAAGTAAGTGGATATTTAAAAAGAAATTAAGATTTGATTGTACTATTAAGAAGTACAAGGCAAGACTTGTGGCCCAACGTTATACCCAGAAAGATGGAGAAGATTTCTTTAATATCTATTCTCATATCGCTAGACTAATCACTATTAAAGTGCTCATTGCGTTAGCATCTTTCTATGATTTACATGTCCATTAAATAGACATGAAGACAACTTTCCTCAATGGAAAGTTGGAGAAAGAAATCTATATGAATCAATCAGATGGTTTTATAATTTCTGGACAGGAAAATAAGGTATGGAGATTATTAAAATCCTTTTATAATTTAAAACAGGCACTTAAACAATGACACAAGAAGTTTGACAAAACTTTGACATCTATTAGTTTGTTGTAAACGAAGCTGATAAATGTGTATATTACCATTATGGTGGGGTCATGGAGTGATCTTATGTTATGACATATTTATATTTGGAACAAATACTATCGTAATTGATAAGGTTAAATGTTTCTTATCTCGATGCTTTGATATAAAACACTTAGGAGAAACAGATATCATTCTGAATATTTTGATCAAGAACGAGGATAGGATCACTTTAAATCAATCCCGTTATGCTAAGAAAATCTTAATCCACATTGGCTATGAGAGTTGTAAAATTTTTTCAACACCATACGATGCGAGCATTAAGCTTCAAAAGAACCAAAGGCTAGAAAAAGATCCATTACGATATTCACAAATTATTAGGTCACTCATATATTTAGCTGGTGCCACAAGACCTGATATTTTATTTGCTATAAGCATATTAAATCAATTTACTTCTAATTCAGGAGATGATCACTGGAATGCACTTGAAGAAGTGTTGTGAGGCACAACATTTTTGGAATTTATTATATTGGATACCTTTCTGTACTAGAAGGATACAGTAATTCCAATTGAATTTCTAATGTGGATGAGATTAAAGCTACAAGTGGCTACGTATTTACTTTAGCTGGTGCTACAATTTTGTCTTGCAAATAGACTATATTGATGAGGTCAACCATAGAAGCAAAACTTATAGCACTTCACGTAGCCACTGTTGAGGCTGAATAGCTGAGAGAGGTTCTGTTGGACTTGCCATTGGTTTAGAAACTAATATTGGCAATCATGATATACTGTGATAATTAAACAGTATTGGTTAAAGTTACTAGTACTAAAGATAATATGAAGTCCTCTAGACATATGAAGTGTAGACTTAAATCTGTCAGAAAACTGAGAATCTCCGGAGCGATTGTTGTGAATTATATTCACGCTGAGAAAAATCTAGTAGACCCTTTTTCAAATGGGTTAGCATAGAAAGTAATTTCCATTACATCTATGCATATGGGAATGAGGCTCATTCGAGTTACATCACAGTGGTAACCTATTCCTTCTTGATCGGAGATCCCGTGACTTAGGTAATAGAAAAAATAAGTTGATGTTATAACAAGAGAGTACATATTTATTGTACCCATATCCTAATAAATAAAGTACTCTCAACTGTATAGAAAGTTAGTATAAAACCTTAATATATTCTTTTGTTAAATGAGAAAAAGGTATTAGCTGCAGGATATCAAGAAAGAATATACTTACTTAAGCCTAACTGTGTAGTCGTGATTCACAAGAACAGGGCATTCTCTAGAAAGCTCGTCAGCATATAAGGAAACATAACCATATAACACTCTGTTTAGATGTGGTTCACTGGCTGCCTTGTATCAGTTGATATTTCAAGCGATATTTGATCACGAAAAGCTATGAATTCAAGGCGTAATCCATTCATTAGCTGTGAGAAAATGAATCTTACTAATCTAGGTGAAGTTCAACCCGTACGGGACTTATGTTATAAGATTGGTATATTAACAACAATTCAGTATAATATATTTGACATCTTTTTGCTTCTTACTTTGAAATTGGTGGGGGTTATTAGAAATAAGTCCATTTTTTATAATGCTAAAGTATGCATGATTTAGTACCACATTTCTAAGGTAAAGTGGGAGAAAGTAATTTATAAGATAGAGTTCTTACCACTCCTTAAATCATGTGACACATGGATAGGATGGTATGGGAACGACTTTGGCTATTCACACATGAGTGCATGCACGCACATGCGTAGTTCCGAATTTTCACGTAACTTGCGACGCGTGACTGCACCATGATGTGGCATGCCACTTGGTTGACCAAGTCCACCTTATTTTTACTGAACCGTGCATCTCTCTGTTTGAATAAGATTCAAACATTTGAGTTTGAGGTTTTATTGAGTTTTGATGACTGGCAGTTACCTGTGGGTAAATAGCTGGTTAAATGTGTCAATTACCAGTGGGTAAAATGACTGTTTAATCATGTCAGTTCTCAGTCTGCATATATATATAAATCTAGAGTATAGAGCTAAGAATCACTATCTTCATTTCCTTCTCCTATAAATCTATACTGTTATGTTGTATCGTTTGAATCTCGTCGACTCTTCTTCGCAACATGCACCGTGAAAAAGGTGGTATCTCCGAGCATTGTTGCCGTGAAGACTTACACGGAGAGCGGTAATAAGGTTTTTGGACAGTGCACATCTGCATTCGCTGCTTCATCTATGGTCTGCACTGCATCAAATCTGTGCTACTTCCTGTTCTTCATAATACCCAACTGTAAGTCGTTCATGTGATCGATCGATCTGTTTACTTTCTATTTTTGTATCTATTTCGAAGTACAATAAGTTACTTGCTATTAATACTGATTTATACATCATTAGTTATTTACTATATTTGAGTTCTAGTAAATTTAAAATTAAAATATTTGCCACATTTTCAACACACGAACCGAGGATAGCCACTACTTTCGCATGCAGGTGGAGCCTGTGGGGTGGACCCCACTCTGAGTGCCTGCATGCAGCCTGATTGGCCAACGCATGCATGCAAGCATGCTTTGTGAGAGAGAATGAATGATAAAGCTATGCGTGCAATGCATGCATGGGCTCTCCTCTGTCTCTTAGGCTAGACTGCAATCCTCCATCTACAAAAGGGTCAAATGCTGCGTAAAATGGAGACAAAGCATATGGTTATAGCAGGCATTAATGCTAGGGCTTTCAGGGTTGGTACTGCAGAATTTGACCAATGCATTGCTACACTACTATGCGGTGTGTATCAGAAATTATTCAGTACTGGATTAGCTAATATATATACCACCGGGCTTTGTACCAACATGTGCACTGTGTATAAAATTAGCTCAATACCTGTGTTTGCAACAGATAAAAAATACCATATTATTCTAACATGTCAAGTCGACATCTATTAGGATTGGTCTACTCTATGCCATTGGCTCTATCTCCATGCTTGATGGTGCTCCACCCAAGCTTGCATCGCACCTCTATTGATGTGCTCGGCCTACACCGTACCCTCGGCTCCACCTCCACGCTTGATCTAGCTCCAACCAAGCTAGCATTGCACCTCCGTTAACATGCTCAGCCTACACTGCTCTTGGCTCCACCTCCATATTCGATCGAGCTCCGACCAAGCTGTTAAGGGTATTAGAGATATAATAGGATTGTTTTAATTGTTTCCTTATATACCTGGATTTCCTTATCCGTATATGACATATTCCTCTATAATATTCCTTTGTACTCCTTATATATATTACCTATTGGGCCTCTTCAATATACACACAATATTCATAATATGGTATCAGAGTCAAGAGGTCTTGAGTTCAAGACCCGGTTAGCGCAATTAAAAAATAATTACAGCCCACTTCTATTCCACGTCTTAGGCCTGAGAGAGCCTACATGTGAGAGGGAGTGTTGAAGTATAAGTGAATTGCCGATCTTTCCTCATCAGCTTAAGCTTTTGGGTGAACTGGTTAGTGCATGCAATTCAATATGGTATCAGTTTGGATGCCGCCGCTGCCCTAGGCCTCAGGCTCCTCACACCATGCTCATCGCTGTCGTCGATCTCCACGCCCCGCGCCCTCCCGGATTCACTGCTGGCGGGGGTTAGCCGGCCGGAGGGTAGCCCTGCCCCGGCGGCGGGTAGCCGTCCTTCCCCGGGTGGCCTTGCCTCGGCGGCGGGTAGCCATCCTTCCTCAGGTGGGGTTAGCCGGACAAAGGGTAGCCCTGCCCTGGCGGCGGGTAGCCGTCCTTCCCTAGGTAGCCCTACTGCAGCAGGACAACAACGGGAGGCTGCTACTGTTTGTAGTAGCTCATATTCTTCACCGTTTTGAGTCTACCGGTTTCTCGCGATTGATCGGAATGGGGGAGGGGACTTGTGCTGTGGGTCTGGGCAGTGGCCGAATGGATACTTTTGTTGGCCTCTAGTTAGCTACTGTTGATATTAGTATTTGCTGCTGAGTCTACTGTCTATGAGCCATTTTTCGTTTTAAATCTTCCGTTTGTGTGCATCTCAAGTTCGTAGTCTCTACGTTTTAGTTTATCTAAGCCATGCGAGTCCACAAATTTATTGTCAGTCATAGAAGTATAGAAATTTTATTTTACATGACAGCAGCCGTTGCTCTTCTCTCTAAGCCACGTGCAGATCGTAGAAGTCGTTATAACGTCGCCACTTCTCTAGCCGCCGCCCCGAGCTTCTAATGCCGCTGCGCTTCTCTTGCACCTTGTGTATTGCGCCGTCGCTGTCTTGGGTTTCAATCTGCGTTGCAATACTTCTATCTATTTTTGATCTGCGTTGCCATACTTCTATCTATTTCTTGTCGGTTTGATTTGACAGTTTTATTTTAAAGAGCTGCACGCTACGACGACATTATCAAGACTCGAACTTTAGATTTTTACTATTTTAGTGACAACTCCCTTCAAATGTAATGCTATTGCATATACTTTGCATTTGAAGGGGGTGTTAAGGGTATTAGAGATATAATAGGATTGTTTTAGTTGTTTCCTTATATACCTGAGTTTCTTTATCTGTATATGACATATTCCCCTGTAATATCTTTTTGTACTATATCTATATATTGCCTATTGTGCCTCTTCAGTATATACACAATATTTATAACACAAGCTAGCGTCGCACCTCTATTGACATGTTTGGCCTACACTGTGCCAGGCACCACCAACGAACCAGTTAAGCTTCATTGTGACCCACATTCCAATTTGTATTGGAGCTAATTTGTTTGTTGGGAGAAAGTTTTTTTTAGAGATTTTAAGGGAAGCACAATTTGTTTGTTGGGGAGGTGCTTATTTTTGTTGTTTTAGAGATTTTCTAGGAGGTGAAAAAGGAGATGGGATGGGAGGAGGTACTATCATCCCCACTACCAACTTCCTCTTTTTAGGAAATAAAGATAAATATGAAAATACATAGAAATGGTGTAAAATAGTTGCAACTTTCCAAGATGGTCAGATGATTCAGGACGAAATATCTGACTCCTAGATACAAAATAAATTAGCTGTTCATTTACGTCCTTTTCTTATGAGACAGGAATTGAGGTGAGAACCGACGGGAAGCGGCCTGTTACCAACGAAATCAGGAACAAAATGACAAACATTCGGATTGTGCGAAAATATCTTCGACTCTACATGATAAATAAAAATTCTGAAACGAAACAATTTTCCACCATTTATATTTGCCCTCTGTTCCCATTTAGATCTTGCAAGAAAAAAAAATCCTGATCACAAAATCTCTTACAGAAAGCAGCGTTGCCCTGTCTGTACATGGACGTAGGTATACGGCACTACGACACCTGTCTTCTCGATGAACAATCGACACGTCAGGAGTGCGCCCATTCAAAAGGAAAAGGACACTCGAAGGGGCATCAAATCAAAGCTACAGCTACGTACGTATTCAATTCGGACTGTATCCTGTTTCCTCTGCATCTTGGTGGTTCTTTAATTCAGAGATCAGACACCGATTTTAAAACCGCTTGGTTTGTTTAGACTCGATCGGATCTGATTGGACGAGTAAATGCCAGTGCCAATCCCCATTGGCTCAGCTCCATTACTGTCTTCAATTCTGCAGTGGAATTGCTGATAGGACGGGCCAGCCATCGGCTTTGCAACAGGAAGCCTGAGGGGTGATCGGTTTGGTTTTTTTTCGACTTCAGCTTCTAGTTTTAGTTTTTTTTTTCACTATTCACTACATTATCCACTAACTCAGCTACAGTGTTTTTTCAGTCAGCTACAGTGTTTTTTCAGCCAAAAGCCAAAAGCCATCGCTATTCTGATCACCCCCTGAATAATGCTATGCTCTCGATTGCTCATGCTGCTCTCTGTGTGTAGTATGCACAACCTAAAATCTGATGTGTAGTATGCTAACTGTTTTTTTTTTTGAGAGAAGATCGGCGCTAACTTTTAATCAGGTAATAACCAGAAGTGTTTTATGATACAAGCATACACGCAATTTTCTCTTGGTGCGGTGTAGAAATAATTCCTCAGGGTATTGTAGCACATTGTACGGCTGCTGGTAGCATTCCCTGTTTTTGACCTTCAGTGTGTGCACGGATGCTAGGTAGTCAGGCTTCATTGACAAAAGAACTATGGAAGATGGTCCAGATCACGGAGGGAGTGATTGCAATCCTGGATCAAGGCCGTACTATTACAAAAAAAATTTATCACAGACGATTTGAAACTGTCATCACAAACAGTTTTCTGAACCGTCTGAATTTATATGTCAGTGATAATCTGAGATTATCACAGACAGTTTGTGAGCCGTCTGTGCCAATCACAACACAGATATTTTGTAACTAGAACCGTCTGTGAAGAATACTATCACAGACAGTTTAAACTAAAAACTATTTGTAATACTCACACATTATAGATGGTTCTATCTACCAATCGTCTGTTATATGCGAGTATTACAGACAAATAGTATATAGAACCGTCTGTAATATTTTTCAATCACAGACGGTTGGTAGATAGAATTGTCTGTGATGTGCGATTATCACAAACATTTTTTGGTTTGAGCCGTCTGTGATAGTCATTCACAAACGGTTTATACCACAAAACCATATGTGATAGTTCATTCTATAGTTAAATTTTTTTTCTGTTTTTTGGTTAGCCTCAGGAAATGATAGTTATGCCTTTTGAAAATAAACAAATACAACAGCAAACACAGCAGCACATTTTATTTTTATTAAGATTAGAATCCACCATTACAACATAATACGATAACAAGCAGGTTACCCCATCTCCTAATTCTATGAATTCAACTCTTAAACATAGCAAAAATAGAGAAGAAATAGATATCCTAGTAGACAGTAAAAGCCAAATCGTGCCGGCGAGGCCTTTATTCCTAGGCCCTCTCGCCCCTCATGCAGTGCGCGAGCTAGATGTTTTTGATGCCCGTCATCGTTGGCGCTAACTTGAGTACTATCTTGGTAGCCAGCTGCTTCCATGGCACTTTGCTGTCCGTAAACTTGCGTGCCATGTACTTCATAAGGGCCATCAGGGTCAGGATGAAAAGGACGGTGAAGAGACTGGAGAGATTTTAAGTGTGGTAGAGGGTGGATTTGAGTGAGTATTTATAGAGGAAGACGAGCCGGGAGTGAAAATTTTTTTGGCAGAATGAATGCGAGGATAGAGAGGTGGAGCTACAATCCATGAGGTGGGGGTTGATGAGTTTCTATTGGCTGAAATCGGGTTGGGGAGGATCGACGGGGCCAATGGTCTGTGAATTATGATATAGAGCACAATGACAATGTATGTACATACCGGTGCAATGTAAATGTCTAGTATAAAAAGATAAAATAACAAAGTTTTATATAGCTTATATATGCTCGTTTGAAATGTTTCGACGAGATCTATAATTTTGCAGTTGAGGCAAACCCCAAATTCCGAAGGGAAGATCGGAAATTTTGGCAAAAACAGAAAATAAAAACTTGTGACACAAATTCAGGGCTAAAGATGGCCAATTTTGAAAATATTAAAGGTGACTGGAGCAAGCAGGTCATTCTTTTTAGATTGGACTCATCGTTAGCTTTTCAACGAATACATAAACATCGAAAACAAACACTGTATGCAAAAATCATGCTCGTTTTACTAAAGATGTCTCAGAACGGAATCCTACTCGGACTCGAATTCATCTCGGGGAGAAGTGAGTGGGAGATTATGAAATTTTAGGGGATTGCGAGATGAAAAATATATCACAGATGGTTATTGTTAGTAATCGTCTGTGATAGAAACCGTCTGTATTGTCTGAAATTATCACAGACGGTTCGGAGTAAAAACCGTCTATGATGTATAAAATTATCACAGACGGTTCGGATTAAAAACTATTTGTGATGTATCAAATTATCGCAGATGATTTTTAATCCGAACCGTCTATAATAATTTCTAAACGGTTTTTACCAATAACCGTCTGTGATAGTTATGTATTACTGATGATTATTGCCATCAGTAATAACATAGACGGTCACGCTTGTAAACCGTCTGTGATAATTACAGTACCGACGGTTTTTACGGAACTATCAGTGATAGAGCGTCTAATATAGCCGGTTTTGTAGTAGTGCCGGCCAATGCAAGTCCAAATAGTGGCAGCTGATGGATGAATAGCTCAATGTTGGGTCCTTCTGTTCTTGTGGGTATTCTTTTGAAAATTTTGGATGGCCACTTTGGTCATGACCTAGAGATCAAAATAATGGGGATATGTAGGGGGTCCTCATTCTAGTAGCTACCATCTGAAGAATGGATAGACACCATGCATGGCCTTATTAACTGCCATGCTACACTCAGTGGGGTACCCTAGGCTAAAACTTTGGCTTTGTCTGGTCATTTTTCATGCATCTCAAGTGTTTTTGGCACATTTTTTCTCTAGTGGAAGGATTTGCAATTGAATGGTGAATGAGGGATGTGTTGTTGGCAATGGAGCAGCTGTAATACTTGGCAGGCATTGTATTGGTGGTGTGCTCAAGGGTTCGACGCTATGCTTTTAGAAGTAAGTTATATACTTATCAGTTCTCACACAACAGGTTTTGTATAATTTAACATACATGGAATCAGGAGTTATTCACGTCAAAATAAAAAAGAAATGCGCCTGAAATGTTATTCAAGAACCTCCAGCAACAGTGCCTGAAATGTTCACCAGCACTGCATACTACATATTTACGATTGCGCAACTAAAACGAGCCGAAGAATTGCTATCACCAAGCTGATTTATCGAATAAAGAAACTCAGTCATGCGCAGAAACGGCATCCCATTTGCCCTCTTTGATCATCGCTCATTACGACAGCCTAACCATTAACCAATGCACAGTCGAGATCAGAACAGAAGAAAAAACTGAAAAAGGATGGGCATCAAACTTTCCCCGGTCTCTAGCGTCCTTGGCCCCAACCACATGCCCAAACAGTCAGCGGACGAGCCGCGGCAGGGCCTCAACTCCCTTTTGATCCCACGAGCAATGATGCCTAGAGAGATAGCATCGCCACTGCATGAATGTCCCTGGAGCACTCCAGGCTTTCGTCTTTTTTGGTGCTTAAGCTTCCAACTCTCTCATTGGAGGTCACCGTCCTTGTGGTCTGCATCTTTGCGTTCTTGTCTACTTGATGACGGACAGAAGGGTCGATCGATGATGCAGCCACATGCACCACAACTTAGCTTTTGAGAGGTCGTTCAGAGAAGGCTTTTCTTCTACAGAAGTACTCAAGCCATCGCAGCCACCAGACCGGCGCTACCTGTATGTGTACAGATAGCTCGAAATCGTTGTGAACTGTCGCTGAAGAGCGGGGCTCGTAGACTCAGGAGCGGCCGCTGTCCGCGGTAGCTAGATCACAAAGGTTTCGCTAATTAAACAGAAATGAAAACGAAAAACCATGTGTGCACGGAGCACTACTTCCCCACAAACACTGCATCTTTGAAACGCGATGAGGCAATCATGTCCTTGATTTGCTTGCTCTCCTCCCTCTCTTTCAATGCCTGG
This sequence comes from Melocanna baccifera, assembly GCA_036346265.1. NCBI lineage: Eukaryota > Viridiplantae > Streptophyta > Magnoliopsida > Poales > Poaceae > Melocanna > Melocanna baccifera. Next base: position 5,051,023 of record CM070703.1, on the reverse strand, counting down.
ATGCAAACCCATCACCTTGATGGAAAATTACATCTGGCATCTGTTGAATTTAAGTTAGTGGCGGGCCAGGTGTCGCTTAGCGAGGTCATGTTTGGTTTTGGTTATGATCTGAAAAGCCATGACTTGTGAGAGAAATTAGCTGACAGTAGGCAAGTGGGAATGGTGGTAGTAGTAGCAGCTAAACACATCTCCATGACATGAAATGTAGGGCCCATCAGCTGGTTAACTAAGACTGCACAACAATCAAAGTGCCACTAATTATGGTGCTTGGGTATGGAAAGTAGCTAGCTAGTAGTATGTGGATAAAGATGAAGTGTCTTTGGATTAGCAGGAACTTAGGAGAAGCCTTGCATTGGAAGGCACATCACAAGGAAGGAGCCAGGTTTTGAGCCTACTGATCAACCTTTGGAGGCAATTTGACAAAACACTAATTCATCAGCTTGCAAGATTTCTATCATTTCTTCTCAAAGAGGAAGAACCCTTTAGGATGGAATCTGATTCTTGCTGGCCCAAAGTGGTTTCAACTAATAATTAAATCATGCGAAGAAACGAGTATGGTTGCCTTAAGAGTCATATATTTGGGTCTGCACACATCGCTTACTGGTAGAGCACAAAGTTGTGGTGGATGAGGTTATAAAATTGAAGTTTAATTCTCGTTATTAGAAATTGTTATACTGTCTGTTGTGAACTAGCACAATAAGAGAGTAATCATCTGTCAGAAGGAGGTCGGATGACGACGACTTGAAGTAGAACGGCGCTAGGTGAAGGAGAGCACCGATTGGGAAATGAATAGATCTAGAATAAACTGCAAGGAAATGAGTATAGCTAAACTTTAGGGAGTAGCGACTTATTTATTCATCTTTGCTTGATTCATAATAGATACATACTATCCATTTTATAAGGACGATCTGACTTGACTCTTAAGAAATAATATATAAGCAAGTTTATCTCTAACAATCCAATCTAATAATAACTTACCTAACTAATAGATAATACCAAACACCTAATAGATAGATTTTTAAATAACAAACCATGCCTAATAGATAAATTCATAAATAACAAACTATGCCTAATAGATAGATTCTTAAATAACAAACCATACCTAATATATGTGGCGCTATAGTACTGCGGTGAACAGTACCGCGTGAATAGTGCCACGCATGTAGCATTATACCTCTCCCGGTGAGGCAGCTCGGCCTCGAGCTACGGTGGTGGCCACTGTTGAAAACTTTCTGCTCTTCGCTGTTAGCCTTCAACTTCTCCAAGAGAGATGATGTGGCACCGGAAGCTATGGTGAGTGGTTTTGATACAAATTGTCATGAATCTTAATTCATAACGAGATAAACATCTATCGAAAAGAGGTCGAACGACGATGACTTGAAGTAGAACGATGCTAAATAAAGGAAGCCACCGATTGGGGGAGGAATAGATATATAATAGTCGGTCAAAGAAATGACCACAACTGTATTTTAGGGACTAGAGACTTGTTTATTTATCTTTGCTTAATTCATAATAGATACATGCTATCCCTTTTACAGAGATAACCCAATTTGACTCCTAAAAAGTAATCTATAAAAGAAACTTTTCTCTAACTATCTAATCTAATAATAACTCGTCTAACTAATAGATAATATCAAACACTTAATAGATAGATTTCTAAATAACAAATCATGTTTACCAGATAGATTCATAAATAACAAATCATATTTAATATATACGATGCTACAGTACTTATGGTGAATAATACCGCTATAGTACCGTGGTGAATAATACCGTGCACGTAACACTGTCACACGAGAACCAGACAGGTGAGAACAATATCCTAAAAAAAATGTCCTTTTAGCCCAGCACGTACATAGAGCAATGGACCTACCAGGAATTCAGGATGCATCCAAGAGTGCATATATGCAATTCATGTCCGGCGAGGGCAGCAATCTGACATGCCGTACAGGCAGGGTTTCGGAATTTCTTGGTTTCAGACTATCCTTGAATTGGAACGGTGACCCGTGAATATGATCAAGGTTAATTAGGTAGCATAGGAGAACACAAGCTGCAACAGGGGAAGATCTGACTGGCTTAGTATTTTTTTTAAAGCAAGGACAACAATAGACCAGTACATGTAGCTATCTTAAAGCTCACAACCCAGTCCTAAAAAAATAAAAAAATACAAAATTACTAAATAATAAAAAACAGAAATCAGAAGCAAAAAAAATCCAAAAAATCTAAAAAACAGAAAAATACGAAATTACTAAGTAATAAAAAAATAGAAATCAAAAGTAAAAACTGATTTTAAACTGTTTTGAATAGACCCAAAGAACCAGTGTGGCTGGTATTTGAGCTAGCTTGTCAGGAATCAAGATGGCAGCAGCTAGAAATGGACTGTTTTTTTTTTATTTCTTGGCCTCGTAATAGGCTCCAAGATAATAGGCAGGCTGGTGCCGATGGAACAGCATGATGTTTAGCTCCATCTCTATCGTATGATGATGACAGCGATGGGTTAGTTACCTTGTTCTAGTCAGGGCTTTTTAATCTGTGCACGATCACACGACACGAGCACCTCCTAATCTAGGCCAATTAGGAGGTAGGAACATCGATGATCCTACTTATTTCCTATGGAGAAAAATATTATTATTGAACTTACAAGTCAGCAAAACAGTATCCTGGTCTTATCGCTTTGACTTTTTTTTTTCAAGTGACCAGACACTACATGCTATGCTAGACAGTGGATATAGTACATATATTTACTTCGTTGTCAACGCTAGTAGATGAATATACTCATCTATTTATTTTTATAAATAAAGTAAATATGGTATCATACACTCTTCTATTATGTAGAGAGAAGAGTAAAGCAAGGCCATCTGCATCTAGCTGCATGCTTTATTCTGGAGCTAGGTTCAATTAATCCAATCAAATCAAAGCCATACTCATTGTGACGCTAGCCTACAAAACTTTTTGTTGCAACATTGCCAAAACATACGAGGCATGTCTCTCTGTTGCTTTGACCAGAGGCCCACACATGTGGTAAACCAGACAAGGCAAAGCAATTGGACATTGGAGTGTATCTCGGCCCAGTCTGCAACCTCTTTGGCCCAATTGTCTATAGCTGATTAACTGGTCGTTTAACATTGGGCATTTGTTCTTCCCCTTCCAAGAAAGCAACTACTAGTGTGAATTCAGGAGGTTACCATGTCGTGTGAAGTTTCAACTTTGATGCTTTACCAACTCCAGTGTGTCACTACTAGTTTTACCTCACTACTAGGAGTTAAATTCTAGCACATATTAGATCCCATTCCAAAAAGCTTCTGGCTTCAGAAGCCAAAGCAGTTTGAAATGCGTTGAGTTCTTAACGTGGCTTTCCCCCCCTTTTTTTTTCTCTTTTATAATGGTGTTTTTATTTTTTATTTATTTTCTGTTAATTGAATATCTAAAAAAGCTAATAGCCGCTACGTGTTATTTTAACTAAAAATTACAATACTTTTGAACATGGCCTAAAATAGTTGACATGGAGGACAAGTGCATGTGGTGTTCATGTGGAGGGGAAGGAAATGACAATCAATGTAAGCTAGAACCTGGCCTAGCTTATTATCGAGGTGGGCCAGCAAGAACACTTCAGTGGGGAATAATTGAGGTGGTTGCTCATGGTCCAAAGACAAATCATAATTAGAAGGGAATAAACCAAGCATTGTTAATCACTCAGTAGGGGGCTTTCTGGGGCAATGGAGCCTTGAATTTGGCAGTTCTTCACCTCATTTTCTTTTACCTGCCTATTTGTTCCTTTGTGCTTCAGTCTCTTGAACACCCAACTCTTCACATCAGTGAATTTTATTTTGATCTGACGTCCAACTTACTACCAGTACTGCACAATATCATAAAGTTTCAATATTAGATGTAAACTCACCAGGTGTATCTCTGAAAGTGTCAAGATTGTTATGAATATTGTGTGCATCTATTCATGAGGCCCAAGGGGCAATATATATACAGGTACAAGGGGATGTACAAAAGGAATACAACACAGCATAAAAGGAAATAGCATATTAGGAAACAAATAAGAGTCCTAATCTATTCTATCCTTAACACCCCCCCTCAAACTCATGGTGGATCAACAACACTGAGTTTGGAGAGGTAAAAGCTGTGCTGTGCTCGAGTCTGGGCCTTCGTGAAGAAATCCGCTATCTGAAGCTCCGAAGGCACATACTGAAGAGTAATCACCTGATCTTGCACACAAGACCTCATGAAGGAAGCATCAACACCAATATGCTTGGTGAGCTCATGCTTCACAGGATCACGAACACCGATAGCACTGTCTTGTCGACAAGAGAGGAGTCGGTGTAGTGACAGAAACACCAAAATCCTCAAGTAACCACCGTAGCCAAGTAATCTCTGCTGTCAAGAGAGCCATAGCTCGCAACTCAGCCTCTGCACTCGAACGGGACACTGCAGTCTGTTTCTTCGTCTTCCAGGCAATAAGAGAACCACCAAGAAAAACACAGTAGGCAGAGAGAGACCGGCGATCGGAGGGATCGCCGCCCAAGTAGCATCCGAATAGGCTCGAAGTCAGAATGAATGGAACGTGGAAAGAAGAGACGGCGAGAGATAGTCCCACGAAGGTATCGCGAGAACTCGAAGAAGGTGGTCAGAGTGGACACGAGTGGGAGCTGAAACAAACCGACTCGAAATATGAGCGGGATAGGTGATATCCGGACGAGTAACAACAAGATAAACAAGACTCCCAACAAGGTGACGATGGCGAGTCGGATCGAAAGAGGCTCGCCATCCGAGGGTCGGAGGTGGACATTGAGCTCCATGGGAGTCTCAACGATCTGTTGATCGGTGAGAGAGGCGCGATCAAGAAGATCTGAATATATTTCTCTTGGGACATAAAGAAACCATCCGGAGTGGAAGTAACCTCAATCCCAAGGAAATAATCGAGAGGACCAAGATCCGACATAAGGAATCGCTCACTAAGACGAGCCTTGACAAAGGCAATGTACTCGAAATCATCTCCGTAATGATCATATCATCAACATACGAAGAAGAAGAGTCCGACCACGGGGCGAAGTGTGGACAAAGAGCGCAGGATCATGATCACTAGCGGAAAAGCCAGCAGCGGTGACCACGAGGAGAAGCGCTCAAACCAAGCACGAGGGCTTGCTTAAGGCCATAGAGAGAGCGGCGAAGGCGGCGGACCATGCCCTCGAGAATGAATACCCGGTGGCGGATGCATGTAGACCTCCTCACGCAACTCACCATTAAGAAAGGCATTCTTGACATCAAGCTGAGAAACAGACCAGTGGCGAACAGACGCCACCGACAGAAGAGTGCGAACAGTGGTCATGTGGGCCACGGGAGCAAAAGTCTCGTCATAGTCAACGCCATGCTCCTGCTGGAAGCCACGAGCAACAAGACGCGCCTTGTAGCGCTCAAGAGAGCCATCAGAGCGAGTCTTAATTTTATAGACCCACTTACGTGATGGGGCGAGAATGAGATGGCAAAGGAACAAGATCCCAAGTACCAGTACGCTCGAGGGCAGCAATCTCCTCGGCCATGGCAAGCTGCCACTCAGGGTGAGTAGCAGCATCCCGGTAGGAGACAGGCTCACGAGTAGCTGCGCCAGCGAAGGCAAAGCGGGCAGGAGGCCGAATCGACCGGCGATCGCGGAGAGCGTAGCGAGGAGAAGATGACCCATCAGGGGACGATGGAGCATCAGAAGAAGGAGGATCATCAGGAGAAGATGACTCAGCTGGAAAAGCCTCAATACGAGGTCGACGAGTGTAAAAGAGAAGGGGAGGTACCGTAGTGAGAGGAGCCTGGGGAGTCGGAGGAGACGACGCAGGCGGTGACAACGGTGGAGAGGCCACAGGGGGAATATGTGGAGACTCAGTGGGACAAGTGGACGAGGGCAAAGCAGATATAGATGTATCTGGAAAGGTCAAGAAAGACGAGACTCCGCGAGAGGAGTCGAAGGAGAGGCGTGCGTGGGTAGAATGGGCGAGACTCGCCGAAAGTCACATCCCGAGAAACCCGCATCCTTCGACCAACCGGATCCCAGCACCGATAGCCCTTGTGCTCGGCACTGTATCCCAAAAAGACACACTCAACAGACTGAGCGGTTAGTTTGGTACGTTCGCGAGGGGCGAGGAGAACGTAGCAAACGCAGCCAAACATATGAAGGGCAGAGTAGTCAGGCAGAAGACCACAGAGACGCTCAACAGGGATCGCACCCTGAAGAGCAGAAGATGGCTGGATGTTGATGAGATAGGTGGCGATGAAACGACCTCGGCCCAAAAGTGAGGTGGGGTAGAGGCGGCGATCATCAGAGTACGAGCCGTCTCAAGGAGGTGACGATGCTTGCGCTCAGCGACACCATTCTGAGCATGAGCACCAGGACAAGAGAACTGAGCGAGAGTCCCCTGCGCAGCAAGGAAACTGCGCAGGTAACGAGAAAGGTACTCGCCAGCAGAATCAGCACGAAAAACACGAATAGGAGTGGAGAACTGTGTGTGGATCATAGTGGCAAATTGTTTATAGATAGACAAGACCTCACTACGAGAAGACATGAAATATATCCAAGTGTGGCGAGAGAAATCATCTATAAATATGATATAATAACGATGACCCCCTTTCGAAACGAAGGGAGCCGGACCCCAAACATCTGAATGAACAAGATCAAAAGGACGCTGGGACACAGACTCACTGTGAGGATAGGGAAGCTGAATTTGTTTACCTAACTTACAGCCCTGACAATTTAAAGACACGTCTCTGAGATGGACCCGAAGACCACGGCGAACTAAGGATGACAAAGAGATCCACACGGATGACCAAGACGGTGATGCCACTGCTGAAAAGAGCCGGTGACGAAGTGGCGAAGCGGAGAGACCGCGGCGATGGTGGCAGCGGAAGGAAGGTGAAGCGGTCAAGCTCCCGAGACGCCGTGAGTCACGCGCGAGGCCGAATCAACGAGCTCCGTGTGGCGGTCCCGAACACAACAAGAGTCGAGTTGAGAATGACACGATAACCAAGGTCGATGTCATCCCAGCAGAAATAAGTCGCATAGTGAGGCGAGGAATATGAGCAACGAAGGAACATGAAAGGATGAGTTGCTAAGAGATCCTCGACCGAGACGAAAGAGATGTACCATCGCAGTAAGAACAGCGGGAGAATCAAGAGGTGTAATAGAAGACGAGTAGAAGCATCGAGTCATGTGAAAAGATGCTCCGAATCAAGAATCCACGGGAGGTACCGATGTGTAGAGGTGGTTTCTCGGTGCACAAGAGTCGATGAGCGTAACCTGCGAGAACACGCCGAGGAGAACTGAAGCGGCAAGCAAGCGGCGAAGTCGGCTATCTCTGCTCGGTGAAAGAAGGCTCTGAAGAAGTCGATCTGCAGACGTCGTCGTAGAAGCACCGGTGCCAATAGAAGAACGGCGTGAAAGATGCGCTTCTTCTTATAGCACCGGACTCAATGTGGCTGGCCTTGTCGCGATAGGAGCAGTGAGGACGGCCACCTCGGACGGATGACGGCCACCACCACCGTGGCGGCCGCCAAGGAGGCGATGTAGCGAGTAGACGGCGGCGAGCACGAGAGGAGTGGCATCGGACCAGCACCACTCGGGCGAGTCTCCTCTGCGCGTATCTCGGTGAGAGCCTCGGGAGAGTGACACGAGGTGGCGTGCAAGAAGCGAGCACGCCGTTGCTCGAACTTCGGGGCGGCGAGTAAGGAACTCGTGAGACCAGCCAAACTCCAAGTCGGACGTATATCCAAGCGGACGGACAGAACGAGAGCAGCGGCCGCGATGCGGAGAGAGTCAAGCGACGCCCGATGCAGAGCTCGGCGTAAAGGCATCAACGATAGCATCACCTGCTGAAGAGAGTGCTCTTGGCGAACCACGGACAGTGCAGGGCATCACCGGAGGGCTCGTGGCGCCGACGAAGATGAGTCCACATCCGGAAGCGAAGGGAGTCCCACAACCTCGTAAGAGAAGCGAGGCCGGAGGCGGCGATGAAGACAGCAGCGGCTCGGCGTCGTCATCGCACCACCGAGTGTAGGTGGTCGACGGTCCTTGTAGAGATCGAGCCTCTGGTAGGCGAGGCGGCTTCATCATCAACAATCGAGCAGCCTCGGTAGCAATCTTGTCGGTATCGGGGCAATGCAACAGCGTGGGCTCCGTCGGAGGAATAGGGCAAGGCGGGCGGTGACATCGCCGAGAGGACGCCCGAGACGTAAACCACGCATGTGAATGCGCATGTGAGACAAGTCGGTGTAATTAACACCATCAAAGACCACCGGCAGCGAGGAGAAGCGGTGCCCATTGGTAGGCGGCGCCGGGCGGCGGCGACCAATGCAACGAAGTCTAACAGCGCGCGCGAGCGCGCGTGGTTAGATCGGCGTTTTTTTGGCTTCCCTTGAAGCTACTTACTTAGCTTCCTTGAAGCTACTCACATCTGAATACCTCACGGCGGCCGCCCCACTACCGACCGCCAGAGGCTGGCGGTGGCGGCGGACCAAGACCAGCGCGGCGGTGGCGGGCCGGGACCAGGGCGGCGCGGCGGCGGCCGGCGGCGTCGGCCGGCGGCGCGCGCCGGCGCGCGCGGACGGAGTGGCGCGCGCGGGTGGTCCGGCGGCCGGAGCGGCAGCCGGCGACCGATGGCGCCACGAGCAGCGCGCGCGGAGCTGGAGGGCGGCGGGAGGAGCCGACGGCGGCGGCGGGCTTGAGGCGGTGCGAGGAAGGAGCCGACGAGGCGGAGCGGCGACGGCGTGGAGATCTGGCGGCGGCGTGAGAGGCGGCGCGCGCGGAGGCGGCGCGCGGCGGGCGCGGCCGCGGGGGAGGCGACGCGGCAGGCGGAGGCCGAGGCGGCGCGTCGACGCGGGAGTCGGCGACGATGCAGAGTCGGCGGCGACGCAAGACGGAATCTAGGCAAGCCAAAACCCTAATTTTGGCTCTGATACCATGTTATGAATATTGTGTGCATCTATTCATGAGGCCCAAGGGGCAATATATATACAGGTACAAGGGGATGTACAAAAGGAATACAACACAGCATAAAAGGAAATAGCATATTAGGAAACAAATAAGAGTCCTAATCTATTCTATCCTTAACAAAGATGAACAATGTAACTACAGCTTTATTCAGCTTCTTCTCTTGTTGTAACTTGTAAGCTTTTGACTTTGATTATGCAGACAGTTGTTCCTGTTGATCATTAATAGAAACTGGCAGCCTATATATATACCTAGCAAAAGAAGAGAGTGAAAAAAGAGATCGATCATTTGAATTCTTTTGGTTGCATTGTACTTCTTCTCCATGGTGCAATCATAACACAACACATCCAAAGATGTTAATTACAAGCAGGGATCATTAGACAACCAACCAACCAACGTTCTAACTTTTTTAATCAGTCCAGTTAATCTGATCAACCTAGCTGTACAGTTGACATCACCAAAAATGGCTTTGCTGACATGGAAAATTTATCGATATGAAACGGAATTAGTCTCGTATACGGAACCTAGCTTCATAGAATCAAGAAAAGGCAGTGCCTCTTGATCAATAATCAGAAGAAGTAGTGTCTCCTGTGCAAGAAAGAGGCAGCTCAAAATTCATTCAGCTAATGTAACCAAGGTCTCAATACAACGTCGCCATGTAGTTGTGTCCGTCCTGAGCATCTAGTTCGCAACATCCTTCTGGAGATTGCGAGATCTGAGCCAAGATCATTGATCGGCTCCAACAAAATTAACTATATCAAATTACTAGCAACTATAGCAAGCATCAACAACTTTGGAGGCCAATAAATTAGTAAAGGAATCCATTTGATGCAACGCAATGCAATGCTTTGCGTTCGTGCAGTTAGGTCACACGGCCGGATGGGAGCAACTGCACCCAAATTTATGTACTACAGCATTTGGCACGGATGGTACGGTCCAACATTAATTTGGGGACGCATTTGTTAACGGGCCACTAACAAACTGGCCTCTCTGACCTGTTAGCAAGATTAGACTGCAGAAGATGTTGCTGTTAGAGCATAATCAAGGGGTTATGCCAACCTAAAAGCGTCAGAATTCGCGCCACGGGGTTAGCTTATGGAGGTTTATTCAGCTAATCTTGCTTGGTCACTCATCAACTAGATGGCCTGAAGAACAATCCGATCAGGCGGCTGGTTAAGAAATTAGGCTAGCTGAGAATATGTTCAGTGTTGCCCACAATTCATGGGTCAAAACTGACAGAAGAACAGAAATGATCGACTAATCCAATGAGGTTAGTAGCAGTGGTGACATGTATATATGTAATGAACATGACTGAAACAATCTAGCTAGTGTTGGCTTCAGGAAAATAATTCAGGCAGCCGAAAGGAGAGAAGAGGGGATGAAAAGAGCATTTGTCTGGTGGCCCATGATGATAACTTAAATTGCTCTAATGAGATTCTTGTTCAGGCTTTATGGGGCATGGAGAGAGCATTAACTGTAAAGATACAGGCACTATGATGACGACGGCTTAGTGCTAATTCCACTTGGATTTCCAACGCCAAGAGGCTATGTGAAGATCTAGAATATATTTGTGATAAACAATTAGCACTTTGGTTGAGTTAAAATTGAATTTTACAAAAGTTTCAGAAAATTTAGACTTCAGAGCTGCTGTCAGGTTTGAAGCAATCAGACTGGTCTTGACCTGTTCGTCAAGGTTTTGTGCCCGACATTCTGATTGCCATGGAGGTGATGGTGTGACCGGTCGATGGTCGGCGGTCTAACTATCATGGGAAGAGTGATAAGACTTTAGCATCTATTGCTAGATTAGAAGTCATTAGGATTCTCTTAACATTTGCAGACTCTAAGAAATTTAGACTATACCAGATGAATGTTAAGTGCGCCTTTCTTAATGGTTTTATAGAAGAACAAAAAGTCTATATCAAGCAACTTCTTAGATTTGGGAGTCCAAAGTTCCTAAATCATGTCTACAAACTGTTCAAAGACTTGTATAGTCTTAAGCAAGCACTAGAGCTTAGTATGATAAGCCTAAGTCATTTACGTTGAAAAATAATTTTTAAATAGACAAAAGTAGATAAGACATTATTTACCCTTAGGCATGGTAGTGATATCCTCTTGTTTTAAATTTATGTAGATGATAATATTTTTGGTAGCTAATCTTATGCTTTAGTTTTCGTTTTTAGATACCATGAATAGAGAGCTTGATATGAGTATGATAGGAGAGTTGACTTACTTAGATTCCAAATCAATCAGATAAAGCAAGATACATTTGTGTATTAAGCTAAGTACACCAAGAATCTGCTTCGACACAGAGAGTAGCAAGCCAATTTCCAACCCAATGGCTTCTAAGTCGAGCTTAGATCCAGATGAGGACAGTTAGCATGTCGATCAGAAGAAGTACTGTAGGATGATCGGCTCTCTCCTTTGCCTCACGACATTGAGGCCAAACATGCACTACTCAATATGTCTGTGCGCTCTATTCCAGACTTCCTCTTACGCATCTCATCAACAAACAGTGAAGCACATCTTTAGATGACTCTAGTCCACCATTAAGTTCGAACTTTGGTATTCTTCTTCTTCCTGCGTCTCTCTTCATGCCTTCTCAAATGCAGATTTTGGGAGTTGTCGGATAGATAGGAAGAGTACCTCGGGCACTTATCATTTCTTAGGCACATTTCTTATCTCTTTGTCTTCTATAAAATAGTATTCTGTTGCATAGTTCATAGCTGAGGCTGAGTATGTGGCTACTGCCAGTATTTGCTCTCAGATTATCTGGATCTCATCTACTCTCATGGACTTTGGGTTAAAGTTAGATAGTGTTCCACTATTCTGTGATAATACTAGTGCTATTAATATAACTAAGAACACAGTGCAACATTCTATGACCAAGTACATAGACATCAGGTATCACTTTCTTATAGGCCATGTGGAGAAGGGGATGTAGTCCTTCACTTTAATGAGTTTGAACACTAGGTTGCTGATATTTTTCATAAAATCTTTGGATTCTTCTCGTTTCACCTTCTTGCGATGAGAGTTGGGGGCTATTCATCCTATGAGACTGATTTGAGGGAGAGTTCGCTTCATTTACATGCATGTGTAATATATTACATATTTACCTTCTATTTTTGCATTGCAATATAGTATGGAGCTTTGTTCTATTATCCATGCTCATTCTCTATATCTAGTCATGCTTGCTTTACTGATCCTTCCTTATCATGTCCTTACATGTATAGCTTAACTTGTGCCATGACTAGTTCATTTAAAATTGTGCAACTTGAACTAAAATTGTCCAAACTGAATTTTTTTTAAAGAGTGTAGTTTTAGTTATCATTTTCTAGTTACTGCCATAGCAAAAATGTTTAGTTGAGTTTGGGTAGAGCTTTTTAGTTCTATCATGAAACATTTAGTTGCTCTTGTCATTTCATTGCTTTATATGATCTTAATTATGTTTGTAACTGCATCTCAGCATCTCTTTCTCATGAGATTACTTGCCATTGTATTTGGCATGAACTTAGAGAGAGTTATATATAACCAAGACCCTTTTTTTAAGATCTTTGCTTGATATGGTTAACAACAGCTTGAGATCAATCAAATTGACTGAATGCAATTAATTCAAATTGGTTGAATCTCATGAGGCAGTTGTAGATGGCTCCTAGTCTAAGACTTACTTTACCGAGATAGACAATACAAATGTGAGTTAAAATTTAGATTGAAGTTTAGGGGGCAGTTATAGATAGCTCCTAGTCTAGAACCTGTTCTACTAAGATAAGTCATTTATCTAGTTAATTGCAATGTTGAAATAGGCTTTTAGTTTAAATGAGTCACTTTCAAGTTCTTTAGCATATTTCTTGCCTGACTTAGTATTTTAGCTCATTTTGTAATTTGCTTTGCCATAACTCAGATTAGAATCCCTCTAGCTATACTTGTGATTTTGAGACAACCTAACATATTTTTAATCCATGTAATCACTTCTAACTAGTATTGGTCAGCTCTGCTATATATGTTCTTACATAATACTACAAGCTAATTAGCATGCCTTGGTGAAGTACCTTTTAGTTGATTTGGATAATTTTTAAAGCTCCCAATCCAACTAAAATATGAAAATTATCAAAAATAATCATGTTTGTCTCATAGTGCTAATTAACTTTTTGCTTTCTTTGCTTGATGAATTCATTATCAAAATGAGGAAATTGTGACAAAAATGCATGAATTTGGCTAAGGGGGAAAATAAAGGAGTTTTAGGTTTTTGAGCCTATTGCAAAATCTTGATTTGCTTAGCTTTTTCTCACCATGACTAAAGTCAAAATGAACAATTGTTCTTTCAATGGACCTAGAGTGTCGGACCCCGGAGCAACAACTCCCGGATCTTCTGTGTAAATCGCACCAGTCTAGGATCAGTTAGCGCACACAGTGGATAACAAAGATAAATATCAACCATAATGACACTTATTCATTAACTAAATAAGGGAATGATTACTAAAGTTTACATGCACAGCCCATAGGCCAAACTTAAATATAAGCTGTGGAAGAAAAACACCGAAGTGAAAGAAGCCCACTGAGTCTGCTCACAGGCAAACGACAGTAAGACATGGCCTACTCGTCTTGGTCTTCACCGTAGTCGAAGTTGTCCTCCTCTAAGATGTGAAAGTAAGGGTGAGTACCAACTTATACTCCACAAGCCACACAGAAAAAATACAATATAATGATAAAAGCAACAAAGGAATGCTTATAAGGTTAGTTTGAGTATAAAATAGTATTTAATAAAACACCATAAATATATTGAAATTGCTAAATTTAATATAGTAACAAAAGACAATATTGTAAATTAAATTAATATTATTAGTGCAGGTCCATCCTCCACACTAACCTAACCACGGGAATCTCACCTAGACCATATTTTCCAAAAGATCTTATACGGATTCCATCCATCCAAATGCTTTTAAAATCTCCTATGGATTCCATCCATCCATAAGTCTTTTTAGAAACTATTTTTGAAAACCAAAGTCTAATCCGTGAAAAATTTTACTCAGCTTACCCATGACTGTGAACACGGCTATCCAGGATAGTTTATACACTCTGTAGAGCTTGTACGGCTTTACCAACAAGACATAATCAACTTATATTGCCACGCGATTAGCACACTTTCTTTGGTGTACGGCGGAGAGATCATGACAAGACTTTTATAAAGCAAAGCCTTCAACCTAACCAAGCCAACACTAAGGTTTTACTTCAGTAAAGAATCCACCAGACCAAGACCCCCTCTTGAGCCAAGTGAGACTTCAACCCTTTTGAACTGAAATTGAAATACTTTGAATAAAAATATGTATGTAGAATAATTTAAAATAATATAATTTTATTTCACAATCTAGGATCAACATGATTAGGGGGTGTGACTTACCCTGCTCCACGAATTGATGTGAATCGTCGTCGAAGAATTCTTCTAAATCGTCGAAGTCTACATGTAAAAATAACTCGTCAAACACAAATAAAATCAAAATATTAAAAACAAGGGTAGAAATGGATAGAGGGGAATTTTTAATGAATTTATAAATTTGAATGGGCTCAATCGGACCTAGAACGAAGGAGAACGAGCTTCTGAAAGTTTAAATTCTAAAGAAAAAAGAGGATTTTTTGAAATTATTTTCTAAAAGAAAAGGTATTTATGATGTCAACAAAGAATTACTGAAATTATTTTCCTGAAGGAAAATCAAGATTATGACACCAGCAAGGAGTTGAATTTTCGGCCGAAATAAATTTCTAAAGGAAAACAGATTTATGACAGCATGCTGACGTCAGCCCTATATGTGGCAGGTGACATGGTTGATTTTTGCTGACGTGGCTGCCAGGTGTCTGACACATGGCATGGGATGGGTGGGGTGATGACGTGGCAGGTGACGTGGCGACACGTGGCAGCTGACGTGGTTCGGGAGCAGTCAAGTGCTGACGTGGCTTGACACATGGCGCTGACGTGGCTCCCACGTGGGTCGGGTGCGGACATGGCTTGCCATGCGGCTGCCACATGGTTGTTGGGCGGCCGAGAAGGAAGGCTAGAGGAAACCGTTAGATGGAGATTGGGCGGCTAAGACGCATGGGAAAGTTCAGACCAATCCAAACGGTAAGAAGACTTCGAACCGTCCGATCGAGAATGGACCGTCCGATCGACAAGGGAAAGTTCGGACCAGCCCAAAAGGCAAGAGGCTTTCATCCATCCGATCGGCAACGAACCGTCCGATCATCAAGGAAACGCTCGGACTATCTGAACAACAAAGGACGTTCAGACTGTCTAATCGGCAATGGACGATCGATCGACCAAGGGACTTTCGAACCATCCAAACGGCAAAAGATGTTCAGACCGTTCGATCTAAGGGGTGAAACGTTCAAACCATCCAATCAGTCATGGGGGACATTCGGACCATCCGAACAACGACGGGCAAGAATAGCGGTGCAGCGCTCGAAGCCCGAGGGTTCGCCAGCGGTGCAGGGCACAATGGTGGTCGGTGAGGCACTCAAATTGAAGAGAGAAGCGAGGGGAATAAAATTGTATACAATTGCATTATCGGGAGTGGCCAGAAAGGGGTCGGTGGCGAGGTTGGGCAGCGGTAGTGCTCGGGTCTCCGGCGAAGTAGGCCCTTACTCGAACCTATCGAAGGGGTGGACGGCGCTGAGGTCGGTCCGGCGAAGGCAAAGGTGCCGTCGACTGGGCTTGAAGCAGTGCCGACGAGGTGGGATTGCTCGCCGGAGTGGCGGCAATCGGCGAAGGCAGAGGCGCTCGGCGTTAGGGCTCCCAGTTGCGCTAGAGGAGGAGCTAGAGGCGACGAGGATTGGTGTGAAGGGAGGCGAGGTAAGGGTTCCTTTATATAGGGCGGAGAGGGAAGGACATGGCGGGAATTGCTCATAAGCATTAATGGATGGAAGGGGAGAGGGAGGGAAAGTGCGGTGCCAATGGTAAGATGGCGTGGAATTTTTGGGGGTGATTTCCATGCGGCGTGCGGCCACCAAGTTCGGGAAGAACAAAGAAGGAAAGGTCAGGGTGGCGGGATCTGGTCACCAGCACAAGAAAGCAAAGAGAGGGAGGGAAAAGAAGGAAAGAGGGAGGGAGGAAAAGGGAGAAGAAGGGGGATAAGAGGGATGCCAGGTGAGGCCCACATGTAAGTGGGAGGAAGGAAAGGGAAAGGAGGAGCGGTGGGATGGGACTGGCGGTGACGTTGATGCATCCATACCGTCCACTCATCGCCCGGGGAGAGAGGCAGGAATATTTGAATTTCAATTTTATTTTGATTATAAGAAAAGCCCAAAAAAGGATAATGGCTCAGAAAAATATCAAATAAAATCAAAAAATTTCAAAACAATTCATAGAAACTCCTGGAACTATTGTGGACTTAATATAATATTCTCAAAAAATATTGTCAACCTATTTTGGTATTTAGTTTTTACACTAAAATACTTTTTAATCTTTAAAATTGATTTTAAATTTCAGAAAAACACAAAAAATGCAGACAAAAGCCAAATGAGTTGAAATAATTGATTTGAATTAGGAGTTTTATATGAATTCAAAATATCCTTTATATAATATTATTTTTATGTTTTTACTCAAATTACTACTTTTAAAATAAAGCTTTTTTAAAAAAGTAGAAAAACATGCTTTTAAACTTTCAAAATTTTAAGCAACCAAAAGCATTTATTTTATTTTAAATTAAAATAATTTTTTTCCTAATTTTGAAATAAACAGCTGGGCTATTACATAGAGTAAGAATTTTCCAAGTTTAAATAGCTTGAGAGTACAATATTGAAAACTTACACTTTCTAGTTTCATCACTTATTTTTTGCAAGTTTCGACTTCTATTCATTTCTTGAGCTAAGTTAAGTTCTCTTTTGCAAAATTCTCTTCTAATTTCGAAAACAAACTCAACTTTGCATTTTTAGGAGAATTACTAATGTGTTCATCAAAGGGGAGGTTGAGATACCATGTGAAGGTCTATAATATATTTGTGATGAACAATTGGCACTTTGGTTGAGTTAAAATTGAATTTTACAAAAGTTTCAAAAAAATTCATATTTTAGAATTGTTATCAGGTTTCAGGCGGCCTGACAGGACCTAGGATGGTGGTCAAACCAGCCTTGATCTTTTCATCAGGGTTTTGTCCTTGATGGTTTGACCATCATGGAGATGGCGGTCTGACTGGCCGGGGATCGGCGACCACCATGGGGATAGCGGTCAGACCGATGGTGGATGATCCGACCTGCCATAGCACAACGGTCAGACCAACTTATCGAGGGTAGACATGTCTGAGGGGGTACTCCAAACATATCTGGGGTGACTAGAGAGTTTTTAGAGGGGCCAGACATGTCTAAGGGGTACCCCCAAACATGTCTAGGGTGTTTGAAGAGTTTCTAGAGGGGCCAGACATGTCTGGGGTGTTGATGGAATTGGATTTTGAGTTGGTTTGGGTGTGAGTATAGCATGATTATCGGTGCTTAGTTGTATTTAGTTGCTTGATGCACTATTTTGACTAACGTAAGTTAACTGTATGCAAGTTGTGCTCAAGATGGTTACTTGGTCTTTGGATGTACAGATGGCTTGGAGAGCATTAGCGAGCGATGGCAATGGATCAGGACTAAGCGGGGGAGTTGAGGTTCGAGTGGCCATGTAAGTTCAGGTGAGGCTATATAGCTCAACCAATAAGCACAAAGAAGAAACAATAGTGAAGAAGCGAGTTGATGCATGTGATGCACCAAATGACAAAACCGATGCACATAGAGACGGTTCGCAGGAGTCCGAATGCGTGAAGACATGATGGCTAGTTATTGGGCACTACGGGCTATATGTCAAAGTATGCAGAGATGCTTTGAGGTGATGGTGAAGATGAATTCAAAGGAATGTGCTCGAAAGTTTCATTGAGGGTATTTTGGTAGTTGGCCAAATATCGAGTTGGTACCTTGATTAAAACCGCGGTGTAGGGTGGTGCAAAGGAGAAGCTGTTTAGGTCAAGGAGAGCTAGAATTACTAAGTGGATCAATCGCTAAGGTTTTAGCAGGTTAAGTCTTGTAAACATTTTGATAAGTGTACGTAAATGTGTAAAATCCGTGTTAGTGGGGTTAACAGATTTCTCCAGTGTCTTAATGGGTTGGACACATTAGCATATGTTGTTGGTTATTAAAGCGGAGGAGAGAATATGCTAGATCTAAGGATTCTGGGTTTAGATTTTTGTTCTACCACCTTGTCTCCTTACATGGTTGTGAAAGAGAAAATTTGAGAGGGAAAAGAGTGGTGCTTTGACAACATCTTGTAATAATCTATGAGTATATAAACTTCATTCTCTAATAAAAATAGATCAAAACTTTGTCTTAATCATATTCTTATTTTCATTCTTAGTTTTGCTTGTTCTTAAGTTAGATTTGTGATTTCGTGTTCGTGGGAGTTCTAGCCCGATCTCTTGCTTAAATTACCTTGCTAGAATATATGAGAATGCATCTGAAAGACCTCATGTCTTAGATCTCCATGAACAAGAAATAATTTGACTTTTAGGTTTTTATGGTGCTCTTGTAATCTAGATTCGATTCTCTTCAATTTAGTGAATTCGAGCCCAAAAATCTTGTGGTTATTGATTGGTTTATGTTTTTAATGCATTGAATAAGTCTCATAAAAAATTGGAAGTATTTGGATGAGAATTGAGTATATTCTTGGTATTTGAGTTTTGTCTCAAGAGACTTTTAAATCTGAGAATAGAGGACTGATCAAGCGAGCCCTAGACCTATGATCATACCAGCTCCATTGGTCAGATCGGCCTTATGTCTGCGGTCAGACTGGTCTATCTATGGCAGTTTGACCAGCCTTAGACAAAAGGTTGTTGATTTTGTTGGTTAAAATATCTAGCCTTCTTCATGAAACTTAGTTAGTATAATTTAAACTTGGTGACTTTCATAATCATTTGAGTAAAGATTTTGAATACCATTAAGAGAAAAATTTTAACAATTAATCATCTACTCTGATTGCCAGCATCTGTCCTACAAACACTTTCTTGCAAAGCTTCAAATTTTGAATTTGAATAGGTTGACCTGTCAGAAAAAAACGTTCACTTTCAGTTTCAGACTGACTCCAGCCTTCAGGTAAAATTTGCTGAAAAGATTTGTTAACATTCAGTAATTTCTTGAAATTCTTCAATTTTGCGGATAAGCTGAAGTGTTCGTCACGAACCAAAACAGGCTGTGACAAGATAACGTTGTTTCAGTAACAACATTTCACAGCTCAAACAGGACTGAGGTGCAGCTCATGACAAACCTAGCTAGGCCAAGACAAGGTTACGTAAAGACTTGTGAGCAGTACCAGAGTCAACTAACGCTCTACAAGCTAAGCCATGGCAAGGCTAACCGCTCTTATATATAAATCTCATCGGCGCTTTGCACCGTTGTGCCATCACAACACAACACAGCATGCAGAGTTTTCAGGCTGCTGTGCCGGGGGAGAGAGAGAGAGACATCTACTAGTGCTACCTACATTGTGTAAGCTTCAGTTCTTGGGTTGTTTCTCCGGCTGCATTGGCCATGGAGATCGAGTCGGCCGAGTGCGAGTGCTGCGGGCTAAGGGAGGACTGCACCCGGGACTACATCGCTGGCGTGAAGGCCGACTTCGGCGGGCGATGGCTCTACGGGCTGTGCTCGGAGGCGGTGAGGGACGATGGGGCCAAGAAGGGCGGAGGCGGCGCCCTGGAGGAGGTCGTCAGGGACCACATGTCCTTCTGCGGCAAGTTCACTAGGAAGAACCCGGCGTTCCGCGTCGCTGACGGCATGCGGCAGATGCTGCAGCGGCGGTCCAGTGACATCTCCATGTCCTCCGGCGCGTTCTGATCAAGCGCCAGTGAGCAATGGCGGCGAGGCAAATTGAGCCTTGCTGCTTTTTAGTAGTTGTCTCTGGCGCTAGCTGAGCTGCAAGTTAGTGCCATTTTTAACCTCGAATCTGCATGCCTCGTGGAGAAAAGGTCTCCATTGAGGCGTGCCAAGTGAAGCCTTCTCTGGCCTAGAAGATCGCTTCTTGAACGTTCAAGTTTTGGCTGTAGTTAAGACTGAGATCAGTACATTATTCGTGCAAGGAGATTAGTAAAACTTGAACCACTGTTGAAATGTAGCGTTCTGCTTCCTTGCTTTCATGAATTAAATTTATTTTTTCTGCCACTTTTTAAACATCTACCCTTGTTACATTCTATGCTTCCTGATCATGGAGCATGTCCTGTCATTGGACTTGACCTTCTATTTCACACACACAGAGAAAATCAAAATCAAATTAGATTGTCTCTCTTAGGATAATTGCTTGTAAAGATTTTACCATTATAGTTGTGCTTCATGTTTCCGAGTTGTCAGTCAACAAACCTTCTCTCTACCGTAGCAGTCACTTCAGATTTGGATCAACTGTTGTAGATGCTTACCATCGGGTAGCTAGTGGATAGCATTTTTCCTGTCACAGTTCTACTGAGCATAATTATGTTGGCTTATGTTCCCGCTGATCAGCATGCAAAGCCAAATGACAATCATGAAAGGAAGATGATTGCTCCAAATCAGCTAAAAGGAAATATTAAAAAATGTGACAATAGAGGGACAGATGCTGAGTAGGACTCAGGTGCTTAGTTTTGAACCATTGTGAAGGTACAAATCACTCATGCGAAGGATTATATATATATATATATATATATATATATATATATATATATATATATATATATCCTTTTGCTCTTATGGAACACTTTGCATAATTATGCAGCTTGCTTAAAGATGATTCTCCATCAGATGCCAAGCAGAAGGATGAAGCCAAAAGGCTGAGTCAGTCGTTCCACATTTCAAGATATGTTTTTCCTATGTTAAAGTGTCTCATCAATACCCCTGTGAATGCTTTGTTGGCTGCAATGACGATCACCCAAGTACTGAAATAACATCAGACATCTAGATCCATGGAACAGTACCCTGGCAGTAGTAATGTAACTGTAAAATTCTTGAAATATAAGTTACCACCAGAAGAATAAGGGCAGTAGTTACCACCAAAAGAATAAGGGCAGGGTAAGATTGCCTAGCCAAATTGATTGCTTATTTCTTTGGTCTAGACATATTCAGGCTTTCAGCTTCTCTCCAGAGCCTGCATGGTAAAAATCTGTCGGAATGAAATATCTTTACAAATGTACGTTGGTTTGGACATGGACCTCGGTCTACAAGATGACGTGATTGTGACCATTAATTTCTGTCATCATATGGGAATACAGAACTACGAAAGTATTTTTCTGGCAAATGTAATATGTTCAGTGTTTCTGGCTGACTGAAGAATGGTTCGTCGACAGCAACAGGCTCCCGTCTTTTCATCAGAACCGAGCTACTTCCGCTCTTCTAAAACAATCTTTTTTTTTGCGACAGACTGACATTCTTCCAACACAAAACATCAAGTGTGTCTGTAGCAATTTTAACTCCCACTCATCTCTTGCATATGATGATATACTTTTTCGGAGCACCAATCGCTCCCTCTTTTCTTCTTATTTCTCTTCCTCTCCTCTCGTTTTTCTTTGCCTCAATTACATGACTATTGCACCTTATAAAGACTAATTTCAAGCCTAACACTCGGACTCCTAATTCTACTTGGATTCCTATTTTTTTCTCTACTTCCATACGTATACTTTGTAAATACTAAACAAACTCTCCTAAAAATAAACCAAACTTACTAAAACAAGATTAACTTTAATAATCACCTCCTTAATCTTGTTTCTCCATCTTAATCACACCGATCTTCTCTCTGTCTTCTGCTTCTTCCTTTTACTTGCACTTCTGTGCACCGTTCCTTCCTGGGCCATCACTGCCCTACCGCCTGCACTTCTCCAACATGAGCCTCGTACAATCCGACGCTTGCCACGCCTCTCACCTGGACTGAACTCATCCTCTCTTGCTTGCCCACCTGAGCTTCGCTATTATCTGAGCCTCCTGCTCTTCTCTTTTGGACCAAGCCTGCTCGCTTTCCCACGTACATCTTAGCTGGGATTAAACCGTCTCTAATTTTTGTGCTTGTGCATCCTGTCTCCACTGTTGAAGACGTCTCCCCAAAATCACAGAAAAATGCACCAACCTGTACTCCAAATCTTCCTCTTGAAACGCACAATCCACCGCTTGCCGCGCCTCTCAACTGGACTGAACTCATCCTCCCTTGCCTGCCCACCTGAGATTCGCTGTTATCTGAGCCTCCCACTCTTCTCTCTTGGACCAAGCCTGCTCTCTTTCCCACGTATATCTTAGCCGGGATTAAACCACCTCTAATTTTTGTGCTTGTGCATCCTGTCTCCACTGTTGACGACGCCTCCCTAAAATCACAGAAAAATGCACCAACCTGTACTCCAAGTCTTCCTCTTGGAACTTGTACACTTTTTCCTCCTAAGAGTCTACCGCCCGCACGAAGTCCTCTGTCCACAACTGTATACGCGCAACCTTCAATTTCGCATGCACTTGATCTAGCCCTAGGGCCGCCACCTTGTGCACCTGAGCTGCTCTCCATGCGTACCCCCTGAGTGTGCACGTGCCGTACCTGGGTCCCGCCATCTTGGCCTTCTGCGTACCCTGTTTAGTTGCCCCCATCTAGCTCAGTGAGTCTTGTCCTTGAGTCCCGCCATCTCCTGACTCTTCAAAGTCGCTCTTTAGACAAATCTGCTTACAAGTTTTCAAAGAAATTTTGTACAACCAGTTTAGAGATCTTTTCACCTTCATCAACAGATCTTTATTCTTGGTATAGACACGTAAAAACTCATCCTGCAGCACCATTCTGCACCCTTTTTCTGTCATCTGTCCGAGACTAAGTATTCGTTGCACAGACTTGGTATATAGTAAATCCCTGTCAACAACTTCTTATTTCCGTTCTTGCATTGAAACATCATCGTTCCTTTGCCTCTTATTTCTACCATAGAGCCATCGTCAAACTTGATCTTGCTCCAAACCTTCTCATCGAGCTCATGGAACATGGAGCGATCTCCCATCATGTGATTGCTTGCTCCATTATCCAAATACCACTAATTTGAGTGATCGTGGTTTCCTTCCTTCGTGCGTAGTTTTGGAACTACATTCTCCTCGTTTAGCATCACTATGACCGGTGCCTTTTCAACATATGATGAGAGAAGTAGTATTGATTCTTCATCTTCTTCTTCGTCTTGGGCGAGGTTTGCCTTCCCATTCTCCTTTTTGCTTTGGCAATTCGAAGCATAATGTCCATACTCGTTACAGTTGAAGCACTTTATGTGCCGTGACGCGTAGTGCCCGTATTCGTTACATTCAAAGCACTTGATATGTAACTTATCACGGGATCTGTCACCACCGCCTTGCCAAGCGTTATCTCCACGGCCATCTCTACCGCCTCGACCACTCTGGCCACCTTGCCCGTACCATTGCCCGCGACTGCTTGATGAGCCACCACTCTTTGTATCTCCCTTTATCAGCAACGCCTACTGGTTATGAAACTGAAACCTCTACTCAATACGAGAGTGAAACCCCTTCAATAGCTCCTCGTGCGCCTTGAGAGAACCGGTGATCTCCTCAATCTTCTTTTTCTCCAAGTCAGGGGAGTACATGAGCGTGGTGACGACAAGCACGTAATTTTCTGGTAGCACGCGCATGCACTTCTTCACTGCCACACCGGGTAATTGTCGGTCGTCAGAAGATGGTACTAGAGGGAGATTAGCCCACCCTGGGCCTTCGCCTTCTCGCTCATATTCTTCAGGCACCACCAAGATCAACAAGCTCTGATACCACTTGTTGCAATTTTAACTCCTGCTCATCTCTTGCACACGATGATATACTTTTTCAGAGCACAAACCGCTCCCTCTTTTCTTCTTATTTCTCTTCCTCTCCTCTCGTTTTCTCTTGCCTTAATTACATGACTATTGTGTCTTATAAAGGCTAATTTGAAGCTAGCACTCAGACTCCTAATCCTACTTGGATTTCTATTTTCTTTCTCTACTTTCATACGTATACTTTATAAATACTAAACAAACTCTCCAAAAATAAAGCAAACCTACTAAAACAAGATTAACTTTAATAGTGTCAATCACAAGCAGCTTTCAATCGGTACTGATGTCACAACAAGCACCTTTTCGGCCCAGCGCCGATGTATCAGCGGCTGAAAAAACTCAGGAGCTACGTGCCTAACACCATCAGCACCTTAGACTTTCACTACTTCAGTGTCTTTAGAAGAAGTTGATGGTTCATCTGCCTTTCCCTCTCTCTCCTTGCGTAAAGAATTGATGGCCCAACAACCACACAGTCGACTCGGCTACTCGGCTGCAATTTCCTAGGCCTGAATCGATCCTACAATCATATTTCTTCTTCCCCGATTTTCAACAATGAAGTGAACAATAACAATAATAACAACAACAACAATGAAGAGATTGGGAGAGAGAGATGGTGCCGCCACAGCCAGAGAGTCATGGGTGTTGCCGCGAGGTCATGTAGCGCGTCACCGGCAGCCCTGGTCACTGGACACTGGCATCGACCACTCCGCGTCCAATGTTTCATCAGTGAAGCATTAAGTATAATCGACTATAGTAGGTGAATAGGATATTTTAAAATGTTTTGAGCTAAATCATAATTTTTAGCAATAAAAAATGTTCTCCACAATTAAGATCTAAATGTTCCAGATTTCGCATCTCCCATAGGCCCAATGTAGATACTCTCCTTGACATATCCTCCGTAGGCAATCACTATTCATATTCAGAGTTCCAAATTATATCATTACAAACACAAGAATGTAAAAGGTGAAATATTCAAAATGCGGTTGTTGTTTCAAACTATAGGTGGTGAGGATGTGAGGACTAGGTTCTTCAAAAACTTGACCGCTGCCTTTGGAACTATCCTTCCCCTACTACATCTGGTTCCAAGAATCCCCAATTGCATATGTGTTAGAGATAATTAAAGACAAAACTCAAGTTCTTGGTTGCACTTCTTTTTCATCTATGGTATGGAGGCAGAAGGCAATCAAGGAATAATACCAGCAAACCATTCATACAAGATGCATTTTCCAACCTACTAAAGCTGGCAGCAGCTAGATTTCACAGGTCAACAAGCCAACAACCTACTAAATACTAATTACGGCAACGGCCAACCCACCCATTACCAGATGTCCATGTTACCTGATGATTCCTGACTCAGTCTGTGCAGGCGGACAGGCGACGGCTCCGCGGCTATGAGCCTGTGCCTCCGCGATGGGGGGGAGGGGGCAGGTGAGGAGCCGAGAGTGAGAGGGAGGGGGAGGCGGAAGAACGCTGATGACTTGGGACCGTGGAGTCCTCGGCTGCTTGGGCGCTCGGTCGACGACAGCCTCGGGTCCTCGGCAGCGCCTCGTAGCGGCCAGGCGTGCGCCTAGGCCAGCGGGTAGAGGCGGATGGGGGAAGTGAAGCCCTCGGCCCTCATTAGCAGAAGCCAGAAGGGATGCTGGCGCCTGGGGGGCGCCTGGGCCATGGCCCGTGAGGGTGGGCCTAACTACTAATGAATAGATATATGGCATGCGAATTACTGGGCTACAGCCCATTAGCCTGGGCCCTGGGCCATAGGTATTGTCGATGGTTTCTTCTTTCAATGCCTACAAAATGCTCCATGCCTTTTGCTTGGAAGTTGGAACATGCATTATGTGCATGCACCCCTAACCAGCACAGATTATTCATGTGCTCTTAAGCAAACTTTCGTAATCTTTCGTAGATCAACGTTGTTATGGATGCTGAGTATTTCCTTTTCCGGTTGCAAAATGATCCACGCTGGAAGAATCAGATTAAACGGCTAAAGGTCCGTTTAGGACGCATGAATTTCATAAACTTTTGTAAAAGTTTTATAGAAAATAATTTAATTATAGCAGAAATTGTGAATTTTTCGCTGTTCCAAACGGGCCTTAATGTGTTGCCACCTCTTCTTAGGAATTGGAAAGATAATGCTTTAGAGCTACTAGTAGCTTTATAGCTACTAGTTTTGGGCTTTTGGCATTGTCCTCCACGCGCTGCCACCTCTTCTTCTATGGCGGCGGCGGCATTTTCTTCACCCACAAAAGGTGACGGTTAGGGTTCAAGTTCATCATATTAAGGGCCTGTTTGCTGATGGCTGCGGCTGATGGTTTTTGGCTGCAGCTGATGGCTTTTTGACTGTTTGCGACAGAGATTGCAGAAAGAGAGATACTCGCTTGCGATTTTTGATGGTATAGATATTAGTTTTTTAACGTGTACTACAATTAACTTGTAAACCCCATCTTAAAAAATACTCCGTTTAAAAGTTAGTTACTGTAGCAAAAGCTAAAAGTAACTTTTAGAAGCCGCAAAGAACAGGGCCTAAGTTTCTGGTTCACGATTATAAGGTTGGGTATGATCCAAAAATGGCGACAGCATAGAAAGAAAAATACTGGCTAGGGCATGCTGGTAGTGTAGCCTTAGCTATATGTGTATGCGAGGCTATTGAGCATAAGAAACGGTCCCAGGGGTGGTTCGAATCTACTGTGACTTTGGGTTAGGTTGCTATAGTAACTAGTTTTTAAATGGTACATTTTTAAAGTGGGGTCTACATAAAGATTGCAGTAGATATTGTACTGAGTTCATTTATACCGGTTAAAATCATACGTGACTAATTCTATCCAGGGAAAACTATTTCGGATGGAAAAAAATTCGGACCCCCCCAAAGGAACGAAATGGACGAATTTTCGGAATTTCGTTTGAAATTTCATCTGAAATTTTCAAACAGCGTTTGAACTCTGCGTCGGATTTTGGGCGAAAACAGAATGAAAACAAAATGAAATATGAACGAAGTATGAATAAATCGAGACGAAATATGAACGAAATCTCTTTCCCTTGCACATCAACTGTCAACACACTACAGAAGAGCAACAAAATTACCACATGCAGCAATTATGCATATATCATTAAACGATTCAAGAGATTATCTCTAGAAAAGGACAAGATGCAATTAGTATAAATACACTGTCATGTGATAGAAACCTCACCTGCTTCTTTTTTTCCTACCTTTATCTTGTGTTCCTAGTTGTTTCTTGCAATTGACGATAGTTTCATCGGCTTCCTTGACAGCACATGTTTCTCTCATCAATATGCTGAACTTCCAAACCAATAAACAAACCCCGAGTGATACATCTTCATTTGCATATTTGTGTAATATGGGCCTAAGAAATATAAATGGGCGTCGTTAGAATATTTGTAACCAGATGGTTCTTTCTATTAACATTTATGAACATACTGGTTGACTGAGATGTAGGTCGCAAGATTTTTTGAAATGGCGTATATCTACCCAGTAGCATGTCGAAAGTATTTACTCCCTTCCTCCCCAAATTTGTAGTATTCAGGTTCATGGTACTTCACATTCCTATATAAAGGAGCATGTTGAGGATTGCATTTGTTAATAACAAAAATGCAGAATTTATATCTAACTAATTTCTAGGCATAGAAGTAACATTACTTGTCAGAGAGAATTACATCCAACTTCATTGCTCGCCGCTCGGTGTCGACGGAAAATGGGGAGAACCAACGAATGGGGTATCGCCGCCGCCGCCCGCCGCTCTTCTTCCCCACCTTGGCCGCCGCTCGGTGGAGGATGAGGAAAGGGATTAGCCACTCGGTAAAGGATGGGGACAACTCATTGACATGGCCCACCTTGGCATCGCCTTGCTTGCGCTCCTGGTGGCCGCTGCGGGGGTGGCCTACCTCCCGAGCCAGCCTCCGCGGGCACCGCCGACCTGGCGGGATGGCCACCGCCCGCTGCCCGACGCGCGCCGCCGGCCACTCGTTGGCTTCGTTGCTCGCCGCTCGGTGTCGAAGGAAAATGGGGAGATCTGGAGGCCGCTGCTGTATCGGGAGTTCAGTCGGGAGACTCAGGAGTTGGGACTTGGGACTGGGGTAGTGGGGATAGGGTTAGCGGCGGATAGGCCTGGTGGGCTGCCCCCAGCGAAGCTTATGCGGTGCGGGGCGTGGGTGTGCGAGGTGCAGCTCGCAATGCGCTCGCACTCCTCAATTCAAAAACCACCGAATTTTTTAGCCGAGATGCCCTTTTTTCGGTGCACAATGAAAGCGACGAAATTTCGTTGTTTCGGCGAAACTTCGGCTGAAAAAGTTTTCCCTGATTCTATCTACATATTATCTCTCGTGAACAACCAAAATTTAAAAACCATAAGCTAAAACCACATTCTAAAAAACCCACACCAGTTCTTTTTTTGATTTATGGCTGAGGGGGCGTTCGTTTTAGCGATGACTTCTGGTTTTTGGCTGAAATTTCACTGTAGCTGATTTGGCTTTTTGGGCATAATTAAATTTTAAAAAATATAAAAATAGAAAAAATATGTTAGCCCATCACAGACAATGCAAAGGAACACGGGAAAAAAAGAAAAATACAAAAAAGCTCAAAAAATCTAAAAAAATTTAGAAAAAGACGAATTACTGAATAGTGAAAAAAAAAGCTGAAACTAGAATCTGAAGCTGAAAAAAAGCTGAAATGAGCGGGGGCACAATTAAAATTTTTGAATTTTAGGCTGTTCGCGATAGAGATTACAGAGATTTGCTTATGATTTTTGTTAGTATAGATATTGGACTTGTACAATAGATTTGTAGATCTTATTTTAAAAAATTATTTTATTTAAAATTTAGATATTATAGTAAAAACTAATTTTAAAAACCGGAAAGCAAAGGCCCATGGAAAATGAAGGCTCAAGTCCCAAATCGTCCTCCGCTTCGTCTCCCTCGGTTCCTCTCCTCTCCGCGGCTCCGCTCCATTTCTCCACTTCCTCGGTTGCTACAAGGTGGGAGGGAGAGATATCGGCGATGGTGCTACAGGTGCTGAATGAATTCATCGAGCTCCTACGAAGCAAGGTTCGCTGGATTGCCCCCCAAGAAACGCCCTAGCCTGCTCTTTCCAAGGTCTTAGGTCTCTTCTCCTCCTTGGTGCGGTTCACCGATGGGATTGATGGAGGTTTCTGCTGCTAATGTGGCAGGGCGCGGTGATGCAAGAGCTGGAGGACTCCCTAAGGGCGAAGGTTCGCAAGAAGCGGCCCCCCAATTGTTGTTCTTGTTCGTGGTGGTGGTTTCTTGATTGGGATGTGCCGCTAATTCTGCAGGGCGCCATGAGCCGAGAGGAGGAGACCAAACTCCGGGCTGTCAGTGTTGTCGCAAACGCGGGCTTCGCCCTGATATTCGCAACGTTCAGTCTCCAGGGGTGGTTTGTTCTTGGTCAAGGTGCCTTTCGATCTCTCGATCTGTGATACCATTGCTCTGCAATCGTGGTAAACGAGAAACAGTCAGAAAGTGACAAGAAGATATGATAATTATATTACTAACTGTAGGGTGTTGTTAGAAACTTAGAATACACCATGTAGGGTGTTGTAAATTGATGTGATAAGTATATTAATGTTTTCAATTGATCTTAGGACAACATAAACTCAGGATTGAATGTGCCAAAGACTAGACATAAAGGATTACGGATGTCTAGTTCACGTTTTTTTTATGCCAGCGGTATGGTTGACAACCTAAAATGCTTATAAGTAACAACCATTCTCAGCAGGGCTGGGAAGCAACTTCCACAACACATATCATGAAGAGTTGGTAGAATTTGGCTACAGGCCATCTGATATGGTCACTGTGGACAGTGGAGTCATTTAGCTATTGATACATGGCATTTTGGATCAAAATTGGTGCTTCCAGTAATGTTGTCATTATCTATACGACATTTCGAAGGGAATTGACATCTAGTACTTTTTCACTAAATTATGTGCATAGAGGGAGGAAACCACACCATGTTCACCTATTCCTTACAGATTCTACTTCCATCTTTAAAGGTTGCAATTTGCCCCGTGTACCTTCCAAATTGTGTGGGCTAACTATACATTTAACACTTAAGGCCATGGCATCAGGTCATAAATTCTAATTCATACACATGATTTTAGTATAACATGGTAAATTTTACATTATAAAAATATTGTTGAGGATATGTAAAACTCAAACAATACTGGTAGATAGTGACACAATTCTCGTTGAAGAAAAGAATTGCCTTTTCCCGCTTTCTAAAGAACTGTGTCATCTGATGAACAGTATGTCTGGCCAAAATGGAAAACAATCCATTGTTCCTTTCTCATAACCAGTACGGTTATTTTGTAAACTCCTTTCGTAAGTTCTGCACCATAAATGATGTTGTTTTTGTTATTCTCAAGTGTGTTCTTCATTGTAAATATTGCTATATTTTGCCATTGTTACTACTTATCAAGGATATTTATATGGCTGCCTATATTTGCGCACCAACCACCGTCTGTTACATATGAAGCATCCTGGCTTATTTTATGACAAGTTTGGCTGTAGTATTAATATTAGGGGTCGGTGGAGCTTACCTGCTTGAACATATGCTGTAAATATATATAGTTCCCTTTTTTCAAGTACAACCTATTCCTTTCAGATTAAAGGAAACAGGCGACCTTTAATGTAATCAAGCGTTGTTTAAAGCAAGGCTGCAACACCATTATTGTGGAGTTTGCCTTGCAAGGGCTCGCTGTTGGTATCAAACTCATGCTTACATATATTCTGGTGTGCAGGAGCTAGATTTGCTGGGGTTCCACCTATGCCTGGATTACTAAGGTTCGGCGTGTCTGCTGGTAAATATCAAGGCTATTGAACCCAGTAGTGACCCCTGTATATTTATAATGGCATGCAAAGGCACAGGCAAGCACTATATCACTAGGTTCCAAAAATCGGTAGCCAGGCCAGCACCAGTTTATGGCTGATGGGCAATTCAGCTGGGACTTTGGGGGAAGACAGGTGGCTTGCCAATTCAAATTCAAGTGTGAAAATTGAACTGAAAACCAGTTACTGCTGGGAATTGTCATACAATATGTAAAAAGCATTAACAAATATGTACCAGTTGTTGGAGTTTTATAAGGTACCTTTTATATTCCAAAATTCAAATTTGAAGGAAGCAGATTGGTTACTCGTAGGAATAGCTACCCAGTCGTGTGTGTGTGTGTGTGTGTGTGTGTGTGTGTGTGTGTGTGTTATACCTTCTGTTTTTTGCCACCATGTAGGCATTTAGTCTTGCAACATACATTGTATGATCAACTTGGCATAGTTGAGGAAGTATATAGTTAGTTAGCTACAGTCAGCAGTAGATGATACCTTTCAAATTTTAGATTTAAATTAAACCTGCTAGTACGTTCCTCCTGGTCTGTGACGGAAAATGGGTACAGGCCTACAGGGAAATGAACCATTGGCAGAACCTTATAAATTATTGGATGGATTGACTCTTCTTTGTTCATATGGTGTTCATGCATTAACGTTTTATCTTTTCCACTGCAAAATGCTAATTTATTGAAGCTATATTTCAGGTGGTGCTTTTATCTCAGGGAAGGTGATGTATTATACTGTCCTGCATGTGGGGGCTAAATTTGTTTTGGAGCATGGAGAAGAACGCACGAAGATGGAGCTAGCTAATATGTGTGGTTAAATAATGATGCCTTTTTTCTTTAGTATCAGGTGTTCCAACTAACCACTTGTTTTCATTAACAGAATACTTACTAAGCATAGCGATGAAAAATCACTGGGTGAGGCTGTCAAAAGGCACTTCTTTGCTGAGCATCTGTTCAGTGATCAGTATCAAGATAGACAAGTTTTCAGGTGGCACCTACGCCATTCGTATATTGACAGCGCTTTTATGGAAAGGATGAAGGAGATTGAAAAGGAGATTGAAGCAAATGACTCCGACAACGAGGCCAGATCAATTTCTGGACAGACAACTGTAAACATCTTGAGTTACAACTAAATTTACAGTTTGTTAGAACCTAGCAGTCTAGCACTCTGCATCCTTTTTTGTTTCTATACATTTATTACATCCAAATTTTCGGAATAGCTCACAACAAGATGATTCACCTTATTTTCATGTTTATGTTTGCAGAGTTCATTTGGAGACCTCATGGAGGACCCACTGGCTTGTATACTCGGTTCTCAAGACAGCAACATGGAAAGCAACGAGCCCCCCAAGTACACAGGCACTATCCTGAGGAGAAGTGAGCTGCGAGCCCACAGGAGAAGTCACCGGCGTCGTGACCGGCACGCTGACAAATTTGCTGCATTGTGAAGGCTGCATCAGATTCTACATTTTGCTGGGAGGAGTTCATATGCGCGAGCAAATTGAAGTGTTAGTCTGATCGAAATTCGTGGGGGTGTTTGGTGTTTCTTCCAGGGCTGGATAATGCTGGGTGATCTCGTTTTTCTTGAATTGAAGCCTGTGTTTGTGCGTGCAACCTGATTACCAAACTGTTACAGATGCCTGGAGTATTCATGTGCACTCTGGCAAACTGTAATAATCTTCCGTAGATCGACGTTCACAGGAATGTTCAGTGTTGCCATTTCTGGTTGCGAACTGGAAGAGAGCATAGACCGCTGAAACTGGGAGCGAGAGGGTTAAAAAATGACAATAATGTTGGTGCTTTTCTGTAATAGTTGAGCCAGTCCGAGTAAGTACGCCTTATGGCATTTGTAAACATCTCAAAATGAGAACCTTTCTAGTGCTACACCCATACAACGCTCGGCCCTTTTCAAAAATAGCGTTTTTTTTAGCTTTTGGTAGGTTGCAAGAGAGATTGAAGGAGTAAGAAATACTCGTATTGAGAAGTTTTTTTGTTAAAATCTCTATTTAAAATGATTTTTAATGACTTTTACGAATGGTTTATAACCATATTAAGAAAACAAAAGGTCGGCTTGTAAAAACTAAAAACCAGAAGCTAATTTGGAGTAGGGTCTTATGCCGTCCGATCGGAACGGACGGACAAGATGGCATGCTTTGATGAGAGCAGCGTTTCCCTGCAAACGCGAGCTAGGGTTGGGAGATCCGGCACGATTTTTGTTCCTCGTCGTCTTCGTTCGCCGCCAAAATGTACCAAGAGCGTCGGCCGGCGTCGGAGATCCCCCATCGGCCCCTGTCGCTCAAGCGCGCGCACGAGTCGGTGGAAACTGCTGCAGAGACGACGAGGAGATAGGGCAAGTTTTCTTCCTCCCTGTTGTTGTGTTGTGTTCCGACTTGTTCATGCACGTTTGTGTTCCAACTTGCCCTTGTATTTTTATCCCCGTTTAGATGCAATTGATGTACCCAATCCACATTAGCGAAGCCGTACTGAAGAATCATGATTCTTTTCTGATGAGGAAAAATAGAAGAGCATGGAATCACCTCCTTGTATTTGTGCAATTTACTATTTAAGAGAGTATGGAATCACCTCCTTTGAATTGCTTGTTTCATGTATCTGTACTGGCTTGTAAATTGAGATATAATGATGATGTTCCTTGATTCAGAGATGTAACTTCACATAACTTGAGTGCTCTTTGGTTCAGAGATATCTTCTCAGTTCCTTGTCATGTTCTATCATTTCTATAGATTCTGAAAGTTTGTTGTGACTGCTCATAAACATGGACCAAACGACATCTTACATATTCACTGGTTTTCTATAGTCTCTTCATGGCACTAGAGGCTTTTGACATGTGAGCAGTATGCAATTTCTCTCGAGCTATTGACTGCACGTGGGAATACTATTGCTGTTTAATATCTTCGCCTTTACCTATCGCAATGTACAGTTTTCTAATTATGTTTGATTTTATATGGTGAACATGCAAAATGCTTCAGGTCTGTTATCGTTGACTAACTAGTGCTTTATTTTTCACTACAGCTACTCAAAGGACCAAGGAGGAAAATAGGATTGCTGCTTGCTGAATGCTGATGCACAGAATGCTATAACAAACACCTAGCTATTAGATTTTTAAAGATTTTTTATGTCTGCATTGTGTTCCGAAAAATTTGATGCAGTCATTTATAGAAGTACAACACACGGAGATGTGTTCAAGACTCCAGCACCAAATTGCCAGCTATGGCTGCTGGACTGTGAGTCTGTTCTTTTCAGCTTCTCAAAACAGCTTTTAGCTTTTGCTACAGTACCTAACTTTCAAACAGAGTATTTTTTTTAAAAATAGAGTCTACAAGTTAATTATAGTACACGTTAAAAGCCCAACATCTATATCATCCAAAATCGCAAGCGAATATCTCTCTCTCCGTAATCTCTGCCGCAAACAGCTAAAATTCAAAAATTTTAGTCAAAAACTAAAAGCCGCAGCAAAAAAGAATAGACCCTGTGCCATTTCCCAAAACTGAACTGGGAAGATTCAGATAGGAACATAATTGTTGCTAGCGCATTCACTAGGTGTTTCAGCTTAATTTTTACACTTAGGGTAAGGAGTGATATTTGAGCTATCACTTTTCAGGACACACAGATATTTACTCTTCAGAACATTAATATTATGCTCATCTTATTAGTTGGTCATCACGAATGGTACAGTGAAACTGAGGGGGCGTTCGGAATAACGATGACTTCTGGTTAAAATTTCACTGTAACTGATTGATTTTTTTACTGTAACTGAGTTGGTTTTTTGGGTATAATTAAATTTAAAAAAATGTAAAAATAAAAACGGCACGTTAACTTATTACAAATAATACAAAGGAATACAAAAAAAACACAAAAATACAAAAAATACAAAAAAAGAGAAAAGAACAAAACACCACACAGTAAAAAAAAAAGAAGCAAAACGTCGAATGCCACCGCCCAGCGACGAACGCTGAGCGGGGCCTCGTGTTTCAGAAAAAACAGGTTACTTGTAGAATAATACAAAACCTAGCCCGTTTGCTCCAATTGCGATACCCTGACTGACTCCTCAGGTGAGCGTATATGTACCTGTATTTATATTGCTGGGAAGATTAAGACCATTGTATTGCCATACCGTTGCGGTTCTTGGGCTCTGCTACGCTGTACCTGAAGATCTAGAGGATGAAAGACATCCATGGGGATCACAAAGCATTGGTCAATAGGATCAAGGTGTCTAGTACATTACAAAACTGATCCATGAGTCACCATGAAAAATGCAGCACGACCTATGACCACCTCCTTGGATCCATATGTGCTGTCATCTTCAAATAGTTTTTTGTTGTATGTAGTACTTTTGCTGAACTATAAGAATAAGGATCAATTGTTGTACCGAATGTATAATAGGAATGTACAATAGGCCCAGATCATGCTTCCACACATTTGTTGTACTGAATGTATAATTTTGTTGTATTTGAATGGATCAGTTAATATATTTTTAAGAACAAGGACCATGTTTTCTTGAGTTCAATATATGTGGACGAATTTGTTAATGCATCAGTTTTGTGAATGAATTCTTTTTGTGTTGTCTGCATGAACAGTATCAGGTGGCACTAGTTTGTGGGAAAATGTACCAGGATGTTGTACTTTTTTGGATGGATGCTACGAAATAGTGGTACTTGGTCTTTTTTTTCTAAAACCATATGTCATGGGCATAAGAACGCCTATGAGCTCAACCCAACTGATCATTATTAAGAATTAGAGATTAGTTTCTATTTGAATTAGAGATTAGTTTCCATTTGTTACAGATATGATATTAGTTTCTATTTGTTAGAGATATGATTGAGATTAGATTATATCTGCTAGGGAAACCTATCTATATAAGGGGGCTGCCACATGTTATTGGAGACAAGTAAGAAATAATAAAGTCATTCTCATATATAGTCTCTCCCTCTCCCTTTACATCGACGCTTTCCGGCCATCCTCTCGGCAGTGTTTACCCCCAATGAACTAATGTTCATAACAATTTGGTATCAGAGCCAGTGGCGGATCTAGAAATTTCAAGATGGGTATTCGAAGTTGCAAAAACATTATGCAATAGAAAACATAAAGATTCATAATAGCGAAAATTAAAGTACAATTGTTTGTAGTGAATACAACAACTAGAATAATACAAAAGAAATTACAAAATAATTAAGAACTAAATATTAACATGACGATTCTTCATGCCTTGGAAGCGAGATATAATGTCATCATCCTTAACTTGTAGAAAAAATTCTCGCTCAAGAAATGTAACCAAACAATCATTCAAGTACTGCTCCCCATTCTATTTCTTAGCTTATTCTTCACGTAATTCATTGAAGAAAACACTCTCTCAATACTAGCAGTTGCTACGGGAAGAATTATCACCAATTTGAGAAGCTTGTAAACAATTGTGTAATTGATATTCTTCTTTGGTTGAACAAGCATAATGGAAAGTTCAGAAAGATTGTTTACTTTTCTAAACCTTTTATCTCTACGCATATCAGTAATGAAGTGTGTAAGTTGAAATTAAAGTACAAGCTTTCAATTCAGGTTAGTTCTGACGGAAAAATGATTGGCAAAAAACACATCAAAATATTGAACTGATATGTTGGCTTTTGACAGCAGCATGAAAAGAAGACTTATGGTATACTGGTGAAACAATTAGGGGGTGATGATTCACTAACAAAAGATTCAGAAAATTGGTTGAATACATTTAGGACGCGAGAACAGCAGGTATATGTTCAAATGGTATCGTTGATTAGCATAATACTTTTCATAATCATACAATACAATGGAATATGTTGCATATTTATCATTGAGAGAACAATAAATTATGAATATTTATTACATAGTTTGGTATATATGTTCTGTAAAAAATTTCCTATGGCTGCTGCTCTTTTTATCTCAAGATTCTTGTACATTTCCTAATAAATGCAATGCAAAATTTTTTCACAAGAAATGTAGAACCAATTTGTCTTCCTGCTGCTGGGCATACCTTTCCCTTGCGTGCCATATCATTTTTCATTGTACATTGAAGTTAAAATTTTCTTTGTACAGGTTATTGCCCAGAAGAAAAAAGGCTAGGGACCTAATCCATCTGCTGCCGCTATAGATTTTTTGAAGGTAAGCTTATTTGTTGCAACTCGCAAGTTTTACTATTATGGCCGGCGATACCACAAATCAAACTCAGCAATTACCTTAAGGCCGGCGGTCGGTGGAGGGTAGATGCAGGCGGCGCCACGGCAGCCGGCGAGGCGAGCTGATGGCGCTGGCGCAGATCTGGAAAAAGGGAGGGCGCTGGCGCAGATCTGGAAAAAGGTAGGGCGCTGGCACTGGCGCAGATCAGCAACGGAGGCTAATGGCGACGGGCTGCCGCGATCGATTGAAGAAGGGAGGGCGGAGGGCCGGTGGCCGGAGGGGGAGACTGGCGGCTAGCGCAGATCCGCGGTGCGGCGGTGGAGGCCGGAGTCTGGACCGGCCGACCGGGGGCTGGGGGGTGTCTGGGGTAGTGGGGGCGTGGGGCTCGGGCCGCTCGGGGAGTCGGGGAATGGGGAATGGGGAATGAGCGTCGGGCCGGACCACCGGGGGACTGGGGGAGACGCGGAAGCAGCCTTGGGGAATGGCTGAATGGGCCGAATGAGGCAAAATGGCCAAATGGGGATGAGGCCAAATGTGCACTGAAAATAGTGATTTTAGCCTAACTATATATATACATATGTATTATACCCTATATATATTGGTTTTTTGTTCAAGAAAATGGGTATTCAGCTGAATACCTCTGAATTACTATAGATCCGCCCCTGATCAGAGCCAACACCATAGTTTCTGCTGCTGAGTTATTATGTGGCAAGATCATTGCTGGCTATGAAGAAATCATCGCTGGACTCAAGAATATAGAGAGCATGTTGAAGAAAATGATGACAGCAAAAGAGAAGGTAGGTGGCCATGGCTGCGCGATCTGTGGCGACACAAGGGGCAGGGGCAATGGTGGCCGTGCCACGGCAACAGTGCTACTACTGTTGCTCCTTTATCTGGCAATGCCAGCACTGCGTCTTCAAGAGACAACGTCGGTGTCCGCCGCTGTCTCATTGTCTTCTTCGTGATAAAAACCCTTCCGTTCCTTATGGATCGAAGGGTTACAATGGCCTTCTCTTCGCTATTTCCGACCCACGACCGAACCGCAGCGCGGAGATAACAGTAGCTTTGCAACGTCTTCCTCCTGAACCGCAGCCGCATCATCTTTCACCGCTAGATCCCGGCGACCACGCCACAGGGCGAGCTCTGCACGCACCATTGCTCTTCCCGTCGCTTCGTCTCCCTCCTCTCCACTGGCCCTCACTGCCCTCGCCCTCCAGCAACTTCAAAGGGAGTGGTCCAAGCCGAAGCTCCGACACCGGACGGCACCTCCGCGGAACATCTCGCAGGCGGGGAAATCGCTGGGATTTGCTAACCCTGGCTTGGTTTTGAAATGGTTGATGAGAGAGGTCTCACTTGCGGCACCGACGCCAGGCACACTTTGGCTCTATATTCTCAAATTTTCACGGGTGCGTTTTGCAAATGTGCCGGCGGGGGGTTTCTGCACTGTACGCCTCGCATGAGCTGATCCTGTCCCTTCTTTTCCATCCAACGCTTGATGTGCGACGGGATTATTGAATGTGTTTACAAGTGGCAGTCAAGAGTTTATTTCATAAACAATTTGTTTGTGATTTTTGCAGCCAAAGCATATAATTGAAGTATCAATTGTTGAGATATGGCAGAAACGAATCAACCACACAATGCACAATGTTACAGACTGCCAGCTTCTTCTTTGTAAGGTAACAACTGATATTCGATTAACTCGTCCACACAGTTCCGCATTTTTCTTCTCTTTTCCTTTCTTGGTTCCACGATCCATACGACACAACGGAAGACAAATAAAAGAAACACGATACAATTACCAGCTAAGATTTTCTCCTCCGTTTTATCTGATCGGCCTACACTGTACTGTACACACTCCGCTGCCAAGCTTTCTTGCAACAGCAGGATGACTGCTATCTGGACCGGGACCGGGGCTCCCAATCAAGCCATGCATTTGCAGACTACTGACCCCGAATACGGCGACAAAATCATGAGTACTCTTTATTCACAGTTGGTGTATCACAACCACAGGGGTAGAGTTCACCGAAATAAAGATATTTCTTGCGGTACATGGCTGCTCGGTGTCTCCTGATGTGAAGGGATTACTAGCCTCTGCAATGTCCTCAGATAGCTTGCTAATTGGCCAAACGACGGACGCAAGTTTGGATCCCTGGAAAATGAAAATGGTAATAGAGATAAACCATGTAAGTTCACATGTAAAAAAAAAGATAAAAAGGTCAATTAACAACACAGCAGAAAAGCCCCTGCCCTTCCTGACCAAAACATTAGAGTAAGCATATATTTTTTTAAAAAGCTCACTTCTGCCAGCAGTCCCGTATGATCGATGCAACTAGAGGATCAACCTCCTTGGGAATATCGAGCCGTCGGTCCTGGAAACCAACTGCACCCACAACTTGCATGGGGTTCATCCCATGCCATGGCATTCTTAGTGTTGCTAGTTCCCACAAGATGACACCAAAGCTGTAAACATCACACCTGCAAAACTTTCAGGGAATGAATGAGTGCGGTTGTCACTTTTCAATGTGCTGCTTGTGGTGTGCTAACAGAAAGAGAAGGCCTGGAAGAAATCTCACACGACATTTGGCTAGAGTCCAGACAGTCTAGATCGAGTGAAAAATCAGGGCACAGGTAAATCTCACATGGCATTTAGTATTTATCACCCTCCTCAGCAAAGGCATGACACCGTATGGGTAATGTAGAACAAGAAACCAGGGACTAAGTAAATGAATCTAAGAACACTTCATGGTACATGCGATAAAACTCTGAATATCTCATCAGTCTTTAGCAAGCCACCACCTCATAATCCACAAAACCTACATATTGCACATCGCCACATCCATTCTCCATCTAGTTTGTACTACACAAAGCACAGGGCCCAATTATCCCATTCAACAATTATCAACAAAAAAGAGCAAACTAGACATGCAGGGTTGTGTAATATAGGGCATATCATGTGAAGATACAAATAATATGTTCCAGAAAGAGAGACATACGAAGTCCTTGTATGAAATTACAGATAGGAAGATAGACAAGCAATTTAACACCAAAGGCTCCACACAGCACATCCAAAATGAATAATATTATATTAAACATAGCTTCTTTCAAGAGCCAGCTTATAAAGCGACAGATTCCACTTAGAGGAGATCTCATATGAGTCAATCAAGCACCCTTCAGGCAATTGTAGCTTACCCATATAAACCAAGTTAGTGCTTGTATTACACTATTATAGAGCAATTCCCCTTTAGGTTTCACCCTAAGCTTATTTAGGTGAGAGACTGAAGTTTTAAGCTAGCCCAAACATGCACCAAGTAGATAAAATTTGTTAGAACCTAAAGCTGAAAAATAAGACCATTTGAAAACGATACTCAAAAATCACTTACTTCTCATTTGATTGCTCATTCCGCAATACCTCTGGTGCCATCCACTCAGGCTGGTATAAGAAGGGGGCAACAATAAATTTTAAGAGAGAATCAATTAATGTTACAGCAACAATTAAAAGAAAAGAAACATTCTACAATCTGAATGTCAAGTACTTACAGTTCCAGCAGTGGATTTCGATGACAAAAATGTGCTGTGCTTCAAACGCGAAAGTCCAAAATCACAGACCTATGTATATGGAATTCATTAGCCAACAGT
Source organism: Melocanna baccifera (assembly GCA_036346265.1). Classification (NCBI taxonomy): domain Eukaryota; kingdom Viridiplantae; phylum Streptophyta; class Magnoliopsida; order Poales; family Poaceae; genus Melocanna; species Melocanna baccifera. The sequence continues at coordinate 5,010,608 of CM070703.1, read as the reverse complement.
ATTAAGCAATAAGAGTTAAGGTTTTGCTTCTTGAAAGCAGGTAGATACCTTAACAGTCCAATTATTATCAACCAGCAAGTTTGCTGATTTTAGATCCCGGTGAACAATTGTTGGTACACTGGTATGAAGACAATTCATGCCTCTGGCCTACAGAGAACATTGTCATAGTATGGACAGACACATGGAAATAAGCATAAAAAGTACAATAGAAAGTTTCATCCTTACCACATCAAGGGCCATTCTAATCCTACGCCTCTCGTCAATTTGGCAATTAGTGCGATGAATAATCTTATATAAACTTCCCCTGAAAAACAAAATAGCAATTAGATAAAGGCCAATGTTGAAACAGGAACCATTTGATCCAGCACTGACCAAAAAACATAAGTGCCGCAAATGGACTCATGATAACAGGTTAACTTGTACATAGTAGAGCACTTTTTGTAAAAAGTTGAGCTGAGCATATTTATATAGCACATGGTAACATGTAAATTAGTATATATATTTATGTAAAGCTGGTCAACAATAGCAATGTCACATTTATTACATGTACCATATTCAGCATTGTTTCATTATGACCAAGTTGTTTTGTACAACACTAACTTGCTATACCTTGGAAGATATTCTGATACAATGGATAAGTGTGGAGGCCGTGTTACTGCACCCATAAAGAGAACAATATTTGGATGACGAAACTGACGCATAATCCTCACCTAAAAGAGGATATATTCGAATCATCAAAGGTTTCAGCAACAGTGATCTGGAATCACAAATAGCATTTCAGCAAAGCTTATGGGTATCAAAAGCATAATCCTTCACCTACTTCGCAACGAAATTCATCCAGAGCATCACCATAGAACTCTTGATCCAAGAATTTCTTTACAGCCACTTCCTGCAAATAAACAAAATTTCACATTATCACTAAAATGATCAGTAGTCAGTAGATTGAATCAGAAGACATAGCAAACACAGACCATGCTTTGACTTGTTATTTGTGAGTTATGCAATCAGTTTCGTCCACAGAGCATGTAAATGAGGTTGGTGCACTAAACTCAATATAAATTTCTAATGAACATAAAAAGGAAAAACTACTTACAGTTCCATTCCAATCAGCACGGTAGACTTCTCCATATGAACCTAATAATTTCAACGAGACTCATTTAGTTGTCATATACAAAGAACATAGCAACACAACATATAGTGCATGAACTTTATATTATGTTTTTTTTTCTACACTGATGCTAGATGAATATTTCTTTCCTTTTGTGCGGCAAGATTACTGACAAGGGACCCTACAACCTATGTTCAACTCAATACGTTGAAACATAACTAGAGGATAGATAAAAAATGCATTCGTGTACCTAAGCCAATCCTTTCGCCAATTATAAGATCTTCCCAGAGGATTTCACATTCAGAAACTTCATCCAACACCATGTCAACCCTGCTGAAACCAACTTGGGATGGAGAAACAGATGCTGTGTTCTGCCTTGGTGTGTCCCTGAATCTGTCAAGAGGAGATATTCTTGGATCAGGATATAACTTTTTGTGGTCATCCTTGCCATAATTTTCCTTGTGCTCCTTCGCTTCTGGATCAACTCCTTGCATATTGTTAGAAAGTTGAGCGTCAAATCTAGAATATATGGGACCTTTTTCCAGAACATTATGAGGACCCTTTTCTGCAACCTTCCCAATTCCAGATGTAGAAGCTGCATTCACAGAAGAAGTATCGATCATCCTGTCGTCATAATAACAAGCAGATGCCATATTTGATCTATCAAGGCGCTCTCCGGAGGTAGAAGCTGAGGTCATAGCTGAGGTATGAACTGTCTTATTGTCATAATTACGAACTGGTGCTGCATACAACCTATCGTTATACTCTCCAACATTAGGATTGTAATGCTTTGCAGTCGACCAGGCCAACTGAGATGACGATGCAACATTGTCACTAACATTTCTCCGAGGAACTAACCCCTCAGCAAAATTGTATTGTTTGTTGTTGGAAATGTCATTACAAGCAGACCAGTTTTTCATCACCAATGGCTGTTGAGATCTTCCAAGTGCTGGGGTTACATTCTCTCTACGCCTTTGGAATTCATTGTTTCTATTGTCTACTCCCTTGAATGCCAGCGAACTTTTCCCAGATTCAATAGCCCTAAAAGGATCAAGCTCTGCAAATAGTTTTTTGGACTCTTCAGTTTCTTGAGAGTCCGGAATTAAATTCAAGCCATCTTTCTGCATTGAAGGTGCGCCAACGGAAGTTGATGGTTGATTTAATTGCATCTGAGGTGCCAATGTCCAAGGTTCACTAACAATATTTCCACCAGTCATTGTCTTCTCACACCCTGATCGATTATCTGTTATCCAATTACCATTGCTAAACATATGCAATTGGTTGCCTTTATGGTCAGATTTGAGTGCAATTGGATCATTCTCAATGTTACTTGCCGACTCAGTCTTCTGATTCTTGCCCAATGCTTGATTGAAGTTGAATGAAGTGCCCTTTGAATTAAAGACATCTGCTGGAATGAGAGTGCCAGGGGCAGCCATAACATCAACCAGAAACTCCCTACAGAGAAAGAAATGCTGACCAATCAGCAGAAACGGATGGCAAACAAAATAAGGTATAATGTTCAGAATAACAAAAGATGAATAATATATTCATGGATTATTTTGACAGTGAAAATGTGGTTATATGAACAATTAATAATTGATTACTAAATATGTAAATACCTTTCATTATCCATCTTTATTATATTAATGGCGTCATCTTCAACACCAGTGTAATGACTCCCTTTAACCAGCTTGCATGGAATACCAACACTATCAGCAAGAATCTGCATGAATACATAAAAGTAAGACCTGAGAGAGTATGCTCCATGGTTTTGCACTAATTGTGAAGCCATGTGGAAGGGAGTTCATAATTAAGCAAACACATTTCTACATTAGCTCTCTAGATTTGGTTATCTCATGTCCATTTCATTTATACATATATATGTGGAAGATGTCTCTTGAGAATTACTCCTTGAAACCATCAACATATTTCCATAATATCTACTGAAGAATCTTTAAAAAGTGAGTAAAGTGCATCATAAGTCATAAGCTTGCACAGATGTATCACTTGGATCCCTAAACTTGAGAATTACACATTTAGATCCCTAAACTAATAAACTTGTATAAGTGTCCCAACTTAACTAGCAACCACTGATGACATAGCACATTGATCCTATGTAAGCTAAAGTTTGAGTGTGTGTGTGTGCTAAGTAGGGGTGAAAACGGTTCGGATAGTTTTCGACCAATCCGGATTATTATTTTTAATATGGATGCTATAGGCTCGGATATTTGTTGGATAATGTCATATCGGAAACGAATACAGACTATTTTTGTCGAAAACGAGTACGGATTTGGTAGCGCACTATCCATCAATTACGAATGCAGCTTGGGATATCCGGAGATACATAAGTCCGGATATCCAGAGGTACTATTTGAGGCTTCATACGTATTGTCTTCCGGAGACCATAACTTTCCTGTTCGGAGTCCAAATAAGGTAAATGAGTAGGCTAAATTGTAGCTCTCAATGAGATCTACAACTTCGTAATTGTGAATATTTTCTTTTGAGGCCATTTAATTGCCCCAAAATACGTCAAAAGGTCTCAATAGTATTTTTGACACCTGATATTTCTTCGGATTTGCCCAAACATGACTCCTTTCATCATTATTCATTCTTGGGAGTTCAAAACACATTAATTATGCATAAAAATAAATGAATATTAATATAAATTATTTTATAATGAGTTATGCAACGTTTATGAGGTAGGCAATAGATATCGAGTTTTAAGCAAAAGTAGTAAATAAAGCATATATGGGGGAGCATACTGAGTTATTTGACATTAAAAACTTGTTAGGGAGTGGATGTAAACATGTACACTAAAGTGTTTTGATTGAGAGACTTACTATTGTTATGGTCTTGTAGTTTCCTATATATATTGATGCCATATATTATTTGATTGCTGAAAATACAATGAATTAGCAAATATTTTGATCGCATAAAACTAATTCTTTTTTCAATTGCAGTCATGCAAACAGTTTAAGGGGTTTTCATGTTCCGAGAAATATTTGTGACCGTATTCGTTTCGATTCGTATTATCTGTGTATATGTATTCGACAGTATTTGTATTCATATTTGTATCCGGGATATTCATATTCGTAATATGCATCCAGGGACAAACATGAAAACAAATATAGCAAAGCCATTATCCGTCCCGTCCGTATGCAATCCGTTTTCACCCCTAGAGCTAAGTAATACCAATTTAGATTAATCCTAGGTATTATCCCACCTTTAAGGCTCTAATTACCAATTAAGTAGGATTTGGACCATTGCCGACCCACTTATACTAGTATAGGGACCTAAATGTGCAATTCTGAAGTTGAAGGACCCAAGTGACACCTGTGCAAGTTTAGGGGGCCTAAGGTGCACTTTACTCTAAAAATATGTAGTGCCGTAGTGCATTGTAGTCCTCCATGGGGCAGTTTCACATGATCACATCTAATCCACTCTACTGGCAGAATACATAAGATGCTTCAAAGGAATAACATGAGAAGGTGGGACTGCAAACTGTTTACAAGATCCAAACATACTGATAAAATACAATATATAGAAAAAAATACATAGAACATAATGTTCAATACCCTCAACAAATTGCTGATCAATGTAACCCTCAAATTCTGGTTCAGCTTATTTTCTTAGATGCAACTGTTAAATTTTTCTTGTATTTTCATCAAATTGCAGCCAAGCAGTCAAATGATGAGTTGGTGGTGGCCATATGAGGAACAAGCGTTTTGAAGAAAAAAACAAAAAATACATGCAGAGAGAGAGAGAGAGAGAGCTGACCTTGAAAAGTAAGGCACGATGGCGAGACAAGCCTATCTCAATGTTGCCAATAGGCAGCAGGCTTGTCTGATGCGATGTCCTCTGCTCAATGCTTTTGCCCAACCACCTAGTAAACATTTCATTTGCATCTATTACATGACCACCCATATTTTCTGCAACAACTTCAGCTATTCGTCGCACCGATACTGTAATATCAGGACAGCCCAACAAGCAGCATTGTGCTACTTCCTTCATCTCCTGCAAGGCACTGTCAAACTTATGGTCGACCACAATCACTTCAAATCCAAGATCCCCAACGCTCATCTGAAGCTCTGCAAGCGATGACATCTTTCTCTGCCCGGACGACTCCGTAGAGAGGCCAAATATGTCATAGAATCCATCAATAACTTTCTCATTGTAATCAACAAAATTATAATCCTACAATAATTTGGAATATAAATTGGAGTTAAGAATGGATAGATCAACAAGGGCTAGCGCCAAAACATAAATAAATCAGAAGTGGGCATTGGGCAACATTCATTCAGCAAGTACCCTAAGAATAGGTAGTTGGCAATGAAGATACCACGTAAGCTGGCACTATTGTCTAGTTGTTTGAGACACTTTTCCAATAACATGAATCACTACACTTCACTTCTTTCTATATGATAAAATCACTTCGGTTTACTGTGCTCTTCATGCGTGATAGAAGGAGAATGAAGGCCAAACAATTTTCCAAAAGGTTAGCAACAGTCCAACTCAAATTCGTGAAACAATGGCATGGCAAGAGAGCAAGTTCGATTCGCAAACATTGGTCGGCCTCACGGGTGAAGGGCAATCCATTAATCCATTTGCTTGCTGAAGAATGGACAAATTGTTATGCCTGTTGGTCTGCCTCTTGTGCATGTTTATGTCCTTGCACGTATGTTGTGTTTGTCCATGTGCGCATTCATGCACTCATTGTGCAAGCTTCTACGCAAATGAATGTGTGTGGTTTGACCGAGCAAAGCTATAAATATTGTTTTCTATATTTTTTGAAGACCGGCGTTTCTATATACTCAATTTTCTATTTTTCTACTACAAATGTTGGAAACTTGGAATTAATTGGTCGGTGCGTTAAAAATGTGATAAGGTATTCAACTAGCTGAACTCTACCTTATAGTCCTTAATGATCTGTCTACTAAGCCCTAGTGTTAGGCATTCATCATAGGTCATATTAAAGTGGCAAAATGTACCCACAAACGCTATGTGCAATACGAAAAAGTAGAAGCATTTCTAATCTTAAACCCCACTGATAATTCTATTCACCAGCGATCATGCAGCGAATTAACAGAATTTCGTTAGGTTCACCCGGTAGCGGCGGGAGAGCGACTCCGCGGTATCTCCGCCGCCCCGATCACCGGCGGAGACCGGGTCGCCCCTCCCGAGGCTCATCAGCTTCGCCTTCCTGATCTGCTCCCGTTCGGGGTCCCCCGAGCCCTCGCCGCCCGACGCCGAGGCTGACGCCGACAGCGCCATCGCCAGCTGCATCTGGTACTCCTCCTCCTGAGAAATGAAGTCCTCTCCTCCAGCCTCCGTCGCCGCCGCGGGGGGCGACGAAGACGCTGCCGTAGCCGGCGCCGGCGCGGACCCCGCCGGAGATGACGGCGGCGGCTGCGCCGCAGCCGGACTCGACTGCCCCGCGGGCTCGTTCGATCGGTGCGACCACTTGGTCACGAACGGGATCTTCATGGCTCTCGCTGCGAGCCCTAGGGTTTGGGTTCCGAAATTTTTTTCCTCTTTTTTCGTTTGGTGATGTGCTGGGGAAGCCAAATGCTGAAGACGCGGAAAGGGTGGGGGTTTAAGGAATAAAAAAGTTCATATAACATTATGAATTTTGTTTGATAATTCGTTCAGCACTCCGAACTATCAATCGGTCGTTTAACCTTTTAAAAACTATCAATCGGTGTTTAACCTTTTAAACTTTACATTCTAGTCTAAATAACACTTTTATCTAATTTTAAATAATACTATTGCATATATAATACGATGAGCAGATTGTTTTACTATATATGATGATATACTGGTGAAATTTATGTTTGATAAACGAGGCCCATAGGTCGTCTCTCTCTAATCAAAATAGAGAGGGAAACTACAAATGCGGTGGTCATAAAAGCATAGTTGAGAACTCTATAGGGAGAAGCCTTTGTGGATCCTTATGTTACTGACCCAACTTGCTTGATCAATATGTTATCCTATGTGGTAAAATTGTGTATTTATCACACCACGTGAGCATACCATGCAAAAGTATGTCAGGGTGTTATTTGAACCAGATTGTAAAGTTCGGGAGTCAAATATTTGATTTTATAGTTTGAAGTGCTGGATAAACTTTGAAGCAAAGTTTAAGATGTTATATGAATTTATTGCTTTAAGGAAAGTGGTGGGGATTAGTGTGCTAACGTCTAAGACACCCTTTTTTTTGCTTTTAGCTTCTATTTTTGACTTTTGGCTTCTTCAAAAGTCAAAAAACCAAACATTGAAACAGAATGACCTTTTGAAGCAATTCTCCAAAGACTTTTCGAGCCTAAAATCGTATGCGTCATCTATGTTAGCATCTCTGCCGTCCGCTATCGTATCGAAAAACACAAAAAAATCATCAGCGACAACCCAAAAAACACCCCCCAAGTAGGAGGGTGGCGGCTACGGATAGGATTAAGCAAGTGATTAGAGGGGCTTAGTGGATAATAATTTATTTATGATACTGCCACTAACGCGGTTGAAGGTGTAGAGAGAATGCAGTGCAACAGGCGAGTACTTTGCCCCTTGATTTAGCTAAAAATTACCCACCTTATACTATGTATAAAAACAAAACTCATAACTCTCTCCCATTCCCCCCATCTGCACTAACTTGCAGACTCGAGAGTGGTGGTGCTTGAGATCCACAGTTATCCCACCGACGAGCGCCGCCTCATTGCCGTTCTTAGTCGCCTCCTCCCCGTTCTCTGCCTCCTCTAGCCCTTTCTCAGGTAGATAAAATGACTCCATGCCCTCGCCCGACACCACTTCCTCGCTAGTCTCTGCCACCTCCTACATCGGATCCAGCGACACCGCACCCCCGTCCTACGCTGCCATCTTCTCCCGACACCACCACCTTCGGCCACCGTACGCCATTGAGCCAACGTCATCTCCTCTTTCCCAAATGTCGCCTCGGATCACCTCCCTCCACATCCGACTAGCTGCTCTACACTGTTTCCCCCCACGAAAGTAATCCCCGGCCCATCGCTTCCTTAGCCAATTTCCGATATGAGCAACATTTCTTCTTTCTCATGTCCACTACATGCTACCAAGAAGAGCATAGTAATGTAGAGCTAGATGAACTATATATCAATTTGGTTATGTTCATATCTAAGCTGTGATTAGTAGACAATATTATTTGCCTCGTATCCGATTGATTTAGTTTTGTTCATTCTGTATTTGCATGTACAATTACCATTTAATTTCATGATATATCTTGCTGATATAAGAGTCATCAGATATGAATTTATTGAGTTGTAGTACAAATTGAGATGTGATGTGCTTACGAAATTTGGTTATTGTAATTTGATGTAATGCTAAACAACAGAGGTGTGTTTTTGGATTGAATTTGCAGCAAGTAATTGAGCATTTTTTTAGGTCATTTAATACGAATGGATAGGCATAAGATCAAAGCAAAGACAACATATATGTAATATTGTGTATTTACTACTTGACAAGAACTACATATATGTAACATTTTGTATGTACTACTCAGCAATTATTAATGTACTAATGCTTAGATTTACATTAGTATGTCATATGCTAAAAATAATTAAATGAAATCCACTTGTATGTCCTTCAAATGGCATCAAACAAGGCGTCATTTGAATCAGGAGCATTTTAGACATTTTTCAACTCAGAGCAACCAGCCACCTAAAAGCTAGGCTGCCAAACACCAAACCTCTTCAGCCCAGCCATTGGCTACTGCCCTTCTGCCATGCAACACAACTAAAATCTGCTTTGCAGAAAAGCTATAACCATGCCAAACAGGACCTTAATCTAGTGAGAAAGAGATGGGGCTTCATACCAGGTGACTTGTGTTCAAGTTCAAAGTATATATATATACACGAATGCACCTTAGTGATGAAGCACGTACCCATACTCTGTAAAGCATGTGGATTCATCCTCATCATACACAAGTTCAAGCTTGCAAGTGGCCATACTCTCATGAGTCGTCAGTACGTGTACGATATGGTGGTGTAGTGTGCGTGTGCATGCTGATGTATACACATGTTGTACTCTTTAGGCCCATTCTAAACAGCGATGGCTTCTAGTTTCTAGAAGTCGAAAGTCGTTTAGAACACGTTTGTTTCTTAATGCAACTTTTCTCTCTTTTTCATTTGATTAACCGTGGATATATACAATGTTTTTCATTTTCCCTTATTTTTCTTCATTTTCCTTTAATTGAATATCTCATAAAAGGCTACATAGATAGAGTTCATCAGAAAAAAGAAACAATAGATAGAGTTATCCATATATATATGGGAGCATATCTAGTGCTAAAGGCCTATTCAGTATTAAAATGCTAAAATTTCTACAGAACCTTCTGATCTGGTCTGTACAGCTTGTATCAAGGAGGGTAAAAGTCCCATCTCATTTAATTCATTTAATCAATCTTTCACAAAACCCCTGCATAGATTATTTTTTATGAGGTGACGATTCCACCCTCCTTGATCCGAGTTGTATAGACCAGTAGACCAGATCAGATGGCTTTGTAGAAGTTTTAGCATTTTAGCACTGAATAAGCCTTTAACACTACCTGATCCTAATCAAGAATTCTAGAAAGAAAAGTACATATCTGGTCTACCTCCCTTATTTGCTGAGAAAATTAGAAACTCTTTGAGAAAACAAGGACAAGGGAGTATAAATTATCAATATCTAGATATAGGCAAAATCACCCAAAAAATACAGTTAGTAGGAGCTGAACTGTGTAATAACCTTAAAATCAAGGAATAACTTAAAAAACAAAAGGCCATTGGAAAAAAGGAAATGGGAGATTTTTGCTATCAATTTGGCTTTGAAGACCCACATGAAAGAAAAAATAAAGCAAAGTATGTCAAAAGACTTAGGAAAAGTCATGTTCATAATAAGAAGGAGGCATACTATATCAAGAGGAAAAGACACAAAAAACCTCTTAAAAAGGAAAATCAGTCAAAAGAAATCGTTTGCTATAAATGTGGTCTAAAAGGACATATAGCAAGCAGATGCTTGAAAGCCAAAGTTAAAAAAGAAATCCAAGCCTTATTAGAATCAGAAACTGAAGATATCAGAGAAAGATTAGGAGAAATCCTAAACAATATTGACAATGAATCTAGCTCTGGAAATGAATCTGAATCAGAAGTAAATCATTGTGAAAATAGTATATGTTCTTGTTGTGAGCAAGATGCCTCTGAAGATATCTCTGATGAAAATGTACTAGTCCTCACAGACTTAGAACAATTTGTATTAGACACCTTTGATACGATACAAAATCCAAGAGAAAAGGAAGCCATCTTGGAAAAATTCCTGTCAAGGATCAAAACCAATAAGGAAAAGTTAGTCAAAGATATCCAACACAAGAAGTATTTCTTCATAGATGAAGTCTTTCGGAGAGTAGAAAATCATAAGAAGACGAACAAACAAGTAGAATTAAATGATCTTCTTCAAGAACAAAATTATTTGAAAGAAGAATTGCGAGACCTCAGAAGGAGAATTCAAATATTGGAAATTCAAAAATCAGAGCCAATCCTTCAAAATAATCAAGAAGGAGTTGTAGACTCAATAGAAACTTATTTCAAGCAAAAATGGTACGTGGATATTACGTATAAACTTCCTGATGAATTTAATTTCAAATTCAAAACTTTAATTGACTCAGGAGCTGATGTAAATTATATTCGGAAAGGAATCATCCCTTTCAAATATTTTCAAAAATTCACTCATAAAATCCATGGTGCTGATGGAAACCCACTCGCGGTAAACTACAATCCTGAAATAGATATTTGCATTTCTGGTGTTTGCATCAAGACTTCCTTTTTGCTTGTGAAAAATCTAAACCAAGGAGTCATTTTAGGAACACCATTCTTATCAATAATTCGTCCTTTTCTTGTAACAAAAGATAGTATCAAATTCAATATTATGGGAGATGAGATAGAATTGAATTTCTGCTCCAAACCCGAAGAAACCTTGGTAAGTCAGCTTATTGAGATCGTTTCGGGTCAAACGAGTGTTATTAATAATATATCGGTTGAAAGTATATCAGCCAAAATCCAAGGTTATGATAAGATACAACTTATAAACCATCTTCATGCACATTGAAGTATCATCAGATGATTCAAAGATATTGGGTCTTGAAATAAGACCATCAGATTATCCAAAAAGATCAGATCTAGATACTAGATCATCAAATATATCAAGCTTGAATACAAGCTTACCAAACAATGACTCCACCAAGAGACAAATATATGCATCCACAAACTGCATAAATATAAGAGAGCTACTCAAAACATTTCCACAAATCAAAACTATTGCATTATCAGAACCAGACCACGATACTGCATGTAGCCACAAAAAACAAAAGAGGAGAGAAAATATGATAAGAGACTTTTCCGGCAATACTACTCATGAAATCCTCATTTCTAGATTGAGCTTCAAAACCCAGCAAACATTATCTTGTCTAGGACCAGACATTCAAGATTTGATCTGGAAAAAATATCAAGAAAGACAAAAGGGAGTATTCACAGAGCTTCAAGAATATTTCCTTGATCTACACGAGGGAAGAGAGATCAATCCCAATATCAGAATTAATGTCCATACATTTCCACTCCTCCACTTTGAAGACCAAAAGATTTTTCGGCCATACCATAAATATATAATATTACGAGCGGAAATAGATCTCAAACTCTTCCAAAACCCAATGCCTCAAATCCACGAAAAAATCTCTCTTCAAGGCATGATCAACCAAGGTCTAGTCCATATTATCTATGGTACATTAGACCAAATTCTTCAGTCTGAACTTGGAATTGCAATAAAGGAAGCTTGTAAAAGAATATTTTCCAGGGGAAGATTTAAAATTATCTTCTATTCTACCCCTCCGAGGTTCATGCCACCAATAAGGCCAGCAATTCATGATATTTACATTCTCAAAGGATGTTCCAACTTCCTTGATAAAGGAAGGATTGAAGCCCTGACAGAAGAACAGAAGGAACTCCTCTCTCAGGATACAAATCATAATAAGTGGCGATGGTTCAGAGAAGTCATGGAAATTGATGAAAGTATTCATCTGGACACAAGTTATCAGATGATCTTCCAGAATCAAATAATGAAAATATGGTGCGGTGGAAACAATGGGGTTTTACACAAAGGAGTAGGGCGCCTGATAAAACCAAGTTATGGCAAGGACACTTTAATCAGAAAAGAGTATCAACAGCTGTCAAGCTGGTATGAAATAATCCAACCTGATGAAGATGCAGGCACATCCTCTGCATCAATAATGGTAGATGATGACTATGAAGACCTATAATTGTTCGCTCTGAATATTCCCTGACAAAAAGTATTCACCGGACAATTATGGAAGTACTATCTACTATTGCAGACAGAATCAGAACTATTACAGACAGAATAAAGTCTGGCCATCATGGCGAATATTCCTCTCAGAGTCTAAAGAGCCATCATGAAGCATAATATCGACTGCCAGAAGGCGTCATCATGGGGGTCCCTACCCATGCTTATCCCGAAGAGTGGCCACGTCCATCCTTATCCTGAAGACCTGCAACCCCTATAAAAGGGGTATGAAGCCTGGAGAACACAACAACACAACACAACACAACACAACAACACACGAGTGAAGCTCACAAGCACTCAAGCTCTAGCCAAGTGCTCCTCTACTAGTGGCACCATAGTTGAGGCCTTCAAGGCCTCATCTCCACCAAATACTCCACTTCCTCTCCACTACTCCACTACTCCAATGTAAATAGGTAGTAGTAGTAGAATAAAGACTCAATCTTGAGTCAAGAGTGTGTAATCTTGTAAAATATAAGTGTGTAAGCTTGTAAAAACTAAAATTTGTATCTAGTTTCTGGTGTACTTATCAGAAGGTTCTACCTTCTGTTTATCAAAGGTATATGAATGAACGCCAGAACGATTTTCTTCTCAGAGCTCTTTACTTTCTGTTCTTTACATTCCGTTCTTAATTTCTGTTATGTCTTCTATATTCTGTCCTTTACTTTCTATTCTAAGTTTATGTTCTTCTTTATTTTCTTTCTGTTCTTTATTCCCATTCTATAAGTATATATATATGCTCTAAGTTCTATATATTTTTTTGTGTGCTTACATTCTGTTCTTTACTTTCGTTATCTTTCTTTGTTTTAATTTGTGCATCTATCTTTCTGTATTATATTCAGTTCTACATATGTTCTTACTATTCACGTTCTTATTTACTATTTAAGTTCTTATTTATTGTTTGTGTTCTTATTTACTATTTATGTTCTTATCTTAGTATGTTTACTTTTTATGTTCATTACTTTTGTTTAATATAATTGCATATCATACTGCATATCATTCTGTTTAAATCGCATATCATTGTCAATATCATTCTGCATATCATTCCGCATCCCTGCATATCATCCTAACTCTGTTCTTCATTTAAGACACCCGAAGCCATTCTATCCTCCATTGTAGCGACCAGATCCCTGAGTCGCTGCCTGGGTCCCCTGCTGGTATCAGAGCCATCCGGTGGGCCGAGCTCCCCAAGCCATCTTCTCCGAAGGGGAGAATACGGTGAGTCGTGGCGAGGGCGCGGAGATCCCGAGGAGCGGCGGTACGCTGAGACTCGTAGATCCCGAAAGCCTCTAACAAGTGAACCCGAAGTCGCGTGGCCGAGTAAGTCGTCAAGAGAGCGCAGTAAGTGGCATAAATCGTTGTCTAGGCTAGCTTGTTAGGAGTCTAGGTTGATCGCAATTAAGGGTTTACCCTGTCGTTGTCTGGAAACCGTCTTTCTTAGGCTGATCTTAATTGTGGGTTTAGCCCTGCCGTTGGTCTAAAAGAGTTCCTACCTATCCATTCTCCTTTATCTACGTATAAGATGTCTTGGTTAGCAAGGTCTCTAGGTGTAACTGACAAATCAGAAGCCTTTAGCGGTAACAATAGGTCTATCAAAACGATGTCGGTTAAAAATGCTTCGTCTGTTTGCTTTGAAGATTTAGAGCAAAGTATTGCAAACTGGAAAGTACCTAAAGTAAATATTAAGGATATATATCATATAGGCACGTTTGCTTTAAGGTCTGATTACTATATTAAAACTATAGAAAAATCCCTTTCTATTAGTTCTTTGCATGAAACTTTGCATCTCCTTTCTGAAAAGGAAATCAATCGTATAAAAGCAAAGCCTCAGTATCATTATCTACATTTCGGTTTGGTTCAAGTTGCTATCCGATCCTTATCTCGAAAAGGTTTAAACACTTCTGTGTTGGCTTGTCTAAGAGATTGCAGAAATAAAAGATTCAATGATTCCCTGCTAGGATTGGTTGAGGCCAGTCTTAGTAATGGTCCAGTGTTCTTTAACACATTCCTGCACTTTTCTCGTATCTTTTCTTGATCCAAATATCCACAAGGTCTTATCTCTAAGCTTACAAACATCTGGCTTTGATCTTGAACCTGGAAGTGAAAACATTTCAGTAACCTATAGGATCTGTTTCAAAGCCATGACCACCTTAGCCCCTTGTGCCAAGCAAAATACGCCAAAAGGATTATCCACTCTCCTCCAAGCCAATCCTAGAAATCATATTATCACTCCAAAAACCTTGAATTGGGACAAGATAACCCTTCTTGAGAAGTGGATTCTTCCCCAAGCAATAGAACCAAAGATCACCCAAAATAATGAATTAGAATCCTTGGCTGAAACACCTGATGGAGATGTTGAGATAACATTTTCCTCAAAAAGAATGACCTTCGTTCAGTCTAGATCCTCTGTTAGTCTTGATAATAGACCTGTTTTAAAGCCAAACAAAATTGTCTATGCAACCTATGAGGATAATTCGTATGAGCCCTCAATCTCAGATTTTGAGATCAATGTTATAGAGGAAGTAGAAGAATATCAAGGATTTAATATCAATTCTGTCTATGAATTAGAAGAAGATCAAGAGTTTGAAATAGATAAGGACCTCCTTAAGAAAGAAATTGATCTTCCCAAAAATAAGGAAAAACTTGAAAGATATTACAAAAATGTAGACAATCCTTATATCAAAAGAATAAGAGAAGTTTGGTACAAAGAAATGAAAGAGCAAAAAAGACATATCTTCTTCTTTGAATGGTATGAGAAAAGCCACATCAAATATTTTGAAGAGTTCTTCAAACCAAAGAAAAAACCACAGTCTGATTTGGATGAGTTAAGAGCTGAGTTAGAAAACCTCAAATCCGAACTAGAAACTCTCAAATCAGAAAAACAATTAAGGTCTGATTTAGAAAATCTGAAATCTGAATTGCAAGCTCTCAAATCAGATTAAGAAAATTTGAATGTCATCAAAAAGGTTTCAAAAGATTGGAAGACTTCCGGTGGAAAGATTGAGGAATCTGTCCATCCGCCCTTCGAGTCTATCCAACTTCCAGAGAATGCTAAGGGAGAAAGTGTAAAAGCATCTCCAATAAAAAGTATTTCCAAAAACACTTTTGGTATAGCCATTGAACTATTCACACAAATAGCACTGTAGCACATTTTTTCAAATTTGGTTGTAGCCCATCTTTTTCAAATTTGGTCCCTAGACGCCTATTTTTGCAAAAATAGCCCCATTCTCGAGCTCGACAGGATGTGGGTAGTGCGGCAGGTGAGGTGAGCTCAGCAGGGAAGGTAGGCCCACTGGCCTACCGAGCTTCGCTGGCTTAGCAGGGCATGCCAGCGCTTGCCAAGTAATGGGAGCTCAGTAGGTGGGCTGGCTCAGTAAGGGAAGGGGAATCCTTAGGTGGTTGATAGCGACAACGTGCTGACGTGATGCAACGCTTGATTCCCATCGATTCGGTAGGGGATTTCGTGGCCCTCCACCCTCACGTGCACCCGTGTGGCCATGTTAGTCGCAAATGTCTTTCCACATGCATAAAACAGGCCACGACACTCTCTGCCCTCTCATCCAAGCCGAGCGAGAGAGTGGCGAGGGAGAAGAAAGAAAGAGAGAGTAAAAGGCTAGTTTGTAATAGTTTTTTGAGGTGATTTTGCTGTGATTGAGGAGATTTCGTAGTTGGAAGGAGTGTAAAGATGGTGAAGACCTTTAAGAAAATGTATGTTTCATTTGCACGTGAGCAATGTGCTTAATATGTCATTAGCGTAATGGTGGTTTAGTAGTATGAAATGCGCTTGGTAACCATGTTTAGTTGATGGAAGTGTTTTGTAATTATCCATGTTTAGGATGTATTAGTAGTGATAATGATGCTTTTTGTAAATAACTAGAGAAACACGCATTGATGCTTTATGTAAATAGTTAGAGAAACACGCATTATTATTTTTAGTGTTCCCAGTGCACTTGCAATTTAGCAAATATGTATGTAAGTTTGCACATATATATGTATTGCTCTTACGTGATTCAAAAAACGTATAAAATGATCTCATATTGCATAATTGTGCATTGTTAGTTGTAGTATCTACGTGTACATATGTATGTATATACGTATATAACTGTATACATGTATATAAGCACATGGCCATAAGCATAATTGGTAACTCAGCGATGTACATGTGCATGATTAATTAGTGTTATGCTAGGTTGTATTTAGCATTGTTGTACGCTGAAACATTATTTTCTGTATTGCAGAAAATGGCTGTTGGTGATGGTCACAAGCATGGTACATTGTTGGACTCATCTTGGGATGGCTAGCATCGTTGTCGAGCGTGGTCGAGCGGTGATGGACTGCACCCCTTTGTTCTTTGGGGTCCTCAAGAGGACTGGCTTCTCGATGATCGATATGTTCCCATTCTGTGGCGCGTTGGGTTGCTGCCCATAGCGAGGATGATGCATATTGGGTACTCATTCAAGTTGGATTCGTTGCTTCTGTCAATACTCATTAACTGGTGGCGGTCGGAGACCCACACATTTCACTTTTAGTGGGGGAGATGACCATTACCCTGCAGGATGTTGCTTACTTACTAGCCCGTCACTACGGGGTCAGCCCATGGTTCCACCCCAGATCAACTGATTGGAGGGTGCGTCTGCTGTACAGGTTTGGGCACCCATTCCTGGCAGGATCCATGGAGTGCCACATGTGTGGTTGTGATGGTACAAGCAATGCCTAGTAGACACAGCTGCAAAGGTTGTAAGTCCCACCAAGTTTCTTACTTTCTCTTCATATCTGGGTGTGTCATGTTTCCTACGACTCAGAGAGATTGGGTATACCCTAGGTACATCCACCTTGTTGAGTCCCGCTGTACAGCTAGGCCTTAACTTTGTTATGCACGACCTACATGGTTTGTGAGATAGCTCGCAGCATGCTACTAATGAGCCAAACTTCACCATCCGCTATATCTTGTTGCGGTTGTGGTCGTGAGAGCACTTCGCTATTTCTCGACCATACTTTCAGGTGTAAGTGTACACATACCAGTTGGAGGCTTGGTTCTACAACCATAGCAACGGAAATGACTCGGTGGAGAGACCCATCATGGGTACTCATTGGACTGCTAGTGACCTAACATGGTCTAGGGAGAGACCACGGCGAGCGTACACAGAGTTTCATAATGAGTTCAAAACCTTGCATGAGGGTAGCATCGTGTGGACAATGTGGATTGCAGAGTTCATCTCTGAGACATCACCTTTTGGCTTGTCAGAGCAATGTGAGAAGATTAGGGATTGCTGACTTATGACCTGCCACCTCATTTTCTCCTATGTGATGGAGCCTTACACCCCTCCAAAGAATCATTAGATAGTTCGGACTTCACTAGCAGGTGCCACCCACACTGGGTTGACCACTACCCAAATTCGTTCACCTGTAAATAAAATTGTTTGTTAGCTTATTTTGTATAGTCCGTTGCTTTAACTTCTAAGTCACATACAATTCGTTTCTTCTTTATCTCCGCACTCAAATAATAGTTGCATACCATGGTTTTTTCACAAGCAAATGAAGAAATAATGAAACAACAACAACTAGTGGGCAACACAGGTGCCATAGACCATGGCCCAGCAACAGTTGGCGAGGACATAGGTTCAGTAGGAGTGATGGCCGTGCAACCCAGGCATGTACCCTGCATAGTTGCAGTAGTACATGCCACGTACCCATTGTAGATTAATGGGGCCCCTGCACAGCCCTCGCCGAAGGCTATGCACACCAACAGGTTGGCATTAGGCCCAGACCAACACCATGCGGCATAACATGACATGACGTTACAAGATTTCAAGATTGCATTTATTCTGTACTGTTCATGCATACACGACTAACTTGTTTTGTCCATCATTGCAGTTCGACTAGCTTCACCATATCATGTCTAAGGGTGGTGCCGTGCTGCACCGCAGATATTTGAGCACCTTAAAATACATGTTGGGGTTTGTACGCAACATGTATGAGAATGCCAAACATGCACTAGGGGCCATCAACCATAGCCGTCCTAGTGACATGTTTATCCTGGGTGTGACGAGTCACACCATCGTCCATCCGCAGTTTTGTCCGCAAGTCCTAACTCCTTGATGTCCTACCCTAGCCTCGACCGTTCCTTGTCTGTGTAGTGCACTGCTCAAGTTTGCCAATTTCATATTTTGCTGCAAACAACACAATACCTTATTTTTATTGTTCTTCATACAAGTTGTCTTCGTGCAAGCAGTTCATGTTGACACTACTCTAATTATGTCTTCATAGTAGAGGCAGGTTGACGCCGGACCTCCCTCACCAGCTGGGGGATGACGGAGCACATCACGTCCATCCTCGTCATGGAGACAGCCCAAGACACATGATACCCTAGGCAATGATGTTGACTCCCTATCTGAGACTGCGAGGTGCAATATGGCACTATGCACCCACGGACCACCTGCGCCTCCGGCATCATCACGAGTGGTACAATTAGATATACGACAGCTATATGGTCCACCACTATGGCATGGACTACACGGCATTGGGCATCACTGGAGCAAACTACCCTAGACCAGAATACCCCATAGGGTCAGCGTCAGTACAACATATGACATCGATGCTTACAATTACAACTTTCCTTAACAGTCCATAATTCATCTTCCTTCAACTAACCGAATAGTACAAATGTGAAGGTCTTGAGGCCAGAGTTACAAGAGTTGGTTGCGGGTTTATTCTCCGCCAAGCGCATGATGCAGGTTCATCTATTCAAAACCAGAGTTAGCACTGCAGTTCTACCTTCCATCAACCTAATGAAATGTGTTTCCCTCCATAGAACATCAGCAATTACGCAGAGGATTGGGTGCAGTAGATGTTCAGCTCTCAAGAGATTGTGCCTAGTTAGTTATTCAGTCCCCCGGATTCCTCTCTGCCACCGCAATATGACTTGCATGATGTACGACACTCTCTGGATTGGCCGACTTTCTCTTAGGACTAGCTTCACCACCCGAGGAAGTAGGCAGTAGACAACCCTTGACCTAGTACTGCATCTAGTTTTAGCACTTTGCACTGATGTAGGATCAAGGATAACCGACTAGAGGGGGGTGAATATGAGGTTTTAAAATTCTTGCCTAAATAAACAAGTAATTTCAATTTCAACACTAGACAAGAATACTAGAAGAAATAACTCTACTCAATTATTACAATTCTACCCAAATAATTCAATAAACTACAAGCACTAGCAATCACAAGCAATATATAAATGCTAAGAGAGAATAAAAGGAACACAATGACAAACGATGTTTTCCCATGGTATCGAAGATTTACCGGTCTTCACTAATCTACGTTGAAGAAAGCCTAAGCACCCTTGGACCGGCTCCACAAATTAAGCCAAACTCCTCGATCACTAGTGGTAGCTCTTCCTCCTCTCCGGAGATGGCGAGCTCCAAACCACTTACAAGTCGGCACGGGCTTCTTCACAATCTTCCTTGAAGAAGTCACCGGCAATCAAACTCCTCGCCGTCTAGGTGCCGGCAAGCACCAAGAGAATAAATCTTTGATTCCGTTTGACGATACTCAAGTGCAATTGGATCAACTAGAATTGAATGCATTCGAAAAACTCTCCACAAACTCGAAATGAATGCTCAAGAGAGAAATGAGAGTGGAGTGAATGCTCTAGGGCTCAAATGTGTTCAATGGAAGCTCAGCAACCTGCCCAAGGGCAGATGGAGGGGTATTTATACCCTCATCAACCAAAACTAACCGTTGCTAAAAATTATTCTAAAAAATTCAGGGAAATCGGACTTACCGCTGTACAAAGTGCGATATTACCACATTTTACTGTAGCACATAGTAACGGCTATGTCAGACTATTCAGAACTAGCCGTTGAAATTTAGTGTGGTATTACTGCCGTTGTAAGTGCGGTAGTTCCGCCGTGCTAACACCGGTATTACCGATTTCTAACCAGTTAAGTTTTCACTCGGGGACTCTCTGGAAAAAATATTCCGAAAAACGGTAATACCGCGGTACCATATGGTAGTTCCGCCGTTCAAATTCCGGTACTACCGATTTCAGTGAGTTGAAGTCTCCGGAAGGGTGCTCTCTGGAAAAAATATACCGCATATAGTCTGGTACTACCACCTTGCGGTAATACCGCTATTTACATACCGGTATTACCGCACTGCGGTAATACCGTTGGTGGATGCGGTACTACCGATTTTTCTGAAAGAGTACAATGAGTTTTCAAACTTATTTTCAAATGCATGCATGTTCCTAGATTGATCCAATGTGCACCAAAACATGCTATCAAGCTACTTTCAAATATCTCTCTTAATAGTACGTCATCTAACCTATAATCCGATCTTTTACCTTGACTCCTAAGACCGGTAAAATTGAAAAAGAGATCCTAAACTTTTGTACCTCATCTTTGAAATCTTGATGTCAATATTCCATGCAGCTTATTCCTCACCTTTGCACACATGAGACTTTATCTATACAATCTTAGCATACACATTAGCCCCATGTTCATAATTCATCATTAATTATCAAAACCCTAATTAAGGGGCCTAGATGCTTTAAACTGAGTATGTTGAAATATTGTTCCACTGACCCTATGTTTGCACTCTAAGTGTCAAACCTAACTATGTACTCGTTAATGCTTTGTCCTCATTGTACCAGCATGATATGGATTTATCGATGTGTGTGGTGCAATTATACAACAACAAAGTTTTCTCAGTAAAATGACACCATGCATAGTTTTTCTCAATGAGTTCACGGCATGCACTAGTTTTCCCTCAATGATTTAACAACATATACCAGCTTTTCTTATTGAGTTAACAAGACGCGTCAGTTTGTCTCAATAAATTCACAGCACGCAACAACTTTTCTGAATGAGTTGACAGCACGCACCAGCTCTCTCTAGTGATTTGACAATATGAAGCAACTTTTCTCAGTGAGTTGACAACATGTATCAACTTTTCTTAGCGAATAGACAACATGCAATAGCTTTTCTCAGTGATCTGACATCACGCACTAGCTTTTTATAGTGAATTGGAAACACATAGAAGCTTTTTTCGGTGAATTAACAACAACACAACCTTCCCTATGCCCATAATATTCGCTCTTGCAGATGTGAATGCACTACCATTCAGCCAAAAACAGTGCACAAGGATCGCATATAAAGTCTAGCCAGACTCCATGACCGAATCCAGCACCTCACTCGAGCTAATATCCAAAATAGAGGAAAAAGTGAGGGATAAGAAAGCATAGGTAGAGGATGTCACTGTGATGCTGTTAGGGATGCCAAACTATAGAGAGATGCTTCACAAGTGAAAGAGGATGGCCAAGAAGAAGGGATCTTACCCTTATAATTCTTACAAGGATGCACTTGTGCCGCCGGAGTTTCTGCGGTCGTAGTACGACTGCGTTAATCCAACACATATCATTTAGTATACACATCGAGACATTGTCGCCCTGGGGCACAACACATGTGATAAAATTCTTGTAAGTGAATGTCATGTATTAATAAATCACATTGCATGTTTCATTCCACACACCACTAACATTCTCCATGCATGAAGATAGGCCACTGAGCGCTGGTACTTTTTTCAATAGATCAACAGCTCGGAGATGTACGACAAGATATTCATCGAGCAGAAATACATGCTCAACTTTTTGGTAGCTCTAGAGAAATTCACACGCTGAAAACCTTACACCCTGGATAACAAGGGAAAGGCCAAGATGTTGGAGGAAAAGGGAAAAGCATCTATAGTCCCCGATGCCCCTACTGAATGCTAGGTTATTTTGGCCCGTAGAGGAGACAAGGGAAAGGCACCGATGGACCCAAATGTATACAATGAATGATTGTAATGGACCCAAATGTATACAATGAATGATTGCAAGCATGACTTCTAAAAATGCATATATATCTTAGCTGTAGTTGGGGTTGATGGTTCGTGCATATTGCCATTTGTATCATATGAGTAGTGATGCAAATATACAAACCTAACGAAACCCTACATGCCATATAATTTGCACCTTCATTGCAAAGTATTTTGTCAGGCTATACATGGCTCATCATGACACTTTTTTGCAATAACATATCTTACTACTTAACACAGCGAGTTGGTGATTGTGGTTCATTTGCCCCTTCGAACTCTCCTTTTCACCTTCCTAACAAATGTTCACCCTGATGCAGAAAATGCAATGTATCAAAATAAACAAATTCCACCACCCTATAAATTCTCTAACAAAAAATCTCTATTGGGTGTGCATCAAGGCCGAGAGCATGGAGGTGTGGAGGCATGCCAGCTGAGGGTGGACGCAGAGCTGATGGTGTGGCCAGGTAGGTAAATCCTGACAATATCGAGTCGACATGTTGGAATAATATGATTTTTGAATGCATACCAAAGCACGGGTATTCAACTAGTTAGCACAAAAAAAAGGCTAAATGGGGGCACATGACCTGTTACATCAACACTTGCTGAGCTAGGGTAGCTCGACAGGGCAGTGCTAAGCCAGGGTAGCTAGGCAGGTCAGTGGCCCCATCAGCTCCCACGCACGCGTCTTTCCCGGCTGAGGTCGCCTATGTATCGAAAAAATAAATTCCACCACCCTACAAATTCTCTAACAAAAAACAAAGCTCTATCAGGGGTGTGCCAAAGCTGAGTACGGAGGCATGTCAGGCAAGCACAGATGCAGAGTAGATGGTGTGGGCTGGGCAGGCAAATCCTAGCAATGTCGAGTCAATGTATTGGGATAATATGATTTTTTAATACGTACCAAAGCACGGGTATTAAGCTAGTTAGCACAAAAAAAAGGCTAAACAAGGTGCACTACTTGTTGCGTTAACACCTGTGGAGCTAGGGCAGCTCGGTAGGCCGGTGGCCCCCGCCGACTGCCACACACGCGCCTTTCCTTGTCGAGCCAACCAAACTTTCCATGCTACCCACGTCCTACCGAGCTCTGGTGGTGTGGAAAGCGACAGGTGCCGACCTGTCGCCTGCAGTGCCAATCAAGCTTAGGGTGGGTTTTTTTTGCAAAAACAGGTATTCGAGGGTCAAATTCTTTTTCAAAAAAGGGCTATTGTGCTATTTGTGTGAAGAGAACCTCACCTGGGCTTAGCATAACCTAGGTTGGGCAGGAAATTATCTAGACGGGCTGAAACTATCCACAGCTTTTTCATGAAGGAAGCGTGTCCTACGTGAACAAAATTAACACATTTAACGGACACCTGTAATAGAAAAGAACATGAAAAAGCCTAAAAATTGTTACGAGTGGTGCAAAAATGACATGCTTTAGAGACAAAAAGGAACCGAAGGTAATGGGGAAAATGATGAAACACATCCATGCATGCAAAGCATGCAAGGTAGCTTATGATATGGGAATGAGCTTGCGTGTGTATAAGATTGTGCTTAAGGGATGACACTCCTTTTTTGAATGATACACCTTTGGTGATGTTCTTTTGAGCTATAGCTGATGGCCTTTAGCTGTGTTGCATGGTTTTTATCTGCACTTTTCAAGTTGGCAGCGGACAGCGGAGACATTGACACGGACAACACATATAGTTTTGAACTTGCAAAGATGTTTAAAGAAGTGGCTTCTCGAAGCCACTTAGAGAAGCCGCCTTATTTGTTTTAGCTTCTGGAGACATATTGGGACCACAAGCATCAAGAGATATATTGGGACCACTTATAGTACATTCTTGTGTCAAGAAATCATGCACCACAAGCATCAAGAGACATATTGGGAAAACAAGAGTATTGTATATAATATTTCCAATAACTTTTAGCTAATATTTCTTTCATAATTATAGGTAACACTAGTTCTTCGTGTAATCAAAATTGACAACATAGCAGTGTTTCTAATTAAATCAAGAGAGTGTATCTTTCTAGCAATGTTTCTATCTAGATATATACTAAATGTTTAAACCCATGTTAACTGGGAAAAGGAAAAAATACAAGTAATCAAGAACAAAAAGGGAAAAAGTATCTACAAATCACCATAATAAATGGGAGAAAAATCCATTAATTTGATAGAACCAAATTATAACAGTTGTGAACTACATTCTTACACCCTAAAAATACAACTCCAGTATCCATAAAACAATTACAATATTATATATCACTATAAGTTTTTTAATACTTGGAATTACTAACTCCAAAACAAAATGTCAATACCTATCTATATAAAATTCAGAAATAAAAAGTTCCAAAACTAATAAAATATTCATACCGGAGGAACTTAGAATCAAAATTTTTTGTTTTAATATCTTTGTTTTAAATAAAATATCTGAAATTGGATATAAGTTGAAAGCATTGCAACAGTGTCAAATTTTGCTTAGGAACAAAATCTTAACTACACAAATTATATTCTATTAATGGTAAGTGTTATATATTTAAATCCTAAAAATGATATTTAAATTGAAAAAAGGGTAGCTAAAGATATATTAATTTGGTGAACTAAGAAGCTTCACAGTTGAGATAAAAAATAACAAAACATTATAGAAATAATTATAATTAAATGCCATAATTATAATTCATTTAATACAACTAAAATTTGCATCACTCAAGATTTCCAATTCTAATACCAGTAGGCTTGTACTACTTCTTAACACTAACAAATATTATTAAAAATATATAGCTTGTGCTAATGCACTGGTTTATGCTTGTTTTTAGAATTAAACGATTAAATTATAAAAGACAATATGGTCCTTTTTGCATACCAGAATATTGAACATGCATAAGTATTAATGTAATATGAATCGATAGTAAAAGAAATCCCATCTTCTATACTTACACTTGTAGAGTTCCCGTCTTTGCTTATAACACCGTCTTTCATTATACGAGTGATGACATGGTGAGCCTACAGGGCATGCATCCCACATCCATACACCACCACACCTCATACGCCGGTGACCACACTGTCATTGTCCTCCACCATCTACACCATCCTGGCCTCTACAACCCTATCCCTACCTCACTAGATTTACTCCATCATGCCCGTTTTCCATACCGCTACTTACCCCGTGCTGATGCTTAGACTAGACCCTCGTTGGTGATGTTCTCTTGTGCACCACAAGGCGGTAGAGGCGGAGGAAGGGGAGTGAAGGAATATAACTTTCCTTCTATGGGAAGGACAAGATCATCCCTAATTGGAACCTCCCCGAGCCCCCGCCTATGTGATCTCCGTTTTTCCCCTTTGAGCCATCAAAACTGCCCACCCCCGCATCCACCAGATCCAATGACTGCCAAATTTTGGATGATGTGGCTTGCCCCTCCTTCACCCTAACTCACTCACCCTTGGTGCTTTTAATAAATCTCTCCCATCTTTCCACTACCTTCGACCTATCCTAACAATTGCATCACCAATATTACTCTACCTTTCTTCTCCAACCCCACCTTATTGCCTCTTTGCCATCAGATTTCTCTTCTTTTGCATCAATCCTTCCCTTTTAGCTGACCTCTAATCTACCATTGCCGACCACATTCCCTTACCATATCTACTCCTATTTTCGTCCCCTTTGCCACCCTTCTCACCTTATTGTTGATCCACTACTGCCAATCTTACTACTTTGGGATCTCCCCTTATAGCCTAGATTAACCTAACAAGCTCATGTTTCCCTCCTTCGACACCTCCATCTTCATGCACTAAATAGCGCATTTACCCCCCTCCGCTAGGACATTGGTATTTTTCTTTTTGATAGCTTATATCATCTTGCCTCTCAATTCCTCTTTCTTTGATTATGTTGGTGTATCCTACATCAAATCCTAGTAAGAAGGTACATTTTTAAAGGAAAAATCTACAAAATTAGTTGTTTTGTTTGCAGAGATGGCACAAAAGTTGTGTTGGGAGAAGTGCACTATAAGATTCCAAACTAGTTATGCTACTGGTATGTAAAAATTATATGTAGTACTTACTTTCTTTATCATTGATGGTGTAGATAAAATTCATTCAAATTTGATCATAGTTCAGATGAATATATGAATATATGCATATGCTTGACATTAAGAGTTTGTACTATTTATATAACAAACTTTCCATTCAAGAAGAATTTCTTTTTTAGTGTTTTTTGTCTAATGAATTTTTGTAAATTGTTTTGAAGTAGGTAAATTGTAGAATGATCCCATTATTACACTTATTCATGGCAGACTAGTAAAATGACATATAAAAAGGAAAATGTCTATTTTTAACCCTGAACTATTGCATGAGTCTAAAAAATAACCTTCAACTTCAAAACTATCCACTTTGCACCCTAGAACTATCAAAATCATTAACTTCACCCCTAGATTGGTTTCATGAGTGGTTGCCATATCACTCATTTTGATTGATGTGGCATCCCAGTAGGCAAGCTTATGTTGATATGCATCCTAATCAATAAGAATAAACTAAAAAGTAAATACTATATTTAAAACTTGGGTCCCAATTGTATACTCTTATACCTTCTCTTCCTCCTCCCTCTCCCTTTTTGCTGGGTGGGTGGGTAAGCCAACATCAATGATGTGGCAACCAATGTGGCAAAAACCACTCATGAAACTAGCCTAGGGGTGAAAGTGAATGGTTTTGGTAGTTCAAGGGTGCAAAGTAGATGGTTTTAAAGTTGGAGGGTTTTTTTTGTCTCGGGCAATAGTCCAGAGTTGGAATATGGATTTTTCTTTAAAAAAATATTTGAGGGGTCATGTGTAGCAATTGTGGAAGAACAAATAATAACAACCTGAGACTAATTTTGTGGGATCAAACCCTTGCTTAGGAGTGGTCCCATATTAGTTCCTTCTAACCATTCTATTAATCCTTATCCTTCCAATAAGGATAACCAATCCCAACAACAAAAACACTTTCCCTTGGTATAGTGACAAAAACCAAAACAATATACAAGTCTTTATTTTATTCCTTTTAAAAGCTAAAAGAGACACACAAAAACTTGACGTGGCACACAAAAGACACGCCCAACTTTTTATATAGAGACACTTTTCACCAACACACTTTTCTAACTAATAGTAACATGACAAAGCCAAAATCAACACACACAAACTCATGACTCGAGAGTAAAACAACAACAATAGCAAGAATCTTTTGCCACCTTTCTTGTGCAAATGGAGTTGTAGTACGAACTACGAAGGCACATGCACTCAAAGAACTTGATGTGGCACACAACAGACATGTCCAACTTTTTATATAGAGACACTTTTCACTAGCACACTGTACGAACTAATAGGTAACAAGACAAAGCCACAACCGACACACACAAACTCATGACTCAGAGAGTAAAACAACAACGATAGTAACAACCTTTTGCGACCTTACTTGTGCAAATGGAGTTGTAGTAGAAACCGCAAAGGCACATGCACTCAAAGAATTTCCCCCTATTCTCTCATTATTTATTTCATCGTAGAAAATCCATCACATCAAACCTTTTGTCTTCTTGGGTCAGTGGACCCCCACACTCTAATGTTCCATGCACATGGAAGGATTACCTATAGTGAACCCCCACCATAGCTCTGATGCCCCCCAACATGTTGCATGCCTTCCTCAAGTACAGTCGCAAGTGCAAAGTTCTATCTACTACCTCCATCCTTGGCAACTCCCAGCCTAACTCCTTATCTCTTCCTTCCCTGACACCAAGAACCTCATGACACCATCCTTGCTAGCCTCCTATAAACCCCCCCTCTCCATTGCCATCTCCATTCAAGCCGTAGTGTGAAAGGAGCCAAGAAAAGCTCTGGTCTTTGTAGTTTATGTGAGGGAGGAAGAGGGCAAGTAGCTAGCTATGATGAAGGTGCACCCAGAGCCGACACTGGAGGAGCTCGAGTCGAAGAGGAAGCTACGTCGCCTACCGCAAGTGTTCAACCAGGTGTTAGAGTTGCCTCTGCCAAGGGACACCGACGTTCGCATGTACTATACCCCATATTCTAACCACTTCATCGTGCCTCGTGGTGCCACCGGTGAGCCCAACGCAGTCAAGGTGCGCACGGTGAGGCTCGAGCCGTGGGGGATTACTAGGGTGGTGGTGCACACCGGGCCCGAGGAGCTAGACCTAGAGGATGACCTGGTGTACGACAAGTGGCGTTTCCGCTTGCCAGATACGGCCATACCCTCGATGATAGTGGCAGGGTACGTGAATGGTCAGCTTGTAGTGATTGTGCCGAGGGGGGTCATTGATGGCAATGACAATGGTGATAAGGGGATTCCATGGTGCCTCAATGGAGGTAGAAGAGGAGGTGGAGGGAAGTGTGGACCATGTGGCAGTGCAAGCCTTGCATCTACCAAGTAGCAACAATGCTTGTTGCATTGGCAGCAATGGTGCAGTAGTAGTATACTAGTAGTATTTTGCCAATAAGGTCTTGCACCATATGCATATTGCATTCCCAAGTGGAGTCTTGCCATCTTTGTTTTTTGGGCTAAGATGGATTGTTTTAAGCTTTCTTTCTTTGTTTTGTTGTGTTATGGTCTGGTTCAATTCAATCCTCTCAAGAATGGACCGTTCCATATACAAGTCATAAGTCAGCAGAGTCCTATGTTTTTGGTTCTGTCAATGTCATGCATGTTGTCAGCCAATCATTGTCATGGAATAAGCAATATGTAATAAAGATAATATATTGCACCTTGTAATTTGTGGGTGTGGTTTGCTTATAATAATTTATTTCATTTGATCTTTGATATATGCAAGTTGAATCATACAAGATTAGTCACTCAAAATGTTCTGTCTCTGAACTTTGAAAATCATAAGATGGATTTAGTGGTCTATCACGTTTGCTGCAGCTAGGCTTGTGTTTGTTTTGTGCCTACCTCCTGCATTTGTATGATCACAGTTAGATATACTTCATGTTTTTTCAAAAAATAACTCACCTCTTTATTAACAGGACAAAAATAAATGCCCTTGAGAATTTTGTACAAAACCAATTGAATTGGTGACATAAGCTCTGTCATTGAATAAATTGGCAACAAGAGCTCTATCGTTGAATGAAATGGCGACATATTGATGAGGCACCTTCTGTTATTATTTTAATTGATGGCAGAACCTATCACCAAATCATTTGGTGACCAAGACCTATCGGCCAAATTAACCTATCAGTGAAATCAATCATTGACAGAAGTTTGTTGGCTAAATAATACTTTGTCGCCGAATGGTTTGGCAACAAGGCTTATGTTGCCAAATGAATTAGCGACATGCTGATAGGGAAGCTCAATTGGTAATAGCTCCTATTGCCAAATCAGTTGGTGACAGGAGTTGCCACATCAACCTATCACTAATTCATTTGGAGATAGAAGCCTGTCACCAAATGAATTAGTGATGGTATTATTCTTGCAATTTTTTAAAGAGTATTTATTTTTGTCATATTAATATAATAATAGGTTATTTCAAAAATCGATATACCCCCATGGTACCTTTCTATCTCATGCATCAAGAAACTTCGAGCTACAAATCTGCATTTTGCTAGCTTCCTTGTGTTTGATGTTATTTTTAGTGTCAGAGCATATTTCTCTAGTTATCTCCTACTGCTAGTGGCTAAAATAAACTTGCATGCATCTCACTTTCATCTAGATTAGAAGTATGAAATCTCTAAAACAATATACTGATTTGGACTTCAAGTACTAAACCACACCTTTGTGCAAAATCTGGACCCTTTGATGTCATTTTTAGTGCTAAATTTGATGGTCTTACTTAGTTTTATGTACTTATTTTGTCTTGGATTAAGTATATTTTTGGTCTCTCAACTCTTTCTCATTTAGTTTTCATTCCTCATTTGTAAAACTGGTTAGAACATGTCCTCCAAATGTCAAAACCATGCAAATTGTGTCCCTTAGTAGGTGTCTTGGGTGGTTTTTTGTCATGTTGGCTGCCACATCATCAGCTAAGCCCACGTGTCATACTACTAGAGGGGAGAGACGATAGGGATCTGAGAAAGACATGGTGGCCAAGTCAACATGATCACCAAATAAATTTAAAAAATACAGCTAGGGCCCACCCGTCAGCATAGGGCCTATTTATATTGGCTTTAGCTTGGAGAAACTAGAAGCCAATATGAACACTCGACTTCTCAAAGTGGTTTCCCACTCTTCTTGCTCCCGTCTCACTCCGGGGACAAGACAGGGGGTCATAGACGCATCACGCACCTTACTCCTCTCGCTCACACATCTCTCTCTTATTTTCTCCACTGATCGCCCACTCCTTCTAAAAATCACTTCTTTCAGCTGCTATTATTCATTTTCAACCAAAAGGCATTAGTCGAAGCCAAAAGTATCAGCTACAACCAATATGATCAGGCTCTCCTCTAATTCTCTTCTTCTCTTCCTTCGCCCTCTCTCTCATCAGATATCCCTTTGCATCACCACATCACCAAATCCACATCCCAAATCTCACAGCACAGCAATGGTGGTATGCACGAGACTCCCCTGCTTCCCTTTGACACCGCGCTTGATGAGTCCTCCGACATCCTGTACTGCGTCGCTATCACACCCTTCTCTACTGCCAATGTGCGCAGATAGCCGCTCGCCACCGGTGCTGAGAGCCACTCCTCCCATGCTGTGCCATATGCTTCATCAACAACAACCTCCCCATCAACACCGACGCCCGTTTTGCCGCCACACCTTCCCCACTGTCATCCTCCCCATCATCGTTGTCGCCTTCCTCTGCTACCTCGCTGGCCAGCATGCATAATATGATGCTGATGTAGATGGTTTGAGCTCAACGAGGGAAGGTGGTTTGAGCTCCTCAGAAACTGCCATCACCATGGGAGGCCATTGGAGCTTGGTGCGACCAGGCGAAAAGCCAAATTGGGGGTGGGGCAGCAACCAGGATAGTGGAATTAGGGAGTAGCAAGCCCAAATTCATCCAAATCGAGCTACCTCCATCCACCTAGCACGAATTAAGGGCACTGGATCTAGTGACATGGCAAAATATCATGGACGGCGCGACACATTGGTGTTGGCAAAGGTGGTGTGCCACAAGGAGGTCAAGTTCATCGAGGAGAAGGTTGTCCAAGAGCAAGAATAGCATTCTACGCCAGTGGTGAACGCGCTGGCAATGAGTGATGTAGCGCTGGGTAGCTAGACACCATCTGCATCCAAATCGACGATCTCTCTAGGAGCTATGCCCATCACCTCGAGCTCTAGTCGGGCGACGTGCGGTGGTGAAGGTGGAAGCGCAGCCACGTCAACACCATGACCCAGACGAAGATGGACCTAATGCTGTCATGTCTACTAGTGAACTAGTGAAACACAATAGGAAGGAATAATAGAGGGATGAGCCCACAACGTGCTTGAGGAAATGCCTAAGAGGAAGAAGAGATGGGGAGAGACGCCACATCAGCATGAAGTGCCACGTGGAAGCCACATCAACCAGCAAAATCCCAATCGGATGCCACATAGGTCAAAGTTGATTAAAACCGGATTGTTTCAATTATAGGGACGTGATTTGCATGGTTTTGATAGTCGGATGATGGGTTCTACCCATTTTATAAATAAGGGATAGAAATTAGACTAAGGGTATGTTCTTTTTTGCTGCGGCTTATAGCTTTTGGCTGAAATTTTTGAATTTTAACTGTTTGCAACAGAGATTACGGAGAGAGATGCTCGCTTGCGATTTTGAATGGTACAGATGTTGGGCTTTTAACGTGTACTATAATTAACTTGTAGACTCCATCTTAAAAAATACTCCGTTTGAAAGTTGGGTAATGTAGCAAAAGCCAAAAGCCATTTTGAAAAGCTGAAAAGAACAGGCTCTAACTGAAGAGTTGAGAAACCAAATATATACCTAACCCTTTTGTCTTTATGCCTACTCATTACGGTCCATGCTACCCAACTATATACAAAGTAATAGCAATCAATAGAAAGCTTTTCATTCATAAATAGTAAGGATTTGGCCTTGTTCATTTTAGCTTTTAAGCCAGATTATGTTTCTGACTTCTGCTTTTTTCACTCTTCAGTATTTCGTCTTTTTGGGTTTTTTAGATTTTTTGGCTTGTCCTTTTTTCCCGTATTCCTTTGCATTGTCCGTGATGGGCTAGCATATTTTTTCTATTTTTACATTTTTTTTAATTTAATTATGTCAAATAAGCCAACTCAGTTACAGTAAAAAATAAACCTGTTACAATAAAAAAATCATAAGCCAACTCCAAACTAAACACTATCTTAATAATTAATCACAGTTAAATCTGTTTGTGGGCAGCCCGGCCTAGTAGGACCGGCTCGATTTTTCTAGGCCTAGGCCTTAATTTTTGGTCAATAGACCTGGTTTGAAGCTAGAAAAGCCCGAAATAGCCACTAAATTAATTAAAACAATTTTGTATTTCCAAATATGAACTAAAATAATATTTTTATTCAAAAACGAGAATTTCAGGCTTTGGACTTCCCTATGCCGGAGTGGGTCAGGTTCGGGTCTGACCATCGTAGGTCGGGCTTTTCCAGGCCCGGCCCAAAGCTCAGCCCGGGCCGGCGTTTGAACTGGTCTGATCTCAGTTGGTACCACAACTACTCTCTTTTTATTGACAGACACATCTGAGTATACATCTCTTTCATATTGCTTTTTTTTTGGAGCGGCATCTCTAGCTTTCAGATTGCTATTGCTTTCGCAAACATAGTAACGAGGTTGCCTAATGCTTTATAGAACATGAAGCTATTTGATATCAAAAGAATACCTAATGCTTCATGGAACATGTAGGAAAATGTTCTAAAGAAAAAGAAAAGAGGAAGAGAATTGTGCCTAACCGAATGTATTTTCCTAAAGAGTACCTAATGCTTCATATATAGAACATGAAGTGACAATGCAGTTTCAGAGAATTGTGCCTAACCGAATTGTAGGGAACTGGTTTAACAAAGCTTTTTGTGGCGTGATGGACCCTAACGAGATTGCATGGGTACCTCTTTTGTGTGTATGCGTGCGTGGATGTGTAGCTTTCTGATGCCTGAAGCTCTCCTTTTCAGAACGATGAACTCCACGGATGGTGACTGCTTGTGGAGTTGTGAGCTCGAGTTTTTAGCAATTTAGATAGGGCTAAGTTGTGTTGATTACTAGAATCAAGCACAAAGCTAATCTGATCTAGCTCAGTTCTGGTGCAACTCTCTAGTGCTCATATTTTTTTTGTGTAATGCAGGTTTTGTGGGCATTTAATCGAAAATCAACGCTTGAGATCTCCAAAGGCCAGAAAATGTGAGCATCTATTGAGAAGCTCTAATGTAAGAAACTCCAAGTATGGTCCCGTTTGGAACGACTTGAATTTTGCAGAAATTCTTGTACCAGTTACTCCTACGCTACTATGTTCCAAACAAGCTTTTTATGTTTTTTCCCTCAGTCCAGTGGTTGCGAGCATTTCCAAGTATTTTCACTTAATCTCAAAATTCATCCATTGGATCTAACCTTCACGCTAATTTTTTACAGGAAACTGTACAATGCTAATAAGATTTTTTTTAACAAATCCTATGATTCAAACGTGGCCTTTAGTCTGCCTAGTAAAGCCGAAGAAAGCCTAGCCCAAATAAAGCCAAGCCCAAATAGAGAGCCCAAGGAGAGAAGCAACTCCCCATGACCTCACCTCACCCAATCCCTTTCCCCCACCTCCTCCTCCCCCATCTCGACGAAGCGAGCAAGGGATAGAATCCCAGGAGCTCCAAACCCTAGCGCCCCAATCCGATTATCGCAGGCCGCCGATTCCTCCCGAATCCGCGGAGCCTCCACGCTAGGATCCACAGTCCTACTGCTCGATCGATCACTAGGATAGAGTATAGTTTTGCCAGCCACGCATGGCATGAGCAGGGGGCTCAGGGGCCTGCTCGAGTGGCCTACATGCAGCATCAGATCACGCATGAGCATGCGAATAGTTCTGGAAGGGCAAGGGCACCTACGTGGATTATTATTTAACCATGTGGCTGTGCCGACTGCCCCCCTTCTTTCCTTCTCTTCCTTTTTCCGCAGCGCGGAGGCCATGACAGAATCATTTTCGATCGACGCATCACAACTGGCACTCTGACCACGGTCAGCACGGGTCTTGATGGCGCATTGCCACACATGCAGCACCGAGAGCTTGCCTGGTGTTGACAGCGACAGTGCAGCATCTGTCACCTAGAATTATCTGCTAAGAACACCAGCCTAACTGAAAGGAGCTTGGCATCCTGCTGGAGATGCACCGCTGCTAGCCTAATCGAGACATTGACTACAACGCTACTATCAAATGAAAAAAAAATGTAATCTGTTACTTTTTGCTCCACTAGAAAACTCACATATTACGAATAATCAGAGAGGACATGGGGGAATTTCTGAATTTCTCTATTCTTTTACTTGCCCCTCCTATTAAACTGATTGCAAGTATCTCAATATATAGCCTAACTGTCACACCTATTCGGACTCTAAGTAGGACTTGACTTTTACTTGAGTTACACATGGAGACGGATTCAACTTTATCTTGGACTTAGAGTAAATATTATTTGTAACAATCTCCCCCCTAATCTTGACCCTCTAATTTACTTGAGTTTGCCTGAGTTTGGGTGGCGACGCATCTTCTCAACACCCCGGACTCATCTCATCATTTAGAGCACTATTGATTTATCATCGTTGAGCGTTTCGGTAAGAGACGATTTCCCCTTCATCGTCTTGTGGTATTCTGAAGTAAAGTGTCTGTAATCATTACAATTATAACACCTCACTTTTGCCTTATAAAACCTTCGATTCTGATGGCCTCGGCTATTGGAAGTGT
Organism: Melocanna baccifera; assembly: GCA_036346265.1. Lineage (NCBI taxonomy): Eukaryota > Viridiplantae > Streptophyta > Magnoliopsida > Poales > Poaceae > Melocanna > Melocanna baccifera. The sequence goes on along the minus strand of CM070703.1, from coordinate 4,975,495 downwards.
TCTTGCCTTCACACTTTGATTGGATCTCCCATTCAGCGTGGGTTAATAAAACATGCCCTTCGTTGTTAATACGATTGTTGGAGATACGTTCCTCATGCGCCTTAAGACGACCGATGACCTCCTCTATGATCATTGTCTTTAGGTCTCCAAATTGCTCTATGACTGAAGCAATTGGGAGAAACTGTGAAGGAACAACACGAAGAAATTTTTTCACCATATATAACTCTTCCACCTTCTCTCCAAGGGCTTGTATCTTGTTGGCGATGACCACCAACCAAACAGTGAAATTATTGATCGACTCCGTTTCCTTCATACGCAGCACCTCGAACTCGGTTATGAGAGTTTGTACCTTTGCTTCCTTCACACAATCAGCTCCAAGATGCATCACCTTCAACGCCTCCCACGCATCTTTGGCCGTCTCCTTTTTTGCCAGTAGGAAGAGCGTCTGCTCTAGGATACCTTGATAGATGGCCGCCAATGCCATCTGATCCTTATGCATGTCAATATTGCTGTTCTCGATCGTATCCCATACTCCTTAAGCCCTCATGTACATCTTCATCTTAATTGCCCATGTTGCATAATTGTTCGTCGTGAGCATCGGATAATACAGCGTAACAGCGGAACTCTCCTTCACTATCATCCTAGATGATGCCTCGTCATGTGGGATGCCCTCGATCGATATTTACCCCATTTCTGCAATGATGCGCATAGTGAGCTAGCTATCTAGTATGGGCTGACACTGTTTCCCCAATGCGTGGTCAGACGAACATCGTTGCAACAAAACCGAATGGGATTTGGAAGATGGTGCACTGTGAGCGTGGTACTGCTAGCCTACTACACAGCTGCAGTGAAATTTGAGAGCTCGAATCGGCTATATTGCGCGGCTACGATTGCAATTGCTCCCCAGCGGCCGGCCCCCAGGACGCGGGAGGCTGGAACCCGTTTTTGCGACGCCCACGTCCCTTCCCACGCCGGCTGGCCCAAGGACCAAGGCTCGTTTTTCGTCACAGCTCACGTTGGCTTGGCCCAAGGCGAGGCTAGCAGCACGCGTAGGTGCAGCCGACCTGGCCTGCTTAGAGCTGGCAAATTGTATAATATTGGTTTCGATCATCATGACATGCATGTTGTTTTGCGCTGTTATGATAGGTTTTAGCTGCGGAGCTTTAGAGATGTAGCGGACGATCGAGACGTAATGCATATGGTTTTGATCTTAAAAAACTGGTTAAATGATTCACTTCAAAAAAACCATTTTATTTTTAAAGAAACCAAAAGAGCAAAAAAAAAAGGCCTGATAACTTTGTCTTGATGGCTTTGTAGCGTTCGGAATAGCGATGGTTTTTGATTAAAATTTTACTGTAACTAGCTTATTTTTTACTATAGTTGAGTTGATTTATTGTGTATAATTAAATTTTAAAAAATATAAAAATAAAAGTGACATGCTAATCTAGAGCAGACAATGCAAAGGAATACGAAAACAAATAAAACAGAAAAATATGAAAAAAACAAAAAATGACAAAATACCTGCACAGTAAAACCAACGTCGAACGCTAGACGTTACCGCCTATCGCTCAATGCTGAGCGGGGCGTAACAAATTTGCGATTCAGAGTTTTCTTTGACCGATGAAACGTCCGTCCACGCTTCCAATCACATCTCGTTTTCGGTTCTAGGTGGAGCAGCTTTGTAATTTTGTGCAAGGAGTGTAGTGTAAGTTCTTACTTCAATGAGTTTGTGCTTCTGATTTCTCTTTTTTTTTTTGTTAGCTTTGTTTGGATTTTTTTGTTTTTTTATTATTTTTTATATTATTTGTGATTATATAACTTTTTTATTTTCTAAATTTAATTATACTAAAAAGTTAATATCAACTGCAGTGCATTTTTAACAGTTATAATGTAAAGAATAGCGAGAAACCTAGTCTTATAAGCATTTATCCAGTTGAGTGGACTTTTTGGGCTGAAAGCACCCAAACGCAGTGCCTATTCTTTTTTGCTACGGCTTATGATTTTTGGTTTAATTTTTTGAATTTTAACTGTTTACCACAGAGATTACGGAGAGAGAGATACTCGCTTGCGATTTTAGATGGTACAGATGTTGGGCTTTTAACGTGTACTATAATTAACTTGTAGACTCTATCTTTAAAAAAATACTCTGTTTGAAAGTTAGGTATTGTAGAAAAAAGCCAAAAACCGTTTTGAGAAGTTGAAAAGAATAGACCCGCAGTATCTTCGTGCAGCATACAACTGTTGCACTTGTTTCTAGAATATTGGTGGTTGCGTAGCGTAGTTGGCACTTGTAATAGGAAGTAGCATGGGGGAAAAATAAAGCAATAGACGGTACCAACTACCTACAATATGATGCAACAATGTTCAACTGCCTACAACATAGTAATTAGCTTGTCCGGAACTAGTTCCAGTACTACAGTAGGGCTCCGGAATGTGATCCCCAGGTCCCAACAAACAAGTCAACTATTATATTATTAAAGTAAAGGTAAAAGAAGTCACCATGTTCACTCTCAGGAGGTAAAAATTTCCATATTAATCGATGAAAAAAGAGAAACATGCACACAATTGATCGTGATAGGTTCAGATTATAATAGTCCAGATTAAAAAAAAGTCCATATCACGTATAATCCAAACAATAACTGAAATTTGGAATAAAAATAAATAAAACTACTAATTTGATTTCCATATGGATTTTTAAGTAAAAACATTAAATAAAATAATTCAGAATAAAAATTAAACCAAAATTAACAATTGATTTTGTGTATAATTCCAACAAAAATAACAAAAATTTGGAATAAAAAACAAAATAAAATTAGTAATTTTATTTTGATATGAATTCCAAAACAAACTCTCTAAATAACTGTAAATCATAATAAAAATTAGCAATTGGATTTACATATGAATTCCAATAAAAATTCAAATGTAAAATAGAAAAAATTGTAATTTAATTTCCATACAATTTCAAAGTAAAAAAATTCCAACAAAAACATTAAAATCTAACATAGATTTGTTTGCAAATTTCCATACAATTTTAAAGTAAAATCATTAAATTACCAAAATTCAAAATAAATTAAATAAAATTAGCAATTTGATTCTCATACAAATTCCTAAGTAAAACCACTAAATAAATATAATTTAAAATAATTTTTACATAATTATTCGAAAAATTGAAATTCAAATGAAAAAAAAGCAAAATTACCAATTTGATTTCGTATGAATTCCAAAGTAAAATCCCTAAATGACTACAATTCAGAATTAAAAGGAAACAAAAATTTCAATTGGATTGTATACAAATTTCAACAAAAAAATAATTAAAATTTGGAGTAAAAATAAAAGAAAAATTTTAATTTAATTTTCATATAATTGCAAAGTAAAATCCCTAAATTACTAAATTTTAAAATAAATTAAAAAAATTAGCAATTTGATTTGTATACGACCTCCAATGAAAAACAAATTAAATCTTCAATAAAAAATAAAAGCTATAATAATGATAGTATAAATAGTATCGAATGAGACCACAAAAGAGTGTAATGGTGTCTATTGTTTCAACAAGAAAACATTGACCCACTAGAAAGTGAAGAGCCATGACGATAGCAAGAGAGATGAGGATAATGTTATGCTATCCACCTTAGTTATTCGACAAACACAATGCCATGCTACTCGCCAAAGTCGTTAAAGAGAAAACCCAAAGTGAGAGGAGCCAAGAACCACGACGACGAGTGGTCAACATCAGCATTGTTGAAGAAGTCAATATCTAAATAACCTCAATAATGAGAAAATGAAGTTTTGCATTAAAGATGAGCTACAACGATATGGGGTCATCAGGTAGCTAGAAGCGTACCTTCACTGGTGAGGGAAGCGACGTCACTGGCGATAGCGAGAAAATTCTCTACATTGTTAGACAATGATTAAAATAGATATACTGGCATTAGTGAAGATACGAAGTCACTGCGGTTTTGGTGCACTCTTCCTGCAAATAGAAAAAGGTCATAACTTTGATGATGATTCTCTTGATTGTTGGTTAGAATTGGTTCGTGACTTCTTAAAGAAGGTGCATACTAAGTTTCAGATTATTTGGATCTACGGATCAAAAGCTACATGAATTATTAGGTTTGAAATAGCGCTGATTTTACAACCCACTCCCCCCTCCCGTGTTGCCATCTTCAGTTCTACAAGTTAATGAAATTGTTTCATGCACTTTTTAGATATTATGATATTATCGCTCACTCTGGATTGCAGTGAGAATGAAGCAGCAGAAGCCAGCCCTGCTGTGTTAGATTCATTCTTATGTTGTCATCAGGTGACCAGTTTGTCCCTTGACTTGCTGATGGAGTTCATATGTACCTATCTAGTTTTGTATTATCTTGATGAAATTACATTGGATTTCATGATTTCATACGAGTTTCAGGACTAGAGATTTCAACTCCACACCTGAGAGAGTCTGGCGCCTATGGGATTATAGGCTACTCAATGCGCAAACCGTTAAAATGAGTCGGCCTCAGCTGGGTTCCTGGGCCTTTTTACGGGCCAGCCACCCCAGCAATTCGCAATACCGAAATGATTCTACCTTAGTACCCACTGCCGTTTAATGGCAAACCTATGTTACATAAACCATTGGAACCTGTAATATGTCCTACGACCTTAACGATCAATGGCATAAATCGGCAGCAACAAAACTAATGTCACATAGACTTGATCTCTCCCTTATGGCTCTTTTTGTTTTATGCCGTTTGCTTTTGGTATTACCAGAAAATGTTGCTTTGTATCGAGGAGACGCTGATTTTTAAGCTCTCCACTGAATGTTCGTACAAAGGTGACAAAGAATCCTCTTTTCTTTACCTGTGTTACCATATTAAAGCTTTCGAGCATCATTATGTAAAGCAGAGTGTGAGACCAATATGCGCATTTTTGTAAACTGCAGATTATTTTCTGACCCTTGTCCTAGGACGATCTTATGACCGAACAATACAAGTATACAACAGAGTTAGTCACGACCTCACGTATGTACAACTGAACATGATCACGCATGTCAGCACTCAACATTCAGTTATCAAAGGCCCCTTTTCTCAGATTGTTTACATGTTTTTTCTTTGCTCAGTTGCCCTCCTATCCTAGTCCTCCACAGAACAAAGAGAAAAAGAGAGACGCGGGCGGTGCATGTCTGAAAATTTTCGCAGTCAGATCTTTTAGTTGTATGTACTGCGGCAGCGGCAAACTCCCATTTGGAAGATGGTCTTCCTCTCTGTTGAGACGACAAGAATTCATGTCATACACCAGATAAATGCGTTTACGTGCCTTTGCAATGCGCAACAAGAAGCAATATGGCAGACTTACCATTGCTGAGCTTTCCTGTACTCAGTTAGCACTGGGTATATGTTCTCAAAGGCGGCATATATCTCTTCTCGCACCTTGGCTCCAGTGAGAACAATCTTGCCAGAGACAAATACGAGGAGCACAATCTTTGGCTGCTTCATACGGTAAATCAGCCCAGGGAAGAGCTCCGGTTCATACTGTCAATATTAAACAAGCAGCGGGTTAACAAAATTATCACGTGAATGCATTCAACACGGCCTAAGAAAGACAAAAATTCAAACAAAATCATGGTAGCCAGTGGAATGTAGAACTAGAAGCCACGTGGCACAACAGTGCTAGTCCTTGAGCTATCTAAGATACGAAATCTATCTCAAGATTAAGGTAGGCAAAGAAAGATAACTTCTTAGATTCATCTTAAGAGATGGCTCGCTTGATACACTTCAGGCATTTGGTTAAACACAAAGAATCAACTTACGCTGGAGAAGGCGCCATGGGAATAAGCAAGGCCCTCCAGACGAATAGGAAATTTGACATCACATGAGCCAACCATGTTCTGGATCTTGAAATCCTGATTATCACCACAATCCAATGTGTCAAGATGAGAAATCACGAACAATATTCTGAACAAATGCAAGTGGCACGAGGCATTACCTTGAACTTAGCATCGAAACCGAGCTTTTGGACGATTCGTGCATACTGCACTAGCAAATAAACAGTTAAAAAATGTTATAGAGCAAATGAGCAATTCAGCAAAAGCTGAAAATAGGATCAATGAACAATTTCTCCCTGCACAATGGAAACACCCAGCATTCCTAAGCATATGTAATGATGAAATAATATGATCATTGGCTTTTACCTTCCTTGCAGCAAGCTTTGAATGTTCTTCGCTCTTTGCTCCGGTGCAGACCATCTTTCCTGAAGCAAATATCAGTGCTGTCGTCTTCGGCTCCCTTATCCTCATGATAACTGCAGCAAAACGCTGTCAAACAGCACAAATGATACAGTCAGATTATAGTTAATAAATTAATACAATTACTCTACGTTTTAATTTATAAGGAATCAAAAAATTAAGCATCAGCAGGTGATATTATACCTTTGGGTTGTACTCTGCATTCCGAGCCTGTAGAGCAATCTGTTTCAGATCTAACCTGCAGTCGAGACAAACTGTAGAGACAATGTTCCTGAGACATCAAACAACAGATTGATCAGAACTAATACCTCAATTGGGGTAGGCAAACACCAATCATCTTTTTCAAGGAAAAGATAAGGCAATCCTTTATCACCTTATTTTAGCAGCTGGCGACCAGCAAATTCTTTTTTGGTCAAATCAATAAACACCGTAGATTAATTCTGATACACCAATTAATCATGCTGAAACCGGGAAATTGCGAATTCCCACAGAAACAAACTCGATGAGAAACTTTTTCCTAATACAAATATCCCGTACTGTTCCTTTGGTTCAACATAATGTTTTAATCTCTCCTATCATGTTCCCAAATCTTGTATTTCCCCTATTTCAAGATTGCCGTTGCCCATACCTAATCCCTCAACTACAAAAACCTTGTCAAAGACTCGACCCAAGAACTTTCTCAAAAATAAGAAGATAAAAACGAATTGTCCAAACGCTGCGCGCAATAATCGCCGCATTAGGTTGAGATCATCGAGCAAGAAAACAAGAACTACAATCCTGGTCCAACCAAATTAGATTAGACAAAAGCACGATCCCCCAACCACCACACCAAACCGTCCATATCTACAAACCCCGTACGTCCATCCAATTTAGGTGCCACATTTAGCCTTTATTCACGGCGCAAAACCGGTTCATGGCGGCCAAGGCGGCGGGCACTCACTGGAGGGTGGGGACGATGCCGGAGGGGTGATTGGCGAGATCCACCGGCTGCGCCCCGTCCATCAGCGCACTTCCCCCTCTCCCTCCGCCTCCCACCACTCCGCTCCCGCCCCCGCTCGTCCCCAGCCCCAGCACCATCGGATCCACCGCCGCGGCAGCCATCCAATCCGGCGATCCACGAACCGCCTCTATCGGCGCGGATTTGGAGGCAAGATTTTCGAACGGGGCTGTTTTTATACGGAGGAGGAGGAGGGGGTCAGAGGGAGGGGAAGGGAGCGGGAAAGAGAGGTTCGGGTGTGGTGGCGGCGGCGGCGGGTCGGGGCGCGGGTTGTTAGGGTTTTGGTTCGTCGGGGTGGGGTGGTCGAGACTCGCGAGGAGAAATGAATATATATACCGCGTGGGGGAGGCGGGTCTCTGGTATTTATGGGCGGAGGGGGTTCGAGTCGAGTCCGGGTCGGCCGCGCCCGGTAAGGACTGAGTCGGTCGGTCGCGGGCGGTGCGGGTCTCCTTGTGGGCCGCGAATGGAGTACAGATCCGACCCGCAAAGAGGGTGGTAGCGCAGCGTGCGAGAACCGCAGGTGATCGAGTCGCGTTACGCGGCGCTGTTACGTTACTTTGCCATGCGGTTAAAGTTAAACTATACAGCAGCACTCTCGAAAGTCAAAATAGATAAGAGTACCACACATCTCCACAGTATACCTTCTTTTACACTATCTTTCTCCACCCTTTCTTTATATTTTATGGAGGAAGAGAGTACCTCATCACCACATCGCTCCCGCCCCGTCCATCATCATCCGTGATCGGTGACACCGTCGTCGTCTCATCGCTGAAAGTATCTAGATATTTAAAAATAGTTTTGGTAATTAATGATAATATATGAATATGAAACTAATGTGTTCGCTAAGTATTAAATAGATTTAGTCCCTAATGATGAATGTGACAAATTGAAAATACATGCTAAGGGTTAACATGAGAATTAAGATGGTTCAAGATAAATGTACAAATAGTCTAGGATTTCTTATTGCTTTTACCAGTCTTAAGAGAAAGGTTGAAAGACCGGATTATAAATTAATTGTTGTACTATTAAGAGGGATTATAGCAAGTAATTTGACCGCATATGCTTGTACCATTTGGATCAATTTAGAATTATACATGCACATAGAATTTATATTGTAAAACAATTTAAGCTCTGTAAGGAAAATCGGAAGTACCGTTGTATACATTGCGGAACTATAGCGCAGCGGTATGACTGCACTCTAAATCGGAATTACCGAAACTCGGAAGCTCTGAGAATTTAAGCGGTACATTTTTTCAGAGAGCACTCAATTGAAACACTTAGCCTCTTTGATATCGATAGTATCAAAAAATAAATGGCAGAATTACCGCGCAGCGGTATGACTGCACTCTAAATCGGAAGTACCGAAACTTAGAAGCTCCGAGAATTTGGGCGGTATATTTTTTCCAGAGAAGACCAACTTTCGATCTTGGAGCAAACGGTAGTACCACGTCAACTTTTTGGAACTACCGAAAATTGAAACTACTGTAATTTCAACGGCGATACTGTTGTATACATTGCAGAACTATAGCGCAGCGGTATAACTGCACTCTAAATCGGAACTACCAAAACTCGAAAGCTCTGAGAATTTGAGCGGTACATTTTTTCAGAGAGCACTCACTTAAAAACACTTAACCACTTTTATATCGATAGTACCAAAAAATAAATGGCAGAACTGCCACGCAATCTAATTTCCACAGTTGTCGCTGCCACCACCCTCCTACCTCGCGCCATCGCCCCTGTCGCCGCCTACCGCTGAGCCGCTGTCTCCCTCCACTCGTCGAAAGGCCCCGTTCGTTAGTTTTTCTCAATAAATAATATGATTTTTAAAGCGGATTTAAAATCATGTGTATCATCCATTGTTATCTAGAAAAGCATAGATAAAAACTATCGGTTATAACTAAAAGTTATCAATCACAGTCTAAACATAGACCTAAAAAAATAAACAGCGCCACCCGATCATGGGCCGAGGTTGATATCGAGCTAGAGTGCCATTATTTATGTGAACATAAGTGTGGAATTTGATTATCATGTGTCACCAAGCACGAGATACCATGAGCAAGTACGTCTTCTACCAATCTTTGCTCATGTTTTGAACAAAGTTTGCATATCACTGTAGAAACTGTAGTCCTATTAAAATACCTGTTATGGCTACGGGCCAAACAGTAAAGAAGGGAACTCGTAGGAGAGGAAGATGAGAGCCAGATCTGGGGAAGAGTTGGTAAGAATGAGGGAGTCGTCCCTCCTCCCACCCCTTCTGGGGGTTTATATACATGAGTGGGGTAGAATAGGAAATCCCCATTCTACTCCTTAGTATTTACAAAGGGTGAGGGTACATTGGTATATTTACACATCTACACTATTGAGCCTATTCATATTATGCCCGTTGCGAGGCCCAGTCACGGGGGGTTGGGCCACCCCCCACAACAGTACTCCCTCGTCAGTAAGTGCAGAGGTCCCGATGGGCGAGCTGGCGCACCACACTATCTCAGCCCCCCGTTTGTGGCTACGGGCCAAACAGTAAAGAAGGGGACTCGTAGGAGAGAAAGATGAGAGCCAGATCTGGGGAAGAGTCGATAAGAATGAGGGAGTCGTCCCTCCTCCCACCCCTCCTGGGGGTTTATATACATGAGTGGGGTAGAATAGGAAATTCCCATTCTACCCGTTAGTATTTACAAAGGGTAAGGGTACATTGGTATATTTACACCTCTACACTATTGAGCCTATTCATATTATGCCCGTTGTGAGGCCCAGTCACAGCGAGGTGTACCCCGTGCGAAGTTCGGACGAGCAGAGGATGTGCGTACCACCCTGGCCAGAGGGGTCACGCCACCCAGTCATCCAAGATAAAACTTCCCTGCATGAACACCGCCTAGTCGAGCAGAGATAGCATCAATATAAGAGTTGGTGATTCAACTAGACCTATTCAATACACCATCTACAAAGCATGGCGAAGTATACAGGCAAAGCCCATACCCCTCCATGATCAAGATGGTTAAGTTTTTTTTTAGCAAGCAAACTACTTATCTGTGGCTGGTGGCCCGTCAAACGCAGAGCCCTACGACGCCGAGACGGAGGAAGCTCGAGCTCAACCTGCTTGTCGAGGGGGCGTTCATTTTAGCGATAGCTTCTGACTTTTGGTTGAAATTTTATTGTAGCTGGCTTTTTTTACTGTAGCTGATTTGGCTTTTTGGGTGTAATTAAATTTAAAAAAATTATAAAAATAGAAAAAATATATTAGCTCATCACAGACAATGCAAAGGAACACGGGAAAAAAAGAAAGAGCCCAAAAAATCTAAAAAAGAATTACTAAATAGTGAAAAAAGAAGCTGAATCTGAAAAAAAAAGCTGAAACGAGCGGGGCTAAACAAACTTGTTTAAGAGGACAATAAATCACAAACTTTTAGAGTGGTATTCTATTGAAAAAGATTATGCATGGTTAGTCGACATGCACATTCGGCTATTATCATGTGGCATACAATGAAATGAGCTCATACAGCTAAGTGCAATGAATATATAGGGTGGTTCCTTTGTCATTTACCTTTTTCCGAGTCATTTACCTATTTTCACTAAACACACAATGTTTTTTATGCTAATACAAGATCGGTTCTTTTAGATTTATACTTAGACTTTGGGTTCTTTTTCTATAGAAACTCGTCGTTAAACGGTTTTTTTTAAGACGAGGTCGATAGGTAAATTATAGTGTAAACTGTACTGAGTTCAGCTGTACTAGCTAAAATCGTATATGATTATTTTTCTCTGCGTACTGCCTCTCACGAATAGACCAGAATTCAAAAATCACAATTATAAACCATAAGCCAGGTATGATCTCGTAGACTCGTACGATTAACTTAGTACAACTTTTAGTGAACAAATATAAAAAGAATTACAACTGTTAGTAGATCTAATAATAAATATTATCAAGAAATTCAGCCAGCTAGAAGAATATAAAATAAGGAGAGAAGGTCACAAAATGTTCTTTTGAAAAGATATTAACTATGCCAATATCTTTACTACTTTAAAAAAAGGAGTTGGTGGTTGATGAATCCTCCCTTATTTCTTTTTAGCCATTCATTTTGATTATAAGACAGAATCTGAACCGTTCTCCCCCCACCGCCCCCTCCTCCCCCTCCGCACTCGCCGCCCCGATCCGCTCCCCTCGCTCTCCCCCTGCAGCCCCGATCCGCTCTCCCCCGCCGCCCCGATCCGCTCCCCCTCGCTCTCCTCCCACTGCCCCGATCCGCTCCCCCTCGCTCTCCCACCGCCCTCCCCTCGCTCTCCCACACAGCGCCCCTCACCCCCCGCTGCCTCCCTCTCGCTCCCCCCGTCCTCCCTCTCCCCTACCTCCGCACGCCAGTGCCCCACTCGGCGCGCGCCCCTCGCTCCCAGTCCTCCTCTCCCCCTCCCTCTCTCCCCCCCGCCGCCCGCTCCCCTCGTCCTCCTCTCCCTCCCTCCCCGACGGCCGTCCCCCGGCCGCCGCCGCCTTCCCCAGCTCCCAGTCCTCCCTCTCCCCGCCTCCGCACGCCGCCGCCGCCGCGCGCCGCTCTCCTCGCTCCCCGTCCTCCCTCTCCCCTCCCTCGCACGGCCGCCCCCGCCTCGCTCGCTCCCCCGCCTTCCCCTCGCTCTCCCGCCTCCGCAGATCCTCGCTCTCCCCCCACCGCCGCACCGCCTCCGCAGATCCGCCTCTCCAGCGCCGCGGCTCCTCCCCCCTCGCGTCGCTGCCCTCTCCCTCCGTAGCGCTGACCTCCCCCCACCCCGCTTCGCCGCCTCCTCCTCCTCCCCACTCCGCTCCGCCGCCGAACCGCCTCCTCCCCGTCTTCGTCTTCGACCCCCGCGACTTCGGCAAGTCCCCCTCCGGCTTCAACCGCACCGGACCTTACCGCGCCGACTTCCTGCTGGACTCCGTCGCCGACCTGCGCCAGAGCCTTCGCGCGCGCGCGGCGACGACCTGGTGGTGCTGCTATTATTGTGGTGGTGTTGATTTGCAACTTTGGATCGAAAGTTCTCAGGGAGACTCTTGTTGTGCCTTAGGGTTTTGTAGCGTTCGAAATCCATGGCGAGGAAGATGCTCAAGGACGAGGAGATGGCCGTCGCCGACGGCGAGAACTACGACTATGATCTCTTTGTGATCGGCGCGGGGAGAGGCGGCGTTCGCGGCTCTCGCACCTCCGCGTCTTTCGGAGCTAAGGTTGCTTTTTCCTCTTTTTTTTATCTTTTTTGGTCCTACCACGCGTATGTAAGCAATCGTGTTTGCCGTATGAGTATATTGGGTTTGTTTGCATGCAATTTGATTGGTTGTGAGATGTGGTGCAGGTTGCGATTTGCGAGCTCTTGTTCCACCCCATTAGCTCGGATTGGCAAGGAGGGTACGGCGGGACGTAAGAATCTCCCGTTAATTTTGTGCATTTCTGGTGTTGAATACTTAAACGTCTAGCTATTCATGCTTGGGGATGTTGTTACATTCTAAATCTATGAGCTAATGGGACAACTAATTCGTGATAAGCAGACTGGACAACTTCAGGGTTATGGCTTTATTGAATTCGCAAGTCGTGCTGGTGCTGAAAGAGTTCTTCAAACGTACAATGGGACAATGATACCAAATGTTGAGATGACATACCGATTGAATTGGGCCACTCCTGGTGAAAAACGTGATAACACCCCTGATTATACAATTTTTGTTGGTGATTTGGCTGCTGATGTTACGGATTACATATTACAAGAGACATTTAGGGTGCACTACCCATCTGTGAAGGGTGCAAAAGTTGTAACTGATAAACTGACAATGCGCTCAAAAGATTATGGCTTTGTGAAATTTGGTGATCCTACTGAGCAAGCTCGTGCAATGACTGAAATGAATGGGATGCTCTGTTCTTCAAGACCCATGCGTATTGGTCCAGCTGCAAATAAGAAAGCAGCTGGTGTTCAAGAGAAAGGTAAGCACTGACTGACTGAATCTCAGTTGAGTTTATCCTGTTTCAGCTGCATTTTCAAGTTAATTACATTTGCATTTGGTTTGTAGCTGAATCAATGTGTTTATTTTGTTACTTAGTTGCTATGTTGCAGTTACCTGCTACTTGTTACTAATTGTATTAGTTTTCTGTTTTGCTTTCTTTACTTGTTCAAAATGTATTGAAGCTGGGTTGCACTCCTTTAGCAAGAAATTAGTAGCTCCACAGTATTTCCTTCTTGAATTTGGATCATTTAATACATTAGGATTCTGAAATACTCATAAAACTCCCATTGTCTGAAAGCAGGACACCAACAGGCTCTTTTCATATAGGAGCCTTGGAACTGACTTGAGTTGCAATGCATGTCTTGTATAATGCGTGGCTTTTGTTAGGTCAGTGTTATTTGTTTATGTCCTAAATTTGAAGTCGGTTCTTTCGGTATCCAGTACTTAATTTCTCAGCTTTTCCTTCCTGCCACATAATCCTTTTTTTCTTCCTGTATCTTTTATTAATACTGTTACTTAAAGGTAAGAACCTTCACTGTTCATAGGTTTTATGTGGGATGCACATGAATAGTGTTTATAAGCCTCATAACGCAGTAATGGGAAGCCCAACCTTTTTTCATGTAGTTGTGTACTCTTTACCTTTTCCTTCTTTTCATAACCTTTTCTTGGAAGGATGCTATGTTCGAAATATTAATGTGTCTTTCAGGGTCAAGCCTTTTGTATTGATGCCTTTTGTTCACTTTCATTTGAAATTCACTTATCGGTTTTTTAAATTTAAGATTGACTTTATGACCTCCCTAATTAACAATGAAAAACAGGCTAAACTGTTAAGCTATCAGTGGCTTGTGCCACTAGACTTGTTTTAGAATAATACCATCTCTCATGCTCTCCATCCACTGTTTATGCAATGCCTGTTAGGTTAAGTTTCTTTCTAGGCGAACTTTCCAGAATATGTATAGTTTCTGAGACATCTTAATTCTTAGGTAAGCTTAGGAACCTTTTGTCCTAGAAGGCTGAAGCCCCTTTCTGCTAGCTTCTCTAAGAAAGCAGTTTATGCAAGAAGTGCATGTGCGCAAGGAAAAGAGTAAAAGTGGTCACTTTTGTGATGATTTCTCTTCCTTGCCTTGTTTATTCTGTTAACTCATTGGCTGTACCTTATGATTTTATTTGCCTTTGTAACTTTGTTAATTGGCTTTGTTAAACTGAGATTTGGCATCATAGATGGATGTTGTATTTCAGTAGCCTTGATGTTGTATTTCCGTGTTCTCTTCTATGAAGGATAGGATTACCTACGTATATGTGTACGCATGTAATTCATGGTATGATTTGTCTTGCTTGTAACATGAATTTTAATGCTATTTAAAATTTAAACTTTAACTATTTTTCCACGATAGATTCATAGCGAAAAATTTGAGTCCCATGAACAATCAACTCATAGATATAGGGAAAGTTTTATATTAAAAAATGGATATAGGGAAACTCATATTAGTTTGTTTGAGACTTTAGAATTTGCGTTATCAATTATTTAAGATCCGTTGCAACGCACGGGCACTTGACTAGTGCCAATAAAAAATCAAGATCGCAAAACTCTAATTAAGCAAAAAGAAAAGAAGAGTAGATGTGGCAATTTCCCGTGGGGTGAGGCCCACGTGGGGTTTCCCTATCAGGGGCAGGCCTGGGGAACGGGGATAGTTCCCGCTCTAGCGTAGCGGGGATAGAGGTCACTCTTTCGGCGTGTAGGATCTGATAAAAATAAAAAAAAATATTATATTATATTTTTAATATAAGAGTTTGTATTTTTTTCTTATATATTTAAATTAAAACTTTAATCTATATGTTAAAATATTTTTAATCTCCACGTAGACTCCGTATGTCTTGGCCTCTGCAGGGACTATTTTTAATCTCCACGTAGACTCCCTATGTCTTGGCCTCTGCAGGGACCGGGACAATCTTCTCCGGTAAGACTAACGGGCCTGAGACAGGGCCACGGGGCCCCCGGCACCCCCAAGGAAAGAGCAAAATACGGAGAAAAAATATGTCAGAAGTGGGATTTGAACCCACGCCCTCGTTAGAGGACCAGAACTTGAGTCTGGCGCCTTAGACCACTCGGCCATCCTGACTTTTATGTTCGGTCGGTGATCTATAACCTTTATGTTAATGTTTCTGGCGAATAAGCCGCTACCATGTGAATATTCATACGTAACCCCGTACTTCTTTCTAGAACCAACCGTCCACTTGATTTTGCGAAGTTTCCCCTTTTTTTGAAACTCCTAAATTTGATCTGTAGCTTAATTAGGACCAGCTACTACAACATATCAAACTATACCATCGTGCAAGTCAGTGGTGCATCCAAGGTCTCGTCATGTCACGCACTGTAGAGGGTTAGAGTCACTACTACCTAGGCTAGGAAAAAAATTATGCTCTAGACTTATCTAGTCTCTGCACTGTGAAAAATCTTACGTTTTGTGGGCATATATAATGGTATAGACAACTAATATCTATAATACTCTTTATGTTATCTATAGATGACACTAAAGATATCTTATATAATAAATTATTTTTTATATGTTTCTATAGATACTTTCTTTATAACATAATGTGTCTTATTTATCGTATTATAGTCGACTATTGTATAAGAGACGGTCCAATTCTCTATGCTCCCTTTCTCTCATCCACATCATCTTATGTCTTACGTGACAAAATTTAGATAATTGATATTACACCACTATGATGTGAGCTGAAGCCTAAGCTGTTATAGGTCTGAATTCATCCCGACGCAAGTCCCACTAGGGAGCGAATTAGTAGTGATTATCACGGCGTGAGGAAAATAGTTAGGCACTTCGCACTTGCAGGGTTAAGACTGAACAAAAAGAACACAATAATCTGCAAACCCTGCAAGCAAAGCATCCATCCACTCAAAAAAATAATAAATTGCAAGCCGGCTGATCTGCATAATAAAGCATGAGAGTTGGCAGCGTAATCAGATAATATAAAAACCTTCTACATTCCGGATGCAGCCATGTAGGTCAATCGGCACAAAGGTTTTTTTTTAAAAAAAAAAGCTTAGATCGGTGTTCAAAATTCAAACCCAATCAACCACAATTCCCATGGAAACTCTCAAGAAATTGTTCTGTTTCGTCTAAATTTTACGTGAAATCCTTAACAGCTGGTAGACATTCTGATGCGAATGATCCACCCAATCCTTGTCTCCTCTCAACATCGATACATAAGCACTGGAAGGTTCAACTCAATCAACAGACGAGGACGCCTGCCAAAGATCAAGACGTGCATTAGGCCATGACAGTGCATCCACAGATGCACCATGTTCAGCATGGACCAAAGGGTTGGTGGTGACAAAGAAACTGCTCTGCCTACTGGGCAAGAGCGCGCAGCCGCAGACAAAAACAAAGAACACAACAGGGCGGCTGTCTGCTCGTCAAGGGCTTCTAGAAGGCACACGCACGCACCAACCAACGTCCTCTGGGGTGTCGCCCCCCCCCCCCACCCAAAAAAAAGTAGTGAAATGGAGCATCTGTGTGTCGTGCTTGCTATAGAATTTTAGACGGATTTAACACTATCACATAATAAAAATACCAAATCTAGCCTTATACGCAATAAAATTTCAAATTTGGCTTCCTTCCGACCGCACGATTCACGCGAGTATGACACGTGTTAATCGTGCGGTCGGGGACCGCACAACTTTTGATAAACAGTGGAGTCGTGCGCTCCCCGACCGCACGACTAACACGTGTCACGCTCGCGTGAGTCGTGCGGTCAGAAGGGAGCCAAATTTGGAATTTTATCGCGCAGAGGGCTAAATTTGATATTTTTTACCGTGTGATAGTGCCAAATCCGTCCAAATTTCCTTACTATAATGCTGCCGCTTTTTAAATGGTGTGATTTCGAACTAAAAGAAGCAATAAAAAAGGAACTAAATGGAAAAAGAATTGTAATGCCTTTGGTGTTATGTAAGGGATAGGAGGCTAGTTTTTCTTTTAAAAAAATCAAGTTGTAACAACAAGCTCAACTTCTAGCATTAGTTGGGCCAGTGGATTGTCCAACTAAGTTATTTTTAAGGTAAAAACCGTGTGCGCTGTTCACGTACGTGTCTCCGTCATTTATTGTTATCTTAAAAAATACAAACAAAACTTATTACTCGTAGCTAAAAAAAAATCATCAGCTATAGTATAAAAGAACAGGTCCATATCGACCGATGGATAGTTCAACTAAGTTATTCCTTCTAACTCTTTGAAAAAAGTTATTCCTTCTAGGCATCTTGGTAACACCTACATGATTCATCTGCACTGCCCATCAAGTCCATTTTGATTACGTCATCCACATGCCACTTCAAGTGCGCGCCCTTTACTACATCTCCTTCGTTACTCACTACTCCAGCTTCTGTTGCCTCTGTA
Organism: Melocanna baccifera; assembly: GCA_036346265.1. Taxonomy (NCBI): domain Eukaryota; kingdom Viridiplantae; phylum Streptophyta; class Magnoliopsida; order Poales; family Poaceae; genus Melocanna; species Melocanna baccifera. The sequence goes on along the minus strand of CM070703.1, from coordinate 4,957,913 downwards.
GTCTACTATGTTTATAAACCATTACTATTATAAAAGAAGGAATTGGTGGTTGCCGAAGCCTCCATCCAATCTAGACCGTCGGATCTTCCCTCCCCCTCCCGCCCCCCGGCCAACCCTAAAACCCTCCCACCCGCGCCCTCCCCACCCACCCTCCCACCCGCGCCGCCACCTGCTCTCCCTCCCCCTCCCCTCCCTCCCCCCGCGCTGCTCCCCTCCCACCCGCGCGCCACCTCCTCCCCCTCCCTCCCACCCACGCGCCGCCTCCTCCCTCCTCCCACCCCGCGCCGCCGCCTCCCCTCCCCACCCCGTGCGCCGCCTCCTCCCTCCCCCCCCCCCGCGCGCCGCCTCATCCCCTCCCACCCCGCCCGCCTCCTCCTCCTCCTCCTCACCCCGCGCGCCGCCTCCTCCTCCCCTCCCACCCCGCGCGCCGCCTCCTCCTCCCCACTCCTCCGCTCCGTCGCCGCCTCCTCCCCACCCCGCCGCAGCCCGCCTCCTCCTCCTCCCACCTGCGCCGCACCTGCCTCCTCTTCCCACCCCGCGCGCGCGCGACTTTGCTCGACGAGTGGTCCTCCTCCCCTTTAGATCCGGCGTCAGATGGCTGGCCCCCTCAGTCTGTGCTCCAGTCGCGCCCCCCCTTCCACAATGCCGCCTCACCTGGCCCCTCCGCAGCTCTCCCTCCTCCCCCAGATCCGGCGCCGGGGGTGCTCTACACCGGCGATGGTGGGGGGCGGCCTGCGGCGGTCGGGTTGCCGTCCCCGGCGACGGTCCCGGTGAGGCGACACTACGAGGGCATGGCCATGGGGGCCATGACCCTCGACCTTCGCCCCGGCCTCGGCGTCGGCCCCTTCACGCTCGGTTAGCCCCCAGCCCTAACCACCCATCGTCCTGATCCACCCCAGTTGGGATCGGAGGTCGTCGGTGGCTTGCTTGCTCTCGCTTCGTACGGCAGAGGAGAAAAAACTTGTCTTTTAAACAACCTCCTAGCTGAAAGTTTCAATTTTTTGGGGTGAATTCTGACGTGAGAGCTCGCTATTGGTGCAGGGATGCCGATTTCCGATGCGTTCGCGCAGATAGAGCACCAGCCCAACATTTACGATGTTGTCCACGTGAAGTACTTCGATGAGGTTTGTGATGCTCGGCTTTGTTTGATGCTACCAGAGCCACCGAAATAAGCTTAACCGATTGGTGTTGTTGCTTCTGTGGCTTCAGGAGCCTCTAAAGTTGGATTTTGTCATAAGCTTTCCGGACCACGGGTTTCACCTACGCTTGGATCCTTGGTCACAGGTATGTTTTTATTGGTACAAACATATGCTTGGATTTTCGTCGATACTTGATTGCATCTTAGCGCATTGAACTCACTTATCTTGAATGTATGAATACAACATTTGTTTGTAAAGAATTGAATTACATCTTGAATCGCTTATATAATCAAATTTGGGTGGCTTATGTATTGTATAAACTAGAAAGTGTAGCACAGAACCTTGTAATAGGGAAATGCCATAGTAATTTGAATTCGACAATAAAAATTACTTCAAGGATATGTGTTGTATTCTATAAAAATGCATGCTTTACATGTGCTAAAGTCAGTGAAATTTATTCATCATCCTTCAGAAAATGCTACAGGTCATTTCTTTTTCCTTACAGAGGTTCCGTCTCATAGAGATTTATGATGTTAAGAGACTGCAATTGTGATATGCAACATCTCTAATTGGGTGAGAAGCTTGTAGGCATTACTTTTTGTTGTTTTTAGTCTGTATTATGTAGCATGGTCACTCATTTCACCTTAACCATTCTGCACAAGGCTCTGAGCTGTGGCAGAAAGGTGGCTCTGGGTTTTGGTGACCCCGGAGTGGTTGGACTCTTGTAGGTATTAGGGGTGGGGGTGAGCCAAATCTTTCGGGTGCAATTTTTTCTTATGTCCTCTTTTAGAGAAACCTGCTCATTTTTAGCCATTCCTGTACAGAATAAGAGTGGGATGTGATGGCCTGCCTACGTGCCGATCACTTTACGTTCCTACTATATATCTGTGATGCTTATTGCTGAGATTACCTTTTTTCAATACATGCTGCGTTGTTGTTTACCGAGTACTGACCTTAATTATTTGCCAAATGGAGTCACTGGAATACTGGATATTGCGTTATCATAAAAGGGCAGCTGTTAGATTGGGTTGAATTGATTTGTAACTTACAAAAGCAATTATTTATCCGAAGAATTGACATTGCTATGATTAATTATCTGCATATCAATGTTCAAGTTTTTCCCTTTTAGCTACCTATGTAACTATGAAATCCGTTTGTAAGGAAAATTATCTATTTGGCATATCAATGTTCAAACTCAGAATTGTCTATTTGGTTTTGCGCTAGACTTGGAACTATGAAAATTATCTCTTTGATTGAGAAATAACCTTAGTTTATTTGGCATGTATCCAAGGACTGCTCCTACAGTAGTGATATGCTGCTGCTGTTTTATTCTCTTCATTATTGATTTTTGTTATGTTCTATTGATGGCAGGGAACACTGCTTTTAATTTGGATGGTACAATTGCCCGAAGGGGTTTGGAAAATCTTGTTAAAGCTGTGGTCACAACCTTGATCAAGCTACTCCTTTTTTTGCCTTTTCATATCCAAACCAGTGATGAGGCTTGAGAATGTCCATCCTTCTATGGCACCAGTCCCAGTTGCAGATAAGCCACACCATCGGTCTATAAGTGATCTTGACATGAGCACTTGTTTACGCGTCTTGACAATCTTGAGTCTTTGTGCAACATCTAGCAAGCAAACCACGAGAGATCCCGAGGAGGAGGAGCATATATTATTGAACTCATTTGAGCGGATCAAATCCATTGAGGTGACACGAGAGGACCAAAAGAGTAAGTTCTTGTCTTTGTACCATTTTAATTGATTATGCTAGCTTCAAAGTTGATATTTATTATTTAATTTGAGATCATATTTGATAGTATGCATCACTTTTATTTGGTTTTTCGTTGCAACGCACGGGCACCTTACTAGTAAACCACAAATTGCCATATACCAGGGTAAAATGTACAACTACATTGTCCAATGTCCGCCAACAACAGTTGCCACAGGGTGAATCATAGAAGGTATTTTAGGCCCCGCTCAGTGATGGCTTCTGGCCATGTCCGCTAACATATTTTTTTTCTATTTTTATTTTTTTTAAATTTAATTATATTAAATAAACTAACTTAGTTACAATAAAAAATCAACTAATTATAGTAAAAAAAGTTATAACCTATCGTCATTCTAAACGCTACCTTATTTTGTTATCTAGATTCGTAGTTAGGATATTTTGCAATGCACCCAAAAACAACACAGAAATGCACAAATCGTACTTCACAAAACATCAATTGAATGCAAAACCGGTGACGGTGATTAGTGACTAATGATAAACTGATTTCGATTTGCCCCTTGTGCATGGACCTAGCCCATCCAACCAGAGGTGAACCTTCTTCCTTAAACTAGGCTATTTTTTTTTACCAACGCCCTGCCTCCCTCCTCCCTCCCTGAGCTGGCATTTGGCATCTCCACTGCCCCACCACTCCCCACTCTTCTTCTCCCTCTCACTCCACCCCTCCACGAGTACGAGCAAGGGGAGATTGCCCAATTCCAAGGTTGCAAGATTGCATTCCTCTCCGCCGTTTCCAAGATTGCATTCCTGAATTCGCAATCCGCGTGCATGTTCTTGGCTCAGATCCGCGATTCTCTCGGGGGAGCCAAGATTTGCGGGAGCTGTTGCTGAATTGCCGATTATTTGGTTTGATGCAGGTTTCTTGGGCGTGGTTGGAGCTGAATTGGATCGGGGGGAGGGTCGGTGGTTGACTGGTTAGCGCGGCCGCCGGAGATATGGGCAAGGGCGGCGGCTGCGTCCCCAGCAAGAAGCGCCAGCCGCCGGCCAGCAACGTCGCCGCCGCGCCCTCGTCCTCGTCCGCTGCCGCTGCGGCGCCACGCGACGCACCCGAGGAGTCCAAGGCCTCGGCGGGGGCGGGGGAGGCGGGCCGGAGGCTGCGGCTGTACATCGTGTTCTACTCGATGTACGGGCACGTGAAGGCTCTAGCGCGGCAGGCGGCGGCAGGGGCGGGCGCGGTGGAAGGGGTGGAGGCGGTCCTGCGGCAGGTGCCCGAGACGCTCCCGCCGGAGGTGCTGGAGAAGATGCAGGCGCCGGCCAAGGACCCCGCCATCCCGGTCATCGCGGCGCCGGCGGACCTGGAGGAGGCCGACGGGGTGCTGTTCGGGTTCCCGACGAGGTACGGCGCCATGGCCGCGCAGATGAAGGCGTTCTTCGACTCCACAGGCTCGCTCTGGGAGGAGCAGAGGCTCGCCGGGAAGCCCGCCGGTTTCTTCGTCAGCACCGGCACCCAGGGAGGCGGCCAGGAGACCACTGCGTAAGCATCTCATCTCCTTTTCTACACAGATAAATTGATTAATCTTTTAATCATTTCATCTTTATGGTAACTGCTTCTTATGATGCACTGGAAAAGGGTATTGATTCTTGAGGAGTAGTTTTCCTCTCTAGCACTAATCTTAAAGTAAATAAAAAAATATATATTTATTATATTTTAAAAATTGTGCAATCACTATTGAGAAAAACAGTTCTTAATTCGTTGAACTGAACAAGATTGGAACACTTCCTGTTCCATTCATGGAATTATCTAATTCTTGAGATAAAAAAAAATGGCATATAGGTGTTTCTGGGTGTTACCGAACCTTCAGGAAACATAAGCTCCTTTTTAGATTATAATTTCTTTCAACAAATAAACAGATTAATTTTTCTATTATCATTTCAAAACGATTTATTAATATTTAATTCGTCAAACACTCGTGTTAGAATAATAAACTATAGATCATAGACAAAAAAAACCCATTCATAAACGTACTCCTCGTAGACTTACTGTTTGAAACTTTCGATTTTGGTGGTGTTTTTCACTGCCTCATTGGTTTGGCAAAATACTCCTCGTAGGCGCAGTGTTTGGTACTTTCGATTTTGGTGGTGTTTTTCAGTGCCTTATTGGTTTGCCAAACGTCGATGCCAGCATAGGCTCGATAAAAACGTTTGCAATAAATCAGGCATGTATGAGTTCTTTATTCGGTTTAACATCATATTCTCTTCTCTACTTTGTTCTCAAGTTCGATTTTTTGCACCCTTCCGTCGCCCCAAATTTCAGCATGATGTAAACGTAAGGTTAGATTGTTTGCTCTTGCACTCCATCCATCCATGTGGTTAGTTTAGTCAGTGTGTATTTACCACTAGGAGACGCTAACAAGTCGCATATAGTCGGTGGGGAACTCGCGTGATGTCTTGAAAAATTTCCCCTAATTCGCCCTCAAGGGCATCTCTAGCAAGTCAGTGGCACAAACTAACATGTCCATTTCATGGTGGTGTTAACAATGGTCCGGAAGTTATGGAAATGAAGTGCTCATACTTATAGCTAGGGCTGTAAACGGATCAGCAAGCTTGGCCTGTCAGATTCGAGCTCGATAGAAGTTCGAGCCGAACTCGAGTGAGCCCAAGATGCTGGTCAAATTTTGAGCTGGGCTCGACAAAGCTCGTCGAGGCTCGTTAAGGCAGACAGTGCAGTCAGAAGCAAGATTCAAAACTATATACATCAGCTTAGTTTTGAATCTATATACTAAATCAACACAAGCAAGATTTATAGTTTTGAATCACAAATCAGAAACAAGATTCATACTCTATCTACGGTAGGCCTTGAATTCAGGGTGGCGGTGGCCGATATGGACTTGCGGAGGAGGAGAGGCGCTAGGCCGCCGACGGGTCGACGCTCTGTGCATTGCCGTGTTCAACCACGTGCTCGCCTACTCGGTGCTCGACAGCGGAGGAGGGGCGGGCGAGGAAGTGGTGGGGGAGAGGAGGGGCGACGAGTGGGAGCCTAGGAGAAGAGGAGAGGTGGGTGGGAGGCGAATAGAGAGACTGAGGGAGTGGGAGACTGAGAGTGGGGAACTGGGGGAGAAGTCTAAGTGGGAGTAGGAGCTGAGCCTACTCAAATTATTCGAGCTCGGTCGATCAAGCTCATGAGCTTATTCCGAGACTCGAGTTCGGCTTGTTAACGGTTTGAGTCGAGCTCGAATCGACCATACAATAAGTTAAATTTAAGTAGTTTGTGAGTTTTAAGTTTTTTTGATAGTTCTACTTGTAGTTTGTAATTAATCGAGATACTGATTAAGGCCCTGTAATTTACTTTGCGAGTATTAACAACAAGGTAGTGTGGTCGTGGATGCATTTAATGGCAATAGGGCAGTGGATATGATTTGTACAAAGCGGATTCGTGAGTTAATGTCATGGTACGGACTACTTCCAGACCTGTAGCCGATCAGGATCTGATGTACTACCGTCCAAACTGCAGTGGGTGGTGCAGTCCTAAGCAGGGGTTAAAATAAAATTCAAAATAGGTTGGTCGCGACGAAACGCCGTAGAAGATGTAGGGCTTTTTTTTTTTCTGCGAATGATGATTTTTGGTTGCAGCTGATGATTTTTTAGCTGTTTATAATAGAGATTACGGAAAGAGAGATACTCACTTACGATTTTTTATGGTACAGATATTAATTTTTTAACGTGTACTACAATTAACCTATAAACCCTATCTTAAAAAAATACTCTATTTAAAAGTTAGTTACTGTAGCAAAAGCCAAAAGCGGCTTTTAGAAGTCGCAAAAGAACAGGGCCGTAGACGTTGTTCCAAACAGTTTTCGCATTCTATCGTTTAGGTTTTAGAAGTTAAAAATTATTTAAAATATATTAATTTTTTAACATAGTTTTTTTCTTTTTTCTCTGTATTATCTATGGAGATATAACAAAATTTTTATTTTTTTCTCTTTTTCTTTATTTTTCTTTAATTGAATGTATTAGAAAAAACTAAAGGCCGCTACATTATCATTTTAGCCAAAATCCATCAGAAAAAAGATGAATTGAATGAGGCCATAGGATTGAAAAGTTCATGTGAGAAATTTGAAATTTGTCAGTTTATATTCAACTGAGATTACCCTTTCAAAGGTGCTGTGGTTTTTAGCAAAGGCTTTTAACTGAAATAACACTGTAGTGGCTATTAGTTTTTTTGATGTATTCAATTAATAAAAAATAAATAAAAATAGGGGAAAATAAAAAAACACCATTATATCTTCATAAATAATGCAAAGAAAATAAGAAAATAAGAGGAAGTAAGAGGAAAAATATAAATAAGTTACATTAAGAAGCTAATGTGTTTTAAACGATTTTTGGGTTCTAAAGTTTGAAACCAGAAGCTAAAAGCTATTTGGAATGAAACCTTAGCTTAAAACAGATAACCTGCTCGGGACTGGTTGAGCATGCAATTTATCTATTTCGTGCCTCAATCTAATCCACTTGTTGCATTCAAGCACAGACTAAGCAAAAAAGCCACTCACTGGTTTAAACTCTTGTTGATTTTGAAATAAATTATCATTCCTTGTTCTGGTATTTGGACTGATTTTGAAATAAATTATCATTCCTTGTTGTGGTATTTTGATTTTACAAATGCTCTCTTGTCAGGCAAAGCTTCCTTGTGTCAGTTTATAGCATTCCTATTCAGATTGTTTAATTTGGACATACTAGTTTAATAGTTTGCTAAGAACTAGCAGGGTGGTCCGCATATTTACGCTACCAATTTGTGAAGTTTGTAGTATTAAATGATATAATCTAGATGCTTGAGAATATATTTACATATCTTATAGACTATTTAGATTTTTAAGATGTCATAAATATTAGAAATGACAATAGAAACTTAAAGGAAAATTCAGTGGCAAAGCTTCCTCATGTCAGTTTATAGCCTTCCTATTCAGTTGTTTAATTTGGACATACTAGTTTAATAGTTTACTAAGAACTAGCAGGGTGCCCTGTGTATTTACGCAATGAGATTTATTTCAAAAATTTGTAGTATCAAATGATATAACATAGATGTTTGAGAATATATTTATGTATCTTATAGGTCATTTAGATTTTTAAGACATTGTAAACATTAGAAATGACAATAGAAGTTTGAAGAAAAATACAATTTGAGAAACATAATTGAAGTATGAGTTTTGATGGAAGAAAATCATTGATTATAATAAGTTGTTGGGTTCTTAGAAATGTAACCACTCTTCATCATACATGGATCATGTAGTTGTTGCCCCTATTTTTTCTTTTTTAGTTACTCTTTTTCAAAATATATGTATACATATGTACCTCTATTTTAATCTTAAGCAATATATTAATTATGTGTGTGGTAAATTATCTTATTAGTTTATATTGTATTAAAATACCTTGGTCACGCGTACATCAATACACTATGGGTGACCTATCTTAAACTTATCTTCTCTTACACACCAACTGCTCTACTGAACCATGTGTCTTTTATCTCTTCTCGTCATCACACCTTTTCTGCTTCAACTTTCAACAACAAACCCAATTTCTTCAAATGGATTGAATACGGATGGATAATGACTCTACCATATTTGTTTTCATTTTATTTCTCAGATACGAATACAGATATTGCAGATATAAGTACAAATATGAGCGAATATGAATAGAATTGAATACGGTCACGAATATTTCTCGAAATATGAAAACCTTTTAAATTGTACGCACAAAATGAACAAAAAACATAGTTACCTTATTTGACCTAAACATTAATGAATTCTTCATATAGGCTATAGTTCCTTCTCTAACTCTATGTATTAATGTATATGTTAATGTATAATGGGTTATTAAAGTATCATGTAAATGGGCTAGGCTTAAATAGAGGATGTAGGCTACAAATATCTGGTCTCTGAATATCCGGATGATCAGGATTCATATTCTATTCGACGGATAGTGAGCTACTGAATCCGTATTCATATCCGATAAAGAAAATCCATATTCATTTCCAATCCGATACTATCCAATAAATATCCGAGCCAATATAATCCGTATTCGAAAATTATCCGAATCGATCAAAAACTATTTGATCTGTTTTCACCCCTACTCTTAGCTGCTACCCCTTCCAATTCAATACTTTACTACATAATTATCTTCTGCTTCTCTCCAATCATTGTTTAATGCTAACCATTGTTGCATATATATACACACATGCATAATGTTATATATACTTGATATCCTCTTCTATGTCGATCGCTCATCTTGTTTGACGTTGGCTAACTCAATGTTGTGGTTTCTTCACTTATTGATGTTAGCATGTCAACTTTAGTCATTATCTAACGATATGGAGAACCTTCTCACCATCACTGTGATGATGTGCCTCTTATAAGGGATGGCATGCTCCTAGCTATCCAATGGTACCGTATCATTCATAGCTTCTCTTTAATACAAAACTTCATCTCCTCTTTGCCAAGGCTTCCCAATTATTAAGCTTCTTTCACCACTAATTTCTTCAACAACGTTGACGCTCACCACCCATTGTCGCAATCTTTGGCTCCTTTAACTTTACCTTTTCTCTTCAACGGCTCTGAGGAGCAGCACAATATTGTTTTTGTCAAATAACTAAGGTGAGCAGCATGATATTGTCCTCATTCCCGTTGCCGCCATCTCAACTCTTTACTTCCCTGTGGATCAATATCTTTTTCCAAGATAGATCGATGCTATTGCACTCTTTTCATGGTCTGCTCCGACACCATTCATATTGTTCTCGTTATAACTTTTATTTTTATTCAAATTTTAATTGTTTTTATTAGAGTTTGTATATAAATCAAATTGTTAATTTTATTTGATTTATTCTAAATTTTAGTTATCTAGGGATTTTACCTTGGAATTCATATAGAAATCAAATTGCAAATTATATTTTATTTTTATTCTGAATTTCAATTATTTTTAGTTGGAATTCTTATACAAATCCAATTGCTAATTTTTCTTTCTAATTATATTTATTTAGTGATTTTACTTTGAAATTCGTATCAAAATTAAATTGCTAATTTATTTATTTTTTATTCTGAATTTAAGTTATTTTTGTTGGAATTCATATACAAATCAATTACTATTTTAAATTTTAATTCTGAATTATAGTTATTTAGGAATTTTACATAGGAATTTGTGTGGAAGTCAAATTGCTAATTTTATTTTAGTTTTTATTCCGAATTTCAGCTATTTTCTGGGTTGTACTTGATATGGTCTCTTTTTTTAATCTAGACTGTTATAATATAGCCCCCAACAATCAATGGTAAAGATCTTTATCTTTTTTTTCCACTGATTAACGTGGGAATTTTTTGCTCTTAAGAGTTACCATGATGGTTGTCTTTTATCGCTTTAATAATATAATAATAGATAGATAGATTGTTTATATACTCTTCCTGAAAAAGAACAGAAAATGCACGAATCATAAAGCACTTGCAATTTATAATTCGTGCAAAACAGCCTGCTAATTGCCACTTAACTGCAATTTGTGATAATAAACTGGAGATGCAGTTTCTTGTTTTACTTCCTGATTAAGTTGGTTTTGTCTTTTGTCTTCGCCCTGCTGGGCTATTACTGACCATGCTTTGGTGGTTGTTTATTGCAGCTGGACGGCAATCACCCAGTTAGTGCACCACGGAATGCTCTTCGTCCCAATCGGCTACACCTTCGGCTCGGGCATGTTCAAGATGGACGACATCAGGGGGGGCAGCCCCTACGGCGCCGGCGTCTTCGCCGGCGATGGCAGCAGGCAGCCCAGCGAGACGGAGCTCGCCCTCGCCGAGCACCAGGGCAAGTACATGGCCTCCATAGTGAAGAAGCTCGCCCAGGCCTGAGCCAGCAGCTGACTGAACCCTGCACGCATCATCATGGTCATCTTCCCTGTGCAGTCGACGCCACACGATCGATCGGCCATTGGTTTCGCTACTGTTTTTCTTCAGATACGCACGCCTGTCCCTGCCCTACATGCGCATGCACAGCTTGCTCTCAGATTATTTGTCGGGGTAGTCATAAGTTGAGGCTTCTTTTGCACGATGGTTGACAGAAATATTTTGTTTGTTGTCCAGCCGAACAATAAGTGTGCTACGTGGTGTCTATAATAAGGGGGTGTTCAGAATAACATTGCTTATATCTTTTTTTACCGTAGCTAAGTTAATTTATTTAGTATAATTAAATTTAAAAAAAATTAAAAATAAAAAATATATTAGTCTATCATAAATAATACAAAGAAATATAGGAAAAAAGGAAAAAAAGCCAAAAAAGGAAAAAAAAGACGAGATTAATGAATAGTAAAAAAACAGAAGTTAGAAACTAAATTAAACGGTGCCTAAACATCATCTGTCATAGATTTATTGTGCAAAACTTGTTATCGTCCTCCCCACAAAAATGTTATTCTTTTCTGAATGAAGAGCATGTGCCTGCTTTGGTTATTTTGTTTCTGCTGAATACGATTCAGCCATTCGGGTACTGTACAGTGTACCCAAGCCCAAGCCCAAGCCCGGCCTGATAAAGTGATAATACCTCTCCAAAAAATACGACTAAATTTAAAATCCAACACTAAACTTTAAAATGGAAACCATATAAAAACTAAATACGTCTCTCCGGAAGGTAGCCATTTTAAAATTTTGAAATAGCTCTCGAGGGCAGACCTGGCTAAATAAGTCGTAAGCCTTTCTTTCTCTCCTCTCCCGTCCCGTTTGCCTCGCCGCACCGCGCCGGAGCGTCTCCCCGCAGCGTCCGCCCCCGAATCCATTCCAGTCCACCTCGCCGTCGATCCCTCTGCCGGTACGAGCACTCTTCTTCTCTCCCCCCGTTACCTTCCGCGGGGACCTCGATCGCGCGCGATCGAGAGCGGTGAATTGTTCGTGGTAGTGATCGTTCGGCATGGGCCGCTCGCTCTCCGTTCGGTGCTGCTCCAACCGGGCGACCTGGGTCCCCGACGATTTTTGTTCAGTTAGGCTTCTAAGCTCCTGTTAAATGCAGCGTGATCGTATAGTGCTGGTGTCCCGTGAGGCTTCCGAACCACGATTGAGTTTCCCCTTCTGTTCGAAAATTTCTGGATTGTTGATGCAATAGCTCTATCATAATAGTATAGGCATGTTGATTTCTGAAGGATAAAAATCGACAGGATGATATCGACATATCGTTGATATGGACTTGTGGAATGTGCTAGATGTGACCCAAGAAAGCGTCTCGTAAAACTCTTTGGAGTTTCGTCAGTGCATAGAAGATGGAACAGACGACAGGGCCGAATTGTAGTTTGAATTTTTTTAGGGGATTTGCAGTTTGAAATTACGGCTGGAAAAAATCAAACCGGCGAGTTTGGATAGATTTTCCTGCGTCGATATCTTCGGAACTTTATTTGTCCCACAAGGAATTTCTAAAAAAATGGTTGGTATTTTTTTCAGTCCACTGTCCGCGTCATCGTACGGAAAAGGAACACTTTGTACACTGTATGTTTAGAACTTTTGGCCGGCATATTTGATGTTGTATATTGGTGTCTAGTGCTGATTTTTCATGTTCCTATGGTTGTCTTCGATATGTAATTTTCTGTTCCTATCCCCTTATGCAAAATTCCCAAGTCCTGACAGTCACCATACAGTATAGATCAACTGATATGGAGTGGTGCTTGTCTTGTCACAGTGCTGGTTTGAACAAAGGAAACATTCGCAATACTGAAGTATGGAGGATTCTCTAGTTCTTGCATGTGTAAAACCAGATGCTGGCGATACTGCATTTCAGATTCACTTCTTGAAGCGATCAGCATATGCTGCTGTGTTGAGAGCATTCTGTGCTAAGTCAGACCTTCTCTCACGGGTACTTCTCTCATGATACTTCCTCTTATTCCTACAAGTTCAATTGCGAAATATCAGTAAGCAAATCATACATAATAGGAATTATTGGATCCGTTGCAAATTTTATTATATAACTTTGTACTCCACGTTGTGAGTTTTGACCAAGACATAGTATATTTTTTCGTTTTTTTGCATGTAAATTTTGGGGAAAGCTGGTTAAGGCCTCACTTTTCAGGCTCCTATTATTTGTTATTCCTTCATCTAGTCTTATCAGTCCTCTTTCGTTCTGTGTACTTTTAGTGATTATAATGTTCGGATGAACTGTTTTTTATAGCATAATTAGCGTTGCTTTAGCAATATATGTATATTCTCAATTTGCATTACCCTTAACTTATTACAGGCCAAGGAAGAACGTCTTGCTGAATTGAGGAATGAACTTAAAATATCAGACACTGAGCATAAAGAATATCTTGTGAAGGCCAGTTCAAATAAGCATATCAAGTCTTTGAGGTGAGCACATATAGTGTCGCTTCTCAGAATACAAAATGTATGCTGATCGAAAGGCTTATGAACTTATCTATTCTACAGTTTCAAATGTCTAATCTTTCTTTATATTTGATGCTCTATGTTGACATCTAGTACCAAGTTAATGTTTCTGTAGTGAACTTGATATCAATTTTCCTGTTTCTACCTCCTTAATCCTTACCTATGCATTTTTTCCGCAAATCCTGACAATCATCACAGAACAAATCGATTGATATGGTGGTGCATGTCTTGTTGCAGAGCTGGTTTGTACAATGGAAACATTTGTAATACTGAAGTTATGGAGGATTCTCTAGATCTTGCATGTGTGATACCAAATACTGGAGATACTGCATTTCAGATTCACTGCTTGGAGCGATCAGCATATGCTTCTGTGTTAAGAGCTTTCTGTGCTCAGTCAGACCTCCTCTCATGGGTATATCTGTCAGCCATACTTCTTCTTATCCCTACAAGTTTGATTGTGAAATATCGCTAAACAAATCATAAACAATAAGAATTGCTGGATCCATTGCAGCTTATGTTATATAGAACTTTGTATTCAATGCTTAGTTTTGACTTTTGACCAAGAGACGGTGTATGGTTTTGTTTTTGTATGTGGTTTTTCTGGAAAGACAATATTTCTTTCATCCTTTTGCATTGAAATAACAAATTGAAATCAAAATAATATGATTCAACCTCAGACCCTTTTAAATGTAGCAGATAACAAAAATTGATGTGTATTCAAGTCATAGGAGCTGATAGTAATCAGTGATATGGTCGTATTGGTGATGTTATTGTTGCTGTAATCAAAGACACAGTGCCCCAAATGCCTCTAGAACGATCTGAAGTAATTCGAACTGTAATTGTACGTACATGTAAAGAGTTCAAATGCAAAGATGGTATAATAATACTGTTATTTAGTATTTACCTTTGACTTCTTACAGTTGCAGGCAAAGCTTCTTACTAAACTGAGAAATGAACTTAGAATATCGGACATTGAGCATAGAGGAGTTCTTGTGAGTGTCAGTTCAAATGACTATATCAGGTCTTTGAGGTGAGCATGTCTAGTCATTGCTTCTGAGCATACAATATTATGCTTATTCAAAGACTTGCTGCCCTACAGTTTCAGATGTCTAATATTTCTTTGTACTGAGCAGGAAATTTAGTTTGGCAAATTATTCTGGTCTTATGGAGATGAATCCTGCTTTTGACGCACGTGCTGTGGTTCCTGACAAGACTGTCAAAACTGGACAGGTCTCCGACTCATCCCCAAACCGCCTCAGTGTGGCTCAACAATCACCAATACCAGCACATTCAATGTCATCTGCAAGGTGATAATGTTCATTTATTTTTTTTCACAAGTTAAGATTTTTCTGAAATCAAGTAACGGCTGGATTTTCTGCAGTTCCACTGACCAATATTTACTTATGGAACAGGAACGTTGGCATATTAGGCACCTCTCATAGCGCCAAAAAAGGTCCTTATTTTGATCTCCATGCAGTGGTGCCTGCTAAAAAGTTGAAATCTGGAAATGGGCCTGCATCATACTTCAAATGCTCCCCTTATGCTGAACAATTGCCAGTGGCAGTTTCTGCTGTGCTGGTGGTATGTAATGTTGCTTTCTTATAGCATTTGCAATCACTCTAAAATTCTGGATGATAATAGCCTATTTTAATGCCTCCTCTGCTGCCAATTATCATCTCCATGGAATTTTTTGAACTATAAGATCATGAAAAAGGACATCCAAACTATTCTGAAGGAAGCTATCGCCGTTCATCGATGATATGGCCGTTTATAGAGGTTGTGGAACTGTAAATGATGAACTATAATATGCTTGTGTAGTTTAACAAACAGTTTTGCCAGTAATTTTACATGCTTTTATCATCAAAATTATTAAAATAAGTTAAATCTGCTTTTTTAAATAAATCAATTAAAGCTGTTGAAAGTTCACTGTTAATATTCTGGCCCTTTGTGTTGATTGTAATTGTTGGCAGAAAAGTTCCATAGATGTTCCACTTGATAGGAAGGCATCACCCTGTGAAGTGAAGGCTGATCATGTTCCTATGTGTGTTCATCAAGCCATGCAAGCATCAAGGAAAAGGGAAACTCAAGCGCCTCCAATGAGGAGCCTAAGCGTCGTCATTTCCAGTGCTGGAAATGCAGATCATGGTTCTGGCATAATTAAGCTTCGCCTTACTTCTAGCCTTCTAAACAAGGTACATGTATCATCCTTGTGGTCAAACATGAAAACTTGGCTGCAAATGGTGAACTTCCCCTGAATCCTAATCTTCCATTGCTTACCAACTTTTTTGAACGTTCTGCTGTCCAGTGATATATCTTGGAAATTAATATATTGTATTTCCATATTATACCACCTTTTGTCTTGAACCTCCCTCTTTGTGCTCGTCTGCTAGTTCTCTGTTTCTTTTGAGTTGTATCAAGCTATGTGGTTAGGGTGTCGGTTTATTCCATTCTTTGTTTCATTTTTCCCTCTCTTTTGTGTATACCATATGTTCTGTCCTTTGTTTTTCTTTGTTTAATCTGTAATGTTAGGAGCTCTTGTACTATGAAGAGCTTTATCTTCACATCTTATTTGCAGGTTGAAAAACTTTTTAGAGATAATCCAGATCCAGCTAATTTAGAGACAGCAAAGTCAATGCTCAAAGTGAGAGCCCCATTGAACTGTTCTATGACTCAGAACGACAACAATAGATTTGCATTCATCTGCTCATATTCTAAACATTTTGCGCTTCAGTGACATTTTATATGTGCCTTGAATCAGGACCAAGAAAAGCAGCTTTTGGATGCACTCGTTGAACTTTCTGAAGTATCATATGCTGGTAAGATACTTTGTGCAAACCTTTTAGTTTGCACGTAGCTTAGTGCTAGTTTGTTATATATTTTTTACGGATCTGCTATCCATCAGGAGAAATATATAGCCAACAAATAATGCTTGATGATACTCTGTTAACAAAATAAACGAATTCTGAATACCTTACCTAGCCTTGTTTTCAAAAGAAAAAAAAAGCTATTGCAGCATATCATATACTAATCAGCTACTGGATCTGTTCCTCTAGAATTTGCAGAAACCCAGTAGATATTTTTTGAGAACACAAAACCCTGTAGATATTGTCAAGGGATTTGGACTGGTTATGGTCTATATTTGCCATACTAGCAGATGCTATACAAAAAATTGGTTTTTAGACTTTTGCCACGTTTCACCACTCTAAACACTCCCATCTATCAGATTCGACGGTTCGACCCAAAACATGGACTCTTGTCATCTTTTACCATTTTCACCGTTTACCTATTCACATACTATCTTTGATTGGCACTTGATAAAATACCCCGTGATGTGTCACTGACATGTGTGGCTAGGACCCGTATGTCGGTGAGATATCATAGGGTATTTTATCAAGTGCACATGAAAAGTGAGGCAAATCATCCAATATTTCTTCACGTATTGCCCCCCACCAACACGCACACCACCAGAGCTGACCCTTTCGGCCCTGAGCTCTGTAGCGGCGTATTTCGGTGCTAGCTGCCAGCCAGCTGAGTTCAAACAGCACGATGAGGGTGAGGGCGACGAGGAGATGCCGCTCTGGAGCGACAAGGAGATGACGCCGATGTCGATGAGCTCGAGCGACGGGGAGATGCTGCTGAAGCCGACGAGCTCGAGCTACGAGGCACCACCGCAGCCAGGACCGGGAGGCGGTGGAGTTGGCGAGGGGACGAGGCCCAGCGACTCTGGCGGGAGTTTCAGCCTTTCAGGATGCTAGGAGGCGGCGGAGAAGGAGGAGCAGGGCCCTCGATGTGATGGACCAATCTGCCTCTGCCTGCACATCGAGCGTATAGTCATGGCGAGCAGAAGACGAGGTCAAGATCGAGGGCGCGCAAGGGAGTTTGAACCGGCGGCCAAGCGGTCCTGGCGCCCCTCCGTCAAACTCTCAGGGTCTTGCCTCCGGTGAATGTGTGCATGTGTCTCTAGCTGGATGTGTAACGTGAAGTTGCTAGCATCAGTTTTGTACTTCTGTCACTGAAATTATATCCTCTATCCGGTCATCTTCAAATGCCAAGGCGTTTTTGTCTCAGCTGCTTGTTCCCTCTAGCTCTGTGTTATAAACTACCTCTTGCGATCTGCAGTTTTTTCTGAGTCGTACGAAAATTGAATTATTTTATGTGAAACTCATATGTTTTAAATAGGGCCTAAGTTTTGTCAATATTGGAATCTTTTCTATCAGTTGCAAAACTCTGCAGGTGATAATATGCCTGGATATCTCGTTATGCACTTATTTGCTCAGCACTTGTGGCATCGCTGTGCTTGCTTTAGATCGAGGACAAGGTGCTGCAATTGATGGCTTCCAACAAACGTGTGCACGGCAGTAGGCTGGATTCTGACACATCTTTAAGGTGGTTGTTATTATCTTTCAGAAAAAAGGCGGCTGTTATTACCCTTGCAGGTTTGAGTGGTCATTGTCTGTGTCCATGTGAAGATGGTAATGCTTGGATCGCGTCCCTCCATATTACTATCCCTATGTCCCTACTCTACCTCTATTTAAGAGCTGGAGATATGAATGGGTTCTTTTACACTGTGTCCACAAAACTGCTCACCACCGGATAAAAAAAAAACTGCGCACCACGACTGCTCACCCGAGCTCCCACCCACTCGCCTCATTACCATGTCGGGCCCACCAGGCCACGGATTAGAATGTCAATGACACATCAGAGAGCGCGGGCGGAGGTGGCCCCGGGCGCGCATACCACTTGTCAAATCCATCTGCTGCATCCGCATCAACACGTGGGGGAAATCACTAGAGACCTGGTGGCCGAATACCCAGGCACGGCTCGGTACTAGAATGAATGGCCCGAAATGGTCCGGAATGTGCCCGAAATTGATCGAAATGGCATGTATTGAGGCTTGTACAAGATTCAGGCTATTGTGTGCAAGAATGGCATGTGTGCATGGTGTGTCGCGTGCGTGCATGTAGGCCACGTGCGTGTGTGGGCCGTGGGTTTGGATGGCGTGCCACGGATTGGGCTGGTGTGCAACGGGCCGTCCAAAGAGAGAGGAAGTGGGGCGAGAGCAAAAATAGACTGGGATGTTAAGGAATTTACTGAGCACGATTGAAATCATAATATTAGATGAATACTGGTAAATACCACACCTAAAATGGAGCTAATTACCATAAGACCTAATAACTGTCCATTCACTAGATTTCTCAAACCATAAGGTTTGCCCTATAATGCCACGGATGATACCGAGGTATTCTCCACGTACCAAGGCAAGCTTACCCTTGTTCACTCTAATTAGTTATGTTACTTAAGTAAACTAAATTCTTTACAGCATGTGTTATCACTTGCTGCATCAAAATGTTTTTTTAAAAGAAATGAGGATAAATTAAGATAAGAGAAAAGAGTGGTTCCAACTGAAAGAAGCAGCTAGATTACAAGCTATGAATAAAAGGGTGCCCTCGTCAGGAAGAGAAAAGGACAGGTTGGGGCTCTCTACATATGGTTATAACTATAACATAAGAACTACATATGGTTATAACTACAACGTAATTGAGGCATGAGCTTTGGTGAAAGAAAATCATTAATCGTAATAGGTTGTTGTGATTCGTAGAAACGTAACCAATCTCCATCATACATATATCATATAACTGCATGTCTATATTGTTCCTCCACTAGTTATTGTAACATCCCAGCTTAACAAAAACTCATAATACCACCCACAATTACAATCGCTACCAATTTAAATCATTTATTAAACATTGCCAACAACTAGGCTTCTAGAATAATCAAACAGCATAATCAAAAATAGAAATTTCAGTAACACGAAAACCAACAAATTGATCTTAATATGAACCAATTAATCACTAAGATAAATCAACAATAGAGCTAAACAAAGAAACTCAACAAGTGGAGACATTATAACACCCTAAGGAGCTAAAGAAAACCATTAATCATATAAGGATTTTATGTAGTCTAAAGTGATTATGATGATAAATTATTGATCGCTAACTGAAGTGAATGACTACAAAAGTGCTTAATCTCATGTTCTACTTTCACCCATACATGTCGCCTTCAACGTTCACCAAAAAATAACAAAAAAGCAAGAGTGAGTCCATGACTCAACAAGTACAAAGTGAAACAATAGGAACAACATCATAATCATAACACATGTCAATATCCACCATTCTCTTCTCTTCTTTCTTTCGGTTAATGCAATGCGATATTCATGCATATGTTTCTTTCTCTTTCTTTAGTTTATACTGGTATAGTTAAGAGAACACCTGTCAAAGTTCACCCTCTACCTCTATCCCATAGAGGTGTCTAGCAAAGTAGGTATTTTTCTCCATCCTATAGAGGTGTCTATCTCTGTAAGTCTTACTTATGAGCGCTCCGGAATAGTCAAATAGCTTTATCACCGACCTAGCTCATGCACTCTAGAATAGCTATTTGACTTACTCACTACCCTAGCTTGTATGCTTCTATCATGTCATAAATGCAGCAATTCATCATTTTATCGTATTTCACATTCTCATCGTTGATTTATATTATACTAAACAAAAGGTAATCAAATATTACATGAAAAGAATAATTTGGTAGTACTGAGCAATTAACAATCATAATATACAATTTTACTATGCACTTACCTTTTCTAGGTGTGACGACCGGGTTGATTAGAAGATGACACTAACCCCGATGCTACTCCTCCTACAATAATTACCCAATATCAATACAAGCCACATCAATACAACACAACAATTAAACGATAATGCTCCTACATGTTTTCCAAATCCACAATACTCTCCTTTTCCGGACAGTTACCTTGTTGTCCCAAAACTAGCAATGACATACTTCCAACTCCAATGTCCTATAATAGTAACCATACCAGTTCTAAAATCTACACAAAATTCCCTACAAGTTCTTATTTGGCCACAAGTCCATTTTAAATCATTGCCCCCCCCCCCAGTTTTAACGCAGAAGACAAATCTGTCATATTCCGTACAGCAGGTTTAATATTTTCATGTCTATTAATCTACACTAGAAAATCTAGTAAACCATAACATTTTTAGAATCTACAAAAACTGTCTACCTTTTTTAAGTTATACCCAAAATTAAATTCTCATCTACCAGGTCAATTTAATAATTTTTCATAACTGCACCCAGCAGTAATCAGTTCTACACAGCGGTCTTCCAAAATCCACAACTTCTGTTCTACCCATCCAAAATTCATGTTCTTGGACTGTCTGGAATCCACAGACAATTACCTACGCTTTTCATGTAGAGCAAATACTCTAATTCAACCATTTAATATTTTTAATCTACATATTACCAAGTGTTGCCAAAAGACGATAATTTTTCAGACAGCAGGCTTACAACAATCCTAACTCAAAATGTAACCATCCACATGGCATGATTAAATACTCTATGGAAAAATAACAAAATACTCTATGACTATCTAGTAGATGACATTATTGAATTATGTCCATACAGGGCCTGAAATAGCAATAGAAAATTACCGCAAATAAACCGATCTACTAATCAATCCCTTAACAAACAATTGTTACTTCTCTCTCTAATCCCGATTCTAATCCCTACTAAAAATTTAGCAAAATAGAGAGAAAACATCTAGATTATTACCCTAGTGAAGAACGCCAAAATCATGAACCCTTCCTCACCTTCTTTGTCCTTCTCCCTCCTGATCCTTTCCTAGCTACTCTTCCTTTCCTTCCAGTTTCCCCCCTTGGTGCATTGTAGCCTCGACAGCTGCCGGCAGTGCAACAAGGGGCAACACTAGCTGCTCTAGCATTAACTGGTCATGGGTGCGCATGTAGCTGGCGCAAGCATCATGCGCGGGAAGGAGCGGGCTAACACAGGTAGTGTAGGTGTGTGGCAACATGTGGCATGTAGCGGGCGATGCTACGTGGAAATTGCTGGTGAGCAGCGAGAGTGATTAGCACATGGCAGTAATGGGAGTGCTGGCACGATGGAAAAGATGGGTGATGGTGCCAGGAGAACAAGAGAAAGATGGCTAGGGGTTTAGGGTATGAGTCTTCCTCTCCCCTAAGTCCCCTTTTATCCCAACACAACATAGACTCGAACTTCGATTTCCCCCATACTATTCGTTCTAGAAAACCAATTCCTCTAAAAATTCAAGCATCCCATTTTTGTGTATCCTCTTTTTGCTATTTATGCATAGGTTCTCAAGAGGGCTATTTCTAGAATATTATGTTCTACCCCCTTAACAGAATTCAACATCGAATTCTACACCACATGATTATAACTGATAAACCAAACTGAACTAGAATTAAACTGTACACATACCTAAATCTAACAAATCTGGATACTTCTCGTGCACATGAGACTCTAGTTCCCAAGTCACTTCCCACTCGGACTGATACGGCCATAACACTTTGAAATACTTCAATGTCTTTTGCCTCAACACTCTCTCTGACTCCCCAGAATCTGCACTGGCTAGGACTCAAATGTAAGGTCTTGCTCAATGGTTAACGACTCTAGCAGTATCTCATGCTCTAGATCTCTTAGATATTTTTGCAACATGCAGACATGGAATATATTGTGTACACCACGCATGGGCTCAGGAAGGTCCAACCGATAAACCAATTATCAATACATGCCACTATCGAAAATAGTCCAACGTACCTCAGGCTAAGCTTCCCGTTGATACGGAACCGCATAATGTCTTTGGTGGAAGATATCTTCAGGAGTACTTGGACACACACCTGACTTTCCAATCCCTCTTTTTTTATTAGACACAGCTGTCTAATCTTTACGTATCTACAAAGTCCCGTTCTAAAATCCAAGCTAGGTAGAATTAACTTAAATCGCTTACGCATCTATGGTCTTATATTCCCAAACTAAACTGCATATTTTAAATTACCTTTCAACTTCAGATTCAATTAAGATTTAGGGTATTACATGCTCTCTCTCCTTAAGAATTCGCTCCCAAATTCTACGTCGACCCATTCTATTCACAATAACTACAATCCGCTAAAAACATTCCTTGGGCACAAACCTGTCTCAGGGAAAAGAACAAACCACACTTCAAAAAACCAAAAGGTCATTTTTGCTTTCAATGGCATAAATGCCCTAACTCTCAATAACACTAGGAGCTCTTCCTTTATCCCCATATGATTCCCTCACTTTGCATTTTTAACAGGGGAAAAACATGTACCATACTCCTAAAATCAATTCTCTTTCAAAAGAATCCACTCTGAAAATAACAAATAGTTCACTAGGAATCATTCAACTTTCAAATAAGCAATATGCATTCAAGAACCACATAAACTAAAGGATGGAATTACTCCAATATGCAAAATAACAACTCCCTTTTTTAAGCAAAGAAAAGAACCACACATCTCACCATTAAACCACTTTTCTTTACAAATAACATTGGACAAAACACATAAAGTAAACAAGAACCAGAAATGTATCTCATTGCCCTAGAAAAAGATACTTTCCTCAAATTTAAGGTATAATTATGACTTGAGTCATAAAATTCCAAAACATCATATCTGACACATACACATTTATTTTAAGGAAACTTAAGTTAAACCCAACCTTGTTGCAGTATCATAACAAATCTAGAGACACTATAGTACATAAGTCACTAAATGCATTAGCAAAGCTCCCTCCCAAAAACTGTCAGGTATGTATATTGTCGACAGCCAATTGTCGTGTATTTCCTCTCAGTGTTGTTCTGTCAGGGATGGAGATCTAACATCGACAGCCATATCGGTATCCACTTTTGTCAACGATGCAAACTATCAGTGAACTTTCTTGTCGGTTGGCTGTACATGCAACCGTGGTCCCTCCTATACCGACAATGCTGTCAGTGATAGTCCGTACATATCCAATAGTGCTATCACTGAGTAGTTTAATTGTTTGTGATAGTGCCATTGAGTAATATAATGTTTATGATTTGAAATATTGTTTTTATTGCATTTACCATATATGATTTAATTGTTTTGTAGACATCAATCATTCACCTTCGAGCCTATTAGCATCCCATCTAGGTCCCAAAAGAATAATATTTACATCCATGCATTCAGATCTATAACAAATAGAAATTTGTAATTTTCTTTTTCTACAAATATGAGAAATTTAGAACTACGAAATCCCATGGAACTTCTTTTGATTGAATGAAGTCATGTGCAAGTCGAAGGAACGACTACCAAGTGTACAACTCCATGACTAAATCTATCTAGCTAGCCAAGGCATTGAATTTAGTCTAATTGAGAAGAAGTCATAGGTGAGATTGCATATATGGTGGTTGTTTGGTTCTAGATGCACTACTATGCATGTGTCGACCCTAATGAAGATCGAGCTACTTGTATAATATCTTGATCATTGAGTATGTGATTAACAAATCTGCAATAATGAAATCAAATGATAAATTCTCAAGAGAAAGAATTAGTTAGTTACAGGATAGAATATGAGAGGATCAACTAAGCTCACTACATGTGGTGGAGGAGGAATCACAAGGTGTTGTGTGCCTTGATCGCACAGAACAGCTGTCGTGCACGTGTCCCCAATCTCGGTCACCCTCGTCGAGGTCGACTACATGTCTACAACATAGCCATGAGCTTTAGCACTCTTTGGATGATGCAATGTAGTAGGTGGTCATAGGGTGGTAGGGCTCGCCGAGTCGTCGGTCGACATGATTGTTGGCCTCAACTTGTTAGAAAGAGAAAAAATGGAATGTGAAAGGAGCAGCGAGTGGATGATGGATGGAGGGCGTCATAACATAGGGCTAAATACAGGCAGCGATATTGGGAGGCAGTTAGGACACACAGAGTTTTATGGGCTAGGCTTTGGCCTTATGAGACGGCTAGATAAACATCAATTGTTTATGTTGCTGCACTTGTGGGGTCAGATAATTTGTTGCTCACTTCTTTGTACTTGGTGACCTGTTCATTTCCCAAGTCACATGTATTAGTAATTTCTATGACATTTTTAATCAAAATCAAACCATCACAATACACTTCAAAAACATTTTCATAATTTAAAATCATGTGCCCTATTTGTTTTGAACGTTGAATTTTTTGCATGAAATAGCTTATTTCCTATAGGATTTGGGGGAAGTTCTCATGTTGCAACCGGAGCCTAAATTTAGATTAATATAAACAAATTTAAAATATATTTTCTACTATATTTGTATATTGACTTATCTCTTCAAGTAATGGTTTTGTTGACTTTATGTATGATAATGTTAGATATATTCATTTTCTAAAAAAAAGATTTCATATATTTGAATACACATAGCACAAACAATTATACAACTTTAATTCCAATTTCATGATTCCTACCTCCAACAGTCCTTTCAACATTCAACTAGACAATTCCAACAATATTGTCACGTATAGTATACAATATCACAGCTTTGGTTTGGCAACTGACCCCATACATAACAATGCTGTTGGATATCACCCAATATTTCATGACAGTAGTGTCAGCAAAGCCTTCTTCAATAGGGCTTTGGGCCACTATTTTATTTCATACATCAGGGTTGTTGGAATTTAAAATGACTGTTGGCAAAATTTGCATTTGTTGAAGTGTTTTAAGGGACTAATTCGGCACATGGTGAAATCTCTCACCACGTGCCACTATGCCAATCCCTTGTCCTTCAAGTACACAATGGCATGGACCAATCGTTATATCCTTCTCTCCTTAGATGCAGATCTCCACTCTGGGCTCTCTACAACAACAATTCCCATAAATGATAGGCTGTCTTCCTTGCTCATTGTCATATAGAACCAAAGTTTCTCCCATGACGACCAAGAAGACTTCAAGTACATCGAAATGTACTCTCTCACATTTTCATCGTGAAGACGTACGAAGTAGTTCCAGGGTGACAATCCTATCTTCCCAGCTCTTCTAGTCATCCAATAGAACTATCTTAAAAGCTCCAGGTTCGCCAGAATTCCCAAATATGTCTTTCATAGATATATGAAGATACTAAGAATGACAATCGAATTGGGCGCCAAATTCACCCATTTGATGCCGTGGAACTCAAGCACCTTTGATAAGAAGGGATGCACCGAGATTCTAAATCTGCATTCTACTAACACCTAGAACACCGGTATTCTTCCATCTTCATCATTCGGAATGTTTTCCCCATAGCCGACTTCCATGAGATCAAAACTAGATCATGGATTAGTCCTGAATCCTCCAAAGCCTTCAATTTCTTTGATCCTAGTTTAGACCTTGCCCATTCAGCGATTAATCTAGACATTTTTGTTGCAAATGGCTTTGATCTAGTGTGGATCAAGAGAATTTGGGGAAGAAAAGAAAGCTAAGGCGGAGAAAAATACAGGAATACTGGGGAGCTCAAAAGGTTTTCTAGAAAACATGAAAATCAATCAGTACCCCCTTGACTTTATAAAGGTTTTTCTCACAACCAAAGTTAATGGCTATATGAACTATGCCTAACGAACTCTTCAATTCTATTCTCCTTCCAGTTGGTTCTTTAACTTCAAGTGGAAAAACCTTTCTATCTTTATTGACTATCGTCAAAAAAGACCTTTCGACTTGTATCCCAATCGAAGGGTTCAAAGTCATTAATTCACTTAAAATTTAGGGGCTAGCTAATGAGAATTAGATAATCCATTAAATATGAATATAATATGTAATTAAATCTATGCAATATTGTGATCGTAGATCACTTGAAATACTACCTAAGTACCTCTGGTCAGAAGATTACTGCACGACTACCTCTGGTTGAAGGATTACTACTTGACCAACTGCTACTTAGAGATCCTACCATCCGATAGCTGGGCTCAACTTTGGATAGTTTCATGTATGGAGAAATAGGGCATGTGTGTCCCTAACTCCAATAACTGCACGATAATTCGACCCTATGCCTCTAACAACAACTATCTCGTAGTTATTGCTATGATCTTCTCTCACCGATAGATAACCAATTAACAGTTATTTGTCAGAAATCTCTCTCTGACAGCAACCGCTCACTCGACCACATGTGAGGAATCAATAATGTACTTGTTCCAGCAATACAACAGACACCTCTTCGGTGTTATTTAAGCCATATGGGAAAAGATGAAGAAGAAGACTGATTAATCAATCGACAGACAAAGATGCACAAGATCAAGTGCTACACAACAGAGGAAAAAAATACCAAAGTTAACGCTAGCAACATTCCCTTTATAATTGCTCTACGAGATCACGTTGTAATCCTAACATAGCAATAAAGATAGTTTCCTTTCTTCTTTCCAAATCCTTTTGTAAGACACAGCTTTTCCTTGCAATTCGTAAGATCAATAATTTGCTCGTTGACAGTTATCTTCTACCTCTCTTTAGTTTTTGCTTCATGCTGACCGTTTCAACATCAAACATGTATACACGTGCAACGGTCATCAATCCCTGCTGAGACACCCATCACACTAACTTTGGTGGCCCTGAGTCTATTCCCTATGGCTGCACCATCTCTACTCAGAGCTCTTTGCTCCTATACTTCTATACATCTGTGCTTTTATTTGTATGGATACACACATACATGATGGTATATGCACTCGATGTCCTTTTCTCCGGTGTCAGTCGTTCTTCTTCTTTTTTGGCGTTGGCCAACTCAACGATGTGCTTCCTCACTAACAGCGGTGACCTTCCATCTTCATTGATGTTGACATGCCTGCTTATGTTGTTGTCTAACGATATAGAGAATCTTCTCACCATCACTGATGATGACGCACCCCTCACTAGTGATGGCATGCTCCTAGTTACCCGATGATCTCATATCGTCCATAGCTTGTCTTCAATGTAAAGCTTTATCTCCTCTCTGCCAAGGTTTCCCCATCATTGAGGTACTTTAGCCACTAACTTCTTCAATATCACCTATGCTCACCACTCATCATCGCAGCCTTTGGGTCCTTCAACTCTAACCTTTCTCTTCAATGGTTCCAGCGAGCAACACAGCATTTGAAACGACCCGCATAATTACCACGGGGTAATTACGCTAGTCAACGGATTATTATTCGTTTTAGCCGATATAACACCGCTCTAACGAATAATAAGCCCATCAGAGTTAATACAGCAGAACAACAATTAGAGCTAATACAATCCATACACTCATATTGCCACGCAGGGCTAAATATCATACGGCCAGATAAGTCCAACTACTACAACTCTAATACAGAAGTCTGGTAGCAAACTAATTATACAGGATGAGAATGTCCCAAAAGTACGATATGCTAGTGGTGCCGATCAAGGCGTGGAGCCCGGATCGCTCCTACAACCCTAGTCCTCCCAGTCGTCCAGCGAGGTGTAGCCCCCATATGGCTCCGCCTCAAAGCCAATGCCCTCTCCAGGGGAGTAGGGCTCCTCCTGCCTGGTCTCATCTCCCTCAGCAGTGTATGGGCTATCCTCTAACAAAAGAAATAATGCAAGGATGAGTACAGAGTACTCAGCAAGCTCATATAACAAAATGCATCAAAAGCCTTTATCTTTCCTTTCTCTTTTCATTCTTTCTCTTTTCTTTAATCTCATGCTCATGAGTCAGTTTATGCTTATATGAGAAAGTAATGTTTTTGGTTGCAAAGATTCGATTTTTATGACTTTTAAAATCTACTGAACATTTGTATGAATAGCGAAGAACCTCCCTGGGTTCCCGTAATCTCCTTTCCCGGAGATGGGCATGAATCCACGATTTGAAAAGCATTGCGCAAGCCTGTATCACTTTACCCAACATCATTCTGATCTTACTGCACAGGGATTTCCGCATTTCCTAAGATGCGGTGCCCAGATCAGTAAACGAAACTTTTGTAACTATCTCAGTATATTATATCTCCACCCGACTATTCTCAGTTGGCAGTCCGACGGGAATCACCCTCGACCAACTCAACCAAAAGAGACATAGTCGTTGGCTGGGGCGGTTCCTGACCAGCGCCCATCACCCCACTGCGTAATATATCGCCTTCGCGTACCCCACGCTCGGGTTCTTGCGATCCGCATCCCCCACTTCTGGCCTACTCGCCAGTCTGGGACCATGCGGCTGTGGATCCCCCACTCCCGGTTCCTACCGGCTCTGGGTTCTCCCCTAAATAAAATACTTACCCGTGTGGAGGATATAATAACTTTAATAGCACTACTAGTCTTGTCCGCCCGTAGACGGAATGTCGGCTGATACGATAACATACGGTCCACTCATACAGATGAAGCTGGTGGTTACTTATGTTATAACTTATGCAGAGGTCCCCATTCTGTCCTTCTGATCCTGCCAAGGCAACCTCTGCCCACCTTTATAATATTCTATACGATCGACTGCTCCGTCAGTCGCCGTTCTATCATTTTCAATCGTCTCGATTTAAGACTTTCCATTTAATTGCAGGGGTGATAATAGAATATTATCAAAATACTGAGATATTAAAATACTCGGGATTAAACAAGGGAATGCTTGCCTGAGTTGCCCAACAAGTCCTGAGCCTCTGTTCTACCCAGGTACTTTTTCTCCTGCGAGATCGGAATGCCTTCTGCAATAAAAGTGTGGCTTTCAAAACTACGGTTTCGGCGGAAAGTACTAAATTCATTAGTATGTATTAATATTGCCGTGAGGCCTCTACGATCTGGGTTCGATTGCTACGGGTTTTTATGTATGGCTGAAATCCTACTTCAGTTGTTTACTGACGACAGGTTTAATTTATGCTAATTACAGTTGGCGATAATTAATATTAATATATTCCTGCAACAACGATTTACGCTATGACAAGGGACGCGATAACAAAATCCACATCTATTTCTGTTATGCGGCAAGAGGGTCTAACGGCGGGTGCTACGAAGAAGCAATACCTCAACTTCCTCTCTTCTACAACTTTATTCTTAACCACGTATTTTATTTATCGATCTTTACCTTTATTCAGCCATATAACTCGGTATATATATATATATATATATATATATATATATATATATACACACACATATATATATACACACCTATATATATACACATATATACATATACATATACATATATGTATATGTATATATATATATATATACATATACATACACACACATGTGTATACACTGATCCGGCCGGCCCAACCCTACATTCACTTGCGCCGGCCCACCTCTCTGTTCCTCCTTTTTCTTTCCTTTTCCCTCAGTCTCCACTGCCCGCACCTCTTCCTCCCCTGGTCCCTTGCGCCGCTTCCTTCTCCCCCTTCCTCTCGGTGCCGCCGCCGGCTCTCTCTCCCTCTTCCTCCCGGTGCCGCCGCCTGTGCTCTCTCCCTCTTCCTCTCTCCCTCTGCGCACCGCCGCCTTCCTGCCCCCTTCTCCCTGCGCCGCCACCTACTCTCTACCCCCCCCCTTCTTCCTCTCTCTCTCCCTCTACCACGCTGCCGCTACCTCGCCTCTCCTCTTCATCTCTGCGCCGTGCCGCGCCGCCTCCTCTCTCTCTCCCCCCTTCTACTCTACTCCAGCGCCACCTCCTCGCGGCCCTCTGGCCGTGCCGACTCGATCCGATTGCCGGATCCGTGGCCTTCGGCCCGGATCCAGCCCTACTGGGCCCGATTTCTACCCTCACATGCTTCTTTTTGGAATTTATGCTACTGATGCTTGATTATTCTGATTATTTTGGTTTTTGGTGCTAATGCAGGGTTGGCTTGGAGGTAGGCTGTCGTGGCTTAGCACGGCGGAGCCCGAACCGTACGCATGCCTGGGGAATGTGTAGTGGTTCTCGGGGGCGTGTGCTAGCTGCCGGCAGCGTGCCGCCGCCGACCTACACTGCGGTGCCCTCCCTCTTCTCTACCTCCTCTTACTGGTAGTTGAAAAGTTGCGTTGGTTTTTGTGGTGTGCTTGTGATGCTATACTACATGGTGGATATACTAGCTGGGTGTGATGTGCTACTGAAGAAGCTAGCAAAGAGGTAAGAGGCTACCTTTGTCGGTGGGTGCTGGGGAGGGGTTTGGCTGCGGTGGTGCTGATGTTGGTGCTTGTGGTCGTTGTCTGGTTGTGTGTGTGCCGACTGGTCCCAGTGATGGCCTCCTTGCTCGTGGCTTGCGGTCCCTCCTTGATCCCGCTCCTGGCTCCTGATTGGATGCTTGAGCTGGCTTTGGTCGAATGGTGAGGTTGGAATCCTGGTGGGGCTGGTTTGGGGTTGCAAGTGGGGAAGAAGTGAGCTTCTCTTTTGCCTCTCTCTCAGGTGGCTATGTGTGTGTGCTTACCTTCTGTGGTTTGTGACTATGCTCTGGGGCTTGCTTTGGGATGGCTTTGTCTATGGGGTTACAGTTGCTCTGGTATTTGCTTGCTCAAGGTTTGCTGCCCATAGTTTGCTGCTCCAGCCACTGTGCTTACGCGAGCAAATCTGGGAAAGCCGGATCGGCCGCCGTCTTTGCCGCTGGCTGCGCTGGCTTTGCGGTGGGGGGTCCGGGCTGGTTCACTGGCCTGCGGACGTGTGCTGGCTGTGGTCTCTGTTGCTCCCTCCTGTGCTAGATATTTCACCTGGGAGGGGGGTCCTGTTGGCCGATGGTGTTGGGCAGTTGCTTGGCTTGGCTGGTTGGTTTCCTTACTTGGCTTCCGACACCTGTTGGGGCTGTTTGTGCTCTGATACATGTGCTGCAAAATAGGTTTGTTTAAATCCGGATGATGAACCCTATGGTTGTGAGAGGTGCCGACTGGCCCCCGGACGGTCAGGTATCTCCGTGAACGGAATGCCCCGCCCGAGATAACCTCGAGGGCTCTGACGGTACTTCTTTCTTTTCATCACGGGCTTTTGTGATTTCTATTCTTTTGTTCGGTCTTTTTTGGTATTTAATCTACTGGCTGCTATCAATTGAACAACGGTGTGGCTCGACGGCAACTACGGATGCAAGGCAAAAAGTGTACTACCGTGTAATCTCAGGATAATTGTAATAGCGTGCGTGTGTGTGAACTTCTTAGTGTATGCATGAATGTACGAAATGGTCTTTGTATGTAATACGTTTCAAATTAATGTAAATGCAAAATTTCAATAAAACATGAGATGATTCAGAATTTAAATCTCTTGTGCTTGTGTGTGCTTATGTGGGTATTCTTACGAGATAATTTATCCTATTGCCGATTTAACTAACAGTTAGGCTTAGCTAAACCATCACTAATTAATCCACGCGATTACTACTAATCACGCTTAAGAGCTAATTAACAAATGAGGGTTATTTCAGCATTGTCCTTCTCAAAGGCTAAGGTGAGTAGCATGACATTATCCTCATCTCCGTTGATGCCACCTCAACTCTTCGCTTCCCCGTGGATCAATGTCTTCTTGCAGAATAGATCAACGCCATTGCACACTTTCGCGTGTTGTCTCCTCCAACACCATTCATGCTATTCTCCTTATAACTTTTTATTTTTATTCAAAAGTATAGTTGTTTTTATTGGACTTTGTATACACATCGAATTGCTAATTTTATTTGGAGTTTACTTTGGGATTCGTATGGAAATCAAATTACAAATTTATTTTATTTCTCTTTTGAATTTTAATTATTTTTTGTTAAAATTCGTATAAAATTTAATTGCTAAGTTTTCTTTAATTTTTATTCTTAATTAAAGTTATTTCAGGATTTTACTTTGTAATTTGTATCAAAATCAAATTGTTAATTTATTTTATTTTATTCTAATTTTTACTTATTTTTTTCGTTGCAATTCGTATATAAATCCAATTACTATTTTTAAAATTTTATTACAAATTATATTTATTTAGATATTTAACTTAGGAATTCATATAAAAATCAAATTGCTAGTTTATTTTATTTTTTATTTTGAATTTTAGTTATTTCTGGATTATTCTTGATATAGACTCTTTTTTTAATCTAGACCATTATAATCTGAACTCATCACAATTGATGATATAGATCTGTTTTTTTCTTTAATTAATATGGAAATTTTTTGCCCTTAAAAATGATCGTGACGACTTTCTCGCTATAATAATATAATAGATAGATTAGCATACATTGATATGGCAGCCTTGGGCAGACCGAACATGGTCAGTTAATTTTGGCCGTCTCGCTTCGTTGTTTTGACGGCGAATGCACCCAAAACGAACGGCATCTGGTGCGAAATGTCATAAGTAGCACTAGGAACTCCACCATCTACCCATGATTTCGGGTGCTGAATAAAAATAAGAAAGCAAACAAAGTTAGTGCGGACATCTTATTGTATCATCACATGACAACAGCATGTCAAAAAGTGAAATCCAATCCACGCCGATCAACGGACATGTAGCCGTGATCTACATCAGCGGAGAACGACGCATTAGACAACACAATACAAGGCTTGTTTGGAACACTGAAACTTTACAGGAAACTAATCGGTTTCTTCAGAAAAAAAATCCTCTTTTCAAGTAAAGTTTTATGTGGCATTTGCTTATACCCAGGATGGATATTTGTTGGGCTGTGTTTTATAATTTTTTGACTTAAATTTTTGAATTCTAGCTGTTCGCAAGAGGCAGCACGTAGAGGAAAATAGTCGTATGTAATTTTTACCGTTATAGCTAAATTTGGTATAGTGTTTACTATAATTTACCTATAGATCCCGTTTAAAAAATATACCATTTAAAGAAACTAAGGAAGAAACCTTGAATAAAAGATGATCGGTGTTGGGGGAGGGTCTCCACGCTACCTCGGGGCCACAACCACCTCAAGGCGATGATGCCCATTGGAGAATCTACCCTGAGCCAAGTTCTCAAACCAACAACCAGCGAAGTATGTGTGGCCAACGTTGGAAGGGTCTGGGGCCAACCCCAGACGAGGTACGCAAGGCCGACCCTAGAAAGGTCTGGGGCTAACCCTGGGCGAGGTACATGAGTCCGGCTCTAGAAAGGTCCGAGGCCAACCCCAAGCGAGACACACGATGCTGACCCTGGAAGGGTCCAAGGCCAACCCCAGACGAGATACGCAAGGACAACCCTAGGACCGGGGCCAACCCCAGACGAGGTACGCAAGATCGACCCTAAGACCGTGGCCAACCTCGGACGAGGTACGCAATACTAGCCCCGGAAGGGTCCGAGGCTGACCCCGGAGTCTTGGACGTGGCTGGAGCCCACGTGAGGCAAATGACACAAATACCCCTAGGAGTAAACTAGGCCCCGAGGGTAATCTTATAACTTTTCCTGCCTTCCTCTCTCCCTCTATAAATAGGACCCCATGTAATAGAGGAAGGGAGGCCAATTGTAACCCTAAAACACTCATGTAGAATGCACTTGGTGGTTGTGTGTTTCTCCTTGGGTCCCTTCGCACTCTCGGCAGTCTTCGCATCCGACCGATGTGCCTCTAAATTTACTGTCTGGATTTGTACTGATGACAATTGGTATTGGTAAAATACATCACCCGACCTCAATAGTCTGAAAAGAAGAATACAAAATGTCTTTGAATTCTCAAGTAAAATATTGTAGAAGATCAAATGAAATTAGTTAAGTAAATGCATTACCTTTTATTATTCATATTCTTTCAAGTTCATGATGCAATAAACCACAACATCATTGGTAAATTTTTTTTATTTCTTGTTTCTCAACATAGCAAATAAGGCTATCACTCATGAAGTCATCGTTGGTGTGATTGGGCAAATATGTTTTC
Organism: Melocanna baccifera; assembly: GCA_036346265.1. Lineage (NCBI taxonomy): Eukaryota > Viridiplantae > Streptophyta > Magnoliopsida > Poales > Poaceae > Melocanna > Melocanna baccifera. Next base: position 4,924,103 of record CM070703.1, on the reverse strand, counting down.
ACAATTTTTATGGCTAAAAAGCACATCTCAACTATAGCAGTGGTAGTAGTCAATATTAGTGCTAGCTTAAAAAGTTAATAAACCAAAGCATAACAAAGATGTTTCCTTTTCTTCACTAATTTGTTAGAAAGCTCACCAATAGTGTGTATGTTGGAAAATCTATCATCTTCTCGCATATCGGCAATGTATAGGCAAAGATAATGGTTATGGTCTCTCAATTCCCTGGAATCAAGATCATTGGGATAAATTTTTGTTAGGCTCATCAACTTCTCCAAATTTTCACCTCCAATTTGCAATTTGGTTTGTATTTCCAAATTCCAATTTCAAACCCTAAGTGATAAGCCTAAAATTTGATTGGAAATAGCAATCATCAAATTGCCTTTTCTCAAAAGAAATCGAAAGAATTGGAAGAAAATTAGAAAAAAAAACAATACCCTATGTCGATTCACGACTCGAGTGACTCCTTATTCCTCTACTACGGTCGAGGTGATGGACAATCGATGGTGATTTGGTGACCAGGAGAATCTCCGGTGGCTAACGAGTGAGGGCATGATGTCTTCGACTCTCCAATGGTCGACGGAGGTAGTGTGCTCGATTGCTTGCAACGCCGCGCGATGCGTGCGATGTAATCCGCTCCGCTTGATCTCGGTCTCAGGCAGTTTGGGCGAGGGCAAGCAGAGTAGCGAAGCAACAAACAGAAGGCTGAGTGAACAATGAGCAGGCTATTTCTACTCATGTGGGAGCATTGATGTGGCCACATGGAAGCGTGGGCCGGTGGCCAAGTTTTTGGGCTGTGTGCGTGGCCTCTTGGGCATGGGCATGGGCTAGAAGGAAGGCTTCTAGCCTACTCTGGGCAATGGTAGAGTCAAAAGAATTTGAGAGCCTAGACAAGCCTAGCTATAGCCAATAAGTACGAACAAGTTAATATACACATGACACGAATAAAGTTGATAATAGTAGTAGTTTTAAACTAAAAGTATGATACAATACACATCTGAATATCTATATATGAAAAGAACAGGACTATAACACTACCAAAGCTTCGACGACTCAGCAACAAAAGTCCAATCCCCAACTTGGCTCGCATCTATAAGGTTGTTTACCTGCAACTCAACACAAAACCATAAGATATTAGCCAAATTGATTAGCAGACCCTCTCCCCTCTGCTAAGATCATCTCAATTCTCGAATGCCAACTTGTTCAAATTGAACAACAACTACATAATATCATATAAAAGTGAAACTATCAATAACCATCAACATCTAAACAAGTATTCTCTGATAAAAAAGATTTGGTCGAATCAATCCATTGATCGGTACCACAATTCAATCGCATCAAAACTAGACTAGAACAACAGAATCATCTGAAACCAACAGCAAATTAAAGGGCTGTACCTCGTGGGGCACCCGCAATTCACTACCTCGCTGGTCGCTGCCTACCGCTCCAGCACGATGCTTCGAGAATCTCGCCAGGGGTTGGCCGAGAATCATGGTCACCGCTAGATAGTGGAGACTGGAAAGTGAGAATTGGGATCGATTCATTGATCGATCGAGTTAGTGTTAGGGCGTGAGGAGGCGTTAGGACAGGAGGAGTGAGGCATATTGGGTTGCTGCAGCCTATGGCCCATTAGATGTAGCAAGCCAACAACTTGACGGCTCAGGACAAGGCTTGCCCAGGAAAGCTCAATTTCCATGGTGTTCGCGGCGGTGGGGCTGCACTGCAACTCCATGGCCGATCACCGGCGAGCCTGGGCGGCCGCCCTAGGGTCGTCTGGAGATGGCTTCACCCCTGACTCTGGGCTCACTGATGTTGGGCTGAGGAATTCACATATGTACTATATGGATTGATGTTGGATAAAAATAAATTTGAACATGGTGTCTTGGGACACTGGGTGCACCTCTTGAGCTCCGCCCCTAAGAGCATGTTCATGTTAGTTTCTTCTTCTAGTTTTTGCTTAAAGAAGTCAGAAGTCAATATAAGCACTCGCTTTCCAAAGAGGTTTCTCTACTCATCTCGCTCCCATCTCGCTCTGAGGACAAGGGTCATGGGCGCATCATGCACCACACTCCTCTCGCGCATGCATCTCTTCATCGCTTTTCCCGCCACTCACCATCTTCTTCTAAAAATCACTTCTTTCGACTACTATTATTTATTTTTTAATTAAAAATCACCCATCATAACTAAAAACTATCCTCGTAGCCAATATAAACATCAATGGCGGCTGATGTGGACAGCCCTTAGCCTCCTTTGGATGGCAAAAATTATTCGGAGGTTTGGGAGAAAAGTACACATGAACCGGATCCACCTCTTCTCGTCTGCCACGACCACCATTTCTCCGGTTCTCCCCGGCCCCACCCGTCACTCACCCACCACCATGCCGACAACGACATCCCTCCAACACCCCCCGCACTCTTACTTATCTCTCGAACGGTGAAACCAATCAGTCAATCACAAGCCACTCTTATGCTGCAGGCCTGCGGCCTCTCTCTCTCTCTCTCTCTCTCGCCTTCTGTCCTCCAGCTCCAGACTTGAGTACCATCCTGCCACTATTCACCGTTCACCAATAGATCTCGCGAACAGCGCCCGCCATTTCACGCAGGAAAGATCGGTAGATTGGTAGAAAACCAGAAAGAAACAAGAGGACAGACAGATAGATTGATCGACAGATTGATAGGTGGATAGATGCGTGCATGGTGATGAGGGTGAGGGGGATGGTGATGAGCAGCGGCAGGGAGGTGGTGGTCTCAGCTGTATTCACGGCGCTCCTCGTCGTCTCCATCCTCGCCCTCCCGTCGCTCCTCCTCACGGACGGCGGGTCCAGGAGCTGGCCGTTCTTGGCGGCGGGGGAGGGGCCCGGCGACGGCGGCGGGGTGGCGCGGTACCCGGTGTCGTTCGCGTACCTCATCTCGGCGTCGAAGGGGGACTCGGCGAGGGCGGCGAGGCTTCTGTCGGCGCTGTACCACCCGGCCAACAGCTACCTGCTGCACCTGGACCGGGAGGCACCGGCGGAGGAGCACCGGCGGCTGGCGGAGCTGGTGTCCGGGCAGCCGGTGTACGCGCGGGTGGGGAACGTGTGGATCGTCGGCAGGCCCAACCTCGTCACCTACCGTGGGCCGACGATGCTGTCCACGACGCTGCACGCGGTGGCCGTCCTGCTCCGGCTCGGCCGCCGGTGGGACTGGTTCGTCAACCTCAGCGCCTCCGACTACCCCCTCGTCACACAAGATGGTAATGCGATGCACACGTGCCTTTACTCATCTCTTAATAAATTTGTACTCTAAGTATCGGCTGTTTACGCTGGTAATCATGCTTGTTGGTGTTGATTTCCGTGTGCTTTGTTAATTTTCAGATTTGATGGCGGCGTTCTCCCTGCTGCCGAGGGATCTCAACTTCATAGAGCACACCAGCCACCTAGGCTGGAAGATGTAAGAACCCCCAAACCCTTTACTACCGGCTCGCACGTCCGTTGTGTTCGTGCTGTTTGAGCTGAAAGGCGGAGTCCATTTCTGATCGGACGCTCGGACGTCCGTTATGTCTGTTTGAGCTGCAGAGATATGCTAGCCGATTATAGTATATATTTTAGTAATTTTATTTATATCGATCAAAATCATATATAAAAGTTACTTTTTCTGTAAGCTGTTATTATTCATAAACAAAGTCAATATGACTATACCCGTAGATCCAACGGTGGTATATGAGTATTTTTCGGGAAATGGAAGCGTTGACAGAGGATTGAAACACGCTAGCTCTGCAGAAAGAAGCGGGCGCGGCCGGTGATCCTCGACGCGGCGCTGTACGAGGCCGGCCGGTCGGAGCTCATCCGGCCGGCCAACCTCACCACCAACCGGAGGAACCTGCCCACGGCCTTCAAGCTCTTCACAGGTATTCACGCTGCTTCATCTGCAAATCAGTTTGGTTTTTGCTGTCAGATTCGCATTCGCACAGCACAGGTAAAAAGTGTGCGTGATGGCGACCAATTGGCACTGCATCTTCGTCAACTTTGGTTGATCGGACAGCACGGGCCCGTGCTCTGCGCCGATTTGTGGTGTCACACCAACGCCATTGCCAGTGCGGTTGTACTGGCCGGTGGTTGGTTGTGAGACTGCATTTGTCGTCGGAGTAATAGGAGACGTCATAACGTGACAACGCTTGTACGGAGACGCCGGGTAGTACCGACGACTGGTTGTCACTTGTGATCAGTACTACCGACGAGTCTGTCAGAAAAGAATCTTTTCTGGAATGGGAATCTAGTCAATGGAGTCGCCTGCATATTGACTTAATTGGTTTGATCAGATCTGAACCAGTGGTCATCAGCATTTTGATGTTAGATTATGGTATGGAGTAAGCGAATCCAGGCAGACCAACCAATGCGCTGCGCTCTGCTGTTGCATTGGCAAAGCAAAAAACTACCTTTTATTTTGATAAATTGGGGTAATCACTTGCTTCCAAGAAACGGCAGGAATGCCCACACCCATCCTGCCGACCAGACAACTAGGCCATGTTTGCCATTGTTCGTGCTTTCAGAGAGATTGTACTAATTCCGGCAAAATTTTAGGCAAATTTACATAAGCCAAACTTTTCTGTGTTCAGTGTTTCTAAGAAAACCAAAGTTTTTTCTGTACTCTCCGAAGTATATACTCTCACTTCTAATATACCACTTAAACGAACATATCACCTCTGGTATACTTAAATAATAATTTTAAGATACTTCAATGCGATTTGGTTGAAAAAATTTGATGAGTTCCTTGCAAAGCTTATTGGAAAAGAAAACTGATGCATCGCTGATGGGCGCAGGGTCGGCGTGGACAATGCTGTCGAGGTCTTTCGCCGAGTACTGCATCATGGGCTGGGACAACCTGCCGCGGACGCTGCTGCTCTACTACACCAATTTCATCTCCTCGCCGGAGTTCTACTTCCAGACGCTGGCCTGCAACTCGCGGCAGTTCAGGAACACGACGGTGAACCACGACCTGCACTTCATCCGGTGGGACAACCCGCCGAAGCAGCACCCGCTATACCTCGGGCCCCGGGACTACCGGCGGATGGTGCTCAGCAGCGCCGCGTTCGCGCGGAAGTTCAGGGAGGACGACCCAGTGCTGGACAAGATCGACCGAGAGATCCTGCGGCGGAGCCATCACGGCGACCCTGCCGCCGGGCAGTTGTTCAGCTACGGCGGGTGGTGCTCCGAAGGGGAGGTGAGGCTGTGCTCCAACCCCCAGGAGCCTGGCAGGAAGGGGGTGATCAAGGCTGGTGCTGGGTCAAGAAGGCTCAAGGCCATGCTGAACAAGATGCTGTCTGCAAGAAATTTCAGGAAGCAGCAGTGTAGGTGAAGTTGTAGTCTAATTCTGATCAAACGTATCATGTGTATAGAAAGGGAAAAAAAAGACTGAAAGTTAAGGCAATTTTGTTGAGAGGAGGTTAAAGTAGAGAGAGAGTGCAATCTCACAGAATAAGGATATATACCAGTTATGGGCTAATGAGGTCACAAATTTGACAGGATCAGCATTCATCTTGTGCCCTTTTTTATTTTCTTTTATAGCATTAGTACTGACACTGGCACATTTTTTCCTACCAAATTTCGTGATACCAGATAACAGGTAAGGCTATTGGATAATAATGGCTGTTTAAATTTAGAGAGCCCATTTTGTCACGAATCACGACATTTCAGAAGATTGCAATCTTTCATTTTGTTCCTAACATGCATTTGCTGTATCACAATAACACTTACATTGTTGCACTTCGTGCTGAATAATATACCACCATGTATTCTTAAGAGTAGTGCTTCTATGCTCTCCTCACAAACTAAATTCCATAAATTTCTAAGCAATATGGGTAGCAGTGGAGCAGTGGATGGTTGCACTGAGGGTGTGTTCAGAAACACCCCATGGATATGCTGCATTACATTTACAGAATGCTAAGTACTCCTCGGTCTTTTTCATCACAATGTAAATCATTGTCTGTACAGATCAAGCTGACGGCATGTCCTATTGTCAGAAGTATTATGATTAACAGCACACTGCTCCAAAAGTACTCATGTGCGGTAAACACCCGTGTTCCTGCCCACACCACCATTAGCCAGTGTTGGCAGGGGTATGACGAGAAATTCGGAGCGGCAACTTTCTGGGGGCAAACCTCTAGTATGATGTCTGTATTATGTACATAACCTTGGAAAGGAACAATGCTAGAAACGAATATGGTTTGAGCAACATTCGATCTGTATTTGATCTGTTTTCACCCCTAGGGGCATAAACAGTTCAATCTCGAACGTTTCTAAAAATCAGTCATAGTCAAATATACAATAGAGTATCCTTCAGTAAATTCTCCAATTAAGCCTGAAAATTACAATCAACTCTCAAACCCAACCTCGGTTATAACTGAATTTGGGTTCGAGAGTTTATTACAATTTTGAACCACTGGAACTAGATTTACTGATTTAGCCACCCACCTTATCTCCCTTTCCCACTATATAGGGTGGTTTTTTTTAGCTGTGGCTTGTAGTTTTTTAATTCTAACTATTCGAAAGAGAGAGTATGAAGAGAGAGACAGTTGCATGCGATTTTGACTAGTATAACCGAAGTCGGTACAATATCTACTATAATCAACTTATAAACTCTATCTTAAAAAAATACACTGTTTAAAAAGCTAATTACTGTAGCAAAAAAAAAAACTAAAACCAGCAAACCAAAAAGAACCTGTACATGACCATCCCTCACTCTCACGGTCTCACCCCTCTCAAACCCCAGTGACATACTGCCTCTTCGGTCCCCAGGTGCAATCCCTAAAATACGATAGTGCGGATCGCACAATACGTACATTGCAAGTTGACACACGGCCCTTCATCCCCAGGTGCATGGGCCATTCAGCTAATCATTCCTTCGAATCTTTTGTGTCCAGCCATTCCATTTCCATTGAGTGATACCGTGATTAAAAAAAAGTGAAAGTTATGGCAAGGAGGACATGCATCATTCATCAGCTTCAGGGTCACGAAAAAGACTTGCACGGAGGGAAATAAAAAAGCTCGACCTCGACAAGCTATTTGAGCTTAGCTCACACTGACTTGATTCAAGCTCAACTCTGCCTTTAAACAAGCTACACCTAAGCTCATGAGCCTAACGAGCTCAAGCTCGAATAATATGGTAAAGGCTCGATTATAGGCTCATGCTCTAATAATATGGCAAAGGCTCGATTTACACCTTCTCAATTTTCTCTCACATGTTTCCCTCCTATGTTCTAATGTTAAATCCAGTTATCGAGCTTTTTCGATTCGAGCTCGAATTTACTTGAGCTTTGGCCGAGCTTTTGTGTAGAAGTTAGTATGATAAAGTGTAGTTGTTAAACTTTTTTGATCGAGCTCAAACTTTGATCGAGCTTTTGTATAAGCTATTATGTTAAAATACAGTTAATGAGCTGTAGAACTAGTATGTCAATAGAGGGGTGAATATTGCATTCAATTTTTTTTAAAGTATTCTCTGAACCCTCACTTCAATAGCTACAGAGCCATGAAGATTTAGGATGCAAAACCAACACAAAATTCAGTAAATTAAGAAGTTAAAATCCGAGAAATGAATAGTAAAATTGGTAGTGCTGTTACAGTGACCGCGGTAGTACCATTGCAGTAACCACAGTAGTACCGCTTCAATGCAATCAGTTTGGTGAACAGTAAAGTCATCATTATTTCAGAACCAAGAATCCATGTAACTTTTGATTCGTAAATCCAAATACTTTAAAACTTGGTATTCATCTTCTCTAAAATGTCATGAACCTATCCTAACCAACAATCGAGAGAATCGTTATCAAAATTATAATGTTTTTCTATTTAAATAAAATTTGCACAATAAACGGTGAATATGATTTGCGTGTAGGTGAAAGATAGCCAATATAACTCTAAATGTATTTTCACATATCACAGCAAACTAAAACACCTAAGAATTCGAGGTAAAAATAACTAGATCAAGAAATCACTCGGAGTGACCAAATCAAGCAAAAATCAAGCAACTTTAAAAACTTACCAAACCTAATGTCTAGATAGATGGAGATTGATTTCCATGTGCATTTCTCTCACTTATACATCTTTGGTATCTAGCAAGAAAGAAAGGGAGAGAGAAGATCAAATCTAACTAAATAAGAGCAAACAAACCCAAAAAAAAGAGAGAGATCCATGAGAAATGAGCAAAGTTGATATATTGTTACTTGAGGATGACAATTTTACAACCACTTTACCTAAAGAATAAGATGGCACACCATAGTAATCGCACTTCTCAAACTCTAACCCTAGAATATTTGATTTCAATGAGTAACGGTAGGATGATTTGATGGTTAACTAACAAGTCTCCATCCCAACCCATTAATAAGCAAGGCAATCAGTATCATCTAACTCTAATGGATATTATCCACTTAGCACAAATAGAAAAAATTCGTTAATCCCCCACACACAAGTTTTACTCACACACTACACTTATGCATGCTTTTTTAAAAGCATATAAGTCCAAATCCACTAAATCCTTAACATTTGATCAAACTTAGTCTTCTCAGCTTCTCGTTGACCTAAACTGTTTTTTCAAGCGATGATATTTTGATTGAAGATAGTTTTCGGTATTTTGGTAAATATACCAAAACACCATTTCACCATGCTTGAGTTTAGCCATCTCACACAACATTTTTTATCGTTTTGGGCCTTGTCTCCTCCATGAGCGTAGTCCTATTCCTCATCGTTTACCATGGTTGACTCCAAGCGATCTTGCACATTCAAAGATGAAAAAATTATTTTTGAATACAAGTTCTTCACAACTTGACCCACGTTAGCCAAAATATACTTTATACAATATTAATGCACTAATCTAGATCTACCCAAATCAATCAATAACTCAATTTCTTAAAATCTAAGAATTTTCACCTGATCCAGTACTACCGCCACCACTGGCTAGTACTACCACACACTGTAGCTGGACCTCTCTGAAAGAAAGCTACTGGCAAGTAAACCGTTGCGGTACTACCACTTCACTAGAAAAAAAAATTCTAAAATCAATCCAGATAAAATGCAATCTTTGTCAAAAAAAAATATCTACCCTACAAAATTTGTAATTGCTCGTTATAATATTATTCTGGATCTTCTCACATGGTCCTTCACAAGCCATTTAGATCTAAGCTCAGGCTTATTCGAGCTTTGATGGAGCCGAGCTCAAGCCCGACACTAAGCTCAAACCTCGACCTAGACTTGCTCGAGCTTGAACCTAATAAGCTGGGCTCGCTCGAGCTCTGCTCATTCACAAACTACTTCCACACAAGCAAGGTATACCCCTAGTTAAGAGTATAGGCCCCTATTGAAAGCAATTCAGCATGCTGCCAGCAAGGTGAGGTATCCTTTCCTTTCCTTCAAGGCTGCTTATTTGAGTTTTTTTTTATGGTTTATAGTTTATTTTGCACTATAATTATCGGTGACTTTTTTCGTGTAATTAAATTTAGAAAAATTAAAAATAGAAAAAAAAAAGTAAACCCATCACAAACAATGCAAAAGAATACGGAGAAAAAAAAGCCAAAAAAAGACGAAAAATAAGAAACTAGAAACCAGAAACCAAAAGCTGAAACCCAAATAAGCGGGACCGAATTCATCTCCCCAGGGTAGCACGAGATATCTTACACCTCACGTCCCAAATTTTTTACTGCCCCACGCACGTCCATACATCCGAGCTGCTGTGCTCGGGTCATTTCTCGTTCAAGCAGCAACAGAAGGAAGAGCAAAGGCAAGACATGGAAGCAGCGTATCGCTCTCGTGTCCTGGCTGAAATCGACCCCCATAGCGAACGGGTTCGAGGGGACGCGTTTGACAAGCTCATCGTCGACGTTTCAGGCACGCGTGATAGCTCACTACTCAAATGGTAGCTAGGGTTCTTCTAAACTCGTTCAAGTTCGTAAGTTGGAAATCGGTCGGTTTATATAATAATATCTACGTTTGCAATAGCAGGAAATCGCTCCTCAGAAACAAACACCAAATGGTGTTTTAGGGACCGTTGGAGATACGGGGATTTTTTTTTTCTGTTCAGAAAATGAATTGATTCATGCGAAATTCTTACGAAATTCCTTCGTCCTAAACATGCCTCTAGCATCAGTAGTCACTGGGACGTAACTTACCATCGGCACTCCTGACTACTTTTCGCTGTTGGAGATGTTAAACTGACAAATGGCACGCATGCCGCTAATGCAGGATTCAGCAAGGACCGGCTGAAGGTCCATGTGGACCCGTCGGGTTGCCTCGAGATCAGCGGCGAGCGCGCCGTCAACGGCGGCCGGCAGTGGTGCCACTTCCTCAAGCGGTTCGACCTCCCGGCGGCTACAAGGGCGTCCCCTACGTCCAGCTGCCCCACCCCAGCGCCGCCGGAGGAAATGCCGCCGATGTTGGCGGCAGCGAGCAGCACCCGACAGAGCGGTACGAGGACGAGTTGCCAGAAGAAGAGACCACCGGTGCCGTCTGGAGCGGCCGTGCGGCGGCACGCATTCGAGACGGGCATCCGGCGTGGCGGCTGGCCAAGAGCCTGAGCAAGCACCGGCAGGTCGTCGTGAACGTCGCGCTCGCCGTCGTCCTCCTCTGGCTCGTCGCGCTTGCCAAGAACAAACCGAGCGGTGGACAGGTCAAGAACGGGTGAGGCATGCGACACCTGTGCATATACAACAGCGAAGAACACCCAGATGTATTTCTCTAGATGATAAAAATGGAATACAATCCCTCAAGCCTCAACATGTCAATCGATTCTCTTGCCTCTTGTTAACATGCGCTGCTGATAGGGCTTACTGATGAATCCACAGAAATCGACGATAGTCACAAGTCACTGAGATGTCACACATGAATCTACAGCAATAGGGCTTATTGATATATAGATTCAGAAAGAAAGAACCAGCTGATGTATTGTACAGATTTCATCAACGACTACAGTTCACTATTTCCCCCAGAAAGCATTGTTCAGATCTCATCGAACAAGACGGATCTTCACCTGTTGCGCTATCTGATGGCTCCTGTTGCGCTATCTGATGGCTCCAAGCAGATTTGCACCTCCGAGCTTAGCACCACTTAATTGCTGTTTACGAAAGGAATTCATGGATTAGATTTTAGAAAACGATATCCAATAAGCAAGTTAGTACCCTAATCGGCCAGTCCATTATCCATCATTGATACCGACGGTCTAAATTTTACCTAAGTCCTAACCTAACTCTAGACTCCACCCACTTTAACCAGTCGCCACCTATTCTCCCCGCTTATGTTGAATTTGGGTATGGATTTATCGGTTTTCGAGCTTACGTATGAATTTATCGCTTATGTCGAACTTATATTGTGTCGGCTATCGTACTTAAGTAATCTAGATGAATTTATTGCTAGTTGCAGATTTGAAATGATGGTGGTATGGTTCAGTATATATTCCTTTACGTATGCACATACTATCTGCTATATTATCCGTTTTTGATTCAAAACCGTCGTGCATCCGCCCCGATAGTACTGTATCCAAAACTTCAGATACTCCGAATTCGTATTCATATCCGACCGCAAATCAAGGAAAAATAGGTTAGGATACGATATAAATAATATCCGTCCGAATCCAACCCAATTGCATCCCTATTTGCAATATATGAAACGGAAAAGGATAACTAGCTACCATAAAACTGGTTGTGACAGGAAGTGAACGTACTGTTTCGCGTAAATCTACTTCCCGCAGGTAAGCTCGTTGAAGATTTGCACCTTGCAAATTTGAACCAGCCAACTTAGCCCCCTGCAAAGGAGAGTAGTTTATAATATCTGTGCATCTAAATGATAGGAAGCAAGGAAAAACAGGTTAATGCTTTTTGTTCTACCTTGAGATTGGCTCCTTCAAGGTTAGCTCCTCTCAAGTTGGCACCTGTAAGGTTTGCACTCTGAAAATACACGTGAATTGATTGTCAGTATCAAAACTGATCCAAGAGAATTGAATAGCACCTTTCAACTTTCAATAATATAGGGATTGCTATTAAAAACTAGTTCATATGCAGATTCTCTGTTGAATGGCACTAGGAGAAAATGGCATACAGTGCTGTGGGTATGAATTGATTGGCATGGATGATGGATCCAGCATGCAGGGATGAACAATATATGATTAGATAAAACTAGCAAAGAAGACAAAGAGAGTCTAAACATTGTCAATGATGAAGTTTGTGTGCCTTCATGCTCGTCACGTTATTGCATAATTTTCTGAAGTGCATTGTAAAAACCAGTGGCTGACCTACACATAGACTTCTCAGTACGGAATTTGACTTTGCGAGTGGGAATAATACACAGTAACATACTGAACGCAAGATTTTCAAACCTGTAGATGTGCTGAACGAAGATCCGTTTCAATGAAGCTACACTTTATCAAGCATGCATCTGCAGAATAGGTTCAACAATTTATCTCAAGTACTACACCACATTTACTCATTAGTTTATAAAAAAACTAAACAAGAAATCAACTTGAGCAAGTTAATTTCGAATTTAAACCCAGCTTGACCCTTAAAATAGATAAGCAGGGGTTGACACTTGACATAGTAAAATTGCAGTTGACAAGGAAATCTCCCAGTGATATAATTTCACAAGCAAGAAAAGAGGGAAACAGATAACATGCAGGTTAAGAATAAACTTTGATCAAGCAAAATGTGAGAGGAAAAAAGGGTCACCTACCTTGTAGGTTTGCACTTTGAAGGTTTGCTCCATCCAAAGTAGATTCTTCAAGGTTTGCTCCTACAAACTCACACCTGCAATTTCAAATTGTGCAATTACGAACAGCATCTCCAAAATACAAATTAAAGAAGCAGGAAAGAAAAACTGCAGAAAAAGAAAAGAAAAATGTCGAAGCTTCTTACTCACGCAAATTTGCATAATGGAATGAAGAACGAGGAGCTTCAACCTCCTGCGAAAAAGACATCGGTGTTTCACTATCGATGCAGCATTCCACACAAGAGCATTACACAATAACTTGAAAAGAAAATGCAATAGGTAATTCTGTTGTTAGCAATTCCTAGTTGAAATATTATTACAAATTCATGCAACTGATTTATAAAACCCACAACAAAGTTACTAGATTTGATAAAAGCTACTGAGATATGCAGCATATGCTACAAGCAGCATAACAATGCAAGTGCCGTACCCCAAATTTAGCTTTGTGAAGGTTAGCACGCGAAAAATCTGTGTTCTTAATACACCCGCAACTGAAATCAACCTCTGATAAGTCCTGCAACACATGGGAAAAAAGATGCAACTATACAAGCTCAACCCAAGTCATCAAGAAACATTCGACCAAACAAGAGATACCAAACCAGTCGGTGAGCCTCCCCGAGAGCTTACAAGCTTAGACAGGTCAAGTCCAGAAAGATTGACGCCGCGGAACCGGACTTTGTCAGCCTGGATGCACTTGATCACGTCCTTGCGCGTCAGCTCGGCTTCCGACGAGCTGTCCACCTTCTCCTCCCCCATCCTCTCGTTTATGCAATCGATTAACCCCTAGAAAAACAAATCAAATCAAGACAAACAAATGCCAGCCTCCCGGACAGCCGATAAACCCTTACAATTGGAGAGCGCGCGGCGTGGTCCATTTACATGCATCCGGTAGTACTCCGCCTCCCGCAGCAGCTGCTGGTACTCGGCCCCGGCGAGCGCGGGGACGTCGCCGTCCCTGAGCCAGTTGAGCACGTGCCGGAACTGCTCCCCATCGCGGTCCACGAACACCGCGCCCTCCTCCTGCAACCAACCCACCCCCCCCCCCCCCACCACCACCACCAACCACGCCCAATTCATGAGACACGAGGTCACTCACAGGCAGGCAGCCGCAAGAAACAAGCGAGGAGCGGTCGTACGTACGGTGGTGTGGAGGCGGTGCGCCCCGCCGGAGAACATGGCGGCGAGAAGCGAGCCTGGCTCCCGCTGCGTGAGCGTGTCCACCGTCGTCGCGTACTTGCTGCCCCCTGCACCGCGCAGCACACAAATCCGCAGCCGCCGGCGTCGCAACCGTGAGTCCGTGACCAACCGCCAGAAGAAGAACGAGGAATCGAACGAACTTTCAATCGAATCGAATCGAATGGAAGCTATACTTAGCAGACGGAGAGAGAGAGAGAGAGAGAGGTGGACCGACCGATGTTGAGGAGGACCGGCGGCTGCATCGCGGCGGGTGGGCTCCGGATCTCGGCTTCCCGCTTTCGTTTTCTCGGCGCGCCGCACGGCGAGGGGAGGGGGGAATAGGAGGCCTAGCCGTGTGGCGCGGCGTGGCGTGGTGGCCTCGGCTCCTCCGCGCCCGCGCCGGCCGAGCAGAGCACGGCACGCGCGGCCGCGCAGCCTGTGGTGCTGGCCCGGTTTCGGTTCGGTCGTTCTGCTTTCGCCTGCCGCAGACGCGGGGGCGGGTGTGGTTTTGGTTCGCGCGTGGCCCGTGCGGTGCGGGAGTGCGACGGGCGAGCGGGCAAACCACCCCACCACGGCCGCCGCGCGGGAACTGTGGGGTGGGTCGCACGTCGCAGAGCGTGCCAACTTGCCACCGCCCCGGCAGTAGTGCGCGCGCAGCTTGAGGCTCGCTCGTGCTCCGCTCCGGTACAGCGAACAAAGCGGGTTAGAGCATTTATGTTAGCTAGCTAGTAATGTCAAACATTTCAGCTTTGTGACATTGTTGAAAAGCTTGTGCAAAGTAATCTACTGCGAATAGAGAGGGGCAACATGCAGCTGCTGCGAGAGATTAAGGTACATCATTTAATCTACTGTGATATCTTATTTTCAATGCAAAGTAATCGTACATTTCTGGAGGACATGACACCTTTTTGCTTGCAGAAAATGAAAGGTGGCATGAACGCTAATGCAAAATCAGAAAGCAGCAAATTAGAAGAAGAGGTTCAGTTATTAGCTCTTACATGAAATTCCATGAACTTCATTGCATGCCAGTAATTATCCAGTCACTCGAATGCTTTGTAGGATGGTAAAATCAACGCAAACTCGGAGGTTGACACTAAGATCCAAGACAACATAGACAGAGAGTTTGAGAGTGATCAAGAAACTAAAGATGATGTACAATAACTAATGGAGGACATCAATTACCCTAACCCACCTATTACCAAAAGAATACGGGTCCTAATGGGAGGATACCAACATCTACTTACGGGATCTCAAACCATTATAATATTACGGTCTCCCAAATTAAAGAAAGACAACTCCCAAAAATCAAAATGTAACAAGCAAATGTGTAGGTAAATCAACAGCCCAGCCTACAGGTACCAATGATATCATCATTAAGTAGTTTTTTCGTACACATTCCTTAATTTTCACTAACTCTTGCAGGAGGGATACTGTCTTTATTAGAGAAAACTACTATAGACTATATTAAAAATTCTTGCAAAGAGGAAAAAATGGCAACATTGAATTCAACACACATCTGAGATGAAGAAATACTCTGCTTGACCCTTCCAGACTTAGCTCCTCAAATGAAAAGATGGTTAGGTGGTGAAGTAAGTACTGGTCTAATTATTCGTGCAACAACATTTACTTTGTATAATGCCAAACCCTCAACTATAACTACAAATTAACAGATAATGGATGGCTACATACGATTGATAAAACATCTATATCCATCTACAAGGAATAGGGATGGCTGCAAACCATATTTTGAGAGTGTTGGGTTTCTCTATTCTTGTTCTTGGGATAACTTGAGATAATATCGAGAGAGAGAGAGGGAGAAAGGATTAGAGGTTACCGACCGTCCGATGCAATGGAGGAGGAGTTGGCCATCGTTGGGGAAGAGAGTGGTGTCGGCGGCGGAGATCCGGTGACCGTGACGGCGATGGTGCTTCCCGCCGCTGACTGCGCTTCCCTGATCGGTCTAGGGTTTTCGGGTGGGGACTGTGGTACAGGTGAACCTTGTAGTCACAGCCACCGGCACCCCACCCTCTATTTATAGCACAGTGCGACGGGGGCCCATTAGCCAATAGTTGGGCTAAGCGCCCCCGATCAGGGCGCGATCAAAGCCCGATTAGCCGTTGGGCTAATCGGCTGAGATCATTCTAACATTCTCCCCCTTGATCTTAATCTATACTTTATCTTTAATTACTTTTGACTTTACTCATTCCATCACAGATTAGCGCATAGAGCATGTCTCATCATCACGGTCAATCGCCGATAGATTCAACAGCTACAATACACCTCTGCTCAAATAGTTACTTTAAACTTTTGGGCCATCTTTTAGTCCAGAATCATAGGCTTTCCTTAAACCCATGCCGGCTACATGTTCTCTGAACACGTTGGGTGGTAAGCCTTTAGTAAGCGGATCCGCTAACATCTTTGCGGTACTTATATGCTCAAGACTTATAATTTGATCCCGAACTTTATCTTTCACAACATAATACTTTATGTCAATGTGTTTGGCAGCACTACTTGACTTATTGTTGTGGGCATACATTACTGCGGGTTCATTATCGCAGTACAACTTAAGTGGTCTATTGATGTCGTCAACCACTTTTAAACCGGGTATGAACTTCTTTAGCCAGTTCACCTGCCCCGTAGCCTCATAACATGCTACAAACTCGGCATACATTGTGGACGATGTAGTGACGGTTTTGTCGAGACCCGAATATGCAAATTCGGTCTCTCTGTGTAAACTGCACTAGTCCAGGATCACGCTAGTGCACACAGTCAAACATAGATGTCATCATAGTCATACACACGATAATAATAAGGGAAAACTAGAATATCGATAAAATATCAAAGATACGACCTTATGGCCAAGCTTACAATATCTCTAGCCGGAAGGGCTTAACAAAATAGCAGCGGAAATCCAAAATAAAGCGTAGCGACCAATCGACAAGCCACAGGCTATCGAGTGGAGAACGAAGCCTAATCCGTGAAGTCGTCGTAGTACTCTCCTTCTGGCACCTCCTGCTGATAGTACTCCTCTCCCTCAACTGAGCAACATAGGCGTAAAGCCGTGAGTACATTGGTACTCAGCAAGTCGTTTGTAACAATAAATGCAATATAATATGCAAGGCTTACCAAAGGAGGGCTGAAAGGTTAATTTGCATAAAGGCATTTATTGATGAAATATATTAAATAACTTGAAAGCGAAAGTTAACTGAAAACAATAGCAATAGATAATCAAAGGAATAAACATGAACCACTTGTGAACACCAATTCACGAGTTTAAACCAACGATGAACTACTGTTCACTCCCAACATAAACCACCAAGCTATAAATGAAACACTAACCTCGTGTGAAATCCCGAGCACCGCCCATGACCGAGGACGCGCTATTCGAATAGTTTTACACTCTGCAGAGGTTGCACAATCAGTACCCACACGATGTGATTATCCTCACGTTAAAGAAAATCACAACATGGCCTTTACAAAGTTCGGTTTACAACTTAATCCGCCCGCTAGGTTTCGCATCACACCCCCTTGCGCCACATGGAAATCAGCAACCATGTTCATCTCAATGGCAAGATTACAGTTGAAACCTCCCAAATTAGTCAGCCAGGTCCGTCCCATACCAGACATGTGGTTTGCACGGTAAGGCTCAGATCAATGGCGCACAAAGTTAAGTCCTTAACAATACTCGGGCGAGACTACCACATCCCCCAAAGTACAACTATACTTCCCCCTTTACTGCACGATCACTCGCCCGAGTGCAAAACCAATTTGTATAACCAAGCCAACGTCACACCAATGACGTGGTACAAATTTTAATACACGTGGCACCAACCACAGTTCCATATGTCATTAATTCAAATTAATAATTTAACATGCGTGATGAGACCAATCGTAAATATAAACTGGCTAAGCAATCTAATCGTACCAACCCATGTGATAAATAAACTAGCATCACTAATAAATCTCCCAACCTATAGTAACAAAGGCATCATGGTATTTCAAAGTGTCAAGGAGGTATAATTGCAATTGGGACAATAGCTACATGTGCAAAGGTTTGAATAAAAATAGCAATGCAATGTAATTTAAAGCAAAATAATTAAATAATAGTTTGCAAAATTGGATTCAACATGATCAAGGGACACGACTTGCCTTCGTTATGCTCAGCGGGGTACTCCTGGTCTTCTGGCGCGAAATCTGCTCCTCCGGAATCTGAATCTAACGAGAGAGAAAACGACCGAAAACAAAGAAACACATAAAATGACAGGCAAACGAACTCCAAAATTCACAAAACCAGAACCAACAGCTAGAGCTCGATTTTAGATGAATTTAGAAAAAAGAACGGGGTCAATCGGAACTAGGACGGAGGAGAACGGGCTCTCGGAAAATTTAATCAGAAATTAAATCGGGAAATTGAAAAAGGCTCTTGTCTTTGTGAACCCGGTGCACCGAATTCGAGTTCACCGTGGACGCGCGCATGGAACGATCTTGCGCGCGCCGGCGGCGGCGACGTGGCAGCGCCGGTGTCGCCACGTGTCATGCCGACGTGGCGCCGACGTGGCGACACGTGGCACCGGATCGCGGTCCGGTGGCGTGGCGCGACGTGGCATGTCCACGTGGCATGCCACGTCGGCTAGGGCTGGCGTGGCACGCGCATATGCTGCCATGTGTCACGCCGACGTGGCTCGATCGATCTGCGGCCGCGGCGGCGCGAATCGGACGGCCGACGACGACGCGTGGTCGCATCCGGCCGCTTCGCTTCGAATCTGGATGGCGGCTCGGATCGGCGGTGCGAGGCGGGCGGCGAGGATCGCCGACGCAGCGGCGCGCGCGCGTTGCGCGCGCGCGAGCGCGAGCGAGGCGCGAGCGAAGCGCGTCGGCGAGATCCGACGGCGGGGAGACGCGTGGCGCGCTTATGCCTCCGGGATGGATGGCGAGATGCGTTAGCGCGGGCGAGGACGAGCGATGGGCGGCGCGTGGCGGCGCGCTGCGCGTCGCCGCGCGCCGCGCGCGCGCGGGGTGCTGCGGGTGCGCGGATCCGGCGCGGAACCGAGGCGAGGCGCGGGCGACGGAGCGGCGACGCGGAGGCGACGCGGCGACGGCGGCGGCGAGGACTCACCGGCGGGAGGATCGGGGTCTCGGCGGCGGCGTCGGCGGCGAGGCGGCGGGCGTGGGTGAGACGCGCGGCGCGCGGCGCGCTACGAGCGCGCGCCGAGGCGAGAAAGCGGCGGCGGCGATGGAGCACGCGAACCGAGCGGCGGCGGGTTATAAAGCGCGCAATCCGAGGAAGACCGGACGGATACGGCGGTGGCTTCCGATCGGAGACGGCGGCGAGCGGCGACGTGTCTAACGGACGGCGAGGCAGCGTCGGCGCGACCGAAGAAGCGGCGGATGTGCGCCGCGTGGCGCGATCCGACAGCGGCGGGCGGCGCTAGGGTTAGGGTTAGGATCACGCGCGCGCGGGACGGACGGTCGGATGCGGCGCGGGCGGATCGGACGGCGCGAAGCGGAGCGGGCGGCGGCGGCTGCTGTGCCGCCCAGCGTGGCGTCTTGTGAGATCGCGCCAGTGTGAAGCGCGCGACGGGCGGCGGAGGCGAGCGCGGAAAAGGAAGTACTGGCGGCGGGAGAGGCGGATGACCGACACGTGGGAGAGAGAGATCGGGCGGTGAGGTATTTTCCCAAAATAACTCTTTTGAAAAATTCAAATAATAATCCAGGAGCTCTAGAAAATAGCAAATAAATTCCAAAAATTCACCAAAAATACCAGAAAATTCCTTGAGACCTGAAGAATCCAAATAAAATATTTTCAACTTATGTTAATGTTTATTTTACTCAGATTAAATTATTTAAAAATTCTAAAATTCATTTGAAGCTCAATTTAATTCCAGAAAATTCCAGAAAATTTCTTGTGACTTAAGGAACTTAATCAAAATGTTTTCAGATAATGTTGAAGTATAATTTAATCATATTAAATTCTTTTAAATTCCTGAAAATTCTTTTACGCTTGCTTTTAAATTCAAATAAATTCCAGAAATTTATTTTTAAATTCAAGGTTTTAAAAATCCCCAAAAATCAGGATGTTACAAACCTTACCCCCTTAAACGGGATCTCGACCCCGAGATCCGGGCTAACTAGGTGAGATGGGTTTACCGGGTGTGACGACGGAGCTGACGTGGTTCAGGCTTCCCCTTGCAACGCTCTGAGACTGCTGGCTACCACGGCTTGCTCCTGGAGGAAGGGTCTTGGCCGGCGTACTCTCCAGATTGAACGGAACTGGCGTGATCGCTTGACAAAACCTTTCGGTTGTGCCATGTAAACATTTTCCTCCAAATCCACATTAAGAAATGCCGTCTTTACATCCATCTGATGTAACTCTAAATCATAATGTGCTACTAATGCCATTATGATTCTGAAGGAGTCTTTACATGAGACTGGAAAAAAAGTCTCATTGTAATCAATCCCTTCTCTTTGCGTAAAGCCTTTTGCCACAAGTCGCGCTTTGTATTTTTCTATATTCCCTTAGGAGTCAAGTTTTGTCTTGTAGACCCATTTACAGCCTACTGTTTTGGCTCCTTTAGGAATAATTTCCAAGTCCCAGACTTTATTAGTCTTCATGGACCTCATTTCCTCTTCCATGGCTTCAAGCCATTTTGAAGAGTTTTCGCTTCTCATGGCTTCTTCAAATGAGGTGGGATCATCCTCCATTTGAAATTCCTCTGTATGATAAATCTGATAATCATCGAGATAGTGATCTTCTTACTCTTTGAGACCTCCTGGGGCCTCCACATTTGGTACATCTTCTGCTTGGGGCTCTTTGTTGCTCCCCTCATCTGTGGCAATGGGTTCGTAGGATCTGAAAAACAGGTTCCTCATTCTCATTCATTGTTGCCACGGGAGGAACAATAACAGTCTTGGCACCACGTTGTCTTGCACCGTCGGTGCAAATGGCGGCAGCGATCAACTGCGAAGAATGGCTCTTGAATCATCGGAGTGGGCGCATCGCCGCTTCCCTTCAAGGTCAAACCCTCGAGTTACCATGCTTCCCCTCATCATTTCATCCTCTAAGAAGACAGCGTGTCTCGTTTCTACAAACTTTGTATATCATGCGGGCGGTAGAAACGAAAACCTTTTGACTTTTCAGGTAGCCAATGAAATGACAGTTCTTGTTTTGGGATCAAGCTTCCCAAGATTTGGGTTAAATACTTTAGCCTCAAGAGACTCCCCACACACGTAAGTGGTGTAGTGAGGAACTCTTCTGTCCACAACTCGCATGCGGTGTCTTGGGCACCGACTTACTAGGTACTCTGTTGAGAATATGAATGGCGGTTTTCAACGCCTCCATCCATAAACTCAATGGCAGTGTGGAGTAGCTCATCATGCTTCGCACCATATCCATCGAGTGCGGTTGCGTCTTTCACTACTCCATTTCTTGAGGTTCGCCGGTGTAGAATACTGGGCCACTATACCATTTTCCTGTAGAAACCTTGCAAAAGATCCAGGAACTTGTCCATATGGGGTATGTCGACCGTAGTACTCCCCCCCACGATCAGATCGGACTATCTTAATCTTTAAATCATGTTGATTTTCAACTTCAGCCTTAAATATCTTGAATTTATCCAAGGCTTCATTTCTTTCTTTGATTGGATAAATATATCCATAACGGGAGTAATCATCCGTGAATGTTATGAATGAGTCATATCCATCCACACTTTTCACAGGAAAAGGACCACAAATATCTGTGTGAATAATTTGTAGAACTCCTGCGCTTCTTTTGGCGTCTTTCTTAATTTTCTTTACATATTTTCCTTTAATGCATTCTCTGCATTGTTCTAAGTTTGAGAACTCTAATGGAGGAAGAATATCATTCTTAACTAGTCTTTCTATTCTCCCCCTCGAAATATGACCTAAGCAGCGATTGCCATAATTTCGACGACGCATCTAGAGTTCTCTTTCGTTTTCTGTTTGCATTCGTAGACGAGGATCCATTTACTTTCTCGCACGCAACGTTCCCATTATCGCATACGACATTCATATCATCACATAATGATAATAAATAAAGCTCATTTTGCAAGATGGCAAGGCCAACACATGCTTTATTAAATATTATTTCACATTTGCCATTTCCAAAATGACAATCATAACCATCATTGTCCAAACATGAAACACTAATCAAATTTCTCAGAAGAGGAACATAAAGAACATCTCTAAGTAAAAGAGTGAAGCCATCAGCTAGCTCTAATGAAAGATCGCCAACGGCTTCAACTTCACTTGGACTCCATTTGCTACTTTAATGCATCTTTCTTTTCTTTGCGTAGTTCTCGTCGAACGGAATCCTCAGAAAGAATTAGCAACATGAGCAGTTGCTCTGAGTCAATCCACCAAGTGGATTTGAATATTGCACATCAGGATTCATTTATATAGGTAATAATGTTCTCACCTTTCTTTGCCATTATCATCTTTAAATAATCGGACAGTTCTTCTTGTAGTGTCCTGTCTTCTTCTGATGAAGACACCGATCTTTGTCTCTGACAAACTTATTCTGTTGAGGCCGATGGGCAGAGGTTTTCCCTTGTTCTTTGAGAAGGAGTGATTGTTGAAGTTCCTTTTCTTGTTATCCTTCACATAGTTGATAGAACCACCACCATGTGAGGATTTAATTCTTTCCTCCTCTTGCACACACATAGCTATGCACTTTTCCAAGTCCCATTTCTCGGGCTGCATATTGTAGTTGACAACAAAAGTGTCAAACTCTTTCGGCAAGGAAGCAAAAACTAAGTGAATAAGGAACTCATCCTTGAGAGCCAAATCCATTGGTTTAAGCTCTGATACCATTGTTGGGTTTCTCTATTCTTGTTCTTGGGATAACTTGAGATAATACCGAGAGAGAGAGGGAGAAGGGATTAGAGGTTACCGACCGTCCGATGCAATGGAGGAGGAGTTGGCCATCGTTGGGGAAGAGAGTGGTGTCGGCGGCGGAGATCCGGTGACCGTGACGGCGATGGTGCTTCCCGTCGCTGACTGCGCTTCCCTGATCGGTCTAGGGTTTTCGGGTGGGGATTGTGGTACAGGTGAACCTCGTAGTCACAGCCACCGGCACCCCACCCTCTATTTATAGCACAGTGCGACGGGGGCCCATTAGCCAATAGTTGGGCTAAGCGCCCCCGATCAGGGCGCGATCAAGGCCCGATTAGCCGTTGGGCTAATCGGCTGAGATCATTCTAACAGAGAGCATAATTGAATGTCAGCTCTTGAATAGCACAGATGAATTTGGTCTTCATTCTAATTGTAGGAAAATTGGCTCAGCTTTGAAACGTGGGGAAAAATATCTACAACATGACTTGGTATATATGTTTCAATTATTTGCGATGCTTCTTTAAATCATTTAGCATTTTTTTTCAAATTGTATCAAACATATTTGAAATTCTACAGATATTTCTCCCATTAAATCACATGAGAGTGCATTGGTATTTAGTTGTTATCAATACCAGGAAGGAAGAGATACAAGTTTTGGATTCAATGGTTGTTTCTAAATATGATAAGCGCACTGTACTAATAAATACAGTAAGTCTTTTTTTTTTACTTTTGCATTTTTTTCTATCATGTAGCATATACATATATTCATCAAAATTTGTTGGTTTTCTGATTGTACAATAGCATGTACATATATGTTGATTTGGCAATATCAAATAGAACGTCTATTGCCAGATGTGGCAGCTTGCTAATCACATCATGGCCTATCCATGTTATGGATATTCCACAACAAAATGGTAGGTACTGATCGTTATCAAAGTTGTGCTATATTTCTACATTTTTCAACAAAATCATATTTCATTGTTGTTTTATATCCCAGTTCATCATGTGGCTTATTTGTCCTAAAGTTCATGGAATACTGGGATGGAACAAGGTTGGCAAACATTGTCACAATGGTAATTACATCCCACCTTCCTCTCTCTAATTCTTCTTTGTTTGTGGTTCAGATTTGAATTGATATTTTACCATTGTTCCACAGGAGAATATATGCATCTACCGAAAAAATTAGCCTCGGAATTGATACATTCCAAGCTGAACGAAGCAGATGAAGTCAATAAGGAGATACAAGAATTAATGATGTGGCATAATTTCAATTGACGAGTGTTTCTTGGTCATAGCCATTCAGCTGTGTCATCACATGAACTTATATCCGACTATATGTCCTTGTTATTTTCCATAAAACCTAGAGCACATGTGCACTAGTGCGTTAGCCACGTTTATACTTAACTTTTAGTTCACCTGTGTTGTCGGATGAACTTTATTCTTATTATTTTCCATCAAACTAGAGCAGATGTGCACCACTGTTGTTTGATTTACTTCTGATAGATGCACACAAAACAAGCTATAAAAAAGACAGGAGAAAATTGGCACATGCTCTGCATTATACAGAAAGATTAAGAAGAGATGTCATTGGCAAAGAATCAGAGATGATGGAATTCACCTATACAAAACAAACAATTATTAATTATTTGTTCAAACATGATAGCTTACACAATCTATGCATTAGAACAAAAACATGATAGCTTACACAATCTATGCATCAGAACAAAAACTTATGACTGCAATGTGAGGACAGTGTTAGGTGCCAGTCTGATCATAGCGAAGCAGCAAGGGTCATCCTCTCAACTTCATTGGTATGGCCTTCAGTAGGTAAGCTAGGATCTACTAGTTGCGTGGGCTTTCCTCCTTGAATGATGGAATTCGCCTATACAAAACAAACAACCATTAATCATCTATTCAAACCCAAGAAAAGATTCTTTACCATAATCTAAGACAAAATTTAGATTCAAACAAGAAATTAACATATAATGATGCATTGAGTATGACACCTACCCACATCACTAGACTCTCCTGGCCTTTTGGACAACCAGTGCACAACTATTTCCTGCCAGAGATGAGTTCAAGAAGAAGAACACCAAAAGCACACACATCAATTTTGTCGTTCACCTTGACATGCATGAAGTATTGAGGAGCCAAGTACTTGGGGAGAAGGTATGTACGTCTACATAGTAAGGCAAATGTTGCAATGCAGCAAGAAATGGTAAAGTTATTGTGAACAAATGATCAGCTAACTAACCCAAAAGTCCCTGCTGCATCATTACATGTGATCTAGGATGTTGCATTGGTAGCCCAGAGCACAAAGCCAAAGTCCGATAATTGCATCACACGCAAATAGAAAACTTGAATTTAGTTAATTTGATGTTGCACAAGAACTGAAGCATTTCTTGCTATTGGATGTTGGAAGGTTACCTTTGGTTCGAAATCGTCTGAGATGAGAATGTTTGATGAATTGACGTCCCTATGGATAAATGGACAACTGTTGCATACTAAGTGAGAAATCAGAAGTGATCTTTGCAAGCTCGCTGTAACTGTACAAAGAATAAATGAATGAGAATTTCTCTTTAAGTGAGGGCAACTCCTCTGGAATTTCCATACCCAATTCCTTGATCACCACAGAAGACCTTCCTAAATTGTTTTTGGAAGGGACAACCACCCGGTCATGCAAAATACGATTGGCACTGCTGGTTGAGTCTGGTCTTTTGGTTCTGTGCTCTAGATGGACTGACAAAACTACTGAATACCTGCTCAAGAGACACATTGCCCACTACACCACAAACATCTTGGACTTGTTAGGCAAGGCAGCTTTTGATTCCAGCAAGAACTTCTTCCTTAGGAGGGGCCAACCAGTTGCCACTTCTGGTGATTCACGTCAGCAACCCTTTACTAGAACCAACGCTAATGAAACTTCCTTTGGTGTGTGGGAGACTTCATTGGCATGGTGTCAACCTAAGAAATAGACCTAATGTCCTTCACACCTTCGTCCCGGAGTTTCTCTCCTATCATGTAAGTTAGGAGCATCCGATAGCTCCTCCTTGGTGTCTTGGCAACTGCATTCCAATTCCAGACTTAAGCACATTGAATTCATAGCCACTACAAACCAAGGAATGAAAAAAATGCAGATAAAATTGTTTAAACGACATACTTGTACTAGCACTAGGGTACTGTTCTTGTACATTATCTCTGTGGTAAATAATCTTGCCATTGCCCACATCTATATTCGTAGTTAAAGATATGACCACATCATTATCTTTGGAATACATTTTCAGTAGCATATAATTAAGAGAAATGATGACCAGAGCTGTGCCCATGCGTTGTATTGCATGAAAGGGAAATCACTTCTCCTACCTGCATGCGATTTTGGCTGCTACAGATAAAATCAGTATAATATGTACTATAATTAACTTTTAGACCATGCCTTAAAAAAATACACCGATTTTTGAACCGGTTACTGTTCATCCGTACATAAGCCAAAAGCTGGCACTGCAAACGAACACAGCCCAGGCTTTGGCTTATGGTTTATAGTTGCGGCTTATGACATTTGGGCTATTCGTGAGAGAGAGTATAGAGTAATAGAAACTCGTGCACAGTTTCGGTCGATATAAAGGAAGTCATTACAGTGTGTACTACAATTAATTTGTAAATCCCGCCTTGAAAAGATACTATGTTTAAAATCTAGTTACTGTAAAAAAGCCAACAAGTAGCTTTCGGAAGTTAAAAAAGAGACCATAAAAACCATAAACTACACCCGAAAAGAGCCTACTTAAGGGGGGTTAGACTGAAATAAATTGACTTATGACTTATTTTGTACTGTAACTGTTGGTAATTTTTTTGGTGTAATTAAATTTAAAAATTCTAAAAATAAAAAATTAGTCCATCATAGACAATATAAACAAATACGAAAAAAGCAAAAAAAAAACAAAAAAACAAAAAAAAATGAAATTAAGGAAAGTGAACTATAAGCCAAGCCGAAAAAGCGGGCCCTAAATCCACTCAGTTCCGATCTGCCGGGTGGGCCCCACACCCGCGCCCTCTCCGAGGCGTCTTGGCGCCAAACCCCGCCGAAAATTTTCGGTTTCCCTCCCTCTCTCCTCTCTCTCTCATACGAAACCCATTTCCCCCTTTCTCTCTCTGTCTCTCTTCCCCACTACCTCTCGCCTCATATCGATTCCTTCCTTTGGAGAGAGGTAGAGAGAGGGGGAGAGAGAGAGGAGGAGGAATTTGTGTCGTGGCCTCGTGGCTGTGCGGTTGCGGCTCCGCTCGTTGAATTCCTCCCCCATTTGGCATTTTGTTGTTGTTGTTGTTGTGGGGTGGTTTCCGGGTGGGTTGGGTCTTCTTTTGCAGGAAGGAGTTGAATAGCATGGGAGCTGGCTCCTGAGCTGCGGCGGCGGCCGTATCTGGTAACCCCATTAATCTTTGCTTCTAAAGGCCGCTTTTTTACTTCTTTTTCCATGTGTATTCTTGTGCTATTGGTCGAGGTGCGTGATTGATTAGATGGTGAGCATGTCTTGGGGATGGGTGAGTAACCCGTGCTCCGGGAGCGGAATGGATATGTTTTTGTGAGTGATCCTTCCTGATCTGTATGATTTACTGTACAATGAGGATCTTTAATAGGAGTATGATTTTGTGATGTGATCCTATAGAGATACTGATATGGGGATTTTGCAGAGTGCGATGAAGTGAAGCTCATTGTTAGCCCTTTATCTGGTAGTACAGTTTTTCGTTACTTAAACTGTCTTTGTTCAATTACTCGATGAAGTTGTTTCCATGGGTGCTATGCGAGCTGTTAATGTGCTTAATCATGAGTCATAATTAGGAGCCTCTTCAAACAGTTAGCTTTCACTGAGAACTTTAGCACTGCTGTCAATATTTGGTACTACTCAATTAGCCAAGCTAGTATTAGCACATTTATAATATCATATTTATTCCAGCCTTCTATGGGCATGTTCTATCCCCCTGTCAGATATTCACAATTACAAATCAATCAGCATACTAGTGCTATTCACATTTTTCTCTAGTTTAAAATGGAATGTGTTGATTTACTATAATATTTTATTTTCTTACTATATAATATACTCATGCAGTGCTTGAGACAGTCTTTATCAATAATGTTCAGATTTCTCTCAAACAATTGTCCTGATAAGCTTCTCTTAACTGATATACAAAAGAAAGTAGAGACATGCCCTTTAACTAATCTGCAGAACTCTTCATTTTTCGAATTTGCTGTGTGTGATGTTCTCATGCTCTGTGTTGATGATTTGTTTAGCTGTTTACCATTTAATGCATTCTAGAACCTGAAACATTAAGTCACAATGTTATCATACACTGCAAATTTGTTCATTTTTCCTGATTCCATGATGGATCAACTAATTCACCAGCTTCTTCAATGGAGAGCCGTTGTACTTGTTTAGTTACCAACCAAACAATACATCTGAATAATAAGCATGAGCTTATTTGGCGGCATGTTCTGTTTAGCTATTTCATGTTAATCTTGGCAGTTTCTGTTCAATAATTTCAAACTATAATTTCCTCTGGAGCTCCACCTACCAGCACTTTGGGAAAATGTTAGTGCTTGTAATATTAAAAATATGGGGTTGCTTGTATTCTTGTTAAATGATGGATATAGGTGTGCGTATTTGTGTTCTGTCTGGGTGTTTTTCTGCTTAGTCAGTTGTCATGTGGAATTTTAGTTTATTCAAAGTGAGGGATTGCCTAAAAAGCAAGATGTTCACCTCCCCATTCTTTTTCCTGTTTAACTGTCACGATGTCCTGATTCTCACCCAATTTAGGGAGATGTGGATGCTGCTGCCGGTTTATCTAGCATAGGCCATTGTTTCACTGTTTCTTTTCTTCCATGTAAAAAACATCAATCTTGCTACAAAAAAGCTCTATCTTGAGTTATAGTATTTCTTTGTATCAACTGTCAAGATACACATGCCTGACACTACTTTTGGACATTTATAGTGCTTCTTCAGTTATAGTTAATTTTTATTGTTATCCTCGTTGCTTAATTTGTGTTCCCTTGTACTGAAGCTGGGAGATGAAATTGGAAGAGAATCGAAGTTTAGCAACATCTGCGGCTTCTAATTTTCTTGCGAATAACAGTCATCATGGGGTCTGGATCAGTGACTCTGAAGCAAAAGAAGCGAGTGAAGCATACAAAGAACAAGTACTTGAAACCAGGTGCCCTGGCTCAGATTCGTTATTGTAGGAGCACAAGCAGGGATATAGGGAAGAAAAGGATTCTGTTGAATGTGGAGAAGGATGAGCTAGAGATATTGCCACAGGGTGAGGTTGCTTTTGAAAGCACTACACTGATTATGTCCCCTACAAGACTTAATTTTGAGCCATTTAGCGGCATTAAGGGGCAGATATTGCCAAGAACTCCAAGGACTCCTCAAGCAGCTGAATTTGATGGCCATTCAAGACTTGAATCACTTCCACTTGATCTGCTGGTACGGAATTGAAACCGCCTTTTTGTTAACTTCAATGTGCATTGTATTTGTACTAAACCTGACTGCCATTGTTTTATTGCAAAGATCAAGATCATTTGTTACTTGCATCATGACCAGCTGAAGGCTGTTTTCCACGTTTCAAGAAGGATTCGAAAGGCAGTAAGTGTCATCTTTTTATATGTGCTGCATCCTATATTAGTCTAGTTAATAAGGTTTTGTTCTTTGGCACTTCTAGTTCCCTTGTCAATCTTAACTTGATAAAAGCATGAATTTTTGATGTTCAGTTAGACAGTTACTGAGATCAGCTCTTACTTTTTGTACATTGGTGAATGATATTCGTGTCACCTGCCTAACAACTATCCACCATGGCATCTGACCTTGCAAAAAGCTGTTTGTTCTTCCAGTACTTAATCACATAGACTTGTATGAATTACTTGCAGTTTCCAGTAATAGTTCCAAATCTCTGTATAGTGTGCCTCATTAAGTCATTTCCTTGTCAATTGTTTCAGTGTTTTTGCATGTTCAACATTCTCTTTATGGCCTTAGTTTGCATGCTCAAATTTCTTTTTATTGAGTTAGCTTGCATTCTCAGCATGTGCTGTACTGTTTGATTTTTTCCATTCCCAAACTCATTTTTAGTCATGTGAACTAGGTTGAACTGGCCAGGCAGCACCATTTCAACTACACTACTCCAGATCGCAGCAGACAGGAACTGCTTCAAAACAAGACCCCTCTCCCGGCAGAGCATTGGCCTTTTATGAGGTTAGGTATATCACATTCAGTCTTCAAATAGCGTTTATTTGCTTTGATTCACTCTAATATGTTCCCATACCACTGAATTTTCAGTAAAATAGATGGCAAGGATGTGAGGGTTTCCACCCCCAGAACTCCAAAGGCTCCAAAATATGCTCCTCGGCTTGCACGTCTTAAGCTCCTTGATGTGAAGCCAATCACAGCTGTTCTTTTCCCGGAGTCCTCGTTGCCTTCAAAACGCCTGCGCCGTTCAATGCCACCAGGATTGCCAAGGCCTGTGTCCAAAGCTGCAGCCTCCCCTAGAGTTTTACTCTATGAGGAGGAGCTTTGCGAAGCGGTGGCACAGAATAAGCTTCTCTGAAGCTCCAAGGATTGGGTGCAACCAACGTTATGTTATTGCTTCCAACTCATAATGTATAGTTTTTTGTCATGTCCCTGGGTATGATATTTTGCCTGGCGGCACCTACCTGCCATCTTAGATGACCATGGTCGGGTTAGGCAGTTTTAGACTAGTCATTAGCTTGTGATATACTCCTATGCTCATAAGTACCAAGTTTGGTTTATTCCCTGGTTATGTATATAGTACTTATAAATGTACTGGTGAAGTATCTATAGCTAGCGACTTTTTGCCTGCAAAATTGCTGTACTATCTTTCTGGATTCAAGAGGCATTGCTTTGGTATGTTCTGTGCCTGCTATTAATTGAAACTCATGGCTAGATATTATGATATAATTGCCTTTAATATATAACTCTATTTTTATAATTAAAATATAATTGTATTTATTATATGACTTTAATATCTATATATGATTAATTTGTACTGTTATAATCTGGTCCAATCAAAATAAAGATTTTTCTCTTTTTCTTTCGATTAATATGAGAATTTTTAGTTTTTTTCTTTTTTAGGACGCGCAGTTATACAGTTAGATATTACGATATAGTTGTCTTTAATATACAACTATATTTATTATATAACTATAATATCTATATATGATTAATCTGTATTGTTATCATTTTAATTTGGTGAAAAATTTTAATTTGGTTTCATCAAAATAAGTAGTAGAGATCTATCTTTTTTTTTATTAATGTGAGCTTGTTTCCTTTTTAGGATTATTATGGAATATTTTGCTTAGGATTGTTTCCTTTTTAGGATTATTATGGAATATTTTGCTCTCAAAACAAAGAAGATACCTTAATATCATTGGTTGTTTTTATTTATATAGATTTGGTTGGATCATGTAAGTGTTAGTTGTATCGTTTGTATTCATCATGAGGGCAATGGACCAATATATATACAGTACATGTATGATATATATATAAGAAACCCCTTATACCACAGGGTAAATACGTAGTTAAACGTATATTTAACACCCCTTCAAACTTACGATGAATCAACAACATGAAGTTTGGAGAGGTGAAACTGTGCTAGGCTCTGGTCTGGGCTTTTGTGAAGAAATCTGCTAACTGAAATTCGGAAGGCACATACTTAAGAGCAACAACATGATCCTGCACCTGTGTTCGCATATAAGAAGCATCAACACCAATATGCTTTGTAAGTTCATACTTCACTAGATCTTTAGTAATGATAATAGCATCTATACTGTCAGACAAAACAGAAGTCGGTGCAGAAACAAAAATACCAAAATCCTCAAGTAACCACCGTAGCCAAGTAACCTCTGCAGTCAACAAAGCCATAGCTTGCAACTTAGCCTCAGCACTCGAATGAGAAACATCTGTCTGCTTCTTAGTCTTCTAAGCAATAAGAGAACCATCAAGAAAAACACAATAAGCGGAGAGAGACCGGCAATCAGAGGGATCACTAGCCTAGGTGGCATCAGAATATGTTTGGAGCTTTAAAGAGCTGGAGCAAGCGAAAAGGAGATGACGAGAGATAGTTCTACGAAGGTATCGGTGAACACGAAGAAGATGACTATAGTGGAGCTAAATAGGAGCAGAAACAAACTGACTCAAGATATGCACAAGATACGAAATATCAGGACGTGTAACACCAAGATAAACAAGACTTTCAACAAGATGACGATAGCGAGTACGGTCAGGAAGAGACTCATAATCAGTGGGACAAATATGAATATTAAGCTCCATCAAAGTCTCAGCTGTGCGCTCATCAGTAAGAGAGACACGATCAAGAAAATTCTGGATATATTTTTCTTGGGACAAGTAGAAACTCTTAGGAGTAGAAATAAGCTCAATCCTAAAAAAAGTAGCGAAGGGGACTCAGATCAAACATGAGAAATTGCTCATAAAGACGCTCTTTGACAAAAGTGATGTACTGAGAATCATCTTCAGTAATGATCATATCATCAACATACAATAGGAGAAACGTCTGACCACGAGGCGAAGTGTGAATAAAAACAGCAGGTTCATGAGCATTGGCAGGGAAACTAGCTATATTGACAACAGAAGATAAATAATCAAACCAAACACGAGAAGCTTCCTTGAGGCCATCGAGAGATCGGCGAAGGCGACAATTTATACCCTCAGGAATATAATACCCAGGGAGTGGGTGCATGTAGACATCCTCACACAACTCACCATTGAGAAATGCATTCTTGACGTCCAATTGAGAGATAGACCACTGGCGAACAGAGGTCACAACAAAAAGAGTGTGAGCAGTAGTCATGTGAGCAATAAAAGGTCTTTATAGTGCTCAAAAGAACCATTATAGCAGGTCTTAACCTTATAGACCCACTTACACGTGATAGGAGTAACACGCGTAGGAAGATGAATAAGATCCCACGTGTCAGTACGCTCAAGGACAGCAATCTCCTCTGCCATCGCGTGCTACCACTCCTGAAAAATAACAGCATCCCGAGAAATCCGCATCCGTTGGCCAACAGGGTCCCAACAACGATATCCCTTGTGCTCGGCACTATAGCCTAGAAAAACTCATTCAACAAATTGAGCAGTCAGTTTGGTGCGCTTACGTGGTGCAACAAGAACATAGCAACACATCCAAAGAGGCGAAGACTAGAATAATCAGGAGTCTTGCCATATAGACGCTCAACTAAAATCCCACCCTAAAGAGCAGAGCAGGGTTGAATGTTGATAAGAAAAGTGGCGGTAAAAATAGCCTTAGTCCAGAAGTGTGGTGGAACATCAGAAGCAAGCATAAGAGCACAAGCTGTCTTAAGAAGATGACGATACTTGCGTTCAGCCACACCATTCTGAACATTAGCATCGGGACAAGAAAACTGAGAGAGAATGTGCCCTTTTCAGTAAGAAAACCATGAAGAACTCCCGACAAGTACTCCCCAGCGAAATCAGCACAAAAAACACGAATATGAGACTCAAACTGAGTACGGACCATGGTGGCAAAAATCTTGTAAATGGATAGAATCTCACTATAAGATGATATAAAGTATATTCACGTATGTCGAGAAAAATCATCAATAAAAATGATATAATATCGATGGCATCCTTTCGAGATGAAAGGGGCTTATCCCCATACATCAGAATGAACAAGATCAAAAGGACGCTGAGATACTGACTCACTGGAAGAACAGGAGAGTTGAAACTGTTTACCAAGCTTACAACCTTGATAATTTAGAGAAGCATCACTAGACATAGACCTTAAAAGACCACGATAACTGTTTGCCAAGCTTACAACCCTGACAATTTAGAGAAGTATCACCAGACATAGACCTTAAAAGACCATAACGAAGTAAAGAAGACATACGTGATCCACAAAGATGTCCTAAACGATGATGCCACTGAACAAAAGTTGCGGTAGAAGCTACAGCATATGCGGAGGCAGTGGTGGAGGCGACAAGACTGATAGGGGTAGCGGAAGGAAGATAAATTCAGTCAAGCTCCTAGAGCCGTTATGAGTCACGACAACGAGGGTCAGTACCAACCAGAGTTCTCATGTAGCGATCCTGAACACAACAAGAATTAGAGTCGAGAATAACACGATAACCATGAGCAATGAGCTAACTGACCGATATGAGCAGCATGGTTAGTTTTGGGACATGAAAAACATTAGGAACATGAAAAGATGAGTTTGAAAGAGTGTCTTGTCCTGTGACAGAAAAAGAGGTACCATCTGATGTTTGAACAGTGATAGGAGCAACTAAAGGATGAATGGAAGTGGGAGTGGTGGGATCAGATGTCATATGAAAAGAAGTACCAGAATCAAGAATCTAATGTGATATACCTGAGGAAGTAGAAATTGGTCTCTCACCAGAAGATTGAGTAGCAGAACTAGTAGTACCTAATGATGCAGAGGCAATCATGCGACCTAGCAATGTGAGAAACTGTTAAGTGTCAGAGGCACTAGGACTCTGCTGAGAGGAACCTCCAGTGCCCCTCGAAGGATGAACACCACGATGAAAATCCTTCTTCTTCTTGTAGCAAAATTGTTCCACATGTCCATCCTTGTTGCAATAGGTGCAGTGGAGACCCCTACCAACAACAGTTGTCACTGATGGAGGCATAACTGGTGAAGGGGTAACTGGCGGCGCAGTAGGTGTAGAAGCTGGAGAAGCTACCAAAATCAAAGAAAACGATGATGATGACAGTAGACCCTCACCACAATGGCGAATCTCCTCAGTACGAACTGTTGTAAGGGCCTCCAATAGAGTCACACGAGGATGACAAGCCAGCAATTGAGCACGAGTCTACTCAAACTCAGACCGGAGGCATGTCAAGAAGTCATAGATGGGACGAAGCTCCAAGTGGCTCGTAGTGAGTGCATAGATGCGCCCACATCGTCTGTGTGGAAACCAAACCAACAACATCACCAGTGAGGTGCACCTCCATGCTGACAACCACAATAGTAGAAACACGAGCATTCTCATTGATTCATATCTTGTAAGTAGCATACTGAGTATGAAAAGTCTTTATGACAATCTCAAAATTCTTAGATACCTTTGTACGAGCATCTTCGGTACCATCTTTCAGAAGTACAAATGCAACAAGTGGAGTAGGGTGAGGCGGACAGGGCAACTCACCGGTAAGAAACTCCCAAAGACGCTGACCACGCATGTGGAGGCACATATGCTGAAACTAGTCCTAATAGTTAAGATCATCGAAGATCACCGAGCAACGAGAAACAAAAATGGTGCCTGCAAAATAAAATATTTTTCCTTTTTTTTGTTATACTCGGTCATGCGTGGGCAACAAGAAGCTTGGCACCTTTGGCGGCCAACGGTCGGAAGGGTGATGCTTGCGGCGATGGGCCTCCTTCATGCGGCAGCGGTTCGGATCTGTAGGGATCCGTGCAACAACGGCCCTTCCTTATGCGCGGGCAATAAGAAGCTTGGCACCTCTGGCGGCCGACGGCCAGATGGGTGACGTTGGTGGCAACGACCCTCCCTCATGTGGCGATGGCCCAGATCTATAGACCAGCAATGAAGAGGTCCGACGGCGAAGCGGCAGTGATGGTCGACAGCGACCAAATCTGGCACGATGGTGGAAGAGCAGCAACCTCGTTGGCAAGGGCGAAGGCCACAACGGGCACCCCGACTCTAGATGACAAGGGGCCACAGCGACGACCACAAGCACAGATCCAGCGTGATGGCGGAAGGGTAGTGGCCTTGTCGGCAAGGGCGAAGGCCGCGACGGGCACCCCTACTCTAGACAACGAAGGAGCCGTGGTGATGACCATTGGCTGAACTCCGGCAGCCTGTAGATCGGGAAGCGGCGGCGATGAAGAAGAGCGGCTTCGACGGAAGAAGCCTGGATCCAATCGATCCGAACTGAGCGACGGCAGCGGCGACGCTAGAGATGACAAGTAGTAGCGACTGAGGAAAAACAGCGGCGGCTGGGCAAAACTCTAGGTATAACGAAACCTTAGGTATGGCTCTGATACCATGTTATAAATAGTGCTTGTATTCATCACGAGATCAATGAGCTAATATATATACAATACAGGTATGGTATATAAACAGAAAACCCCTTATACAACAGCGTAAATACACAACTATATAACATATATCTAACATTAGTGAGGTCTGAACTCTGAAATTTACTTAATTTGCGTTTCCCCAAACAGATTGTGAAGTGATGAAGTCTGATGATGTCAAATCTTAGCATTGCCTGTCTATACTGAGCCCCTAATTGCTAATTTCTTGTTGAAACAGGCTAACAGACATCAGCAGTGGTCTGGTCATGCCCATAAGATCCTCACATTACAAATTGCAACCGTGATATTGAACTGCTGTGGCTTCGCTATAGCTACAAAATAAAGACTATAAAACTCAGTTTCAGGAGAACACAAGAGCAGTGAAGGTACAGCAAAAGTGTATGAAGCATGAACTGTGCCATTTTAGCCTAAAAATGCTCCAGTTTTGACGCATCTCGCGTCAGAATCCGTATCGATTTATCATCTGTGTAAGGAGGAGATTGTAGCCTCTCTCCGTAAGATGGTAAGTGTCCCAGAAGAGGAACTTGCTGACATCACTGCAGGCATGCGCCGTGTATCTGTTGCACGTCATCGTGACCTCGAACACCCCCGTGCCGCAGCACCCTCGGTTGGACACCTCGAACCCTACAACCAAAACCAAGAGACCGAAGAACCCGATCGGTTAGAAAACGACGTGCGCAATCCCGTGTTTTTGATGCGAAAACGAGGCGTTTTTAGGCGATGAGCTGTGTGCTTGGTACCGTAGGCCTCCGGCCGCTGTATCATGTCGAGCAGCGGCGTGTAGAGGTCGATGTACTTGAGCACCGAGCCCGGGAGCACCGTGCCGTTGAGCCGCCTGATCTCCTTCTCGAGCTGGGCGTTGAACACGACGGCCGCCTGGTTGTACAGCGAGACGCACTCCCTCTCGACCCCGCCGGCGATGGTCCGCTGCGACGGCACGCACCCGATGGGCGGCACGCCGGAGATGTGCATCCGCCGCGCGCCCATGCCGTACAGCTTCTGGCAAATCGATCGACGTGAGTGATGTGCAATGTAAACGTGCAGCGGCGATGTGTTGCAAATTTGTTGCTGTGTTTGATGATTACCTGGATGAAGTCTGAGGCGCACCGGACGGTGAACTCGATGTAGGACTCGAGGTCGTAGCTGCGCCGGAACGGCGTGGTGAAGTAGGTATTGGCGAGGTCGTCGGTGCCGGTGACCACCATGTACAGGCTCGTCGAGACGATGTCAGCCGCTCGCCGCGCGCCGGCGATGCTCTTGATCTTCTCCTTGTACTCCTTGAACAGGTCCAGCTGGTTGTCCATGGTGAGAGCCGACTGAAACAGCAGAGTGAATGACCATTAAGATCAAGAAACGGCCTAGCTGCAAGTTCAGAGTTCTTGGAGAAGTTGATGCAATCAATGCGCTCACCACGAGCTCGGCGGTGAGGGGGTCGAAGCCACAGCCGCCGGAGGCGAAGCTGACGCCGGTGAGGAGGTCGAAGTCGCTGAGCTGCGTGCCGAGGTACGCCGGCACGTACTGCTTGATGCCCATCTGGGTGGCTGGATCAAACGACAGGTTAATTTACAGGTTCTCTGTCAAACTCTGATCACCGCATGCTACCGTCAGTAAGTGACATATGCACGAACAGAGTGGTCAGTGACATACCGAGGATGTCGCCGGGGACCTTGCCGTTGCTGAACCTGCCGGTGGCGTTGTGGCCGGGGAAGTCCTGGCCGTAGGGCGCGAAGTTGCACCGCACCAGCGTGGTGATGGCGTTGTTGTTGCCCGGGTCCACGATGGAGTCCCCGAACACGATTAGCGCCGGCGGCATCGTCTGGTTCGACGATGAAGCTGCCGGCGCCGGCGGCACAACGGCGGCCGACGTCGTCGCGGACGCAATGCAGCAAGATCGTCGCAGAAGCAGTAATGTCATTAGTGCGATCAGATAGCGTGATGCTGCTATGGATGCTCGTCCGGCCATGCATTTGCTCGCCATGTTGAGCTCCTATGGTGTCAGTACTCCCCTACTCTTGTCTGATGCTGTTCCTCTCCTCCTGTAGTTGTGGCAGCGTTTGGGTAAATATAAGGATAGAAGATCGCACGATGGGAAATAATTAGTTGGAGAGACTTTCTGATCATGGCTAGCTTGTGTGTTTTCCTCTCCATTTCTTGCAAGATAGAGCGTCAGTGGAGTGTACTAGCTAGTAAATTTTCCAAGCATAATTCACAAGTTTTGGCTACCTTCATTTTTCTTTGAAGTGAGGCTAGCTGTTTGACCCATTTTAATTGAACATGACATTTGAGGTGGTACACCGTACACCTAGTGTAACAAAGAATTTTCGTCAGATTTGGTAGTGTTTTAAACCGTAATTACAAAAATAGCCATATCAAAATGATATCAGCAAAAATAACATTTTCTCCGTCTGATGACCGGACGACGACGTGAAGGGTGACGATAGCCCCGCCGTCACGTGGGCGAATGGCGATCACTTTGCCTTGCCACCCCCCACCAAGAGACGGCGGGGGCTGCCGCCCCATAAGGAGACGGCAGGTGATTAGATCGACTAATTTACCTGCTATTTATTTTAATTTTTTTTAAATATTATGTGAATTTTTTAATATAGTAAATGAGCTTAAAAAATTCTAAAAATTTATGTGCAGCCTTCCAACACAATGCAATTGAATGCATAATTTTTTTTCTAATTTTATTCACTGTGAATGTTGCTCAAAAATTCATGAAATTTTGATATTCGTAGGAACTATTAC
The DNA here is from genome assembly GCA_036346265.1 of Melocanna baccifera. Classification (NCBI taxonomy): domain Eukaryota; kingdom Viridiplantae; phylum Streptophyta; class Magnoliopsida; order Poales; family Poaceae; genus Melocanna; species Melocanna baccifera. The sequence goes on along the minus strand of CM070703.1, from coordinate 4,885,510 downwards.
ATATAGCAAACGAGCTCCACAAATTACAAAATTTTATGAGAAATCTCCCGACAAATTCATAGTAATTGTATAATTTTCTTAGAAATTTTATGTGCTCTGAATTTGCCACGTTAATTCATATTATTTTAATCGTGAAATTAGCGATATGTGATTGCATCTTTTGCGGACATCTACTTTATGATTAAATTAATATGAATTAATGTGGTATATTCAAAACATATAAAATTTTCAAAATATTTAAATAATTACTACGATTGTGTCAGGAGATTCACATAAAATTTTGTAATTTTTGGAACTCGTTTGCTATATGTAACAGTTCCTACAAATATCAAAATTGTACAAATATTTGAGCAATATTCACAGTAGATAAAATTATAATACAATTACACAGTTAACTACATTGTATTAGAAGGTTGCACATAAATTTTTGTAATTTTTCAAGCTCATTTGATATATTAAATAATTCACAAAAATTTTAAACAAAATTTAAAAATAGCATGTGATTAGCCCGGATAATTAGCCAGCCTAATCACCTATCGTCTCACAAATCGACAAAGAGCGCCACGCGCCCCTTCTTACGCTGCTGTCATCATCCATCGGATTCGTAGAAACGCTATTTTTGCCAATACGCTTTATATACGACTACTTTTATAATTACAGTGCCAAACAGTACTAAATGTGGTAAAAACTTATGTAACAAATCATGCACTGTACTTGGTAGCACTATTGAGAATTTTTGCACATGCAGCATTAATCACTTGGTTCATTGTAACAGTAAACCCTAGAGCTATTGGAGAAATAGTTCACCTCTCTTCCAACGGGACCCACTCTATATGAGACATATACATACAGATCAAAGAAATGCAGTTACGCTCAAAAAGAATGATTATACTGCTTATTTGTACCCTATAGGGTAGCTATCCCTAAGGGGTATTTCGGTTATTTATGCAGGCCCAAGAGCTTATAAATACCCTTATTTCGGTCATAAGCAATAAAAATGCATATTCAAACTAGTGAGCTTTCAGGGGCTTCCTCCCGAGAGGTATCTCGAGAGGTAACCCCCGTTGCTTATCGACACATGTAGAGTGGTCTATTCGGACCCTGAACCTGTATAAATAACCGTGTTATTTTTACTCTCGTAGAGAATAATCCATAAGATATTCGATGTCTACCTTTTACTTATGTTTAGATTTTACATCTACAAAGGGGGCCTGGTGATTAATCAGTGAAAAATGTCAAACCAAACTTCTCCCAATAGCACGTCGGGGGGACCGGTCCTAGTTTGCACGTGCAACGAACGCAGTGGACGCGTACCGTGCTGTGCATGGACATCTTCGTACCAACCCCAGCAAACTCCCAACGTTTGGTACTTCGTGCTTTTTTACTCGAAGCCGTAAGCAGTGATTGCGTATTTGGTACTACAGTGCCTTTTTTTTTTCAAAACTGACCCTCAAACTATATTTTTTAAAAAAAGAATTGGTTTCATCTGTGACCGCAGAAACAATAGCAGGAGACACATATCCCTTGACGAACTCCCCTATCACAGCAAATGGTAGCCCTCGCGGCAGCATAGGCGAGCTCGGTTGCACCGACTTATCACCTATCTGCCGACCTAGGTATGCTCGACACACTTCTGTTGAGTCTGGGGGTACGACACCCACCTGCAGCCTATGTGGTTCGCCAATGCTTGCCGCGCTAGAGCTCACTACTGCGGTTGCTACCGCACGTCGAGACAAGGAAGCTTGATAAGTGACACGTGTTACTTGCCGCTATTCTATAGCCACGAAGAAGGCCAAATTTGAAAAAACGTGCGTTTGTGGACCAGTTTTGAAAAACATACGATAACTTCATGCCATAGAATATGTAACGTTAAATTTTCTGAAGTTTGATTATCAATATGTTTAAAACTTATCTAGATTATTTATACGAAAACTATATTATTAAATTTATCGTTAAAAATGCTTTTATTATATTATAACTTTATTAGTTTACTTTAATATAAAATTATAAAAAGTAGTATCAACATTATATCTCAAAAACCGTAAAAAATTAAAACTTTAAATATAAAAGAACAGAATAGTATATAAAAAGGGGAGAGAGAGAGAGGGGAGGAATGGATGTAAATCATTTGAATGAAATGGTTTTTGTCAGTAAATACAGGTCAAATTTCTCGCATTTCGATTTGCTCGGCGAATTCATTCTCCAGGGGCTTCAATGGATGTTTTTTGCGAATAAGCCCCCCAAGTTTCGGTAATTATGTACATGTCCTCGGTTCTTTTAAAAATACCCTCGATTTTTTTACGAAAGAACCCCTCTGCTCTTCTTTTACTGTATAACGCCCCACGGCTTCAAGTAATTACGTGCAGGCGCTTGGTTCTTTCGAAAAGGCCCTCAGTTTTTGCGAAAACCCCTCCGCTCTTCTTTTATTGGATAACGTCCTGCGATTTCTTTGGAATTACGCATGGGTCCTTAGCTTTTTTCCGGAGAGACCCCTGGCATGTCATTCCTTCCCTAATTTTCGTCTTTTTTACATCGGTCCATATGGTAACTAGCGCGGCGTGGCGCCACGCTTACTTGCTAGTATATTAATTTAAGGCACATATGAGAACCGCTTCCTGCTAACAACGTCCTACGCGTGACACGTGGACTGCGGAAGCTTCCGATCGGCTCAGCTCGCGTTTCTAGTAGTTGGATGGAGTTTTGCCGCAGAGTGGATGTGTTGGTGACATGCTTTTAGCTCGCAACTATGGGCCTATTCTTTTTGGCTGTGGCTGATGGCTTTTGGCTGCGGCTGATGGCTTTTTGACTGTTTACGATAGAGATTACGGAAAGTGAGATACTCATTTGTGATTTTTGATGGTACAGATGTTAGTTTTTTAACATGTATTACAATTAACTTGTAGACCATATCTTAAAAAAATACTCCGTTTAAAAGTTAGTTACTGTAGCAAAAGTCAAAAGCGGCTTTTAGAAGCCGCAAAGAACAGAGCCTATGACTATTGATTTTTAATTGAAACTATCCTATAGCAAAAGTGAAAAATGAGAAAAGAAAAAGACCATTATATCTTAGCGATCAATGCAAAAGGAATGAGGAACAAAAAACAAAAAGCAAAAAAAAATCGAAATAAGAAATCGACGTATTTCAAGTGTTTTCTGACTTCTGTAAGTAGGAAGTCAAAAGCCGAAACTATTTGGAGCAGCCTCTTACCGACAACTTTTCTATGTATCACATTGTCCTAGCAAAAATAATAAAAATCATATTGTAAGCTAAATACAATAATTTTTTTACACAATTAATTTATATACTTTAATGTAAGATCAACTGGGATATAGTGTGTAGACCCACTAATTTGGGGGGGGGGGGCCTAGGTTTCCTAGGCCTAAAGCGGTTAACCCGGGCTCTGAGACTTAGGTGTTGTGACATGAATGGGCAACCGAAAATAAACCATAGAAAGAAATAGAACTGCTTGTGATGAGCAATATCGGGGGCTCTTCGCCACGGTAACCACCGTAGTGATTAGCAATGGAAAGAGGGTTTCCTTCAGGAACTCGACCTGGGCACAGGGAAACCAATTGCAGAACATTGCATCTATAACCTACAACACTTCCAGAAGAAAGAATCACACTCTGCACAACGGTCTCACGGACAACAAATGGCTTTAGGACCACAACTTCTCTAACAACATAACAGCACAACATATACTGGAGCTCATCGCCATTTGGGCCATAGCCTCCACGACGACCCTCCGGGTAGGCCATGAGGACACCCTCATGGAAGCTCATTCTGGATAGTGTCTACAACACCGCCACAACGTACAAAGCTTAGTTTCTAGGTGCAACACAAACAACCGTGAACATCCTAGTCTGGAAGACTTGGACACCACAGAAAATGCAAAATCTTTACCTAGTTAGTGATACAAAACAAAATTTATACAGTGGACCACCTTTCTAGGAGAGAATGGCAGAACCAATAGATGTGCCTACTTCGCAGATATGCGTTAGAGATTGCTATCCACCTTCTAGCTGAATGTTGTTACTCCGCAAAAATTTGGATGGCCATTGCACGATGGACAACTTGCGGTTTCTTGACCCTAGCAAATTGGCGGATCTGGTCCTCGGTCTAACACCGGTGGGAATCAATTATCTACACGTTTGGAGTTCCACGGGAAGCAATCGCGACACTTTTAATGCTTGTGACCTGAAAAATTTGGAAGGAATAAAATGTACGAATTTTCCGATGGATGGCCGCTGCAACTAATGCATAGTTTTTTGTCTGTAAATATAGGTCAAATTTCTAACATATCGATTTGCTCGACGACTTCATTCTCCAGGGGCTTCAATGGAACTTGGGCTCATATTAGACTTTCGAACATGTTAATTTACGGTCACGCATGAGAACCGTTTCCTGCTAACAACGTCCTACGCGCGACAGTGGAGTGCGGAAGCTTCCGATCGGCTCAGCTCGCGTTTCTAGCAGTAGGATCGAGTTTTGCCGCAGGATGGTGACATGCTCTAATTAGCTTTAGCTTTTGACTATCACTATTAGATTTTAGTTAAAATTATATTAGAATGACTGTTAGTTTTTTTTAATCCTTCAATAAAAAGTAAAAAAAATAAGAAAAAGAAAAACACCATTTTATTTTCACAGTCAATGCAAAAGTAATAAGAAAAAAACCAAAAAAAGCCAAAAATTAAAATAAGAAACCGACGCATTTCAAATGACTTCTGATTTTTTGAAGTAGGAAGCCCGAAGCCGAAGCCGCTTGAAGCCGCCCCTTAGTGACGACTTTTTGTATGTATCACATTGTACTAGCAAAAATAATAAAAATTATATTGTAACCTAAATACAATAAATTTATTTTTATACAGTTAATTTATGTACTTTAATATATAGTTAAATTATTGAAACCCTAACAACATGGATCCCACAAGGACTACGTAAGTGATTGGCCCTGTTTCTTTAGGCCCTATTTTAAAGTGTTTTGGTTTTTGTTGTAGCTTTTGATTTTTTTTATTGAAATGGTACTATAGCATTGCTAGTTTTTTAAGTATTTATTAAAAGAAGAAAATCACCGTTATATTTCTACAAATAATACAAAAAAATAAAAAATAAAAAAAATAAAAGTCGAGCTAAGAAGCCAACGTGTTCTAAACCAGTTTTGGCTTTTAGAAGCTGGAAGCCATCGCTGTTTGAAAATAGGGTTTTAGGCTGTGGCTAATGATTTTTGACTGTATTTTTTGAGATAGTAACAGATAATAAAGAAGCTAACATAAATAATATATATGCAAGTAGGCTTAAAAAGCTGTTTAGAGGCCGCTTGTAAAAGCGACCCAAAAAACCAAAGAACGGGCCATTCACTGCAGCGTTATCGAGAGAACGATTAAGTTTGGAAGTCCACCCACAAGACCACATGGATAATGGGTTGGACGTCATTAGGCCTGATTGCTGAAGATGGGCTGGCTCTTGGCAGCCTGTCAGCCTGCGAGGCATGCACTTCGGGCGACGGCCACCGGGCCGATCCGCACTTTGCGGAGTGGATAGCGACGATGAGGCGGACGGCGGCGTTGCTGCTGCGTCACGGCGGCGGCGACATCCCGCAGGCGCTCTCCGACGCGCTCGTCTGCCCCCTGTCCAAGAAGCCTCTCAGGTAGGCGAGGCAAAACCAAGCCAAGAAAGAGTGGTGCCCTCGATTCCGTCCTACCTTCTTTACCCACCTGTACGATTTCACTTACCGAGCAGGTACTGTGAAGCCAGCGGGTCTCTGGTCAGCGACGCCGTCGGCGTGTCCTTCCCGGTGAGTCCCGGCGGTTCCTCCCACTCCGCTACAGGCTGCATTGGTTGAGATGGCCCCTCTCTGTTCTAATCGCATGTCCATGTGTGCCGGCCACCTGTTTGTGTTGTATTGCCTGAGCCAAAAATATGTCCAAGAAAGGGGGGAGGGTCGATTTCTTAGTAATTAGCAAGCAACCACAAACCAACCCATGAATGGATGGATATTTCGGATGTCGTAAGTATAATCTTTGAGTGGATTTCAGCCTTTCTGCAGAACCAGGGCCTGCGTAGTTTCTTGGGAAAGTTTCGGATCCAACCAGCAATGGAATTTAGTAATGTGGATCATGTTTTCTTTTCTGAACTCGGTGGTAGTGTTATTATTTGTGGATCAAGACATCTGCGTGTCGTGGGTGGGACAAACTAGAGAGGGAGTGTGGGAGGAGAAATTGATCAAAATGCACACCAAGTGGCTCACAACCAACAGATAATGTCCTGGAAAGGGGAATTGATATGTTATTTGCATTTTGAGGGATAAATATGTGAAACACGGTTTCTAGAGGAACAAATGAAAATTTGACCATATGGAATGTGATGTTTCTTCTAGCATTTCATTCATTTCTTCTAGCATGAATTTTCTAGCTGTTTAACTTCCACCTTTCTTTGTCAGCAGTTGCTAGAATTCCTTTCATTCACCACTTTTGCCTAATTCTTATATCGTGCTGATGCAACTCCAGATAGTCGCTAGAATTCCTTGTCTTGTCCCAAAAGGAGGAAAGTTGCTTGAGGACCACCAGGAGAAATCAGAAGAATGCGGCCTTAGGGATTCTTCCACGGGGAGTGAAAAATGATCCACATGTTTGCTCCTGTTGTGGTAATAATAGATAAAGTTATTGAGAATAGCACAGTTCGTGTGCTCTTCAAATCACTGCTTGCTGTAGTAAATCATTTCCCTGATGATGTGCACTGACTATTTTGCTCAAGAGAATGAAGTCGTTACACGATTACTGTTGAAAAGGCCTCTACGGCTTCTGATTATTTATCTATTCTTAGTGTTTCGTATTCGACAGCATCTACTCCAAACAGCAAACTGAGATCATCGCACTGCGAGCATGTGACGAGCCTAACGAAATTGGTGACAATTGTTTCTCCATCTTTTTGCTGGAGTAATTGCTATATTAATCCTGATACCACCAAAACAATAGGACCCTGGACCCCAAGTTATTCTGCATTTGCATTAGTAGTTTTTTTAGCTGCATTAAGAAGTAATTACTTGCACTGATGTTTGAGGAAGCAAGTATCTGCACCTGAAATGACATATATGCAGTTTCTGTTCTCGGTCCAATGTAAAGATTTGGGAGGATTTCCTGGAACCGGCCATGGATATTCTATCAAGAGGGGGAAAAAAGAAGAAAGAGAACAGGGAAAGGTACCTTGTAAAAAGCAAAGAGAACAGCGGAAAGCTGGAGTACCTGCCGAAGAAAAGTTGGTACCAGAAAACAAAGAAAAATATTGCATCTGTTCGGATGTTCGTCCGGCAAGGAACATAATATTTAGGTATATGCGGTTCCGCACAGCATCCAACCACCGTTACATTCCATGCCATTTGCCAGTTGACTGAAAGAAGGAATATCACATGGATTGATATCTCAACCTGCTATGCCTATCTAGCATCAACTCCTGCAAAATTGTAAGTGCAGTCTACCAAGCTTTTTACAAATGAAATGGATTCGATTATAATGAGAAATTCATGAAGACATGAGCGATGTGACATGCCACAGACAGAGCTATGATCAGTGACGGCTCACCTTCACCTACATTCTGCAGGGGAAGAATAGCTCCAGTCAGTGTACCTAACTACTGATCACTCGCTCGCTCACTGATCATTCCTCCGATTCCTTGCAGGTTACTGAAGTTGGTTAGCCATGGGAAAAGCTCCCCTGCTTTTGTGCTGATGAAGCAACATGTAGGCAGGCTACCTCAAGTGACACATCTGCTTGGCTGCGGCCGACAAAACCGGCCATGCAGATGCGCGCGGGCACCCAATTAAGTTCCATATTCCTGGGTGTTAACCACACTTACAGAAGAGAAAAAAGCTCTCTATTTTCCACATACATATTTCCTTGTTGAAGTATCAGTACACTGTCTACTGGGTTAACCGTTGGATAATCTGATTGATGCATGAAACTCGATATGGTATCCCAATCCGACGCATGGGATGGTTGTAGCCGCTTCGAGTCATAGTCGTAAGATTGATGAAGCCTACTGCATGCCGCTTTAGCTTTTTACTGTTGTGGTTGGTTTTTGATCTGACGGACAGGGAAGGCCGCTGCAGCTTCGAACACTGTAGCCGATCTGGCTGGGTCCCTTACACTGGATCTTTGTACCTGAAGCCTCCTGTCAGGTCAGATGCACGAACGAACCTGTCAATTAGTTAGCTTAGCTCCAAGCTTTCGCATCGCAGAAGCTTTGTATCCAAGGAAAGGAGGGGGGAGAGAGAAGAGAGAGGGGCTGGAGTATTAGGTGCACCTTCTCCATCCCAATGGCTAATGATTCGATATGATATGATCCCACACACACTGGCACACTCGCGCTCACCTTATAAGCCATCGCAATCCAGCCTCAGACGCTGGTCCACTCCTCGCTGCATTGCTGCAATATTTAGATGGTGGTGATGATGAGCCACGTGGTGGCGCTCCTCTCCTCGGCTCTCTCCGGCGGTGGGGCGGCGGTCGGGAAGGTGGTGGCCGACGGTGAGCAGTGCCGCTGCCGGTACGACGATCACCCGGCGGGGTGCTGCGTGTGCATATCGAGGTTCCGCGACGGGGAGGAGATACGGAGGCTGCCGTGCGGCCACGCGTTCCACCGGGACTGCGTCGACCAGTGGCTGGCGTTCTGCCGGCGGACGTGCCCGCTCTGCCGCCTGCACATCGGCGGCGGCGTGGCGCCAACGGGGCTGGACGATCATGACCAGCTCTGCGATGATCTGGCCATCTGGTTCTCTTCTCTCTTCATTGCTGGCTTGTAGAATCGATCGATCGTAGGATATGATCCTGCCTGCAGCTCTGCATGCATGCAGGCACGGCGCGCCTTTATCTGCTTCTTCACTTTGGTGCCTTCTTCGGTTCTTCCCTTATGATAAATGTTGATTCGAAGGATAAGTTTCTTCGATCTTTCTCTCAATATTATATCAACTCCTCTCGGGTTGTCCATTTAGCCTAGCAGTAGAGCACAGTTCCAAGCCCAATTCTCTTTTTTTTTAAAAAAAAAAGAAAACAAACTACACAACTCCTTTCCTGCATTCTCATTGTTCCATATCGGTAATGTAATTGAGAGTTTTACTATCCTTAAAAAGTTACCGGAAGGTATCGGTACATTATCACTAAATTACATATAAAGTCTGGATATCTTGGTGCCGATGTACCGATAACTCCTGATATATCTTGGTGCAGATACGAGTAGGATTGAGTGGAGGGAGAGAGAGTTACACGGTCCGAGTTGACCACTTTTAGGCCTTCTTCCCTTATGTTTGGAGCATTTTGATAGTATGTGAAGCATTTCTGATGGAGAACCTGTATGTGCTATGTAGGCTGGTATACTGTTTTTTCAGCGGGTTAGTTACTCCATTTTGGTCCTTTTCCTCGAGAAGAAAGAGTACCGGAGAACTGCTTGGACCTGGAGGGTTCTACCCCTCGTTGTACGATTATTTTACTGACTAACAGTTCAAAAAAGGGGACCAATAATCCTACTTTGTTAATAGCACCGATCCCTATTCCAACAGAGAAAAAAATGGGGGCGATGCAGCACCCTAACCAACTCTGTTTTATTAGTTTAGTTCACTAAATCAGAAATGATGTCGTGTTGATACTTGATAGCCCAGTACAATACGACACATCTCACATCCTTACTACATCTTGATGTTTTTCCATGAAGGGGTCGAGTTGATGGTCTGTTCTTTTTTGTTTTAGTTTATGATTGTAACTTATGATCAATAGTTGTTTGTGAGTGTAAAGTACAGAGTAAGAGAAACTCATGTACGATTTTAACTGATATAATGAAGTCGTTACAGTGTGTATTATAATTAATTTGTAAACTCTGTATTAAAAAACACTTCGTTTAAAAATTAGTTATTATAAAAAGACTTTAAAACAGTTTTTAAAATCTGAAAAGAAAATGTCCGATCTCGCATTTGCTTTGCCAGCGCTGCTGGCTTTTCCCTTCTTTCTTTGGTCAGTTCAGTGATAGTACATCCTAGTTTAGTAGTTCACAAAACGTTGATTACCTTCGGGGTTGGTCCAACCAGCTATTAGCTTTAACTAAAATTACACCGTAATAATTATTAACTTTTTCTTAATCATTTATTTAAAGAAATAAAAAATTATAAAAAACACTATTATATCATCACGAACAATACAAAGAAATAAAAAAAAATTAAAAAACCTGAAATTAAGAAGTTAATATGTCCTAAATAATTTTTATCTTCTAGAAATTAGAAGGCAGAAGCCGAAGTCTTTTTAAATCTGTTGGAGCAGAGCTTCATCTCTAAGCCTCGAACTGCTACATTCTGGTTACGTCAGTAGAATAGAACAGATTGCTCACCAAACGGCGAGCCGACCTCTCTGTTCAGGTCTGCCTGTGTGAACTGCACTCGTGCAATGTGCAGTGCACGGATTCTATTTCTGACAACAGCATGGATGGAACTATCCCGTCATATCTGGCAAGCTAGTAGATACCCAAAAAGTGAAGTGAGAACATCAGCTCATAGCTTTTATCTACATTTTATTTTCTGAAACAGTAGTGGGTTTTAGATATATCGATATAGATAACATATAATTTTAAATTTAAAAAATCATTTGGATAATCTGCTCTAAAAAGTCATTCTGTTTTTTTTCGATTTTCGGAGAAGCCAAAAGTCAAAAACCAAGACTCTGCTCTTTTGGGCTACGGTTGATGGTTTTTGTCTGTGTATTTCAAGAAGACAACGGACAACGGAGACATTGACGCAGACGATGCACACGGTTTTAAGCTCAGAAAGTTATTTAAAGGATCCACTTTAAGAAACGATTTCATTTATTTTGATTTTCAGAAAAGCCAAAAGCTAACGGCCCAAAAGAAACGAAAAATTCAGCAACCAAAGAATAAGACAACCAGCACATAATTCAGCAGACACAGACAGGACACTGGGCATTGAGGAAGCATCGGTTTATCTAAACTACGTTTTTCAGTTCCTCTGTAATGTCCTGTACTTTTTATTGGTAGTTTATGCTGCTCTTCTCATTGCTGGACGCACGCAAAAAAAGAGTTGATAATATATGCGCCATAACTGAAAAACTTGGGGCGTCTTCTTGATGGAACTTCTCGTTGGCATACACGCAAGTTTAGTGGCATACTTCAATTGTCAGGCAAGTTGTTTCTACGAAGTATGTACTTCTCCCACCCTATGCGCCTTCTTATTTTGCCATCCTGTAAAAGCATAGAACAAGTATATATTAATAAAAAGCTCTATTAGTAAAATAAGTGGTACGAAACAACTATGTTGCACAGCTACAATGCACATGAAGATATTCTGCATTTGTTTTCATGTTTTAGGACAATGTGGGAAACAGCAAGTTTGGAATGTTCTCGTCTAACATTACTATTAGAATTTAGAAGTATTAAGTGAACCAGAGCATCTTAAATACAAACAAGACGAACCTAAAAAACGAAAATTGCAGTGGTAAACTGGTTACCCATAACACCACTGATGACAAAAGTGTGAATTTTTATTGCAGACAGCTCAAAATTCAATATTATGATGACCAGATTGATTCCAACCTGGTATCCATTTAAATATGATGGAACTGATCAATTTTTCTCAAATTTTCATTTTATATCATCAAGCAGGGTACCGTTAAAATGCCTTTGCTGGTGCAAAATACATATAAATCATGGATTAGATCATAACTAACATAGGTACGCCAGTGTGGGGCAATTGTATTGTATATTTTGTCATCATTTTCTACTTTATATTCGGCAATGTATTTAGTGTAGAATTGGGATATGTTCCAAGTAAAACAATGCTGATCCTTCTGCATTATGCTCAATAAATAATGTTTTGTATGATTATTACGATTTATAAGCCATCCATACTAGGCCGCATGACATTCTCAAGGAACAAACGAGGTGCCCTGTCCCTTGTCATAAGAAAACAAGCCAATCTCAGCAACATGAAATAAATAGTTTGAACAAAACAAACTCCAGATTTACAGTTAAAAGGTTTGAATCTGTCACATGGACCAATTCACGCCATTTTTGTCTAATATGTTGCTTTAACTGTGTTACATGGACCAATTTATGCCATGTTTATCTAATATATGTTGCCTCAATAATAACTGAGTGATGACAAACTTGGATATGCCAGCCCTGTATCACATTAATCGTATATTCATATATCAAGCTAAATTCAACAAAATAATCTATACCAATTGATTCGGCATGTAACAAAGACATGAAAAGTCACATTATTATAGTAAGGAATATAATAACGAATTTTCTTGGGCTAAAATAAATTGATGTAGAAAATGGTTACCTGTACTTCAACCTCAGTTGATGCTGAGACAGATTTCAGGATGAGTTCTAGATCAGTAGTTTTCTTTTTGACCTGCAAAAAACACGAAGCGGGAAATAAACGTAGTTAGAAGATATGGAGACACGTTCAGTCAACAACAATACTAACGACAGAGTGTCCTACAAGCTTAATTATGTAGAATGTTAATGAAGTAGCAAAAGAAGGATGTGTGTTGATTAATGCTTCACATGACAACCGCAGAGATAACTTACTTTCCTAAAGCCAGCGACAATTGTCAATGGAACCCAACCCTCTGCATCCATATTCTGCTTCAAGAATGTGTCCGCGCAAAGATTATTTTCACTGCCAAAAAAGGACAATGTTAAGAAATTGACCTAGCAGCAGCTATAAATAGAGATATATGTTTCCGGTAAATTTAAAGGAACTACAGGAACAACCTAAAGTAATACTCTATTTGTTTACGCAGCTTTTCTTCCAGCTCCTCTGCACTTAGCTGCTCTTCTTCCGGTTCCTTTACGTGCTTCGTTGCTTGTGGTTCTTCTACGTGTGGCTGCACTGCTTGCTGCTCCATATGTGGAAGCATCACATGCACAGGGAATGCTGGATACGGAACAAAGTGAAGCGCACCTGGTGTTGGTGGAACGTAGAAACCAGGTGTAAATTCTGCAAAACAAAACGAAGGCAAATTAGTATGACATAACAGTAGCACTGTACCACCTCCTACTCGTACAGTTGCATGTAACCACATACCAGGGTGTGCATATCCAATCATTGGCCCATAGTACGCGCCATGGAACGGCGGCATCGGCGGAGAGAAAAATGGCACCGGAGGCGGCGGTGGCAGCTGCGCAGGGAAAGGATGCGGAGCCCTGGCAAAGGGCATCTGGGGAACAGACTGCCTGTGCCCCGGTCCATGCCCATCCTGGTGACCCCTCCCGCCGCGCTGCCCATCAAAGCCCCCCCGGTGCTCCTGCCCGTGCCGGACACCGCCACCATTGCCATTGACATTAGCATTGCCAACGCTAATGCCACCACCAACCGCCCTCCTGCTTCCTCCATTGTACCCGCTCCTGCCGTGGGGGTGCGGCGGGAAACGCCCGTTCTGGTGGCCCGCGGCGCCGCCATTGATCCTGTGATTCGGCGCGTGCGCAGGAGAAAGCTCCGGGACAGCGCCAGGCCTCTCAGGCCAGGGCGCAGCGCGCGCCGGAGCGGCGCGATCGCCAGGGACGGTCCTCGAGGCGCCCGGATTTCCTATCGACGCCGCCACTCTCTGAGACGATCGCGACGGCAACGAACCTCAATCAATATCAACAAAATGTTCCAAATTTCATCATGCTAACAAAAAGGAACACGAAGACGAACACTCACCGTGGGTTTGGGAGGACAAGGAGCGGCGGCGGCAGGGGGCGCCTTCGATTTGGGCGCCGCCGCCGCCGCCGCCGCCGCAGGCATCACCATCCCGCCGGAAAGAGCCGGCCAGTACTCTGCGCCGCCCATGACGTGCACGCAGGCCAACGCACCAGCGGCGGCCGGCGCGCGCCCCCAGGCGGCGGGAGCAGGAACCTCCTTCTTCGCGGGCGACGCGGCCGGTGCGGGAGCAGGAATCGTCTCCTTCGCGGGCGACGCGGCAGGATCATGAGCAGGGGCCGCCTTCTTAGCGGGCGAAGCGGCGGGAGCGGGGGCCTCCTTCTTCGCAGGCGACGCGGCGGCGCGGCTGCCGGAACCGGAATCCATCGCGACCGGGGCTCAAACTCTTCGGCAAGGTCGCGAGGGTCTCAAAAACTCCGACAAGTCGGCGGCGCGCGGGCGAGACAAGGGCCTGAGCGATCGCGAGTCTGGACTCTCCAACACCAGGACGGGCGGCGGCGTGGGCTTTATTGGGTGGAGTTAGTGTTATGGTCGGATTGGGTTTCGCGGCTGCTCTCGGTGTCAGGATCGGAGAGCGCGAGGAGGCGGAGTTGGAGGCGGTCGGCGCGGTGGCTTTGCGGCGCTGCGGTGGTGCGGCCAGTCCGCGCAAGCCCTCGCCGTCTCCATCTCGGACTGTTTAAACCCGAGTTCGTTGGTCGGTTTGGATTTGGCGTGGTGGACTGGAATTTATTCTCTTTTACTGAACGAAAAATTTAAAGTTTTCGTAAATTCTTCTCAATTTCTACAATACGTAGAGGATGGCTGTTTGTTTATGTTTTTAAGATAAAAATGGAATTCAAGGTAAGAAAGGCAATAATAAACAAAACACACAAGTTGCTTAAAATATGTATTTATATACTCTACAAAAAAGAATATTTGGAGGTTTTTTGAGTTTCCACCGGTTCTTCTCAATTTCTACAATACATGGGGTGGTTGTTTGTTCATTTTTTAGGTAGAAAATGAATTTCAATATTAATGAAACAATAATAAATAGAACACACACTAATTAAATTGGCTTCGTAATTATTGACCACATAGGAAGGTACATCACTGCCCACCACCTGAACGTGTCTTTTATCATTTGTCACTGCCGATCACCAGCCAAACAACCCACCACCACTCCAGTCATCAAATCTAAGGTTTGGACGCACCGATGCAATGATTTTTACCGCACGACGCAAGGTGGATTCCAAACCTAAAACTCCATGCTTAGCACGATTACCATTTATACAGTCAAAGCTGCGACGTGGAGTCCACGTGTTTTTTCCTGGGAATCAAAGCTGACCAGAACGATGAAGAATTGACAAATAAACGCATTGATAATCTGTGTGTGTGTTTGCATTTTTCCACTCAATAAGATGCACAATCTTATATATGTGATGCCGATAGGAGGAAGAAGAAGAAGAAGAAAACAACAAATTATCACCGTGCCACGAGCGATAATGCGATGGCAAGAACCTACATGCAAACTCCGTCAAAACCACGAGCTGCCACGCGCACTCTCGCCATTCGATGGAGGGGACAGCAAGAACAAATGGCAAAGAATCAGAGCACTTATTGCAAGAGTATAGAACAAGAACTTGAGAGAGAAACTATTGATTAATTATTGATTCTGAAGTTTGTACACTTATTTATACATGATGATAAGGTGGCATGAAAAGGTGTCTGTTTGAACAGACACCTGTACATTGGGCATAACTGCTTTTCAGTTTGTAACACTCCTCCTTGACCAATGTGTCTTCATATGATCACCTTGATCCATCATCTTGGAAAAACTCCTCCAAAAACCCTGTAGGAAAAATATGAGGAGAATCTGTAGAGTAGATATGCCATGAAAAACTCCTGTAAAACCCAGTGAGTAAATTTAAGGAGAAAAATGATATGGCATATATTTGATTATCTCTTTAAAAACCCATGTGAGGGAAAATAGAGATATTATATATGTATGATTATGTTGTCATATTGCCTCATTAAAAATCTTGATGAGAAATCTTAGAGGAAAACTCATAAAGGGAAAAGAGTACAATATTTATATTTGAACGGGTTAAGTCTTAGGAGATTTCTCCCCCTATCGTCTGCAAATCACGTAGTCTTCGCATACCAATTCCATAAATATATTTCTGGAATGTGGAAGTTGGTAATGACTTAGTGAATAAGTCTGCGAGATTATCACAAGACTTAGTTTGCAGAATAGTTATTTCCCCACTCTCTTGCAATTCATGTGGGTAAAATAGTTTAGGTGCAATATGTTTTGTGATATTGCTCTTTATGTAACCCGTTTGCATTTGAACAACGCAAGCAGCATTATCTTCGTAGATAATGGTGGGTGATGCGATAGCACCTATACCACATGATTCCTATACCACATGATTGTTGTATGTAGTTAATCATTCTGCGAAACCATACACATTCACGTGATGCTTCATATAATGCAATTGTTTCAGAATGATTAGTGGATGTAGCCACTAGAGTCTGTTTTGAAGACTTCCAAGAGATGGCTGTTCCACCATGTAAAAATACAAAGCCTGTTTGAGATCTGGCATTATGGGGATCTGATAAATAGCCAGCATATGTATATTCTATTAAATCCACACCTTTATTCTTCTGGAAGAATAGACCGAGATCTTTAGTGCCTTGAAGATATCTAAAGATATTCTTCACTCCTACCCAATGTCTTTTGGTTGGAGCAGCGCTATATCTAGCAAGTAGATTTACTACAAATGCAATATCCGGCCGGGTGCAATTTGCAAGGTACATAAGCGCTCCGATGGCACTAAGATATGGAACCTCGGGTCTCAATAGCTTTTCATTGTCATCTCGGGGTCTGAATGGATCTTTGTCCTTGTCTAGAGATCGAACAACCATGGGGGTTTTCGATGGATATGCTTTGTCCATATTGAATTTCTCTAATATTTTATGGACATAGGCTGATTGATGCACTAGAATGCCTGTATGAAGGTGCTCAAGTTGTATACCTAAGCAAAATTTGGTTTTACCCAAATCCTTCATTTCAAATTCCGTCTTAAGATGATTACGTGCTTCATCTATATCTTGTGTATTACCAATGATATTGAGATCATCGACATACACAGATATAATGCAAAATCCTGTTGAGGATCTTTTGATGAACACGCATGGGCAATCATCATTGTTGGAGTATCCCTTTTTGGTTAGGAACTCGCTTAGTCGGTTGTACCACATTCTACCCGACTGTTTCAAGCCGTATAGAGACTTGTTCAATTTTACACAATATATATTGCGATTTGCGTTTGGATTCGGAATTGAAATTCCATCAGGAACTTTCATGTATATGTCCGAATCAAGTGACCCATAAAGGTATGCAGTCACTACATCCATCAACTGCAAAGATAGATGATTTTGTACTGCCAAAGATATTAAATATCGGAATGTTATTTCACTCATTACTGGAGAATAGGTTTCATTGAAATCAATGCCGGGTCTCTGCGTGAACCCTTGTTTTACAAGCCTTACTTTGTATCTCACCAGCTCATTGTTTTCATTCCATTTGCGGATGAAAACCCATTTGAATCCGACAGGGAATACATTGGGAGGTGTATGTATCACATTGGTGAATACATTTCTTTTCTTGAGCGAGGCTAACTCCTCTTGAATTGCATCCTTCCATTGAGTCCAGTCCGAGCGCTGTTTGCACTCTGCCATGGTCTTAGGATCTGGATCATTTTGAAGGTTGTTTGCAATTGTTGTGGAGAAATAAATGTCGACAATTGTAGTCTTACGATCATATGATTCTCCAGAATCAGTATAGTTAGTAGAAATTTCTTGGACCCCTGGTGACTCAATGTTATTTCCCAAAATATTTGAGTCGGGGTATTCCGATGTCCCAAGATCAGTATTTGAGTGCACTGTTGATCTTCTTGAAGGATTCTTTGGTGTCTATCAACATGAGGTTGATCTGCATTTACAGTATTTTGTTTCCTTTGTCGCTTGTTAGAAGTTGTATCCGCCACTTGTCCATACTTCTCCCCCTCTTATTTTGAACTGGGAGTTGAGTGGTATTTTGCGGTACCTCCACTCTTTCAGGCACATTTCTGGCAGGATTATAGGATTTTATGACACCCTTATAATCAGTAAATGCATCTGGCAGATTATTTGCAATGTTTTGCAAATGAATGAGTTTCTGAACTTGAAGTTCAGTCTCTCTGGTACGTGGGTCTGAGGCAGGAATGCCTTGAACATTCCAATCAATTTTTTGTCATTTAGTTTGGTACTTGTTGTCTCCCCTTAATGCTAGGAAATGTTCCTCATTGAATATGCAATCAGCGAACCGGGCCGTAAACAGATCCTCAGTTAGGGGTTCGAGGTATTTTATAATCGACGGAGATTTATACCCAACATAGATCCCAAGTTTCCTGTACGGTCCCATTGAGGTACGCTGCGGTGGTGAGATCGGTACGTATGTAGCGCAACCGAATTTTCGCAGATGGGAAATATCTGGTGGATTTCCATGTACTAATTGTAGCCGGGAAGTTCTATGATATGTAGTTGGACGCAATTGGATTAAGTCAGCAGCGTGTAAAACTGCATGACCCCAACATGATGTTGGTAAGTTGCAATTCAGTAATAATGGTCTTGCTATGAGCTTGATTCTCTTGATGAGAGATTCTGCTAAACCATTTTGTGTATGAACATATGGAACAGAGTGTTGAACTTGTATCCCAAGAGCCATACAATAGTCATTGAATGCATGGGATGAAAATTCAGCAGCATTGTCCATTCGAATTGATTGAATTAGATATTCAGGGTAATGTACTCGTAATTGGATAATTTGACCAATTAACTTAGCAAATGCATAGTTTCGTGTGGATAAAAGACACACATGTGACCATCTAGTAGATGCGTCAATGAGAACCATGAAATACCTGAATGGTCCACACAATGGTTGTATAGGACCACATATATCTCCTTGAATGCGGTCAAGGAATTTAAGTGGTTCAGCTCTGATTTTAAGATAAGAGTGTCTTAAAATCAATTTTTCGGTGGCACAAGAAGTGCACATAAAAGCTGAGGATTCCGGAAATTTTGTTTTGAGGTATGTATGACCAATAGAATTGCTGATAATTTTCCTCATCATTCCAATGCCTGGATGGCCAAGGCGATCATGCCATGTTTGGAATGTGTTAGTGTGTTGGAAAATTATTTTGTTCGTAATATGTTGAATTGGTTTGATGTATGTATAGTACAATCCGGAGGTTAAAGATGGAATTTTTTCTAGTACTTGCTTGCCATATCCGTTGTTTTTGGTGAGGATGAGATATTCCTCTTTGTTGTCATTTTGGGTTTCAACATGGAAACTATTCTGACGGATATCTCTATAACTGAGTAGGGTACGTGTTGAATCGGGATACAAGAGTGCATCTTCAATTTCTATCTGTGTACCCATAGGGAGAGTGATAGAGGCACGACCAGAGCCTACTATCATTGCATCGTGTCCAGCGATGGTTAAAATATTTCCATTCCTCCTAGTAAGAGTTAGAAAATATTTGGTATCCCTAAGTATAGAGTTTGTGGTGCCGCTGTCCACAAGGCATAATTCCTCCTCCATTTGATTGACTCCAAAAATCTATATACATAAAAGAAGAATTTAATGAAATTCTCATGGTGGTATATATAGAATACATACAAATTTAGTTACAATACCGAATATGTTCGATATATAATTGTAGCATGCAAGCTTACAATATAGATGACAACATTATTTATATTACAACACTGTAGTACTTAGAAGCTATGGCAATGGGAGTCTAAACAAGATCTCCAAACATGTCTTGAGAAGTAAATTCTTCAAGTGTGTCCTCGGTGCTCAGGAGATCATCCTTCTTTGGAGAAGTACATGTGTCTTTGAGTTCTTGAATGAACTGTTGAGAGCATCCAGCTTCATTGTTGTTGCATGGGAGATTGAAGTGCGCTTCAAATCTCTTCTCTTGAGCATACTTGCCTTAAGCTGAAGACTGGAGGTAGAGGTTCACAAGGTGCTTCGGGGTGCGGCATTTCTTAGTAGGATGGTTGTAGCAACCACATTTTTGACAAACTTCAGTTTTATCAACTTGCTTACCAAAATTGCTTTTACCCTTCTTGCATCCACCACGCTTTTGCTGCATATTGCGTTTGTTTTTACCTATAAAGTTCTTTGAGTGGTTTTTGGAACCACGGAACTTAGTGTTATTCTGATTAGCATGAACTTCAGGGAGTGGAGCAGTCCCGATGGAACGTTGCTGATTATTCTTTAAAAGAAGTTCAGCGTGCTTCTCAGCCTGAAGTATAGTTTGCATTAGATCAGAATAAGTTTGGTAATTTGCAACGTGCCATTGCTACTGTAGGACCCTGTCAGATGGGAGCATAGTAAAGAGAGTTTTCTCTATTTTGTCCGCATCTGTTGGTTCCTTTTCACAAAACCGCAACTTGAAGCAAATAGCATGAAGGACATGGTTATAGTCTCCAACCGTTTTGAAGTCTTGGAGTCTAAGATGTGCCCATTCATGATTAGCCTCAGGTAAAATAACAGATTTCAGCTGTTCATATCTATTTTTGAGAGCTAACTATAAAGTTAGTGGATTCTCCTCATATAGATATTCAGCCTTCAAATCCGGATGTATATGATTCCGTATGATGTTCAAAACAGAATATTTTACAATATCCATTGGGATTTGATCAGCTGGAGGATCGAATATCACTCTTTGCAACTCACGTGTGGTGAGGTTGATTTTTAGGTCCATAGCCCATGTAGGATAGTTGCTACCATCGAGAGCGAGGGGCTCAAATTCTTTGGTAGCCATTTAAAGCTTACATGAAAAGTACACCATAAGATAATTAATTTACATGAGGTAAATTAATATGTATGTCAATGTTGTAAAATATGTGAAAAACAATATGAGTATTGTAATCCGAATGAATATATACCCAAAATATAACATGTGGTTATATTTATAATACCGCGTAATTACAATATTGGTGGAAACACCAATTAATTGTATGACATAACGTATAAAGAAATGTAGCAATGTGCCATAAATTTGTAATCATGGTATTTGTTGTAGGTATGCATTCATAATGTGTTGCAAAAAATAACAAATATTTAAGTACAATGGTACTAAAAAAATAGGAAATGTAATGTGAATTTGCAAAATGTAAATATGATTGCAATTCATAAAATTATATGTAAAAGTTATATAAATGTGCTTGGACAATTATTGGAGCAATTATATAATTTTCAGGTCCTGTTGGGACTGAAATGCAAATTTATATGAATACTAACTGACGAGTACAAATATAAATAAGTACAAGGACTAAATTGCACAAGAAAATATAATTTTCATGAAAAGAGGGGGGAAATTGCATATTTTCGAAAATCTGGGTTAAAGCTCATTCGGCCTTGTGGCCCATGTGGGGAGGTGGGGGGGGGTTATTGGGCTAAAAGCCCATTTGGTGGGCAACCATATAAGATGGGGGGAGTTAGGGTTAGGGTTTCCCTAACTCCCCACAACACAGCCGCCGCCGGCCGGGCCCGCTGCGCCCCCCACGCCCGGGCGCCGCTGCCCTCTGCACCGTGCGCCGCCACCCCCTGCGCCGTGCGTCGCCGCCGCCTGCGCCGTGCTGTGCTGGCTGCGCGCTCAGGTGCCGCCGGGCCGCTGCCTTGGCCGGGCCGCAGGGGGGCTGCGCCGCCAGGGGTCGGGGTCCGCGCTTGCCGCCCCGTCGGCCAAGGGCCGCTGCCGGCCCGGTGCCGGGCCTCTTCGACCGAGCGCCGCCGCTACGGGCGCCGAAGGCCACGCCGCCGCCCCCACACGCCCGGGCGCTGCCGCCCCCAACGCGCCAGGCGCCACTCGCCGGCCGCACCTCGCGCCGCCCCGCGCCGTGGGGGGCTTCGGGCTGCTGCGCCACGTCGCCTCCGGCCGGGGTCGTCGCGCCGCTGCGCGCCGTGCGTCCGAGCGCCATGCGTCGTTGCGTGTCGCCGGGCATCGGGGCCGCTCCGCTGGTCGTACCGGGCCGAGAGGCCGCGCCGCCGGCCATGGGGGCCGCCGCGCCATGCGCTGTGGCCATCGGGCGCCGTCGACACTGCCGTGCGGCCCCGTTAGGGACTGCGCGCCGGTGGGGGGCCGCACTGCCTGGGTCGCACCGGAGGGGACTGCGTCGCGCGCTGGGAGGCCATGCGCCAGGAGGGCAATCGGCAAGGGGCAGCGCCATCCGCTGGACGGCATTCGTCGGCCAGGGGCCTTGCCGCACGCTGCGTGCGCTTGCCGTCCGCTTGAGCCACGCGTCGTCGCTCGTCGGTCGCACTGGAAGGGCGTCACGCCGACGCCACGGGAGTGATTGCTGAAGTACTGGATTAGCAAGTAGATCGTGCCTCTGCATCCTGGTTCTTCCCTACCTCTTTTTTCTTCTTTGTTGACCTTCTTTTTTGTTGTTCTTGTCTAGAGACAAGGTGCTGATAACGTGTTACAAGAGTATAGAACAAGAACTTGAGAGAGAAACTATTGATTAATTATTGATTCTGAAGTTTGTACACTTATTTATACATGATGATAAGGTGGCATGAAAATATGTCTGTTTGAACAGACACCTGTACATTGGGCATAACTGTTTTTCAGTTTGTAACAGCACTCTTGCAGGTGGTCGAACTGCTTGTAGGTGGTGAACGTCTGGCCGAACCGCCACCACGCCGGCGCGACGTCCTGGAATTGCAGGTACTGCCCGCCTGTGGTCGTCACGGCGAAGCTGAGGCGCTGAGCGCCTGGCCGGCGAGCCCGGCCAGTGACTACCAGTTGGCACCCCAGTTCCTGGACATCTGGATCCATGCCGTGTTGGTCCCCTTGATCCACGCGCTGGCCACCGAGTCGCTGCCGGCGACGTTGGTGATGAGCACGAGCTCCAAGTAGTTGAACCCGGCGATGGTGAACCGCACCCCGCCCTGGCGCCATCACTTACCCGCTGGAAGAGCACGGGAACGATGCCGGGGACTCGGGGAGGTAGGCGCCGATCTGCTGCCAGTCCGGCTGCGACATGTCGAACGGCTGCCGCGGCGGGTTGCACCAGCCGCCGTCGTCGCTGGGGAGCTCCCAGTTGGGCGGGCAGAGGTTGGTCGCCGTGACTGTGACGGCGGTGCCCGGCTCGCACGACTGCGACCGGCTGGTGTCGCAGATGATGAGGTAGCACTGCCCGCACGACGCGCCGTCGTTGAACAGCGCCGTGCTCAGCGCCGCGTTGTTGATGTCGTACCCCTGGTAGTACAAGTTGCCGTACCCCACGCCCCGCCCATCGTCCCAGACCCGTCGCTCCCGCAGCAGAACGTCGCCGTCGCCGGCGTCAGGTCAGCTGCTCCGAGCGCAAGGCACGGCGCGAGACCCGCGCACAGAGCCAGCGACTTCGCCATGCCCATGGCCACGACAACTTCGGAGAAACAGAGAGAAGAGACACGAGCAGCAGATGAAGTGTTAGTTTGTTGCTAGCGATGAGTGATCAAGACCACTAGTGCTTAAATAGGGATCGGAACGGGAGTTGGAACAGAAGCTAATGATCGATTAAGATGGGTTTAGCGGGATAATGTGATGACGGTGATAGATTGATCTCATGTCAGAGAACACGTAATCACCGTGCGAACTCGAAATACACGCAGATGCACAGGTTTTTTTTTTTTGACTGTGGCTAATGGGCTTAGTCTGTATTTTTAGAGATGATGGTGGACGACAAAAATATCGACGTAGACGGTGTACATAACTTTAGGCTCAGAAAATCATTTCAAGAAATAAGTCACTTGGAGAAGTTGCCTAGTTTGTTTTAATTTTTGGAGAAGTTGAAGCTAAAACCATAAAAAAAATAAGGGTGTGCTTAGTCATCATCCGGATATTTTCTTCCAAGCAATCGTTCAAATTTGTGAATGTTAGATTAAAGATCCAACAGCTTTCACCATTTTTCTCTTTTTTTGAGGGAGGAATTCACACGAATTTTCACGTATATCTAACAATTAAAAATTTAGATAATTATTTAAAAGAAAATATCTAGATATATTTATCACAGCCCAAAAAATAAAGCTAGCTAGGCCTTGACTTGCGAGTTGATTGGAATGATTGCAACTAACACATTCCTTCCACATCGGTGCTTCATTTAATACGAGATCGTAATTAGTGGGCGAAATGATCGATCATATATTCATATGCCTCTCTTTGATTGGAGAGACATACTCCCAATCGGGCGTGGACCTCCTGAAATTAAAAATATAACGTGGTTAGTTTACAGATTGATTTGTGGAAAATGTGTTTAGTTTGTAGAATGTCGGTTTATTAATGCCTATTCGGTTAGAACCCAAAGATGAGAAAAATTCAAGAAGGATTTGCCTTTGCATACTAAAAAAAAGTGCTAACTGAATGGACGAACCTGCCTAGCGTACTTGAAAGAGGCTGCACGAATTCTCGACAATTAGGAGTAATGGCACCATGCGATTATATACTTGTCTTATGCTGTGCTTATCTAAGCTTTAGCTTTTTAGCTTCTAATTTTTTAATTTTAATTTTAATTTTTTGGTTTTTTTGAGTTTTTTCTCTTATTTCTTTTTATTGTTCGTGATGATATAACCTTTTTTTTAAAATTTTTTAATTACGTTGAAAAACTCATAGTTATAGTAAAAAAAACCCCTCAAACAGTATAAAAAAAAAGCTAAAAACACATAACAAAAGTTGAAATCAGCACTAACATCGAAAAACTATAAATTAACGTGTAAGGTACTATAATAAAATCAGTGTAGCAACTTGAGTGCGATAGTAAATAATCACTATATCAATTGATCTAACCATTTTGATATAACCATTTCGTTTGTTGATAGGGATGACTGAAAATGAGCTACAACTTATGACTTTTAGTTATAATTTATTAATATAATAATTAGTAATTATTAAAATAAATTAAAATAAAAAACCAGCTGAAATATCAAAAAGAACAGACCAATATACTGTTACCATTCACCTCTACCACTAGCCAGGGATTCCGTTTCATCCGTTGGTGGTCATGCAATTGGCTTACAGCAAATTCAGACCATGACAATAAAAGGGCCCACTCTAATCCATGCTTGGTTGGGGCCTAGCCTAATGGGCCTTTTCTATATCCTATTTTTACAATAAATGACCCGATTTGTTTTCTTAAAGCTGGAAAAATGACCTGATTGACTGTTGTGATTGGGCCTGAAGTCTAGCTATCTAAAATGTGTCTAACATTGTTCATGTGCTTATTGATCCTTGATTCATACATGACTATGAGTAAGCAGCAGGTCGTGCAAATCCGTATACTTATGTAACATCCTAGTTTTCAGTGCTCTTTTAAAAGTTTTTTTAAAATAAAAATAACAATTTAGATTATTTTTTGAATTAATTAAAGTTTAATATAAAATTTTAGAAATTAAAAAAATTAATATGAATAAAATAAACTTTAATTAAATCAAAACCAGCTTTATTTGTGTTCTTTGTGTTGCAAGGAATTGTTCTGTATTTTCTTATATTTTTGAAAGTTTATTTGCTATTTATTGGAGTGCAATTTGAATTATTTCAATTTTTGAAATTCAGAAATCAGTGAAAATTTGGATTTTCTTTTTTGAGCCAAATTCCCTTTTACTCTCTTGGCCTGGTCTCCTTTTCATCGCCGCGCGGTCCATTCCTTCTGTGCCGCTTCCTCGAGCCACGTGTGCTCTTTTCATTTAGCTGCTAGTCTGGTCCCACTGCTAGTCTCGTCGATACCTAGGCCCTATCCATCGGATGAGTCTTGTTCTTCTTCCCCGCTTACCTACGTCGGACTCTTCCTCACCTCGGTTTCCTTGGCGTGCGTGCCATGATCACCTCGCCTTAAATAGCACATGCCTGAGCCCACAGAACGTACCCCGAGCCACCGTCCTCCTCGCCCTCGCTTGCCGACACCAAGCTTCCCTCCGTGCACCAGAATTCGAGAGCAAGTCTCTGCTGAGTTGCTGCTCTAGTGAGAAATCAAGCATGGTCTGGTAAGCCTTTGCCATTACCGACTACCGCCCTAGCTTCACCTAACTTCGGCCTTCCTTCCCCATGCAATGCCGAGGTCTAGGGACCAATGGACATTAAGATCACCAGAACCGAGTTCACGCTGCCGCTCCCTCTCATCGTTGGCCGCCCTTCGTCCCTCCTTGTCACCCACACCAGGTAAAGTGAGACCACCATATCGCCCTCTCCCTTACCCTAGTCACATCAGTGCATTGTTCCATATATTGAGTTCACCATAGACCAAGATTAGTCCATGGACTTGGTCTATAGACCATGACTGACATGTCAGCCAAATAAATCTTTCTAGAATTTCCTATATTTTGGAAAATCCAAAAATTCATAGGGCCCACCTGCTAGTCTCTAGCCTTTTATTAAAATAATTCTGAGAGAATATTCTAGAGAATATTCTCCTTTCTCTCTTAATTTTAAAGAATTTATTTTCTCAGCAAATCTTTTGAGAGTTCGTTCTCCTTCATACAAACTCCAATTGATCCGATTTTTGTTCCTAAATTTGTATAAAATTGAGTTCTATCTTTTGGATTAGGTTTTATTGTATTTGAATTTTATTTGGATTTATTTGTATTTCATTCACTTTCTCTCTCACTGGATAACATCTTCAAATTAGCATAAGTAGGAACTGAAGATCAAGTATTAATAACTGAGCAAAGCCAATGCAAGTTGTGATCTTTGATAATATTAAATCTATTATTTTAAATCTAATTATTATTATTATTTTATTTTAAATTATCATATATTACTAATTTATTACAAACCCTTTTAATTAATAGTTATCAACCGATTGTGATTAATAATATGACTGTCATGATTCTATTGTTACCATAGGATGGTTAATTATCTAGTGATGTAATACTAGTATTCACTTAGTTTATATGTTTAATATGCTTAGTCATGCTTATTGGTACATTGGGTTTGTTGTCACATGACCAATTAATTAATTTTGACTTAATAAAATATTGAATCGTAGTGGTAGTTACAATTATAAAATTTATGTACCATAACATGGGTATTATAATTGGTGTTGGTTAAATAAAAGGGTTTTCACATGGACAATTGACCGTGCAGTAAAGGGGTTGCTGTTGGCATATTAGGATATGGATGTCTCGTCTGCGTATTGATTAAAGACTTAACTTTGTGCACCATTGATCTAAGTCTTATCGTGTGTAAGGTCGCGGAGGCCGACTAGAGAGGGTAAATAAGTGTTTTTAAATTTTTCTTTGGCTAAAACTAAGTTATAATGCCGAATCATATATCAATTCAATTTTACACAAGTAAGACCTAAATCAACTAAGTTCACCTAAGTGCACTAACAAGTTTATGTCAAAAGTTACAATTCTAAGATGATAAGTAATCAATTTAATTATATGAATGTAAATTATACAAAGTAAAGCACAAAAGAATAAAACAACGCAAGATGACACGATCTCTTTTTACCGTGATGTTCAGAGACTTGCCAGTCACCTATAGTCCACATTGAGGTAAGCTCAAATGAATTGGATCGGCTCTACGAATTAAGCCAAACATATCAAATCCACTAGTAGTAACTCTTTCCCTCTTAGGTAGGTGAGCTATAACTTTTACAACACTCCGAGTTATATCACATCATTCTTTGAGAAGATCATCGGACACAACTCCAACACCGTCTATAAATCGGCAACCTCCAAAAGTAATAAGTCAAGCCCCCTTACTTGACTCTTATCATATGTAATGAATGCATGAGCTCAGGTGGATTTGAAATTTATCTTTAGATACAACACATGCAAGTAGAAACTTCTCTCCTTACTCACAAGGTGCAACACATCCACAATTAAGAGGAGAGGCTCACATTAACTCAAGAGAGTAGAAATGGGTGCAACAACTGACTCTCCAACTAGCCACAAAGGGTATTTATACTCCATATAAAGAAACTAGCCGTTAAAAGCAAAAATCAGGAAGAGCGGTAGTACTGTAGTTTACATGCGATACTACCGTGTTGCAGTGCCAACGGCTAAAAACTTTAGCCTTGAAGGCTCAAAACTAGCCGTTACAAAAAGGTACGGTAGTACTAGCCTAGAGAGATGAGAAAAGCTAAAAAAATATGCTCACTAGAAAAAAGCAACTGCCATACAAAGCCCAGTCGTACCAGAGACCCCGGTCGAACTATCCGATCATATTGGGCGGTAGTACCATAGGAAAAATGGTGGTAGTACCGGAAGGGCAGTCATATCGCAGGTATGAGGGCAGTAGTACCGGTCCTGGATTTCAGCACATACAACACTTGAAAAAAATAGTCATAATTTTGACTTCGATATCGAAATTGAGTGATCTTGAACTTTATAGAAAGATTATTCAGAGAGCTACACAAGTCATCTATTTGTATGATCTCAAATACATTAGATTAGTGATGAAAGTATAAGAAATCTAAAGAGTTACTACCATGGTCTAAGTCCAAGGAAATAGTAACAAGTAATCTTAAAGCATGCTAAGGGAAAATGCATAGATTCCAATAATTTGCAAAATACATTTACAAATTTAGATCATACCATAAGGAGTAGTTATATAGAATTCAACCATTTACAAAACATATTTTGTAAAGTATAGTTACACGCTACAATGATTAGATGCATGATCCTTAACTATTTGTATAATACTAGCATCATGCCATGAGGGCTAGAGCAAGCAAGATTGAGCTAACAATAAATTATGAGATTTAAAGTACTTGATAAGACCCCTCTTAATAGTATGACAATTTTATACTAGCAATCTAGTTTTCTAACCAAACACTAAGACTGATAAAAGACTAGCAACAAATTCTTAGCCCTACCTAATTATATCTTTGACTTGAGCATCCTCTTGAAGCTTGATGACCTACATCTTCACTTCAAGTTTGGGTCATTGTCTTGATATGCATCAACTCATGATGCATACTTCACTTTTCCTCCATCAAAATATGATGGATCTTCTCTTGACTTGATGATCAACTCATGATCATCTTCTCTTCGGGATCTTGATGTGCATTAACACATGATGCATTTTCTTCTTGAATCTTGACTCCATGACGAAGACTCATGATGCCATCTAAAGTCTCTATCATCATTAAACATAACCTATTCATCAAACTTATAGAAAATATTAGTCCTATAATGTGATTGCCATTTATTACCAAAATATACCATTATGTCATAATTGTGGGTCTAGATTCTTCAATCTTTTCCTTTTTGGTAATTGATGATAAACGCCACAATTGCAAATAATTAGATATAAAGCAATATGAATATATATGAACTATATAAGTTTTTATAAACTCAAGGATATGTTTCAAAGTAGAGATTCCCAATATATATGGATAAAAAACATAGATCAATACTAATAAAACCACAAAACATAGAGTAAACTTTCTCTAAATATGTGCATGCAAAAAATGTGTAATGAAAACATATGCACATATTCAAATTAGATTTTTGATGGAGTTCAATCTATATTTTGGATCCGACAAATGTAACAAGATATATGAATATGATGTCGAATGCATACCCCATGATTTTCACCTTTTCGTCCAAATGAGACTAAATAATATCATACTCAACAAACGAGCTAATATCACATTTATATTTGCCATTAATCACCAAAACCAATTTAATAGAGCTTGAACTTACATCGTGCAACCACATATTTAGTATAGGATAGACCTGGCTGATTAATTTATGACGTTTCAACTTTAGTTTCATCATTGAAATGAGTGTGGGTTGTGGTCATAGCCATTCACTCACATTGGTGTAAGAGGGAGCTTTTCCAACTAGGTTAAAGCCTACTCGGCAACAAATCATTAGCAGGCGGAACTATGTTGAGATTGAGCATTGTAAGGGTTTTATGATAATCACTTAATCGCATACCTTTGAAAGTGTGTCAGATAGACTTTATAAGTTGATTATCTCCTGTGGGTAAAGTTATGCAACCTCTGTAGAGTGTAAAACTATTTGAATAGCCGTGTTCCTAGTTATGAACAATGCTCAATGATTTCACATGAGGGTTAGAATCTTATAAAAATCTTGGTTGAGTTTGGTTGGAAAGTGAATAGTTAGTTCACTTGTTGTTTACTCAATTCCTTGGAATTACTTACTTAGTAATCATTATCATAGTTCGCTTTCAATTTATTTATTGCATTGCTCTAAATTATTGCTTTATGCAAAATCACTTGATAAGCCTTGCATAATATTATATACTGTATCTTGTTACAAATGATTTGCTGAGTACTTTATGTATTTAAGGCTATATTCTTTGTTGCTCTATTGCCGAGGAAGACCCATGTCAACTAGAGGTATTTGAAGGAGGAATCTTTGTTGGCTTTGCAAATTAGGACTACGCTCCCCAGTCAATTATCTATGGCCATGTCGAATGGTCACCATGTTTATCTTTATTTTTCGTTGCTAGTTTTTCATAGGCCCTTTAGGCCAGTATTTGTAAGCTTAGCCATAAGGTCACTACTATGATAATTAATAATATTTACTTCTTTCATAGTTATTCGTGAGTATGGTTGTATTTCATCTATATTTTAACTGTGTTTATTAGTATGATCCTAAACTAGTGTAGAATACACAGAGAGTCTAGATTTGCATATTCAATTCTCGACAGTGATGGTATCAGAGCTATATTGTCTGTAGGACGAAGCCCTATTTAGTGTATTAGTAGGGCCTTGTTTTTCCACTGGGGCCAATATGGAGAGCTGGGGCGCAGGCATTGCTTTTTGGCTAAGGGTTGTACACCTGTGAGTTATGTTAGTGTATGCTTTGAGTTGAACTGTTGAAGTGTTGAACCTTGTCCTTATTTACTTTGTGTTTGGGAGCTTACTATTTGAGACTTTCAGTGTATGCTCTCAGTTGAAGTGCTCATTGTTGAACCTTAATTACTATATGCCTTGGAGGTGGGAGCTTGTTAGTTGTTACCTCTCATTTCTATGCTGTAAGCTGAGATGTATCTATAATTTTGTATTGCCTACAACCTTGCAAGTTCCTGCTGTGAGCTGACTCAGCTACGTTTTTTTGCTGGCTTGCTACGGACATATAGGCTCTGGCTTAGTGGCTGTGCTGCTGTGGTATATACTTATATGTTTTAATGTTTGCACTTTGGGATTACAGTTTGCTTCAACTCCCATGGGGACCTGGTGGGGGTCGGGTCCTCATTGGGGCTGGGGCTGGGGGACTATCATCCCCCAGAATACCTAATAGGGCTAGTGTTAGACCATATGGCCATGTCTAGAATATTTTAGGTGATGAATAATTGACTACGTTGATTATGTTTTTACTTATGGTGTGTTGCGTGTGCGGATTGACGTTCGCGTGTACGGATTGTCGTATGTTGCATGATACGCTCGTGTGAGGTATCGTGCGGATTGACTTGAGTCAAGTCGTGGACTTGTGCTCGTACGAGGTTGTGTGTTTGTTCATGTGCAGGTGTTGCTTGAGGCGGAACATGGTCGATGATGGGACTGAAACTAGGTTCGGGTGGAACCGAGGTTTCGGGACTAAGTTCAGGGAGGAACTGAGGTCCTATCGGTCAAGGATGTCATGCGGGATGTTCAGGCTAGAGAACAATGTGCATGGAGATGATGCGTGGAGAAGATACAGGAGGTGGCCGTATGGAGCCAAGATGCTGCATGCATGTCTCGGACGGCGTGTATACGAGTCGTATACAGTTTGTAGGTGTATACGGTCATATAGTTAAATACGGAGCCGTGGCGTATTTTGTTTTTCGAGTTGGAGTCGGAAACAAGTGTTTCCGTGGAGAATATAAAAGGAGCTGCGTGCGTTTTGTAACGGGGCGGT
Organism: Melocanna baccifera; assembly: GCA_036346265.1. Taxonomy (NCBI): domain Eukaryota; kingdom Viridiplantae; phylum Streptophyta; class Magnoliopsida; order Poales; family Poaceae; genus Melocanna; species Melocanna baccifera. Next base: position 4,853,917 of record CM070703.1, on the reverse strand, counting down.
GGTTTCTTGAGAAATAAAGAAACGTGAGGGCTAGGCTTTGGTTGGCCGTGGCTTTTGGGAACGAACAGAGCTTTGTGAGTTTGGCTGCCAATCAACGCACAGCGACGGCCACCTCGCGCCAGATTGCCACCTCGCCGAAACTTCCTCCCGTCGCACACAAAGCATCGTCGTGGCAAGCGGCGTCTTGCGTGATTCTCGGTGGAAAAAGAAAGAGAGCTGTGCGGCAGCTTTTCTCGGTGGCAGGCGTGATTAGAAAAAAGTGAGTGCATGTACTGCTTATCTCTGGCCAAGATTTGATACTAAGGTCAGTTGTTTTATTTTACGTCTTCGTTTTTGTGTTTGCTAAGAAAATCTCTTGATTTCTTATTGTCTCTTTGTTTGCATGATCTGTTAATAAACGCTTGCATGCACTTGCTTATACGTGTGCACATGATGCTACTTTTGTTTTGAGCTGCATGCATGAAGGAGAGATAACACAGTTTGTTAGGAAAGCAAAACCGAATTGAGTTGTATGCATACGTGACGGGACTACATGCATGCTAGTTTTGATTAGGAGAGATGATTAGGGCTGCATGCAAACAAGCGTAATGACAGCATGCAGGCTTTGATCTGCGAGTTGTGCGTGACTTAAAAGGGTGCTCTGGCCGAATTGTTTTGTGGGCATTAAAGGATCTGATTAAGGAGTGATTAGTAGACTTTTATTGCATGCATGTTCACGTGACATGAACTTTCCTAGATGCCGCAAGTTTTCTTTTTAATACATACTGGTATTTATTTGCAAGTTAAGATTTAATCCATCCGATATAGTTAGAGCATCAAGTTTGTGATCTTAAAAGTTTGGTTGATTAATTCTTTACGGTTTTTTGCTTAATCACTTAATTAGGGCTTAATTAATTTTCGTTATTATCTGTATCAGCGAGCTTGTTTATTTTATATCTCGAGTTCTAGACCTCCGATTGATATACTTCCAGTTGGGTTAGTTCAATAACTTTCTCTAGTTTATTCTGACAAAGTTTGAGGTCAATCGTAGTTACGGATTTTTATTGAGATCATTTTTAGTGAGGTCGCAGTGTTCTGTCCGGTTTGTTTAAACGCGGTTTAAATAGGTTTTGTTTCTAAGGGTGAGTCTTAAAATTCTTTTTTAGCTTCCGTAATCATTCACCCCCCCTCTGATTGCTTATCTTAGTGTGTATCGATCCTACAGCTAGGGCTGGGGATGCCTAGCGGGGGTCGAGGCGGGGGCATAGATGTCTCCCTCGGAGACCCCCATCCCCGTTGCCACCCCTATCATGAACACAATGATGCAGAATCTGAACAACATGATGAATTAGTAGAATTAGACAACCATTGCACCTCAGCTAGTTTGTTCAACTTCCCTATTTGCAGAATTCTTGAGGACTCGACTGCCTACCTATTGCAGTTCTTGTGAACCTTTAGAGGCAGATGATTAGCTTCATTCTATGGAAAAGAAGCTAGCCCTTGCTCAGTGTACAGATTGATAGAAAGTTCTCTATGCCACTCACTAGCTTGAAGGTATCATAGTAGAATGGTAGGAGAACTGTTGTGTAGCTTATGAAGATTAGTAGAACGTTACTTGGGCAGAGTTCACCGTAGCTTTTGCCATACCCATATTTGGATGGAGTAGTTGAAATGAAGAAGGAAGAGTTCCATGAGCTTCAGTAGAAGAATATGTCGGTGAGTAAATATCTCAATAAGTTCACTCAGTTAGCTCACTATGCTTCAGAGGATGTTGCCACAGATGCATGTTAGAAGTGCTTTAAGAGAGGACTTAACCTCAGATTGAAGGTTCAGGATGTTGGCAACAACTATGCTAGTTTTTAACACATGGTAGACAAGGCTATACTTATTAAGGAATCTCATCATGAGATGAAAGAGTCTCTGTCGAGACCCGAATATGCAAATTTGGACTCTCTGTATAAACTGCACTAGTACAGGATCACGCTAGTGCATACAGTTAAACATAGATGACATAATAACTATATACATGCTAAATAAAGGAAAACTCAAATATCGATAAATATCCAAAGTACTACTTTATGGTCTAGCTTACAATAGTACTAGCCTGAAGGGCTTAAAGTCTAGCAGCGGAAAGAATAACATAAGCATAGTAGCCATTTGATATACCCACAGGTAATCGACTGGGGAACGAAGTCCTAATCTGGAAAGTCGCTGAAGTATTCTCCCTCTGGTACCTCCTTCTGGTAATACTCCCCTCCTCAACTGAGCAAGAATGGATATAAAGCCGTGAGTACATTGGTACTCAGCAAGTCGTTGGTACCAATGGATGACTGAAAGGTTAATTTGCATAAAATGATATTTTAAGATAAATACAATAATTAGATTGAATGCGAACTTTAATGAAAACAGTAATAGATAAATAATCAGCGGAATTAAAATCAAACCACTTGTGAACCCCTATCCACAAGCTAAGCCAACAGTGAACTACCCGTTCATTTTCCAACCGTAAACCACAAGTTTATATGAAATCACTACCCTTCGTGTCAAATTACCGAGAGTTATCCATAACTGAGGATGCGACTATTTGAATAGTTTTACACTCTGCAGAGGTTGCACAATTGTACCCACACGATGTGATTAACCTCGATATAAGAAAATCACAACAAGACCTTTATAAAGTTCAACCTCAACTCAATCCTGTCCGCTAGGGTTTCACATCACACCCCCCTTGCACCTTATGGAAATCAGTATCCATGTTCATCACAATGGCGGGATTGAAATTGAAATATCACAAAATAATCAGTCAGATCTATCCCATACTAGACATGTGGTTTGCACGATAAAACTCAGATCAATGGCGCACAAAGTTAAGTCCTTAAATCTACCCGGATGAGACTTCCACATCCCTCGAAGTGAATCCACACTTCCCACTTTACTGCACGATCACTCACCTAAGTGCAAAATCAAATTTGTATAACCACGCCAATGACACACCAATGTCATGGCACAAATTTTAATAATTATGGCACCAACCACGGTTTTATATTTCATTAAGTCAAATTAATTATTCACATGCGATGATAAACCCTTTCGTAAAATAAGCAAGACTAAGTATTCTAGTCGTATTAAAATAGCGATGCAGAATAATTTAAAACAAAGTAGATAAATAATATATTAAAATTTGGGTTCAACATGATCAAAGATTACGACTTGCCTTGGTTATGCTCAGCGAGGTATTCGGGGTCTTCTAGCGTCGCTCCTGCTCCTCCGAAATCGGGATCTAACGAGAGAGAAATCGGTCGAAATAACAAAAACAAATCAAATAAAATTCAAATAAACACTAAAACCCTTGAAACCAGAACCAATAGATAGAGCTCAATTTTTGATGAATTTAGAAAAAAAGAACAGGGTCAATCGAAGCTAGGACGGAGGAGAATGAGCTCTCGAAAAATTTATTCTAAAGAAAAATGCTGAAAATTCAAAAATTTCACTGTGTTGTGGACTCAGTGCACGGGTGAGGGGGTTCACGACGGACTCGGTCCATGAAACAGTGCGCGGGCTTGCTGACATGGCTGGTTATGGTGCTGACACGTGGCACTGTTGATGTGGCATTGGGGGTGGGTTTTTACTACCGTGGCGCTGACATGGTACTAGGGCTGACGTGGCTTGACACGTGTTAGGGCTGCCGTGGCATGGCTCGGGAGTGGCGGTGGCAGCGGGATCGGACGATTGAGAGGCTGACGCATGGCTAGATCCGAGCTGTCGATCCAGATCTGGATCGATGGTGGTGATCGATGGTGATGGCCGTTGGATCTTCGACACGTGGCGGGGGACGCCGCGCGAAGCGACGCGGGTGCGCGACGTATGGCGGCGCAGACGCGGGTGCGTGGGTGTGGCACACGATCGAGGCGGCATGACGCGGATGCGTCCGACGCGAGTGCGGTGCGGGGACACACGGCCCGATGGACGGTGGGACGCGGCCGGGGCGAGGGTGCGGCGGCAGCGGGTGCTTGGCGACGGAGAGGGCTCGGGCGGTGGCGATGGTTCATCGGCGCAGGGCGGAAGGGACATGGGGGCGTTGGGGCGGCTCACCGACGAGGACGGGGCGGCGGCGGAGCTCCGGTCGGCGGGGCAACGAGCGCGGCCGGAGGTGGCGAGGCGATGAGTGCGGCCGGAGACGGGGAACGGCTGCAGGGCTCGACGGCGGCGGCTCTGGGCGGTGCGAGGTGAGGGAGGCGGCGGCAGACATGAGAAATGAGGGCGGTGGCGGGTTTAAAACATGTGAACCGAGACAGGGTTCGGGAGGAACATGGCGCGGGGAAACCGATCGGAGACGAAAACGGGGAGGACGACGCATGGCACGGGAGACAGGATAGGACGGCCGAGGCGAGTCCGGGGTGAAGGCGCGGGCGCGGTCGTGTGATGCACGACGCGTGGCGGGATCGATGGTGGGGAGCGAGCGCAGGTAGCGGCATGCGACGCTGGCGCGCTAGGGCAAGTGTCGGTGCGAGGGATGGTTGCCACGTGGCACGGCCGACGATCGGGCAGGCGAGCGGGCGCGGGCCGACGTGTGGCTGCGGTGGGCAAAGGGAGAATAGGCCCACTAGGGTTTTTGGGATTTTCTCTATTTTTCTGTTTCAGAAAATCAAACAAATAAAAATGAGCTCAAGAAAATAGCAAATAAATCCCAAAAATTTCAGAAAAATCTTTGAGACACCAGGAATTCAAATAAAATATTTTTATCTTATGTTAATATTTATTTTAATCATATTAAACTCTTTTAATTTCTAAAAATACATTTTAAGCTTTATTAATTTGTAGAAAATTCTAGAAAATTTCAAAAATTCAATTTTAAATTAAGGATTTTAAATTCTACTAAAATTTAGGATTTTACAGCCTTGCAAGAGGAAGATGGTTCAATAAGGAGCTTATTTGCACTAGCTACAGAGTGCTAGATTCAACACATACCAGCCAGCTCGTGTATCTCTGTAGGCAGATTTTAGGACTCCAGTTCCAGTGTCTCATCAGAATATTTTAGGATCACATCCTATCAACATCAGCAATCAACCTCAGAGGAATACAAACACAGGAATTTTATGTACTTGTTTCAAGTGCAAGGAGCTAGGCCATTTCTTTTGCAAATGTTCGCAGAAGTGTCAAGCACTCACACCAATCCTGTTGAACCTTGGAAATGCCCTGGTCAAGATTTTTTTCTCTAGGAGCAAGCCGTGGAATACAATTAGCTCAATGTAGTTAGATATCTCAAAAAGTTAGAAGAGGAGGCTTGAATCGCATCATCTTCAATGTCACACCAGGTAACCTATTCCTTTAGTGAGCTTGAATCTCAGGGTTGAGATTTTGTTTTGGGGGAGATTTGTAACATCCTAGTTTTCAGTGCCTTTTCAAAGTTTTTAAAATAAAAATAACTATTTAGATTTTTCTTGAATTAATTAAAGCTTAATATAAAATTTAGAAATTAAAAAGATTTAATGTGAATAAAATAAACATCAATTAAATCAAAACCAATTTTATTTGAGTTCCTTGTATTGCAAGGAATTTTTTTGTATTTTCTTGAATTTTCTAAAGTTTATTTGCTATATATTGGAGCTCAATTTGAAATTTTCCAATTTTTGAAATTAGAAATCAATGAAAATTTGAATTTTCCTTTTTAGGCCGATTCCTTTTTCCTTATTCGGCACGATATCCTTTTTGGCCCATGCTTTTTCTATTTTTGGCCTAGCTCGCATCGCCACACAACCCATTCCTTCCGAGCCGCTCGGCCTAGTGCCACTTTCCTGCGCCACATCGCCCTCATCCTTTTCCACATCTCGTCGACCCTAGCTGCACTATTGTACGCCAGAGCGCAAGCTCACCAAAGTTCTTCACCAGAGTAGCCTTACTACAATACTCCTCTACCGATGTGGCTCACCAGATCAGCATCGTTTGCCGATGTGTCGCCCACGCAATAGCCACCCAAGCGCCATGTCAACTCTAGATTGCCAACTCACCCCATCAAAGTGTCTTGCCTCATCACCTCCCACATGTCACCAAGTAAGCATCCATGTCATCCCTAGTGCATACATGTCACACTACTAGATTTCAACCCTTTAGCCACGAAACGCATCGCAACGACACTAAATTAGTTGCAATAGGTATGTACTATTGCAACGTTTTGCCAAAATCATGGCGATATGTGCACAGTATTGCCTCTAAAATATTGCATTGCGATAGTCGTTGAATTCGTTGTAATAAGGTGGCTTTATCGCCACCATTTAAAAAATGGTTGCGAGTAGTATAACTTTATTGCTACGGTTGTTTTGCGTTGTGATAATATTGATATTTGTGGCAATAGTTAGGAGGTATTGCCACCTTATAGAAGTTCGTTGCGAGTGGATGACAATATTGCCACAATTTTATTGCGTTGTCATAGTCATCAATTGCGTTGCAAAAGGTTCCTATGCAATGCGTATGAAATGAGTTTGTATTGCCACGAAATAAATTTGTTGCTATATATGATGATTGTTTGTGGCAATAATCTGTTATTGCAACGCTTTGTTTTCATGGGCCTAACTGCTCAATGCAAGGGCCGGATTGGTGTGGAAGAATTATATTATCTATAGTTATTAATTTCTAGAGGAGATAAAAAATTAAAAAGTGACAACTAAAACGCAGTTGAGGAGGTCTCACTTGACAAAACAGGGACCAGCAGGTATGGAATGAAAGTGTGATTAATCTTCATCTGTCATTGTTCTTATGTCAAATATAGCATACTGTTCTAAACTACTAGAAAATTATGCCAGGTGAAGTAGGGCTACTATATATTGGTAAATGAAATGAAATTAAATAATTCTGCTGGAATCACTTGCTAAATACTTTGCTACGCAACAAAACTAGAGAACTCAGGATTGCTATTTTCAGCTCTAACTCGTATCTCTAAACTTGCACTATGATATACTTAAGTATGTGCTGCTGGACAATACTCACATTAAGGTCCCTCTTTATTGTTCATGTTCTATCAGGATGAAACAATTTGATCAGAGCAAACAGAGTCGTGGCGTCGTCGAGTCAGGAAATTCAACATGGCAAAGAAGCAAGGACAAATGGAATGGAAGTGATAGTACTTTTGTTATTAGTTACAAATTTTGTAGTTTAAGTTTGGAGATTGATATGTAATTCCTGCATGAGTGGTGGTACTTTTAAATTATTATGTGTTGAATTAATATATGTGTTTTTGATCCAGCCGTGTTCCTAATTTGATTATTAATTTGCAACAACAAATTATAATAAAATATCATATGCTGAATATGCTACCGCAAATTTTACCGTTGTGATAAACCTGTATGCAAAATTGGTATTTCGTTGTGATAGGCTGTTGCAACGCCGCTACTATGTTGCTATTCCACTATATGCCATGAACAATGTTTGTTGTTATAGGATCTATTTGCCACAAAATATATTTCGTCGTAATAACTTTATGGCAATGAAATGCCTTCCGTGGCAATAAACCATATTGCAACGAAACGACTCCCGTGGCAATTAAACCTGCTGCCACGAAATGCTCTCCGTGGCAATAGGGTCTATTGCCACGAACCATTGGCGTGGCAATAGAACATATTACCATGTAATATTTTCGTGGCAAAAGAAGCTATTGCCACGACCAAACTTCGTGGCAAAAGAAGCTATTGCCACGACCAAACTTCGTGGCAAAAGAAGCTATGCCACGGAGTCTGCCGTGGCAATAGCCTATATCGCCACGACATCACTCGTTGCAACAACACACAATTGCCACAACACATTGCATGGCAATAACCATAGGTATTGCAATGAAATCACAATCCATTGCACAATCTTTTAAGCACGCAAGTACTAGCCACGCTTGCCAACGGAAATGATGTGTTGCAATAGGTACATATTGCATCTATTTTGGCCCTATCGCAACGATTTCGCTCTGTTGTCCTAGACCTGAAAACTAGTAGTGTCATCCTAGTCAACGCCACGTCATCTTGCGACGTTAGCCCTAGTCACATCGGTGCACTCTTTATAGACCGAGTTCACCGTAGATCAAGATCAGTGGTCCACATGTCAGCCAAATAAATCTTTCTAGAATTTCCTTTATTTTGGAAAATCCAAAAAATCCATAGGGCCCACCTGTCAGTCTCTAGCCTTTTATTAAAATAATTCCAAGGAAATATTACAGAGAATATTATCTTTCTCTCTCAATTTTTAAGAATTAATTTCCCCAGCAAATCTTTCGAGAGTCTATTGTCCTTCATACAAACTCCGATTGACTTGATTCTTCTTTTTAAATTTATCTAAAATTGAGTTCTATCTTTTGGTTCAAGTTTTGTTATATTTGGATTTTATTTGGATTTATTGTGTTTTATTCACTTTCTCTCTCGTTAGATAACATCTCCAAAGGAGTAGAAGAAGGAACTGAAAATTAAGAATTGGTAACTAAGCAAAGCCAAGACAAGTTATGACGTTTGATTATGTTGAACCTATTTTTTTAATCTAATTATTATTATTTTGTTTTAGATTATCATGCATTGCTAATTTGTTATAAACCCTTATAATTGGTAGTTATCAACCAATTGTGATTAATTTTCTCATTTCATAATTTAAGTGCCTTGATTCCATTATCATCATAGGATGATTAATTATCTAGTGATGCAACACTAATATTCACTTGGATTGTACGTTTAGTATACTTAGCCATGCTTATTGGTACATTTGGCTCATTATCACAGTGATCAATTTATTAATTTTGACTTAATGAGATATCGAATCATGGTGCTAGCCATAATTATAAATTTGTATATCATGATATGGGTATTGTCATTGGTGTTGGTTAACAAAAGGGTTTCCATTTGGACGAATGATCGAGTAGTAAAGGGTGTGTTGTTAGCGCATTGGGATGTGGATGTCTCGCTTGCGTATTGATAAAGGACTTAACTTTGTGCGCCATTGATCTAAACCTTATTGTACAACCACATATCTAGTATGAAATAGATTTAACTGATTAATTTATGATGTTTTAACTTTGGTTTCATCATTGAGATGAGTGTGGGTATGGTCGCAACCATTGACTCACATTGGTGCAAGAGGGGATTTTTTGTAACTAGGTTGAAGTCTACTCGACAGTGAAACCTTAATGGGCTAAACTTGGTTGAGATTGAGTATTGTAAAGGCTTTATGATAATAAGTTAATCGCACACCTTTAGAAGTGTTTCTGACAGGCATTATAAGTTAATTATCTCTTATGAGTAAAATTATGCAACATCTATAGAGTGTAAAACTATTCGAATAGCCATATCTCCGGTTATAGAGAATACTCGGTGATTTCACACAAAGGGTAGAATCTTATAAAAACTTTGGTTAGGTTTGGTTAGGAAGTGCATAGTCAGTTCAGATGTGGTTATTTTTTAATTCCTTGGAATAGCTTACTTAATAATCATAATCAAAGTTTGCTTTCAATTTATTTAATGCATTTACTCTAGATTATTACTTTCTGCAAAATAATCATTCAACCATCACTTGATAACCTTGCATAATATTATATACTGCATCTTATTACAAATGACTTGCTAACTACTCTATGTGCGGCTATATCCTTTATTGCTCAGTCGCTGAGGAAGACCTATATTAGCCAGAGGTATTTGAATGAGAAATCTTTGACGGCTTCGTGGATTAGGCCTTCGCTCCTCAGTTGATTGTTTGTGCCCATGTTGAATGGCCACTGTGTTTATCTTTGTTTTCCGCTGCTAATTTTTTTAGGTTCTTTAGGCTAATATTTGTAAGTTTGGCTATAAGGTCGCTACTCTGGTAATTAATAATATTTGCTTCTTTCATAGTTATTCATGTGTATAGTTGATATTTCAACTTTGTGCACTAGCATGATTTTAGACTAGTGCAGAATATATAGAGAGTTCAGATTTGCATATTCAGATGTTAACATCTACAAATTTGAGCAATGGTGATAGTATTTTCTCAGCAAAAAGCAATATTTTTTAGTACCAAAAGTGTTTACTGGTTGTTGAATGTTAATGTCTATTGATGAAGGGAACGTATATACGCGCGTCAGCACATACATGTGCCTGTAACATCCGGACTTTGACTTGGGCGCTCTAATGATGATTGATTCCCAGTTCTACAATTCCTTGCTGTACACCATAGAAATTCGTTTTAATCCAGTAAATTAGCTCGGCATGCACATTCAGACATTCTAGCTACTTTAGCAGTTAAAAGTAGATGAGCAATTGCTTATTTGCTACTGCAAATTTTCACGAGCCCTAATATGTCATCTCTTGTGTTACTAATATGTGGGGATTTGTTCAATTTGCAGTGGTATACATATGCTCACGTTAACTTAAAGTCAGTTTCTGCTTCTGATTTATGTATTTTTTTTACTATTCAATAATTTCGTCTGTTGTTGTTTTTTAGCTTTTTTCCTGTATTCATTTGCATTGTCCGTGATGAGCTAACATGTTTTTTCTATTTTTAAATTTTTTATAAATTTAAATATGCCAAATAAGCTAACTCAGTTATAGTAAAAAAATAAGCCAGTTATAGTAAAAAAAAAATCATAAGCCAACGCTAAACTGAGCACTACTGAACACCAGGGAAATTCGTCCATTAGTTAGGTGTTGCATCCATGTTCTATGCTTACCAGTTCGGTAGTTAGTTAGTTAGTTCATACATGACGGCTATCGTTTCGTAACACGCAAAACGAACGAACTTAGCCGCGTAATTTGTATGATTGGGTGCAGATGAGTTAAGTACTAGCTATATGTATAGTCGATGAATCAATTTTGTATGGAAGAAAACGAGAAGAATTGGGCTTGTACAGATCAATCATTGTAATGCGCAAGTCAATGCCTGGACGTTTCAATCATGTGCTTGCGATCGTTAGAACATGGATTTTATTTCATATAATTGCGTTATATCATGCATATAGACTATCTAGATTCTAGAGGGGCACTTTTGGTTCTAAAAGAAGAAAAGAAAGAAATTGAGCAGTAGTGTAAAGTAGATTGCCATTAAAAAAACTCGAGCACATTACATGTGTTCTCCAGTTCTCTAATGTTGGAACCCTAACATTTCCATTGTCACAATTGGATGGTCGGAATGACAGTAACATATTTTCTTATTTTTGTCCTGGGAGAAAATGGAGTCAATTAGTTATTTAGATTATTAGATACACATGTTACAGTGCCAGCATGATTTCTGCACCTAGCTAGGTCAAGACTGTTGAGGAAATACTTCCTTTTTCAGGGAAAATTTAATGGTTGAGTTTTTTTTTTCCATTGTTATGGTTGAGATCGTTGACATCAATTACGTTAGCCTCTCTAATATTTGCTAAGTCATGACGTCTTCTTTAAAAAGAAAGTCATCTTTTCTTGTATAATATAAGTTCTGAAATTCCCGACCGACATGGAATTACAACCGGCACGTTAGCACCGGCGGCGTCTGAATGTGACCTTTCTCCACTCTTCCAATCAAGTAGAGTAATTAAAATTTAATTCAACTAATCCACACAACTAGTATAATACTAATCTAATTAGTAGATCGAAATGGACTAAGTCACATTTCCACATTAACAGGTTAGTTTATCATGATTTCTGATCAATCGGTTGTTCAATCTTCCACTAAATACAGAAGACGAACATGCAGACAGCAGGGTTTTCAGCCTCTCAACCACTAGACGATCGGATTAATTGACGTGTGCGCGGTGTGGAAAGAATTAGCTCCAGTTAGTCGCGACGAGAATCTATCTAATCATAGGAGTAAAATTTTTACTTTTTAGTCTAAAATTTGAAAGTTTTTTTATAAACAGATCTCTGGGAAAACGATTTCCACAAATGGACCCCCTACACGGCGTCAAAATGTATGACGCCGTGGATACATAGCACGGCGTCATGAGTTTTGACGCCGTGCTATGTCACGTAAGAGTCTTGGTGTGACTGTATTTAAAACATGTACCTCGGCGTCATGTGCTTTGGCGCCGTGCTATGTACTCACGGCGCCATATGTTTTGGCGTCGTGTCAAGAGGTCTATTTTTGGAAATCTTTTTCTCAAGAGTCTATTTGTAAAAAGTTTTTAAATTTTAAGCTAAAAAGCAAAAAATTTCCATCATACGACTAGCTAGGCCGGAGAAAAATTGATCGAAACGGCCGGCGATAACTAACTTAATTATAACCAATTAACAAGGCCTGATGCATCAATGATGATGCGACGGTTGCAACACGGCAAAGTCAAAGGTCTCGGAGCTTAATTAGCTTAATGAGCCAGCTAATTAATCGATCGAGCTGCATGTGCTTGGATCGAACACGGATTGCGTATGTTCTGACACAAGACAAGGCCATCATTCCTCTAATGGTCTAATCCTCTCGTCCCTACCTATAGTGATTAATTAGCACTCGCTCCTCCCATTAGTTTGCACTTGCTCCTCTATATAAGCGCACTGGCCCCGATCAACACGATCATCATCGCTCAAACCAAACGGTTTCAGTTGCCACTTCGTCCTCACGCACCCTCACTTGCGTCGTATCGATCTCTCGTTCTTCACAAGCGTTGCCATGGACATGGCTAAGTCGACCCTGGTTTTGTGCGCCGTCCTTGCGACGTGCCTCGCACTCGGCGCGGCCGATTGGTCTCCGGCCACCGCCACGTTCTACGGCGGAAGCGACGGCTCCGGCACAATGGGTAAGACAGCACGCATGCATTTCCCTTCTACTGCATGGACGTACGTTTCGTTATAAGAATCATGCACGCATTGGCATTGCTATCTACGAGCGTACTTACGTAGCTGATGTGCATGCATGTGAACGTACGATCAGGCGGAGCGTGCGGGTACGGCAACCTGTACGACCAGGGGTACGGCATCAACAACGCGGCGCTGAGCACGGCGCTGTTCAACGACGGCGCGTCGTGCGGGCAGTGCTACCTCATCATCTGCGACACCAGCAAGTCGCAGTGGTGCAAGCCCGGCACCGCCGTCACCGTCAGCGCCACCAACCTCTGCCCGCCCAACTGGGCCCTCCCCAGCGACAACGGCGGCTGGTGCAACCCGCCCCGGCAGCACTTCGACATGTCGCAGCCGGCCTGGGAGCAGATCGGCGTCTACCGCGCCGGCATCGTGCCCGTGCTCTACCAGCGGGTCAAGTGCTGGCGCCAGGGCGGGGTGCGGTTCACCATCGCCGGGTTCAACTACTTCGAGCTCGTGCTCATCACCAACGTCGCCGGCAGCGGCTCGGTGGCCAGCGCGTGGATCAAGGGGACCAACACGGCGTGGATCCAGATGTCGCGGAACTGGGGCGCCAACTGGCAGTCCCTCGCCGGGCTCGCCGGACAGGGGCTCAGCTTCGCCGTGACCACCACCGGCGGGCAGTACCTGCAATTCCAGGACGTCGCACCGGCGTGGTGGCAGTTCGGCCAGACGTTCAGCACCTACAAGCAGTTCGACTACTAAACGGCGACGACCGTGCGTTCTTTCGTGGTATGTTAATGGCTGGTTCGTGCGTGCTCGTGATTTTGACGGAGCTGCCCCTGCCATTGAATCCTTGGAGGCCGGCATGGATCTCTCCTATGTGATGCTTCGACTGCAGGAGGTGCGCGCGACGATATGTAATTTCGCCTCTAGCTCGTCGATCTTGTTTTATTTTATTTGCTTAAGTTGTCTCTTTTCTTAATTATTGATTGCGCAGTCGATGCATGTAAATCTTTTATATTAGTTAATGAAAAATTCTTATTGAATAGCAACCCGTTACTGTGCATTTCCTCAAGTAAAATAAATGATCACATCCTAGAATGTGTCAATGGTCGACCGTACAAATGGTAGGGAAACCGAGCTTCACATAAGGATTAAAAAGGAGAAAGAAATCTATATTTATTGTTATATACTTATATTGAGATTATAGCCTACTCTTAAGCAACTCCAGCAGGGCCCCTACTAGTCCTCAAACTCAGATTTAAGAACCAGAGCAAAAAACTGAGCTCCAACAGAGTCTCTACTTGTCTCTCAAAAAAAGGAGGCTTCTCAAATGAGGCCTCCAAGCCCTCATTCCTATGGGCCCTGCTCCGGCTCTCATTTTTCAACTTTCCTCGTTTTTCTCCTGTACCAGTGAAACATATTTGTATTTGAATTTAAATTTGAATATTCGTATGTGAATTCGGAACAAATTTGAATTTAAATTTGAATATTCGGAACAAATTTGAATTTAAATTTAAATTCGGAACAAATTTGAATTTAAATTTAAATTCAGAACAAATTTGAATATTCGTATGTGAATTCGGAACAAATTTGAATATTTGGAACAAATTTGAATTTAAATTCGGAACAAATTTGAATTTAAATTTGAATATTCGTATTTGAATTCATAAATTTAAATATTGTCCCTCATTGTGAAATCATAAATATTTTATTGTGTATTATGCTTTTGTGCCATACGTATGCATATAGTGTGTGAGGAAATAGAGAGAATTGAGAAGTAGGGGCCCTGTTTTGAGGGCTCCTGCTAGAGTGCAGCCCAGAAAACAACGCCCTCAAAAGTAGGGAGAGCCCTCAAATGAAAAGCAGGGGCCCTGTTTTGAGAGCTACTGCTGGAGTTGCTCTTAAGGAGCAAATATAAAGAGGATGCTAATAGCCCTAATTTTGCTATTCCTTGCGTCTGTTGTCTCATGCTTGATTGGTTCATCGATTGATCCTTACTTCGTCCTCTCCTGTTAGGATTAAATGGCACCAAAGATATGTCAGTTCTCCATGGGAATAGGTGCATTATTGATTCCTCACATTCGGTCAAACAATCAGTTGCTGACAGTGAGAGAGATTTGACAATAACTATTGATCGGTTATTATCAGTAGGAAAGGATCAAAGAGATAACCGCAACGTGGTCATCATAGGGCTGAATCGTGGTGCAGTTAATAGAGATAGAGGCACACATGCTCTATTCCACCGTATGGGAGGTTTCCTAAAGTCAAGCCCACCTATCGGATTAGGGAATCTCTGAGTAGTGACTGGTCGGGCAGATGAACAGTAATTATTCGACTAGGGGTACTCGAGTAGCATTGTTTCAGGTGATTTATGGCTATGATAGCTTAGGCCCTTAATCATGTATTAAAGTCGTATTTAATAGATTATTCCATCCTCATCAGCTAACCCCCAAACTTTAAGTGAATTTATGACTTAGAAACCTTCCATTGGAATACAAGTTGAAAGGTCTTTTTGATGATAGTCAATAAAGATAGAGAAATTTTTTCACTTGAAGTTGAAAAGCCAACTAGAATGAAATGGAACAGAAGGGTTTATATCTGTTAGGCATAGTTTCCATAATAACTAATTTTGATTGTAGGGAAAGTCTTTATAAACCAAAGTGGAACCGGTGAGTATTATGCTCCCCAGAAAACCTTTTTGAATTCCCCATCTTTCTTCTATTTCTCTCTGCCCTAGTGTTCTTTGTTCTAGGATCTTTTTTCCTAAACTCTCTTGATCCCTTCTAGATCTAAGCCATCTGCAATGAAAATGTTTGGATTCATTACTGAATGGCCAAGGTCTGAACTAGGATCATAGATATTGAAAGCCTTGGATGATGAAGGATTAATCCCTGATCCAATTTTGATCCCATGGAGTTGGCTATGGGAGAGAACTTTCCAAATAGTGAAGATGGAGAGATACTCATGTTCTGAGCACACGTAGAGTGCGGGTTCAGGATCCCAGCGCACCCCTTCCTATTAGAGGTGCTTAAGTTTTATGGATAGAATTAGTGAATCTGGCTCCCAATTCGATTGCCACACTCAGTATCTTTGTGTATCTGTTGAGGCATATATGGGGATTTTGACGAACTTGGAGTTCTTCAGATACTACTACCAGATGACCTGAAGAGCTGGGAAGGCAAGAACATCACCTAGGAACTTCTCTCTACGTCTTCACGATGGAAAGGCAAAAGAGTACATTCTGATGTATTCGAAGTCTTCCTGGTCGTAATAGAAGAAGCTTTAGTTCTACATAATGGTGAGCAAGGGAGACAGCCTGTTGTTCATGGGAAGGATTGCTATGGAGATCCCGGAGTGGATGTCCTCTTCTAGGAAGGAGGGAAGGATATAAAGACTAGTCGACACCATCATCTATTTGAAGGATAAGGGGTTGACTTCATGACACGTGATGAGAGACTTCGTCATGCACCAAATTATTTCCTTGAAATAGCACGATCATATCATACTATGGTGTGAAGGCACAAAAGATCCAACTAGGAACTCCTCGAAAGCTAAGCATCAAGGATTCTGATTAGTTGAAGATTCTGAATAATGCTTTTTTCTGACCTATAGTTCTCCTTTTTTTGATTTTGTAGCCTTTTCCTCTTCTAAGATAAGAGGGAGGGTAAGAGCAATCTGCGAAGGGAAACTCAAGCAGAAAGATGGAGTTCCTTTGATCTTGCGGTTACCTCTTCGAAGGATAGGATCAAGAGGCTTAAGGTAATCTATGATTTCTATAATCTAGATCTGTCTTCCAATGGCTTGAGTTTCAATGTTCTTGGCATATGCAGATGATCAGAGTAGATGACTCTAACCCGAATGAGGGCATAGAAGAAGTCGTACCAACCCCCAAGAAATGATGACACGTAAAGAAGTCATATGGGCCATCATGATCTTCTCATGCCCCTTCGATCACTCGAGCACTTGAGGAGAAGGCGAAAATCCCCTTAGAGGTAGGTTTCTCTTATGACCTCGAGAGCTTTTCTTATAAGGCCACTCCTGCTCCTGTATAAAGAACATACAAATTACTCCATAGAGAATATATTTCTTAGGTGAAGGCTTTCGTCGCTGAGCTTGTTAATGGTGGAGAGACTACGGGAGCAAAGCCAGAGCTGATGGATGAAGAGGTTGAGGCTGTAGGACTGGTGGTGGGAGCTGGTCCACCAGTCATGAGCACCAAACACTACTGCACAAAACGTTATCACAGACGGTTAAAAAATATCATCACAGACAGTTGCATGAGTCGTCTGAATTGATGGGTCAGTAATATGTAAATATCACAAACGGTTTTTTAACTACAAACTGTTTGTGATAGTTAAATATCACATACAGTTTTAACTACGAACGTTTGTGATAATCAAATATCACAGACGGTTTGTTGATAAAACCGTCTATGATATTTAGCTATCATAAACGACTTTTAAGAAAAACCGAATATTACATACGATTTTTGTTGAAAACTATGTGTGATATTCTTTTTTTCTCCTAAATCTATTTCTGTTTATTGGCTAGCCTCAGGAAATATTAGCCACGCCCTCTGAAACAAGTAGATTAACATGTACATGTATAAATCCAATTCACATTTAAATTCATTTCAGAAACAAAGATATCTATTTCGCAAATCAATTATTTGAAATAAAATAAAATATGCATTAACAAATACACATGTACAATTAAGGTCAATTTTATCCCAAACATACATTTTCTTCCATCATAAACAAGCAATCACCCATCTAAGTATTGCTTATGTAGCCTGACAAGTTCATCAATTATGGATCTGTTCCTTTCGCGAGACCTCGATTCCGGAGTGATAGATACATATACCAATAAAAAATAGCGATTGCATTTGCGCTTAGAAGGTATCATGTATAATGATATCTTTGAAGTATTTCACAAAATTGCTGACCCTACTTGTCTAGAATGATTCTTAGGAAGATTCTACACTCAACACTTCCTGCAAGAGCCTAGTTGTGGGGGTGTGTGTTTTTTGCCTGAAGGGCCTTGTGTGCCACACTTGCACTTCTAAAATTTTCGGTCGTTTTCATCGCCGTAAACTCTTCCCATCGTGGTTCCAGAAATGGATGAATGACATGTTGGTCTTCTCATATATGAAAATTAAGCACAATGTAGCATATATATATATATATATATCAATATAAAAATCATATGAAATAACATAAACATCTACATGAAACATGAATAACAGATCATCACAAATCTACATGAAACATGAATAACAGAAACATGAAGCATCTACATGAAACATGAATAACATATCTTAATTATTCTATATGAAACAATAATTAGTCTATATGAACAATATTTATTCTATATGAAATATGAAAGATCTTCTTCACATCATCACAAATTTTCTTCACCTTGCGGGGGAGGAGGGCGCCGGAGTCAGGGGAGGAGGGCACCGAACTTGCGGAGGAGGAGGACGCCAAAGTCGGGGGAGGAGGGTGCCGAGCCCGCGAGGGAGGCAGCGTTGGGCTCGGGGAAGTCGGCGATGGGCTCGGGGGGAGGAGGAGGGCGCCTAGATCTGGATCGAATTGAAGACAGATGCAGATCTGAGTGGTGCAAACAATATATACTGGATTATCATAGCCGGTTTTATTAAAAATCGTCTGTGATGAGTTGATTAGCACAGACGGTTTTTATTAAAAACCGTCTATGATATTTCACATATTATCAAAGACAGTTTTTATTAATCGCACACCAAAGAAAGTGTGTTAATCGTGTGGCAATATGAGATGATCATGTCATGTGGATAAAGGTGTGCAACCTCTGTAGAGTGTAAAACTATTTGAATAGCCGTGTCCCTAGTCATGGACAATACTCGGTGATTTTACATAAAGGGTAGATATTTTCCTTAAATTTTAGCTGGGAGAGCTATGGAAAGTGAATGGTTAGTTCACTGGTAGTTCATTACATGAATGGTTGGTTCACGTATTGTTCATTGGAGTGAATGATCAGTTCACTTATGGTTTATATAATTTCTTTGATTATTTATTTATTATAGTTTTTCATAAAGATTTATTTTTAATCTATTTATTGTATTTACTTTAAATTATTATTTTCTACAAAATAACATTTCAGCAATCCATTGGTAAGCCTTACATATTATGATGTATCAATTGTTACAAATGACCTGTTGATAACAATGTACTCACGACTTTATACCCATTGTTGCTCAGTTGAAGAGGAAGAGCCATATCTGCAGAAGGTACCAGAAAGAGGATATTTCGATGACTTCGTGGGTTAGAACTTCGCTTTCTAGTCGATTATCCGTGGGCATGTCGAATGACTACCATGATTATTTTTGTTTCCGCTGCTAGTTTCTTAAACCATTTAGGCTATTAACTGTAAGCTTGGCTATAAGGTCATACTCTGATAATTATTAACATTTGAGTCTTTTTCTTTGCTAATCATGTGTATGGTCAATATTTTATCTATTTTTACACTGTGTGCACTAGCGTGATCCTAGACTAATGCAGTATATATAAAGAGTCCGGATTCGCATATGCGGATCTCGACATTAAGCCCACTAGAAGCAGTTCTGGTATTTGGCCACACCAAAACCTTCTATGTTCCATAACACCAACTACAAAGCAGCCACTCCAACACGCAGCCGCCCACTTACTCTCCCTCAACAGTCAGCACCACGTGGGCCAGGGTGGGCAGCGAGTCGCTGGGGCACCCCAAGTGACTTATATGTCGAAGCTTATGGTTTATTTTGTAGTGTAGTTGTTATTGGTTTATTCTACGTAATTAAATATAAAAATAAAAATGTTATATCAGCATAGACAATTCAAAGGACTAAGAGGAAAAAGAAAAGGCAAAAGGCCCTAAAAAAATCAAAAAACCAGAAAAATATGAAAAACCATAAGTCAGAAGTTAGAAGCTAAATTTATTTGGAGCTGGCCACTATATGTCACGCGTGGCATTTAGGAAACGCGCAGAAATCCATTAGAGCAGGCGAGGAAAAAAATGTAACTTGTATGGTTCAACTGCGATCAATCCGTCTAGCCGTCAATTAAGCAGCCGAGTCGAAGTGAAAATGAAGGTCAGGGTAATGACGGTCAGCAAGGGGCCTTGGACATGGAGCTCGAGCCCACACACACGGTGCTGACGATCAAGGAGGGCGTGGAGCGAATGGGGAGCTATATGCTCGAGATGCAAGTGGTCGTCTTCAGGAACTGGCTGCTCGCCGATGAGCACAAGACGGTCACGAAGTGCAGGATCGAGGTGGGCTCTACTATCTACGAATGCGTTCTTTTTAACTGCAGCTTATAACTTTTAGATTATGGTTTTTGAATTCCGACTGTTTGTGAGAGAGAGTACGGAGAGAGATAGTCGCATGTAATTTTAGTTGGTATAGCTAAAGTCGATATAATATCTACTACAATAGACTAGTAGACTCTGTCTTAAAAGATACTTCGTTTAAAAGTTAGTTATAGTAGTATAAATCATAAGACAAAAAGAACTAGACCGTCTTGCTTAATTGTAGGGGTCAAAAATCTGGTGTAAGATTGGTCCAGGGGTTGAGTTGTTAGTCTTCTTTTCAAAAAAAAAAGGACTGTCTATGCATGAACGGAGTGACTCTTTTGAAAAAAAAATAGTACAATTTTGCATCTTTAATTATCAAAAAAGATCAATTTTTTTACCTTTAACTTATAGCCTTATATGGTTTTCAACCCATAATTTTAAAAATGTTCGTTTTACACCCCAAACTATACAAACTAGTCCAAATAATCCCCCTGCCCTGATAAGCTGACGTGGCATCCACGTTTTCTTAATTTCACAGACATCGTATCCAAATATCTACGCCCACACTCTTCTTCCTCACTTCTATCTTCTCTCTCTCTCCTCTCTAATCTCTATGCATCGAGCAGTGCCCGACAATCCTTGCCATCGTGCGCCGGTCGCCTGCCACCCACTCCTCTGCCTCCTCTGCGTCGACACCCCAGGCCCCAATCGGCGTCGCCGCCGCCTCTGCCCTTCCGCGGTTCGTGCCTGCATCTTTTGCTTCCACATCGGGCGGAGTGGCGTCGGATCTGCACGTCGGAGATGGCAATGGGTGCTCACCTGGCAGAAGCTCCGCCAGGGACACCGTCGCTGCCACTCTGTGCCGGAGCAGCGGCCCGCTCACGCCCCCATCACTTCGTTCCTTCCGAGCGGAGGCAGCGGCAACACAGAAGATTTTGTGCCGGGGCAAGAGTGGGAGATGGAGATAACTTGTTCCAATTTATTTTTGGTACAAATTTGTATTGCAGTTTTGTTCCGATTTGTGCTATGTCCCTGGTTCTTCCAATTTGTGATGCGCTTGTCTAAATTTGGTCTCTACGTTGTGGGGGGGGTGAGGAAGAAGAACGTCTAACTGCATGGTTAGCTTGACAACAGATAGATCCGCACGACAGAGCTCGCCGAAGGGCACTGGATATGGGCGATGGATAGAGCGGTGTACAGGAGCACGGCGGCGGCTGCGATCGCTGGTGTGGTCCGACTCAAGGTCGGGATTTGGAGAGTAGAGGTCAAGCCGGGCTCAGGGTTGCATAGAGTGGAAGAGGGGAGAGAGAGCAAGAAGAGAGGAGAGAGAAGGCTGAGTAACTTACATGTCCATTTTGCTACTGGACTCAAAACCGTCTCCACATCAGCTTAAAAATCGGGTTGGATTGGTCATAGGGGTCAAGTTAACTGGTTTTGATAATTGGAGGGTGAGCTGTGGGATGGAAATTTTAATCGATATCATAGTTGAAGGTTATAAAATATATTTTTTCTTTATATATCTGTCTAACAACATTGACCAAAGGTGAGCAAAATCGATTGACATTTAGCAAGATTTCAGTTGCTGTGATTTAGCAAATCCGATATTCCATATACATAAGTCGTTGCATGAATGCGTGATCTAACGGGAAAAAAAACAAATGCAACTAAAGCATGCTGGACATCTCTGAACCATGCATAGCTAGCTAGTCGCTAGCCTGTCATGGAGACAGAATCACAGAATTACTGCTAGTCAAATTAATCATACATGCATGCATTATCAAAACGACAAGACTTGCGCATCACGCAGCAACAAGAAGCCAGCTAGCTAGCCAAATTAACTTTTCTCATAGCTATATCATCTACTTGCTGCATGAATGGTTATCCATCTCCGTATCAGTGGTCAGTAGGAGAACTGCAGGTTGCTGATGAAGGACTGGCCGAACTTCCAGTACGCCGGCACGACGTCCTGGAAGACGATGGTCTGGCCGCCGGTGGACGTGACGCCGAAGGTGAGCGCCTGCCCGACGAGCCCGGCGAGCGACTGCCAATTGGCGCCCCAGTTTCTGTTCATGGGCACCCGGTCGGTGCCGGTGCCCTTCACCCACACCGCCTGCACCGACCCGCTGCCGCCGACGTTGGTGATGAGCACGAGCTCGAAGTAGTTGAACCCGCCCATGGTGAAGCGCACCCCGCCCTGCCTCACGCACGACACGCGCTGGTAGAGCACCGGGATGATGCCGGCCTGGTAGACGCCGATCTGTAGCCAGGCCGGCTCGGCCATGTCGAAGTGCGCGCGCGGCGGGTTGCACCAGCCGCCGTCTGTGCTGGAGAGCGCGTAGTTGGGCGGGCAGAGGTTGGTGGCGGTGATGGTGACGGTAGCGCCCTGCCGGCACCACTTCGGGTCGGACTGGTAGTCGCACGCGATCTGGTAGCACTGCCCGCACGACGCGCCATCGTTGAACAGAACCGAGCTCAGCGCCGCCGTGCTCGTGCCGTACCCCGTCGTGAACAGGTTGCCGTACCCGCACGCCCCACCTACGTACAAGTACAAATTAACTACAGCTCAGGAATAACTCGACGAGAATGTGTATCAATTACCACGTACGCGGACGTACCCATCGTGCCGGAGGCGTCGCTGCCGCCGTAGAACGTTGCCGAGCCCTTGGACCAGCCGGCGACGGCCGGCGCGAAGAGCAGCTCCACGACGACGGCGAGGTAGGTGGCAAGAGATTTGGAAATCTCCATCGTCATCGTGTTTGGGACAGTGAGATCGATCGAGCAAGCTAGCTGGTCAGTTCTTCTTAAATAGGAAGGGTTTGAGCTAGCTGGTCAGCCTCACCAAATTCAGAGATCAGAAACAGGAGAGCCCAAGTGCAGGGGGCACGTGAGCGCGCGCAGCTACAGTTGCGCATCGATCAGAATTCAGATCGACGCTGCGTGCCTTCTGATAAGGTTTAAACTTTGAAATGTTAACTCGATCCTGGGCTTGTTAATTCCAGGTTTGCAGTGCGTAACATGCATGGCCGAGATTTAAGTAGATTCTTATCTGCTTGCATTTACTTCCATTCCATGTCACACTCAGCTGACCAAGTGACCAGCATTTCCAGATGCTCTTGTGGTGATCTAGTATCCGAGTGGAGCGATCGTTATTATAAACGAGTTGACTTCCGTAGAGAATGATCGCTGGCGATTTGATTATTGGGAGCGATGATAAGTAAATAAGCTGATAAGTAAGAACTCGACAGTAGTTATTAGCTGAGAAGGCGGCCACGCATGACCATGGTGAGGTTAATTTGTTTTTTGAACAAGTACATGCAGCTCACGCGAGGACGGCGGTGATTTTACAAGGTGATCATGTACCATTTGCGATATACAATTATCACAGATGATTCATACGAATAATCATTTATGGTATTTTTACATACGATTATTCACATACAGTTCTTACTGATAAGTAAACCAGAGAGCTGGAGAAGTCGTCGGCCGGATGCGCCCGAGCCCTCGCGTATCCGACGATGAATCCACACTCCGCGAGAGCAATCCCACGCAGCTGGTCTAGTCTAACGGAGGCGCCTATGCCGGCCGCGCGCTTGTACCGATGGTGTGGCAGGTGCTAGCCAGGATCTTGTCCAAAACGCTTGCGTCATGGGTGAGGACACCTAGAGGAAGCGCTCGTGGTCGCTGGTGCATGTACCCTCGTTCAAAACTCCGCGAGTGACGCGGCCTGGACCGAACAGCTCTATGGTGCCCACTGCCAAGCTCCCGGCGGGACAATCGTCACAGGTTTTTAAAACCGTCGCACCAACTTCAGGCTTTGGAAAATTCCATTGCAAACGCTAGGAATAGAGGTGGCCAATGGGCCAGATCTTGGTGTGCTGGTCTGTGGCCCGCCACTATTGGTCTAGCCCAAACACGGTACGATCCATTTAGATCGTGAGCCGTGCTGGTATGATCCGATGGACTGTGCCGTATATCTGGGTCGAGCGAGCGGCACGCCGCGCCAGCACGACATTGCCCGATAATGGTAGTAGGCCATGCTGGCATGGCATGGCTAGAGGTGGCAATGGGTACCCGAAACCCGATACCCGATGAGTTTTTACTCTATTAGGGCATGGGTCTGGGTCAATTTCCTAACCCATGGGTCTCTTAATGGGCAAAAAGTCTAACCCATCGGGTCTACGGGTTCGGGTACGTTCCTATAGTACCCGAACCCGTAAACCCATGGGTAATATAAACCCGGCCCATAGGAATTATAAACCTAGCAAGCCAGCCCATAGCCCCATACGGGTTCGGGTATGTTGGGTTTTGAAAACTTAGCTACCATTATAGTTTGCCTTTATAAGTAATTTTAGTACTTTTTCATTTTGAGTTGTCTGTTCTGTTAGTATGGTATGAACTCAGTGAACTATGAACTATGAACTCAGTGGGCATGGGTCTGGGCATGGGCGACCCGTGGGTACCCGTTAACCCAGTGGGTATGGGTTTGGGCAAAAATCTGTACCCGTCACGGGTATGGGTTTTTTAGCGAGCACGTCCAACTTTCGCGGGCACAGGTTTGGGACGGCAAAACCCAGTGGGTTTATGCCCGTTGCCAACCCTAGGCATGGCACGGCACGGTGCCAACGAGCATAAACGGGTCGTGCCAGCACGGCATGGCCAGGTGAAAAATAACTATTTTTTACCTTTTTTTTACCGTTGGGGTGTAAAAAAATAAAAAAAAGAACATCGAAAAATTCAAAAAAATATGAAATTGTTTCCTATAAATAGAGGGCATCCGGCCTCCATTCTCCACACCTCAAACCTGACTCTTATCTCTCTCTTTAGCTGTGAAAAATTCGGTAATGTTTACGCAAATTTGGCAAAATTAGTGAGGAATTTGTGTGAAATTCAGAAAATTCAAAAAACTTCAAAGAATTTTTGGAGAGCTGCAAAAGAGGTAATAGTGCTGCCTTATTTTAATTTTTTGCTATTATTTATTGATTCAATAGTAAGTTAATTTTACTTTACTATTTCAATTTGCAGTTGATTCAATAGGGAACTATGATTTTCAGCTCTCCAAATTTGGCCTCATGACGAAGAATATGCAATCCTTTCAAAAATGATATCCATCTATGGAAGGTTCACATCCACAACAAACTGTAGAGCCAGAAGAAGCGGTCGGTCTGATGAAGCAGGGTCTAATCGATCCATCTTCTGCTGACTCAATGAGTGCATCCAAAACCCAGAGAACAAGTGCAAAAAGAACAAGATCTACTAATCAGGAGTCTAGAAATACTAAAAAAATATGAGGTATATGAGAAATACAAAAATAAGTTTGGGTCTGTGCGTTTGGAAAGACTCTAGGTAGCTCCTAGCACCTCTGTGGGGACTATGCAATAGGGCAAAGTTTTTGGTTCTTCTTCTAGAAATTCTTGTGTAGGTACACATCAGTTAGGAGGAGCAAGACGGCAAATCACCGGAGACCTATCAAGCTATCTCAACAGTGATAGTGTCAGCTTCGAGCAAGAGTTGACTATTCTCTCATGGTGGCAAACCTAGAAAGTTACATATCCAGCGTTATCCATATTAGCACAGGATGTGTTGGCTGTTCCTACCTCTACGATCTCCTCAGAGTCAGCCTTTAGTCTATCTAGAAGAAAAATTGAGGAGCGATGAACAAATCTCTCGAACAAGATGATCGAAATCCTTCTGACCATCAAAGACTGAGAACAAGCTAAATCATGACTCTAACATATTACAAATAGTATAGACTTAGAAGAATCTTTTGACAATTTGTATCTAGATAGCAATGAATAGGATTTCTAATATTTTTCCTTCAGATATAGACACTAGTGAGCTTTATATATTGTGCTCTTTTTTTCTTTACCAATGTTTTCTCAAGTTAAGTTTTTTACTTTATAAAATTTCTAACGAGGCAACTATGTAATGTAACTTAACAAGTTAATAAAACTTATTATATCATTGATAATAATTATCTTGATGATTAACAATGTCTATAATTTTTATTATTTTTTACAATTTTCCTTAATTTTTCTTAATATTTTGATTTTTTTCTCCTTTTTCCAGCTAAACGGGCCAACCGTGTCGGCATGGCCCGTTAAATCCTAACAGTGCTCATGCTGGCACGACACGATCGTGGACCGTGCCTGGGCTTGGTCCTCGGCCTGTGGGCCAACATGACATAGCCCATTTATTTACCGTGCCTAAACGGGTTATGCCTGAACCGGGCCCATGCCAGCCCGGCACGGCCCAATGGATAGGTCTCATTAGGAACTCCTCAAGATGCAATTCCCCTCCATATTTTGCTTATAACGGACCCTCATCTTCTTCGTCTTCGCATTAATGGGGTGTTTGGTGAGGGACCACATCATCCTATGATGATGGGTTAGTCCATCACGGAATCATCTGATAAATTTTCATGTGATGTCGCAGTGGGGCGTGCGTCCTTCGTGTACTCTCTGAAAAAATGGCCCTTGATGCTGCTTGAATTTGGGAGGTTTATCCCCAAACAACCCTTGATGATGCTCGAATTTGGAAGGTTTATCCCATTTGGGGTGATTTGTTCTTCCACTTTGAGAACTAGGGTTAGGAAGAGTTTGAGAGAGTGTGAGGAGTGTGATTTCCCCCAAATCTACAAATTAGTGAGTGCTTTTGATTAAGATTTGTGAGGGGACTTGGAGTTTCTCTTCTATTTGCTATCTTCCACCTTGTATCTTCTCCAAAGTGGATGATTGCTTGTGCCGCCCCCTGTGATTTTTCCTGTAAAAGCTTTTCACATAAATCTTAGTGTCAACAACTTATTGATATTATCTTTCCACACTTGCTGTTGATTTGGTCACCATACTTGCTATTTATGCTCTGTTGAGAAGATTATGGTGTGTATTGATTTATTGTTGATGAGCATACATAGAGATTTTTTGGTATGTTGGTAATCCTGAGGTATTGATGTTGTGTTCAGCTAGTCCTAAATAAGTATTTTTTTTTACCAGCCAAAAATTAGTGAAAATTGAATTTGTAAGACTATGTGGTTGTAGCCCTATGCTGGTGATGACTATTTGACCTTGCTTTTGTTGTGTTGTCATTGATTGAGTTTGATTTTGTGCCTTTGATTCTCTAGTTTTTACTATCAGAGTGGTGGTAATCTGACCGACATTTGGCTGGCAGTCAAACCGGCCGTTGATGTAATCGGCTTGTGGTTTGACTGGCCCTAGAGTGCCAGTCTAACTGGCCAGTGCATGGTGGTCTGACAAGTATGTGGTAGCATCAGTCCTTTGTTGGCAGTAGCTATTTTGTAAAAAAAATATCTTTTGGAGGTTTTGGGTTGTGACTTGGTGCAGTAGTACCGGCTTTGCTATTGCGGTATGACTAAAGAGGAGCGGTCTGACCGGACTTGTCATGGTGGTCTAACCAGTGTGGTTTGGACGGTCTGACCGACTTGGTGGCCGTGGTCAAACTGGTACATGTTGTTGAGGTGCGCCAAGTTTAGTTATTTTTGGTTGTTAGTCATGGCGGAGTCCATGTAGATGTTAGTCGTGTAGTGTATATGTATGTATTTTGATAATTGAGAGTCAAGTGCATGTCATTTATGCTCGGATCAATTACTTGTTCTTTAATGTGCAGGTGTTTGATGATTGTTGCGGCCAGCGGTAAGACCGATGCTTAATAGCTGTAGCTGTTGCGTAAATCCAGGTGGAGCACGATCTCAAGTGTTGAAGTACGGGAGAAAGATAAGGATCATAAGGAGACAAATGTGTGCATGTAGTATGCCAATTATACTTGTGTATTTCAAGTGGTGACAGTTCTCGAAATAGACATACGATCTAGGTGACACATAATTAGACATCACGAACTATGGTGTGATGTGGTGTACCATAGGACTATGGCATTTCAAGTGGTGACAGCATCAAAGCAAGCATATGATCTTGGCAACAAGTCATTAGACATTGCATCTTCATGAAGATTGATGGGTGGTAATTGAGAAAATTGTCTAATACAGGATGGAGCGGCAGTATGTAAGACTACAACGTTGGCTTAAGTTATTTAAGTCACGTTTTTAAGGATGGAGTGTCTATCGGGCTTGTGTAGCCATATAAAGTTATGCTTTGAAAAGCGTGCAAGTGTGTGTGAATGTAAATGTAATGTCCTGAACGTCGTTACGGGTCCCTAGGAAGGTTTTAGCGTAATCGCGGAGTCGTCCGGTTTTTCGGTAAATCATGAGAAGGGAAAATAAAATTATGGAATAGTTTAAAATAAAAAAATAAATTAAATAAATAAAAAATTCATTTTTAGACTGTTTGGAGGGATGGGCTTGCCACTTGGGCCAACCAGCCCAAGTGGTGGCCGCACCCCCCTTTAACCCTAGCCCCCTCCCATAAAACCCCCTTGTTGACCGACTCCTCCACCCTTCAACGATGGTGGCTGAGTGGGAGTTGTGACTACATCAATTATTTTGCACTACTTCCATTGGTTGTTGCATTATCTTGGGAAGAGATGCAGTGCATTGAAATTGTATGTATTTGTCTTTCAATTTCTCTTAACTTGTTTTGTGAGATTTTGTGAGCAAGACCGTAAGACATTCCAATCTTTGTTTTCTTAGGATGTTAGATACATATTATTCTTACTATCGAAGCAGTAAACAATAAACGTGTCTGCAGATTTTGTCCAAAGCTCTGAAGATCGAGCACACGCTGCGACAGCGAATTAGAAGCTCAATCAGAAGGTATGTGATCGGCCGATGAGAAAAGCAACAGTAGAGATCTACAACAAGGCAACACCATAAAACTAGATCTCTAATCATTTTACTAGAAGGTGCAATTGATCCATGCATTTTTCTATGAATTATACCCTCTCATTATTGAGCTATAGCATAATTAGAATATTGGAATTGCTACTTGAATTTTCTATTGGAGAATTCTATTTTGGACAAGGTTATGTGCAGTTTATGAGATAGAGGTATCATGATAAATGAAGCATAAACCTTGTCCAAATGATTGTAAATTTGGTTGAAATTTGATTTCTAGAGAAGCAGTATATGTAGTTGTTACCGATAAAAGTATATATGTCGTTGCAAGACAGGGTATGGTAAGAAGCTGCTTATTTGGTTTGGAAATAGCATGACTGGATAAAGATTTAACATGCTATTTTTTCTACTCATATACTCAGTGATGCTACTGGTTGACCCAAACATCATTGGATAGTTCATACATATGTACTTACTACAGTTTATGGAATTGCTTCTTAAGTTTCCTATTGGAATTTGTCATTTGGAAGAAGGTATATGTAGAATATGTCTATAGGGTATACTAATGTACTGCCAAAATTTTTACTGAATGTGATCTCAATTGCTGTTTTGTCTTTGCACAAGAGTATATACAACTACACAAAAAAGTATATGCAGCTAGACTCTTGGACATTATATTGTACATGGACAACAATAAGTAATTATTAGGATTATAATATTATTGAATTCCATACTAATACCTCTAAATCTCTGTATATTGACCAAAGTTATTTCATATTATGCTAGATATACATTAGATATACTTCTCCTTTTTTGCAGGGCAGTTAATAGTCACTTTGTATTGTTCATACTTCTTTTATGTGCATGCTTCTTTATCTAGGTTGGGTCACCCTGATTGTACTCAAGCTATCACTGTTGTTTACCCAAAACTGTCCCAATATCCCTTTTTGCATGATGCATGCCAGCTTGAAGGAATTAGAAGTCAATGGATTAATGTACTGCTTTATCGTTACTTTAAGTCACTGGTTGCCAAATTTCATTCGAAAGTGCAAGGATGTAAAACTAAAAGCAAATACATCATACAATCGTTTGTTTTGTTAGAGGATACAGCTGCAATTGTTGGTATCGTATGAGCACTCAAGTCATCTTAAGCCGCCTCTTAGTTGTACATGTGTCCCTTGTTTGGAAGGTGTTGTGGACCATGGGTTCTTGAGGTGGAGAAATAAAAAAAGCTTTATATTTTCCTTTTGGTACCTATAAAGTTTATAACTTGCATAGTTCAATTTACATGATTATTGGCCTTAGGCATGTTCCATCGAAATAGCATGGTGGTTATGTTTTTATGTTTTAGCAGAATTATTTTACATTATAACAGCAATTAGACTATGGCTCCGTTCTAAACAACTTCTAACTTCAAAAGCCAAAAGTCGTTTGGCTTCTTAACATTGTTTCTTTTTCTTCCTCTTTTTTTCTTTTTTTCCTTTGCATTATCCATGGGATATAATGGTGTTTTCTATTTCTCTTTTTTTTATTTTCCTTTAACTGAATATATCAGAAAAAGCTAACAGTTGCTATAGTATTATTTCAGCTAAAAGGCACAATATTTTTGAATGGGGGCCTATGTGAAAGATATGAACAGACCTGGCCATCAATGTTTTTTGCTTGTTTATATGGTTTTTGTACTTGCAAGGCATTTGTCTACAAAAAAATAGTATGAATTCAAATGACATTTTTTAGCAATTCTAATGGCATCGTTATCTCCATTTGGTTAAATTCAATTAAGTAAATAATTTTCATAAATATGTAGGCAACACATCCTATGCACTGAAGCTTGTGGTGCACTCACTGTGCACCCCAACTAAAAAAGTCATGAAAAATTCTAAAAAAATTCTACATATATCCCATGGTTTACTCTACTTATATATAAAATTTAAAGTTTAAATTCATTCTATGTTAAGAGCAGAAAAAAGAGAAATTTTCGACAAATTTGAACTCCCAATCGTTATCAGATTTTCTCTTTTTTGTTACCGCTAACATATAATGAATCTAAACTTGAAAATTTATGTGTAGTTAAAGTAAATTTAGGAGTATATATAGAAATTTTTCATAATGTTTTATAATTTTTTTAGTTGAGATACACAATGAGTACACCGCAAGCTTAAGTGTATAGAATATGTTGCCAAATAGGTAATATAATTCTTTTGTTAATTCGTAATAACGCACAGTTATTCAGCTAGTTTTAGGATAAAAAATATGCGAGGAAAGGTAAGAGGCGACAAAGAACACATTCCTCAGGTGGTTTTTTTTTGTCTTTTGACTTTTTTGCTGTAACGGACTTATTTTGCATTGTAGCAGCGTGTAGCTTTTTTATCATAATTAAATTTAAAAATAAAAAATAGATTATCCTATTATAAACAATGCAAAGAAACATAAAAAAGCTAAAACTAAAAAAAATAAAATTATAAAATAGTAAATTAAATGTCAAAAATTTAAAACTAAAGCTGAGACGAGCGTCTCAGCGGCTCCTGTTTTCATTTTATTAGTAGTAGAGAGAGACAAGCGTGCTGTTCTCGCCGTCTGACCTACCTCTACTCTGTTAAAAGCTCGGACGAGCTTTCAGATCGATCTGTAGGGTTTAGTTTTCCCCCGCATCATTTTCCTCGCCGAGTCGCCGTCTAGGGTTTCTGCGCCTTCCCGCATCCACGCTACCACCGCGCCGCCATGGAATTCGACGAGTACGAATACCTGGAGAAGGCGGTCGAGCCCTCCTCAGCCCCACCGGCCAACGGCTCCGGCCAGAAGGACCGCGGCTCCCGCCGCCGCCCTTCCGGCGACGACGATCGCGGGTCGAAGCGGTCTCGCTCGGGAGAGGACTGCGACCGCGACCGTCACCGCGGCGGCCGCGAGCACCGGGACAGGGACGACGGCAAGGAGAAGGAGAAGGAGAGGAGCCGCGACAAGGATAAGGAGAGGGATAGGGACCGGGAGGTCAGGAACAGGGACAAGGACCGGGAGGTCAGGGACAGGGACAGGGACCGGGAGGTCAGGCACAGGGAGAGGGAGAACGGGAGAGAGCGGAGGAGTCGTAGCCGCTCGGAGCGTCGCCGCGGGGAGGAGGAGGAGATGGTGAGGGAGCTCGAGCGGGAGCGCGAGCGCAGCGACCGCCACCGTGACTACCGAGACCGCGATGTCAGGTGCGGATTTGTGAACTCCCCAGTTATGAACTCTCTATTGGGACACCTCTGATGTGATAGAATTATAGAACTGAATTACCTCGGCAGAAACCCTTAGGCCCTATTTGGAACGCTGAAATTTTCCCATATTCTTGCGGAATTGAATGGTTTCCTGTGAAGTTACTGTGGAACTTTTGTGTCCCAAACAGGGCCTTAGATCGTGAATTGGTCTACTTTTTATCCCTTGTGAGATATGGATTAGGCTAATCCGACTAGTCATATTTTCTTGGGCATACTTAAAAGACTAAAATTGTGTAGAATGGGGAGAGCATGTTACTTGGTTGAATGCTCATTGAATTATGTTCAGCTTGTTTTTAAGCTTTCTTTGGCATACAAACATAGTCACTTTATGGCGGTGTCTTATCACCACTGATTTACACAGCTGCAAAATGTTTCTTGAAGTTTGCTGTTGTTATCATCTAGGCTTGTTAAGTTTGAATATTGAACATTAATATGGGACTCGCAGATACGATATGCTAGAGCTGTCTTCAGATGGTCTTGGCCATTGGGCCTGACTCAGGATATTAGGTCATGAATCTTCATTTTTTTTTCTTGTGAAATATGTACAAGTTTGCAACTGGCCTTGGGCTGCTACTGCCATGACTCTTGAAGATAACTGACTATTTTCAGCTTATCAGGGGTTTCTGATTGGCAATGATTATGTCATATGTAATTACAATTGGGCCTGACTCGGGATATCATTTGATTTGATGATTACGCTTCTTTCTCATGTGCTAAAGTTCCTTTTTTTGGGTGGTGCAGGCGTAGGAAAGATGATGGTACAGAATCAGAAGTTGATCCAGAAAGAGATCAAAGGACTGTATTTGCTTTCCAGGTTGGTTTCACAAATAACATTTCTTTGCTATATTATTCATTAAGCTAATGTTTGTCTGCATTACTGCAGCTATCTTTGAAGGCAGATGAAAGAGATGTCTATGAGTTCTTCTCAAGAGCAGGGAAGGTGAGAACATGCATATTCTTTACATTACAGTGCATTCTGATTTGAAACTGTTTCCTTGTTACAGTAGTTTGTAGTTATACTCAGTTACATTCATCAACATATAATGATGTATACAGTTAATTCACTACTTTACCGGGTTTCTTCATGAATTTCAGCATATACGCAGCATCTTTGGTATGTTTAGGAGAAGGTGGAAAAATTTTTAATCACAAAGCCACAGATGAAACTTAAAAGTAATTTCACATTGACTAGATGGACTGATTTATTTATATTAATGTTAAATGTGTGCAACTGTGCTATATGAAGTAATTCATTCTCAAATTGACACTTGTTGGGGGCTTCCACTTTTTGACTCATGCCTTAGTGCCTTACAAGCATGCGATTATCATTTATTCATTTTTAGTGATAAAGGATTTTTTTAGAGTTGTTGATCCTTTCTCTGCACATTAAGCTTTCTGTCCCTGTTAAAATATGATCTAATCATCTAATGGTGTACTTGTTTTTCTGTGTAGGTCCGTGATGTTCGCCTTATTATGGACCGAAACTCACGCCGTTCCAAAGGAGTTGGGTGAGTTTTCACTACTTGTTTCTTTCTCGTGATGTACATTCCCCTCACTGGATAGTTTTGCTAAGATGTAGAATGTAGATGCCTTGTTTAGCTTAATCCTTGGGCTTCCAGAAGATTGAGCCAACAATATGCGGATTAAGATTTTGGTTTTCTGCCATATAGGATTATAGTCCAAGTCCTGGATGACTTATCAAGCTCCCCACTCCCAACATGCACACGTGCACAAAACCTTAAAAAAGAGAATATATATGCCACTAGAAAAGAAAACAACAATGATATGGGAGTTATGGGCACATATAATCAGTCTGTTGGTTGATTGTACATTGAAATGCAGTTGCATGTATATTTGTTTTTTGTTCCTACTCTGGTTTAAGTTTGGTTTTCTTCCTGTAAAGGAACCAATGCATTAGTGAGGATGACATATGTAGTCACTAGGAACCTAATCCTCCTCGTTGGAGCAATTTTATAGATTGGGGATGCATTTTGATCAAAGTTCTTTCTAGGAATATAGCTGATAAGTGTCTTTTTTTTAATATTACCAATGAGACTGTCGTATAATTTGTTTTCGATCTACTTGCTGGCTGTATAATTACATGAGCATTCTTCTCAAGTTCATATTTGGCTTTTCCCTGGGGAACATTTTTCATCAGTTTGTGATACTCAACAGGATTGCACACTGAAAAAAATTATAGTTTGGTCTACCTACTGGGATTATCGGCAATTTACAAGTAAGATGGAATATTAGATCATTCTGATGCTGTCAGCTATCTAGGACAGTTTGATTCCAGAGTGTTTGACAAAAGACTTGGTGCAGGTTTTTAGGAAATAACGAGGGCAACCAAGAACCAAGTTCGAATATTTCGTACCAACAAAATTTGATCAAATTTTCCAAAATTCTCTGTGAAGCTTATGAAAAATTCTAACATATATAGCCTCACTTATAAGGCCTACTTTCCTTTACAGGTAAAATTTATTTTGTTGGATACTCTGATATCTATACTAAAGATCTATCAAATTGACAGGTACATCGAGTTCTATGATGTTATGTCTGTTCCAATGGCGATAGCTCTATCTGGTCAGCCACTTCTTGGGCAAGGAGTGATGGTTAAGCCATCAGAGGCTGAAAAGAATTTGGTTCAGTCAAATACAGCAACAGGTGGAACAGCTTCAGGTGGAGGAAGAAAGTTGTATGTTGGCAACCTTCATTCCAATATCACAGAAGACCAATTGAGACAGGTCAATAAGTCAATTATCATATCTTATTTTATTTTGGTACAAATAGTGATATATTTCACTGTCTCTATTTTGTTCATTGCATAATTTTCCCCAGCAGTAGATGAAAAAGCATGTAGTAAATATAAGGAAATAGAATCAATGAGTAATTCTTGCATCATTGCCATCTACTCATTTCATTTATATGTACAAGGTTCCATTGGTGCTTCGTTTTAATAAATGTTGGTATTAAATAACTAAATTTCTCAATAACACTACAAGATGATGCAAGTTCGAAAATAAAATTGTTGTTCACTGAAAAGTGGCCCTAGGGTCCATTTTTCACCCTCACATTGGATGCTATTTTCCATTTTATACACACCTTTGTAATGTTATGGTACGAAATTTTCCAATAGCAATTGGGCTGAAGTCCTAGGACTTTCAGGATTTCAATTGTAAATTCCCAAATTTTTTAACTAAGGTAACTGGTGAGAGACTAGTTTCGGTAAGTCATATGTTGAGAATTTTTTCAGATTTTTTTTTGTTTCATTGGCAGTAGTAACAAGTTTAAATCTCTCTCTCTCTCTCTCTCTCTCTCTCTCTCAAGTTGGCCCTGCTGTGGATTTGTTGTTTCAAATCTCTTCTCACTATATCCATGTACTTGTGGAGATTACTATTGCTGAATGTAGGGATGCTTTCTTAGATAATTAGTACTCCCAAATCCATATTTCAAAATTAAGTTTTAGTTAAGGATGCTGTTTGTTGTTGTCCGAAGGGACATAACCTATACTTGCATCTTTCCATGCAACTTGTTACCTGTGAATTGTGATATAATGAATTTGCCCTTTCAGGTCTTTGAATCATTTGGGCAAGTGGAGCTTGTACAACTGCCTCTAGATCCACTTACTGGGCTATGCAAAGGTTTTGGTTTCATTCAGGCAAGTAACTGTCTCTTCCCATGAAGCTCTCCCATGACTTAATGCTCAATTGTCATCAGTATTCTTGCATCATGCAGTTTGCACGGCTTGAAGATGCAAAAGCTGCTCAGAGTTTAAATGGTCAACTTGATATTGCTGGAAGGGTAATTAAGGTAACATATTTATTGTATGGCTGCCTAAACAGTTTAAGACATAGTAGGCATCTATCTGACAGCTCTCATATTTGTTTCAACCAGGTCTCGGCGGTTACTGATCAGGGTGGTGTGCAAGTTAGTGGCGCAGCTACTGGAGATTTAGATGATGACGAAGGCGGAGGTTTGGTGAGTATCCTTTCCTGTTTCCTCTCTACAACCTTTTTATAATTGAGGGTTTTCATATCTTTCTGTCTTTAATGATTTTTACATTTATAATATTTGGGGTTATGCTGAGGTTTTTTAGCTTCTCTAATTTTGGGGATGAGCTCAGCTTTGTTAAGAATTGTTTTCTGCAGTTATTTCAACAAGGAGTATCTTATGCTAAGAATTGTTTCTACAGTTATTTCAACAAAAGAGTACCTTATACTAAGAATTGTTTTCTTCAGTTATTTCAACAAAGGACTCATCTTATGCACTTTACATGCACGTTTTTCCACCATCCACTACTTATCCTACAATTGGGAGCAGGGGAAAGTGGAAAAAATTTAGGAATGGAAAACGTTGAGGAACTTTTTGTAGATACAAGTCTTTTCTACTATAGCCATCCCCTTTCAACAAATATAATAATTTCTATGTAATATTTTGAGATCCTGAACTTATCCTTTTAGAGGTACAAATATACCAAGAACTGCGACATCCTTGCTAAGAATTAGATTGGTTATCAGGTTCAGATCCATTACTGAGATTGGTCTGCTTGAAAATGAGCAAGATGTTCCTTCTCAGTTTGCTACTTAAGCCTGCCAATATTTTTGGAAACAAACACCTGTCAATATTGGGACCAAGGGACTTCATATCTATGTTCTTTTCAGACACTTCATTTAAGTTTTGAACCATAGGAAGGTCGGTTTTTCTCTGTGGTTGATCCTGATGTAGTGATGTGTATGCATGTCGGGACCGGATTTCCGAATCTGAACCCTCTATATATTACCACACTAATATCAGATTAAAGCTAGTGCACAAATGATTACATAACCAAAGAACGCTTTATTGCAATAATAAAGAGTATATGCTTTATGACCACTTATTACAACTGAGGCTACAAGACCTTTAAAACTTACAAAACACAGCGGAGGCTAAAGAAATAAACTCCGAAGATAACCCATTAATACACCATAGTAAATTCACTAAGGAAGCGCAACCTAGAACTCTGGGGATCCTTCATCAAAGGCACACACGAAATAGTCGTAATCTCCTTCTGGGTCTTCATATTTCTCTGAGATGATTTTGTAGATTGCAAGGTGAGTACATAGAGTATTCCGCAAGTCTTGTAAAATGCAATTATATGCAAGGTTTAACAATGGAAGGATAATACGGTTTTTTTGCACAAGCTACATTTTTAGTTTAATTACCATTTTAGATTTTAAAGCATCAATTTGACAAAGTAATTGCATTATCTGAAACTGTGTAAATTTTCTAGTGAAGATTCCAATCACCTACACTAGTAGACATGCTCTAACCGCCAAGGTTTAGAACTACAGGTTCCATCTACCTAACTGACTCTTATCTGCCAGAACACACACCTGAGAGTTCACCACTCTCGAGTTCCCAAAAGATTTTACTTTGAAACCAAAACCAAATATCTACCATGTGAACACGATGTGACGCGAAAGGAATTCGAAGAAATTCACTGGAGTGATCGGAACATGGGTTGGGGCGACGAACAATTTCGACAACGACGGGCTCTCGATGACGGTGGTGTTTTGGGGTTTGACGAGGCCCAACAGAGATTGGAAGGGGTTGAGAGAAGTCACGGGGTCGTATATAAGGGCTCGGAAGAGATAGAAACGGACTCGAATCCATGGGATTCGTTTTGAGTCGGTTTGGGAATGGATGAGATAAAAGAAAACGGATAAACGAAACGCGAAGAAACCAAAAGGAATGGATTCCTTGCGTGATTTGGAACATCTTTCGTTTTGGCACAAAGTGGAGGTAAGGCCGGGCGGAGACTTCGCTTGGGCGCAAAGGTGGTGCCATGGCCTGTTCGGTTGGCTCGGCTGCTGTTCAGCTAGAAAAGGAAGATGAACAGTGACCAAACAGGAAAAAGAAAGGAAGGGAAAAAGAAAAGAAAAGATAGGCCAAGAAAAATGGGTTCGACCCAAAAAATAGAATGGATATTTTTCTGGATATTTGAATTTTGGAATTTGAATTGGAATTGGAATTTGAATTGGAATTGGAATTTGAGATTACCTTCCAAGATTACACATAAAATCCAATTAAAATCCAAATATTTGAAATTTTGGGATGTTAGAATGTACTGCAGCCTTGAAACAAATCTCTCTTTTTTAAATGATTTAGTCGATATTGTTGGATCACAGTACTAGCTATATGCTAGATAGGATAGGATCACAGCTATGATTTCTGCATACCATTATGCTGTAGGGAAAAACGAGGGAGGGATATCCTGGGGTTTATTAACACATATAACATTATTCTGCTCAAAGGCTACGTGTATTCATATGTCTACTGAATGTATGCAGGCATTAAATGCAAGCTCCAGAGCTCTTCTGATGCGGAAATTGGACCGTAGTGGCACTGCAACCAGGTATCAGTTTTGTGTTTGCTATTTTAAGCCTTTTGTTGTGTCCTTTACCTTTATTATTCTGGCAGAATGTTCTTTGCACAAGGAGATCAATTTGTCTTGATTCCTGTCTGACCTTAACTCATACAATACTCAAATGTTCAAAACTCTACTGGGCTGTTTGGTTTGAGGAATGGGTTGATCCTAGCTGATCTTATGCCAACTCGGAAGCGATATTGGAAATTAAACCTTTTCCCTACTCCCTAGTTGTCTTAAATTCTATTAGAATTGTTGCCATATAGGCTAGTGTAACCTTGGAAGGAGCACCTTTAAACATGCGCCCAATGATGTGAGGGGGACTAAACCATCCCATAGTTGACAATTTCTGCAATAGTAGTTGTGGTTACATTTATGATTGGTAAGTTTTAGAGTGCCAGAGTTTTTTATGAGACTATGATTGCTGATTATGGCATATCGGAGCACCTTTTTGTACCAAATTTTGTTTTATTAACATCCACTGTTTTATCACCAGGATTCATTTAGCTTGTGGCATGTTAATCGTTAAGATCATTCTTCATGGTGTGGTGGAAACATTAGGATCTCACATTCTCAGCAAATTCAATTCATTGCTTCTCCTTTGATCTTTTCTTTTGTGGTTATCTGCAGCATAACTAGTGGTATTGGTGCTCCCAGTGTGAACACATCTGTTGAATTACCAGCTGCATCAGTTGTTGGTGCTCCTCTGGCAGCTGCTTCTCTTACACAACCCACGATACCTGCTATTGGAGCAGTGCCTGGAACACCTCTTCTTCCTGTTACCACTCAATCTGCTGATATTGGTACACCTAGTGAATTCCTATCGCTGAAGAACATGTTCGACCCAGCAGTAGAGGTATTCCCTTTTTTATGCATTTCTTGTATTTTAGATTTGTCTATGTTTCTGTAATTTAGGTGCTTGCCTTATGTTTTTGCTCAACTGATTCAAAAAATATTATTTCTGTTTGTTTTAGTGTCAACTGTTACTTTTGTTTCATCCTTATTATTCATCATGTGTTCACTTCTGACCAACCTAACTGGAAATTCACCTTTTTATTACAGACGGATCCTGATTTTGATTTGGACATTAGAGATGACGTCCAAGAGGAATGTTCGAAGTTTGGTGTAGTAAAGCACATTTTTGTTGACAAGTAAGTCGGTTTAATTTTATCAAATTATCTTGGACGTAGTAGCATCAGCATAATGCAATAATCTTAAACATGGAAAGTTTGTTTTCTGCAGGTACTTGCAATGCCCACTTAAATATTATTAATTACATTTGCATCATATTTGCCCCAATAATATGCCCTGTTATTTGAAGTTTTGAACAAAATTTCCACCTGTCTTCCAATGTATAGTTCTTTATGAGCTTTGGAGTTGTTTGTGACCTGCTTTTTTGCCAATGTTCTTTTTTTTTGTCTTAGTAGTTACGCAACTCTGGTAGGTTCAATCAAATATCAACGCAATGCAATTTTTCACCCGAATTAGCATGCCTACGAAATCGTTCACATGCTATTAGCAGTGTCTTCCCAACTTCGCATCATCTAACCTTTGCTATTGTGAAACAGAAATACCGCTGGCTTTGTGTACCTGCGGTTCGACACTGTAACAGCAGCAGCAAATGCACAACGAGCACTTCATGGTAGATGGTTCGCAGGAAAGATGATTACGGCGACCTTTATGGTAATGAACATTATCTTGGTTTCATTTTTGCGTATAATCCGCCTGTTGCAAATTTCATGCGCCTGTTGCTAATTCTGATTAAAATATTGATCTCATTTTCAGACCGCTCAGCAGTATGAAATGAAGTTCCCAAACTAGCGGACAACTTATGTGGTGAAAATTGAGTTGCCTGACGGGTTGCCTCATGTGAACGTGGATCCGTTCAACGTTCGAACGATGTCGTATCAGTTGTTGAACACCATTTGTTATTGTTTCTTGTAACATTTGGATAGATTGCATGAAGTTTGTTGTCCGGATAGTTGCATCTTTGGTGATAAAGATTATTTATTGTTTTGGTTACCTGGTGGTCAGGCGGCGTTTTTAAGGAATAGTGACTCTTGGTATACAATGTGCATCATTTATTATTACTGTCACCGGAGGCATTTTCTTTTCCGGTGAAGTGCTAGTGGTAGCACGTTCATCTAAACATGCTGCCACCTCCATGTGCTTTTCGACGACTGTGTGCCGGCGACGGCAGCGGATGGCGCGGTGGCGGGTAGGGGTTTTGGTGGGAAATGGAAGAGGATGGGATTGTACAAGAGAATGAAAGAAGATCTAGCGAATGGAGATACGAGGGTCACAAGTTTTGAGTACTCACAGATAAAATGAATACTCAGCTGACACCTCCATTAGCGAAACAGCTAAATGCCTTTTAGGTGTAGAAAAAAAACCTATATTTTAAATTAACTTGTGCTCTGTTCACTTTCACTTTGCTCTCGCACCACCGCGCTGAGAGGGCGGCTAACGCAGAAAAAAAAGCGAAAACGTGGAGACGGTGTTTGTAAATTGCAAGGAATACTAATGTTTGCGGATAGTCGCTCTGGAAAATCACTGTGCATGCCTCAAGAAAAAAAATAAATTTCACATAACATAACTGCAACTTTTGGTTGCAATTTCTGTAGCCTACGGCTACTTTGACCCGCGCTATCAATAACAACAATTCCGTGGCTCCGAACAGTTTCGGTCACTCCGGGCCCATATGGCAGTGAGGTGAGGCACTTCCCCATACGCCGTTTGGTCGACATGTCACCGGACACGTAGCCACTCTGGACCAGCGGACATCTTAGCAGCCCAGCGTAGCACCGAGCGGCCAGGACTCAGATCTTTTACTTGTGGCTTATAGTTTAATTTTTTTAATTATAATTATTCAAACAAAAAGTATAAAGAGAAAAATACTTATGTGTGCTTTTATCCTATATAAATAAAGTCAGAATAATATCTACTCAATCGACTCAAAATCCATATTAAAAAGATACTCTGTTTAAAAGCTAGTTACTATATAAAGGCAAACTATAAACCCAAAAAGGGAGCCTAAAAATTTGGCTGGAATCGCACCTCTGATTTGGTTGCATTCGCTCGATCTTATCGTGCTAACCCAAGCAATGGCTCAGTTCTTTTGAGTTTATGCTTCGGTTTTGGTTTCTATTTCTACAGTAATTTGCTATTAAATGGTATGTTTTTAAAACGGAGTTTACAGGTAAATTGTAGTATAAACTGTATCGAGTTTAGTTATATTGGTCAAAATCGCATAAGACTATTTTTCTCTGTGTACTATTTCTTACGAATAGACCAGAATTCAAAAACTACAGCCATAAGTCATAAGCCAAAGTCAAAAGAACCCACTTGTAGAGATGCT
The DNA here is from genome assembly GCA_036346265.1 of Melocanna baccifera. Lineage (NCBI taxonomy): Eukaryota > Viridiplantae > Streptophyta > Magnoliopsida > Poales > Poaceae > Melocanna > Melocanna baccifera. The sequence continues at coordinate 4,812,162 of CM070703.1, read as the reverse complement.
GCGCGCACTCCAAACATAGGGGCAATTCCGGCGGCGGAGATCAGCCACCACGATGTTTTGAGGTCCGGCAGCTTCCCTGCCTAGGCAGAAGGTTAGTCACCGGAATCTTGGTGTCTTGTGTCTAAATTCTGCAAGCGTTGGGTGGATACTCTGGATGGGGAATACATGGATTAGGGGTTAATTGGAGAATGATCTTGCAATTAGGCGCCATCTCCTTCCTTGGTAGAGCAAGAACGACAGCCTAGGGTTTGCAAGGTGAGTGCACCAAAAAAGAGGGGGAACTGGCGCACGCGCTTTATGCCGTCCCAGCCCGCCTCCCACACGACCGTGTCCTTGGGCTCCATTCCGTTAGGCAGCTTCCAATCGAATTGCCTTTGGAAGTCTATACTGCTGTTCTCGAACCTGTCTGGCTTGAACTCCTCGGCGTTCTCCCGTACTTGGTTCCTGCAAATGGCCCACACGTTTCGCGGCATTCACGAGGGGCCAGGAGGGGCCTCGGGTAGTGCAGCCTCAGGCCCTCCTTGATCACCACCTTGAGATAGGTTAGCCCGGCGATGTCCTTAGTGATGCTGCTCTTCCCCTGAAATGCTTGCCGCACCTCGGCCTGCGCTTTCGCCATTGCTCTCGGCGATCGGATGAGCTCTGCCATGGTCCAGTTCATCGTCGCTGACGATGTCTCGCTGCCCCCGCAAACATGTCCTACAATCAAGCATATCGCATTCTTATGCACTACATGTGTGCTTAATTCAGCTGAGAAGGACAAGATGGTGTGAGACAAACAAAAGTACGACGATGGTTTCGTCGGTGGTTGGGATCGACGTACTGCCTTCTGAAGCCTCAGCACGACGTCGAGTAAGCACACAATCTCGGCCGCCTCGCCATTGTGGCTGTCGTCCATGGTGTTAGATAAAGGGGGAGGAATGCAAATGTGAGTGGTTAGCAATAGCACTAGGGGCAAATATATAATATAAAGACTAAAGAGACACACTAAACCCTAGACTATAAGTACAATATCAGAAATACTCTTAACACCTTACTCAAATGCAAGATATATGTAATAGTATTGCATTTAAAAGGGTCGACACTAAAAAGGGGAAAAATCTAAAGTCTAAGTCTTGATAATGTCATCGCAGCGTGTAACTCTTGAAAAATATATCGAGTATTAAATAATCTCCTCCCATCTGGGGTCGTGTAGAAGCTCATAAAGTACAAAATGCAGGGCTGAGAAAGCAGAAGCAAGCGAGAGCAAGGTTGACCGCAGTAACACGACAAAGAAGATGATGAAGCCAACACAAGTAAAGAGAGTTCTCAAATCAAACCGAAGAGAAATGAATAGAAGCATGGAGGCGCAGATTAGAACCCGAGATGATGACATAGTGGAAGGAAAACGCGGCAGCCTTAAAAGCTTGGGATGGTGGCTTAAAGAGAAGCGGCAGCATCATAAAAACTTTTACGATCTGCGGCAGCTCAAAGAAAAGAGCAACGACTGCTGCCATGCAAAAAAGAAGAAAATGGCCACACTTGATCCAAAATGATAGACCAAGGCTAGCAAAGCAATGGGCTGACAAACAAGAAATTTATGGACTCGCATAGTTTTGACAAACTGAAAGATAGATGCTACGGATTTAGATAGACACAATGAAAGCAATGACACTAAGGAAAAAAAGACTCAAAGGATAACTAGCAATAGCAAACAGCGAGGACGATAGCCAAACAGCGAGCACCAGCTGCAAATAGAACCAGCGCGGAAGCAACACACATGCAGCCCAATACGGCATCACAGCAGCCCATAACCATAGCCCAAAACAGCATAAAAGAGCATAGCAGAATAGCTGTAGCATTGCACTCCAGTAGAAAAGGAGGGCGGAAGTGGTGCTCCAAGAAGAAAGGAGAGCGGCGTGGTGCTCCATGAATGGAGCAGCAGCAAGTGCTGCCCACGGGCACAGGACACAGCAAGACGTTGAGGTTAGGTTGTTGGCGCAGTGATGCTCAAAGGAGATGTCGAGGGTAAGCTGCAGCGACGTTGGCGAGCTGAGGTATGGAAGAGCTTAGTGGAGGCGTCCAAAGAGAAGCAAATCCACCTGGGAGAGAGGACGGAGCAACATCCCAAAGGGTGGTGATGACTCCTTACAGCGAGCAGCCCAAGCAGATTTAGAGTCGATCAGATCTCGAGAGGCCGGATCCGGTGACCTCGGCCGACGGTGTGATGGCCTCGGACAATGGTGCAGTAGTCTTGAGGTGGTGGCAAAGAAATGGCCCAGTAGACAACGAGCATGCTCGTGGACGGGGAGAGGCCACCACCGACTATGATGGAGGATGGATCCAGAGGCCTTGGAAGGTACGGCATCGAGGTGGACTCCGCTAGCTCGGATCCAGGGCCAGCTGTGGTGGATCTAGCCAAATCCACGTCGGATCAAATGATGTCTATCTCAAGGATGACAGATAGGTCGATGTCAAGCTCGGTGACGAAGAGCTCGATGACGACGAGCTTGACATTGACGGGATAGTGCCAGAGGACGAGGCTGTTACTTGACACTAAACTACAATTAAGGGGTGTCTACCCTTGGGAGTGGAGATCACTCCTCCTAGAGGTAGTGGTAGTGAAAGTGATTTTGGAGCTAGGTTTTCGAAACCTGCTCTGATACCATGCTAAATGAAGATGAGGAATACAAATATGAATAGCTAGTCATATTACAATAGCCCAATGGGCAAATATATAGTATAAGGACTTAAGGGACACACAACCCTAGACTACAAGTGTAATACCAGAAACACCCATAACACATTAGGGTACAGCTTAAGCAAGAATTAGTCAGTACAATTTTGTACCTTTCAGGATATGCTGACCTTTCCATGTTTCTAAGATCTTCAGCAATTTCTGTGTTACACCCAACCATTCTTCTTTTGTTAAATCATGGTCCCTTATAGGAAAACCTAGGTATGCAATTGGTAATGCTCCCAAATTTGCAACGCAACATGTTTGTCATAGGAGCAATTTAACATGTTAGCCAACCAATTTCGCCCTTTTATATCACACCCAAGAACAAAAACCTCACTTAATGATAATTTATCTTCAGGCAAGACAACCTCAAAGTGATATAGAAGAAACTTGAGATTAAGCACATTTTCATCTGATTTCCTAATCATCAGCAAGTAATCATTCGAATATTGAAAATAGGTATACTCTAAACATATGGCAAAAGCTAATGGCCTCATTTGGGACGCCTTCTGCTACAACTTTTCTCTTCAAGAAGCCAAAAGCCATCTCAGGCCTTGTTTGGCATGGCTACAACTTTTCTAAAAAGCAACTTTCGGTTGGGCTGTATGGCTAAAGGGCTGCATGGTCGAACGACTGGGCTGAAGAGGTTTGGTGTTTAGCAGCCTAGCTTTTAGTTAGGCTGGCTGGTTGTTCTAAGTTGAAAAATGTCTGAAATACCTTTGAGGCAAATGATAGCTTGTTTGATACCACTTAAAGGATATTATGAGTGGATTGGATTTTTTTGCACAATCGCATAGAACCGTAAATTTATACTAAATTTAGAATTTTCATGTATGATCACAACCAAAAGTTTATCCACATATAACCAATTTGCTAATACCATTTTTACTAGTAAATCTGAACATAAACATGAACAATCATTATTCAAATCCATTTATTTGTCAATGCTGCCATACAATGAACCCCTTCTATCAAATTACTTAATAAATTCCAATATTGGTTATGATGGCAATAAATCAATTATGATGTTGCGGCGAGGATGTCAACGTTTACAAACAAGCAAGAAAACAAGCTAGCATTCTAATTTGCTGACTGCTCAATAAAGATAAAAAAGGTAATAGAAAATGAAAGATCCAGCAAACAACAACGGTGATAGCTATTGTTCTAGCAAACACAACGGTGATAGCTATTATTCTAACCTACTCTGCATCTTGCCAACTAATAATCGGAATGTCACTTTAAATTGAACAATCTGTCGTCTTTAAACCCAAATATGATGGGATAATTGAACAATGTCTCGTATGAATCCATGTCCAACATTCAAACAAACATCAATCATAGAACAGATCAATGATAGTAGCCAAACTGAATCCATGTATACAATGTGATCTATTTTATTTTTCAACAAGCAAATTTTCTACCTAGCTAGCTTGCTAGAGTACCACTACTACAAAAAGGTTTATATTAGACGTCTCATCTCAGATAGTTCAAGAAAATCATCAGTGTTAAATACAATCACATATGGTTTACATTTAAAGACCGTATATGTTGGTGCCAGTGCTAAAAACCAACTGTGAAGAGATAATATCACAGACGGTTTATGGTGAGAACTATGATAATGAAGTTATCACAGACGGTTTGAATTAAAAACTATCTGTGATATGTTTTCCGCCTCGTAATCCCCTAAAATTTCATAAAATCTCGCCTGAGTCCAAATAGGATTCTGTTTCGACACACTTTTAATAAAACGAACATAACTTTTGCATACGATGTCGGTTTTTGATATTCTTGTACTCGTTGAAAAGCTAACAACAAGTTCGATAAAAAAATGACTAACTTGTGCCAGTCATCCTCTAAGACCTCCAAAATCGGCTATCTTTAGTCTCAAATTTGCATCGTAAGTTTTTTATTTCTGTTTTTGCCAAAAAAAAATTTGATCATCCCTTTAAAATTTGGGGTTCGTCTCAACTGCAAAGTTATAGATCTTATCGAAACCTTTCAAATGAGTATATATAAGTCATATAAAACTTTGTTATTTCATATTTTGAGACTAATTGTTTACATTATATCGATATATATAATATTTGATAATGAAGTTTCACAGACGGTTCGTAGTTCAAACCGTCTGTAATAATTATATTTTGTAGATGGTTTATGGTTCAAACTGTCTGTGATAATTATATTTCATAGACGATTTGTACTTCAAACCATCTGTGGTAATTTGGTCCTTGACCATTGGCTCGTCGATCCTCCCCAACCCAATCCAGCCAATAGAAACCGACCAACCCCCACCTCATTGATCATAGCTCCCGCCTCTCTCTCTTATAAATACTTACCTGAACCCATCCCCTACTTACTTCATACGTTCAAAATCTCTCCAGCCTCCTCACCGTCCTTCTCCTTGACCTCGACCCCGATGGCCTCCTCACCGTCCTCCCCCTTGATCCCGACCCATACTTCATGCACTCAAGTTGGTGCCTATGAAGGTGGGAGTCAAGGACATCCAGCTCACGCACTGCATCAAGGATGAGAGGGTCTAGGCATAGAGGCCTCGTCGATGCGGTTGAGGTTCTATTATGATCTCTGTTTGCTTCTATTATGATATCTGTTTCTTCTATGTTCTTGCCATATTTATGAGTTGTTCGGTTTGTAATGGAAATGGAATGTTCTCTGCTATGTTTGCTCGTTATCTTGTGATGTTATAATAGTGGATTGTAATAGAAATGAAATATTCTCTGTTATGTTTTCTGATGTTATATGCTATGTTTGCTATTATATTTGCTTGTTTTCAAAGGGCATAGCTACCATATCTTGAGCTTAACCGAAAAACAGAAAAAATTTTGGGTATAGAATAAACTATCACAGATGGTTTTGTGGTATAAATCGTCTGCAAAGGTCTATCACAGATAGCTCAAACTAAAAACTGTCTATGATACTCACACATCACAGACGGTTTTATTTACCAACTGTCTATGATGGGAAAGTATCATAGACAGTTCTATATACCAATTGTCTGTGATACACGTCCATCACAGATAGTTGGTAGCTAGAACTGTCTGTGATGTGTGAGTATCACAGATATTTTTTGGTTTGAGCCGTCTGTGATAGTGTTCTTCACATATGGTTCTAGTTAGAAACCATCTGTATTGTATTTATCGCAGATAGCTCACAAACCGTTTGTGATAACCTTTAATTATCACTGACCCATAAATTCAGACGGTTCAGAAAATCATCTGTGATGATAGTTCTGAATCATTTGTGTTGACCCTTTTTGTAGTAGTGTACTCTATACTATTAGTAATAGAAAAATTAGGTTGTACTTCAAGCACGAACACAATGAACTCAATCTGAACTTGTAAAAGTGTGTACTCAATCTGAACTAATTTCTCTTAAAATGTTCTTGAAAATCTCATAATATTCTAAACATGGAAATCCACATGTGAACTCATGAATCTCACAATTGGCACCCCCTCCAGATCTAGAGGGAGGCGGTGCACCCTCCAGACCCAGAAGAAGGATCGGGGCGGATTTAGGGTGGCATCGGTGGGGCAACCGTTGTGGATGAGGGGCGGCCGATGGGAGGTGTCGGCGGGAGGAGTCAGTAGTGGCGCTTTGGGACGGAGTCAGCGGGAGGAGTCGGCGGTGGCGCTTTGGGACGGAGTCAATGGGAGGCAGATTAGGTGAACGGTGGCATTGGAGAGAGGAGGTGGAGGGTGGCATTGAAAGGTCGAGGTGCAGGCATATAATGTGTTTCGGCTCGTAAAGGCAGATTCAGCTCGTAAAGCTTGCTAGGAGTAGGTTTTTGTTTACAAGCATCAACCTATGTACTAAGCAGCAGACATATAATGTGCAATGTATTGTATCTATATGACTTTGCACAGCCTAAATGCCATGTACTAGTTGTTATGTGCAATTTGACCAAAATATTATAAATATTGTGTGGCCATTTTAGGCCTTGTGGTTTATTTTTTGTTTTTCTTATTCACCAGGTTGTTGAAATCCTTTCTTGAGATATCAGCGAGTGGATAGCATGCACTGGTTTTCTTAGTAATTTGATAACATGTATCAGTTTTTCACAGCGGGTGAACAGCAAGCACCAACTTTTCTAGTGATTTGACAATATGTACCAGTTTTTCGCAGCGAGTGGATAGCACGTACTAGCTTTTTCAATGATTTGACAATATGTACCAACTTTTCACAGTGAATGGATAACATGCATCAACTTTTTCAGTGATTTGACAACACATATCAGCTTTTCGCAGTAAGTGGACAATACGTATAAGCTTTTTCAGTGATTTGACAACATGTACTAGCTTTCCCAGTGAAATGACAACACGTACAAGCTTTACTCCAGAACAATGCACACTGATCGACTATAAAATCTAGCCAGCCCCCATGACCAGATCCATGACTCCAATCGAGTTGATCTCAAAACTAAGGGAAAAGGAGAGGGAGAAGAAAGGAGAAATACAGGACGTCACTGCGCTGCTGGTAGGGATGTTGAACTATAGAGAGATGCTTCACAACCGAAAATGGGTGGGCAAGAAGAAGGCATCATACCCTGATAATTCTGGCAAGGTGCACCTGTGCCGTCGGAGTTTCCACGGCCGCAATGCGACTATGGCGATCTAGCACATATCATTCAATCGACACACCTGGCAACCGCTGGCCTGTCACACTACATGTGTGGTGAAGTTCTATAAGCACATATTTGCTATTTCATACTACATATCTTATTTCGCACATCTCTAACCCCACTCTGTCCATGCCGGTAGATCACGGAGCGCTACTACTTCTTTCAATGGATTGATGACCCAGATATATACGATAGGGCATTCATCGAGTAAAAATGCATACTCAACTAACCCATGGTACTGGAGAGATTCACATGCTAGAAATCTTACACTCCAGATGATAGCAGAAAAGACAAGGGTAAAACACCGATGGTTCCCAAAGCCCTGATTGAACGCCACGTTATTTTTGACTGGGACAAATCAACACAAGTTGTATAAGCTGAGTATTAAGCCTGGATCACGAGGGCTAAAGCCCGCAATGGAGAGAAGGAAAAAAGTTCTATGCACGCACAAACAAAATATAATAGGATTTGTTAATGCGCATCAATGCACATGCTTTTAACTAGTTTGCATTGGTATTCACCTAGTTACAAAAAACTAAATTTGCAACGTGGCATTGCCGAGCCGATGGTACAATCGAGCGCCCTGGATCCTAAGCCTGCCCCGACTAGGGGTGGATATTGAGCCAAATCCTCATCTTATCGAGTTTTTTCCCCTAAAATTAGCATAGTTTTATTTAATATTATATTACGTATAGTTTGAAAGTATTTTTAGAAGCGAACTAACGAGCCGAACTAGAGCAAATTCTAAATTAACGAGTATAATTGAAGCAATTTTGAACTGAACCAATAAGTTTTTTTGCCACCCCAACCCCCAACCCCTTGCCTTGTAGCTTGCCCTACCTGCTGCCAAGCCGTCGCAGCTCAGCAGCTCCTATCGAGCAGGGGCATCTTGATAGCACAGTAGGCCAGCCCGCCTGTTTCGTCATGCCTATGGCTACTGCAGTCACTTGACTTGTTGCGCCATCTGTCTCACGTCGTACTATCCCAGCGTGGCAGCTGACACATGTTGCCTGTTGTGCCTTCTGAGCTCAGGGGGTCTATTTTTTTTTTTGCAAAAATAGGTGTTCAGGTACTAAAATTGAAAAAATATTGCTACAGTGCCAAATACGTGAATAGTTCTGCATAGTCATGTGCGTGTGTGGATTATCATGCCCTCGCTATTACCAGTGCGGGCAAAAACGAGGGTTGCGCACAGGGGACTGATCCGCTGGGCCAACATCCCTTCGGAGTTGCAACCGTTGCAAAAAAAAAAAGAACGCAAGACGTGTCATGGCATGCCGCTCAAAAGCCAAAATTAAGCGGGACGCGTGCATGCAAATGGATTGGGCTAGCGCCTTAGGCCCGGCTAGGGTCACGTACTACATCTATATGCCTGGCCTTTCGATCAAACGATGTATATCATACTATTCAAGATTGTTAAAATCGCAATTCTAATCGTAGAATCGTATGATACGATTCTACGATCCCACAAAACTAACCTGACTCAAATCGCATCTTGAATCATATCTGGTAGAATCATAGTATAATCTTGATTCTAGTCTAGAATCATGTAAAATCACAATAGAATCGTGTAGATTTACGTATCATCTAAGATTATAAAAGACTTATGTATTTGGTTGTATCATATTCCTCAATTTAAGTTGTATATTAAGTACTAAGTAATTAATAGTTTAGACATTAAGATTTGACAGTTTGGAATAATAAAAATTAATTTAATTATCTATTTATTTTATTTTTATGTAAAATAATCATATTATGGCAATATTGATAACATCACTTTTCTAATCGTAGCTTTCAATGACATAATTTAGACCATGAATCATGTCATAAATAAGATACATTTATTAATCAAATTAAATGCCAAATAACTAAATAAAAGCTCATATCATCCTTGAAATACACAATAAATTAAAAAATATGTTTTTAGTGAAATCAGGTAGAATCTTATATTCTACAATTCGATCCTAGAATACGATTCTTCTTCTTCTATCCAATTCAGGACAAACTTAATACCGTTTCAGGATGAAATCGTGAGTTCGCGCTGTTTGATTTTATGGCATGGTTGCAGGCTTGCACTAGAGCGGTCCGGTTGATCCTATTGGGAAACTAAAGATAAGGATCCCCGTTTAAACGGATCCTCTCCGTTTAAACGAGTCTTTATCTATAATGGGCACCTCATCCCACCCCCTATAAATAGAGAGCCATATGGCTGATTTTGTACTCAATGCATATGAAGCAATAAAGAAAGACCAGGAGTTCTCTCTACCTCTCGTGTTCAATCTATTATTCGTGTTTACGTGATTGATTCGTTTCTTATTCTAAGCGGAGAATCGCTCGGATGGTCGCGAGAGTTCCTCAACACGTTATCGGCACGAATCGCTCCGGTGAACGAAGGTAATCATCGAAGTACTTAATAGATTGGTTTTCTAGATCGCTTTGAATTTGCATTTTTTTCTTCGCGTTCTAGATTGGTTTTCTACGGTGCAAATCCACCCTAATCTACCGTGAGCAGACCTGAAGTCGCCGGCACAATGTCGATCGGTAGATTGCGAAGCGGGTAGATGTTGATTGCATTTGTAGAAACGATGCAAATCCGCCCTAATCTACCGTGAGCGGACACAAGTCGCCGGCACAATGTCGATCGATGGGTGTGAAAAGGGTAGATGTTGATTGCATCGTAGATTAAAACGAAAATTTTATGCATTTTTACGTTCGATAATTGCACAAGAAAAGATTCGCAAGGGCGCCCTGCATGGCCACCGCGCTGTATCGCGCACCGTCTCTGGCATGAGGCAACACTCGGTCGCCGTCGCACCGCATGTGCACCAACACCGACCCCGCGCGGCCGTCGTTGTCGTAGTCGTCGCGATCGGCCCGCCGCGCCGCGCCCGCGACGCGCGCCACTCCGTCCCACGGTGTCACCGCCGTCGGCTCGAAGCCGCGCCGCGCTTCGCATGGCATGCCACCGCCGGCCTCGCGCCGCGCGCCCGCCGCGGCGGCGCTGCCGCGGCGCCGGCTTCTCGCTGCGCCCGCCACACTGGCCTCGGCTTCGCGCCCGACGCGCGACATCGCTAGCGCCCTCGGCCTCCTCGCGCTGCGCTGCCGCGCGCGCCAGCTGCTGCCGTCGGTCTCCTCGCTTTGGCCTCCTCGCGCGCGCCCGCATGGCGCCGCCGCCGCCCGCGCCGTGTGCCCGCATGGCATCGCTGCCTGCCTCGCGCCGCCGCCCGCCGCCTCTCCGCCCGAACAGCCGGCGCCGCCACTCCCGCGACGGCGACCGCCGCTCCGCCACTGCATCGGCCTCGAGCCACCGCCCCGCGCCGCCCCGCGACGGCCTCCTCCCATGCAGCGGCTCTATGGCCACCGCCGGCCGGCCCCGCATGGCCGCCGCCCCGCACGTTATGCCATTATTATTTTATGTATTTTCTGCAATTATTTACTGTTTTGATTAATTGTAATTATTTAATTACTTTTAATCACTGAAAATTAGCAGTAAATTATGGAAAATATATAGAAAATTCTGAAACTTTACGAGAATTTATTGTACCATTTATTTACCTGTAGTAAATAATTCCATTCATGTTTACCAGCAGTAAACATATTCTTGCCATTCACATGTAGATGACTGGCATCACGAACCGGGAGTTCGAGGAGCTTGCCCAGCATGGCAAGAACTATCTGACGTGGGCATCCGATGTCGAGATAGTACTTGGAGCCAGGAAGCTCCGCGCAGCTATTGGGATTGGCGGACGGCGTGGCGTAAGCGTACACTGAGGAAAATGATCAGGCACTTCATTTCCTCAGGCACCACCTCTGCATTACTCTCAAGAATGAGTATATGGCAGAGAAAAGCGCGCTAGCACTCTGGACCGCACTCAAGAAGCGGTTTGAGAGGCTCAAGTACACCATTCTTCCTCAGGCAGAGCAGGAGTGGATCGGACTGAGGTTTGCCGATTTTAAGACGGTCGGGGAGTACAATTCTGCCTTGCACAGAATCTGTACCAATCTTCAACTCTGTGGCAAGCAGATCACAAATGAGCGAAAGATTGAGAAGACCACATCCACCTTTCACCCCAATGTCAGATCTGATGCCGCCGCAACTATCGTCAAGACGGCTACAAGGAGTACGCCGAATTGATTGATATGATGCAGTAGCGGAGGCTCGGGCGAACTTCTCCGCAAGAATTACGTCCACTCGGCCATTGGGAGCTCCACGGGCCGTGAAGCCAATGCTGGGAGCTATAAGGTGCGAAAGCCCTTGATGAAAAGAAGGGGGAAGAAGGGTAAGGCCGTTGCCCAGAAAGGCAAGTCAGATGCTCCAAATGACAAAAGGGCTAAGGAGAGTGGCAAAACCTATGGTCAGCAGAACCAAGGTTGCTACAAGTGTGGCAAGTGGGGGCATTGATCGCGGATCTGTAAAGCACCGCAACATGTCATTGATGCCCACCAAGCCCAGAAGAACAATAGCAAAGGGCAGCCTGAAGCTCACTTTGCAGCTGTTGAGGGGGAGCATCATGAGCCGTTGCCTGAAATGATGGAGGTTGAGTCCATCCCAGCAGCAGCACCCCCTTACGACCTAGAGGCAGCCACCTCCATGATTTCTCTCGAAGAGAACATCACTCCTGAAAAGATAGCCGAAGAAGTCAATGACTTTCTAGTTGATTCCGTCTGATGCACAGAATGCATGAGACAATAATTGTCATTTATTTTGCATTAAATGATATTGCATGGATGGTACTTTATTTTTGTCTTCTCGTAATGGTTGAATGATTTTGAAATAATTCATTCATTTATTCAGTTTATAATGGCA